>JAZHEH010002597.1:12958232-14331098 GCA_036589455.1 Ateles fusciceps | reverse complement strand
ACAGATGATGAAGATGTGGAGAAAAGGGAGTGCTTACATACTGTTGGTGGAAATGTGAATTGGTACAACTTCTATGGAAAACAGTGAGGAGATTTTTCAAAAAACTAAAAATTGAATTACGATTTGATCCAGCAATCTCACTACTGGGTAGCTACCCAAAAGATAATAAATTATTATATAAAAAGATATCTTCATTCATATGTTTATTACAGCACTATTCACAATAGCAAGCATACAGAACCAACCTAAGTGTCCATCAGTGTATGATTGGATAAAGAAAATGTGGTATATACATACCATGAAATACTACTTAGCCATAAAAATGAATGAAATCATATCTTTTGCAGCAACATGAATGGAACTGGAGGCCATTATCTTAAGTGAAACAACTCAGAAGCAGAAAGTCAAATAACACATGTTATCACTCACGAGTGGGAGTTAACTAATGTGTACATATGGACATAGTGGAATTAATAGACATTGGAGACTCAGAAAGATAGGAGGGAGGGAGGTGAAGGCTGAAAAATTACCGAATGGGTACAATCTTCACTATTTGAGTGACGGTTACACTAAAAGCCCAGACTGACCTACTGTGAAATATATCCATGTAACAAAACTGCATGTGTATCCCCAAATCTATAAAAATAAAAAATAAATGTTTTAAAAAGTAAATACTACTACAAAATGTTCATTAAAAAAGTGTTCCCTTCTATTTTTGGAAGGATTTGTGAAGAATTTGGTAATTCTTTTTTTTTAATTTTTAATTTTTCTATATATATATATATATTTTGTAAAGAGATGGGGTCTCACTATGTTGCCCAGGCTGGGGTGCAGTGGCTATTCACAGGTGCAATCCCATTACTGATCAGCATGGGAGTTTTGACCTGCTCCATTTCCAACCTGGGCTGGTTCACCCCCTCCTTAGGCAAACTGGTGGTCTCCTGCTCCTGGGGGGTCACCATATTGATGCCAAACTTAGTGTGGACACCCAATTGGCATAACGCACTACAGCCCAGAACTGCTGGGCTCAAGCGATCCTGCCACCTCAGCCTCCCAAGTACCTGGGACTACAGGCAGGCACCACCGTGCCTGGCAAGAATTGGTAATTCTTCTTTAAATGTTTGGTAGAAGTCACTAGTAAAGCCATCTGAAAACGGACTTTTCTCTGGGGGGGATGTTTTGTTGATGACTAATTCAATCTCTCTGTTATAGGTCTATTTAGATTTTTTTTGAGTCAGTTTTAACAATCATTCCAAGAATGTGTCCATTTTCATATAGGTTATCTAATTTGTTGCAATACGATTTTTCAAAGTATTCTCTTATAAAATTTATGTAAGGTTGGTAGTAATAGTCCTGCTTTCATTCCTGATTTTAGTAATGTGAGGCTTCTCTCCTTCTTCTTGACAGTCTAACTAAAGGTTGGCCAATTTTGTTGATGTTTTTAAAAAACACATTTTTTGTTTTATTGATTTTTTTCTATTGCTTTTATATTCTGTATTTATTTTTCTCTGATCTAGTAACTTCCTTATTTTTTTGAGTTTACTCTTCTTTTTCTAGTTTCTTATGGTAGAAGGTTAGGTTATTGATTTGAGAGCTTTCTTCTTTTTAATGGAGGCATATGAGCACTACTCTGGCTGTATCCCCAGAGGTTTTCATATGTTGTTTTTTGATTTTCATTCCCCTCAAAATGTTTCCCAATTTTCCTTGTGATTTCTTAACAAATTGATTTTTTTAGTGTTTAATTTCCATATATTTGTGAATTTCACAAACTCCTTTCTGGTATTAATTTCTGATTTCATTCCAGTATAAACCAAGACCATACTTTGTGTAATTTTAGTTATTTTAAATTTATTATGTCCTGTCATATGGCCTAAGATGGCCTTTCATCTTGGAGAATGTTCCACTGTGTCCTTGAGAAGAATGTGTATTTCATTCTTGTTGGGTGCAGTGTTCTATAGATGTCTGTTAGATCTAATTGATTTATAGCATTTTTCAAGTCTTCTATCCCAGTTGATCTAATGTAGTTGTTCTGTCTAGTACTGATAGTGAGATGTTGACAGTTGTAATGGTTACTGAGGAATTATTTTTTTCCTTTAGTTTTGTCTTTTTTACTTTGTATATTTTGGGGCTCTGTTATAAGTAACATGTATGTTTATATATGTTTATAGTTATCATTTCTTGATAAATTGACCCATTTCTCATTATAATATAACTTTTTTTGGTCTCTAGTAACAGTTTGCCTTAAGTCTATTTTGTCTGGTGTTCACATTACCATTCCAGCTTTTTTTTTTTTTTGGTTCCTATTAGCATGATTGGGATATATGTATATATTTCTATTCTCTTGCTTTCACTGTATTTGTGTCTTTGAATTTGACATGTTTGTCTGGTAGACAGCATATAGTTGGATCATTTTTATATATTTTGCCCATCTGCCTTTTGATTATATTTTATCCAATTATGTTTAATGTAATTACCAATAAATTGATTTACATTTGTTTTTTAAAATTTGTTTTCTACATGTCTAATGTCATTTTATTCCTCTATTTCTCTATTACCACCTTCTTTATTGTTGAACAGATATTTCCTAGTGTGTGATTTTAATTCTCTTGTCATTTCTTTTATCATTTGAGTTATTTTCTTAGCAGTTGCCCTGGGGATTACAATTAACATTTCCATTTCTAACAGTCTAGTTCAGATTAATACCAACTTAATTTCAACAGTATAAAAAAACTTTGCCCCATATAGATCCATTCTTTCCCCCTCACTTGTGCTATTATTGTCATAAAAATTATATCTTTATACATTTTGTGCACCTCAAACCAGATTTTCAATGACTGCTTTATGCAGTTGTTTTTCAAAACAGGAGAAAAGAGTTACGAAGATTACATTTATAGTGCTTTTTGTTAAGAACCAATAGTTTCTCTTCAAAGAGTTTCAGTTTCTGGTTCTTTGTTCTATTCTATAAAGTAATCTTACCCATTCATCTATCAGCCTTCCCTACCTCTGCTGTGACCAAACATACCCAAGCATTCCCCATCACCTATGTAACCATTCTTCCCATCAAAAGCCTACCCTTGCCCACTTGATGACATCAACAGTAGCCAACTGGACTTAGCCTAGATTGTGCAGTCCAACTCCAGCCCACAGAGGGAGGACACAGGAACAGAGTCTGCGTTAGGAACTAAAAACTGCTGTTCCCCTTTGTACTAGGCACTCTCCCTTTCCTCTGCCTTCCATACAGGAGACGTCCTTGTATAGAAGTAAACTGCCTTGCTGAGACAACTTTTGCCTGAGTATTGGTTCCACTTTGCTGCACCAAGCACTTTTATCTCCAACACTTTCAAAATTACCTATGTAGTTACTTTTACTAGTGTTCTTATTTGTTCACATGGATTAGAGTTCTTGTCTAGCATCCTTTCACTTTTGCCAAAAGGACTCCTTTGAGTATTTCTTATAGGGCACATGTGCTAGCAATAAATTTTCATGGTGTTTGTTAATTGGGAATATTTTCATTTCTCCTTCATTTTTGAAGGATAGTTTTGCTGGATATAGAATTCTTGATCTTTTTTCTTTCTTCCAGTACTTTGAATCTGTCATCCCACTGCCTTCTAGCCTCTATGGTTTCTGATAAGAAATCAGCTGTCAATCTTATTAAAGTGCCTTTGTTAATATTCACTTTTCTTTTGCTGCTCTCAAGATTCTCTTCATGTTTGGGTTTCAACTGATTATGATGTGTCTGGGTGTGACCCTCTCTGAGTTCATCCTACTGGCATCCACTGAGCTTCCTGGATGTATAATGTTTTGCATACAAATTTGGGAAGTTCTAATTTTTTTTTTCAAATACTCTTTCTGCCCCTTTTTCTTTTTTTCTGGGACTCACAATATGCATATTAGTATTTGTGAATGATGAGACTATGAGGCCCTGTTAATTTTTCATCATTCTTTTTTCTTTCTGTTCCTCAAACTGGATCACATCAATATACTTATGTTTCAAATTCACTGATTCTTCTGCCTGCTCAAACTGCTTTGGGCCCCTCTATTGAATTTTTTGTTTTTATTAGTGTACACTTCAACTCTAGCATTTCTATTTGGTTCTTTTGAAAATATATAAAATTTCTATCTCTTTATTCATCTCTATTTGTGAGACATCGTTCTCCTATTTTTCCTTAGGTATTTAGACATGGTTATCTTTAGTGGACTCCATATATTTAAAATATCTGATTTAAAGTTTTTTTTTTTTTTTTTGAGAGGAGTCTCACTCTGTTGCCAGGCTGGAGTGCAGTAGCATGTAGCATGATCTTGGCTCACTGCAACTTCTGCCTCCTGGGTTCAAGTGATCTCCTGCTTTAGCCTCCTGAGCAGCTGGGACTACAGGCACCCACCACCACGCCCAACTAATTTTTGTATTTTTTTAGTAGAGACGTGGTTCACCATGTTGGCCAGGATAGTCTCCATCTCTTGACCTCATGATCCACCTGCTTTGGCCTCCCAAAGTGCTGGGATTATAGGCGTGAGCCACTGCCCCTGGCTGACTGAAAGATTTTATCTAGCAAGTCCAACATCCAAACATTTTCAGGGACAGATTCTATCAACTGCTTTTTCGTTTGTGTATTGGCCATGCTTTTCTTGTTTCTTTGCATGTCTTGTAATCTGTTGCTGAAAACTGGACATTTGAAATAATGTGACAACTCTAGAAATCAGATTCTCTAAGGTTAGTTGTTCTTTTTTTGTTGTCATTATCATTTTAGTGACTTTCTTGAACTAACTTTGTAAAGTCTGTGTTCTTTGCTGAGTGCAGGCAATGAAGTCTGTGTTCAGTTAGCTTAGAGGTCAACTAAATATTGAACACAGATTTCCTTAAATGCCTGGAACCAATGTCTCTCAGTCTTTTCCAAGATGCTCTGTGTTAATTTGGGCACGCTTTCAACACTCAGCCAGGCAATGTACGACTGCCTTAGCTTTCACTTCTTGATTGCACAGGGGCTCACAATACTAAGAGGGGAAACTGAGGGCTTTGTAAGGTTTTTCTTAAAAAGTACATAGCCCTGGGCATGCATACAGTCCTACACCCATCTACATGGCCTTCCAGAAATATGTCAGAGCTTTTCAAATGCCCCTGTGGAATGAAGTTTTTTGCTTAGCTTGTTGTTTGCCACAACTCTTATTGCCTTGGGGGAGCTATGATGGTAAACAATCACCACAAGCTGTTTTTGACAAACACCCCCAGGGAAAAGGCTGTTTGCTTTGGTGAGTGAGGTCAAATAACAAGTCTTGTGGATAGGGTTTACTAGGGAATTGCTAGACAGATAATGACAATTCTCTTAGAATAGAGCTCTGAATGAATTCCAACCCTGTTCTGCCCTTTTAGTAACTGCTATGCTGCTGGTTTGCACCAAGATTACAGGGCTGTTGGTTTTCAAAGCTACCATGGCAGAGACAGAGAGAAGGAGATGGGAACAGGGCAAACTGATATACTACAATACTCACTGCTTTTACCAAGATTTAGCCTTGTTTTTTTTTTTTTTTTTTTTTGAAACACTCCTCTCCCAGATTGTTGTGTGCTTTTAACTAATTTCCATAGTTTTTAAAAGGCTGATTTTGACAAATTTTGGCAGTGCTCTCATTGTTTTTATGGATGAGAGAATATTCAGAGATCCTTACTCTGTCATTCCCAATGACATTGCTCTTTTTGCAACCCCCAATCCCATTACCACCCATTGAGCTAGATAAGTACAGAAGAAAAAGAAAATACTATAATGTAGGGTTTGAGGACTGAAAACAGAAAACTGCTACTTAACTACTTTTCTCCCCCTGGCCCTGTACTTACCAGCCCTGGTATCTCAAAACTATCTAAGTGAGAAACAAATGTGTTAGTAGAATTGATTTAGGAATCATTTCCACTAGACTTAAATCAAATACAGAAAGCAGAAAAGAAAGCTATATAAAGGAATGTTTCCTTTGCTTATTTACTATTCCAAATTGCCACTGTTCCCTGAAAGTGTTCCTTTATAATTTTCATGGCTCTAAGACTGAATGCTCATATGTTATGAAGTGCTTTTTCATAGCCACAATAGATTTTCTTCCAAATCTATCCTTTCCTTACGAGTACACAGAATCATAGCGTCCTGCATTTCCTTTCAATTATAACTTAGAATTATTTTCTTCTGGTGTAGAAAAAGAATGAAAAAGCATGCCTTGGTTATTAAACAGGTCTGTTAATCTGCCCCAGAATACTGACTGAAATTTCATAATTGCTTCAAGATAAAACTTTAAAAAAATGTCTAATTTAAAATATTCCTCAAAAGGTATTTAGCAGCCATTATTTTTGATGGAAAAAGGTGAAACACTGCATGTGCATTTCTAAGAAGTATTCTTTAATTTATAAACCATTTAAATCTCTACTCTGAAAACAAAAAACTATCACAGAAAACTAAATCTTCTAAGGAAACAATCAGGATGCTGAGCAAGGATGGAATATCTGATCCTAGTAACCAAATATAATATAAGGAGGTTTAATTAACTGAATACTGAAAATATCCACGAATTATTTCCTAGTGGGCACGACTAACACTGAAGTTTAGAGGAGGAAGCAGTTTTGTTGGTTCAACAGCCAGGACTCTGATGGGAAATAAACCTATCAGAGTTTATTTGTATATGCTGGGCATGGCAGAGTCAACATACTTGACATGGCCTGGGTAAGAGGCCATAGTACTACTGAATGGGTCAAACTAAGCCACTCTAGTCCAACCCAGAGAATACAGCAGAGCATGGTGAAGAAAGTACTTATGTCCTATTCCCCAATCCTAGTGAATACTGGGGAAATAATTTTTAAAATGGTACTCTTCAGGGATTCACTAATGAAGCTATTACATCACTTGCTAGTTTCACATGGAAGCTATGTTAGTTTCTGACTGGGAATCTTCAGAGTTTTCTAAAGACCTTTTTTAATGAAACAGTGTGGCAGGGAAGGACGGTAGTTGAATGAGGTCTTGTAACTTGGAGCGCCTGAATTCAAATCCTTGCTCTGCCATCTGCTATTAAAGTGACTCAGGAAAATACTTTCACTGTTCTGTGCCTTGGTTTACACTAATGTAAAATGGAGATAGTTATTATATTATATGGTTATTGTAAATCTTAAATGAACTCATATATGTAAAGCAAACAGAACAGGTACCTGTTTATACTTAACCTTTGTTAAGCATAATCATCAAAAAAGAGCATTCTTATTCACCAACATGATTCTAAATAACTTCATCCTGATATTCTAAAGGATGTTATCATTCATTTTTCATCTTCCTTTTGATATTATTCATTCATTCAAAAACTCTTTATGGGCCAATTGCTGGTTTTCAGTACTAGTAACACAATACTGAATGTGGTCTCTGCCCTCTGGCAACTCCTAGTTTAATGAGAAGAACTGATATAGGCACAGCTATGCCACAGAGATGTAAGATGTAGTATAAAGGATGTAAGTACAGAGCTTTGGGAGCACAGGAACTGAAGAAGCAAATGCTATCTGACTAGAATGAGTAAGGGCTTTGGAGACACTGAACTCTGAGAGGGGCTTTGAAGCATTCATGTAGAGGAAGGGAGAGTTGTGAGGCCAAGTATTGGGCTAGAGCAGCAATGATGGGTGACAAGGCTGTAAAGCTGCTTGTGCCCAGGACTCTGCACCCTACCCTGTGGCAGGCAACCACAGTTCCAGATTCTAATCAAAAGTCAATTTTAGGAAAATTTCTCTGCCAGCAGTACAGAAAGTGCCTGAGTTGGAGAGATCAGCCAAGTGGCTGCTGCACTAGGTGGTCCAGGTAAGAGCAGACAGATAGGCCCCATCTGGGGTGTTCAGCACAGGTACAGAAAGTGCCAGAGAGAGGTCACCAGTGTAGGCCTGGACACTGGGACAAGAAGAAGCTTACATCAGAATCTGGAAGGCATTTTACTCCTTCACCTAAGACAAAAAGAGAAGGAGCAAGATTGGGGTGGTCCAGACTCTCACCCCATGGCCAGGCAGTTCTCCCCCTGACCCTCTGGCTCTTTTGCAGAGCTATGGGTTCTTCCTGGACATTTCCTGTAGGCCCTCTTACTATCAAGTCCTGGGCTTAAGTACTTAGATTAACACGTACTCTCTCCTCTGTAAAAGTTTTTCTCCTTCTCACTCCTTCAAAGGGGCTTCTAACAGTGCTGATGGTTTCTGCATGAAAAATCCTGCAACCAAATATTACCTTACATTGGCTTTGAACCCCAGTGTAGCCTGAAGATCTATGTTCAGGCCAAGACTGACATGGATGTGGTAGGGGCTGGAGGTGGAGCCACTCAAGGCACCTGCCTGCAAGACTATCCATATTTCCTGGCTTCTCCTCAGGGTCAATCTCTTTGGATGCCTTTCTATATTTAAAACAAACTGTGGGTAAAACACAGCTTCCTAAGGTAACAAGGCAATACCTGAGATACCGTTCTAGCTTGTTTCCATAAGCCAGCCATGACCTTTGTAATGCTGTGTTTCTTCCTGCAAAAGCTGATGGGGAAGCACAGGAAGACACTGGCTAGGGACAAGGCTTCTGAGCAGGGATCAAACCATCCATGCTTCTCCAGCCCTGCTGTCAGCTTATCTCTGGTCACCTACTTGTCAAAAGATCTAACTTCACACCACTTTTAAATTATTATTATGTAATTTATTATTTATTAGTTTCTAGTACAGTGCTTTGAGCCTATATAAGCACTTTTTAAAGGTTTTATGGCCTGGTACAATTTCAATTTTTATAAATGTTTTGTGAATACTTGAAATAAAGGTATATTCTGTGTATATTGAGTATAGTGTTTTATACACAATTATTAGATCAAATGTATTATATATTCCATTTTCTATAGCCTTTTGTCTACTTAAATCTGTCAGATTTAGATAAGTGTGTTAAACACGTCTACTATGATTATGGTTTTGTCAGATTTTCCATTTTTATCTATGTCTGCCTTTATTTTCTGGACCCATTGGTATCTCGTACGCAATAGCTGAGGAATGCTGTATTTTTGTGGTATACATAGTTTCCATCAATACAAAATGTTCATCTTCTTCTTATTCAGTATTTTTTGTCGACTTCCACTTTGTTCAACATGATCATGAACACACTTGCTCTTTTGTTGTTTGTCCTTCCTTAGGATACTGTAGTTCATTTCTTTATTGTCCAACTCCATCACATTTTTAGGTGTATTTTACATGAGACACAGCTTTGCCGCTGTGTTTTATTTAGAAAAATTTTATTTTTTCACACTGTGGTTATCATAACATGTTTGGTTTTATCTTAGGTTTATTATATACTTTTTTTTTTTTTTTTGCTTTCTTCCTTTCTTCTTTTTGAATTCATTTTGGTTTCTCTTCTTCCTCTAATTGTTGAAAAGGTTTTGTTTTATATGTATTCTACTGTGGTTTCCTTTAAATTTCCTTATTTAAAACATTTTTAACTTATTTAAGGAGCTTTTAAGAAACTGATATTTCTTTCTCTTATCATCATGAATTAAGGCCTCCCTCTGCCTCCCCCACCTTTCTGAATGACACTACATCTGCAGTCGGCACTTATTCCCCGTTTCCAATCCTCTCCCCTCACCAGTGGGCATTGAAATACACCAATATTTTTATTTGAAAACTTCACTTTCATGTTGCTTCTCCTATTTCCAGATTCTAACAAACGGCTTTAAACTTCCCAATCACATTAGTTACTATCCGCTTTTAATTGTAAAACTTGCCAGTTTTGTTGCTTATTTCTTTATCTGGTACAGCAACCTCCCTATTTTTTAGTTTCTTATTCTAATTTACTTTGGCTAAAGCACTTTCCTTAAGTGACTTTTTTGAGAAAAATACCTGAAATGTCTCTTTCGCCCTCACACAGACATGATGATTTCATGGGGTACAAAATTCTAGGATCCATTTCTTTTCTTCAGAACTCTAAATACCTTTCTCTACTATTCTGTATAATTTAGTGTTATAGAAAAAAACCTGATGCTAGTCTGATTTTTCTCTCCTTCATAGAGAAGCAGTTTCCCACGGACCCCCTCTGAATACCCTTGGGATTGTTTTGTTTATTATTAAATCCTGGCACAGTTGTTCTAAACTTGGGATTCATTCATTAATTCATTAACTCATTCATTCATTCAAAAAAATATTTTTGTCCCCAGGCCAAGTGCTAGGGACTGGGGGAGAAGTTGGTAAGCAAAATACCAGGCCAAGTGCTAGGGACTGGGGAGAAGTTGGTAAGCAAAATCAGTCATGATCTGCATCTTAGAGTCATTATAGCCCAGGTACAGTCTTGTCGGGGAGGTGGAATATTTCAAGGTGGCGAGTGCTATGAAGGAAGGGTGCAGGTGCTACGTGAGGAAATATGACCCTGTGGGCTGGACCAAGGATGATTAAGGAATCTGAAGGATGGAGTGGGAAAGGCAGGTGGGGGGGGGGAGGAACAAGCCTTCCAGGCAGAGACAAGTACATGTGATGGTGGGATTGTGAGGTGGGACAGCAAGCCACAGAAGCTGAGTGCACAGAGAACGCAAGGAAAATGACTGGAGGGAGGCTCGGGGTGGGGACACCCAACCATGCAGGACCTGAGAGTCCATGGAGAAATGAAGTGCAAGGGGAGCCGAGACATGTTTTAAGCTGGAGCCTAACAGTCCAGGGAGCACATTATTGGGGATAAGAAGCTTGCAGCTAGTTAGGAGGTTACTGCTGGTCCAGGTAAGATGACAGGGGCATGGGGGTAGAGGTGGCAATGTGGCAGACGAGGTAGAGAGAGACTGGAGTGGTAAACCAAACTGACTGTGAAGTTTTCATGGGGCAGCCGCATACCTGTGCATTCTAAGAATTAAAAGTAGTGGTGGCAGTGACAGGAGGCTTAACAGCAGCTATGTTTTAGGAAACATTTACAGTGAACCAGGCCTTGTTCTAGGTGCTCTGTCTGTATTAACCTGCTTAATCCTCACAGTGACCCACTAGGTAAATATTATCACTACCATAATTTGCAAATGAAGAAACTCATGCACAGAAGGCTAAGTAAATTGCCTAAAAGCTCACTCCTAGGAAGTAGCAGAGTCCAAATTCAAACCTGGCAATGGAACCACTCTCAAAACTCAAGTATTACAGGAAATTGTACCCTGTTTCTGATTTTTAGAGACAGGGTCTGTCAACCAGGCTGGAGTGCAGTAGCACAATCTCAGCTCACTGCAACCTCTGCCTCCCGGGTTCAAACAATTCTCCTGCCTCAGCCTCCCAAGTAGCTGGGATCACAGGTGCATGCCACCATGACCAATTTTTACATTTTTAGTAGAGATGGGGTTTCACCATGTTTGCCAGGCTGGAGGTCTCAAACGCCTGGCCTCAAATGATTCTCCTGCCTTGGCCTTCCCAAGTGCTGGGATTACAGATGCGAGCCACCACAACCAGCCCTGTTTCTTTCTTGATATTTCACACCTATTTATTTTCTAATTCTGAAACTCTTACTGAACACGCTGGATTTATATGTCAAGTATCCTTTTTTTCCACCGACATTCCTATTTCTTTGTACTTTTGCTCCTAGTTTGGAAGATCCCTGGAGGCGGGCTTTGGGATCCTCTTCTCTGCACTGCAGCCCTTACAGTAGTATCACAGACCCTTAGAGCCCCGGTGCCATCACCCTCTCACATGAGGTTATTCCTGCAGTCATGCCTTTTATTTATAGGAATCCCTGTCTGTTCTCCAATGACTCTTTCCTCATAGCTGCTGCCTCTTGTCTTACGATGCCACATCTTTTAAAATTTGAGAATGAACTCTAGAATTTTTACAAGCTCTCTCTTGATTCCTATACTAACTGTTTCAGTGGGAACTCCTGTGTCTTGGTTTACGTTTTTTAAATTATCTACTCATATTTGCAAACAGAAGTCAAGGCTGAACAGCACTGATGGCTTGTATTGGTCTTTGTCAGCAATTGTGAGAGGCTTTATTTTAGGCATACCTGTGGCCACTTTGAGCAGTTTCCACAGAAAAGCCAGAAAGAAGTTACTCAGGGAAACTCAACACTTCACAGCAGGCTTCACCAGTGGGCTGTGATAGAGCTTTTCCCTCCATGTTAATGGGAGGAAACTGCCCAGAAGTCAGGCAGCACCGGGAGCCTAACACACAACCCCCACCTGACATGGGGGCATTCCCTGCCAAGCGAGGAAGCTGTGTAGGGGCTTGTTGGCATGTGTCTGAGGCATAGCCCCCTTCAGTCCACTGGATCTCTGCACTTTGAGAATAGGGGTTTCCGGGGGCTCCCATGAGGACATCATTGCCTTACTTCTCATATGGTCCCCCTCCTCTGTCTGACCTGAGTACTAATTGACTTTTCCCTCCATCCAAACCTAGCCTCACATTTCTCCCAGAAGCTTCACTCTACATGTCCTTTTCTATTTTCCAGCACAGTTCTAGATTATTTTCCTCACTTCTAATCTTGTTGATCTTTTTAATGGATGGAGGAATGTAGAAATGGTTAAAACTTGTTATAGTTAATTATAAAAAGCCCGTCTTCTGCTCCCATCCCTCAACCACTCTGGATAAATGAAGGTTTCCTATTCTTTCTCTAGCAGCAGACTAAAGCTTAAGAACTCAAACTATAAAACTCTTAGAAGACAATGAGGAAAACTTCATGAGACCTGGGATTTGGCAGTGACTCTAGATAGACACCACAAGCACAGACAACAAAAGATCCAATAGATAAACTAGACTTCCTCCAAAACCAAAGCATTTGTGCATGAAAGGACAGCATCAGCAGAGTAGAAAAGGTAACCCACAGAATGGGAAAGATATTTGTAAACAGCATATCTGACAAAGGATTAATACCCAGGATATATAAAGAATTTCTACAACTCAGCAACAATAAACCAAACAACCCAAATGAAAAATGGGCAAAGTCCAATATGACTGACAAAAAGAAGAGAAAGAGGAGGAATGCATGCCACAGAGGAACGGCCATCTGCGAGCAAGGAGAGGCCTCCGGGGGATCCCACATGCTGACACCTTGACCTTGGACCTCCAGCCTCCGCAACTGTGAGAAAATCCATTTCTGTTGGTGAAGCAAAATAAATAAACACAAATTTTAAAGAATCATATATAGGACTCGAATATACATTTCTCTAAGAAGGCAGTACAAATGGCCAAGAAGCATTCAAAAAGATGCTTGACATCACTAATCATTAGGGAAGTGCAAATTAAAACCCTAATGAGAGACCACTCCATCCCCCTTAGGGTGGCTATTATTACAGAAACGAATACAACAGAACAGAAGCGAGTAAGTGTTGGTGGGGATATGGGGAATCTGGAACCCTCCTACATTGCCGCGGAGAATGTAAAATGATGCAGCTGCTGCGGAAAACAGTATGGTGATTTTTTCAAAAAATTTAAACAAAAAACTACGTGAGATCCAACAGTTGTACTTCTGGGTAGACATCCAAAAGAATCGAAAGCAGGGACTCGAACAGTTATCTGTGCAACCATGTTTATAGTAATATTATTTACAGTAGCCAAAAGGTAGAAACATCCCAAATGTCCATTGCAGTATAAATGGATAAACAAAATGTGGTCTATACATAACAATGGAATATTAGTAGCCTTAAAAAAGAATGAAATTCTGACACATGCTATGATGTGAATGAACCTTAAAGATATTATGCTAAATGAAATAAGCAAAAAGAAGGACAAATATATGACTCCACTTATATGAGGTCCCTAGAATAGTCTAATTCATAGAGACAGAAAGTAGAATTGTGGTAACCAGGGGCTGAGGGGCGAGTCGGGAGTTATTGTTCAGTGAGCATAGAATGTTGGTTCAATGATGAAAAAGGTGTGGCACTGGACAGTGGTTACGGCCGCACAACAATGTGAATGAACTGAATACCCCTCAACTGTCCACTTCAAAATGGTTAAAATGGTAAATTTTATGTTATGTATATATCACCACAACAAAAAATAGATTAAACTTGCATTCCCAATGAATACAGGCAATCTTTTTTATTTATATTGTTGCTGGTATTTTTCAGTTATTATGATTTAAAAATTCCTGTCCTATGCTCAATTTTCTTCTTGCTTGAGCAATGGAAGAAGTATTTTCTATGGAAGTAACTCTATTGAGCGTTCCCAAACTCTGTAATGAAGTTATCCTACCTGAGGTGGATGCAGAGGATGGCCTGGGAAAGGACTGTACCACTGAGGGACAGCAACGGGCCACAGGAAGGAAATCGGAGTCGCTGATCTGATCACTTTCACTGGCTGCTCTTACTCCTGGCTGTACTTCAGAATCACCTCAAAACTTAAAAAGAAAGAGAGAGAGACCCGCAACCACACAAATACCAGGCCTCACCCTCAAAAACTATATGGTCTCATTGCTCGGTGGTAGAGCCCAGGTGTGGGTGTTTTTTCAAAGCCCCTTATTCTGATGCGAAGCCACGGGGGAGACCCGCTGAATTAGACCCTCCTCAGAGAGCTCTGCAGTACAACTTGGCATCCCCCTTTACACCTCATCATTAAGAAAAAAGCAATGTTGTCTCAGAAGCGAGGAGAAGATTTAACTTTTAATTTCGATAATCCTTACACTAGAAAAGGAAAACATGTTAAAATTCATGAATTCAGCAAACATTTGTTGAAGCTATTACCATCAGGGGCTGTGCCCTGCCTAGAGATGCAGGGAGATGGGAGCGCCCTTCTAGTGTCCTCCCGGGCTAGCAAGGCGGCCAGGGGCAGGGAGGATACTAGCATGAGCGCCACCTTGTGGCAAAATTCATAAATGCATAAGCCCTCGATTCTAGGGCAAAAGGTGGAAAGGGGTATCTACACGTGGTGGAAAATTAGGAAAAACTTCCCAGAAAAAGCGATTCCTGCCTCGTCAGTGAGTCTGGAAGCGTGCCTGGAAATTAGCTAGACACACGTGAGAAGAAAAGTGACATTCAATATCCTGGGCTGGAGGGCAGTATGCGCCACTCTTGGTTTAATCAGGCCCATCGGCTTAGGGCAATACCAACTCCATGGCAGTTGGCTGAGGGTTTTAAAATTGAGGGGAACTAATGTGCAGAGTTTTTGGGGTCAGGGTGATTACAGCTGCTCAGGGAGCCCAGGAAGAATGCCTACACGCCTTAACTTCTGAAGCCAGGGCAGAAAAATGTGTGGTAGTCACAGCAACCAGCCTGCATGCCAAAGAGAAGTGGCCTGCACCCCGGACCCCATGTAAGCGGTGCAGGGCAACAACCCTTAATCCTAATTATTTATATGAGTAAAATAAATAATACCTCTTTACTACATTCTAGATGAAAACTATTACCTACAGATGCTCTCCTAGGGACTCTTAGGAAAGTAGAGGTGGTGAAAAAGGACATTTTCCCCCTTGTGACTTGATTAGAACACATGAGAATCATTCTTTTTAACTCCTTCCCCATGTGACATGAGGAATTTGCATAATGAATACTTGTCTTGTGGTCTACACAGACTCACTCACCTATAGGGGCAAGCGGCACTCACATGGCACCAAATGCCTTGCCAATCTCAATGTTTCAAATGGTATTTTCTTCTGAAAGCTCAAGTGCTGTTTGTTTAGTTTTTCAGCTGGGAAATTATAACAATGAACACATATCTTCTCCTAAACGACTGTTTAATGATCTTTTTTGGTTTTGATTTTCTCCTGTTGATCATTCTGTTTTGGGGGTATTTAATCTAAAGCAAGGGCTAGTGTTTATCTCAGCAGGCCATCCTGCATGCTGAGCCAATTCATTGAATGGTAATGAGAACAGGTCCACCAGCCAGAAGAGAAACGAAGTTCATCGTGAGCCCACAGTGGAGTTTATACGTTCTTAAGTACTACTGTCAAGAGTGATCTCACACAGCTACACATGGGTGCAGATTCAAATATTCACAGAACAGCAGGAATTTTTACATGTATTCATCTTACTTCGATCTCAACACAACCCAGAAAGCAGGTGATATGATCCCTAATCTACAGGCATTAGGAAGAAACAGATATTCCCCTAGATCTTCAGGCTGCACAGCCTGTATGTGTCAGAGCAGGAGCCGAGGGTGAGTGATTCTCCCACACTACAGCTACCTGCATGGACCTCATCACTGTGATAATCAAACAAAACATTGACTTAATTCATCAAAATAAATGTGTGAGCCAGCTGAACCCAAAGGCACAGTCTTGTTTCTTGGTTAAGAGTAACATTCACCAAGTGTCTACAGTGTTCTACTCCTGGGTGCTTTGCATGTGATGTCTGATTTTGGGAAAAATTTCACTTTTCCTGTTCTGCAGATGAAGAAAGCAAGAAACTGTTTTGCAAACTCAGAGGCCAAGAACTCAGTGACTTGGCTGTAGGTGGGTGAGTTGGAGACCATCTCTGTAGATGACCTACTCTACACTGACCTGACTCTGAACCCCAGACAACTCACTCAGCATGCCTAGGCCTCAGGCTCCTTATATGTAAGTGGGGGATAATAAAACTAGCATGTCCCTTGCACAGCTGAGTGAGGATTAATGAAGAAAAAACACAGAATGCCTTCCAAATGCCTGAGGCCTGGTAAATGCTCAGCAAACAATACATAATTATTGAGTCTGCTGGACATCCTGATATAAAGGAAAACTTCAGGTTTTCAAAATTTTTAGTCCTGGAATGAATGTTTTATTCCACTGAAATCTTGAGGGGGAACTCCAATATGTAAATGCAACACTGCTAGAATTGAAGTGGACAGAGGCCTGGAAACCCCTGCCTCACTTCCCCTTCACCTCCACCCCATCTGACCCCATTGCCAGCTGCTCCAGAGCAAGCACCCTGACTATAGCACGCAGATGCACAGGTGCTCCTTGCCCCACACACCCACCTCTGCCCAGCACAGCCCTGGCCACAGCACATGCAGCCAGGACTAGACATGGCACTGTGGCCATCAAGTGCCTGCAAGTCTCTAGACTGCACCATGTTCTAGAAATAGATTAAAAACTGAGCAGCAGGCTGCCTATTGCCCCAACACTCTGCCACCTGTCCCTGTGGTTCTGTAAGTTTTTGGGACAAAATTACCACCCTCTGGCAGCTGCAGTCCTCTCCTGGTGACAATCACACTGTACCGACCTAAGGACAAAGTCCCAAGCTGGTCCCTAGACCCTGCACTAAAAGGCACCATACGACACATCAAGTCACTCTACCGAGAACATTCAGTAACTTTCTATTTCTCATAGAAAACATTCGCGTGTGGAAAACAGCGCACTTAAACCACAAATGACTCCAAAGCAGCAAGAAGGTAATTTCCTCCATTTTCTTGCGGTATTCACATTCCTGAAGCAAAGTACAATGTCATTAATTTTGACTGCTCGTTTGGCTTTGATGACCGTCTGATCTGGGCTGGGCTGAAGTCGATCACAGCATTATCTACTGAGAAAGGATCTGCCAAGTAAATGAACCCAGGCAAAACTCCTTGTTGACAAACATCGAGACGAAGGAGACCCGGAATAGCTGTCATTCCCATGTCCCTGCAGAAGCCCACAGAAAGCAAACTTCAGCAACCTGCCCAGAGTGACCCCTAGGCCCCCTCCAGTTTCACAGTCATCATTTGTAATAATTTTTTAAAGGTTTGCCTGGTGAACCTGCAGCGGGGAGAGCTGCTCTGGGACACTGCAGTCACTCAGCCCCACTCGCAGGCTGGGGCTGTGGTAAAACTGGGATTGGGATTGGGCAAGGAGTGGAGGGCAGGATAGTCCAGCCTCTGCCTACAGGGAGGATGCATTCTGGCCAAGCTGGGAGTGGGGGTGGCGGAGCCTCAACAATCACAGTGAGAGATGTATGACCACTCTGGCCAGGTGCACAGGTGTGGGAGGCTGAGAGTTCAGCACGTTATAATAGTGGGAGGGGCTGTCTTAATCTGGGCATCAGCAAAGCCTTCCCCGAGGAGGTGGCCTTTAAGCTGAGATTTGAAGGATGAGTAGGGCTGAACGAGGAAAGAGCATTTCCAGGCAAGGTCATCAATGCAGGCCCCAAAGGGAAGGGTAGGATGTGCTGGAGAAGTGATCTCTGCCCACAAAGATTGAGTGGAGGGGGAACAAGGATGCTAAGGTAGGCAGGGGTGGGGCGGGCAGGACCTGGGAGGTGACAGTGACAACGAATTGTTTATTCCAAGAGCATGAGTGGCCTTTGAAGAGCTGTGAGAAAGGGAATGCCAAGAATCCGGTTTGCATTCCTGAAAGAGTCCTCCTGCTTTGAGTGAGAAGGGACATGGGAGAGAGGAGGCGTGGATGCAGGAGGCCCAGGTGGGCATGATCACCGTCTTCCTCATTTCCAGCCTCTACACCCTCCACCGGGACCACACACCCACAGCGAATCCTGAGCTTGGAAACTTTAGTCAGGCAATGTGATTTTTTTTCCCTAAAAAATCCTATTTTTACACAGCTGGCGTTCTGGTTAACAGAATGTTTTAATTACCCAACCTCACCATATTTTCTGCACATAAATTATAACTCAAAGGATATACAAATTACACCAATTAAAACTAACCAAACTTAAATTTAATACATCATTTATCACCATACCATACAACAGAAAAAGGTGTCAAAAATATCTAAATATCTGTTGATTTATGAGTATAATCTGAAAAGGCTGTTAAAATCTTGTAAGTCCCTCCTAGCTGTGGTATTTAAGACCTCCTCTCACCTCCCACTCCCCTATGGGCTCATGACCCAGATGGCTGCCTGAGCCTCCATCCCCAGCCCTCCTCCCCCCATTCATCCTGCACCTGCCAACATGTGGTTCTCAAACTGTATTTCTAATCACATCAATCCCCTACTTGAAAAACTTCAGACTCTCCAATGTCCACAGATATGAAGAAAATCTTCTCATCTTAGTAATCAGTCCTCACCATCTGACCACAGATGCCCTTCTCAAGAGCTACACACACCCTGGGTTTTCTTCTTCCAAAAAACACCCCGCCCATGAACCCTCCCTGCCCTAACGTGGGCCTAGCATCAAAGGTGCCTCTCAGATGCTGCCTCTTCCCAAGACCTTTCCCCAAACTCCCCCAGTGGCAGTGGTTTTCTCTTTAAATGTAACCCGCAAACATTCCACTTGTATCCATTTCGATCCCACGACACATCAGCTATGCTCTTGTAGCCATTCTATCTCTGCTAGATACAAAATTCCTTGAGGCCAGGGGCTGCTATGTTCCATGTGTGTGGAATTCAGCCAAATGTCACTTCTCCCTCTGTTAACATTCGGCAGACAGTCAGTTCCAACAACTGGCCCCTCCACCTTCCCAGCCCTTGGCTTCCTTACTTATCTCACCTTTTATCTGGGAGTCAGACGTGACTCTGTCTAGGTGAGCCTGTTCATCTAAGGTCCTGATCTCCCCCTCATTTCCTCTCCTTTGGGACTTTTAACACTTATTACTTCTTAAAACTTCAATTTCTCCTCCTTCCTCATTAAAGAAAGAAGAAAAAGCTGTTCTACCCCTTGAAACTGCCACCATCTCTCTTCCCTACTCACTTGCTGCCACATTTCTGGAAGGAGTTGTCTCCTGGCCCTCCCGCCTCCTAGTCATGCTCCCCCACCCCCACTCTCTACCCACTCACCACAAAGGTCAGGGCCTTTTAAGCCTCCACTAAATAGAAACTACCACCAACTGGAGAGCTGGTGATAGGCCACAGGCGAGGCGGGGCTGGCTGCCGAAGAAGACACGTATACCAGGTGCACCACCTTCCACCACCTCAGTCCTTCGCATCAGAACCTGTCAAAATCACACAACCCTCGAGTTGGAGGGGACCTTAGTGGTCATCGCACCCTTCCTCTTCCTAACCCACACCTCGTGGACACCCCACCTTTACCACATCCTCTCAAATTGCTGTCCTGCCAAGATAGAACCTCCCCAAACCTTTCCCAGATCAAATCTCTCCCTCTATGCTCCATTATAAATCTAACTTTTTTTTTTTTCAAACAGTCTCCCTCTGTCTTCCAGGCTGGAGTGCAGTGACACAATCTCGGCTCACTGCAACCTCCACCTCCCAGGTTAAGGTGATTCTCCTGCCTCAGCCTCCTGAGTAACTGGGATTACAGGTGTTCACCATGACGCCCAGCTAATTTTTGTATTTTTAGTAGAGAAAGAATTTCACCATGTTAGCCAGTCTGGTCTTGAACTCCTGACCTCAGGTGACTGGCCTATCTCAGCCTCCCAAAGTGCTGGGATTACAGGCATAAGCCACTGCCCCAGGCCGGAAACCTAACTTTGCTTGGGCCATTCTGCTCTGGCTCTTGTGCTCCCGTACTCACCAAGCGTCCTCCTCTTCCAACACCCAACAATGGAATGCATGGTTCATCCACCTCTTCTCTCCCACGAACTCACCACCGCCCACCCCAACCCCCCCACTTGCTGAGCCTTGTCTCCTTCCCTGGTTCCTCCCCTGCAGTCACTTTAAATGCCTGCCCCGAGGATGCAATTCTAGGCTGCCACGGAGTCTCCCTGTGGGAGCTCATCCATTCCCAGGGCTTCGACTCACCCTGGCCCACAGGACTCCAGGACAGAAAACTAAGCCTTCCTAGACTAAGCCTGTATGAGGAAAAGGCGCAGAAGACCAGCATGCTCCCAGCCTGCTCCTTCCACCTGGCCCCGCTGGCCTGTGTGCCACTTCATTTGACTGCTTCTGATTTGTATTCTTTAGAACACTAATTACATGATAATTTGTGTAAGTATAGCCCTCTTCTGAGTTCTTGAGTCATTCTAGCAAATTAGCCAACCTGAGGGGATTGTGGGAAACACCCAAGGCAGTCAGTTGGTCAGAAGTGCAGGTGGCCTGGGGCTCCCCAGCGCGTCGGGGCATGTGAAGTAAGGGTAGTCTTGTTGGAGACTGTGCCCTCTAACTTGTGGGGTCTGCACCAACTCCGGTGATGTCACAATCTAATTGCAGTACGCCTAGTTGTGTTTTTAGCAGAATAAAGTACCTACTGTGTGCCAGCAACTCAACTGTGAACTGCATACACTGTCATTAGCACCATGTCCTACCCGCCACATCCTACAGTCAAGAATAAGGCACACGCCAATGTTGAAAATTCCTAAAAAATATCTGTTTTGAGTTCTAAACTTGAACAAATCTACACCTCCTGGTGTGGCTGAAGATTGCTTTAAGCTCAGTTCTTTCAAGCAGTGGTTCTTCTGACACCTTCCTGGAAGTGGCTGAAGTGAGTCTGTCACTTGAAATTAACTGCCCCCCTTCAAAACAGAGCTAAAACTTTGTGTGGACTTCCTCACTTTCAGCCCAGTCTTCAGATGCCTGAGGTGTAGGAATTGAATTCTGAAGCAGGCAGTAGAAACCTCCCAGGGTCTCGCTGGCTTGGCAGAGCTATGTGGCCACCGGTCAGCTGTGAAGCCAACTGCATGCCACTAGCGTTACCTTTCCATCTTGCAGGCAGGCATGTTAATTTTTTACAGTAGTAATCATTACACAGTTTTAAACAAATGTCTTCCTACGGAACAGAAACAATCTTAATCCTGCCATTACGGTTGTAAACATAAGATTATTTCAGAACAATGTTTCATGCCATCTGAGAGCAAAATTTCAGCATCAGGCAAGTCCAACATGGCAATAAAATGAGAGTGTAACAACTACTAGAATGACATGAAACATTACAGTTTCAATGTCTGATACTCAAATGAGTTTTCAGTGATGTGCTATGTGATGACCTCAAAGAAATACAAATAGGACAGGCTCTGGGGGCTTCTACTGAATATGCTCAAACCCACAAATGTTCCATCTGGGCTCTTTAAATTTCATTTCTCTTAATCCACTTTGCAAATGCAAGACAGACCCAGACTCCAATATGGTCCTC
Source organism: Ateles fusciceps (assembly GCA_036589455.1). Taxonomy (NCBI): domain Eukaryota; kingdom Metazoa; phylum Chordata; class Mammalia; order Primates; family Atelidae; genus Ateles; species Ateles fusciceps. Next base: position 14,309,264 of record JAZHEH010002597.1, on the reverse strand, counting down.
TCACTTGACTATCACAGAGTCATTTTCAAAGTAGAGCTCCTCAGACTGTCCTGGTCACAGCAGGGATGTGCCCCCCCTCTAGAGATGGTGTGTGTGTGTGTGTGTGTGTGTGTGTGTGTGTGTGTTGTGTGTGTTTGTGTACATACATGTAACTTGAAAATGAGGTGGGAAGCCCCAGCTGAACATGAAGGCCTAAAACATCTTTTCCCTCTTCCCAGAGAATAAATGAATTGTATGTGGAATCTAAACAAAGCCATCAATTTTCAAGTTACATTTAGAACAAACTGCCTCAAAAACGGAATCATTAACCTATCAACCAAATCACTCACACTTAAAGACTTCCAAAAATATCAATAATTTACTGAAAGCTAAGATGCAAAGCAAGTTCATGTGTAAAGTGAAAAAAATTATTTAGTGTGACAAAAGTTGTCTTCTTAGAGATGACACTTTGTTCCTCTTTTAAAACAAGGATAATGAATACAGAGCAAGGAAATCATTCATATTTCATTACAATGGGTATGTTTTTAATGTGCTTTGAAAATATACTGAAATGCTTAGAAAAATCCAAACATTGGTCTTGTCATGGAAAAAAGAATTCCCACAAAATTTGGCAGTCCTAGCTAGGTCAGCCCTAATGCACAAATACATGCATCTTTAATTTTAGAAATATCAATGTGACCCAAATTCTGGGGGAGCCAATGCAAATATTCAACAGGTCTAGTGGATACCTGTTCATCTACATAAAGTTCCTACATTAAAATCCAGGAAGAGTTACCCAAGTTACCCTAACCTTGCATGATTCATGCAAGGAAATGGGCAGACATCTCACATGTATGGAGACGTGTTGAAACAAGGCTCTGGGAAAGATCAGGAGCAAAAGTCTGTCTGCAGATGCTTGAGCAGTCACAATCCTCACTTAGCAGGCCGGGCTTGGTCTCTTACTTGAGTGTCCCAAGGTGGGAGGCCAGGAAAGGAGGGCTGTACTGGAGGGCCCTCGTGGTCATATCCTGCAACTGCCTCACTTTATACAAAGAAAACTACGTCCCACAGAAGTGGAAGGACTTTCTCTAATGTGGTCTAAATTTTCTGCTCAAAGGTACACTTCTAGTCAGCAAGAAGTCTGATTTTTAAAAGATACGCTATTCCCTATGTTTTCAGGGCCACGGACTCTGAGTGGGTCAAGGGCAGGCCTATTTCAAAGAGTCCTTGGGACTGTCCAAGATGGCTCTGCTGCCTCTCTGTCTGCCTCCCGGTATAGACCTAGACCAAGATGCCAGCTCAGCTCTGGAGCTGCCAGAACTGAAGACCAAAACATACAGCTGGAGACAGGGAGGGATGGAGAGGCCAGCAGGGCCCTGAGCGGTGGCCTGGCACTCTGGAGATGTGTGTTAAATGTTGAGTAAAAATTTCCTGTTTGTCTTCTCCCATGACGCAACGTGACAAGACCCACCACACAGATGTCCATGAGTGCTTTGCCCCTTAGATGACTCCTGGTATTCTTCGTATTCTGGCTCCTTCAGATTTACAGTATTGTCAGAATAAAAGTGATGAATCCAGTTCAGAACAGAGCCTCCATCCCATCAGAATTCTGAGCACAGAGATCCTGATTACGGTTGGGAAATATGCACAGAAGATGGGGCAAGCAGAGGCTGGCAGCCCGACGGAGCTGTGCTTCAGAGCCCAAGATTGATGAGATCAATTCTGAAGCCTTTCTACCTTCATCTTTTAGAGTATAGATGTCACTGATTTTTTTTTTTTTTTGCCTCTGAGCCTCATGTTTCAAACTCCATCCTTCCACATTTATCACAGGCAACATTTTCTATAACCCACAGAAAATGAGTCACTTTACGATAAAGTAGCATTTTAGAACGTGTGGTCTACTGCAGGGTTAATTCAATTCAGCTGGTTGTTCAGGGAATAAAAACTTTAAGACAGTTATACTCAAAGTTAATAAATGCTTGAAATACCAGAAATCCAAGTTTATATTTTAGCTATTAAATATATCGATAAAGCACTAAAAGTATCAATAAGCATTAAAATGACTTGTCAATTTTTATATCACTACTAAATTTATCAATAAACATGATATATTTTAACATATTGGTCTTCTAGAGAAGGGAGCCAAAGGGTTCCAGCAAACAGACCCCTGGAAAGCAGGAGCTGGGTTTAGCTCTTATCATGGAATCCCCAATGGCCAACTCAGTAGCTGCCACATAGATGCTTGTGGGATAAAGAGGTGACAAAATGGAACAGCATGAGCATTTTCTAATCATCCTTGAAATCAATTTCCACTTGATCTAACCAAAGAGTCTATTTTTTAAGATTTAGTTAAATAGTTCATCTCCTGAATATGATCTGATGTAGGGTTTTATCCAGTGCACCATTAAAAACAGTAGCAACATAAGAACAGTCCGGCAGGAACAAACGTCACCACCCACACTCCTCACCTGCCATGTCGATGGCAAAAGGCCTGTCCGCTCTCCAGCCGGTGTACCAGCCGACGACTTTGCCGTTTTCCACCAGCGGACGTTCGTAGCGCCGCCCACCAACCAGGCCCACAGGCCAGACAGAGACCTTGCGAGTGGTTCGCATCTATAAAAAGGGAAAAGATACGTGTTTTAAGCTTCCTTAGGAAAAGACAGAGGAAATGAATGTGCCCAACTTAGAAGAAGTGGGGCTGACAGTGGTGTAGATTTCAAAAGCTCCAAGTTTCCTTCCGCTGCTAGACCGTGGCCCCCATCCTTTAGGCTGGTTTGCTCAGTGCCATGATTTCCACTCGATCATAAATTGGGCTTGTGGCTCAAGGTTTAGGACACATAAAATGGGTGTTAATATCTGGACATAACTTACTTGAAGCTGAGTTGCAACTATGAGCTATTTTCTATTTGTTTCAAAGTTGAAGCTTTAAACAATACTTCTACCTTCCGAGGTGAGAAAGTTTAATTCCCCGTTAGGAAACTTCATTACTCAGGAAGAACAAAAACTTGAGAGGAGCCACAGGACTGTCCTTTTTCTGACTTTTCTATTGCTATACATACACAGAAATCTTGGCTGGGGACATTAATAATGGGATCCAGATACATAACCGAACCTGGCTTCTTCCAGAGTGATAAAAAGAAACATATCCTAAAAATCTGCCTGCTTTCAAGGCCAATTGGGCCGAACTAGAGACCATTGAATCGCTTGTCCTTGTTAAATATAGTGGAATCCTGATTAAACATGACCTTCAACTGAAAGTTACTTGCTGGATTGCTTGATGGTGAAAGGGATGCCCACAAAAAAGCTTGCTGATATTAGGCAGTACTGTCGGAGAAAGTCGCTACCACCACCTTTTTCCAGAGTTTGTGATGAACAGCCCAAAAGGCATCTTAGCACAAACTAGAAAAAGGTGCCCCTTTCCCGGGCAGACACACCCCATGCTGGAGGTGGACTTAAGCTCCATGCACCCTCACAGCTGGGTATGCTTTGGATAAGGTATAACCTGCACTACTGGGTAGTCTTATTGAGGTAACTATAATTTCAACAGCACTGCTTTACCATTTATTTGCTATACAACTGAACTGGGTCATGATCAGTTAAGTGGTGGTTAAATAACGATCATGAACCAAGGAATTTTTTATGAAACAAAAAATGATATACTTGGGAAACATTTTCAAATACAATAGAAATGAAAGTCATACTATTAGAGACTAAAAATAATTAGAAGCTCCCATTAGCCAAGCTTGCTGGTTTTACTTATTATTATCCTACCTTGTTCCAAAAAGAGGATTTAAGGGTATGAAGAATTCCAGGTAATGAGGGTCTCACTACATTGGTCTCCTTCAAATCTGAAGTTACTGTTTTTTATAGTCTCTATCATTTTTTCAATAAATGAACTGCAACTATCTTGTGCTAGCCCTTACTAACTTCTATGATTTTTTTTAACAAGCTGAGGTAGAAGTGAGTGCAGAAAAGTGTTAACAAGCCTGAGACTGTTATCTTTAGAAAGGTCTGCTTGCAAGGCTGGCCCTTGGCTGGTGTCCAAGAATGCAGCTTTTGAAACATTTCCTCACTTACAAGGTTATTTTTTCTGTCTGGGACACTGAACAACTGTTTTCCTTTTGGGAATACGAAATTTTGGTGGGCAAGGAGTGCCTATATGACAAACCCCCAACGAAAACCCTGAACCCTTGAGTCTTAAGTGGGGTTACCCCGGTATAATCATTGTACAATTCTGACTACTTTCACTACTGGAGAGGAGGTGTGCTCTGTGTGATCTCAGAGGGAGGGAGGGAACACAGAAAACCTGCACATGGATTCCCCGGACCCTGCTTGATGTTGTTTTCCCTTACTGATCCACCTGTGTATCCTTCTATGTCACTGTAGTAAGTCTTAGCCCTAAGTACGACTATATGCTGAGTGCTACGGGTCCGAGTAAACCACCAAAAGGGGTGGTCTTAGGATCCCTGAAATACTAATATAGAATAAAATGTACTTTTAAAATTTTTTTAAATTTTACCTTAAGTTCTGGGCTACATGTGCAGATCTTGCAGGATTGTTACATAGGTATACATGTGCCATGGTAGTGGTTTGCTGCATACATCACCCCATCATCTACATTAGTTATTTCTTCTAATGTTATCCCTCCTCACCCCCTGCTAACCCTCCCCTAGTGACCCACCCCCCCAACAGACCCCAGTGTGTGATGTTCCCCTCCCTGTGTCCATGTGTTCTCATTGTTCAACACCCACTTATGAGAACAAGCATTGTTTGGTTTTCTGTTCTTGTGTCAGTCTACTGAGAATGATGGTTTCCAGATTCATCCATGTCCCTACAAAGGACATAAACTCGTCCTTTTTTATGGCTGTGTAGTATTCCATGGTGTATATGTGCCACATTTTCTCTATCCAGTCTATCTTTGATGGGCATTTGGGTTGGTTCCACATCTTTGCTATTGTAAATGGTGCCGCAATGAACATACATGTGCATGTGTCTTTATAATAGATTGATTTATAATCCTTTGGGTATATACCCAGTAATGGTATTGCTGGGTCAAATGGTATTTCTATTTCTAGATCCTTGAGGAATCACCACACTGTCTTCCACGGTGGTTGAACTAATTTATACTCCCAACAACAGTGTAAAAGTGTTCGTATTTCTCCTCACCCTCTCCAGCATCTGTTGTCTCCAGATTTTTTAATGACTGCCATTCTAACTGGCATGAGGTGATATCTCAATATGGTTTTGATTTGCATTTCTCTAATGACCAGTGATAATGAGCATTTTTTCATATGTTTCTTGGCCTCGTATATGTCTTCTTTTGAAAAGTGTCTGTTCATATCTTTTGCCCACTTTTTGATGGGGTTGCTTTTTTTTTGTATATTTGTTTTGGTGCTTTATAGATTCTGGATATTAGCCCTTTGTCAGATGGGTAGATCACAAAAATTTTTTCCCATTCTGTTGGTTGCCAGTTCACTCTAATGATTGTTTCTTTTGCTGTGTAGAAATACTTAAGTTTAATTAGATCCCATTTATCTATTTTGGCTTTTGTTGCAAATGCTTTTGGTGTTTTAGTAATGAAGTTCTTGTCTATCCCTACGTCCTGAAGAGTTTTGCCTAGGTTTTCTTCAGGGTTTTTATGGTGTTAGGTCTTATGTTTAAATCTTTAATCCATCTGGAGTTAATTTTTGTATAAGCTATAAGGAAGAGGTCTAGTTTCAGCTTTCTGCACATGGCTAGCCAGTTTTCCCAACACCATTTATTAAACAGGGATTCCTTTCCCCATTGCTTACTTTCATCAGGTTTGTCAAAGATCAGATGGTTGTAGATTGGTGGCATTGCCTCTGAGGCCTCTATTCTGTTCCATTGGTCTATATTTCTGTTTTAGTACTAGTACCATGCTTTTTTGATTACTGTAGCCTTGTAGTATAGTTTGAAGTCATGTAGTGTGATGTCTCCAGCTTTGTTCTTTTTGCTTAGGATTGTCTTGGCTATGTGGGTATTTTGATTTCATATGATGTTTAAGGTGGGTTTTTCCAGTTCTGTGAAGAAGGTCAATGGTAGTTTGATGGGAATAGCATTGAATCTATAAATTACTTTGGGCAATATGGCCATGTTCACAATATTGATTCTTCCTAACCATGAGCATGGAATGTTTTTCCATCTGTTGGTGTCCTCTCTTAAGTGTAAAATTAGACACCTTTTGACATATATATATATAGCCATGAAGCCGTCACCACAATGAATATAATTAACATACCCATCACCCTCAAAAGTTTCCTTGTACCCTTTTTTAATCCATTCCTCCAGTCCCTTTTTATATCATTCATTGCCAGGGAACCCCAATCTCCTTTCTGTAACTATACATTAGCTTGAATCTTCTAGAATCTTGTATGAATGTAATAATTTAGCACATAGAGTGTATGTGAATGTGTGTGTGTGTAAATATAGCTTCTTTCATTTGGCATAGTCATAAAGAGATTCATCTACTTGTAATGTACACTAATAGTTCACTCCTTTGTTTTGCTGGATTGTATCTGTTGCGTGGTTCATACCACAGTTTACACATTCACCTGCTAAGGGACATCTGGGTTGTTTCAAGCTTTTGGCTATTACAGATAAAGCTGCTATAAACTAAATACGTGTTTACAAGTCTATGTGAATTTCTTTCTCTTTCTTAAGATAAATACCTAGGAGTGGAATGAGTGGATCATGCACTAGGTGTATATTTAACTTTTTCAGAAACTGCCAGATTATTTTCCAAAGTGTTTCTGCCTTTTTACATTCCCATCAGCAGTATATGAGACGTCGAGTTCTTCCACATCCTCACCAACACTTGGTATGGTCAGTCCTCAATTTCAGTAATTCTAATAGGTATTATTAATAGTGGTATCCCATTATGGTTTTAATTTGCATTATTTTAATGACTAATGTGCTTATTGCCATCTGTATCTCTTCTTAAGCAAAAAGTTCAAATCATCTGCCCATTCAAAAAAAAGGTTGTTTTCTTACTAGTTTTGAGAGTTATTTATGTATTCTACATACAAATATTAGATATCATTTATAAATATTTTCTCTCAGTCCGTGGCTCAGCTTTTCATTCTTATAAGTGTCTTTTGAAAAACAGAAGTTTTCATCTTGATGAAGTCCAATTCATCTATTTCTTATTTTACGGATCACACTTTTGATGTTCTATTTAAAATATTTTTGTGGCCGGGCATGGTAGCTCATGCCTGTAATCCCAGCACACTTTGGGAGGTTGAGGCAGGCAGATCACTTGACGTCAGGAGTTCGAGACCAGCCTGGCCAAAGTGGTAAAACTCCGTCTTTATTAAAAATACAAAAATTAGCTGGCATGGTGGTGAACACCTGTAATGCCAGCTACTCAGGAGGCTGAGGCATGTGAATCACTTGAACCAGGGAGGTAGAGGTTGCAGTGAGCCAGGATCATGCCACTGCACTCCAGTCTAAGCAACAGAGTGAGACCTTGTCTCCAAACAAAAATTATATATATATATGCCTAATCCAAGGTTACAAGGGTTTTCTCCTCCTTTCTGTAAGTATTATAGTTTTAGGTCATATATTTAGATTATGATCCATTTTCAGTTCATTTTTATATATGGTATGAGGAATTGATTGAAGTTTTCTTTTTTGTATATGGATAACTAATTGTTCCAACTATATCTAATTATCCTGGAACAATTAAGCTGCCATTACAACTTTTTCAAAAGTCAGCTATGCATATATGTATGGATTTATTTCTGGATGCTCTAACATGGTTCATTGGTCTCTTTGGTGATCTTAATACTAATGCCACAATGTCTTGATTTACTATAGCTTTATAATAAGTCTTATAATCAGATAGTGTTAGTTCTCCAACTTTATCCTTCATTTTCAAAGTTGTTTTGACTATTACAGATCCTTTTCATTTCCACATGAATTTCAGTCTGTCAATTTCGGCAAATTCTGAGATTGCATTGAGTCTATATATTAATTTGATGACATCTTGACAATATGGAATTTTCTAACTCATAAACATGATCTCTCTATATTTATTTAGGTCTTTAATTTCTCTCAGCAATGTTTTGGTGATTTAATTTTTGAATCAATATTAACATTTAATGCTTTTGTATCCTAGGACTTATCCATAGGTGGGACAAAAACCCATGAAATTTACTAAAATTTTCACAAAAATATAGTCCTCCCACCTCCCCAGTTCACTCCAGTTTCAGGCTCCTCTTCCCTGACATACTCAGAAAATAAAAATATTTCAATTTTTTGGCCTTAAATGTTAAACATGGCAAACACAGAGAAACCAAGTTAAACATAATACATACTTATAAAAAATTAACAGAATAGCTTTGTATATGAGGCAATAAAAATAGTACTGTGGGTTTTTGGAGTAAGATAATCTTCTTAAAATGACTATGATTTTTCAGCTCCTAAACCACTTTTGCCCAGAAAACTAAAATATTCAAATCTCTGAAAAACTGGTGGGCAAACCCCATCTCATACCTCTGTGCTCTCTTAAGAATGTATAAGGTTGTGCCCTGCATACAGCAGGTGTGAAGCAACTCTTGGCAAGTGTTTAAGTACTAACTAGTCATTTAAATGTGGGCCCAATTAGCCAGCCATGGTGGTGTGTGCCTGTAGTTCCAGCTACTTGGAAGGCTGAGGTGAGAAGTGAGCCCAGGAAGTAGAGATTACAGTGAGATTTGATTACACCACTGCACTCTGGCCTGGGCAATGAAGCAAGACCCTGACTCAAAAAAATAAAAATAAGAAAGAATAAGAAACAAATAGAAATAAAAAATAAAAGTGGGCCACATGTAACAAGTAATCAGTATCTGTCTGTGCTGTGCAAGAGACATGCTCATAATCAAAGAGGAAGACAGGCAATAAAAGAATAGAAGGCAAAAGACATTTTTAAAAAAGGAAAAGATAAATTGCCATTAAAGGGAATTAAAAAGAATAAACTATAATGGTGGGACCACTAGAACAATTCAATATGGCCATGGAAATTCAGCATGTTTCATGTTAGACTTTTCATTTAAGCTGGGCTGTGAAAGGCATGTAGGATTTTGTCCACAGAATACAGAATGACCTAAGGTTCTAGGTAACAAGATGAATCAAAGAAGAAAAACTTTGCATTTCTATGCCAATTTCATGCTAGAAAATGTAGGTTTTGCTTAGCACACCCCAAATTGCTGAAAGCAACTCAAAGCTAACATTTGCTCATGCTTTATTTTTCTAGAGGGCTGGGTGTTAAAGGAGAGACAATGACCTTATAAAAAATTAAATGCAGGTGATGTGGCAGAATGATATTTCCAGGTATGCTAAGTTTTAAAAAGTTTATCATATAATTAGTTTAGAAATTCAAAAAGATCCAGATGCCCTCACCATCTATGCCCTGCTGAGATTCCATGCAGAATGCTTCATCACAGAATTAGCCCCTCCATCCTCGACCTCTATACTATATAGAGTGTGCCAGACATTTCAAAGGAAAATAGCACAGCTATTTACACATCTTATCCATTTCACTCCTGGGATCTATCCTTTGTTCTGTGTCATTTTCACTCAATCTATGCTCTTTAAGGATTCCTTAACAGCCCTGTTATTTTCTGAGTGGGGGGAAATGTAACAACATTGACTATTAAAAGTATCTTCATATAACTAAAATATTCTCAGTATTTAAAAGCTTTGCTAACTTCTCATCACGAAATAGAAGTTATATACCACACAAAACCTCAAGTGCCTGGTGTGAGCTCCAATCTAAAACAGAGAAATAAAGCAATGGATATTATGATAAAGGGACAGCAATTCATGTATTTATGAGAGTTATAATATTACAAACAGGTCTGTCCCCCCAAAAGTACTCTCTTTCCATTTATTCAATGCTAAAGTTATATTCTGTGGTGTATTCCTCCTGCAATAACCTCCAACTAAATGGACAGAGCTTGCATAGCAATTTTAATCAACCAAACGCACAGCCAGAGTAATTTCCATAGACCCAATGGCTACAAAGGACACACAAGATATATTTGGTGCATGTGCACACTCCTCCAGGATGAATGCCATTTAAACTATTCCAGGGTGGTGGTGCTTATTCATCATGTTGTCATCTTCTCTAGGAAAGGAGGGAGGCAGGTGACTACCATGCACTCCAGTCTGGTGACCCTTACCAACAATCAGTTCCATTTTTTTTTTTGAGTCAGGGTCTCACTCTGTCACCCAGGTTAGAAGTACAGTGATGCAATCACGGCTCAATGCAGCCCCCAACTCCTGGGATCAAGCAATCTTCCCATCTCAGCCTTCAAGTAGCTAAGATTATAGGCATGCCATGCCTGGCCAGCTTTTTAAATTTTCTGTAGAGTCAGGGTCTCGCTATGTTGCCCAGGCTGGCAGCTTCTGTTTCTTTAGCAAACTTTTCTTTCTGAAGCTTTCAGCTTCGTCCTTTTCGACCCTCCTTAGGAGATGGCTAACAGCCAGCCCTAAGGACTGGAACACTCAGAAGATCACATTCAGGGAATCATCAGAATGCTCTTAGAGTAAAATAGAAAAAGTTAAATGCCTTTAGCTTCCTTGAAGACACGCCACTAGCTAAAATCTTATTTTATTTTTTCCAAAGGGAAATGAATAAAGTTCTTGATCTTCTGAAATTTAAAATGCTATAGGCAACTTCAAGAAGTGGAGTTAAAATAAAAAATGTGACATTCTGTATCCTGTTTTTAAACTAACGATTTCAATAGCAAAAAGCAAATGAAACCCACCACATCCAATGGGACCCATGAACTAAGAACAAAAGGAAAGAACAGTGCAACTATGATGAAGATTTAAATACAGAGGTCACGATTTGGAAGCAAGGATTCTTTCCAATTTCATTGTCCCTAAACATGTGATATTTTCTAAAACAAAGCGATATTTATATGATCAAACACACCCATAACTTTCCTTTGGAACAAGCTTGAAAATTAACATAAAGTCTGCTTTTCTTCCTCTTTCCTGCATCTCCCTCCTAATGACTTCAGCATCCATCTTGGCTAGATGATCAAGGGTAACATCAATAGTGATAAATCGTGTTGATAGTATGTACCCTTGCTATGATGTGATGAGAATAACACTTTACCTTTGTGGCATTTTCTAATGCCATTCTCTTACAAAAGAAACCAGGGATTGTTAGAGAAATGGCTGATTCTAGGGCTGGGATAGGAAATACACAGATGAGCCTGGAGGAGCCAGAAAGGAAAGAAGCATTCAAATAATAAAAAAACGAACAAACACACATTGGTGGGTGTGTGTCAGAGGGACATAGCCAAATGAAACAGCTCCTAGTGGTCAAAGCTGGAACAATTTGAGCAACAAAATAAATAATGGTGAATTTGTGTACCCTTGACATGATATTATGAAAGTGGCCTAGAGCGGCTGTGCCCCTCTCAGCAGTGCCAACCCTCCCCCATTGCCACAGTGTCCTCATCGTTCCCCCACTGCAGTCCCAATGCTGTGTCTGCATGCCAATCAACATTCATTAACCACCTGATGCTGTCACAGGAGATAGTGTCTTCCTCTCTTTGAAGTGGGAAACTGAAATCAGATCAAATGGGCCATGCATTTCAAAAATGCATGGAGGCAATATTCTTGTATGTATGAAAATGGTGAATGTTCCTAAATATTTAGTGTGAAAAGTATCCATATAAAGATACCATTAAAAATAAACCATAATAAGAACCATGAGAAATGTGAGAAAGGGACATGATTCAAAACATTAATAAATGAAAAACCAGGCGATATCACCACAAATTCCACAGAAATACAAAGCACCATCAGAGATTACTACAAACAACTCTATGCACATAAACCAGTAAACCTGGAAGAAATGGATAAATTCCTGGACACTTGCATCCTCCCAAGCCTAAACCAGGAAGAAGTCGAAACCCTGAATAGACCGGTAACAAGGGCTGAAGTTGAGGCAGCAATTAATAGCCTACCAACCAAAAAAAGCCCAGGTCCAGATGGGTTCACAGAAGAATTCTACCAGAATACAAAGAGGAGCTGGTACCACTCCTTCTGAAACTATTCCAAATAATACAAAAAGAAGGAATCCTTCCCAAATCATTTTATGAGACCAATATCATCCTGATACCAAAACCAGGCAGAGACTCAACAAAAAAAGAAAACTTCAGGCCAATCTCCAGGATGAACATATATGCAAGTATCTTCAATAAAATACTGGCAAATCGATTGCAACAGCACATGAAAAAGCTTATCCATCACGATCAAGTAGGCTTCATACCGGGGATGCAAGGCTGGTTCAACATATGCAAGTCTATTAACGTAATTCCCCACATAAACAGAACCAAAGACAAAAACCACATGATTACCTCAACAGATGCAGAGAAGGCCTTCAATAAAATTCAACAGCCCTTTATGCTAAAAAAAAAACTCTCAATAAACTAGGTATTGACGGAACATATCTCAAAATAATAGAAGTTATTTACAACAGCCAATATCATACGGAATAGGCAAAAACTGGAAGCACTGCCTTTGAAATCTGGCACTAGATAAGGATGCCCTCTTCACCACTCCTATTCAGTATAGTATTGGAAGTTCTAGCCAGAGCAATCAGGAAAGAAAAAGAAATAAAGGGTATTCAATTAGGAAAGGAGGAAGTCAAATTGTCTCTCTTTGCAGACGACATGATTGTATATTTAGAAGACCCCATCATCTCAGTCCAAAATCTCCTTAAACTGATAAGCAACTTCAGCGAAGTCTCAGGATACAAAATCAATGTGCAAAAATCACAAGCATTCCTATACACCAATAACAGACTTAAAGAGAGCCAAATCGAGAACAAACTGCCATTCACAATTGCTACAAAGAGAATAAAATACCTAGGAATACAACTAACAAGGAATGTAAAGGACCTCTTTAAGGAGAACTACAAACCACTGCTCAATGAAATAAGAGAGGACACAAACGAATGGAGAAACATTCCATGCTCATGGTTAGGAAGAATCAATATTGTGAAAATAGCCATACTGCCCAAAGTAATTTACAGATTCAACACTATCCCCATCAAGCTACCAATGACCTTCTTCATAGAACTGGAAAAAAAAAACCACCTTAAAACTCATATGGAACCACAAGAGAGCCTGCATAGCCGAGTCAATTTTAAGCAAAAAGAACAAAGCTGGAGGCATCACATTACCTGACTTCAAACTATACTACAAGGCTACAGTAATCAAAACAGTATGGTACTGGTACCAAAACAGAGATATAGACCAATGGAACAGAACAGAGACCTTGGAGGCAATGCCACACATCTACAACCATCTGATCTTGACAAACCTCACAAAAACAAGCAATGGGGAAATGATTCCCTGTTTAAAAAACGGTGTTGGGAAAACTGGCTAGCCATGTGCAGAAAGCAGAAACTGGACCCCTTCCTGACACCTTACACTAAAATTAACTCCAGATGGATTAAAGACTTAAACATAAGACCTAATACCATAAAAACCCTAGAAGAAAATCTAGGCAAAACCATTCAGGACACAGGCATAGGCAAGAACTTCATTACTAAAACACCAAAAGCATTGGCAACAAAAGCCAAAATAGGCAAATGGGACCTAATTAAACTCCAGAGCGTCTGCACAGCAAAAGAAACAATCATTAGTGTGAGTTGGCAACCAACAGAATGGGAAAAAAATTTTGCAATCTACTCATCTAACAAAGGGCTAATATCCAGAATCTACAAAGAACTAAAACAGATTTACAAAGAAAAAACAAACAAGCCCCTTCAAAAGTGGGTGCAGGATATGAACAGACACTTTACAAAAGAAGACATATATGAGGCCAACAAACATACGAAAAAATGCTCATCATCACTGGTCATTACAGAAATGCAGATCAAAACTACATTGAGATACCATCTCATGCCAGTTAGAATGGCGATCATTAAAAAGTCTGGAGACAACAGATGTGGAGAAATAGGAACACTTTTACACTGTTGGTGGGAGTGTAAATTAGTTCAACCATTGTGGAAGACAGTGTGGTGCTTCCTCAAGGGCCCAGAAATAGAAATTCTATTTGACCCAGCAATCCCATTACTGAGTATATATCCAAAGGATTATAAAGTGTTCTATTACAAGGATACATGCACACGAATGTTCATTGCAGCACTGTTTACAACAGCAAAGACCTGGAACCAACCCAAATGTCCATCAATGATAGACTGGACAAAGAAAATGTGGTACATATACACTGTGGAATACTACGCAGCCATAAAAAACAATGAGTTCGTGTCCTTTGTAGGGACATGGATGAACCTGGAAACTATCATTCTCAGCAAACTGACACAAGAACAGAAAACCAAACACCGCATGTTCTCACTCATAGGCGGGTATTGAACAATGAAAACACATGGACACAGGGAGGGGGAGCATCACACACTGAGGTCTGTTAAGGTGAACTAGGGGAGGGACAGCAGGGGGTGGGGAGTTGGGGAGGGATAACATGGGGAGAAATGCCAGATATAGGTGATGGGGAGGAAGGCAGCAAACCACATTGCCATGTGTGCACCTATGCAACAATCTTGCATGTTCTTCACATGTACCCCAAAACCTAAAATGCAATATATATATATGTGTGTGTGTGTGTGTGTGTGTGTGTGTATATATATATATATGTATATATATATATATATAAAAGAAATTTCAGCCCTTTAAATTTTAATACAAATAAAGTAATACTGCTTATACAAGAACAGCTTCACTTAATTATGTTACTTGCTTTAAGTCATATGTATCTGTGAATTCTGGTATGGACCCTCTAGGACAGGCTTGACTGGGCTCTGCTTATTATAAATCTATATAAATCAAGACAATGTGGCATCGGTGTAAGGATATATAGATAAATGGAAGAGACTCGAGAATTTAGAAATAGTTCCTCCTACATATAGTCAGTTGATTTCTGGCTAATATGCCAAGGCAATTCAATGGGGGAAAAGGATAATCTCTTCAGTAAATAGTGCTGGAATGAATGGATATCCATGTTAAAAAAAAAAGTATATGTGGAGAAAGAGGGACCCTTGTACATGGTTGGTGGGAATGTAAATTGGCATAGCCATTGTGGAGAACAGTATGGAGGCTCTTCAAAATATTAAAAATAGCTACCATATGATGCAGCAATTCCAGTACTGGATATATGAAGAGATATATATATATACACACACACACACACACACACACACACACACACACACACATACATTTATATTTATACACGTATATATCCCTTTGGAGATATATATACACACACACACACATATATGGGTATATATATATCTCCAAAGGGATATGAAATCAGAATGTCAAAGAGAATGCCCATGTTTACTGCAGCACTATTCACAATAGCCAAGATATGAAATCAACCTAAGTGCCTGTCAACAGATGAATGGATTAAGAAAACAGGGGACATATATACACAATAGGGTATAGCCTTAGAAAAGAAGGAAACCCTGTAATTTGCAACAACATGAAAAAACCGGGAGGACGTCATGTTGAGTAAAATATGCCAGGCTAAGAAAGATACATACCAATGGTCTCCCTGATAAATGGAATCTTAAAAAGTCAAACTTATAGCAACAGAGAGTAAAATGGTGATATCAGAGGCTGGACAGGGAGCAAGGGGTGGGAGGCATGGGGCGGGGGCTGTTGGTCAAAGGACATAAAATTTTACTTAGAAGGAATAAGTTCAAGGATCTACTGTACATCATGGTGACTATAGTTAATATGTTGTATAACTAAAAATTGCAGAGACAGATTTTTAAGTGTTCTTATCACAAAAAAAATTATAACCATGTGAGGTAATATGTATGTTAATTAGCTTGATTTAACCATTCCATAATGCATACATTTATCAAATCATCATGTAGTACAACATATATAACATTTTTATTAACTAAAAAATTTAAAAAGAAAGAAAAAGAACAACACTTATATCTCACATTATTCATACAAATTAAGTTAAAATGGGATTATGAACCCAAACACAAAAGCTAAAGTTTTTAAGTTTATAAACTTCTAGAAAAAGATAAGGGAGAAAATCTTTGAGGTCTTAGGGTAGGCGAAACTTCTTTAAATAGGACATAAATAATAGGAAATTTAAAGAAATCTATAAATTAGACTTCATCAAAATTAAAATTTTCTACTTTCCAGAAGATACTGTTAGGAAAAATTTAAAAGTAATCCATAGACTGGGAGAATATATCCTAATACATATATCTGACAAAACACTAGTATTCAGAATGCATAGAACTTCATAGCTTAATTAAAAATAGACAACCCAATTTAAAAAGTGGGTGAAAGATATGAATGGACATTTCATCAAAATATATGAATGACCTATTAGCACACAAAAAGATGCTCTGTGTCATCACTCATTACAGAAATGGAAATTAAAACCACAGTAAAAATAAAATTTTAGAAATTAAACAAAATTAAAAAACAGAAATTAAAACCACTACTGACCCACCAGAATGGCTAAAATGAAAAGACTGGCAAAACCAAGAGCTGACGATGATGTGGAGTAATTGGACGTCATATACATTCTTGGTGGGAGTAAAAAAAAAGGTAACAACTACTTGGGGAAAAAAATTTGGTAGTTTTCAATAAAGTTATAAAACAGTACACAGCAATTCCTTTCCTAGGTATTTACTGCAGAGAATGAAAGCTTATGTCCACACAAAACCTTGTGCCTGAATGTTCAAACAGCTTCACTCATAACATCCATAAGCTGGAAACAGCCCAAATGTTCACCAACTTGTAAATAGATAAGCAAACCATACAAACAATGGATTGCATTTCAGTAAGAGAAATAACTGATATGCATAATAACATGTACCAATTTCCAAAACATCATGCTGAGTAAAGTAGCCAGAGAAAAGGCCTCATATCCTATTATTCCACTTACATAAAATTCTAGAATAGGTACATTAATGTACGGTGATGCAAAGCAGGTCAGAGGCTGAAAGTGGTGAGGGCTGACTGCAAAAGATCATAGGTGACAGAGTGACAGTTACCAGGGTATATGAATTTACTAACATGAAGCAAACTCCACACTTCAAACAAGCACACTTTCGTTTAGGTAAACTATACCTCAAGAAAGGTGATTTAAAATAAAAACAAAATAATTAGGTGGTTTCTATGAGATCTCACAATTGAAGAGCCTAGAAAAATTAACACTCCTGTAGCAGTAAAACACAAATACCCAAATCTTGGTCTGTAAATATTTTCCAGTAAAGAGAAACAGGGCTCCTTCTCCTTGGAGAAGAGGCTGATTTCAGGTCTGACACTCTCACGGAATACTGAAAGTACGAGATAAGCCTAAGATATCTTGTGCCAAAAAAGCAAAGAAGTGCTCAAAGATAAACAAGGATAAGTTCAGTGAAGACAAAAGCTGGTCTGAAGGGTTCCTGGCCAATCTGCGGATGATGTAAACATCAAAAAGAATGATATTGACGGATTAAAACACATGGTGAGAAAAAGTGACCCCCAAGTCTGTAATTACAGGGTGTGTGGGGGCTATTCTTGGGTAAAAGTTGTTGGAAAACAAGATATTCTCATTGTCTCAAGGTATTACCCCGGGGTTACTTGCTAATTACACAAGGAAAATGTGCCTTCACAATAAGATACGGCAGTCACTCCCTTGGCCAAGTGGTCAAGCTTGGCATCACCATAAAAAAGATGACCTGGGCCTGGTGTAGCGGCTCACACCTGTAATCCCAGCACTTTGGGAGTCTGAGGCGGGTGGATCACCTGAGGTCAGGAGTTCAAGATCTGCCTGACCAACATGGAGAAACCCCATCTCTACTAAAAATACAAAATGAGATGGGCGTGGTGGCGCATGCCTGTAATCCTAGCTACTAAGGAGGTTAAGGCAGGAGAATCACTTAAACCCGGGAGGTAGAGGTTGCGGTGAGCCGAGATCGCCACTGCACTCCAGCCTGGGCAACTAGAGCGAAGAAACTCCATCTCAAAAAAAAAAAAAAAAATGACCTGGCAAAATATGCTGCCTCATTGGATGCAAGGAGGAAGACTATATAACCTATGTGGTTCCCTTGACAAAGAGGTTTGGACTAACTACAGTTACCAGGAAACATACGATGGCTGGGGGAAACTAAACTGCCAAATGCAATTTGTGTGTGTGTGAACTTATAGCCAAATCTATGAGCTATTTAAATTTCGATTTTCCCCCAAAGTTTCTAGGAAAGCAGCAAATGTTGTAGAATAGAATCACAGCTAGGAGTAAAATTATTTTGTATAGTGGTGTAATTACGGTGATGATGCTGGGGAAGCACAAGAGTTACTGCTTTGGAAGTCCCCCCAACCACAGGCGCCACCAATGTTAAAATGCATTCCTTCTGGAAAAGTCAAATGAGCCTTTTCTATTCCACTATCCCTTGCATGAATCTGTGTACTTCAGTAAAATGTGATGTTTACTGAAAATATAAATTTAACTAATTGCCCATTACTGTATTAATCTTCATCTGGATATCAAAAGGAAAACTTTATACAAAATTAAATTATACTTAGGTTTGCACAAAACTGCAGCAGATTAGCATGTCTAACATACTCCAATAACCTAAGTTGTTGCCCCCCTTTAAAACTGGATTCTTTGCTATGTATTCCCCCCCAAATGGGTTTCAAGCATCCTGAGTTCTTTAATGGCAGACAGCATGTTGCTTGCCTCTGTGGTGGTATGTCCAACAGGTAACAGAAGGTTTGTCTAGCTGTATAGTTCACTTGGCATGGGGATCTGGGGCTCTTCATAACAGGATAGCTGGTATCATTATCCACTAGGCTTTTCATGTAATAGGCAAAGTCAGATACAAAGGAGCTACTCTACATCTCAAAAAAGTAATAAATTAACACAACAGACTTGAAAGCATAATATTTTTCCTTCTTAAAAAAACACGGTCTCGGAATGCCATCTGGCGCTCTCTCTCTCTCTCTCTCTCTCTCTCTCTCTGTGTGTGTGTGTGTGTGTGTGTGTGTGTGCAGAGAGAGAGACAGAGAGGACTGGGGCATATATTGGATTGTTCAACTACTTATCATCGCTGCATAAAAGGGAGCTGAGTTCACTGCAGGAATGGTTGCCTTGGCCACACTCAATCTATCTTCCCAAATGAGTACTGACCCAGAGACCTCTGCTCTAGTTTACTTAGTACTATGATAATGTGAGGAAATTTAAATTGCTTCATTTCTCTTTCTTAACTTTTCCATATGAAAACCAACTATCCATCTCCCCTTCTTCTCAGGGAGAATACAGGAAAAGAAGTCTCTAAAGCACTCAGACATTCTTAAAAGATGTTATTCACCATCCAGTTTCAAAATTAGGTGTAATATTCCAAGCACATTGCAGAGATCATACACGCCCATATTCCACCACCATGACCACACACGTACATAGAGCATTCTCTTATAGCATTTTTTTAAAAGACAGAGTCTCACTCTGTCACCCAGGCTGGAGTTCAGTGGCATGATCATAGCTCACTGCAACCTTGATCTCCTCCTGGGCTCAAGCAATCCTCCTGTCTCAGTCTCCCCAGCTAGCTGGGGACTTCAGGCATGCATCACCACACTCAGCTAATTTTTTATTTTTTGTAGAGACAGGGCTTTAGTACATTTCCCAGGCTGGTCTTGAACTCCTGGGCTCAAGCAATCCTCCTGCCTTGGCCACCCAAAGTGCTGGGATTATAGGCATGAGCCACTGCGCCCAGCCTTATAGCAAGTTTTGAGAAAAGCACACACTCCTACTTTTTCCCCATGCAAAAAGATGTAATTTCTCTTCTTAGAGAAATGAAATATAATATTCTTTACTTTCTTTTTTTTAAAATAATTTATTTATTTTACTTTAGGTGCATACTATATCTGGCATTTCTCCCCCACGTTATCCCTGCCCACCCCCCACTGTCTCTCCCCTACCCCCCACCCAACTGTCCCCTGTGTGTGACGCTCCTCTTCCTGATCCACGTGTTCCCATTGTTCAACACCCACCTATGAGTGAGAACATATGGTGTTTGGCTTTCTGTTCTTGGGTCAGTTTGCTGAGAATGATGGTTTCCAGATTCATCCAAGTCCCTACAAAGGACACGAACTCATCGTTTTTTATGGCTATGTAGTATTCCATGGTGTATATGTACCACATTTTCTTTGTCCAGTCTATCATTGATGGGCATTTGGGTTGGTTCCAGGTCTATGCTATTGTATACAGGGCTGCAATGAACATACGTGTGCATGTGTCTTTATAGTAGAACGATTTATAGTTCTTTGGGTATAAACCCAATAGTGGGATTGCTGGGTCAAATGGAACTTCTATTTCTAGATCCTTGAGAGATTGCCACACCGTCTTCCACAATGGTTGAACGAATTTACACTCCCACCAACCGTGTAAGAGTGTTCCTATTTCTCCACATCCTCTCCAGCATCTGTCTCCCGATTTTTTAATGATTGCCATTCTAACTGGCATGAGATGATATCTCAGTGTGCTTTTGATTTGCATTTCTCTAATGACCAGTGATGATGAGCATTTTTTCATATGTTTGTTGGCCTCATATATGTCCTCTTTTGAAAAGTGTCTGTTCCTATCCTTTGCCCACTTTTGAATGGGGTTGTTTTTTTCTTGTATATCTGTTATAATTCTTTGTAGATTCTGGATATTAGCCCTTTGTCAGATGGGTAGATTGCAAAAATTTTTTTGCCAGTCTGTGTCTTTTGATTGGGGCATCTAGGCCATTTACATTCAATGTTAATATTGTTATGTGTGAATTTGATCCTGCCATTTTGTTACTGGTTGGTTTTCTTTCTCATTAGTTGACTCATTTTCTTCATTGCATTTTTGGTCTTTCCCAACTGGTTTGCTTTTGCAGTGACTGGTACTTGTTCCTTTCCATGCTGAGTGTTTCTTTCAGGAGCTCTTGCAGGGCAGGTCTGGTGGTGACAAAATCTCTCAATAATTGCTTGTCTGTAAAGGATTTTATTTCTCCTTCACTTATGAAGCTTAGTTTGGCTGGATATGAGATTCTGGGTTGAAAGTTCTTTTCTTTAAGGATGTTGAATATTGGCCCCCACTCTCTTCTGGCTTGTAGTTTCTGCTGAGAGATCTGCTGTGAGTCTGATGGGCTTCCCTCTGTGGGTGACCTGACCTTTCCCTCTGGCTGCCCTTAGCATTTTTTCCTTCATTTCGACCCTGGTGAATCTGACAATTATGTGCCTTGGGGTTGCTCTTCTTGAGGAGTATCTTTGTGGAGTTCTCTGTGTTTCCTGAATTTGAAATTTGGACTGCCTTGCTAGGCTTGGGAAGTTCTCCTGGATAATATCCTGGAGTGTGTTTTCCAGCTTGGATTCATTCTCCCCGTCACATTCAGGTACACCGATCAAGCGTAGATTAGGTCTTTTCACATAATCCCATATTTCTTGCAGGCTTTGCTCATTTATTTTCACTCTCTTTTCTCTTGTATTGCCTTCTCTTTTTACTTCATTGAGTTGATCTTCAATCTCTGATATCCTTTTCTTCTGCTTGATCGATTCAGCTATTACAACTTGTGTTTGCTTCACATAGTTCTCATGCTGTGTTCTTCAACTCCATCAAGTCATTTATGTTCTTCTCTAAGCTGGTTATTCTAGTCAGCATTTCGTCTAACCTTTTTTCAAGGTTTTTGGTTTCTTTGCATTGAGTTAAAACGTGTTCCTTTAGCTCTGAGAAGTTCGTTATTATCGACCTTCTGAATCCTGTTTCCATCAATTCTTCACACTCCTTCTCGGTCAAGTTGTGATCCTGTGTTGTTGAGGAGCTGTGATCCCTTGAAGGAGAAGAGGTGTTCTGGTCTTTGGTGGTTTCACCTTTTTTGCGCTGGTTTTTCCTATCTTTGTGGATTTACCTGGCTGTAGTGTCAGAGAGCTGCTTGATGAGGTTGCTTGTCTGCCTGTGGGGGGCGCTACTGGGTTTCTAGGGACTCCTTCAGGTGACTAGGGAAGCTTCCTGTGTCTTTTTTGTTTATGCTGGGAGATTAGGCCTGCCTCTTCCGCTGACCTGTAGGTGCTGCTAGATTGTCCAGAACACCTTCCTGTGTTTTTTGTTAAAACATGCAGCCCAGTCCCACCCCTCTAGTGGTGGGTTGTGCCCTTTCTCCACTGGGCTGGATCATTCAGGGTTCCTCTCAGACTGTGGCACTGGCTACGCAACCCACTAGAGTCAGAGCTTCAGCCCTCTGGGGTTTGTAGGGTAGGTTAGGGAACCACCCAGCCGCACCCGGCAGTCTCCCCCTTTCAGCTCGCTCTCTCTCCAGTCATGGGGTAGGGGCCGCCCAGCTGCTCCCGCTTACAGCTCCCTCTCTCTCCCAGGCGGGGGTAGGGGGCGATAGCTCAGTCTGCAGACTCTTACCCAACTCCGCACTTGTAATTCCCAGCACTTGACTGGCAAAGATCCCCTGTTCTGTGTATTGCTGAGGCTTTGGAGGAAGCGCTGTATCTGAAGCGGAGTGCCAGAGGTGGAGCCTCCAACTTGCCGGTCAGATGCACTTTCTGGGTGAAGCAGCACCCCTCCCCCAGCTCGGTCTGCTCTGAGTGGGCTTTGCTCACCCTCAGACCAGACCCATTGAAATGCACCTGGTACCTTGGTTGGAGCTAGGAGATCTCTGCGTTTCTGTGTCTCTTTCACCGGGTGTTGTGTGCTGGAGTTGTGTCTAATCCACCATCTTGGATCCTCCCCCTATTCTTTACTTTCTTATTCTTCAATCCTATTCCCTGCTCCACTTAAGATCCTTCCACCTCTGGGTTTCTCAGCCTCTAATATCTAATACTGCTTGAAAAAAGAATTTAAGGCAATTACACAGACACATAGCTAAAATTGAGCAAAGGTGAGCGAAAAATCAGTGACATTCCTATACACAAACAACTATCATGCAAACAGCATTACAACAGCAAGAGAAAATATGCAATGCTAGGCATCAGATTACTGGGAATAGTGCAGGAACATGAAGAAAACCACAAACTTTACCATGAAACCTGAGCGAGTTCAGGGATGGGCTGTGGCGGACACTGTTGGCTGCCTACTCAACATCTACTTTCTTCTTTTCTTTATTGGCTGAGTCTCATTTTGGTTCGAATGGTAACCAGCCCTTCTCCCATATGACTACCAAGAGGCTGATGGTCTCTCAATGCCAGGGTTAAACTTTGAGTTGTCAGCAATTATTGTGGGGTCTGGCAGTCCTGACCATCAGAGCAAGTGTGTGGAGTTGCTTCTGGAAAAGGTGCCCTTACTCCTAAGCATGGTCCCTTTCTGTCGCAGCATATAGCCATGTCTGGTTGTGATGGCTGAACTACAGGAGCCACTGTGCAACCAGGAAGAGAACCAGCCTGAAGACAAAGCTGACGTTGCGAGGATGACAGGGTGGAGAGTGATGGAAAGACTCCAGGACTGTAATGACCCCAATGAGTCACTAAGTCAGCCAGCCCTAAAATCTGCTGTATATCTGAACTTCCTGTTATGGGAATGTGGCATCTTCCTCAACACTTTTCCTCTTCCTAAGCTCACAGAAAGACTCCATGTCTCAGCATCCTCTGCAGTTACGATGGGGTCATATGACTGATGACTGATATATGGGCACTGGAGCATGAGCAAAATTCATGTAAGTCAATTTCCAGCCTGGTCCTTAAAAACAATCTGTGTGATCCACCAGCCCCTCTTCCCTTGCAGGGGTGATTTTACAAGTCATGTGTTGCTTATAAAGTGACATATCTGAGGTACTAACTCTGCCCAGGAGAGTCACCAACCCCTGGCAAACTTTGTGGGACCAAGCAACAAGCTTTTACTGTATGAAGCCTCTCAGAAGTCAGGGTTTGCCTCCAGCAACAGCCAATATTTATTCTGCTAATATAGTGAGATAATATATGTGCTTAGTGTTGAAGCCAGTTTGAGTTGGGGTTTTTGTCACCTGTAGCTAAAAGCTTCCTATTTGGCACATTTTACATTTTTTTGGACCAGAAGTCTCAACGATATACAAGACTCTTCACATGAATGCCCAAAGATTGCTGACAATAGCTCCCCTGGCATGTAGCTATTCTAGGCTGCTGGCTTGGTGCAAGGCCATAAAAGCTTTAACCACAGTATGAGGGAGAAGTGCAGCATAATTTTATGTAAATAAACCTAAGGCATCTAACAAAGATGAGTGCCTAAATGGAAGAGAGTCAGGAGCACCAAGGACATCATCCCCAGGGAGTTACTGCTAGGAGCTATACAGATCATCTCTGTGTAAGACTCACATTTACTAGGACCTGACTCACAAGAAAGTGGAAGCTTTCCATTTTGGCTGTCTTTGACTAAATAGGCTCTTTAAACAGCAGGACTGAAGTTTAATTTTTCCACCCATTAATAAAGCACTAAAGTGCTATGGTGTTGAATACAGAGAAGTACCTTGTGCCAAATTCTAATTTCCAAAATAAATAGAGCATTTATGAGAATTTGAATTTGAAAAAAAATGTTTCACAGTTGGAAGCAGTAGACTAGAGGTATACACAGCAATATAAACCTTAAAAACATGGTACAGCATGCAAAAATGTTTTACTGTGTAATGCCATTTATGTACATTTAAAATATTGCACATAAAGCACTCTACATTTCACAAGGATACATACAAATATAAAAATGCATGGCATAGATGTTAGAATAGATGACTGAGGATAAGGATAAAGGGAAATAAACACAGTAAGAGAGGAAATTTGCATAGAATTATGTTAACAGGTTGGAACTGGATGTAGGATGAACTCTTATGTCTATACTCAAAATCAAAGAGAAAAACAATTCTCAAGTTCTCCTGGCAGAAAACATACTCAGAATATGTGACAGCTGGATAACAGGGAGGGAACCCAAGATCACAGAAGTCAAGGACTTCATGACTAAAACACCAAAAGCAATGGCAACAAAAGCCAAAACAGACAAATGGGATCTAATTAAACTAAAGAGCTTCTGTACAGCAAAAGTAACTATCATTAGAGCGAACCAGCAACCAACAGAATAGGAGAAAATTTTTGCAAGCTACCCATCTGACAAAGGGCTGATATCTAGAGTCTACAAAGAACTTAAACAAATTTACAAGAAAAAACCCCAACAAAAAGTGGGTGAAGGATATGAACAGACATTTCTTAAAAGAAAACATTTATGCAGTCAGCAAACATGAAAAAAAGCTCAGCATCACTGGTCATTAGAGAAATGCAAATCAAAACTACATTGAGATACCATTTCACACCACTTAGAATGGCGATCATTAAAACATCTGGAGACAGATGCTGGAGAGGATGTGGAGAAATAGGAATACTTTTACACTGTTGATGGGAGTGTAAATTAGTTTAACCATTGTGGAAGACAGTGTGGCGATTCCTCAAGGATCTAGAACAAGAAATACCATTTGACTCATCAATCCCATTACTGGGTATATACCCAAAGGGTTATAAATCATTCAATTATAAAGACACATGCACACATATGTTTATGCGGCACTGTTCACAATAGCAAAGACTTGGAACCAACCCAAATGTTCATCGATGATAGACTGGATAAAAAAAATGTGGCACATATAGACCATGAAATACTATACAGCCATAAAGAAGGATGAGTTCATGTCCTTTGCAGGGACATGGATAAAGCTGGAAACCATCATTCTCAGCAAACTAACACAAGAACAGAAAACCAAACATTGCATGTTCTCACTCATAATTAGGAGTTGAACAGTGAGGACACATGGACATAGAGAGGGGAACATCAGACACCAGGGCCATTGGGGGTGGGGTGCTAGGGGAGGAATAGCAGCGGGTGGGGGGATAGGGGAGGGAGAGCATTAGGAGAAATAACTAATGTAGAAGACCAGGTGACAGATGCAGCAAACCATTATGGCACATGTATACCTATGTAACCAACCTGCATGTTCTGCACATGTACCCCAGAACTTAAAGTATAAAGTAAAATTTAAAACAAGGTAGAAGTCTTCCAAATTTCAAAAAGCTTTTCCTGGAACAGTAAGTACACTCTTTGTAGCTTCAGAAAAATGATTAATATTTTACACAGTTAACATAACCAACCATTACTTAGGCCAAAACTAAAGATGTAGGTGGATCTTGAAAGAAAATCTAATTCGGAAGGCCCACTCACTCAACACACACATTCTCTCTCTCTCTCTCTCTCTCTCTCACACACACACACACACGTTGGGGCTATTTATTCGGTATAAGAGTGCAGCTGTGTTTATGTAAATAAGGTTTTGTTTACAGATTATTACCTCCTTAATTGGGAAAAGAGTACAAAACAAAATGAAAAAAGAAATAAGAACAAACTATATACTATTGGCAATAAATACATTTTAAGTATAAAAACATAAATGGGATAAAAGTAAAAATATGGGAAATAATACGTAAACAAGAATGTGTATGAGTGTTCCTGTGGCTTTATTAATATCAAAGTAGTTTTCAAGATAGTGATTACCAGAGATAATAAGGGACTTTTAAAAATATGTACCCTGAGTGGTTAAGAGATTGCTCTTTGCAGTCAGACCCTCTAATATTTTTAACAGCTTTGTAACTCTGGATATATTACTTACCCTCTTTGCTCCTCAGTTTCCTGACAAAAGTGGGAATTGACACCTATATCAGAAGATAATAGGGATGAACAAATAAGATGATGTATGTAAAGTGCTTAGCACAGTGCTTGACATCAGATAATACAGAATAAATGATTTGTATTTATGCTGATACATTTTGTGATCCACTGCCCAACCTTCTCCATCTTGCTTTGAGTCCAAGGTGCATGATATGATTAGAGCCACAGAAGTTAAACAAAGATCTGAATTCAGATATTTATTGCTTTGTTTACCAGCTGACTTTGGCACATACGTGACTTTAAGCACCGGGAGCCTTAGTTTCCGCTTCTTCTTTTTTATAAGACTTTTATTTTAGGTTCAGGGGTACATGTGCAGGTTTGTTATCAGTAAATTGCATGTTGTAGGGGTTTGGTGTAGTGATTATTTCATCACCCAGGTAATAAGCATATTAGGTCCTTTCTCCATCCTCATCCTCCTCCCGCCCTCCACCCTCAAGTAGGCCCCAGTGTCTATTATTCTCTTCTTTTTGTCCATGTGTTCTCAGTGTTGAGCTTCCACTTATAAGTTAGAATACGCGGTATTGGGTTTTCTGTTCCTGCATTAGTTAGCTTAGAGTATTGACCTCCAGCACTAGCCATGTTGCTCTAAAGGACGTGATCTTATTCTTTTTCATGGTTGCATAGTATTACCTGGTGTAAATATACAATATTTTCTTTATCCAATCTACCGGTGATGGAAATTTAAGTTGATTCCATGTCTTTCCTATTGTGAATAGTGCTTTGATTAACGTATATGTGCATGTGTCTTTATAGTAGAATCATTTCTATTCCTTTGGGCATATACCTAATAATGGGATGGCTGGGTAAAATAGTAGTTCTATTTGAAATACTTTGAGAAGTTGCTACTGTGTTTTCCACAGTGGCTGAACTAATTTCCATTCCCACCAGCAGCATATATGCATTCCTTTTTTTCCCCTACAATCTTGTCAGCATCTGTTATTTCATGACTTTTAAATAATAGCCATTCTGACTGGTGTGAGCTGGTATCTCATTGTGGTTTTGTGTTTCTCTAATAATGAGTGACATTGAGCATTTTTTCATATGCTTATTGGCCACATGTATGTAACCTTTTCAAAAGTGTCTGTTCATGTACTTCACCTATTTTTAAATGATTTTTTTCTTGTAAATTTATTTAATTCCTTATAGATTCTGGATATTAGAACTTTGTTGGATGCATACTTGGCAAATACTTTCTCCCATTCTGTATGTTATTATTTGGTCCGTTTACTCTCTTGATAGTTTCTTTTTGTTGTGCAGAAGATCTTTATTTTAGGTTAATTTGGTCCCATTTGTCATTTTTGTTTTTGTTGCAATTGCTTTTGGCATCTTCATCATGAAATCTTTGCCAGGGACTATGTCCAGAATGGTATTTCCTAGGTTTTCCTCTAGGGTTTTATAGTTTTTACAGTTAGGTCTTTAACACATCTTGAGTTGATTTTGTATATGGTGAAAGCAAGGGGTCTAGTTTTAATCTTTTGCATATGGGTAGTGATCTATCCCAGAATCATTTATTGAATAGGAGATCCTTTCCCCATTGTTTGTTTTTGTCAATTTTGTCAAAGATCAAATGGTTCTAAGTATGCAGGTGTATTTCTGGCTCTCTATTCCCTTGGTCTACCTGCCTGTTTTTGCACAAGTACCATGCTGTTTTTGTTACTGTAGGCTTGTAGTATAGTCTTAATTTTAGTAATGTGATGCCTCCAGCTTTGTTCTTTTTGCTCAGGATTGATTTGGCTATTTGGGCTCTTTTTGGTTCTGTCTGAATTTTAGAATAGTTTTTCCTTAATTCTGTGAAAAATATCACTGGTAGTTTGAACAGAATAACACTGAATCTGTAAATTGCTTTGGCCAATGTGTCCACTTTAACAACATTGATTCTTCCTATCCCTGAGCATGGAATGAATATTTTTCCATTTGTTTGTGTTGTCCAATTTCTCTCAGCACTGTTTTGCAATTCTCAATCTAGAGATATTTTACCTCCTTGGTTAGCTGTATTCGTAGATTATTTTTTTTGTGTGTGTGGCTATTATGAATGGGATTGTGTTCTTGATTGGCTCTCAGCTTGGATGTTGTTGGTATAAAGGAATGCTACTGATTTTTGCACAGTGATTTTGTATACTACAACTTTGCTGAAGTTGTTTGTCAAATCTAGGAGCTTTTGGGCAGACACTATGAAATTTATAAAATCATATTGTCTGACTTTCTCTCTTCCTATTTGGATGCCTTTTCTTTCTTCTTGCTTGATTGCTCTGCCTAGGACTTCCAGTAGTATGATGAATGTGAGTGGTGATAGTGGGCATCCTTGTCTTATTCCACAAGGGGGAATGCTTCTAGCTTTTGTTGTTTCAATATGATGTTGGCTGTGGTTTTTCACAGATGGCTCTTATTATTTTGAGGCATGTTCCTTCAATGCCTAGTTTGTTGAGAGTTTCTAACATAAACGGTGTTGAATGTTATTGAAAGCCTTTTCTGCATCTGTTGAGATTATCAATTGGCTTTTCTTTTTAGTTCTGTTTATGTGATGAATCATATTTATTGATTTGAATATAGTGAACCAATCTCACATCCCAGGGATAAAGCCTACTTGAATCATGGTGGATTAGTTTTTTGATGTGCTGCTGAATTCAGTTTGCTAGTATTTTGTTGAGAATTTTTGCATCTATGTTTGTCAAGGATATTGGCTTGAGGTTTTCTTTTTTTGTTGTGTCTCTCCCAGGTTTTGGTATCAGGATGATGATGGCCTTATATCAGGATGATGCTGGCCTTACAGACTGAGTTAGGGAGGAGTCCCCTCTTCCTTACTTTTTTGGAATAGTTTCCATAGGAATGGTACCAACTCTTCTTTATACATCTGGCAGAATTTGGCTGTGGATCCATCTGGTCCAGGGGTTTTTTGGTTGGTAGGCTTTTTATTACTGATTCAATTTTGGAACTTGTTATTGGTCTATTCAGGTTTCAATTTATTCCTGGTGCAATCTCAGGAGGTTGTATATTTCCACAAATTTATCTGTTTTTTGTAGGTTTTTTAGTTTGTCTGCATAGAGGTGTTTGCAATAGTCTTTTACGTTTTTTTTTTTTTTTTTTTTTTTTTTTTTTTTTGCAATTCTGTAGGGTTGATAGTAATGTCCTCTTTGTCATTTCTGATTAAGTTTATTTGGATCTTCTTTCTTTCTTGATTAGTCTCACCAGTGGTTTATCCATCTTATTTATTGTTTCAAAGAACCAACTTCTGGTTTCATTGATCTGTTGTATGATTTTTCATATCTCAATTTCATTCAGTGCTGTTCTTATTTTGGTTATTTCTTGTCTTCTGTTAGCTTTGAGGCTGTTTTGCCTTGTTTTTCTAGTTCCTCTAGGTGCAATGTTAGGCTGTTAATTTGAGATCTTTAACTTTTTGATGGGGGCGTTTAGTGCTATAAACTTCTGTATTAACACTGCTTTAGCCATGCCCCAGAGATTTTGGTATATTTTATCTTTATTTTCAATAGTTTCAAAAAATTTCTTAATTTCTGCCTTAATTTCAATGTTTACCTAAAAGTCATTCAGGAGTAGGTTGTTTGATTTGCATGTAACTGTATGTTTGGAGCGATCTTCTTGGGACTTATTTCTATTTTTGTTATGCTGTGATCCAAAAGTGTGGTTGGTGTGATTTTGGTGGTGTTGAATTTGCTAAGAATTGACTTATGGCTGATTGTGTGGTTGATTTTAGAGTATGTGCCATATGGCAATGAGAAGAATGTATATTCTGTTGTCTTGGGGTGGAGAGTTCTATACATGTCTGTTGGGTCCATTTGGTCAAATATTAAGTTCAGGTCCCAAATATCTTTGTTAGTGTTTTGCCATGATGATCGACTACTGTTAGTGAGGTATTGAAGTCTCCCAGTGTTATTGTGTGGTTATCTGTATCTCCTCATAGTTATCTAAGAACTTGTTCTGTGAATCTGCATGTTCCTGTGCTGGGTACATATATATTTAGGATAGTTAAGTTTTGTTGAATTGAACCCTTTATGATTATGTCTTTTTGTCTTTGTCCTTTTTGATCATTGTTGGTTTAAAGTCTGTTTTAAAATTAGAATAGCAACCCCTGTTTTCTTCTCCCTACTTGGTAGATTTTTCTCTATCCCTTTATTTTAAGCCTATGGGCATCACTGCAGGTGAGATGGATCTCTTGAAGACAGCCTACCATTGTGTCTTATTTCTTTATCTAATTTGCCATTCTGTACCTTTTAAGTGGGGCATTTTGCCTGTTTACTTTTAATGTTAATATTGATATATGTGGATTTCATCCTGTCATCATGATGTCAGCTGGATATTATGCAGACTTGATTGTGTAGTTGCTTTATAGTGTTCAAAGGTCTAATCCTTAAAGTATATTTTTGTGGTGGCCAGTAACGATCTTTTGTTTCCATATTTGGCACTCACTCAAGGACCTCTTGTAAGGCAGGTCTGGTGGTAATGAATTCCCTTAGCATTTGCTTGTCTGAAAAGGATCTTGTTTCTCCTTTGCTTATTAAGCATAGTCTTGTTGCACAGGAAATACTTGGTTGGAATTTTTTTTAAAGAATGCTAAATATAGGCCTCCAATCTCTCCTGGCTTATAGTGTTTCTGCTGAAAGGTCTGCTGTTATCCTCATGTGAATCCTTTTGTATGTGACCTGCCCCTTTTCTCTAGCTGCCTTTAGTATTTTTTCTTTCATGTTGAGCTTGGAGAATCTGATGCCTATGTGTCTTGGGGATGGTCATCCTGTATTGTATCTCACCGGAGTTTTCTGCATTTCCTGAATCTGAATGTTGGCATCTGTAGCAAGGTTGGAAAAATTGCTTTTTCTCCCTCTATTTCACGGATGTCAGTGAATCACAGATTTAGTCTCTCTACATAATCCCATATTTCTTGGTTTTGTTCACTCTTTTTAATGCTTTTTTTTAATTATTTTTGTCTGAGCTGATTTGAGGAATCAGTCTTTAAGCTCTGAGATTCTTTCCTCAGCTTGGTCTGTTCTGATGTTAATAGTTTATTCTGATGTTAATAATGCTTGTGACTGCATTATGAAATTCTTATAGTGAGTTTTTCAGCTCTATCAGTTCAGTTTGATTCTTTCTTAAAATCGCTATTTTGTTTCATCTCTTGTATTGTTTTATTGGATTCCTTAGATTCCTTGGGTTGGGTTTCAACTTTCTCCTGAATCTCAATGATCTTTGTTCCTATCTAGATTCTCAGTTCTATTTCTGTTATTTCAGCCATTTCAGTTTGGTTAAGAACCACTGCTAGGAAACCAGTGGGGTTGTCTGGAAATAAGAGGCACTCTGACTTTTTGAATAGCCAGAGTTCTTGCACTGGTCCTTTCTCATCTGTGTGGGCTGACATTCCTTTAATCTTTGAAGTTACTATCCTTTGGTTAGAACCTTTTATTTTTATATTCTTTGATATTCTTGAGGGGTTTGATTGTGGTATAATGTGGGTTCAGTTGACTGGCTTCCTTTCTTGATGGTTTCAGGGCACCAAGGCTCAGCCCATCACTCCTGGGCTGCGTGTTGTAGCCCTGGTGGGCTGGTACTAGGCCTCCTGACTTTGTTCTCTTGCCCATAGAGGTTAGAAAGCTGCTGCACTTTGGAGGTAAGGTATTCCCGGTGTGCTGGTAACAACACTCTGATGGGGGTGCTGGCCACTGCTTCACCAGGGTGGTGGCAGCAGGATCCATGCCTGTGCATGCATGCCAGCTAAAGCAGGGGTACAGCAAGATGCATACATGTCTGTGGGAGCAGGGTACCTGAAGGACATTTCATAATGATAAAAGGATCAATTCATCAAGAAAAAAATCCAAGGATGTAGGCACCAAATAACATAGCTTCAAAATACATAAAATAAAAAATAGATTTAAAAGGTAAAAGAGAAGTCTTCTAGTTCTAACCAGAAACGTTAACAGTTTGTATTTTATAGAATAAGCACATGAAATATCTGTATGGATATAGAACATCTGAGCAGCACTCAACCTAACTGACAAATATAGAACACTGTATCCAACAACTGCAGAATAAATGTTCCTTAAGTGTACATGTAACACGCACCGATATCAACCATATGCAGGAATATAAAGTAAATCAATAAATTTCAATTGAGTGAAACTATATTTTCAAATCACATAGAATTAAACTAGAAATCAAAACCAGATATAAGAAAATCCTAAATATTTCAAAATTATCCCATTTTATATTATTTAGTACAATTATTTTAAAATAAACAAATAAATGAATAGAAATTAGAAAATATTTTGAATATTAAAATACGGCATTAAAATATGTGGGATGCACCAAAATAATGCCTAGGGTAAAGTGTAAAGCTTTAAGCATAGTAAGTATTGAAAAGAAGAAAGGCAGAAAAATCAAAGATCTAAGTTTTTATCCCAAGAAACTAAAAAAAGAAAATTAAACTAAAAATAAAGGAAGGAAATATAATTAAGAAGGAAAAAAAATCAATGAGAGACAGACATTCTTTCCAATAAAGAAAAAGCAAAGTGCAGTGTTAGATCCGTGAATCTAGCTCCTAGCAATCCAATCTCAGATTCACCACTAATTAGCTGTGTCGCCTCAGGCAAGTGAATAAGATACTGTATGACGATTTTCACAGTCAGTCAGTAATAAAACCCCTGCTTAGAAACAGCTCAGAGGTAGACAATTCAGAAAACACTGTATTATTTTATTGATACTGTGTGTGTGCTATTCATATACCTTCTTGTGAAATGTATAACACTTTCTGTGTAGTAATTTAAAAGTACTGAATGGAATTGCGGAATAGGTTTTGGTTTCCATTTTTCTATGCTGTATCATATTTTTAAGATCTGTTTATATTGTTGTATGTACTTAAAGTTTCTCTCAGTCCTGCATTTTTTTTTTAGCTCTATTAGTAGTATCTGACATTTTTCAGATATAGGACAGAGAGTAAAACTAACTCATTAAAACTTAACAGGTGGGAGTGGGGTTTACTTAATGGGTACAGTGAAAGTTATTTGAGTGTTGGATACCATAAAAACCCTGAAATCACCACTATATAATCTATACACATAACAAAATTGCACTTGTAACTCATAAATTTGTATTAATAAAACACTTCCCCCCAGAATTTTAAAACTAAAATCTACCAGCATCAAAAATAATACTTACAAATAACTTAACCAAGAAGGCAAAAACCATAGATGCTGAAAACTATAAAACACTGATGAAAGAAATTAAAGACCACATAAATAAATGGAACAAAATTCCACATTTATAGACTGTAAGAGTTAATATTGCTAAGATGTCAACACTACTAAAGAATACAGAGTCAATGCAATCTCTATCAAAATCCCAATGATGTTTTTGGCAGTAACAGAATAATAATGCAACCTAAAATTCATATGGAATCTCGAGGCACCCTGAATAACCAAAAAAATCTTGAAAAGAATAAGTAAATCACACTTCCCAATTTCAAAACTTACAACAAAGCTACATTAATCAAACCAGTGTAGTACTGGCATAAAGACAGCCATACAGACCAAAGGAATAGAATAGAGCGCCCAGAAATAAACCCTATGCAACTGCCTTTGTAAAATGTAAAACAGTGAGAAACTTATGACAGTAAAAGATCTGATCTAACCAGCTCCCATCTTGCCTTTACCCTCCAAATGCCCTGAGTCATTCCTGGGATTGTGTCAAGCTAACTTTGGAAGAAATTTAGTTTATAGTTATAGTTTATATGTGTATATGCACAAAAGAATGGAAAGCAAGGACTCAAACAGATTATGTGTACACTAATATTGATACCAGTATTATTCACAATAGGTAAAATGTGAAAGCAACACAAGTGTCCATCAAGAAATAAATGGGGCCGAGGTGAGTGAATCACAATGTCAGGAGTTCAAGACCAGCCTGGCCAAGATGGTGAAACCCTGTCTCTACTAAAAATACAAAAATTAGCTGGGCACAGTGGTAGGCTCCTGTAATCCCAGCTACTCGGGAGCCTGAGGCAGGAGAATTGCTTGAACCCGGGAGGCCGAAACTGCAGTGAGCCGAGATCTGCCACCACATTCTATCTTGGGCGACATGGCAAGACTTCATTTCAAAAAAAAAAAAAAAGAGAGATAAATGGTTAAGCAAAATCTGGAATACACATATAATAGAATATTATTCAGCCCCAAAAAGGAATTAAATTCTGATACATGCTACAGTGTGACTGAAACTTAAGGACATTAAGTGAGAGAAACCAGACACAAAAGTATAAATAGGGTATGATTCCACTTATATGAGGTACCTAATTCATGGAAACATAAAGGAGATTAGAGGTTATCAGGGTAAATGTAAAATGGCAAATGTATATTTTACTGCAATAAAAAAACCAGGAATACTCAATTTTTGTTCTTCCCACTGCTTTTCTTCATGTTTAGAGGAAAGAAAAATAACAAAAAACAGAACAGACATGAACTTTTTTTTTTCTGAGACAGGGTCTCACTCTATCACCCAGGCTGCAGTGCAGTGGAGCAATCATAGACCACCATAGCCTCAAACTCCAGGGCTCAAACAATCCTCCCACCTCAGCCTCTTGAGTAGCTGGGGGTACAGGCACATGCCACCACACCCAACTATTAAAAATTTTTTTTGTAAACGTGGGGATCTCATGATGTTACCCAGGCTGGTCTTGAACTCCTAGGCTCGAGCCATCCTCCTGCCTGAGTCTCCCAAAGAACTCAGATTACAAGTGTGAGCCACCATGCCTGGCTGGCACGTACTTTCAAGTATCAGTGGATTTACAAGAGCTAATGAAATGAATCACACCTATATTTTAAACTATAGGACAATCAACCAATTTTCAGAGGAACAGCAGGGATTGCTGTAAAGCAGAAACTGTAAGCACTGTCAACCCAACCTCTTAACCTTTTTTTAAATCCTAAAACAAAGGGGAAAAGCAAGACCAGAAAACATAAAAACCCCAAAACCTGTCTTATCAGCATACACAGCACGAAGCAAAGGTAGAGGCAAATAGTTAAATTCATTACAGAAGAATGAAGAAAGTTAAAAGAAATTTTCATTAAAGAAAAATGAAAATAATTAACAGGGCATGAGCCCCAAACACGGTGATGACTGTCATCAGAGCTTTTCTGCAGAGCAAGGCTGCAGCTCCTCTGATATAAAAGACTTCCCCAGAATGTCTCTAGCACTCTTGCCAGTGTGAACAGATGCAGCTGAGGAACTTATCAAAGTTATAAAAATCTCCCCCAAACTGTCATTTGACCTTTAAAAATGATACTGGCATTTCCATCTTGCAATGCCAAGTTTATTTAGATGAAAAACAACACGTCCACATATGGACCATACTTAAATCTGCATTCCCATCAGCCAACAGAGCGGCACCTTGGGGCCACTACGACTGTCAGGATTGGTACAGCTACAGTAGCTAGTGGCTTTGTGATATCTTGTCTTCTGGAGCCTTTCTACAGCTCCTGTTGCCCCAGACTCCTGAGAGATGTAAAAATGGAGAGTGAAGTTACTCTGTTCACCCATTTTACACATCTATAACCTTGTTTAATTCTCACAACCCTATGCATTATCATCAGGTCCTATGAGGAAGCTGGATATCAGGGCTTTTCCTCATTTGTAAAGCAGACGATGAAAATTAAACAGCAGCACATACCCACATGTGAACGCCAAGGGTGGGATCCGGCACACAGTAAAAAATGAAAAAAAGTACTGTTCAGTTCCCTTGAGGTCATGGGAGCCTTTGGCTCAGCCAGGACTGGAGGCCACATCTTCCAGGTCCTTATGCTCTTCTACCAAAACAGCAGTTTTTCAGACTGGGAGTGCATGGTACCTGAATATAGACAACTCCATGGAATATGTTAATGCAGATAGCTTTAAGTTAGGGAATAAATTCTCAGACCCTTGGCATCCCTACATATGGCATAAGCTTTCCAAAAACTGCTTTACTTGGATAGGGACAGGTTCTCCATCCTTCTCCCTTGCCCTCCCCCACCCTGCTTCACATCACCCTTCTGCCACTTCACAAAGGGCCTGACTGCTCACCCATCCTGTATTGTTATTAAATGCATTGTCCCACATAGTAAAACCTCCAGGGCACCAAACAAAGGTAATCAGAAATATTGCTGTCTTCATTAAGAAAGCTAATGTGTCTAATGAATGGGTAATAAATCCTTTGGGGCAACCAGAAGTTTCTAATTATTTGTATTCCACAAAACTGAAGGAGACCTAATATCATTAATAAATCATTAAAATAGTTTTTGCTCAAAGATCACCATGTAATTTTTGGCTTAAAGCTTAGGGTTCAAAAAATTGCGGAACACTGCTGTAAGAAATGCTTCCCAGCTTAACTACTGCTTTACATTAAAAAAAGTTAACCTAATAGGTATGAAATTTATACTAAATTCTATCTTAGCAATCTGTAATATCCATCAATGAATACATAATATATAATCAACAACAAAATGTTCCATCCATCACTAAGAAATCAATTTCTAATAAATGCAGCTTTTATGTTTAATAGTTAATTACCCAACCCTGTAACATTTATTGTTGTTTTGATTAGTTGTTTACCAATACTAATTGTAACAGTAAGTCAATCCTAAAGCTTTTCTAAGACAGAGGCCGCAGGATTTTAAAACCTTAAATTCTATCTATATTCTTTTTGTCATTGTAGATATGTGTGACAGGGAGATAACCTTGAACCTCAAAATATTACGCTAAAATTCTGAGAAGGAATGAAGATAGAAAAAAAAGAGCAATATAAAATATCCAAATGTAGCTGGGTGTGGTGGCTGACACCACTAATGCTAGTACTTTGGGAAGATGAGGTGGAAGGACTGCTTGAAGCCAGGAGTTCAAGGCCATCCAGGGAAACATAGGAGGACCCTATCTCTACAAAAAAAAATTTTTTTAAACAAATTAAAAAATTAGCCAGGCATGGTGGCATGTGCCTGTAGTCCCAGCTACTCAGGAGGCTGAGGCAGGGGAACTGCTTGACCAAGGGAGGTTGAGGCTTCAGTAAGCTGTGATTGTGCAACTACACTCCAGTCTGGGAAGCACAGAGAAAGCCTGTCTCACTTTAATAAAAAATAATATATATATACATATATATATATGTATGTATATATATATATCTCCATCCAAATGTCATTGAAAAGTATGTTTATCAAATGAATGGTGGTGGGTATAAAACTGCTAACAATATTTATAGAATCTACTGGATATATTTAAGTTTCATTACAAATGCCAACATTTATAATTCATGCTTTGCCACAGTTTAAAATGATTTTTAAAATGTACATGACAATTAAAAAAATATCCCAGAGGGTTAATTTTACAAAATTATTTTAGAAATTATGTGACCAAAAAATTTTGGGAACCACTGCATCAGACCCCTGGATCTGATCACAATTCTTGCCAGAAACTGAAATGAAGGGTGCAGGGTCTGTGGAGAAGGAACAAGGAAAGCAGCCACTGCATTCACAGGCAAGGAGGCAACCACATAGGTAGGTAAAACCGCACACACACACAGACACACACACACACACTCTCTCTCTCTCTATCTCTATCTCCACTCCCCCCACCCCTGCCCCACTACATTTTTCTCATTCTGGCATTAAATAAGCTTTAGAATGTTTTTATTTATAAAAACGTAAGCAATGTTTGAAAAAACAGAAACCAGCTTATAGGACTTTCCAAAAAGCACCAGTCACTTGAAGCCCAGCAAGGGGCTCAGTGTCCCCAGGGGAAGGCTAGGAGAAGGATGGACACAGAGAAGTCTGGCATCTGGGATCCTCTCCACCTCCTCCAATAGGGTGCTGGACAGAAGAATACTCCTAACCTTCCCACCCCAGGAAATGACCTTACACTATTGCTTCTAATCATGTGCTTTAAGAAAATCGATTTCATTCCTTTCTATTAAATTGCCCTCTCCTTTGTAACATACTATCTCTTTGATTCATTCATTCGTGCCAATGCTAATCACTGTTATCATGTAGCAACTATGCCCTAGGTCCACACTGGGCCCTGGGATTACATAGTAATTAAAAATCACACCCAGGGCAAGGCATGGTGGCTCACACCTGTAATTCCAGCACTTTGGGAGGCAGAGGTGGGTGGATCACCTGAGGTCAGGAGTTTGAGACCAACCTGGCCAACATGTTGAAACCCTGCCTTTATTAAAAATACAAAAATTAGCCAGGCATGGTGGCGTCCACCTGTAATCCCAGCTACTCAGGAGGCTGAAGCAGGGGAATCACTAGAACCCGGGAGCCAGAGGTTGCAGTGAGCTGGGTTAGCATCCTGCTCTGAGCTACATGTAAGCCAGCTTCCTAGCTTTCACAGTTATGAGTCAGCATCAGAAGTCAGAACTCACAAGAGAACACCCTTCACCTCCTCTCCACCTAAAATGTCCTTCAGATGCTCTCACATCTCACTTCCTCCCAGGACTCTTTGTAGACAAGCCCTATTTAGCCCTATTGTCCCTCTAATCACTCTAGTAACACCCAATGGTGTAATTAAGGTACCCAATTTATGCAGTTTCACTTGGG
Organism: Ateles fusciceps; assembly: GCA_036589455.1. NCBI lineage: Eukaryota > Metazoa > Chordata > Mammalia > Primates > Atelidae > Ateles > Ateles fusciceps. The sequence continues at coordinate 14,270,025 of JAZHEH010002597.1, read as the reverse complement.
TACAGACTAATTTGAGAAAGTCAAGTACCTTTACCTCCTCCTCCTCTCCCCCAAGCCTCTGGAAACGTAGTCCAGATGTCAGAGCAGAACATTTAGAGGCATTTAACAAACCAAGACAGTGAAGTTATCTGGTATACCCTCAATTAGGGCAGTCACTCATAGTAGAAAGAAGGCGAAAAGAACTACTATTTATTACTTGCCTATAGTTCAGTACTTAAAACAATCACTCGAGACAGCCAACTCTTGTCAATGTAATGCAAACACTAAGTAGTGAAGCTGGATTTGAAAATGGGCTGTTATGACTATGTGAGCTCCCCACCAGCCTCCAGCCTCTCACATGTGTGAAGAGGCCAAATACTTGACTGACTCACAAGCACCCTGACAAACCCCCCCCTTTTGATGGCTGTTGATGGTAATGCTTTGCTATATACATAAACACTCATGACGTTCTCTATTTTTTCTTTTTTAGCATAAAAGCTCTTAGAATCAGAGGAGAGACCACATTTATCTTCCAGTTTCTATTTAAAGGGCTCAATATAATCTTAGACATATAATACAGACTTCAGAACTATGATTTGATTGACAATCTCTATGCAGGACTCCTTTCTAGGATTATACTCTGTAATAAATTCCTTCAGCTTTGAAGTGTCTTATAATTCATTCATTCAAAAAATATTTAATGAGCATTCCTTATATGCTAGGCACTGCTCTGGACACTAGAGCCATAACAAAACAAAAGAAAATTTCTAACCTGGTATTCTAGTGGGAGAAACAACTGAAATACATATTCAGGCACCAAATAATTTAATGTGATATCAGGTGCTGTAAAGGATCCACAAACGTCTATATTACCTCTTCTTTGGTAAAACTAGATGCACACTTATCTATAGTTTTCCTATCAATTTACTACCCACCTTATCCAGGGTCTACCGAAAAAGTTAAAGGCCTGCCCAGAGTAATTTATAGATTCAATACTATTCCCATCAAGCCACCATTGACTTTCTTACAGAATTAAAAAAAAAAAACAAGTCCAGGTCCAGACGAGTTCACAGCTGAATTCTACCAGATGTACAAGAGGAGCTGGTACTGGTACCATTCCTTCTGAAACTATTCCAAACAATACAAAAGAGGGGAATCCTTCCCAAATCATTTTATGAGGCCAACATCATCCTAATACCAAAACCTGGCAGAGACTCAACAAAAAAGAAAACGTCAGGCCAATATCCATGATGAACATAGATGTAAAAATCTTCAATAAAATACTGGCAAACTGACTGCAACAGCACATCAAAAAGCTTGTCCATCATGATCACGTAGGCTTCACTCCAGGGATGCAAGGCTGGTTCAACACATGCAAGTCTATAAATGTAATCCACCACATAAACAGAACCAAAGACAAAAACTGCATGATTATCTCAATAGATGCAGAGAAGGCCTTTGACAAAATTCAACAGCCCTTTATGCTAAATATTCTCAATAAACTAGGTATCGAAGGAACATATTTCAAAATAATAAAAGCTATTTACAACAAACCTACAGCCAATATCATACTAAATGGGCAAAAACTGGAAGCATTCCCTTTGAAATCTGGCACTAGATAAGGATGCCCTCTGTCACCACTCCTACTCAATATGGTATTGGAAGTCCTAGCCAGAGCAATTAGGCAAAAAAATAAATAAATAAATAAAGGGTATTCAATTAGGAAAAGAGGAAGTCAAATTGTCTCTATTTGCAGACAACATGATTGTATATTTAGAAGACCCCATCATCTGAGCCCAAAATCTCCTTAAACTGATAAGCAACTTCATCAAAGTCTCAGGATACAAAATCAATGTGCAGAAATCACAAGCATTTCTATACACCAATAACAGACTAACAGAGAGCCAAATCAAGAACAAACTGGCATTCACAACTGCTACAAAGAGAATAAAATACCTAGGTATACAACTAACAAAGGATATAATGGACCTTTTCAAGGAGAACTACAAACCACTGCTCAAGAAAATAAGAGAGGACACAAACAAATGGAGAAACATTCCATGCTCATGGTTAGGAAGAATCAATACCGTGAAAATTGCCATACTGCCCAAAGTAATTTACCGAGTTCAATGCCATCCCCATCAAGCTACCAATGACCTTCTTCACAGAACTGGAATAAACCACCTTAAACTTCATATGGAACCAAAAGAGGGCCCACATAGGCAACACAATCCTAAGCAAAAAGAACAAACCTAGAGGCATCACACTACCTGATTTCAAACTATACTACAAGGCTACAGTAATAAAAACAGCATGGTACTGATATAAAAATAGAGACATGGACCTATGGAACAGAACAGAGGCCTTGGAGGAAATGTCACACATCTACAACCATCTGATCTTTGACAAACCTGATAAAAACAAGCAATGGGGGGAAGGATTCCCCTGTTTAATAAATGGTGTTGGGAAAACTGACTAGCAGTGTGCAGAAAGCAGAAACTGGACCCCTCCCTGACACCTTACACTAAAATTAACTCCAGATGCATTAAAGACTTAAACATAAGACCTAACACCATAAAAACCCCAGAAGAAAACCTAGGCAAAACCATTCAGGACATAGGTATAAGCAAGGACTTCAAGACTAAAACATCAAAAGCAATGACAACAAAAGCCAAAATGGACAGATGGGACCTAATTAAACTCCAGAGCTTCTGTACAGCAAAATAAACAATCATTAGAGTGAACTGGCAACCAAGAGAATGGGAAAAAAATTTTTGCAATCTACCCATCTGACAAAGGGCTAATATCCAGAATCTACAAATAACTAAAACAGATTTACAAGAAAAAACAAACCCACCCAAAAGTGGAAGAAGGCTATGAACAGGCACTCATCAAAAGAAGGAATATATGAGACCAACAAACATATGAAAAAATGCTCATCATCACTGGTCATTAGAGAAATTCAAATCAAAACCACATTGAGATACCACCTCACACCAGTTAGAATGGCGATCATTAAAAAATCTGGAGACAACAGAGGCTGGAGAGGATGTGGAGAAATAGGAACACTTTTACACTGTTGGTGGGAGTGTAAACTAGTTCAACCATTGTAGAAGACAGTATGGTGCTTCCTCAAGGAGCTAGAAATAGAAATTCCATTTGACCCAGCAATCCCATTACTGGGTATATATCCAAAGGATTATAAATCATTCTATCGTAAAGACACATGCACACGTATGTTCATAGTGGCACTGTTTACAATAGCAAAGACCTGGAACCAACCCAAATGCTCATCAACGATAGACTAGAGAAGGAAAATGTGGCACATATACACCATGGAATACCATGCAGCCATAAAAAACAATGAGTTCGTGTTCTTTGTAGGGACATGGATGAATCTGGAAACTATCATTCTCAGCAAACTGACACAGAATAGAAAATCAAACACCCATGTTCTCACTCATAGGCAGGTGTTGAACAGATGAGAACACATAGACACAGGGAGGGAAGCATCACACACTGGGATCTATTGGGGGGGGGGCAAGGGAGGGACAGCGGGGGGTGGGGGAGGTCAGGGAGGGATAACATGCAGAGAAATGCCAGATGTAGGTGATGGGGGGATGGAGGCAGCAAACCACATTGCCATGTGTGTACCTATGCAACAATCCTGCATGATCTGCACATGTACCCCAGAACCTAAAGTACAATTAAAAACAAAACAAAAACAAAACTATTTTAAATTTCATATGAAACCAAAAAAAGAGCCTGTATAGCAAGACAATCCTAAGCAAAAAGAACAAAGCTAGAGACATCACACTCCCTGACTTCAAACTATACTACAAGGCTACAGGAATAAAAACAGCATGGTACTGGTACTAAAACAGATATATAGACCAATGGAACTGAACAGAGGCCTCAGAAATAATGCCACACATCTACAACCATCTGATCTTTGACAAACCCGACAAAAACAAGCAATGGGGGCAAGGATTCCTATTTAATAAGTAGTGTTGGGAAAACTGGCTAGCCATATGCAGAAAACTGAAACTGGACCCATTCCTTACACCTTATATGAAAGTTAACTCAAGATGGAGTAAAGACTTGAATGTAAGACCTAAAACCATAAAAAGTCTAGAAGAAAACCTAGGCAATACCATTCAGGACATAGCCATAGGCAAACACTTCATGACTAAAACACCAAAAGCAATGGCAACAAAAGCCAAAATTGACAAATGGGATCTAATTAAACTAAAGAGCTTCTGCACAGCAAAAGAAATCACCATGAGAGTGAACAGGCAACCTACAAAATGGGAGAAAATTTTTACAATCTATCCATCTGACAAAGGGCTAACATCCAGAATCTACAAAGAACTTAAAAAAGTTTACAAGAAAAAACCAAACAACCCCATCAAAAAGTGGGCAAAGGATATGAACAGATACTTCTCAAAAGAAGGCATTTATGTGGCCAACAAACATATGAAAAAATGCTCATCATCACTGGTCATTAGAGAAATGCAAATTAAAATCAGATTGAGATACCATCTCACGCCAGTTAGAATGGTGATCATTAAAAAATCTAGAGACAACAGATGCTGGAGAGGATGTGGAAAAACAGGAACACTCTCACACAGTTGGTGGGAGTGTAAATTGGTTCAACCATTGTGGAAGACAGTGTGGCGATTCCTCAAGGACCTAGAAATAGAAATTCCATTTGACCCAGCAATCCCATTACTGGGTATATACCCAAAGGATTATAAATCGTTCTAATATAAGGACATATGCACACGAATGTTCATTGCAGCACTGTTTACAATAGCAAAGACCTGGAACCAACCCAAATGCCCATCAATGATAGACTAGATAAAGAAAATGTGGCATATATACACCATGGAATACTATGCAGCCATAAAGAGTAGTTCTGTCTTGGCAGGGACATGGATGAAGCTGGAAACCATCATTGTCAGCAAACTAACACAAGAACAGAAAACCAAACACCACATGTTCTCAAGTCATAAGTGGGAGTTGAAAAATGAAAACACATGGACACAGGGAGGGGAACATCGCACACCATAGCCTGTCAGGGGGTGGGGGGGGGTTGGGGATGGAGAGCATTAGGAGAAATACCTAATATAGATGACAGGTTGATGGGTGCAGCAAACCACTATGGCACATGTGGCTATGTAAGAAACCTACACGATCTTGCACATGTATCCCAGAACTTAAAATATAATAAAGAAAAAAAATAAAAAGTTAAAGGCCAAAAATTTGCCTAATGGGCATTCTGAAAACCAGACGCAAAAAAATTAAAAGGAAAGCATGCTCTTCCACTGCCATGTGTACTTTCAAATTCACAAATTTACATAAAGACACAATAGACTCTAATGGGCATGATTTAGACGCCACTTCCAAATACAGAGAAACTGAAGAGTTCTTTATAGGACAGCTTCTCTCAAAGATGAGAACCACACTTTGAAATGCAGAAGATGGAAAAGTGGCTACCTGTTTCTCCGCTTTATCTTCTCATCACCCAGCCTCTTGCCATCAAGGACATCCTTCAGGTCTCTTGAGTATTCCATGTACTCCATTTTCTCAGGTTCACAAATATGGCTCCCTCTCCTTAGAGGGCTCTTTTGTCCCTGTCCAATCACCCACTAGGCCCTGTTGTCCTTTACTTCTCAGCTCAAATGTGACTTCTCCACAATTACTCCTGCAATCAACAACTCCATTGGGGACCTCTGCTTTACACTCCCAGACACCTGCATTTCTCTCAAAAGACACTGAATGTACCATGCATCTTTAGTCCATTTTGGTACAGACATACTCAGTCTGTAAGGGCTGAGATGCTCTCTGTTTCAGGAAGCTGAAATACTCTCCTCCTTAATTAAGCACAGTGCCTTGCACATAGTAGGTGCTCAATTAATATTTGTCAAGTGGTAGAGAAGGCATACTGACTCATTATATCAAAATATCTTCTGAATAGGATGAAGTTTGAGCTCAGGTAGGTAGAAAGAATCTTACAGAGTAATACACAATTACTGCTAAGATACAATTCTCTTAGATAACTGAAATCTCAGTTAAGGGAGAATGGTCAGCATTTAGCACACTCAGCTTTCACAAGAGATGCAGGTACAATTTAGGAACATCTGCAGTTTAAGCTGAAGGAACAACAGTCTTAGATTTGGCATATAACATAGTGCTTAAAGTTCTCTCTCATCGGTGGAAGAGATGGATTTTAAAAAATTAAACAAACTACTGAGTTTTCAGTTGTTTTGGGAAAAAGACCCAATCTGACTTCTGGTGGAGAACATGGCTGTCCTCCTCAGCAAAGCCACCTCCAAATTTTTTTGTTTGTTTTTTAACATGCAAAAAGATTTAACCAATGATTTGTTTTATTTTTAATCCAAGGAAATTCCTAATCTCAGAAGAAATCAGAGAAGAAAATTAACAAACCTTCTACCAACAAGTGAGCAGCTGCCTAGAGCAGCCAATATAAGGGACACACTGGTAAGGGGAACCAAAGCTCCTCCAAGCATATCTCTGTTCCCAGAAGGGGCCGCCTCAGCCACATTAGCTTCAGCACAAATTGGCTCGGCCCCCAGCTCCTCTCCTCTGTCCCAAGAATAAACCCCTGAGCCTGCTTCACATAGTTCCATATTTTCTCCCATTCTACCCTGAAAATTATTCTTCCATTCAGTTCTGCCTACCCTGACACCCTGACAGGATACAGGCCTAGGAGACAGAATTGCTAATGCATACATAGTAAATGAGTTAAAACTTAATTTTAACATCTATAGAAGTTATCAATTCTTATTCACAAGAATACATAGTTTAAAAAAACAAAAGACTACAGTTTATATACTTACTTGGCAGCTGTTACCTAGCTTGTAAAAATAATCTAAATAGCAAACGGTCTATAAATTGGAGATAGTAAGAGATGAGATAAAATTTTCATAAGACCAAATATTATCGGGGGGGGGAGAAAATAGTAGGGGCGGGAATTGGGGAAATGTTTGGTCAAAGGATACAAAATTTCAGTTAGGAAGAATAAATTTAGAAGATCAACTGCACCACAAATTGGTGACTACAGTTATAAACAATACATGGCACACCTGCAAACTGCTGAGTAGATTATAAATGTTTTCACCACACACACAAAAATGACAAATTTATAAGGTAATGAATATATTAATTAGCTTTAGTAATGCCACAATGTATACCTATATCAAAACATCATAGTCTATACAACAAATTTATTAATATACAATTTTCATTTGTCACTTTAAAACATTAACAACAAAAAAGAAAAAAGTAAAAAAAGGTTAAAAAGAGAAAGTTCAGAGTTGACATAACCAAGAAGACAGACCTGAATTCAAGCACGGCAGAAGACAGTAATAATATCACAAGGCTCCTGCTAATTAGTGCTTTCATTATTATGACAATGACGTATTTTTATGTGACTCTATGTATTAAATGACATGAGTTTCAGAACAGTCAACAATGCAGGCGCTAGAACCAGGGCACTGGGGTTCAAAATCCTGTCTCTGGTGCATAACAGCCACATGACCTTTTCAAGTTACTTCCTGGGGCTTCTGTTAAAAATGGGGGATACTGATTATATAGATCAGAGGCAAACAACTATATTACAGTCAGGTTGCATTTGTTTAAGTCTTCTGTACTTACCAAAAGACTGGATTCATACCTAAGTATTAGTATTAGTATAAAAAAAAAAACACAGAGACAGTACTATTATCTATCTCAGGGTGTTATGAGGATTAAATGATACATGTAAAACCCTAAGGGTATTTCCTTGCCTATAGTAAATGCTCAATTTATGTCAACTACATTTTGCTTATATCCATGATAAAGGGTATTGACATTTATTTAAAATTGTATGCAAAAATTGCCGGGCATGAACAATGAATTATCTTGGTTTTATTTCTGTGCTTTGGAGATCTATTCTAAACCTACCTACCTATCTATGTACTGGTGTAACAATTTTATTTGTGTTTTGGTGGGAGAATTTGAGATCCATGCAAAACTTAAATTTCATGCTTCAAAAGCACTGTGAAACAATTATGTAATAATGTGTTACCTGACTGAATATTCCAGAGTCCAAAATATTTAAATAGATATACTTGTACATTATTGAATTCTGTGCAAAAAACAATGATGACAACAAAAAACCTACCTCCACTTGAATACCACCTGCCATTGACTTTGGTTTTTCTATTTTGCTTTTGCAGCATGCCTTAAAAGCAATTACTATTCCATTACTGTTCACACAAGAGAAAATTTACTAGCTTGTAATTTAGAGGCAAGCAGAGTAGACAGAAAAAAGGGAAGCAGCAACAGCCTAAATGTTTCAAAGACACCACATTCATCGCACCAGACAATAATCCGAACATGTTTTCATGTCTATTCACGAGACAGAATCATCAGTGAAAAGTAGGTTGAGGGAGGAAGAATGATGGAAAGAGACAACAGGAAGAGGCAGAAGGGAGAACATCGTTAAGCCCAAATTGTTATTTCTGGCCCATTAAAATATCAACATCCAAATGAAATCTGCTGGTCTCCAAAGCAAACTCTATCAAAAATGAACCATAATTCAGACACTGTACACCCAGGGAGAGTAAGACAACTAACATTTATAGCCTAAGAAGATTGGCTGTAGTTTCATATGTACATTTCTACAAAACACTCACATTTTATCAGACCTATGGCATGACTCTTAAGAGCTTTCAGAGAAAGACAAACAAAATATAAAGGGCACATTTCAGGTAAAATGGTCTTTTAATGTTTCATTCAAGAAAATCTTCTAGGTTCCTTCACTTTAAAAATAATTGCCCCACAGAAAGTAAACGTACCAAGGGTAAAAGGTAGATCTCATGTTTCCTAAAGGAAACATATATAGAATTTCTATTTAGGGGGAAAAGTGCCAAACATTAGAAACTCGTATATCCTTTGGATTATGGCTCCAACAAGCAGCAGGAAAAGGGGAAAGCACACAAATGCTTCTGAAAAAAAGCAAGACAGAATTAAACCTCAAAACTCCTCTACCTGCCCAGTATGCAAATAGCTTAATAGCATCCAACAAAAGATTCAAGCAAGGGGCTTCTTTAGTTCATCACTTTCCAGAAACATCTTCCAGATGCAATTTCCCGTCACTGACTCCTTTGACAACCCCTTAAGTGTCTGAGAGCCAGCCTGTCTTCCAGTCTTATTTCATGAAATTTAAAATTTCTAAAAGTTTTTTTTTTCTTGTCTGGGAAGTGCTTTTTTTTTTTTTAAACATTTCAATTCAGTTGATTTCCAGAGGTGAAATCAACTTCACCTGAAAAACATCTGTTTTAAATTTAAGAAACCTTTGAAGATTTTCTGGTGAAAACCAGAAATCTGACCAATAATGTTATTGAAAATATGACTGAAGTCCATTTATCTGTAGTTGTGGCTTTTATCAAAGCAGCTTAAATCCTTTGCAAATAAGCTTTTCCAGAGAGGTGGATCAATAGGATGTGCAGAGAGGCAGGATTACCTGTGATCCACGGTGCAAGACCCCATCAATGCCACAGGAAGAAGAGGAGTAGCTGTTGAGATATTTGAAAACTGAAAATCCCTTACTACCTCCTTCTCCAATGAAAAGCCACATTTCTGTGGCTAAGATTCACACTAAACTTCATTTGCAAATGCATTTGGCTGTTAACATAAGAGTGTTCAATGCAAATATTTCTCTCCTGGCAGTGCAGCTCAGTTGAAAGGAAAGACTGAAAATTAGTTAGCTGTATGAGACAACAAAGCACCATTCCAGTTACCAGGGAGGAATAATTGAACGCAGATTGCCTGTTGCGTCTTTAATTTAATTTGGAGACCTTTCATCCTTTGCTTTCCTTCATTTGCAGCCAGTACTTAGCGAGCTAATTTGTACCTGGTTCATTTTCTTCCTTTTATCTTATCCACTGTAACATCAACCATGGAAATTAGAAGCACCATGAATAAAAGATGAAACCTGACTTGGGATATTTTTTCCTTAAGTACTGTGAATTACTTAAAAACTAATTGGTGTGCATGCACAATATAAAGGGCTGAGATATATGCCTCAGCCCCACAGCATTTCCTGATCAGCATCTTTGTTCTCCCCCAAGGAGTTGCATATTTTCGATGTTTTATCTGGTCCTACTTTTTCTCCAGAGAGCAATGTCTAAACTGCAATTTACATGGAATCATTAATCTGAGAATGGATATATGGTAAGCTGTCTCATTAATAAACCTAAGGGTTTCCAAATTCTGGAAAATGTACAATACTAAGAATTCATAAATTCCACTAACCTAATGAGTTCAATAATGCTTGCCACACAAGGAAAAGGTTATAACAAACAAAACTGAATATATCAGCATACATATATGTTACACAGAGGCCTAATCTGTCCAAAAACATTGCGGGTGGGGAGTGGTAGAGAAAGGTACTAGTCATAAAATTACTGTCTGGGAGTGACCTCCAGGAGCTAGAAAACTTAAATTCTAAGTATTCATGCCTATCATGCTTAAAATGACAACAAAAACAACAAACAAGGTATATTTTGTATATGTGACACTTCACCATTAAAAAATAGTTGCATATTTTCTTAAAGATAGGTTATTTTGATTACCGCATTACTTCCAATTGTACAAAAGTTTAGTGTCTTGAAAGTTTTGCATGTTTTCCTTTATAATTTCCTCTCTGACAATACTATTTTTCCCCCTACCCTCTCCTCATTTTATATTTCCCCCGTATGAACCAATGAAAAACTTACTGGAATTTTCTCCTGTTGCTTAATAACCCCCACCAACAAGCCATCCTTTCAGCTTGGGAAGCATCAAAGGAAGGCTGTGTCCTGAATCATTTCACTGCCTGCATGTGCCAACTCTTCCAGTCATCTAATACCTCACACCAACAGGCTAGAAGCTCAGAATAAACTGAATTATTCCTCCTTCACTACCTAGCCTCCCACAAGGTTCATTAACAGTAATGTGCACTATTTTACTTCAGCAAGACCACGTATTTTCACAGAACAGGCAACTTCCAAGTTGTAGAAGAAAGCAAAGACCTTGCGGTTTAAACATTATGGTGCATTGAAATGTACAGTCTTTGCTTCAGATGCAAGTCAGTTTTTTTTGAGGGGGAAGCACCGAAGCAGGATTAAAAGCCCAGTTAAAAACATCAGATGGTATCTCTAATCTTGGGTTGAAAAAGGACCATACTATATACAATGCCAGGCTTATTTATTCATCTGGAGAAACATGGAAAGAAAGCCCTCTGCAGTGAAAGGATGGAGAAGAAAAGATGAACAATTACTGTGCCTTTTATTCATGAAAGAGAGGATGAATAGAAATGAAGGCGGCAATTACCTTTAAGAAAATTTTTTTAAGCCACATAGAAAAATTAAACTGGAAGGGCCCAGAATAGCTCTGTCCTGGGGTTAAGAAAGCAACCCAGAGATGAGGATGAAAGTGTGGAGAGCAGTTAGGGTATCTGACCACCAGACATACAGATTATTTTAGGAGTTCAGTGTCCAACTCACACATAGTATTTTCCCATCGTCCAGTTTACTTAAGAGAAGGGGGATTGGGGGGAGTCTCTCTGAAGCAGGATGTGAAGAAATTTCAGGTGTAGGAAAGCCACAGTCTCACAAAGTGTCAAATCAATCAGGGAGATTTTCTTTGGCTATAACTGCTAGGAAGAAGAAAACTGACAAAACCCATGCAACTCAGTCTCAGTTGCAGACTGCACACACACATACACACCGCAAGATACCAGTTTCAAGGAAGAACACCTGTCTAACCCTGTGCCTGCTGGAGGTGTATGTGTGCACGCGCGCAGCCATCCCAGGGACTGCATAGGCCATCTCAATAGTAGGGGGCTCGGCTGCACTCAGGATCTCAGAGAGCACCAGGACGTCGCAGAAGGCCCCACCAAATGTGTCCTGGCTAACTCGCCAAAAAGAGGCCTTAGACATAACCACAGGGGACAACCAGTTTATTTACCAGAAAGGGTTCTCTGGGATAAAAAGGTAATCTCGAGGTTCAGAAAAGACTTTTGTGAGGTGTGGGGAAGAGAGAAAGGAAAGACCTTCACAGAAGTCAGTGTTTCTTCTAACAACTATTTTCGTGCCAGCGGGCTGCAATACAGAAATTTCTCTCTAGGCTATCTCCACCTTTCTCCCTATATGGTCCTAGACTGAGAATCACACCTGTAGGGGCTGAAAAGCCTCGAGTACACCAAGCCTACCGTCCCCCACTCCCCGCCGCCCTACTAAGGGTGCAGGTCCCTCCATGATCTCCTCTCTCCTAGGCTCCATCCTCAGGTCGGCAGAAGCCCGGTCCCTGGAAATCATTCCCGCGCCTCACACCTGTGCTATTCTCTTGACCCACTCCCCCACACAGAAAAGCTCCAGAACAGACTCTCGCCCCTTGAACCACCGTGATCCTCTCTCACACACCCCCTCCTCCCCCCCACGGCCAGCGGAGGCTGCGGACTACCAGCAAAGGAGCGGCGCCGCTCGGTGCCCCGAACGCGCGCACGGAGAACTGAGAACCCAAAAGTGCAGCCCGAGCGCAAGGGGCGTGTGGCTGCAGCCTGGCCGTCCCCGGGGGCCCCCTCCCGCCCTCGCCCCCCAAGCGGGGCGGGCCGGCCTCTACCTCCTGGAAGAGCTCCAGACTGTAGGTGTTGTCGTCGTCGGCAAAGAAGAGCACGCCTGGCTGCGCGCGCTGGTGCTGGTGCCTTTGGCGCAGCCAGGCGAGGCCCGCGTTGCGCTGCTCAGTGGCGCGCGGCAGGCCGGGACGCTTGTAGCGCCGCGGCGTGGGCACGTGCAGGTGCGTGCTGGGCAGCCCGGCCCGCGCCAGGAAGCGGCTCACCAGCTCGCTGCGCGCCGCCGCGTCCTCCACCAGGATCCAGTGCAGCTGCGCCACCTGGCGGAACGTGTTGGCCAGGCGGGTCAGCTCCGCTTTCTGCACGGGGCGGCTGTAGGTGGGCGTGATGGCATAGATTGTGGGCAGCTGCGGCTCGGGCTGCCGCTGTGGCCGAGACTGGTTGCGCTTTTCGGTCCCGTGCGCCGGCCTGCCCCTGCGGAGCGGGAGTCGGGCGCCCCCGCGGCCCACCGCGTAGGGAGAGAAGTAGGGGCGCGGGGTGATCGGGGTCGCGGGCCTGCGCGTGTCCACGTCCAGCATGATGATGACAATTAGGATCCAGGGCAGTAGGATGAAGAAGCGGGTGAACAGCACTGACTTCATGGTGCACGCTCCCCGGCCTTTCGGACACCCCAGAGCGGGGCGAGCCGAGGGACCCCAGTGCGCAGCTTGGACGGCGGCGGCGCCCACACTTAGGGAGTGGTGGCGGGTGCGCTGTCCACGGAGCCGAGGGCACTGCAGAGACCTGGAGCCGCGGGGCTCACTACCTGGGCGTGGAGGAGTCGCAGGTTCGGGCAACCTAGAGCAACAAGGGGTGCAGGCGTGCGGACAGGGACTGCACCCCCCTCCGGGTGAGCTGGCGGGAAGCGGGACTCGGTCCAGCCGCGCGCCGCTGGTCCCGGAGTTGTGCCGAGTGCTGGGAAGGCGCTGATCCCCCACCGCGCTCTTTCCGAAGAGTGGGAGCCGGGAAGCGTCACCCGGTGCACCTCGCCGTTCCACTCCCGCGGTGTTGCGGGGACAGGGGCTCCAGCCGCGGGCCCCCCAGGACGCTATCCGGGACGCCTTCGAGGGCGGGCGGCGGCGCTGAGGGCTTTCCTTCTTCACATTTCCGCCGGGGTGGCGAGGAGAGGGAGGGGATGCTGGGGATGTTGTGGCCCCGGCTATGTTCGCGCGCCGCAGCTGAAACCTGCGGTCAGTCCCTCGCTCTTGTCTTCTCAGAACCACTCCCGGCTCCAGCAGCAAGATCCCAAAGCAAGGAAAGAAAGAAAAAGCGAAGGGGCGGGGGGCGCTGCAGACTCCAGCGTCCTCCCAAGTCCTCCTGTGGGGAAGACAGCAGCGCTGCTACTGGCGGAGAGGGGCTGCGAGAGGGAGGCGGGGAGGGGCCCCCGCTCTCCGCCGGGTCTGGCGCTAACGGCACCGCGAGCAAGCTCGGGAGGCGGCAGCTGCACCGCTGGAGGAGGAGCGGGAGGAGCGTCCTCGCGGGGCTGCACGACCTCCGGGAGCGGGTGATACTCGTTCACCTCTCTTCATCTTTGTGAAATACGGCCGGTCTTTGGAGATTAGCCAGGAAAATCCATTCACCTGCGGAAACTTGCCGGGCTACGCGCGTTGGTGGTGATGCCTAGGGTTCGGAGTGAAAGGAGAGGAGAAAGCGAAGGGATCCCTTCTCCTGCTCCCAGCTGCCGCGTTGATGTGCTGGGGGAGTATCGAACAGCCGCAACAAAAAGCGCTTTCTCTGCAAGGCAGACATCAATAGAAGCCCACGGAGATGGAGGAGTGCCGCACATAGGTGTCTGGCATGTGAGATAGTCCGTAAGAAAGAATCAATACGGAGGGCTGCTGCCTGACTGCAGTTAGATCATTGGAGGGGGAATTCCTAAAACTCCAACTGAGCATGTTTAACTTATTTCTCCTCGGTAATTTGGAGTCACAGTCCCTCCCCGTTCTTCGCTGTCACCGGAATTACTCCGTTTGACCCTCCTAAGGCTCCTGTCAAGAAGGCCTGGGAAGTAGAATCGCCTTCATTTTCAGGATGAGGAAGCTGAGGTTCAGGGATTAAAGTGATTTCTCTTAGGTCAGTGGCAAGTGGCATAGTGGAAATAGAACGTGGGTCTCCTGTGTGTATCTATAGCTGATGGCGTCCTCACTTCCTGGCCTGCAGAAATCCCACCCGACACAGTCAGCGGGGCCGGTTTGGCCTTCCTAGATATGAAGATTATGCCATCGAAATCAAACAGCGTATGATGACATATAGAACCATGATAGGGTCTGGAAGACCCCAAGTAAACAGTTGGCACTTAGACACTTTTTGCTGTCTAGCCGGCCTCCTAGCTGAGTGCCTGACTTTCTGTAATGTGCCGGGAAGAGGGGCCGTGCTTCCCAGGCAGGTCCCAAGGAAGTGCTTGCAAAGCAGCAGGAAAGCTCCAGACTTTTCTGCCCTAGCCTATGATAAATAATTTCTGAGCCTATCTTGTCTTGGTTGTCTGCCTTTTTCAGGCTTGTTCACAAATAAATCTCTCTCCACTGTGCATTCTGGTGCAACTGAGAGCTCTGGGGCGAATGGCTTGCCAGCTTTTCTGACAGCTCCTCTTCTCCCAGTCCTACCCTGAACCTCCTGCCTGTTATCAGGCATTGGCTGGTCTGTGAATTTCCCTTACTTCGCCTTCAGATTCTGAAACCTGAGAGTGAAATTTCAGACTAACACCCAGCCACCCCAACAATTCGTTAGAGCTAGCCTTCTGTCCTAACTTCCCTGTGCCATTCACAACTCATACATTAAGCTCTGCAGATTAGTGCATTCTAAGCATAGGAAACAAGGAAGCCATTAGACCTCCTCCCATATTCTCAAATAGCCTCATGTGCCTCTGAATATAACACAACCTTGGGCACGTATCCCCGCACCACCATCATGCCAGGATGGGGAAGAGGAAGGGAGTCAAGAAAAGGTTTTTCTTTGAAAGCAGTGCATCCCCTTCCCTGAGGTTACTGAAGTCTGGTTCAGCCTGTTGGAAATTTTAAATTTGGTTAAAATGACCTGTGTTCACTGGAGTAAAACTGAAGTGGTTACTGAATTGCACTAAAAACATCATTAACCTTTGCTAGTGGGAACCTTTGGTTAGTCCCACTATACCATAAAACCTATATCCTATTGTATCCTCTCCAGGAACCAGGGCTATTCAGAGATGAAACACTGTGTGTGTGTGTGTGTGTGTGTGTGTGTGTGTGTGTGTGGAGAGAGAGAGAGAGAGAGAGAGAGAGAGAGAGTCTTCAATGCCAAGGTTGGAGTGCAGTGTCTCAAACACAACTCACTGCAGTCTCAACATCTTGGACTCAAGCAGTCCTCCTGCCTCAGCCTTCTGAGTAGCTGGAACTACAGATGTATGCTGCTACACTCTGCTAATTTTTTCATTTTAGTTTTTGTAGAGACTGGGGTCTCCTCCTGTTGCCCAAGATGGTCTTGAACTCCTGGGCTCAAGCGATCCTCCTGCCTTGGCCTCCCAAAGTATTGGAATTACAGGTGTGAGCCATTGTGCCTGGCCCAAAACACTTTCAAAATCAATCGAATTTGCAGTTTAATTTGAGACTTTAGCTCATGCCCAGAAGTCATGGGCGTCAAAAAACACATTTAACTAACACATCACGGACTGTCACTTCATTTGTCTTACCCTAAGTCAGCATTTGTACCCAGGCTTACTTCATTCAGTCATCTATTGGGAGACTTCATGGTTCTCGGAGTCAGGCAGACCTGGGTTTGAGTCCCATCTGGGATACTTTATACTGTGCAATTTTAGAAAATCAGTGAGCCTCTCAAGCCCTATGTTGCATCATCTGGAAAATGGGGTTAAAAATACATACTCCTTGGGAACCTTGCAGGGATTAAATGGTATATGTTGAGTACTTTGAAGAAGAGCTATTATTACACAGGCAGTCCTAAATGATATGTAAATACATATAAGCCTTCCTCAAAAGAACACCTTAACATAAGAGATCTTGATGGATCGTCATTATCAAATGAATATAAAAGGAAATCTAAACAGGACTGATAATGCTTCTAAATATCTTCCTTACTCTTCCTTAAGGAAGGTGATTCCTGGAGTATATGTTAGAGTCTTCCCAAGTTGGTATAGGGAGGGGGAAAAAAGAAGAAATCAATTTACCCCAAATACAAGGTACAGCTTGCCATGCAATAAGGATGACATGATTCCAAGTGACATTTATTTCAAATGGCTGAATATGCCATATTGTTTTACATTAAATGACTCATTATGTGGCCCCAAATCTCTTAGGACCAAACCTGAGGAAAGATATAAAGATACAAAAATTATTATTAAGGATGTCCATTTGAAGTACAAAACCAGGGCAAAACACTTTTAAGTGTAACAACTTATACTTTAAAAATATGTCGAGTCTATCAGGAGCTGGAATAGAAACAACTCCTTTAAGCTTGGATAAAATGTCATTTTTATGACGCATAATCAGTAAGCTATGGTACTTTTCCATATAGCTTATGATATTCTTACATAAAACAATTTAAGCTTGATCTGCGGCTGATAATGAAGGTTGCTGGAAGTCACTAGAGTAATTAAAATAATTACCTAACTTTGGAGCTTCTGCACATCCTCTCAGTGTTTATTTTCATTTAATCTCTCTAATTATTTGTGTAGCAAAGTGAGCATTGCTTCATCTGTACTAATGAAGCCTTAGATTGCTGGCATCAGCCACTACATTTCAGCATTCAATTGTTGTTCTCAAATAAACAAAGGTAAAAAAAAATCCCATCTGGGTAGTTAACAAAAAAAGTGTAATATAATCACCAAACATTTACATTTCGCCTTGATGAGTATAATGCAACTGTAACTCCAGCAGTAGAAAGATTACAGCATGATTAGTGCACTATACAGAACTGATCCCATTTGACATTTGAGCCTGGGGTTCTACTAGTGTGACTAAATCAACCTTTAAGTAAGCATTTGGGGACATCTTTGATATTCTTAGTCAAGTAGGAAAAGGATTTTTTTTTAAACTATACAAAATTAAGTATTTGTAAATATCTGTATGATAATACTGTGGTTATGAAAATTAGGTTTTGAAGAGAATCAGAACTAATGCATGTATAAGTAATAATGTAACATGAAGCATTGATAATCAATGCTCATGTGCATGGGAACATAAATACCTTCTATTAAACTATCAGACACAATTATATGAAAGAATGATATCAAAATAAATAATTCTAATAGCCCCAAATTCCAGGGATACATGACAGTTTCATTGATAACTGTCAGAAAAATGACATCTAAACTGCAAATTAAATGGCTCATTTGTTTTTTTCATGCATCTGGATCTTCTACAAATATTACTTTTTGTCTAGAATTGTTCTAAATTATAATGTTTCCTTAACATTGTGGACATTTGCAGCTATTATGTACAAAACGTGACATTAGAGGTAGTTCAGTAAAATCCCATTTTTATAGAAGGGTTGGGGAACAAGGTTATTCAGTAAAAGTGATTTTCTAGGAAAGTCGAAATTGGCAATTTACTTTAACAATTCCATTGAAAAATAATTCCATTCAGTGTGAATAAGAGCTGACAATATAACATACCAGTGTTCCTTCCTTTCCTTTGATTAATGGATTAGAATATGCAAAAACTCAATAAAACATGCATAAAGACATACTGGCATCCTTTCTTTTTTCCCCCTCGCTATCTTAAAAATTGGCATTTACAATAAAATAGTAATTTGTTGGATATGAATTTTATTGTAAAACTACATAACCTATCTTTCCGATTGTTATGAAAATCAAAGTAGATAATGTAGATGAATGTATTTTAGACACTAGTTTATGAATGTATTTTAGACACTAGAATCTTCCTCTATCTTATAGGAGGGGGATGCAACAAGATTGGCCACGGTTGATAATTGTTGAAACTGGCAAATGAAGACCTGGGATTCCTTATATTATTGGGCCGATTTCTGCATATGTGTCAAAATTTCCATGAAAAAAAAATTAAAATATGTAAAATAGGTTATGTTCTTCAGCTTGTTTGCTAAGATAATACTGCTTCCAACTGCCCTTATTTTAATCAAGTGCCTGATTTGTGCAAAATATTAGGGGTTGAATTGTGTTCCCTCAAATTCATACATCGAAGTCCTAACCCCACCCCCCACAGTACCTCAGAATGTGACCTTATTTGGAAATAGGGTCATCACAGATGTTAGCAGCTAAGTGAGATAATACTGGAGTAGGGTAGACCCCCTAATTCAATATGAATGATGTCTTTATTAAAAGGGGATGTTTGGGCACAGGAGGAACACCATGTGAAGACTGGAGCTCTACTGCTAACAGTCAAGGAATGCCAAAGCTTTCCAACAAACCACCAGAAGCTAAGAGAGAGACATGGAACAGATACTTCCCTGGTGCATTTGAAGTGAGTGTGGCACTGCCAATACCTTAATTTTGTACCTTTGGCCTCCAGAACAGTGAGATATAAATTTCTGCTGTTTAAGCCACCTAGTTTGTGGAACTTTGTTATAGTAGCTGTAGCAAACTAATACAGATAGGAAGTGATGGTGGCAGTGCAATTATAATCTAATTGGAACTTGTGTGTAATGATATGATGAAACAAACAGGTGTGTGTGTGTGCATGGCCATGTACAGGAATAAAGAAATAGGTGAAGAGCACTGAGTACAGAACTCATCAGCTTCCTCAAGGCTTCAAAGTGAAACACTGATGGGTGGGTTTTCAAACCCGGACTCTGTGGTATGATTAATGGTAAGCAGTACTCGAGAGGCCTTGGCAGGCAAGAGGCTTAGTAAGTGAACACTATCTTCCATAACTGAGATAACTCTCTGCCACAGGAAAAGCTCCTGCCCGAGTAAATACTAGTTGAATCATCTAACTCCGCTGTATGGCTTTCAAAGCCAGTGTAGTGCCAGTTGGGGTTTTGCCCAGATGTCCCACCCGCAGCAGAAAGATTGGTGCTGGCCACCATAGGCATATTGGTGGCCGTGGGCTCAGGCATCTCTGCAGCCACATTAGAAACTGTTCTTACCATGCCTTTCCTCCACAAGAAGATAATAGAAAGCACTTATAGTCACTTGATCATAATTTTACTATTTTAGATGAAATTTAAAAATTAATGTAGCTTTCATCACACCTATCTGTAATTCACTTAAAGGTATATCTTGATCAGGATGTAACCCCTGGGCGGGGGTGGTGGCTCACATCTGTAATCCCCAACACTTTGGAAGGCCAA
The DNA here is from genome assembly GCA_036589455.1 of Ateles fusciceps. NCBI lineage: Eukaryota > Metazoa > Chordata > Mammalia > Primates > Atelidae > Ateles > Ateles fusciceps. Next base: position 14,250,128 of record JAZHEH010002597.1, on the reverse strand, counting down.
AGTGGGAGGATCTCTTGAGGCCAAGAGTTTGACACCAGCCTAGGCAACACAGCAAGACTCTCTCTCTCCAAAACGAAACAAAACCAAACCAAACTAGCTAGGTGCGTCAGTGCATGCCTGTAGTCCCATCTCCTTGGGGGCGCTGAGACAGGAGGATCACTTGAGCCCAGGAGTTTGAGGCTATAATGAACTATGGTGGCACCACTGCACTCCAGCCTGGGTGACAGTGAGATCCTGTCTCAAAACAATTTTTCTATGTGAAGATTGGTGAGGGTACAAATTTTAAAAATAAACTTTAGCAAAAACAGGATCTGCATCTAAACCATCCATGTTTACTTAAACGAAGATGTTCTTTCCAAATGGCTGTTGGTTTAGTGGGATGCCTTTTCTTAGCTATGTTGAGGGCAAATACTGGGGAACAAACAATATGAATATGGGGAGTGGGTACAAGATAAAGGCAATAGAAAGTTCCAGCTACTGACTAGCTCTTGGGCAAGTCTCAGATCTCTGGTCTTCAGTTTCTTGTATGTAAAATGATCGACTTTAGATGGCTTCTCGGTGAAGTTCATAGGAAATGCACTTTGAATACTTTTCCAGTTCTGTTGATAAGTTTGCATTACACTATTAATATCATATTTTATTACCAAATCTTATCACCAGTTGCATATTATCTAGTAGCTGCAGACATAATTAAAGAAGGTTTGTGGTATCTTTTTAACCCAGAAAGTATCTCCTGTCCCCCTCTCTCAAAAGTAAATCTAGTTCCTGTAGGTAAACACATTATATGAGCAACCTAACTCCAAAATATAATAATTAAAATAATAGAACATTGTTAATGTTTTAAATTCATTCTTTTCTAAATGTGGTAGTTCAGTGTCTTCGATTAGTTTCTTTATTATTTTCCTCACAGATGCATTTATGAGCCTGCAGGTGGACCATTGAAATAACTACATTTATTAGTTTTTATTTCTTAAATGCCAAGTTAAGTGTGACTTGGCTTAGGCACATATTTGGTGTTCTTTGTGAAATATAAATCCTTAAAGTGAAGAGGGGGGGGTTGTTCCTTTATTCCTCTATCGGTTTATAGCCCCAGCCTAAGAATTTAACCATACAAAGAGAAGGATGGGATGCTTAATTTTATGTGTTAGCTTGACTGGGTTAAGGGATGCCCAGAACAAGACCCCATTAAGAAAGCTTGGTTCTGAAGCAGAAATAGCATGAGGGCTGAAAAATTGAGTCCATTATTTTTCAAGAAAAAGATCTTGGAATTCTATTCAAATAAAATGCAATTAAGCTAGCAAAATCATTATCCCCAAACTATAGTAAAATTGTTAACAGTTACATTATAGCTAACCAAAAACAAAAGCCCTCAAATTCCAGATGAAATTCCTATTCTATTATAATCTCCAGCAGCTAGGTCTCAGGGTGTCACTCTGTATGGTCTGGAAGGCCTTGATTACTTAGAAAGTGATAGTAATAAAACATAGAAACCTAAGTGTGCAAACACTGTCCACCTGGCATAGCTATTACAGTCTTTAGAAGTTACTTGAGATCCAGGTCAATCTTGCCAAGAGGGTGGCAACACGGCACCTGGGAAAAAGAGTTGCATCAGAATCAGGAGACCTGAGTCCATACCCTAGGTATCCAACTCACTGGTTACCTATGGGACTTGTTTTCTCCCTTGTCAACTAAATATAATGCTCCTATAACTAAGAGATAGCATGGGAAGAAATGCCAGATATAGGTGATGGGGAGGAAGGCAGGCAATTACACTGCCATGTGTGTACCTGTGCAACAATCTTGCATGTTCTTCACATGTACCCCAAAACCTAAAATGCAATTAAAAAAAAAAGAATGATCATGAACCAGGGTCTGTTCAATGCACTAAACATGCTTTAAAATACAACAACCCTGAAAAGTAGGTAGAGTAAGAAACTTTTCTAAGGTCACACAGCCAGTTAAATATAAGAGACAGAATTTGAATCCAATTCTATTTTTTTATTCCAAAGCCAACATTCTTGCCACTATACCTGTCTTCCACAAATGTGAAAGAGTCAAATAGATAATAGATCTGTAAGTGTAAGTGACTTCAGCATTTAAAGTCGTTGTAATTAAATGAGTTGATACATGTAAAATCCTTAGAACAATAACGTATTAGTGTGTTCTCATGCTGCTATGAAAAAATACATGAGACTGGGTAATTCATAAACGAGAGAGGTTTAATTGACTCACATTTACACGTGGCTGGGGAGGCCTCAGGAAACTTAATCATGACAGAAGGGGAAGCAAACACATCCTTCTTTACATGGTGGCAGGAGAGAGAAGTGCAGAGTGAAGTGGGGAAAGCGGCTTACAAAACCATCAGATCTTGTGAGAACTCACTCATTATCATGAGAACAGCATGGGGGGAACTGCCCCCAAGATCTAATCACCTTCCATGAGGTCCCCTCCCCCAACTCGTGGGGATTACATTTCAGATTACAATTTAAGATGAGATTTTGCGTGAGGATACAGCCAAACCATATCAAATAATATAGTAAGTATTCAGTAAGCATTGGCTGCTGCAATTATTATTTTTATTGTGTAGGGTCCACTTTTGGCCTCCAAATATGCAGTGAATCAATGACAATCAGAATAGGACTGATTGCTTGCAGTTTTAAAAATGAGTAATCAAGTCGTCATTGTAATGTAAAAGCACAAATTAGTGGCAAAGAGGCCTGGATTTGGGGTAAAAAGATCAAGGTCCCATTTCTGGCCCCCTCCTATTTTGTCTCCCATAACAATAAGAACTTGCGTGGGTGCTTCATAGAATTAACTTCTATAGTGTGTGAGTGAAATTCCGTCTGTAACAGGCATAGGTCCGTAAAAATGCTAGTCAGTATTTAGAGAAGATAATCTTTTCTGAGGCTAAGGATTTATTGGTACTCCATGTTTCCTCTTGGTTGCTGCTAGCATCAGACTTGCTGTAATTGGAGGAAGAAAGGGGTATTTACCGGACTGTCTATAATTGATATAATGGGATACAAACTGTGGGTTCAAAGGAATGGTTTTCTTTTTCTTTCTTTTTAACAAGGACAATTGACTATCAAGAAGGAAAAAGTCTCTAATATAAATTTTTAGAAAATTAATTTAGAGTATTATTTGATACATATGGAGTTCTTCAAATAGTGCTTGCACTTGCTAAGGGCTACTTGTGTTAGCTAGTATTATTACTGCTATTTTTAGAGAAATTGACTAGGAGGGGCAAACCGAACTAGCCAGCTCTGACTACTTAAAAGGGATGTTATGAGGCTCATACTTGTTCACGTACAGACAAAGGCTCTCTCCTTGACCAAACTTTAGACAGGCTTCTCTGAGCCCTCTTTTGAACTAGGCCTCATCCTTGGACCCTGTTCTCAAGTCTGCCTCACCCAATTTAGCAAGAAATTGCTAACTCAGTTGAGAGAGAATTTCTCCCATATCTGATCACTCTCAATATCTGATCAAATTCCTCATTCCCCACCCTAGATATCTGACGACCTTGGCCTGCCTTCTGCAAGAATCTTAAGTTGGTTTAGTAAGAATCCCTCTATCCTTGATGTTTCCTCTTTATAATTTTTAATCCACTGACTTCCCCACCCTGTTCCACAGCTGTAAATCCTCACTCATCCGTGCTATATTTGGCATTGAGCCCAGCTTTCTTTTTCCCCCTATTGCAATAGTTTGTAAATAATATCTGTTTCTACCATTTTAACTATTGTTTCAGCTCTGGTTCTTTTTGACAGCATGCAGTCTTACATTTTCGACACAAGTAATACAAACTATACCTTTTTTATAGTTTTTACAGTTACAGACAAAGATATGAGTTGAGAGGAGGTTGAATGGCAGATAGAGTTGGAGATGGTGATAGGGTAAAAAGCTTAAGAGAGAAGAAATGAGATGCTTAATTTTACATGTCAAGCTGACTGGGTTAAGGCATGCCCAGATAACTGGTAAAACATTCCTGTGTGTGTCTTTGAGAGTGTTTCTGGAAAAGACTAGATTTGAATCAGTACAGGGAGGAAAGAAGATCTGTCCTTACCAACATGGGCAGACATCATCCAAGCCATTGAGGGCCCAAAAAGAGCAAAAAGGTAGAGAAAGTAAATTCTCTCTCTTGCTTTCTCTGTTTGAGCTAGGGGAACATGCTTCTCCCCCTGCCCTTGGACACCCTGATTCTGGGACCTTTGGATTCTAGGATTTACACAGCGCTTCCCATGCCCCTGTTCCCCCAACCAGACCTTTGACCTCAGACTGGGTGTTATGCCATCAGCTCTCCTAGTTCTCAGGCCTTCAGATTCAGAAAGAATTACACCACCTGCTTTCCTGTTTCTCCAGCTTGCAGATAGCATATCTTGGGACTTCATGGCCTCCATAATCATATAAGCCAATTCCCATAATAAATCTCCTCTTATATGTCTATTATCTCTATCTATCTATCATCTATCTATCTATCTATCTATCCATCCTAATGGTTCTTTGTCTCTGCCTAACACAAGGAGCTAAAGCTTTGCTGTCCAGTAGGGTAGCAAGTAGGCACCCACACGTGGCTGTTGAGCACTTGCAATGTTGTAGCTAGTTTAAATTGTGATGTGCTGTAAGTGTGAAATGCAGGTAGGATTTTAAAGTCTTGTATAAAGAAGACTGTAAAAATACTTCATTGTTAATTTTTTTTGTATTGATGACATTGAAATAATATTTTAGATGCATTGGAGTAAATGTATTATTAAAATTAATTTTACTTGTGTCATTACTTTTTAATCTGACTACTAGAAAATTTAAAATTCACACATGGCTTGCATTGTACTGCTATATTAGTCCATTTTCACACTGCTATAAAGAACTACCCAAGACTAGGACATTTATAAAGAAAATATGTTTACTTGACTCACAGTTCAGCATGACTGGGGAGGCCTTAGGAAACTTACAATCATGGCAGAAGGCAAAGGGGAAAGCAAGGCACCTTCTTCACAGGCAGCAGGAAGAAAAACAGATGCAGAAGGAACTACCAAACACTTACAAAACCATCAGATCTCGTGAGAACTCACTATCATGAGAACAGCATGGGGAAATTGTCCCCAGCATTCAGTTACCTCCACCTGGTCTCTCCCCCTTGACACGTGGGGATTATGAGGATTACAATTCAAGATGAGATTTTGGGCGGGGACATAGCCAAACCATATCAACTGCTGTTGGACAGCACTGGGCTAGAGAAAAAAGAAGTAGAAATGGAGCATGAAGGGATGCTGGGGAGAGAGAATATAGTCACAGACACTCACGGATGTAAATGGATCCACAGGACATCACACAGAACTTTGCCTTAAGAATAGCATGACTGTGCTTCTTTTTATACCCACTGTAAAGGCATAAATAAAAATGCTATCATGGCATTTGCCCAGCCTGCTGGGAGCCAGATGAAATGAAAAAGTATTGTCACTTCTGGCCCATAGGTCACAACTTCCTAGTAATACCAAACTCACAATTAGAAATTAATTGCCTTGTTAAACTTCGCCCCCTCTGCTTGCCATTTTGAGGACACTGTGAATAAATGATACCTACACAAAATAGAAACTTTTGCATGAGGACCCTCTATGACTCTGTTTTCCTGTCTCCCAACCCAGCACAGTGATGGCACATTAGTGTGCCCACCTATGTGCCTTTAGTAGGCATTACATAATGTCTTATGAATGAATGAATATTTGGAAACATTCAAATAATTAACCACCATACAGAACATCCTATAAATATTAAAAATAAAAGTCTAACGGCTAAGCCCATGAATGACCCAAGTTCACAGGGACGGGCTAACAGATTGCTGCTTCCTTGGTTTCTGGGTTTCACAAAAGTGGAGATCTGTTTACTGAAATGCACAGGACCTTCCTTGACAGACCCCAGCACACACCAGAGGCCAATCTCTGGTGCCAGGGTGAAGTTTTGCCAGTATTAAGCCAGGTACCCATAAAAGCCTGGCTCCTGCCTGCCTTTCACATTCCCAAGGGAAGGACACACACAGGAAACAAAAGCAGGACAGAGCACATGTATTAATACCTGGGCAACCGCTGACTTTCCAGAGCTGGGCTCTGACACATAGCTAGATTAAAATTTTTGAATAGGGGCCCTCACCTGACTCATGTAAAGCAGGGACGTTGAGGAGAGGTGTAGCTTAAGAGAGAGGTAGGGAGTAAGGGAGACTAAGCTGGCTGCATTCCAAGAAAGACCTATGCCCACTTACCCATGTGGCTGCCTGGGCCCTGAAAGGAGAGTGAGGAGATGGCTTGCCAGACCAGAAGCTGGTTCCTGCAGGCTAGATACCCCTCTGAAGGCTGAAAGCAGAATGAAAACAGCAGAGGAGGCAGAGTCTCTGTGCGACTAGTAATCGTTGTCCCGGTGATGTATTAGTCTCTGACCAATCAGATCACAACCGCTCCTCCAGAGTAGGCAGAACTAAGAAGGCAAGGCCCAGAGTGGTGCATGTATAGACAAATTATCTGAAATGTCCCCATGTTTTTGGATGGGCCCGAGGCAAAGCACAGCAAAGAGATGTTGTGTGTCTCCCCTGATGTACTCAGTAAAAGGATCTGGATCAAGGCCTGAATGTTAGGAGCCAGGACTCTGAAAGACAAAGCCACCAAAGACTTTATTAGGCTCCCACTAATCACTCATCTCAGCTGGATTTCTTTTTTCCCCCCCTGGTTTTCTTTCTTCTTGCCTTTCCTTCTGCCCTGATCGCCACTCCTTTTTACTTCATTACAAATGTCCTCTGATATACATTAGAATCTGTCATTGCTTCGTAATAGAGGCTGACAATTTACAATTTTTTCTATTTCTAATAAGAAATGGCTATTATTTATTCCATAGTTACTATGTGTCAGTCTTTTAATGTGCTAAACCCTTCAAACATGTTATATCTTTGAATCCTCACAACAATACAGCTACGTAGTCACTTCATTTTACAGATTAGGAAACTAAGGCTAGAGGGTGGCGCTACATTATAAGCACAGGCCTACCTAAATCTTGTACACGTTTTTAAGCTCTAGCTGTACGGCCTCACTTAATGTGCCTGTTGCCTGTATCTCTCCATCTTAAGCTTCCTGCTTCCAATCTTAGTCTGTTTTGCGTTGCTATAAAGGAATATCTGAGGCTGGGTAATTTATAAGGAAAAGAGGTTTATTTAGCTGATGGTTCAGATTCCCAAGGGAAGGACACACACAGGAAACAAGGGTGTATAAGAAGCAGTGTGCTGGCATCTTTTCAGCTTCTGAGGATAGCTTCTGTGCTGCATCACATCATGGCAGAGAAGATCGGAGGGGAAGCAGGCAGGTTTCAATAGGTACTAAACCCAAGAAGTGTCCTGGCTTTGTAACAACCTATTCTCTCTGGAACTAATTCATATCTCCAAGAACAGATCCAGTCTCTCAAGAGCCAGAACCCACTCACAAGTCCTTTATGAGGCATCTGCCCTCTATGACCTGAACACCTCCCACTAAGGCCCTACCTCCCAATATCACCACACTGGAGATTAAATTTCAACATAAGATTTGGTGGAGACAAACCATCCAAACCATAGCACTGCCTTTTCCTTACTTTTCTTTAAAGTTTACTTTTTTTGATTTCCTTTCCTTTTCTTTGTCCTCAATACCTTGTTTTATTCTTCTGATAAATTTATCCTCTCCTCTTTATCTTATTTAACAATTTTCCTTCCTACTCTCTTTCACTTCAGTTTTTAAGTAGCCTTTAATAGTCAGTGATATAAATACAAATGTGGTGACAGTGGGAGAGTTGTACCACCCCCTTCCCTTAGTTCTGGCAGTGGCTGTCTCATTCTCCTAATGGCAATGGCTCTCAAACTTGTACACACATCAGAATCACCTGGCTGGAGGGCTTGCTAAAATGCAGAAGGCTGGGCCCTACCCCCACAGTTTCTGATTCAGCTGATCTGGGTGGGGCCTGGGAGTTTGGATTTCTAACTAGGGTCTACTGAGGCTGATGCTGCTAGTCCAGGGACCACAGTTCCAGAAGCATTGTTCTATGGCGTTCCTACCACATTCAAAGTAGGTTCTCCAAAATGCCTCCACTAACTCTCAGGAGACCCACAGGTATAAATCTCTATCTGGACGGGTTTTTGTTCTCAGGGAATTTGATAGTTTTTGAAAGTCACCTCGATTCCTTATTTTAAAACCCCAGTCCCTGATACATAGTCACTGAAGTCTGGGCAAATTGTGTCTATAATGTCATGAGCCAGAATGCAAAGTCACATGGCCAAGTGAGAGGTCATTCCTCCATGCACAGCCTCTAGTCCGTACTTGGTAACTAATCATGTGATTTTGAGTCTGGATCGAGTTGGAAGATAGGTTTGGAGAGTCAGTTCAGGTACTACAGAGGTGTTCCTGACTCTTGGCATCATTTTCACAGTGGCCTGATTCCAGATTGGTCACGTCCTTCAATGACAGGGCTATAATAGATGATCTTGGTATGTGGCTTCCTCTGTTGCCTCTCATGAAGGAGGAAGGAGAAATTGGCTTGAATGAACATTAAATCTGCATAACTGGCTCAGTTCTACCTGTGCTGGGAGGTTTTCTTAATTAACAAGAACTCAGATTTGGTCCCCCAGACCTTCTTAGAACAGTAGGGTATAAAGCAAAGGAAAGGCAAGTCTAACACTTGTGCCTGGGCCATTCCCAGCAAAATCATTAAGATTTTGGGAAACATCGGGAACTGGTCTTCTTCAATCGTTTGTCAGCCTGTGGAAGGGCTGACAAAATCTCCTCAAAACCTGAGACCAAATCTCTAATGTAGACATTTATCTTCCAGCAGGTATATGTGTCCCTTCACAAGAACTTCCCTCCCTGTCATGGGCTCTGTCTGGCTGCCTGATATTTAACCTGATGGTTTAAACCTCCCACCCAGCCTCAGAAAGTCCCATCAATTCTGATTGAGGAACTGCTCACATGTATCCATTGTCCTACTCCTATTTTATTTTCCCTGTAATTCTCAATAATCCTTATTACTTGCCTAGCTCATGCCAGAGGCAGCAATATTATTAAAGAGCTCACAGACTTCCCTGTTATTGTGATATTAGAAGGAGCACAGTCCACAAAACTGTCCTTACTGTGACATCAATTGCAAATTTGGGGGTCCAAGACTGTCCCTGGGTTCAATAATTTGGTAGAAGAACTCACAGAACTCCCTGAAAGCTGTTGATACGGCTTGGCTGTGTCCCCACCCAAATCTCATCTTGAATTTCCATGTGTTGTGGGAGGGACCTGGTGAGAGATAATTGAATCATGGGGGCTGGTCTTTCATGTGCTGTTCTCATGATTGTGAATAAGTCACACAAGATCTGATGGTTTTAAAAAGAAGAGTTCCCCTGCATAACCTCTTTTTTCGCCTGCTGCCATCCATGTAACATGTGACTTGCTCCTCCTTGCCTTCTGCCATGATTGTGAGTCCTCCCCAGCCATGTGGAACTGTAATCCATTAAACTTCTTTCTTTTGTAAATTGCCCAGTCTTGGATATGTCTTTATCAGCAGCATGAGTACAGACAAATACAGCTGTTATATTCACTGTTCACTGTTACAACTAGTGGATACAGAACAAAATCAGCCAAGACAAGAAGCTCATAGAACAGAGTTCAGAAAAGTTACCAACATGGAGCTTACAGTTGTCCTTACTCTGTGAAGGCATGGACAATGTCATTTTGACATCATTGTTCTGTGGCAATACATAGGGAGTATTGCCACCCAGGGAAGCTCAACCAAGCCTGGCTGGCCGCCCACAGGGCTGACCTCAATCTCCAGCCCTTTAGAGGTCAAGCGGATACCATCCAAAGCCTCTACCTACATCACATTGTTGTAGTGACCCAAATCCCCCCATATAAACAAAAACACTTTTTAAAAATCAGATACGACATTCCAGGGCTATAGAGGTTACTTGCAGGGGCCAAGGGCAAAAGCTAGACCTCTCTTTGGACAAGGCAAAATTCTTTACTACACAGTTACCATGATTTAATCTGGGTCATGGTATGCCACTAAAAGCAATAAGCATTTGGAGTGGCAAGTCACACGGTTGGAATTCCAATTCATCCCATCCCAGTTTCCCTAAGAAGACTCCAAGCCTACCTTAATCTAGGCTCCGAACTTAATGGCAGCATAAAGTACTGCACTTCATGTAACTTCTCACAGAGTAAAAATTCAAACTTCCTATGAGTCAAAAGTTCTGCTGAGGGAAGGGATGTTTATGAAGTATAGCCAGATAGATGTGGAGTTCATATGTGCCATAAGGCAAGTTAGGCCACCTCTGGAGGCATTACCTGGGCCAGGGTCTGATAAAAGTATGTATCTGTCTCAGGCACATAAGTACATATATTATAAAATATATGTGAAGAAATAGTCTCTACTATTTTATTATTAATCTTCAGGATCTGTACAACTAGATATTGTCAGCTACTTAGAGCAAAGGAACACTCTTATATGTTATGTACAACAGTAAATGAACTCAACGTCATGTCACCGGAAGTTCTGTTACCACAACCTGTTCACTTGGGAAGATGCATCACAGACTGAGATTCTGACTAATTGGAACACCAGGGAATTCAACCAATTGGAACTCCACATGCTCCATTTCCTCTCTGGTCATCACACATATGCCAGCTCTCAGAATTCAGTAACTAAAAGATAGTGGTAATTAATTTAGCACTACATAAGCAATTTGGGTCAACTAAAAAGATAAATTGCTGGTGGTTATGACAACTAAGGAAAAAAAGATTATATCCATCCCTAAAATTGATACTTGGGAGAGACCATGATAAGGACAAAATATACTAGGTTTAAAAAAAACCCCACGACCTGGCATGGTGGCTCATGCCTGTAATCCTAGCATTTTGGGAGGCTGAGGTGGGTTAACCACAAGATTAGGAGTTCGAGACCAGTTTTGCCAACATGGTGAAACCCCGTCTCTACTAAAAATACAAAAAATTAGCCAGGCATGGTGGCGTGCAACTACAATCCCAGCTCCTAGGGAGGCTGAAGCAGGAGAATCGCTTGAATCTGAGAGGCAGAGGTTGAGGTGAGCTGAAATCGCACCATTGCTCTCCAGCCTGGGTGACAGATGGGACTCTGTCTCAAAAACAAACAAACAGCAACAAAAATAAACACCCCACATTTGGAAGACTGAAAATTTCCCACATAAGGCTCAAAGCCTCACTGACTTGTAAAACATTTTTTAAAAAAGATAAGCATATGATTAGGGTAAAATTTCAAATAGTAATAAAGAATAGGGAGTAAAAGTTTCCTATTGTCTCACTCTTATTCTACCTCCCCTAGCCCGCAGTATGACCCCTCTGTAATAATCACTATTAATGGTGTCTTCGAACTATGTCTAAGAGTGCATCTTCTGCCTACCACAACCTATCTTTGCAGCAGGTCAGAGCATCAAAGAGCCATAAACGTGAACTGGATTTATGCTCCCTTCTGATATTTGTTCTGGTCACCCTGCCCTTTGCTCTTATGCAATCAGCCTACCCATCGAGTCACTATAAAGTGAGACCCAGGAAACCAAGACCATACTGTTGTACAAATATTGTTGAGAACCTTGTTCATTATTTCATGGTGCTTTCTCAATGAAAACCTACAAGAGAAATTTGTCTGTAGTCTCTCAGAACTGGGAATGGCTGAGTATGTCCAGATTTGCTTTTGTCTTAGGGACTATTGCAGTTGCTATGGTTACATAATATAATAAATTATCCTAAAACTTAGTGCATAAAATGATTATTTATTTTGCTCATTAATTGTGTGGGCCAGGAATTCCAACAGGAAACTGTGGGGTGGCCTGTCCCGGCTCCACAATGTCTGGTGTCTCTACTGGAAGATTCATAGGCTGGAGGAAGGAATCTTCTATAGGTTCATTCCCTTATGTGTCTGATGCTGGCTTTGGCTGAGGCCTTAGCTGGGGCTGTCAGCTGGAAAACTCATATGTGGCTTCACCATATGTTTTTGGATCCTCACACATGGTGACTGGATTCCAAACATGAGCACCTCCAGAGAGAGAGAGAGAGAGAGAGAAGAAGAGAGGAGCGGAGAGGAGGAGAGGGGAGGGGAGGGGAGGGGAGGGAGGGGAGGAGAGACTAATTAGAAGCTGACCTGGCTGTGGATATCACAAGGCATCACTTCTATTGTTTTCCACTTGCCGAGGCAGCCCAAGTAATTTCCTAGTTTCAGGAGGAAGGGAAAGAGATTCTACCTCTTGACTGGGAGTAGCAAGGTTCTGGGGGAGCATGAGGGACTGAAAATATTGCTGTGTCAATTTTTGGTAAATATGATTGGTCACAGGACTCTCTGACAGATCATCTACTCTATATACTAACTACTTAGAAGCACTACAGGCAAATGTGTGGACTGCTTAAGTGACAGTAGGAGACTTCATGCCATGTATTGCGTACACAAACCTCACTCTGGGTTCATATTGCTTTCCTATCTTTATTTTCTCTTTGCTTCATTTTCCTCATCAATTTTTACTTTATCTTGCAATATTTTATGTATCTTTCAAAATCACTATAAATAATTTTCAAGGAAAATTCAGATGTAAGTTAACAAAAATGGAATCACAGAAAAAAATTTTGTCTGAGTGCCAAATTAATTTCAACAAGAACAACAAAAACATGACATTCAGGAATCATGACATTCAGGAATCAAATCTCTACAAATACCCTCTGATAGTCAACTCTTAATCTTGTTCAAATTTATGTTCACTTAGAATGGAAACCAGGAGAGTAATTCATCACCTCAAGTCAATTTTTTTAATCCTTACAATGACATAGTTTTGATCTGTCACACTAGAAAGTATATGATATAAGTCAATTCACTTCATAATTATGTCATTTGGAAATATGAATCTCAAATATTTCTACTGTATTTATTTTGTCATGTAAAATATTTTATATTGCACCATTTAAAAATAATATACTTTTTTTTCTGAAGAAATAGGCAAGAATTTATTAGATTCTTGGCTTAACTTTTTACAAAAAGGATAATACTATTTAATTTTTCAGTGAAGCAATTTTGTAGTCTTCCAGTCTTTTTCACTAAAATGAGATATTGTATAATTCTTTGATGGAATAATTAACATTTTATTTGACACATCTATATTAGGGATTTCTTATCTATGAAGAGTAATGAATTTTATTAAACTGCCATCTACCATATCAGATTTATTATAATCAAATTTCATTTTGCTTTATTTGTTTACTGTACTACTTCTGGACTGAAAAACCAATTTGCTCTTCTGCATATAAATTGATTATTTCATGAAAAAGTAGCTAGTATAACTATTAAATGCAAAATTTACCATAAAACAGACTGCAATTGCCAATTTAACCACACCTAAATGAAGAAACTAAAATGTCATTGTTCTGTAAAAGGGGTTAATTTAACAGCTTCGCCATTTTTTTTTCCCCCTCAGGGACATTCAACAAGGTAACTAAAAATTCACAGAAAGAAAATTCTGCAATTGATAAGTTAATGTTCTTTAAAACCATGAATATACATATGTGAAACATTGAGTCTTTCATGGCCTTACATAAGATTTACAATTAATTAAGACTTTACTGATCTTTTTGGATAAGTTTTAGACAATTGGTTAAGTCTTTTACAAACAAAGTTAGTTAGAATGGCAATCACATGATTCTCTAATAATCATCATGACATATTAGGTCACTGCTCTCTTGAAAACCTGCTACAATTTGAATGTTTGTGTACCTCCAACATTCGCGTTGAAACTTAATCCCCACTGTGATATTCAGAGGTGAGGACTTTGGGGAAATGGTTAAGTCATGAGGCCTCCAATCTCATGAACAGGATTAAAGCCCTGATAAAAGAGGGTTCAGAGTGCATCTGGCCTTTCCATCTTTTCTGCCATGTGAGGACACAGAGTTCATCCCTTTTTGCTTTCTTCCTTCATTTGAGGATACAGCAAAAAGTTGCCATATTGGAAGCAGAGAGCAGTCTTTACCAGACTCCAAATCTGCCAGTGCCTTGCTCCTGGACTTCCCAGCCTCCAGAGTTGTGAGAAATACATTTTTGTTCTTTATAAATTACTCAGTCTCAGATACTTTGTTATAGCAGCACAAATAGACTACGACACACACCTATCATTTCTCTCCCTTGTTAAGAGTGCATCTGCTGCCTTGAAATGCCCTCCTCTATCTCCACCCTGGCCCCACTGTTGGAGTCCTATCCAAATTTCAACATTGAGATCTGACATCAACAATTGCAAGATCTGTTCTACTTTCTCCAAAGTGGAATCTCTCCTTAACTTTGCACTTTGCTGATAATATTCATTAACATACCTTGCCTTAGCATTTCATATGTATTTTTCATTTTCCTGCAGCCTCTTTCCAACTGTCTCTTATTCTATGAGGTCTTGGAGGGAAGAGTTAAGGAAAAAAAATATTCATACCACTTGTTAAAGATGTTGAGGCAGACTTTATTCAAGTGGCAGACTTTATTCAATGGGGTCTTGCAGTGGGGGGAGAAAGGTTGGACTGAATTCTGAATGCAGCATGGGCAAGTGAGAATTTATAGCCAAGGAGCAGGGTGTGGAGGCTGGTCAATGGATGGAAAATTAATGAGACGATATGTCAAGGGTAGAAGGGATTCTGGCTAAACTTACCTAACAGGATTCTTGATGAAGACAGGCCAGGGTCATCAGATATCACCCAGGGAATGATGGAGGATAAAGAACCCAATCAAATATCAAAGACGATCACATATTTAGCATGGAGGGTTCTTGATAAACTTAGCAGGTTCTTTGCCAAAACTGAATTTTATAAAGAAGTGCACAGACCGGACTAGGAGAAGTTTCAGAAGCCTGGCTAAAGCTTGGTCAAACAAAGAATCTTTGTCAGAAGTGCCATCTTTTGTGCATTTTTGCCTTCCCCCCAATACCTAGACAGGGATATGCACATAGAAGGTGCTAAAAAAAAAATGTTAACTGAATTGGATTATATACCAAGGTGTTAGTATGAAGCTGACATAATATGTAACCCAGACCATTATGAGATGATAACTATTATATTCTGTAAGACCACTCTGACTTGCTGGATATGTGTATGCGATGTTGGCTGTAGCTTGTAAATATTTTTCTTTCTTCTGTCATATTGACCTGAATTTGCTTCATTGTAATGTAATATCTTATATCTCAATAGCGATTCCTTCCCTCTCCCCTCCCTCAAAATATGGAAAAAAGCAAAAATTGACTCAGTATAGCCAGATATGTTTGACAGGCACACTTCAACCTAAAGAGAATAAAAACTTCACAATATTCTCCCATCTAACATAATTTACATTCTCTTCCAATTTTCTAAACAAATTACCATGGTTTTTATTTAAACTAAAAAAAAACTTATAATGGAAGTCATTTCACAGTCATGTCAACCACAGTTTTTGTGAGAATCACAAAAATTCTCAAACCTGAACTAGACTCACACAATTTTTCAGAGGAGGAAACTGAGGTCTAGGGAGATTTAGAGGATTGTTCAAGGTCACCCTGCTCATTAATGGCAAATCTGATAGTAGAACTCAATTCCCCTTCCTTCTATAGTAATTCTCATTCCATTGAATCTAGAATCTACCGTTTACTTCTCCTGAAATATAAATGATCCAAACTGAAGTTTGAGTACAAAATTGATCACTGGCTTTTCACAAAGATTTCTGCTGTATGTCAGCTCATGTGGTTTCTTTAGTGTCTTATCCTATTTATTCCATTATCCTTAAATGCCTGACTCAAAGATAGTATAACATGTGTTTTCATTTTTTTAGATGTGAAAGTTTTCCAAAATCTTCATGTTTCAGACATGGTAAAATGTGTAATTGTATTAGTCCATTCTTACACTGCTATAAAGAACTACTTAAGACTGGGTAATTTATGGAGAAAAGCAGTTTAATTGACTCACAGTTCTGCAGACTGTATAGGAAGCATGGCTGGGAAACCTCAGGAAACTTACAACCATGGTGGAAGGCAAAGGGGAAAGCAGCATTTCTTTACATGGCGGAGGACGAGAGAGAGACAAGGGGGAAGTGCCGCACACCTTTAAACAAGCGAAAATAGTGAGAACTCCCTCACTAACCCAAGAGAGCAAAGGGGAAATCCACCCCCATGATCCAATCACCTCCTAGCAGGCCCCTTCCCCAGCATCGGAGATTACAATTCAACAAGAGATTTGGGTGGGGACACGGAGCCAAACCATATTAATAAGTAATAAAGTCTTAACGACTTTTACTTTCACTTGCCTTGAGACTTTGTCTCAACACAACAAACACACACACAGACTGAGCCTAAGATTGTTTGCCTCTAAGTGAGGATCACAACACCTGCATCTTATGAAAGACCAATATCCATTATTCAGCCATCAGCACCCTCTGTTTGGATATAGGTGATTGCAATTTGAGGGCAAATGCAGAAACCCTGCAATAGCAAGTTTAGTCTACATGAACTACTCTCTTCGGTTCTGAATGCCTTTAGTTATGATTTACAAGATACCTGTATGTATTCCAAAACCATTATATGACAGATAGTATTTAGGTTGCATTTTAAGCCTCACAACAGTCATACTTGCTTGTTATCTTTAAGTGCTCTCATCTGGCCCACAGCAGTGATGACCTTAGGGAATGATTAGAGACAGTGTTGTCCAAAGACTGCACTTCTTTCAATGACTCCAGTTCTGCTCCCCTTGTCCTCTGGCTTCTTTGACTACATACATTACCTCCCTCCTCTTGCCCAGTACCATTTAGGTTTGCAAGTGGGTTTTAGACTGTCTGCCAGGATCTAACCTGTTGCTTTCTTAGGAAGCCTCTTCCGGTATCCACACCAGGCTCTTGTCCTGGCCTCCAAAGCTCCTGATCCTTCTTATCAGGTCTAAATATTTGTGATAGTCTCAGTAAAACTAAAAATTAAGGATGCTGATTTACCTACATGGATATTAATTTTTTAAATGATTTTCACTTTATGTTAGTTTGAATTCTGCTGGCTAGGTTTTGTGTGGGTGGGGGGGGAGGGGGGCTCTTTTTAGACTATGTGGAAAATAGATAAAATATAATCTACAATGAGGATATTTTACAGTGACAGACTGATATGATTTGGCTGTGTCCCCATCCAAATCTCACTTGGAATTGTAGCTCCCACAACTCTCATGTGTTGTGGGAGGGACCTGGTGGGAGGTAATTAAATCATGGGAGTGGGACTTTCCCATGCTATTCTAGTGATAGTGAATAAGTATCACAAGATCTCATAGTTTTATTTTATTTTTGAGATGGAGTTTGCCCTTGTCACCCAGGCTTGAGTGCAGGCATGATCTCAGCTCACTGCAACCTCCACCTCCCAGGTTCAAAAGATTCTCCTGCCTCAGCCTCCCAAGTAGCTGGGATTACAAGCATGTGCCACCACACCCAGCTAATTTTGTGTTTTTAGTAGAGACAGGGTTTCACCATATTGGCAAGGCTGGTCTTGAACTCTTGACCTCAGGTGATCTACCCACCTTGGCCTCCCAAAGTGCTGGGATTAAAGGTATGAGCCACCATGCCTGGCCAATCTGATAGTTTTATAAAGGGAAGTTTCCCTGCACAAGCTCTTGCTTGCCTCCATGTGAGATGTGCCTTTCATCTTCCACTGTCATTGTGAGGCCTCCCCAGCCATGTGGAACTGTGAGTCCATTAAACCTCTTTCTTCTGTAAATTGCCCAGTCTAGGGTATGTCTTTATCAGCAGTGTGAAAGCAAACTAATACACAGACTAAGGGTCAATAGTGTCTGGGGACAAAGTAATGTGATTATGCCTCTTCCCTTTGCACTCTAATTGGCCAAAACTAGTAGCTTTGTGGATCTGCATAGCCTGGCTTCTGGATACTGCCCCCTTCTGCACCCTCACTTCACTCTGCCTCTTGCATTTTATGATCTGTAAAGGTTGTTGGAAAATTGTTTGGTTTTCCTGTTGGAATTTTGAAAGCTGGTTTTAACTAACGTTATTAGGCTCTTACCTCCTTGAGTACAATGGTTCTTTTGGTTTTTTGTGAAATGAAGAACTACAAAGCAAATGCTTGGCTGCTAAAAGAATTAAAAACAAAAATAATAGTTTATACTAGCAAATGTAAAGAATTCTATATCCTGCATTGTTGTGTTAACCTCACTCCAGGTCTCAGCTTAACTTTCCTACTTCTATTAATCTATGTCTCAGATTTCTACCCTATTTTAAACTCCTATCTGATTGTATTGCTTGAATTTTTTAATCAATCAAATATTTTCTGGTACAAGGTAGGTTATGCAAAAATAGATTTCAGAAAGTAGCAATATAATACATTTTGACATTTGAGAACCATCAAAGTGCTAAAAGTTTGACTAATCTTAGTTTTGTGAAGAGGCAATTCTGGATCAGCAAACTGTATGGTCAAGTCACAGTTACTCAGAAGACAGTATGGTTTAACCATTGTTAAAAATTTTCCAGAAGTTTATTGCTGCTGTTATACCCTAGTGCATAGAATATGCTAAACATACTTGATTTTTTTCATAGGTGACTAAGGCTCTCACAATGGCCAAGGGATAACATTGTGAACATTGATTTGGATAGGACCATAATTTGACATATAAAGTGTTTTTAAGAGATGAGTCTAAATTTGCATTGACCCAGGACAAATTTTTAAGGTAATTAAAAGAATTAAATCTCTCAGTTTTGTTTTCAGTCATTCATTTTTCTCATAGAGGCTTATAGCAGACAAAATCCTCCTAATCACTTCCCCACAAAAAAATAGAAATATTTTACTAAATATTTCTCCTTGGGGTCACTTTGCCTGATTTATTTAATTAATTAGTTTGATTGAGACATTAATATTGAAGCTTTGGGGCTGTGGCAGTACAATTAAGGATGAGATCACTATTTCCTAAAGGGAAAAGAAAACTTGGAACAACTCAGTTATATTCAATTTGTCTTTGAAAATTCAGTAAAATACTGTTTGGGAATTTTTAAATTAAATCAAGTATTTTAGGAGAAATAATACATTACAATTGTGTGAAAGAGGATAAAAAAGAAATCTTGTTTTCCAGGATAATTAGGGTCTAGTGAGAATATTTAGTCCCTAGTAAAGAAAGAAATTTCAACCAAATTACTAGATGGAGATAGAAAAGTCATGCCCCATCTATCTGGTGGTTGTATATCTGGCATTCTTAATGATTCCTTACACAGCTACATACTCAAAATAAGAGGAGTCCTCTTTGGGTAGTGAGGAAATCCTATAGGATGAAATTGGAACCTGCCTTAGGGTACACTTTGAATTATGTAAAACTTGATTTAACAAGCTTGCTCATTTGGTTTCTCTGATGATCTTTGATAATTCCTAGCTTTCAGAAGGCAAGGAATTAGATATAATGATGGAGAGATAGAGATAGAGATAGAGTAGAGATAGAGAGAGACTGATGGACATGAATGCATGTATTGTGTTGTGTGTGCACTCATGAGTTTGGGCATGTAAGGAGGGTGTGGCATTGGCAGGTTTCATTGAGAAGTCAATATATTGGGAAACAACAACCACTGGGACAGAGAAAATTGCAAAATTCTCAATTACATATATATAGGCATCTAGGAAAATTTATTTAGATATTTTATTAGCACTGAAGGTCATTACTGAGAATCAAAATACAATATGCCAAAACCAATGTCTATAATGATAACATAAGACACTAAGCAAAAATTAAATGATCAGGCTCCTTTTAAAAAGTCAGAAAAATACAGTACATTTTAGACAGATTTCTTTGTAGAATAAGTGTGTCTGTATGTGCCTGTGTGTGTGTGCTTAACTTTTATCACCTTAGATACAATCTTTGTTTTCCTGAAATTTTATTTGTTCCACTATAGCATTCCTAATGATAATAAATACACAGGATTTATGTATTTGCCAAGATAAATGGTATATAGCTTGTAGGAGTATTATTTCTTTCTGCCTTTATGGAAAAGATAAGTAGACTACATCTAAGGCAAGGTCTTTAAAAAGAATGTTTACTATTGTTTTAATGTTTAAGGAAGAAAAACATGTATGAAAAAATATGTTTTACCATTCTACAAATTCTAGTTAACTACCTTTGAATATGTCTGTTTGCAACAAATCATATCCAACCATGCCAAAAGCTTTTTTCCTCAGCCTCCCTCCAAAAAGCATTACAATGTTTATGTCATGCATAGACAGTAAACCAAGTAAGCACTAAAAACCCACTGAAGCCTGGCACAATTTTATCTTTTATTTTAAACATTTGACTTGAACTGAAGAAATTGATGTCATCTCTGGAGAACATTTCTTTTCACTGATTTCCAGGTGTGCCATTTGAAAGGCCTCCATGGGGGATTAACAGCATAGGCTTGAGTTGGGCTGGTGAGTAATGCACATTTAATCAGATGGTACTCTGTACCCCAAACCCTTCTGCCTTTGTTAAAGTTCTCTGTTCTGCCTGATAAACATGTTATGCCCTACTTCCTTCTATAAAAGCTAATACTCAACTAAACCTGTTTGATATCTTCCTTTCAGATAATGAAATAGTGATGATGGCACAGGAAAGAAAGGGTTCTCCCTCTTCCTTTACCTATTGAAAAAACCTAAGGATGAAGATATGGTGGCAACTCAGAAAGGCTAATGGTGGGAAGGACTGAAGTTAGAGTGTCTGCTCATATATAGGGTATGATTTTTGACAGTTTTCATTTTTTTTATGATGAACATTATTCAGATCACTAGGAATTGCTTTAGGTTTTCCTTTTAGCTAATTCAGGTAAAAGGGTATAAATAACGTTTTATGAGCCATATAAGATAAATGGAAACCAAGAAAGGACTGCTATGAAAAGAATAAATGAAATTGAACTATATATACACCAAAGTCCCCATAAATATGGCATTTCTGAAATAGGAGGTATGATTGCAAAGTCATTTAATTCATTAAAAATACACAGTGTTGATTAGGGGTCTAAGTCACCAACATGGACTGCGGCAACTCATCAACTGCTTCCACGGGGGTGAATAAATCCCAAGAAAAATGGAAGGAGTGAGGGGAAGATCCAAGATGGCTGATTAGACACAACTCCAGTGCACAACACCCAGTGAGAGAGACACAGAAATCCAGAGATCTCCTAGCTCCAACCGAGGTACCAGGTGCATTTCAACAGGTCTGGTCCGACGGTGAGCAAAGCCAACTCAGGGCAGACCGAGGTGGGGAGGGGTGCTGCTTCATCCAGAAAGTGCATCTGACCAGCGAGTTGGAGGTGCCCCTTCGGGCACTCCGGTCCAGATACAGTGCTTCCCCCAAAGCCTCAGCAATACATAGAACAGGGGATCTTTGCCAGTCAAGTGCTGGGAATTACAAGTGCAGAGTTGAATAAGAGCCTGTGGACTGAGCTATCATCCCCTCCCCCCACCAGGAGAGAGGGAGCTATAAATGGGAGCAGCTGGGTGGGGCCGTGTCCCATGATTGGAGAGAGAGGAAGCTGAAAGGGGGAGATGGCCTGGTGCAGCTGGGTGGGTCCCTACCCTCCCCCACAAACCCCAAAGGGCTGAAGCTCTGATTCTAGTGAGTTGCACAGCTAGTGCCACAGTCTGAGATGATCCCTGAATGATCCAGCCCAGTGGAGGAAAGGCACAACCCACCACTAGAGGGGTGGGACTGGGATACATGTTTTAACAAAAAACACAGGAAGCCTACATAACAACAGGACAGCATTCTTGACAACCCAGGAGTGCCTGCAGGTCAGCAGAAGAGGCAGGCCTAATCTCCCAGTATAAACAAAAAAGACACAGGAAGCTTCCCTAGTAACCTGAAGGAGCCCCTAGAAACCCAGTAGTGCCTCCACAGGCAGACAAGCGACATCATCAAGCAGCTCCCTGACAACACAGCCAGGTAAATCCACAAAGTTGGGGAAAAATCAGTACAAGAAAGGTGAAACCACCAAAGACCAGAACACCTCTTCTCTTTCAGGGGACCCCAACTCCTCAACAACACAGGATCACAACTCTACTGAGGAGTGTGATAAATTGACAGAAACAAGCATCAGAAGGTGGATAATAACAAACTTTTCTGAGCTAAAGGAACACGTTCTAACTCAATGCAAAGAAACCAAAAACCCTGAAAAAAGGTTAGATGAAATGCTAACTAGAATAACCAGCTTAGAGAAGAACATAAAGAACTTGATGGAGTTGAAAAACAGAGCACGAGAACTACGTGAAGCAAACACAAGTTTTAATAGCTGAATCAATCAAGCAGAAGAAAGGATATCAGATATTGAAGATCAACTCAATGAAATAAGAAGAGAAGGCAGACAAGAGAAAAAAGAGTGAAAAGAAATGAACAAAGCCTTCAAGAAATATGGGATTATGTGAAAAGACCTAAGCTACACTTGATCAGTGACCTGAATATGATGGGGAGAAGGAGTCTAAGCTGGAAAACACACTCCAGGATATTATCCAGGAGAACTTCCCAAGCCTCACAAGACAGTCCAAATTTCAAATTCAAGAGAGAAGTCCACAAAGATATTCCTCAAGAAGAGCAACCCCAAGGCACATAATCGTCAGATTCACCAGGGTTGAAATGAAGGAAAAAATGCTAAGGGCAGCCAGAGAGAAAGATCAGGTCACCCACAGAGGGAAGCCCATCAGACTCACAGCAGATCTCTCAGCAGAAACCCTGCAAGCCAGAAGAGAGTGGGGGCCAATAGTCATCCTTAAACAAAAGAAATTTCAACCCAGAATCTCATGTCCAGCCAAACTAAACTTCGTAAGTGAAGGAGAAATAAAATCCTTTACGGACAAGCAATTATTGAGAGGTTTTGTCACCACCAGACCTGCCCTACAAGAGCTCCTGAAAGAAACACTAAGCATGGAAAGGAACAAGTACCAGTCACTGCAAAAGCAAACCAGTTGGCAAAGACCAAAAATGCAATGAAGAAAATGAGTCAACTAATGAGAAAGAAAACCAGCCAGTAACAAAATGGCAGGATCAAATTCACACATAACAATATTAACATTGAATGTAAATGGCCTAAACGCCCCAATCAAAAGACACAGATTGGAAAACTGGATAAAAAGTCAGTACCCATCAGTGTGCTGTATTCAGGAAACCCAACTCACATACAAAGGTACACATTGACTCAAAACAAAGGAATGGAAGAAGATTTACCAAGCAAATGGAGAACAAAAAAAAGCAGAGGTTGCAATCCTAGTCTCTGATAAAATGGACTTCAAGCCAACAAAGGTCAAAAGAGACAAAGAAGGACACTACATAACGGTAAAAGGATCAATCCAACAGGAAGAGCTAACTATCCTAAATATACACGCCCCAACACAGGAGCACCCAGATACATAAAGCAAGTTCTTAATGACCTAAAACGAGATTTAGACTCCCATACAATAATAGTAGGAGACTTAAACACTCCACTGTCAATATTAGACAGATCAACGAGACAGAAAATTAACAAGGATAGCCACGACTTGAATGCAGAGCTGGACCAAGCGGACCTAATAGACATATACAGAACACTCCACCCCAAATCCACAGAATATGTATTTTTCTCAGCACCACATTGCACTTACTCTAAAATTGACCACATCATTGGAAGCAAATCACTCCTCAGCGAAGGCAAAAGAACAGAAATCATAACAAACAGTCTATCAGACCACAGCACAATCAGACTAGAACTTGGGATGAAGAAACACACTCAAACCCGCACAACCACTTGGAAACTGAACAACTTGCTTCTGAGTGTTGACTGGATAAACAATGAAATGAAGGCAGAAATAAAGATGTTCTTCGAAACCAACCAGAATGAAGACATAACTCACCAGAATCTCTGGAACACCTTTAAAGCAGTGTCAAGAGGGAAATTTATAGCAATAAATGCCCACCAGAGAAAAGAGGAAAGATCAAAAATTGACACCCTACCATCAAAACTGAAAGAGCTAGAGGAGCAAGATAAAAAAAACCTCAAAACCTAGCAGAAGACAAGAAATATCTAAGATCAGAGCAGAACTGAAGGAGATAGAGACTAAAAAAAAAACCTTCAAAAAAATCAATAAATCCAGGAGCTGGTTTTTTGAAAAGATCAACGAAATAGACACACCGCTAGCCAGATTAATAAAAAAGAAGAGAGAAGAATCAAATAGATGCAATAAAAAATGATAAAGGGGATATCACCACTGATCCCACAGAAATACAAACTACCATCAGAGAATACTACAAACAACTCTATGCACACAAACCAGTAAACCAGGAAGAAATGGATAAATTCCTAGACACCTGTACTCTACCAAGACTAAACCAGGAGGAAGTTGAAACCCTGTATAGACTAATAACAAGGGCTGAAGTAGAGGCACAATCAATAGCCTACCAACCAAAAAAAGTCCAGGTCCAGACGGGTTCACAGCTGAATTCTACCAGATGTACAAAGAGGAGCTGGTTCCATACCTTCTGAAACTGTATCAAACAATACAAAGGAGGGAATCCTCCCTAACTCATTTTATGGGACCAACATCATCCTGATACCAAAACCAGGCAGAGACTCAACTAAAAAGAAAACTTCAGGCCAATATCCATGATGAACATTGACACAAAAATTTTCAATAAAATACTGGCAAACAGATTGCAACAGCACATCAAGAAGCTTATCCATCACGACCAAGTAGGCTTCATCCCGGGATGCAATGTAATCCATCACATAAATGGAACCAAAGACAAAGACCACATGATTATCTCAATTGAGGTAGAGAAGGCCTTTGACAAAATTCAACAGCCCTTCATGCTAAAAACTCTCAATAAACTAGGTATTAACAGAACATATCATAAAATGTTAAAAGCAATATACAACAAACCTACAGCCAATATCATACTGAATGGGCAAAAACTGGAAGAATTCCCTTTGAAATCAGGCACTAGACAAGGATGCCCTCACTCACCACTCCTATGCAACATAGTATTGGAAGTTCTAGCCAGAGGAATCAGGCAGGAAAAGAAATAAAGGATATTCAATTAGGAAAGGAGGAAGTCAAACTGTCTCTATTTGCAGATGACATGATTGTATATCTAGAAGACTCCATCATCTCAAACTGATAGGCAACTTCAGCAAAGTCTCAGTATACAAACTCAATATGCAGAAATCACAAGCATTCCTATATACCAATAACAGACAAACAGAGAGCCAAATCAAGAGTGAACTCCCATTCACAATTGCTACAAAGAGAATAAAATATCTAGGAATACAACTGACAAAAGGATGTAGAGGACCTCTTCAAGGAGAACTACAAACCACTGATCAACAAAATAAGAGAGGACACAAACAAATGGAGAAACATTCCATGCTCATGGTTAGGAAGAATCAATATCATGAAAATGGCCATACTGCCCAAAGTAATCTATAGATTCAATGCTATCCCCATCAAGCTACCAATGACCTTTTTCACAGAACTGGAAAAAACCACCTTAAACTTCATATGGAATCACAAGAGACCCTGCATAGCCAAGATAATCCTAAGCAAAAAGAACAAACCCTGAGGCATCACACTGCTGGACTTCAAACTATACTACAAGGCTACAGTAATCAAAACAGCATGGTACTGGTACCAAAACAGAGACATAGACCAATGGAACAGAACAGAGACCCCAGAAGAAACACCACACATCTACTACCATCTGATCTTTGACAAATCCAGCAAAAACAAGCAATGGGGAATGTACTCCATGTTTAATAAATGGTGTTGGGAAAACTGGCTAGCAATGTGCAGAAAGCAGAAACTGGACCCCTACCTGTCACCTTACACTAAAATTAACTCCAGATGGATCAAAGATTTAAACATAAAACCTAGCACTATAAAAACCCTAGAAGAAAACGTAGGTAAAACCATCCAGGACATAGGCATAGGCAAGGACTTCATGACTAAAATAGCAAAAGCAATGGCAATAAAAGCCAAGATAGACAAACGGGATCTAATTAAATTCCAGAGCTTCTGTACAGCAAGAGAAATAATCATTAGAGCAAATCGGCAACCAAC
Organism: Ateles fusciceps; assembly: GCA_036589455.1. Classification (NCBI taxonomy): domain Eukaryota; kingdom Metazoa; phylum Chordata; class Mammalia; order Primates; family Atelidae; genus Ateles; species Ateles fusciceps. Next base: position 14,224,057 of record JAZHEH010002597.1, on the reverse strand, counting down.
AGAATGGGAAAATTTTTGCAATCTACCTATCTGACAAAGGGCTAATATCCAGAATCTACAAAGAACTATAACAGATATACAAGAAAAAAACAAACAACTCCATTCAAAAGTGGGTGAAGGATATGAACAGATACTTTTCAAAAGAAGACATATATGAGGCCAACAAACATATGAAAAAATGCTCATCATCACTGGTCATTAGAGAAATGCAAATCCAAACCACACTGAGATATCATCTCATGCCAGTTAGAATGGTGATCATTAAAAAATCTGGAGACAACAGATGCTGGAGAGGATGTGGAGAAATAGGAACACTCTTACACAGTTGGTGGGAGTGTAAATTAGTTCAACCATTGTGGAAGACAGTGTGGTGATTTCTCAAGGATCTAGCAATAGAAATTCCATTATACCCAAAGAACTATAAATCATTCTACTATAAAGACACATGCACACGTATGTTCACTGCAGCCCTGTGTACAATAGCAAAGACCTGGAAGCAACCCAAATCCCCATCAATGATAGACTGGACAAAGAAAATGTGGTACATATACACCATGGAATACTACGCAGCCATAAAAAATTATGAGTTCCTGTCCTTTGTAGGGACTTGGATGAATCTGGAAACCATCATTCTCAGCAAACTGACCCAAGAACAGAAAGCCAAACACCACATGTTCTCACTCATAGGTGCGTGTTGAACAATGAGAACACGTGGACTCAGGGAGAGGAGCATCACACACTGGGGGGCAGTTGAGGGGGTAGGCGAGAGACAGTGGGGGGTGGGGAGGGAGGGGAGGGTGCGGAGGGATGACATGGGGAGAAATGCCAGATGTAGTATGCACCTAAAGTAAAATAAATAAATTTTTTAAAAAAGCAAAAAAAAGAATATATATATATATATCATACACATATACATACATATATACACACACAGGGTTGGTCCCCAGGCAAAATGGCTGAATAGGAAGAGCTCTGGTACACAGCTCCCAGTGAGACGATGCAGAAGGTGGGTGATTTCTACATTTCCAACTGAGGTACCTGGTTCATCTCATTGCAACTGGTTGGACAGTGGGTGAAGCCCAAGGAGGGCGAGCCAAAGCAGGGTGGGGCATCGCCTCACCTGGAAAGCACCAGGGGATGGTGAAGTCCCTCTCCTAGGCAAAGGAAGCCATTAGGGACTGTTTTTTGCACTCTTGCCAAATACTGTGCTTTTCCCACAGTCTTCACAATCCACAGACCAAGAGATTCCCCTCTGGTACCTACACAACCACCAGGGCCCTGGGTTTCCAGTACAAAACTGTGTGGCTATTTGGGAAGAAACCGAGCTGGCTGCAGAATTTTTTTTTTTTGTATGCCCCAGTGGCACCTGGAACACCAGAGAGACAGAACTCTTCTCTCCCCCTGGAAAGGGGGTTGAAGCCAGGGAGCCAAGTGGTCTGGCTCTGGCAGGTCCCACCCCCCACAGAGATCAGTAAGCTAAGATCTACTGGCTTGAAATTCTCAAAGCCAGCAGAGCAGCTCTGAGCTTGACCCCCAGGTCATTCTAGCTTGGTGGGGGGAGGGGCATCCGCCATTGCTGAGGCTCCAGTAGGCTGTTGTAAGCAAAGCTGCCTGGAAATTTGAACTGAGAGGAGCCCAACAAAGTTCAGAAGCTGCAGACACTGTCTCACTAGATGTTCTCACTGGGCAGCGCATCTCTGAAAGAAGGTGGCAGCCCAGCAGGGACTTAAATAAAGCCCCCACCTTCCTGGGACAGAACACCTGGGAAAAGGGGCAGTAGTGGGTACAGCCTCAGTAGACCTAAACATCCCTGCCTGGAAGCTCTGAAGAAAGTAGCAGACTTCCCAACACAGCATTCAAGCTCTGATAAAGGTCAGACTGCCTCCTCAATTGGCTCCCTGACCCCCATGTACCCTGACTGGGAGACATTTCCCAGTAGGGACTGACAGACACATCACACAGGAGAGCTCTGGCTGGCATCTGGTGGTACCCCTCTGGGATGAAACTACCAGAGGAAGGAACAGGCAGCAATCTTTGCTGCTCTGCAGCCTCTGCAGGTGATTCCCAGGCAAGCAGGGTCTGGAGTGGACCTCCAGCAAACTCCAGCAGACCTGCAGCAGAGAGGCCTGACTGTTAGAAGGAAAACTAATGAACAGAAAGAGTTTCAACATCAACGAAAAGGATGTCCATTCAGAGACCCATCCAAAGGTCACTGACCTCAAAGACCAAAGGAAGATAAGCCAACAAAGGTGGGAACAAACCAGCGTAAAAAGGCTTAAAACTCCAAATCCAGAATGGCTTTTCTACTTTAAGGGATCACAGCTCCTTGCCAGCAAGGGAACAAAACTGATGGAGAATGAGTTTGATGAATTGACAGAAGCAGGGTTCAGAAGGTGGTTAATAATAAACTTCTCTGAGCTATAGGAGCATGTTCTAACCCAATGCAAGGAAGCTAAGAACCTTGAAAAATGGTTAGACAAAATGCTAACTAGAATAATTGGTTTAGAGAAGAACACAAATGACCTGATGGAGCTGAAAAACACAGCACAAGAAATTTGTGAAGCATATGCAAGTTTCAATAGCTGAATCAATCAAGCAGAGGAAAGGATATCAGAGATTGAAGATCAACTCAATGAAATAAACAGAGCAGACAAGATTTGAGAAAAAACCATGAAAATAAATGAACAAATCCTCCAAGAAACATGGGAGTACATGAAAAGACAAAATCTACGTTTGATTGGTGTACCTGAAAGTGAAGGGGAGAATGAAACCAAGTTGGAAAACACTCTTCAGGATATTATCCAGGAGAACTTCCCCAACCTAGCAAGGCAGTCCAACATTCAAATTCAAAAAATATAGAGAACACTGCAAAGATACTCCTCGAGAAGAGCAACCCCAAGACACATAATCATCAGATTCACCAGGGTTAAAATGAAGGAAAAAATGCTAAGGACAGCCAGAGAAAGGTCGAGTTACCCACAAAGGGAAGCCCATCAGACTCACAGTGGATCTCTTGGCAGAAACCCTACAAGTCAGAAGAGACTGGGGACTAATATTCAACATTCTTAAAGAAAAGAGTTTTCAACCCAGAATCTCATATTCAGCCAAACTAAGTTTCATAAGTGAAGGAGAAATAAAGTGCTTTATGGACAACCAAATGCTGAGAAATTTTGTCACCACTAAGCCTGCCCTAGTGGAAAGAAACGACTGGTACCAGCCACTGCAAAAACATACCAATTGTAAAGACCATCGACATTAGGAAGAAACCGCATCAACTAACAGGCAAAATAACCAGCTAGCATCATAATGGCAGGATCAAATTCACATGTATAACCTTAAAGGTAAATGGGTTATGTCCCAGTTAAAAGATACAGACTGGCAAATTGGATAAAGAGTCAAGACCCATTGGTGTGCTGTATTCAGGAGACCCATCTCACATGCAAAGACACACATAGGCTCAACATAAAGGGATGAAGGAATATTTACCATGCAAATTGAAAGCAATAAAAAAAAAGCAGGGGTTGCAATACTAATCTCTGATAAACAGACTTTAAACCAACAAAGATCAAAAGAGACAAAGAAGGGCATTACATAATGGCAAATAAATGATCAAGGCAACAAGAAGAGCTAACTATCCTAAATATATACTGCACCCAATACAGGAGCACCCAGATTCATAAAGCAAGTTCTTAGAGACCTACTAAGAGACTTAGACTCCCACACAATAACAGTGGGAGATTTTAACACCCCACTATCAATATTAGATCAACAAAACAGAAAATTAACAAGGATATCCAGGACTTGAACTCAGCTCTGGGCCAAGCAGACCTAATAGACATCTACAGAACTCTCCAGGGCAAATCAACAGAATATACATTCTTCTCAGCACCACATTGCACCTATTCTAAAATTGACCACATATTGGAAGTAAAACACTCCTCAGCAAATGCAAAAGAATGGAAATCACAACAAACAGTCTCTCAGAACACAGTACAATCAAATTAGAACTCAGGATTAAGAAACTGACTCAAAACCGCACAACTGCATTGGAAACTGAACAACCTGCTCCTGAAGGACTACTGGGTAAATAACGAAATGAAGGCAGAAATAAAGATGTTGTCTGAAATCAATGGGAACAAAGACACAACGTAACAGAATCTCTGCAACACATTTAAAGCAGTATGCAGAGGGAAATTTGTAGCACTAAATGCCCAAAAGAGAAAACAGGAAAGATCTAATATTGACACCCTAACATCAAAATTAAAAGAACTAAAGAAGCAAGAACAAATTCAAAAGCCAGCAGAAGATAAGAAATAACTAAGATCAGAGCAGAACTGAAGGAGATAGAGACACAAAAATCCCTTCAAAAAAATCAATGAATCCAGAAGTGAGTTTTTTTGAAAAGATCAACAAAATGGATAGACTGCTAAGCCAAACTAATACAGAAGAAAGAGAGAAGGATCAAATAGATGCAATAAAATATGATAAAAGTGATATCACCACTGATCTCATAGAAATACAAACTACCACCAGAGAATACTATAAACACCTCTATGCAAATAAACCAGAAAATATAGAAGAAATAGATAAATTCCTGGACACTTACACTCTCCCAAGACTAAACCAGGAAGAAGTTGAATCCCTGAATAGACCAATAACAGGGCTGAAATTGAGGCAGCAATTAATAGCCTACCAACCAAAAAGAGTCCAGGACCAGATGATTTCGCAGCCGAATTCTACCAGAGGTACAAAGAGGAGCTGGTACCATTCCTCTGAAACTATCCCAAACAATAGAAAAGAGAGAATCCTCCCAGACCTGGAACCAACCCAAATGCCCATCCATGATAGACTGGACAGGGAAAATGTGGCACATATACACCATGGAATATTATGCAGCTATCAAAACGATGAGTTCGTGTCCTTTGTAGGGACATGGATGAACCTGGAAACCATCATTCTCAGCAAACTGACACAACAACAGAAAATCAAACACCGCATGTTCTCACTCATAGGCGGGTGTTGAACAATGGGAACACATGGACACAGGGAGGGGAGTATCACACACTGGGGTCTGTCGGGGGAAAAAGGGAGGGATAGTGGGGGGTGGGGGAGTTGGGGAGGGATAGCATGGGGGAGAAAGGCCAGATATAGGTGATGAGGAGGAAGGCAGCAAATCACACTGCCATGTGTGTACCTATGCAACAATCTTCCATGTTCTTCACATGTACCCCCAAACCTAAAATGCAATAAAAAAAAAGAAAAGAAAGAAAAAAAAAAAGAAAGAAAAAAGAGAATCCTCCCTAACTCATTTTATGAGGCCATCGTGATCCTGATACCAAAACCTGGCAGAGACGCAACAAAAAAAGAAAAATTCAGCCCAATAACCCTGATGAACATCAGTGCAAAATCCTCAATAAAACACTGGCAAACCAAATCCAACAAGCACACTAAGAAGCTTATCCATCACAATCAAGTCAGCTTCATCCCTGGGATGCAAGGCTGGTTCAACATAGGCAAATCTATAAACATAATCTATTACATAAACAGAACCAAAGACAAAAACCACATGATTACATCAATAGATGCAGAGAAGGCTTTTGACAAAATTCAACAACGTGTCATACTAAAAACTCTCAGTAAACTAGGTATTGATGGAATGTATTTCAAAATAATAAGAGCTATTTATGACAAACCCACAGCCAATATCATACTGAATGAGCAAAAACTGGAAGCATTCCCTTTGAAAACTGACACAAGACAAGGAAGTTCCAGCCAGGGCAATCAGGCAAGAGAGGGAAACAAAGGGTATTCAAATAGGTAAAGAGGAAGTCAAATTGTCTCTATTAGCAGACAACATGATTGTACATTTAGAAGACCCCATCATCTCAGCCCCAAATCTCTTTTAGCTGATAAGCAACTTCAACAAAGTCTCAGGATAAAAAAAAATTAATGTGCAAAATCACAAGCATTTCTATACACCATAACAGACAAACAGCCAAATCATGAGTGAACTCCCATTCAAAATTGCTACAAAGAGAATTAAATTCCCCTCCCCTGTGTCCATATATTCTCATTGTATAACTCCCACTTATGAGTGAGAACATGCGGTGTTTGATTTTCTCTTCTTGTGTTTGTTTAGAATGATGGTTTCCAGCTTCATCTATGTCCCTGCAAAGGATGTGAACTCAACTTTTTTTTGGCTGCATAGTATTCCATGATGTATATATGCCACAATTTCTTTATCCAGTCTATCACTGATGGGCATTTGGGTTGGTTCCAAGTCTTTGCTATTGTAAACAGTGCTGCAATAAAAGTACGTGTGCATGTGTCTTTATAGTAGAATGATTTATAATCCTTTGGGTATATACCCAGTAATGGGATTGCTGGGTCAAGTGGTATTTCTGGTTCTAGATCCTTGAGGAATCACCACACTGTCTTCCACAATGGTTGAACTAATTTACACTCCCACCAACCGTGTAAAAGCATTCCTGTTTCTCCACATCCTCTCCAGCATCTGTTGTCTCCTAACTTTTTAATGATCACCATCCTAACTGGCAGGAGATGGTATGTCATTGTAGTTTTGATTTGCATTTCTCTAATGACCAGTGATGATGAGCTTTCTTCATATGTTTGTTAGCCATATAAATGTCTTCTTTTGAGAAGGGTCTGTTTATATCCTCGCCCTTTGTCAGATGGACAGATTGCAAAATTTTTTTCCCATTCTGTAGGTTGCCTGTTCATTCTGATGATGATTTCTTTTGCTGTGCAGAGCTCTTTAGTTTAATTAGCTTCCATTTGTCAATTTTGGCTTTTTTTTACCATTGTTTTTGGTATTTTAGTCATGAAGTCTTCACCCATGCCTATGTCTTGAATGGTATTGCCTAGATTTTCTTCTAAGGTTTTCATGGTTTTAAGTCTTACATTTAAGTCTTTAATCTATTTTGAGTTAATTTTTGTATAAGGTGTAAGGAAGGGATCCAGTTTCAGTTTTCTGCATGTGGCTAGCCAGTTTTCCCAACAATATTTATTAAATAGGAAATTCTTTCCCCATTGCTTCTTTTGTCAGGTTTGTCAAAGACAAGATGGCTGTGTATGTGTGGTGTTATTTCTGAGGCCTCTGTTCTGTTTCATTGGTCTATATTCCTGTTTGGGTACCAGTACCATGCTGTTTGGGTTACTGTAGCTTTGTAGTATAGTTTAAAGTCAGGTAGCATGATGCTTCCAGTTTTGTTCTTTTTGCTTAGGATTGTCTTAGCTATATGGGCTCTTTTTTGGTTCCATATGAAATTTAAAGTAGTTTTTTCTAATTCTGTGATGAAAGTCAGTAGTAGCTTGTGGGGATAGCATTGAATCTATAAATTACTTTGGGCACTATGGTCATTTCATGATATTGATTCTTCCTATCTATGAGCATGGAATGTTTTTCCATTTGTTTATGTCCTCTCTCTATTTCCTTAAGGAGTGGTCTGTAGTTCTCCTTGAAAGGTCCTTCACATCCCTCATAAGTTGTATTCCTAGGTATTTTATTCTCTTTGTAGCAATTGTGAAGGGGAGTTCCCTCATAATTTGGCTCTCTGGTTGTCCATTATTGGTTTATAGGAATGCTTGTGGTGATTTTTGCACATTGATTTTGTATCCTGAGACTTTGCTGAAGTTGCTTATCAGTTTAAGGAGCTTTTGGGCTTAGATGATGAGGTTTTCTAAATATACAGTCATGTTATCTGCAAACAGAGACAATGCCACTTCCTCTCTAATTATTTGAATACTCTTTATTTCTTTCTCTTGCCTGATTGCCCTGTCCAGAACTTCCAATACTATGTTGAACAGGAGTGGTGAGAGAGGGCATCCTTATCTTGTGCCAGTTTTCAAAGGGAATGCTTCTAGCTTTTGCTCATTCAGTATGATTTTGGCTGTGGGTTTGTCATAAATAGCTCTTATTATTTTGAGATACATTCCATCAATGCCTAGTTTATTGAGACTTTTTAGCATGAAGAGCTGTTGAATTTTATCGAAGGCCTTCTTTGCATCCATTGAGATGATCATGTGGTTTTTGTCTTTGGTTCTGTTTATGTGAGGGGTTATGTTTATTGATTTGTGTATGTTGCATGAGCTTTGCATCCCAGGGATGAAGCCAATCTGATCGTGTTGGATAAGCTTTTTGATGTGCTGCTGGATTCAATTTGCTGACATTTGTCTGAAATTTTCTTTTTTAGTTGCATCTCTACCAAATTTTGGTATCAGGATGATGCTGGCCTCATAAAATGAGTTAGGAAAGAGTCCTTTTTTCTATTGTTTGGAGTAGCAAAGGTCACTCTTGCTATGCTTTAGCAAAGAGACTAGTGGCATTTTACTCCTGCCCTAGAGATTTGTGAAACTCTGAACTTGAGAGATATGATTTAGAGTACTGGCAGAAGACTTTTCTAAGCAGCAAAGCATTTAAGATGTGACTTGATTTTTTCTAACGTGCACAGTTGTATACATTCACGAAGAGATAGTATGAATTGGAATTTATGTTTAAAGGGAAGCAGAGTGTAAAAGTTTGAAAAATTTGCATCCTGACCATGTGGTAAAAGAAAAACCCATTTTCTGAGAAATTCAAGCCAGCTGAAGAAATTTGCATGCGTAGTGAGGAGCCAAGTGTTAATCATCAAGACAATGGGGAAAATATCAGGGCATTTCAAGATCTTCATGGCTCTGCCTCCCATCACCAGCCCTGAGGCCTAGGAGGTAAAAATGGTTTCATGGGCTGGGCCTAGACTCCCCTCTTCACACCTCGGGACATGGTGCCCCTCCTTCCCAGCTGCTTCAGCTCCAGTGGTGGCTAAAATGGGCCAAGGTACAGCTTGGGCCACTGCTTCAGAGAGTGCAAGCCCCAAGACCTAGAGGTGTCCATGTGGTGCTGGGCCTGCAGGTGTGCAAACAAGTGTTGAGGCTTGGGAACCTCCACCTAGATTTCAGAGGGTGTATGGAAATGCTTGGAGTCCAGGCAGCAGTCTGCTGCAGGGGTGGAGGCCTCATGGAAAATCTCTACTAGGGTAATGCAGAGGGGAAATATGGGGTTGGAGCCCCCCACACAGAGTCCCCATGGGGGCACTGACTAGCAGAGCTATGTGAAGAGGGGCCACCGTCCTCCAGACCTCAGAATGGTAGATCCATCAACAGCTTGTACTGTGTACCTAGAAAAGCTGCAGGTATTCAATGCCAGCCAGTGAAAGCAGCTGTGGGGGCTGTGCCCTGCATAGCCACAGGGGTGAAGCTGCTCAAGGACTTAGGAGCCCACCTCTTGTATCAGCATGTCCTGGAAGTGAGACATGGAGTCAAAGAGATTATTTTGGAGCTTTAAGATTTTATGAGGGCCTTGCCAGATTTAGGACATGCATGGGGCCTGTGGCCCCTTTGTTTTGGCCAATTTCTCCCATTTGGAATGGGGCTATTTACCCAATGCCTGTAACCCCATTGTGTCTTGGAAATAACTAACTTGTTTTTTATTTTACAGGCTCCTAGGTGGAAGGGACTTGCCTTCTCTCAGATGAGACTTTGGACTTGGACTTTTGGGTTAATGCTGTAATGAGTTAAGACTTTGGGGGACTGTTGGGAAGGCATGATTGTGTTTTGGAATGTGAGAAGGACATGAGATTTGGGAGGGGCCAGGGTGGAATGATAAGGTTTGGCTTTGTGTCTCCACCCAAATCTCTTCTCAAATTGATCCTCACATGTTGAGGGAGGGACCTAGTGAGAGGTGATTGGATCGTGAGGGTGGTTTTGTCCATGCTGTTCTCATGATAGTGAGAGAGTTCTCATGAGATCTGATGGTTTTGAAAGTGGCAGTTTCCCCTGTGCTTGCTCTCTCTCTCTCCTGCTGCCTTCTGAAGAAGGTGTTTGCCTCTCCTTCGCCTTCCACTATGATTTTAAGTTTCTTAATGTGTCCCCAGCCATGTGGGACTGTGAGTCAATTAAATCTCTTTTCTTTACAAATTGCCCAGTCTCAGGTATTCTTTACAATAGTGTGGAAATGGATTAATACACTTCCAAAATAAACTTGGTTACTTGTGGAGTTGTGACAATATGGTGGAAAGAATACTGGCTTTTAAGCCCAAATCAGTTAGGCCATTTTGCTTGCCTCATTTCTTGCTACCAAACCACCATAACCTCCTGGGCCTAGTTTGCCCAGTTACTACATTAAATGGTAGTAATAATGCCTATTTCTCAGAGGAGCATGAGGGCTAAATTAAAATGGACTAACTTGCATTCTCTTGTATTCAACACATATTAGGACTCTATATCCCTTCCACATAAGATTAGAATGGCTCAAAATACTGGAGGGTGAGAGCAAGAGAGCAAGAGACTGGGAATTTTGTATGAGAGAATTTTTCTAACTCTTAAGGGGCTACATCACATTTATTTCAATTAAATAATGATATTGAACACTTAGCACCTGCTCAGCACATTTCTCTTGAATATCAAAGTTTTATTTTTAAAGGTGGAATTGACTTTTAGTTATTTCTGAGAGTGCCCAAAGTCAATTCTTGTGCATATAGTTAATAATCAAGCTTGGGCAAATCTTTTTCAGTGACATCACACACAGGCACACACAAGTATATATGCACTGTTTGACCACAGTGAGACAAATTTGTGTGCCTTTCACATTTTTTTCTAAAGGCATTTTCAAAAATATTTTGAATGTCAGCAGCACTATCTATTCTCTCCATAATACCTACTTTGAAGGATCTAGAATTCAATTGAATACATACATTCTGGTTTGTGGAGAAAAAAACCATTATGCCTTATGTTATACCTATAGCTTACCTTTGTTATCAAAACACCAGGGGTTCAGTCAGGGCTGCTTACAACACAGAAAGCCAATCACTGAAACAAGAAGTATTGCCAGGGAAGAAGGCTTTAATAAGGTGCTGCAGCTGAGGAAATGAAGATCTCAAATGAAGTCTCAAATCTATCTCCCTGAGTGACTAAAATTGAGGTTTACCTAGCAGGGAAGAAATGTAACCATGTGTGGGAAAACAGGAATTAGGTAGGGGTAAGAAGAGAAGATGGTCAACAGGAGACAGGCGGTTTCTTAGGCAATTATCATGGGTGAGGGGTCTGGCATCTCATTGTTCAGATGTAGTGATCTGGTAAGTTTCAGTTCCTGGATATTATCTGGAAAGCCTGATGGTTGGCTTCCTGAGAAAGGAATTTGCATAAGACAATTGTACCTTTCTCAAGTTTGAAGACTGGGAGGGTTAATTTCTATGTTTATTCAAATAAACCATAAACATCAATTCTATGGGGCAATTAGGCTGGTTTTACCTTGAAGGTAACTTTGAGCTCACATTTATGATGCCACAGAAGACTCAAGGGCCACAGACACTGTAATGTGGGCTTGTCATAGCTAGTTAGCCTTCATTTTTGAAATCATGTTACAGTTAAGAAATTGGGGATGATGTTATAATATAGCACAAATAAGAAAAGAATGAATCTTTCTGCTTTGGCATAAGAGTGAGAGATCAAATTGTGTCAGAATTTTATTTCATTTTTTCCTGTGGCTGCTATATTTCTGTGTAAGAAGAGAGTCATTAAGTCCAGTGCATTTTCATGGAGAAGGGAATTAAGCTCTACTGCCTGAAGGGAGAAGTACACAAAAAATTTAAATGTATTTTTAATTACTACAGGTAGTGGCAGTGGTGTCAGGAGCTGACCAGCTTTTTCTTGGTTCTCTAATGGAAAGTTGAGGGTGGATCTCTGTGTTTCTGGACCCTGAAATTCCAAGGTCACAGGCAGACTGTGGCAGTATTTCTAGACACTGGCCTACAGAGTTGAGGATGAAGTCCTACATTCTTTATGTTGCCCAAGCTGGCTGCAAACTCCTGGGCTTAAAGGATCCTCCTGCCTCAGCCTCCTGAGTAGCTGGGACTACAAGCATGTGCCACCCAGCATACCCAGCTCTATTTAATTTTTGAGAAGGATTGGTAAAAAGAATTTGAATGAGAAAGAAGAAACTCACATAGCTCTAGGCTGTCCACTGATGTTATAAAGTACTTTCATTCCCAGAGACACATCTTGTGTTCTCTCTGAATGCTCCTTTTTAAAATATTATACCATTGCCCTCCACAATCTAGCTGCTAATTTCTACCCTTAAACACTCAAAATTGCCAGTTAATCAAGTTAAATCCTTGGTCACAGAGAAGCTACTTTATCTTACTGTTTGACTGAAAATAAATCTGCATTTCAATGATACAGCATGTCACACAGAATAAAAATAGCACTTTTAAAAATGCCTTCTTCAAAGTAGTAGGTTGTCTAGCAGTCTAGGTTTTAGCAGTGAAACTTAGGATGACTTACTTGGCGGTGGTTTCTGGAGAGCAGTTTCTTCATTGGTTAAATGAAGATAATAATGTCTTCCTGACCTATCTCAAAAGTTTAATATGGGGCTCATAAGAGATCATAAGAGAGTTAAATATAAAATGCTACAAAATTTGCAAATGGTGAGTTGGAAATAACTTTAGATGTCCAAACTCTCCATTTTAAACATAGAAAGTGACACCCAGAAAAGTGTCAAGAACAACAGGGACAAGTGCCAGGAATTTCCTGAACTGGCTGCATTGATGAATGCCAACACAACTTTCACATTTTCACTTTTCCAGCTGGAAGTAGCTGAGAGACATGAAGAACCAGCAATTATGTGAGTCTTCTTAGTTCATACGCAGATATTCCACAAAGTCATTGTCATAAAATTCATTTACAAAAAACAGAATAGTCCTTAATTAAAAAAACTAAAGGCTATAATATTGCCATAGTTTTCATAATATCAGTGTCTTCATGCAATACCTATAGTGTTCTTTGATCTATTTTTTGAGCCCTTGAAATTTCTCTTAATATTCTCATTATACTGCTTTAACCATTATGTTGCTCTAACCACAGAAATATGGCCTGGTGGAATGTAGGCATTGTTACCATCTCTTAACATATAAGGTTTTCTAATACAGATTTCATGGACTTGGAAGAGTTGAACTTTTCTGCTAAGTTACATTTTTACATTGACTCTGCTCCTTAGATTTGGTTGCTCATTCCCATGAGTACTTCTGGTTATGCAGCATTTTTCTCTGACATGGAAATCAGCAAACAGGCATGCTATGACCAAAGGTAAAGCATCACAATAATGCAGAAGCTTACATAAAGGGAAAATTGACGAATGCAGCAGGATGTGTTTGTGATTAAATCACAGGCACATTCAAGGCTACCTAGCAATCCAACCTGATTAACTGTTTTCCAAATCCTGATATAGTACAAAGTAATTGACAATGACAGGGATGAGGGGAACTCAGATGCAAAATTTAGTATATCACTGTCAGATGGTTAGCAAAACAAATTGCCCAATGTCTTCTAAAGTTTCAGTATTTATAGAACTTATTTCTGAAACCAAACTTTATTTTCCCAGACAATAGAACAGTTTAGAGTCTAGACAATGGGCAAACATTAACTAAGTTGTGAATAAGAGCCAATAAAAATGTCATCATTTTTTTTGCCATCCGTAAAGATGCAAGGTCTGTTTTATGTTATTTTGTACATGTACTGGATTATTCTGGGATTGTATGAAAGCCCTACCTTTTATTTATTTAAATAAAGTGATGTTGAAGTTAGTGAAAATAATAGCTAATAAAAGCTACTATTTATTAGGTGCCATGAATGTAAGACATTCTTTTTATTTTGCTATGATTTCTAACTCTCATAACACATGTATACAGAAAAAATTATCATCTCCATTTTATGACAAAACCAAAGTCCATGGTTGTTGAGTACTTTGCCTAAAGTCACATAAGTAGTGAGGATTCTGACTCAGACTAGTCAGATCCTAAATCCCATGCTATTTCCACTCTACCATGACTCCTTTTCATTCTTCATAACCTCCACAGATTTGTGAGGAGATGGCACAGCATGAAAAATTTAAAAATTTTATTTCCAATATTATACCAATACAGTCATATAATTAACACAGCAGTATAAAGCCAGTGAATTTTGATATTTACAGCAGAGGCAGTAAAGGGAAGGTAGGATTTAGACTCAAATGACCTGGCCCTGACATCTATCAACCGTGAAACTTTAGCTAAATCACCAATTCCACATTCCACTGAACTTCACTTCACAATCTTTAAAAATAATGTTTCTTGTTATAAATTTATCTCTTAGAACTACTTTTCTGCATCTCACAGACTTTGGTACACTGTGTTTCCATTATTGTTTGTCTCAAGATATTTAAAATTTTCCCTTTTGATCTCTTTGACCAATTGGCTGTTCTGACCATGTTATTTATTGTCCACATATCTGTAAATTTTCCAAGATCCTTCCTATTATTGATTTCTAGTTTTATAGCACTATGGTCTGAAATGATGCTAGGTATGATTTCAATCTTCTTAAATTTGTTGACTTTCTTTTTTTTTTTTTTTTTTGGCCTAACATATAGTGTATCCTAGAGAATGTTCCATGCGCACTGGTGAAAAATGTGGATTCTGCTGCCATTGGATGGCAAGTTCTGCATATGCCTGGTAGGTCCATTTGGTTAAAAGTGTAACTTAAGTCCAGTATTTTCTTATTAATTTTCTGTCTAGTTGATCTACCCATTGTTAAAAGTGGGACACTGAAGTCTCCTATTATTATCGCGTTGCTAGCTATCTCTTTTCCTTTCACGTTCATTAGTATTTGCTTTGTGTATTTAGGTGCTCCAATGTTGAATGCATATAAATTTACAGTGGTTCGCTCCTCCAAGTTGACTCCTTTATCATTTAATAATGACTTTGTTTGTCTCTTGTGACAGTTTTTACTTGAAGTTTATTTTATCATATATAAGTGTAGCCACTTCTCTTCTCTTCTGGTTATCATTTGCATAAAATGTCTTCTTCCATCCTTTTACTTTCAGCCTATATGTTTTCTTAAAGTTTAAGTGGATCCTCCTCTCCCTGAGTCCAAGTGTTCTCATCACACACAGGGGACAGTTGGTGGGGGGGGTGTAGGGGAGAGATAATAGGGGTGGGGAGGGATAACATGGGGAGAAATGCCACATATAGTATGCACCTAAAGTAAAATAAATAAATAAAAAGCTTAAGTGGATCTCTTCTAACCAGCATATAGTTGGATGTTATTCTTATAAAATCTATGTAGCCAGTCTGTGTCTTTTGATTGGAGAATTTAGTTCATTTACACTCAAGGTTATTATTGATAGGTAAGGAATTACTACTGACATTTTGTTATTTATTTATTTTTAAAGCTCCTTTAAAAAAAAGGAGGCTGTCTTGTTTACCTCTGTGATTTGAATTTTTTTTTTTTTTTGGCAATGCTAAGCTTTGATTTATTTCTCTTTACCTTTAGTATATTTGCTGTAGTGTTTTTCTGTTTTGTGGTTACCATGAGGCTTACCTAAAACATCTTATGGTTACAATCTACTATTTTAAGTTGATGTACACTTGGGCCTAACACCATAAAAACTTAAAACCTAGGCAATATCATTCAGTACATAGGCAGGGGCAAGGACTTCATGACTAAAACACCAAAAGCAATGGCAACAAAAGCCAAAATAGACAAATGGCATCTAATTAAACTTAAGATCTTCTGTACAGCAAAAGAAACTATCAATAGAGTAAACCAGTAACCAACAGAATGGGAAAAAATTTTTGCAATCTACCCATCTGACAAAGGGCTAATATCTAGAATCTGTGGAGAACTTAAACAAATTTGCAAGAAAAAAAAACCCTATCAAAAAGTGGGCAAAGGATATAAACAGACACTTTTCAAAAGAAGACATTTATGCAGCCAACAAACATATGAAAAAAGCTCATCATCACTGGTCATTAGAGAAATGCAAATCAAAACCACATTGAGATACTATCTCATGCCCGTTAGAATGGCAAACATTAAAAGAATCAGGAGACAATAGATGCTGGAAAGGATGTGGAGAAACAGGAATGCTTTTACACTGTTGGCGGGAGTGTAAATTAATTCAACAATTGTGGAAGACAGTGTGGTGATTCCTCAAGGATCTAGAAATAGAAATACCATTTAACCCAGAAATCCCATTGCTGGGTATATACTCAAAGGATTATAAAATATTCTATTACAAAGACACATGCCCACATACGTTCATTGCAGCACTGTTCACAATAGCAAAGACTTGGAACCAACCCAAATGCCCATCAGTGATAGACTAAAGAAAATGTGGCATATATATACCATGGAATAATATGCAGCCATAAAAAAGGATGAGTTCATGTCCTTTTCAGGGACATGGATGAAACTGGAAACCATCATTCTCAGCAAACTGACACAAGAACAGAAAACCAAACACCTTATGTTCTCACTCATAAGTGGGTGTTGAACAATGAGAACACATGGACACAGGGAGGGGAACATCACACACTGGGGCATGGGGGGTGGGGGCCTAGGAGAGGAAAGCAGGGGGTGGGGGAGATTGGGGAGGGATAACATTAGGAGAAATAACTAATGTAGATGACGGGGTGATGGATGCAGAAAACCACTACCATGGCACGCATATACCTAATGTAACAGACCTGCATGATCTGCACATGTACCCCAGAACTTGAAGTATAATAAATAAATTTTTAAGAAAAGAAAACTTAACTTTTGTTACATACAAAAACCTGAATTTTACCTTTCACCCCACTTACATTTTTGATGTCATAATTTACATCTATTTATTTTCTGTGGTCTTTAACTACTTATTGTAGTTCTAGTTATTTGTGAACATTTTTACATTTCATCTTTATACTAGGGATTTGTATGATTTACACATCACCATCACAGGATTGGAGTTCTTCCACTAAGCCAAGATCTGCCGCTCCAGGGCACACCCCAGCAGCTTGGGCCCATGAGGCTGGGATGTAGCTGTGGTTCTGACCCTGGGGGCAAGTTATACCACTGGCATGGCTCTGCGGATGAAGGCATGTTCTGGAGGCTCAGCCCCCACGAATCAGGGCATAGTTGCAATTTGGGACTCAGAACCAATAGGGCACAGTGGCAGCTTGGGACCCAAGGGATGAGGCATCACACAGAGTCACAGAATTGTGACTTTGGACCCTGGGATGGTGGGACATGGCAGTAGCCAGGCTCTGTGAGGCAGCAGCAGCAAGGACCCAGAAATGGCAAGATGCTGCTGTGGCTTTGTCCCAGAAGATAGGTAGCAGCGTAATGATGACTCTACTGCCTGGAGACTGGGGTGCCTCAGTGGCTTGGCCTGAGGCAGGGCTAGTTCAGTTCCAGGTAGCCAGGGGAACTGTGGCGGTTTGGCCTGGAAGGCAGGGTGATCCAGCTCAGCCAAGGCTCTGATTCCCCCAGGAAGCAAGGCACTGTGTCTACTCAGCACCAGAAATTTTAGCTACCAGGTTCAATGGAGCCTCTGCTCCCTTACAGTAGAGTGCAGGATGAGCTGTGGTGCTGGCAGTTGCAGCTGCTTTCTTGTGCAGAAGACCTGAGGTCCCTGGGGGGTGGACTACTTCATCTGCTCTGGGGCCATGGTCATGACTCTTCCCGTGTTCGGGAGGCCACAGGACTGGATGTTGCCTCAGCTGTGGCTCGGGGTGTGTGACTGTTCTGATAGCTCAAGGCTCTGGATCCCTGGCTGCGGGGTGCACTTCAGTTTGGCCCTGAGGGGGAGGGATTGCCAGCAACTGAGGTGGCAGGATGAAGCAGCTGTGTGGTAGCTTGGTCCCGGGGGTTGGATGTAGCAGCAACACTGCTCAGAGATCGTGGGCTCCTGTGTGGATGTGGGGCAGTGGTGGCTGAGCCATTTGGGATGGAGGGATACAATGGCTACTCACCCTGGAGCAGAACTCACTCTAGCACTGGCTTCTGTTCCACAACGGTGCAGAGAAGTGGCAGTACAGACTAGTGGGGGCAGGCAGTATAGGCTCCTTCTCTAAGGTTAGCTCAGCATATGGACTCCAGGGAGCTGTCTCAGCTGGGCTCAGAACCTGTGAGGACTGCAGGAGCCTTCAGTAGTGAAGACTGCAGGTAGCCGAGATGGTGTTGGGGGTGCTGGGATCCTCTTGCTCACCTTTTCCCTGTAGGTAAAAGTCCCTCCTGGTTCCAAGCTGATCCCAACTGTGGGGATGTGGGGGGGGTGGAGGCAAGGTATTTTCTTCCATTCTCCATGTGGCCATCTTGGGTTTCTGTGCTCTGTAGGATTCCTGCTGGATTCTTCCTATTCCCCAGTGCTCTCCTTTAGCTATTTTAGTCAAAATGTAGTTATTTATTCGTTGTTTTGTTCTGTTTTGTGTGTGTGTAAGAGTGCTAGGAGCTTCTAGTTGGCGATCTTGATGACGTCCTAATTTGTATGATCAAAGTCTTTACGGAATTCTAAATTTTTATTAATCCAAAGGCAGCTTAAACATAAAACAGGTTTATTTCAGCTATAGACACAAGGCAACATTGTGGTGCATTCCTTGACTAAGGCCTCTAACGATAAGCTAGGTGTACCAGGCTTGCTCACCATTGTCAGTCCCTCACCATCCTAAACTCTGCTTAGTGACAGCCACTGACAAACCTGAGGAACAGGGAAGCCAACAATGACACAGCCCCAAAGGAACGTGGTATACAACTGAACCTTTGCAATTTTACCTCCTCTTTCCTCTCTTTCTATTTGTCTGTCTCTGTCCCTTTCTCTCTTTCTCTGTTTTACGTGCGCACACACCCTTCCTCCTCCCTCTCTTCCTTTGCTGGGGAGCAAGGGAGGCTAGTCCCTGGCTTGGCTTTTTTCTGGGCAACCTCTTGCTGCCCCCCCAGGTGCTCAGTTCTCTTCTCCCATGCCTTGTTCAGTCCCCTTTGTTCTTGCTTCCTCATTTTTTTTTTTTTTTTTTGGATGTGAAAACATCCTGGGGAAATCTGCATATTTGGCTGTAGTCAGGAGGTCTTGGACAGGCTTTAGTGACTATGTTGGAACCATTTCCTATTCTCTCACTAATCCCATAGAGGAGATGGGAGAGTGGGGGGTGGGGTAGAATCTCACCACTGCCCCCTGAGAGGGAGTAACTGAATCGATAGCACTGTCGCTGTTTCCATCTGTCAGGGTGACATGCCAACTGGCTAATGCTGAATTATTGATACTCCTTCCCAAAGCAAGTTAACCAAACAATTCAAAATCAGTGAAAAGGGAGTGGTCAATTGCAAATGAGGTTAAGTCCATTTTGTCACAAGGACAGGAAGCTGATGGCTGCCTCCAAGCCAAATGTGCTTGATTTATGTTATCACTGAGAGAGGTCTTCAGTGCCACAAAGGGAGAGACACAACAGAACAACAAAATTAGCCTTTTTACAAAAGAGGATTCAGATCACTTTCCAAATGAGCCATATTTGCTAGCTAGCTCCCCTATCCCCCCCAGCAGTAAAATTGGTATAGAAATAACCAGAAGGGAAGTTCTTTCACAGTTTGTTTTTTTTAATCCAGGGTTTCCTTGAAAAACTGGATTCCTCCATGAATTTGACCTTCAATCTTGAGGAAAGGTGATTACTGGAAACACAAAAGCTCGCTAGCTAAATTCCTACTCTGATTTCTCTACTGGGTGTTAGGATCCGTAGAGCAATTAATGAGCCTGAGATATGACAACCCACTGATTTTACTGAGCAGTGTCTTGGGAGATCACAAAGCATTCTCTTATGTATTCAGTGTCATAAATTCTACCCTTTAGGGAGCACATTAATTATTATGCACTGAGTAAACAGCTGCTGTATATTGTACACAGAGGTGCCAGGAGGTGCTTGCCCTGAAATTGTGTATGCCCCAGGCTGCCAGGTGTAATAAATAAATGGGCAGGTGGTGAATTTCCATTCATTAGATGGACTTTTTATTCAAGTGCCTCCAAGACACATGCACAGATCAGAATGTTTAAAGGATTAATGTTCATAGATTTTAAACATTCCATAGCATTTCACCTGTCGACAGTTTTCAATCTTTCTCCAAGCCAGTGAACTGTTACAAACACAGGTCTGTAGCACCATCTAGTGGACAGGAAGCTGGGGTAGTGCAGACAACTGGCTATAAAATTTGAAAGCCAAATTTCGGGGATGGCCCAACCTTCTCATTCATCGTAGAGTGCTCCAGCTATATTCTGAGCAGAATGAAACAGCAGTTGGATGGCAGGAATGGCTGCTACAGTTTGGCTGAGGCATCCATTACTGGGGAGGAAGGGGTGAGGGAGGCTGCAATCAAATGAAGCAGTGCATTGATCTGTGCATTTTGATCAGTGGAGAAATCAGTTATTAATCAACAAAGAACTATTGATTTCCCAGCACAGTTGCAGCCAGAAAACAGTGTATCAGCTGTTACTATTAACAACCAGTGTGGTTCGAAGTTAACCACTAGCAACTCTGCCCTTGGCTTCAGTAAACAGATCATTAAATGATGGGAAGAACCTGAACTCTCCAGAGGGACGGCTAGAGGAGACTGAGGAATTTTAAACAAGACATGAAACTAATTTGCATTTTGTAGTTAAAAATGGAGCTAGTCATTAGTTTCTTTTAGAAAAAAATAATGTGAAAACTGTATATTTATACTATGTGCATTCTTTGGCTTAACTAAAAATGGAGCTATTAGGACCAAGAAAAAAAATCAATAATCAACAAATATTATCAACAGCCTACCTTGTACCAGGCACTCCTCTAGGGGAAACAGACATTAAATCCCTGCCTTTGTATTAATATTTAATAGTTGGTGTCATGTGACATAGACATCATGGTGCTGTCACTAAGCAGAACCAGTGTTTCTCTAATTTTGTATAAACACACTTTAGAGTTACGCTAAAATACCGTTATGGCATGAGGTATATTTCTCAAAAGAAAAACAATAACCAAATATATTCAGTTTAGCCATTACATTTTTTCTCTTTTTTCACTTTAATGGGATTATTCTTATTGATAATGCTAAATATTTGGGCCTTCAACAAGGGTGTGTGTATGTGTATGTGTGTGTGTGTGTGTGTGTGTGTGTGTTTTTGTGTGAAATTGTCCTGTAAGCACCCTGAAAGCAATTTCAGATGAATGACTATAATGTCCTCAGGCACTTTGATTAAGGCTGGTTCCTAGAAGCTTGCTCCACAGGCTCCATTGTCAAAGGAAGAAAAATTGGTGTTGGAGGCTGCCTGCCTGGCTGGCTTGATTGTCAGGATTTCACACTCTGTTCTGTGGGGGACAAGAACAGTTGTCCACCCAGCCAGCTCTGGAAAAGGCTGACATCTGTGAATAATCTGGCAAGTTAGGGAAGTGACAAGAGGGAAAACTATAGTTTAAAAGATTTTAATGTTATGGTTAGGACTATAAAAAGCCAGGAATATGATAATGTTTCTTTTTCAACTTTAGTTTAAAAATGTATTTAAAAATTTTCCTAGTTTTAGTGAGGTATAATTGACAAATAAAACTTGTATATATTTACAATCTACAATCTAATGTTTTGAAATAATGCATACACTGTGAAATGATTACCACAATCAAACTAATTAGCATGTATATTATCTCACAGTTATTATTTTTTGTGGTGAGGACATTTAAGATGAACTCTCTTAGCAATTTCCAAGTATATAATATTTTTTAAAGTATATGTTATTATTTATAGTCACCATGATATACATTAGATCTCCAGAACTTATTCATCCCAACTAAAATTGTGTTCTTTGACCAACATCTCCCCATCACAGCCCATTCTCCAACTTGTTTATTTCTTACTTGATTTGCAGAGTGATTGATAGGCTTCTGTGTTTCAGACATTGAAGTAACTAAGATGGGTAAGACTACCTTCCTGCATGTTAGGTACTTGTTCTCAAGTAATGCAGAAGAAGAAACTTGGGTAATTACCATTAGTATGAAGAGAAACAGCCAATCATCTTTAGAGCAGTCATTCTCGAACTCAAATGTACATTAGAGTCACCTGGAGGGTTTGTTAAACTACCCATTGCTGTGCCCATGCCCAGAGGTTTGGCTTCAGTAGGTCTTCAGAGGGTTCTGAGAATTTGCATTTCGTGTGTGTGTGTGTGTGATTGTTTTGTAGCTTTTTAAAAAATATATATTTATTATTGTACTTTAAGTTCTGGGGTACATGTGCAGATCATGCAGGATTGTTGCATAAGTACATACATGGCAATGTGGTTTGCTGCCTCCATCCCCCCATCACCTATATCTGGCGTCTTCCCGTGTTATCCCCTCCCCCAACCTCCCTACCCCATGCTGCCCCTCCCCTAGTCCCCACCAACAGACTTCAGTGTGTGATGCTCCCCCTCCCCTGTGTCCATGTGTTCTCGTTGTTCAGCACCTGCCTAGGAGTGAGAACATACGGTATTTGATTTTCTGTTCTTGTGTCAGTTTTGCTGAGAATGATGGTTTTTAGTTTCATCCATGTCCCTACAAAGGACATGAACTCATCGTTTTTTATGGCTGCATAGTATTCCATGGTGTATATGTGCCATACTTTCCTTTTCCAGTCTATCATCAATGGGCATTTGGGTTGGTTCCAGGTCTTTGCTATTGTAAACACTGCTGCAATGAACATACATGTGCATGTGTCTTTATAACAGAATGATTTATAATCCTTTGGATATATACCCAGTAATGGGATTGTTGAGTCAAATGGAATTTCTATTTCTAGGTCCTTGAGGAATTGCCACACTGTCAGTGGATCTCTCGGCAGAAACCCTACAAGCCAGAAGAGAGTGGGGGCCAATATTCAGCATCCTTAAAGAAAAGAAACTTTCAACCTAGAATTTCATATCCAGCCAAACTAAGTTTCACAAGCAAAGGAGAAATAAAATCCTTTACGGACAAGCAATTGCTGAGAGATTTCATCACCACCAGGCCTGCCTTACAAGAGCTCCTGAAAGAAGCACTAAACATAGAAAGGAACAACCAGTACCAGCCACTCCAAAAACGTACCAAATGGTAAAGACCATCGACACAAGGAAGAAACTGCGCCAACTAACGGACAAAACAACCAGCTAGCATCAAAATGGCAGGATCAAATTCACACATAACAATATTAACCTTAAATGTAAATGGGCTAAATGCCCCAATCAAAAGACACAGACTGGCAAATTGGATAAAAAGTCAAAACCCATCAGTGTGCTGTATCCAGGAAACCCATCTCATATGCAAAGACACACATAGGCTCAAAATAAAGGAATGGAGGAAGATTTACCAAGCAAATGGAGAGCAAGAAAAAAGCAGGAGTCGCGATCCTAGACTCTGATGAAATAGACTTTAAACCAACAAAGATCAAAAGAGACAAAAAAAGGGCATTACATAATGGTAAAAGGATCAATCCAACAAGAAGAGCTAACGATCCTAAATATATGCACACCTAATACAGGAGCTCCCAGATACATAAAGTGAGAATTTGCATTTCTAACAAGTTCCAGGTGATACTGATGCTGTTTGTCTTCCACTGATTTAGAGGGGGCTGGTGGGGGGTAGGAAAGGCTTCAAGGAGGAGGACATCTCTGCTAGGACTTGTAATAATTATTAAGAGTTTGTTAATGGAGATGGGGCATGAGCATTGCAGGCAGAGAATAGCTTAAGAAGATACATCTGGGAATGAGTGAGCCATTCAGGAACACTAAAGTTCTGGGCACAGTGGAAGAGCAGGGAGTTGAGGCCCAAATTGCAGGCCAGGGCAGTTCTCGAGGGCCTTGAGTGCTAGGTTAAGAGTCAGGACATTGCCCCATAAACAATGTGGAACCATTAGAGGTTTTTCAGAAGAGTGACATGATCAGATTTGTTTCCTAGACAGGAAATTGTCTACCATTTGAAGAGAGGAGAACCAGAGGCAGGAAAAGCAATTAGGAAGCTGTTTCAGTGATTGAGGTGATAGACATTAGGTGCTTTAACTGAGCCTGTGGAGGTAGAAATGAACATGCAGGAGAAAATAAGAAAGAGATTTAGGAGGCAGGATCAACTGTAATTAAGGACAGAGAAAGAGGAACTGAGAATGGGTCCATGATGTAATGCTGGGGTGCCTGAGTGGGAAGTCTTGTATAAGTTGAGATACCATAAGATAAAAAGTCCTTTTTTGTAGGGAAATGGTTAATTTGATTTTGGAAAAAATAAGCTTGAAGTGTTGTCAAAAAAAACAAAAGAAAAAATGGGGGACAGGTTGGCAGCACCTGTGTTAAGCAGAACAGAACTAATGAACTGGTGATGGAATTGAAGTTTATATTCATCCTTTAAATGTTAAGCCATGAAAAGATGGACTCATTTTTTTTTTCTTATTTCAACATAGCCAATTCAAATTGGGAATTCATGTAATCAGGGCTAAATAAGAAAATTATTCAGTCCACTACTTATACACATACTACCTATAATGTACTTAAAACATGATTAGAGAGATGAAACAAGGACACTTGAAATGATAACAAGATTAGACTTTAAGTACATATGAAGTGAGTGATGTGGATGAGTTAAAACATTCAGAGACATCTTCAGTGTCTTATTTCCCTTCTTCTTTATTATCTACCTCTTTTCTCTGACACTCTTCCATCAGGTATCTTTATCCCATTGTTTATTGCCTTTGGCTAGCTGAAGGGCTGAGCAGAAAATATCATTGAAACATAATGAAGATGTGTTAAGAGGCCCAGGAGATTCTCAGTTGTAGGGAGTTAGAGGGTAGGTCAGAGACAGCAGTGTGTCTCAGTTTTAACATGCATGGAATCACCTGAAAATCTAGTTAAAATGCAGATTCTGATTTGCCAGTGGGGTCTGAGATTCTGCATTTCCATCAACTCTCAAGTGGTACCTCCGTGCTGCTGGTCTGTGGACCATACTGAGTAGCAAGGTGCTCAGGCATTTTCAGCCCACATGGTTGAAACTATTAGCCATGGAGTAGAGAGATTCGAGACAGACCATTGCCCTGTCAGTTATTAGGTGGTTAACCTTGGGCAGGTTATTAAACTTCAATCTAAGTTTTAACTTCTGTAATAATATCTTACTTATGGAATTGATACTGTCAGTGTTCTTTTTGACACCATGGTATCCTTGAAACATGGCTTTTATGCTCAGAAGAGATTTTCAGGGGCTATCTTTGCCTTAAAAATTAATATTCAATTTAAATAAAGTTACAAATTCAAGAGTTTAAGAGCTCAGACTCAAGCAGATGCCAATGTTTGAGTCTTAGCTCTCTTTACTGTGACTTTGGGCCAGTGACTTACCCTTGTATACATCAACTCATTTAATCCTCACTACAACTCTGTAGAAGTGCCTTTATTACTTCCCACTGAGGTCTCAGTTTCTACTTCTGTAAACTGGGAATACTAATGGGTAGCTGTGAGGAATAAATGAGTTAATGTGTAAAAAATGCTTATGAAAGCCTTTTCAAAAAGCTTTATAATTCCTATCATTTAGGTTCAACTCACAAATCTTAGCTTTCGGTTTATAAATCTGGCAAATTTTAACACTTATTTTAAAGTAACATTTACAAATGAATTAATTTTTCTTACATACTTTAAGTTGCATTTCTGTAGTTGATGTTCTTTATTTTCTTCAAGAAATCCAATTGTCTGAAAAACAAATCATATAAAGAACTTAAATAATCTTTATAAATATAAAACTTTAAACTTACAAATATGTGGAGTTTAAAGTAGTGACATATCAATGGGAGTGACAGATGTGGTCTGCTCTGGGTATAGACAGTAAAGGGGTATGTGATCTGTAGAGAATTTTAAAACAATAATAAAAGCAATTAAGTATTATTGGTCTGCCTTTTATTATCATCATGTACTGACGCGCTATCAATAACAGTGACAAAACACTCCTCAAGCTGGAATAGACCACTGCTATAGTCTGCACCCCTTGGTACACCCAGGGTGATCTGAAGTGCTCTTTAACGTTCCAACACTGCTTAAAATGTTGGCCAAATTTTCTTTCACTTTTAAATTAAAAATAACAAATCTAAGTCCAGGCATAGTAGCTTGTGCCTATAATCTCAGTGCTTTGGGAGGCCAAGGTGGGAGGAATGCTTGAGGTCAAGCATTTAAGACCAGCCTGAGCAACATAGCAAGGCCCCCTACAGCTACTTGGGTGACTGAGGTGACAGGGTTGCTTGAGCCCAGGAGTTTGAAGCTGCAGTGAGCTATGATTGTGCCACTGCCCTCCAGCTTGGGTGACAGAGCAAGACCCTCTCTCTAAGAAACTAAAACAACAATGCAATAACAAACACAAAACAAATCCAGGTTGTCTCTAGGCTTATCTATAATCACTCCAACATGTCATTAAATATTATAAGTAATTAAAATAAAATCACTAATGTTTTCTCCTAAACATAGCTTAAAATGTTAATACTATAGGTTTGATTTATGTGACCATTTATACCTTTAATTATAAATTTTCCCAGAGGTTTACAATGTTAACTCAATAATGCAACACTTGTGATCAAAGCAGAACAGTGTCATGGGTTAAGAGAATAGATAATTGGAGCAGACTGCCTGTTTTGAATATTGGCCCTGCCACTTGCTAGCAGTGTAGCCCTTATCTGGTTACATAACCGATATATGTATTTGTCTGTGTCTCGATTTCCTCATGAGGGCATACTAATAACAAGTAGCTGCCTTATGATACCAAACTACTTAGCACCTGTTAGAAATTGACCACAGAAGCAGGGGTCTATTTCTAAATTTTGATTCTATTTTATCAATATGTTTGCCTATTTTTGGACCAATATGCTATCTGGATTATGGTATCTTTGAAGTCTTGAATTCAAGTTAAGTAACACAAGTTCTCCAATGTCCTTTTTAAAGGTTGTTTTAGCTATCCTTTACTAGTGAAACTCTCTGGGCCTGAAACTTACTTTGTGGGGAGGTTTGAAATTTTAAATTCAATTTATTTAAAAAATATAGGCTGTTCATGAAAATTCTTATGTGGCCAATTTTGGTAATTTTTTAGCGTAAAGTTATTTATAGTAGCTCCTTATCCTTTAAAAATATGTTGTTTCTGTCTCTTCAAACTATTCCAGAAAAGTGAAGAGGAGATAATACTTTCAAACTTAGCATAGCATGTCCAGCATTACCTTGATTCCCAAACCAGACAAAGACACATTAAAAAAGAGAGTTACAGGCCAATATCCTTGATTAACATAAATACACACATTCTCAATGAGATACTAGCAAACGGAGTTCAATAGCACATGGAGCGGATCATTCAGTATGATCAAGTGAGATTCATTCCAGTGATACAAGAATGGTTTAACATACACAAATCAATACATGTGATACACCTTATCCCCGTAGAAAGACAAAAACCGTAGTCATCTCAATAAATGCTTTAAAAGCATTTGATAAAAATTAGACATCTGTTCATGATAAAAATTCTCAAAAAACTAGGTATAGAATATATGTGTTTCAACATTTCATATATGAAAACCCACAGCTAACATCATACTAAATGAAGAAAAGTTGAAGGATTTTTTCCTAAGATCTGGAGCAAGACAAGAACATTCACTTTTACTACTTCTATTCAATATAGTACTGGAAATCCTAGCCAGAGCAATTAAGTAAGAGAAAGAAATTGGAAAGAAGGAAATAAAAATATTCCTATTTGCAGACAACATGGTCTTATATAGAGAAAACCCTAAAGATTTCATCAAAAAGCTATTAGAATTTATATATGAATTCAGTCAAGGTGCAAGATATGGAATCAACATACAAAAATCAGGATCTCTATGTGTCAGTTGTGAACTACCTAAAAAAGAAATCAAGAAAAAAATTTCACTTACAGTAGCTACAAAATAGTTTCCTAGGAATAAACTTAACCAGGAAAGTGAAAGAGTTCTATGTTGAAAACTATAAAACTAAAGAGATAACAAATAAGTAAAAAGATATCTCATGTCCATGGACTGGAAGAATTAATATGGTTAAAATGGCCATATTACTGAAAATGATCTACAGATTAATGCAATCTCTATCAAAATACCAATGAAACACTTCACAGAAATAGAAAAAGTAATCCTAAAATTTATATAGAATCACAAAAAACCCCAAATAGCTTAAGCTATCCTGAGCAAAAATAACAAAGCTGGTGGCATCACACTAACCTGACTTCAAAATATACCACGAGCTGTAGTAACCAAACCAGCATAGCACTGGCATAAAATCAGACATATAGACCAATGGAACACAATAGAGAGCCCAGAAACAAATTTATGCATCTACAACTAGCTGATCTTTGACAAAGATGCCAGAAACACATTCAAAAGCTTCTCTTCCAGCTATTTTTAAATGTTCAATACTTTACAGTTAACTGTAGTCACCTATTGTGCAATCATACACAAGAACTTATTCCTCCTATCTAATTGTATTTTATACCTATTAACCAACCTCTTCACATTCAGTTGAATCCCTGAATAGACCAACAAAAAGGTCTGAAATTGAGGCAACAATTAATAGCCCACCAACTGAAAAAAGTCCAGGACCAGACAGGTTTACAGCTGAATTCTACCAGAGGTATAAAGAGGAGCTGGTACCATTCCTTCTGAAACTATTCCAAACAATACAAAAAGAGGGAATTCTCTCTAACTCATTTTATGAGACCAACATCATCCTGATACCAAAACCGGGCAAAGACACAACAAAAAAAGAAAATTTCAGGCCAATATCATCATGCACATTGATGCTAAAATCCTCAATAAAATACTGGCAAACTTAATCCAACAGCACATCAAAAAGCTTATCCATCACGATAAAGTCAGCCTCATCCCTGGGATGCAAGGCTGGTTCAACATACACAAATCTATAAACATAATCCAACACATAGACAGAACGGAAGACAAAAACCACATGATTATCTTAATAGATGCAGAGAAGGCCATTGACAAAATTCAACAGCCCTTTATGCTAAAAACTCGCAATAAACTAGGCATCGATGGAACGTATCTCAAAATAATAAGAGCTATTTATGGCAAACCCACAGCCAATATCATACTGAATGGGCAAAAAATTCCCTTTGAAAACTGGCACAAGACAGGATGCCCTCTCTCACCACTCCTACTCAACATAGTATTGGAAGTTCTGGCCAGGGAAATCAGGCAAGAAAAATAAATAAAGGATATTCAATTAGGAAAAGAGGAAGTCAAAATGTCTCTATTTGCAGATTACATGGTTGTATATTTAGAAGACCCCATTGTCTCAACCCAAAATCTCCTTAAGCTGATAAGCAACTTCAGTAAAGTCTCAGGATAAAAAATCAATGTGCAAAAATCATAAGCATTCCTATACACCAGTAATAGACAAACAGAGAGTCAAATCATGAGTGAACTCCCATTCCCAATTGCTACAAAGAGAATAAAATATCTAGGAACACAACTTATAAGGGTTGTGAAGGACCTCTTCAAGGAGAACTACAAACCACTGCTCAAGGAAATAAGACAGGACATAACAGATGGAAAAAGATTCCATGCTCATGGTTAGGAAGAATCAATATCGTGAAAATGGCCATACTGCCCAAAATAATTTATAGGTTCAATGCCATCCCCATCAAGCTACCTTTGACTTTCTTCACAGAATTGAAAAAAAAAACACCTTAAACTTCATATTGAACCAAAAAAGAGCCCACATAGCTAAGACAATCCTAAGCAAAAAAAAAAAAACAAAAACCCAAAACAAAACAAAACCCAAAGGTGGAGGCATTACGCTACCTGACTTCAAACTGTACTACAAGGCTATAGTAACCAAAACAGCATGGTACTGGTACCAATACAGAGATATAGACCAATGGAACAGAACTGAGGCCTCAGAAATAATGCCATCCATCTACAACCATCTGATCTTTGACGAACCTGACAAAAACAAGCAATGGGGAAAAGATTCCCTGTTTAATAAATGATGTTGGGAAAACTGGCTAGCCATAAGCAGAAAGCTGAAACTGGATCCCCTTCCTTACACCTTATACAAAAATTAACTCCAGATGAATTAAAGATTTGAACGTAAGACCTAACGCCATAAAAATCCTAGAAGAAAACCTAGGCAATACCATTCAGGACATAGGCATGGGCACAAACTTCATGATTAAAACACCAAAGCAATGGCAACAAAAGCCAAAATAGACAAATGGGATCTAATTAAACTAAAGAGCCTCTGCACAGCAAAAGAAATTATTATCAGAGTGAACAGGCAACCTACCGAACGGGAAAAAAATTTTGCAATCTACCCATCTGATAAATATCCAGAATCTACAAACCACTTAAACAAATTTACAATAAAAAAAAACCCCATCAAAAAGTGGTGAAGAATATGAGCAGACACTTCTCAAAGAAGACATTTATGCAGCCAACAAACATGAAAAAAGGCTCATCATCACTGGTCATTAGAGAAACGCAAATCAAAATCACATTGAGATACTGTCTCATGCCAGTTAGAATGGTGATCATAAAAAATGATGAGATCGTTAAAAAATCATGAGATGCTGGAGAGGATGTGGAGAAATAGGAATGTTTTTACACTGTTGGTTGGAGTGTAAATTAGTTCAACCATTGTGGAAGACAGTGGGGTGATTCCTCAAGGATATAGAACTAGAAATACCATTTGACCCAGCAATCCCATTACGGGTATATACCCAAAGGATTATAAATCATTCTGTTATAAAGACACATGCACATGTATGTTTATTGGGGCACTATTCACAATAACAAAAACTTGCAACCAACCCATATGCCCATCAATGATAGACTAGATAAAGAAAATGTGGCATATATACACCATGGAATACTATGCAACCATAAAAAAGGATGAGTTCATGTCCTTTGTAGAGATATAGATAAAGCTGGAAACCATCATTCTCAGCGAACTGACACAAGAACAGAAAACCAAACACTGCATGTTCTTACTCAGAAGTCAGTGTTGAACAATGAGAACACATGGACACAGGGGAGGGGAACATCACATACTGGGGCCTGTTGGGGGATAGGGGGGATAGGGGGAGGGATAGAAGGGAGTGGGGGGATAGGGAAGAGATAGGATTAGGAGAAATACCTAATGTAGATGATGGTGTTATGGATGCAGCAAACCATCATGGCACTTGTATACCTATGTAACAAACCTGCACATTCTGCACATGTACCCCAGAACTTAAACTATAAAAAGAAAAGAAAAGAAATTAAAACTTACTTGTTTCTATAGATAGGCCTCACATTTCATTCTGGGTATTGGTAATTTGTATTTTCTTTCTTTTTTTCTTCATTAGCTTTGCTAAATATTTATAAATTTTGTTAACCTTTCAAAAGAATGAAATTCTTGCTTTGTTAATTTTTTCTATTACTTGTCTATTTTCTAATTAATTGATGAGTTAATGTCTGTTTTATCTGTATTATTTTTTTCCTTCCATTAACTTTGGGTTTAATATGCTTTCTTTTGTACTTCTGTGTTCTGTAGGCAGAAGTTTAGATCTTGACTTTTAGACACTTTTTTGTTTCAAATATAAGCAAGTGAAGCTATAAATTTCCCTCTAAGCACTGCTTTAGCTGCATTCCACACACTTTTATATTCTATTTTCATTTTTACTCAGTTCAAATATTTTGTAATTTATCTCATTATTTCTTTTATCTATGGTTTATTTCACAGTATGTCATTTAATTTCTTGTTATTTTTCTTTCCCTGGGCTCTTTTTCCCTTCTGGAAATTTTTCTATACCCCTTTGCCTATTGCACTTGCAGTTTCTTTATTTTGCATTTATTTAAGCAGAGAAGGACTAGACTGATGCCTTGAGGTTAATTATTAAGCTGATTATTTAACTTAGGTGAAGTATTTTTGACAGAGAAGTTGCTGGGTGCTCAACACTGTGATGTATTTAATCAATAGCTTCTGGGACCAGCTTCACAGCTGGAGGTAGAAGGGATGTTTCTGCTATCTTTAGTGTAAACACTAAAACATTTCTAAAACTCTAGAGCTTAAGGCACTTGAATGATGCTCTAGAAATGGATTTCTGTTGTTCAAATTGTTGAGCTACTACTTTCAAACACTTTTAAAAAAGTTATGGTGATACACATTCTAATGTTTCTAATGTTTTGAGGGACTTAGGCTTTACCTTCCTGCCTGCAATGGGAAGAAATTCTGTTGTGAGTTTAAGACAAAATGGAGTCCTTGAGGACCCACTGTGACTGGTTACACTAGAGAGGTGAGCTTTTGGAGGTAGTGCCAGGTTGTGTGTCCAGGGAAAGGGGCCATATAATAAGTTGCTCAACCTGCCTGTCATGTGGACCATTTGATAAAGTCCAGGAAACATTATTATTTAAGGGTGAGAACCTGTGGTGGTAAAGGTCTGGAGGACTTGTCTAGAGGATTCTCCCATAAATATCTTCAATCAATATTCCAGCAGTATAAAAGCAGAAGGTAGCTGAATAGGACTATGTGGTTTGTTGCCATCATCCCCTCCCTCTAACATGACTAATATATGGCAACTTACCAACCATTTGGAATAACAGATAATTACGGTAGCTAACATTTATTGAGCACTTTCTATAAATCAGGCACTATACTCAATCTTTCATGTTTTATTTAAATCACACAGTTTCTAAGCTAGATACAGCTATTATCAGTCCCTTTACACTTGAGGAACTAAGTGAATTATCCCAGGTCACTTAAAAGGACGTTTTCTTCAGACACATTTTCACCCAGTACAGCTTATGAAAAATCTGGAGACTTTCCTTTCCATCCCAGGCATTTGGGCACTTTCCGTAAAAGAGCCAACTTTGTCTTCAGGGCAACTGGAAGTCAAACATATTTTGGAAAGTTCTCAATAGAATAGGCATTGAAACAACTGAAATATTTTCTTTCAATTGTGTGGTCTCTGTTACATGGCAAAGCAAATGATGCAGAGAAATGCAAGACATTTTTGACAAGCTTCACATTGAAAATGGGAGCAAGCAGCACTTCTAAATCCCATTTGTTTCTCCATCGAATACTAATCCCAGAGTTTATCAGTTTGAATTTATTCCCTGGAGAATAACTCCAGACTTAAGAATTCATTCTTAATTCTTTAGGGGAAATTTCCATATCCCACATTAATAATCATAAGAATTCAGTAGCAATGTCACCAGAACATTGTTCTATTCTCTCACATAGAGACAGTTTGATAATAAACTGATAAATAGAACCTTGAAAAATCAGAATTTACAACATACTTGTCATTCAGACATATTTTCAATATGATGGCTCCAATAATGTCCCTCCTAAGCATCTCTCACATTAAATAGACTAAAAGAAAAAGCATCGAGGAGAGAGAACCAGCTATGCTCATCCAGATTTTCTCATTTAATAGTAAACCCCTGGATGCAGGGCTGGCCTTGTGGATGTATAACCTGTGCAGTTGCACTGGGCCTGCGCTCAGAAGAGCCCTGCACTTGCTTCAATGCCCAGCTGTCATCCTCATGAAATTGTTAACAATCTTTTCTCTGAACTTGTTTTTTTTTTTTTTGGTAAATTAAATCTGATAGAACAATTAAGCATGTGAGTGAGCAGAAATATGCACAACAAGCATGCCCACCGCTCCTCAGTACCCATTTTCATGTGTTTGTGAGGCCCCATGACTATAAGATTCTGGTAGACCCGCCATCTGTGAGAATTTTTGTTTTCTCAAAGGAATACAAGGTAAGTGTGTTATATACAAGACTAAGTGGAACTGCCAACTGCCCCAAGAGGCCACATTTAAGCAAGAGGCCAGAACTTGCTTCAAGTACAAAAAGAAGACAATGACATTCTAAGACATACATGAATGGCCAAAGAACCCAGTCATAACCTTTTTCATTCATGTCACTTCTCTACATTGGCCAGCCACTTACAGAAGAATTCATGACATAAAGGAAGAGAAAGACAGGGCAACCCACAGTTCTTTTTCCTTTCAGTTCTTTATTCAGAACTGAGGGTAGAATGTATGCATATTTAGAAGTAAAATAAAACAGTTTGTGTGGAATTTTCACTGTTCTGATAAGAACAAAATACATATGCATGTATGAACTGCAAAATATAAATTGTGTAATTTCAGTGATTCTGCATATAGCTAAATGATTTTGTATTTGCATTTAAAACTAACATCACATAAAGATGAATAGTAAAGCTTATGCTAATAATTTAAAATTTAAATTTTCTTTACTTAGAATGACATTACATAGCAAATATAAAACACCATGACAAATTGAAAGAGACTGCAGAAAGAACACATTTTATGTTTTATAGTACCTTTAATGACACATTTTCCCTTCTTTTCTGAACAAGGGACTCTGCATTTGCATTTTGCACTAGGTCTCACAAATTATGTAGCTGGCTCAGCCTAGAGAGTCCTGTCTCTGCAGCCTTTGAGCAATGGCCATATTCTGCTCCTTTACCTTCCTTTGCAGCTGGCCATTCCAGTTTTCTCCTCCTGCTTGCTCCCAGCTATCTATAGGTGGAGATAAGCCTCTGCCTTATCCTGGAAGCATATGAAAGCTTACAATGAAGACAAAATGTTGCCTTGGTATCAAGAACTTATCTTATACACTTGTCTATACACTCTCTTAATTACTCTAGACTAATTAGTATAGTTTCATAATAAATCTTCATATTTTATTGAGCCAATTTCTCCACCTTATTCTTTTTTTAGGGATTTGTTATTCTATATAAACTTGAGAGCCTGTCCAAGCTTAAAAAATCCTGTTTGGATTTTGATTGGAATTTCAGTTAATCTATAAGTCATTTGGGGAAGAACTGGTATCTTTAAAACACTGAGTCTTCCTATCCAATAACACATATGTGTGTGTATATATGTTTTTTTCTTTACTGCTTTACAATAAAATTTTATAATTTTCTTTATAATGGGCTTTCACATATTTAAGATTTCTCTGCAGGTAATTTATGTTTTTGTTGCTATTGAAAATAGCATCTTTAGAAAACATTTCTAACTAATTGTGACTGGTGAATAGAAAAGTAATTGACTTCTTTTACAAAAAATTTTCTATAGGTTATTGGGGTACAGGTGGTGTTTGGTTACATAAATAAGTTCTTTAGTGGTGATTTGTGAGATTTTGTGCACCTATCACCCGAGCAGTATTCACAGAACCCTATTTGTAGTCTTTTATCCCTTGCTCCCTCCTCACCCTTCTCCCCAAGTCCCCAAAGTTCATTATATCCTTCTTATGCCTTTGTGTCCTCATAGCTTAGTTCCCACGTATCAGTGAGAACATACGATGTTTGGCTTTCCATTCCTGAGTTACTTCACTTAGAATAATAGTCTCCAATCTCATCCAGGTCACTGTGAATGCTGTTAATTCATTTCTTTTTATGGCTGAGTAGTATTCCAGTATTCCATCATATATATATATATATATATACATACATACATACACACACACATACACACACACACGCACACACACACACATACACACACACCATAGTTTCTTATCCACTTGTTGATTGATGGTCATTTGGGTTGGTTCCACGATTTTGCAATTGTGAATAGTGCTGCTATAAACACGCATGTGCAAGTTTCTTTTTCATATAATGACTTCTTTTTGTCTGGGCAGATACCCAGTAGTGGGATTGCTGGATCAAATGGTAGTTCTTCTTTTAGCTCTTTAAGGAATATCCATACTATTTTCCACAGTGGCTTTACTAGTTTACATTCCCATCAGCAATGTAGAAGTGTTCTCTGATCACCATATCCACGCCAACATCTAGGGTTTTTGTTTTTGGTTATGGCCATTCTT
Source organism: Ateles fusciceps (assembly GCA_036589455.1). NCBI lineage: Eukaryota > Metazoa > Chordata > Mammalia > Primates > Atelidae > Ateles > Ateles fusciceps. The sequence continues at coordinate 14,188,360 of JAZHEH010002597.1, read as the reverse complement.
GTAGGAGTAAGACGATATCACACTGTGGTTTTGATTTACATTTCTCTTATCATGAATGATGTTGAGCATTTTTTCACATGTTTGTTGGCCATTTGTATCTCTTCTTTTGATATTTATCTATTCATGTTCTTAGCCCACTTTTTGGTGGGATTGTTTGTTTTTTTCTTGGTGATTTGTTTGATTTGTTGTAGATTCTGGCTATTAGTCCTTTGTCAAATGTGTAGATTGTGAAGATTTCCCCCCACTCTGTGGGTTGTCTGCTTACTCTGCAAACTCTTCCTTTTGCCATGCAAAAGCTCTTTAGTTTAATTAAGTCCCAACTCTTTATCTTTGTTTTTATTGCATTTGCTTTTTGGTTCTTAGTCTTGAAATACTTGCCCAAACCAATGTCTACAAGGGTTTTTCCAATGGTATCTTCTAGACATTTTATAGTTTCAGGTCTTAGATTTAACTTCTTAATCCAGCTTGAGTTGATTTTTGCATAAGGTGAGAGATGAGGATTCAGTTTCATTCTCCTACACGTGGTGAGCCAATTATCCCAGCACCATTTGTTGAATAGGGTGTCCTTTCCCCACTTTATGTTTTTGTTTGCTTTGTCAAAGATCAGTTGGCTGTAAGTACTTGGGTTTATTTCTGCGTTCTCAATTCTGTTCCATTGGTCTATGTGCCTATTTTTATACCAGAACCATGCTGTTTTGGCAACCATGGCCTCATAGCATAGTTTAAAATCAGGTAGTGCAATGCCTGCAGATTTTTCTTTTTGCTTAATCTTGCTTTGATATGCAGGCTCTTTTTTGGTTCCATACGAATTTTAGAATTGTTTTTTCTAATTCTGTGAAGAAGAATAATGATGGTAGTATTTTGATGGGGACTGCATTGAATTTGTAGATTGCTTTTGGCAGTTTGGTCATTTTCACAATATTGATTCTGCCCATACGTGAGCATGGGATGTGTTTTCATTTGTTTGTGCCATCTATGACTTCTTTCAGAAGTGTTTTGTAGTTTTCCTTGTTGAGGTCTTTTGCCTCCTTGGTAAAGTATATTCCTAAGTATTTTATTTTATTTTATTTTATTTTTGCAGCTATCATAAAAGGGATTGAATTCTTGATTTGATTCTCCCTTGATTGCTGTTGGTGTATAGGAGACCTACTGATTTGTGTACATTAATCTTGTCTCTGGAAACTTTGCTGAATTCTTTGATCAGTTCCAGGAGCTTTCTGGATGAGTCTTTAGGGTTTTCAAGGTAAACAATCGTATCATCAGCAAACAGTGATAGTTTGACTTCCTCTTTACTGATTTGGATGCCCTTTATTTCTTTCTCTTGTCTGATTGCTCTGGCTAGGACTTCCAGTACTAAGTTGAAGAGGAGTGTTGAGAGTGAGCATCCTTGTCTTGTTCCAGTTCTCAGAGGGAATGCTTTCAACTTTTCCCCATTCAGTATTATGTTGGCTGTGGGTTTGTCATGGATGGCTTTATTACGTTCAGGTATGCCCCTTGTATGCTGATTTTCCTGAGCGTTTTAATCATAAAGGGATGCTGGATTTTTTGAACGCTTTTTCTGTACCTATTGAGATGATCATGTGATTTTTGTTTTTAATTCTGTTTATGTGGTCTATCACATTTATTGACCTGTGCATGTTAAACCACTCCTGCATCACTGGCGTGAAAACTGCTTGATCATGATGGATTATCTTTTTGATATGTTGTTTGATTCGGTTAGCTAGTATTTTGTCAATAATTTTAGCATCTATGTTTATCAAGGATATTGGTTTGCAGTTTTCTTTTTTTGTTATGTCCTTTCCTGGTTTTGGTATTAGGGTGATGCTAGTTTCATAGAGTGAATTAGGAGGAGTTCCCTCTTTCTTTTCTTGTGGAATAGTGTCAATAGGATAGGTACCAATTCTCTTTGAATGTCTGGTAGAACTCTGCTGTGAATCCATCTGGCACTTTTTTTTGTTGGTGGTAATTTTTAAATTACCATTTCAACCTCACTGCTTGTTATTACTCGTTCAGGCTATGGAATTATTCCTGATTTATGCTAGGAGAGTTGTGTTTTCCAGGAATTGATCCATCTCTTCTAGGTTTTCAAGTTTATGTGTGTAAAGGTGTTCATAGTAGCCTCGAATGATCTTTTGTATTTCATTGGTGTCATTTGCAATATCCCCCATTTCATTTCTTATAGAAGTTATTTGGATTTTCTCTTTCTCTTTTTGGTTAATCTTGCTAATGGTCTATCAATATTATTTACCTTTTCAAAGAATCAGCTTTTTATTTCATTTATCTTTTGTATTTTTTTTTGTTGTTGTTGTTATTTCAACTCCCAGGGCCTTTCCCACTGCTTCCTCTACCCCTTTATTTCACTTGGCTCTCCAAATTGACTCAGCATCAGGTAAGGTTGGAATCTCTCCTGCAAGCTAAACCTTCAGTTTCCCCAGCCAGGGGGTGGGGGAAGGGGGGGGTGAAGGTTTGGGGGCAGAGGAACTCCCTTTCCCAATTTCCGAAGTTTGAGCTCTCCCAGTGTTTAGGGTGTCTTCCAGGTCTTACAGGAGCAGGCTGCTTCCTCCAGAGGGTTTGTGGGTCCTCTCTGGATTCTTGATTTATTCCTGCAGTTGTTCTGGAGAAAAAATTCATGATGCGAGCCTCTGCATGCTGCTCTGCCCATCGGAGTCAGAGCTGCAATCTAGTTCTGCCTCCTATCTGCCAAGATTGTCCCTTGCAGTTGACTTCTTAATAGTAGTTTAGTACCAGCGGTTTAGTAACATTAGCAGGATGTGCCACAATGTTGATTGTTTTCTGTCACATTTTTTTTCTTTGAAATGTAGATTCAAGTCTATCTTTTATTATTGAAAAGTGTTCTTGAATTATATCATTAAATATTTCTCCTGTTTTAAAATTTCAGTTAATTTTTTTTTTTTTTGTGGTAGAGACAAAAAAGAACTCTTTCAGATCTTTTAAAAATTTCTATACAGAAAAAAAAAGAGAGAAAGAGATCCAAGATGGCCGATTAGACACAACTCCAGTGGACAACACCCAGCAAAAGAGATGCAGAAATCCAGTGATCTCCTAGCTCCAACCGAGGTACCAGGTGCATTTCAATGGGTCTGCTCCGATGGTGAGCAAAGCTCACTCAGGGCAGACCGAGGCGGGGAGGGGTGCTGTTTCACCCAGAAAGTGCATCTGACCAGCGAGTCAGAGGCTCCCCTCTGGCACCGTGGTCCAGTTACAGCACTTCCCCCAAAGCCTCAGCAATACAAAGAACAGGGGATCTTTGCCGGTCAAGCACCAGGAATTACAAGTGCAGAGTTGAATAAGAGCATGCAGACTGAGCTACCCCCCTCCCTCCACCCGGAGAGACAGGGAGCTGTCAGCTGGAGCAGCTGGGCAGGCCCCTACCCCATGACCAGAGAGAGAGGGAAGCTGAAAGGGGGAGACGGCAGGGTGCGGCTGGGTGGGTTCCTACCCTCCCCCCACAAACCCCAGAGGGCTGAAGCTCTGACTCTAGTGGGTTGCACAACCAGTGCCACAGTCTGAGGTGAACCCTGAATGATCCAGCCCAGTGGAGGAAAGGCACAACCCACCACTAGAGGGGTGGGACTGGGACACATGTTTTAACAAAAAACACAGGAAGTCTAGGTAACAACGCGATGGCTTTCTTGACAACCCAGCAGCTCCTACAGGTCAGCAGAAAAGGTGGGCCTAATCTCCCAGTATAAACAAAAGAGACACAGGAAGCTTCCCTAGTAACCTGAAGAAGGCCCTAGAAACCCAGTAGCACCTCCACAGGCAGACAAGTGACATCATCAAGCAGATTCCTGACAACACAGCCAGGTAAATCCATGAAGATAGGAAAAAATCAGTGCAAAAAAGATGAAACCATCAAAGACCGGAACACCTCTTCTCCTTCAAGGGATCACAACTCCTCAACAACACAGGATCACAACTTGACAGAGGAGTGTGACGAATTAACAGAAACAGGCTTCAGAAGGTAGATAATAACAAACTTTTCAGAGCTAAAAGATTATGTTCTTACTCAATGCAAAGAAACCAAAAACATTGAAAAAAGGTTAGACGAAATGCTAACTGGAATAACCAGCTTAGAGAAGAACATAAAGAACTTGATGGAGTTGAAAAACACAGCACGAGAGCTATGTGAAGCAAACACAAGTTTTAATAGCCAAATCGATCAAGCAGAAAAAAGGGTATCAGAGATTGAAGATCAACTCAATGAAATAAAAAGAGAAGGCAAGACAAGAGAAAAAAGAGTGAAAAGAAATGAACAAAGTCTCCAAGAAATATGGGATTATGTGAAAAGACCTAAGCTACACTTGATTGGTATACTCAAATATGATGGGGAGAATGAATCCAAGCTGGGAAACATACTCCAGGATATTATCCAGGAGAACTTCCCAAGCCTCACAAGACAGTCCAAATTTCAAATTCAAGAAATACAGAGAACTCCGCAAAGATATTCCTCAAGAAGAGCAACCCCAAGGCACATAATTGTCAGATTCACCAGGGTTGAAATGAAGGAAAAAATGCTAAGGGCAGACAGAGGGAAAGGTCAGGTCACCCACAGAGGGAAGCCCATCAGACTCACAGCAGACCTCTCAGCAGAAACCCTACAAACCAGAAGAGAGTGGGGGCCAATATTCAATATCCTTAAAGAAAAGAACTTTCAACCCAGAATCTCATATCCAGCCAAACTAAGCTTCATAAGTGAAGGAGAAATAAAATCCTTTATGGATGAGCAATTACTGAGAGATTTTGTCACCACCAGACCTGCCTTACAAGAGCTCCTGAAAGAAACACTAAGCATGGAAAGGAACAAGTACCAGACACTGCAAAAGCAAACCAGTTGGCAAAGAACAAAAATGCAATGAAGAAAATGAGTCAACTAATGGGAAAGAAAACCAGCCAGTAACAAAATGGCAGAATCAAATTCATACATAACAATATTAACATTGAATGTAAATGGCCTAAACACCCCAATCAAAAGACATAGACAGCAAACTGGATAAAAAGACAGAACCCATCAGTGTGCTGTATTCAGGAAACCCATCTCTCATACAAAGACACACATAGACTCAAAATAAAGGGATGGAAGAAGGTTTACCAAACAAATGGAGAACAACAACAACAACAAAAAAAACAGGGGTTGCAATTCTAGTCTCTGATAAAATGGACTTCAAACCAACAAAGATCAAAAGAGACAAAGAAGGACACTACATAATGGTAAAAGGATCAATCCAACAGGAAGAGCTAACTATCCTAAATATATACACCCCCAACACAGGAGCACCCAGATACATAAAGCAAGTTCTAAAACAAGATTTAGACTCCCACACAATAATAGTGTGAGACTTCAACACTCCACTGTCAATATTAGACAGATCAATGAGACAGAAAATTAACAGGGATATCCATGACTTCAATGCAGAGCTGGAGCAAGCGGACCTAATATACATATACAGAATGCTCCACCCCAAATCCACAAAATATACATTTTTCTAAGCACCACATTGCACTTACTCTAAAATTGACCACATCATTGGAAGCAAATCATTCCTCAGCAAAGGCAAAAGAACAGAAATCATAACAAACAGTCTATCAGACCACAGCACAATCAGACTAGAACTCAGGATCAAGAAACACTCAAACCTGCACAACCACTTGGAAACTGAACAAGTTGCTTCTGAGTGTTGACTGGATAAATAATGAAATGAAGGCAGAAATAAAGACATTCTTCGAAACCAACCAGAATGAAGACACAACTTACTAGAATCTCTGGGACACCTTTAAAGAAGTGTCGAGAGGGAAATTTATAGCAATAAATGCCCACCAGAGAAGAGAGGAAAGATCTAAAATCAACACCCTATCATCAAAATTGAAAGAACTAGAGGAGCAAGATCAAAAAAACTCAAAAGCAAGCAGAAGACAAGAAATAACTAAGATAGGAGCAGAACTGAAGGAGATAGAGACGCAAAAAATCCTTCAAAAAATCAATAAATCCAGGAGCTGGATTTTTGAAAAGATCAACAAAATAGACACACCACTAGCCAGATTAATAAAAAAGAAAAGAGAGAAGAATCAAATAGCTGCAATAAAAATCGATAAAGGGGATATCATCACCGATCCCACAGAAATACAAACTACCATCAGAGATTACTACAAACAGCTCTACCCACATAAACCAGTAAACCAGGAAGAAATGGATAAATTCCTAGACACTTGCACTCTGCCAAGACTAAACCAGGAGGAAGTTGAAACCCTGAATAGACCAATAACAAGGGCTGAAGTAGAGGCAGCAATCAATAGCCTACCAACCAAAAAAAGTCCAGGTCCAGATGGGGCCACAGCCAAATTCTACCAGACGTACAAAGAGGAGCTGGTTCCATACCTTCTGAAACTGTATCAAACAATACAAAAGGAGGAAATCCTCCCTAATTCATTTTATGAGACCAACATCATCCTGATACCAAAACCAGGCAGAGACTCAACTAAAAAAGAAAACTTCAGGTCAATATCCATGATGAACATCAACACAAAAATTTTCAATAAAATACCGGCAAACAGATTGCAACAGCACATCAAGAAGCTTATCCATCACAACCAAGTAGGCTTCATCCCAGGGATGCAAGGCTGGTTCAACATACGCAAATCCATAAATGTAATCCGTCACATACATGGAACCAAAGACAAAAACCACATGATTATCTCAACAGATGCAGAGAAGGCCTTTGATAAAATTCAGCAGCCCTTCCTGCTAAAAACTCTCAATAAACTAGGTATTGACGGAACGTATCTCAAAACAATAAAAGCTATTTACGACAAACCAACAGCCAATATCATACTGAATGGGCAAAAGCTGGAAGAATTCCCTTTGAAATCAGGCACTAGACAAGGATGCCCTCTCTCATCACTCCTATTCAACATAATATTGGAAGTTCTAGCCAGAGCAATCAGGCAAGAAAAAGAAATAAAGGGTATCCAATTAGGAAAGGAGGAAGTCAAACTGTCTCTATTTGCAGATGACATGATTGTATATCTAGAAGACCCCATCATCTCAGCCCAAAATATTCTCAAACTGATAAGCAACTTCAGCAAAGTCTCAGGATACAAAATCAATGTGTAGAAATCACAAGCATTCCTATATACCAATAACAGACAAACAGAGAGCAAATCAAGAGTGAATTCCCATTCACAACTGCTACAAAGAGAATAAAATACCTAGGAATACAACTAACAAAGGGTGTAAAGGACCTCTTCAAGGAGAACTACAAACCACTGCTCAACGAAATAAGAGAGGACACAAACAGATAAAGACACATTCCATGCTCATGGTTAGTAAGAATCAATATCATGAAAATGGCCATACTGCCCAAAGTAATCTATAGATTCAATGCTATCCCCATCAAGCTACCAATGACCTTCTTCACAGAACTGGAAAAAAACACTTTAAACTTCATAAGGAATCACAGAAGACCCTGCATAGCCAAGTCAATTCTAAGCAAAAAGAACAATGCTGGAGGCATCACACTGCTGGACTTCAAACTATACTACAAGGCTGCAGTAATAAAACAGCATGATACTGGTTCCAAAACAGAGACATAGACCAATGGAACAAAACAGAAACCCCAGAAGAAACACCACATATCTACAACCACCTGATCTTTGACAAACCCGGCAAAAACAAGCAATGGGGGAAAGGACTCCATGTTTAATAAATGGTGTTGGGAAAACCAGATAGCAATGTGCAGAAAGCAGAAACTGGACCCCTACCTGTCACTTTACACTAAAATTAACTCCAGATGGATCAAAGATTTAAACATAAAACCTGAAACCATAAAAACACTAGAAGAAAATGTAGGCAAAACCATTCAGGACACAGGCATAGGCAAGGACTTCATGACTAAAACACCAAAAGCAATGGCAATAAAAGCCAAGATTGACAAATCAGATCTAATTAAACTCCAGAGCTTCTGTACAGCAAAAGAAACCATCATTAGAACAAATCGGCAACCAACAGAATAGGAAAAAATTTTTGCAATCTACCCATCTGACAAAGGGCTAATAACTAGAATTTACAAAGAACTAAAACAGATACACAAGAAAAAAACAAACAACCCCATTCAAAACTGGGCAAAGGATATGAACAGACACTTTTCAAAAGAAGACATATATGAGGCCAACAAACATGAAAAAATGCTCATCATCTCTGGTCATTAGAGAAATGCAAATCAAAACCACACTGAGATATCATCTCACGCCAGTTAGAATGGTGATCATGAAAAAATCTGGAGACAACAGATGCTGGAGAGGATGTGGAGAAACAGGAACACTCTTACACAGTTGGTGGGAGTGTAAATTAGTTCAACCATTGTGGAAGACAGTGTGGTGATTTCTCAAGTATCTAGAAATAGAAATTCCATTTGACCCAGCAATCCCATTACTAGGTATATACCCAAAGAACTATAAATCGTTCTACTATAAAGACACATGCACACATATCCTCATTGCAGCCCTGTATACAATAGCAAAGACCTGGAACCAACCCAAATACCCATCAATGATAGACTTGACAAAGAAAATGTGATACATATACACCATGGAATACTACGCAGCCATAAAAAACAATGAGTTCATGTCCTTTGTAGGGACTTCGATGAATCTGGAAACCATCATTCTCAGCAAACTGACACAAGAACAGAAAGCCAAATACCGTATGTTCTCATTCATAGGTTGGTGTTGAACAACAAGAACACATGGACTCAGGGAGAGAAACATCACACACTGGGGCAGTTGGGGGGGGATAGGGGAGAGACAGTGGGGGGTGGGGGAGGGATAACATGGGGAGAAATGCCAGATATAGTATGCACCTAAAGTAAAAGAAATAAATTAAAAACAAAATTACTATACCTATTATTTTATTATAATTCTTTTACACTATTTATTTCTATTTCATTTGCTTATTTTTCTTAATTCTGTCCTCTAGCTACACTTTAGGTGGTTTTAGCAATGTCTATTATCTTTTGGACCGGTCTTGATGTGGCCTTCACATTGGTAACTATTTTGTTTTTCTCTTGCTTCTTGAATGCTGCTGCTCCCATTGTCTTCCCATGTTTCATCTGAGTTCTTGCATCTATGCTCTGAGCCCTCATTTTATAGTAAGAGTTGTTTCTTAATAAATTTTTGAATTCATGCCAATATATTTGCTCACAATTTTCATCAGTCTTATGGCAACCTATGACCCTGTAAGGAGAATCATGATTCTGTGTTTCAGGATTCTCCTCATATTAAAGGGTCATAGGTGTATGTGAATTACTTTGGTTTCAGTTTCTCTCTGCTTAGTTGATACTGGCAGCTGCATGGTTTCTGATGTGGTATGTCTTCTCCATCCTGTCTCCTGACCAACAACTATCTACATTTATAGCTTATCCAATATGATTCTGTATTCATCCCCATCTTCTCTAATATTCCTTTGTGCTAAGTAGGGTCTAGGTAAGCTCCTACCACTCTCTCATATAAACCCTTCTGTTATTCCATACAAAGGACTGTTGATTTTGCCCTCAGAGGGTGTCACTTATTTTAGAGAACTGTACTCTGTTCAGCATCTTCTAGTACCCATCTTGAGCTTCACCACATCTGACTTTTGTTCCTTTAATACTATAGTTTGGGGTAATATACACATCTTAGTTTAATTGAGGATAGAGTTTACATTTCTGTTACATTTCTCATACTTCTTAATTACTTTTCTTTTCTTTTCTTTTCTTTTTGAGACAGAGTCTGGCTCTGTTGCTCAGGCTGGAGTGCAGTGGTGTGATCTCGGCTCACTGCAACCTCCGCCTTCAAGGTTCTAGTGATTCTTGTGCCTCACCCTTCTGAATAGCTGTTATGACAGGCATGCACCACCATGCCCTACCAATTTTTGTATTTTTAGTAAAGATGGAGTTTTGCCATGTTGGCCAGGCTGGTCTTGAACTCCTGACCTCAAGTGATCCAACTGTCTTGGTCTCCCGAAGTGCTGGGATTACAGGCATGAGCCACCACACATGGCCTCCATATTGCTTTTCTATGATATTTCAGAGAAGGGAAAACTGCCATCTCTACTTGGCCATTTAAAAACTTTCCTATGTGCTTCTTGCTCTGTCATTGAGATGGTCTAATCTTGGGCCTATCTCCTACTCCATCCCATCTTCTAGACTTATCTTCATTGTTCTGGGTCAGGAAATTATATTCCCAGACTCTTTCCACCTGGGTTGCTGACACTGACTGCTGGCTGGGGCTATGAAAAAATGGCTCTGGGTATTAATCAGTGATGACGGATAAAACCTTGCCCTTTAAAAGAAAAGAAAATGTGTCAGTACTTTTAGTCATTCTCAAGAAACCTAAATAGATATGGTAATATACCTAGGAGATTTGAAAGCTCTGTATTTTTATATCTAGTGGTAGAAGAGCTTGCAGATTTTTCCTGGAGAAATATTCAATCAGTTTTCAACTCCTAGCTCACTTCGTCTAAAGACTCACATTCCAGTAATTTCCTGCACTCAGTATCACATCCTAGTTGCAAAACTCATAATGGGCTCTCTAGTAATTTTCTTATGTGAATGCATATCAATGATTTCCTAAACTGGGATGAATACTATTAAGACCACATTTATATTTCTTCTGTATGTAGCCACAATCTAACTTTTTTTTTTTAAAGAAGTGTTGCTCAGCTGTAGCTGTCAGCTCAGTGCTTTGGGCAGGACACTGGCCAGGCTGATAAGGCCTGCTTATACACACATGGACCTCAAAGACTGACTTTTCCATTCTGTGCATTGGTTGTTTACATGTTTGAGAGGAGAATGAGAGGGAAAGGAACACAGGATATGTCTCTCATGCTGTTGAGCAGTGTCATGTAGTGCTGATGAATATAGGTTCTGGGTAAGATTGCTTGGATTCAAACCCTGACATTGCTACCTACTAAAAGTGTGATTTTGAGCAACTTCTTAATTACTGCATGCCTTTGTTTCTTCTGTAAAAGAGAATGAAGATGACAATAAGGTTTTTCCAAGGGGTAAAGCAGATAATATATATAAAGCTTATGGCAAATAGTAGTTATTATATATATATTGTTAATATTATGATAGGTTTGAATCCCATCTTCTTAATGAAATGCTAATGAGAAGAGTTCAGTTTTTAATACAGAGACTCAAGAGGAGGACGTATGTGTAGGAGAAGTTTGCAGGTGCTGTCACGCAGCCGTAAGCTAGGGCATCTCAGTCTATTGGCCCGCTGCACATAGGGGCTGCAGTTAGAATTCGTCTTTCTCTGCCAGCCTGCCTCTGAGGGCTCAGGGAGCCACTACATTAATTAAAAATGTGGCTGCTTCTCCAGCTGCTCCTGTGATTGGTATAACTCTTGCCATTTACAAAGCACTTTCATGCATTTTTCTCTTTGCCTTTTTCTTTACTTATTTTTAATTTTTGTGGGTACATGGTATGTATATTTATGGTATGAATGAGATGTTTTGATACAGGCATGCAATGTGAAATAAGCACATCATGGAGAATGGAGTATCCATCCCCTCAAAAATTTATCTTTTGAGTTATAATCCAATTACATTCTTGTTATTTAAAATGTATAATTATTATTGACTGTAGTGACCCTATTGTGCTATTGAATAGTAAGTCTTATTCATTCTATCTTTTTGTACTCATTAACCCTTCCCACCTCCTCTCTATCCCCCCACTACCCTTCCCAGTCTCTGGTAACCATCCTTCTACTCTCTCTGTCTATGAGTTCAATTGTTTTGATTTTTAGATCCTGTAAATAAGTGAGAACATGTGAAGTTTGTCTTTTTGTGCCTGGCTTATTTCACTTTGACATAATGAGTGAGTGATTTAGTTGCATTACATAGTCAGGTGATTTGGTTCACAGGTAGCCTAGGAAACTACGCTTGTTAGGGACTAGGGATGAGGAAAAGAGACACTGTCATTGTTCCCATGGAATTCACAGTCTAGTGTGAGAAATAAACAAGTAAACAATTCAACTCCACACAATGAGATGAGACTGTTACATTCCTCTGGAGAACATGCCTGGTCTCAATCCTGCCTCTTGTATGTTGTTGCTTGTATGTAGTTGGGTACGAATTCACATATTTGTCTTTCAAACAATCTGGAGAAGGTCTGTCTAATTCTGTGCTTATGAAGGTCCTGTATTGGATTAGTACAGATTTAAATTACATTAAATCCCTACAAACTTAACACAGGCCTGTATGGGCTATGTGTGAAATTTCTTCTCACCTATATATATGTCCTTCCTTTTTCTTTACCTACCATGAACAGTATGAAGTATTTCCTCACAGTCATCTTATATGATAAATCATGACAATATGTTTCATCAGTGACTTATGGAGTGCTTTTGCTTACCTGTATTACTTGATTCTCATAACACTTTGGAGAGTTAGAAGTATTATTACCCATTTTATAGAGATGAGGCCAAAGTTTAGGGAAGTTTTGGCGTGAATATTTTCACCCACCTGGTCAGTGGTAGGATAGGCAGCAACCCTCATCTTCTGACTCCCAATCCACGGCATTGCACAGCAAAATAAATCAGCACACTTAGGGCAAAGCTGCAGAGACTGGGAAATGCCTAACCTGGACAAGCCTTCTGCAGCATAAACAGGGGGAACCCAGTCATCTCTCCTCTTAGCAGTACTGATCAGTGACCTGCTCTGCCCAGTCCTTAAAGCTGTGTTTTGAATATTAATGATGACGAGCAAACAAATTACAGGGCAGAGAGCAGCAAATACACCAGGCCCGTTAGGCATGAGTAAATTGACCACTTCTAAAAGCTGTTTATAGGCCTCAGAGGGAAACATACACATGGATAAAAGGAGACCAAAATCAGCAGCTTAAAACCTCAGAAATCCATCAGGAAAACTTGCCTCCACAGAGACTACAGCTTCTGTCAGAAAGAGATTTAAATCTTGGTGTTTGCTTCTATCATTTTCTTAGCAATTGTGAATTCTCTTTCATAAAACAGTAATTATTAATTATGTGTGTTTTCCAGAAAGGAAGGAATTCTTTCCTTGCTCCATATGATCATTTTTTATTTGGACATCTTGGACATACATAAAACACTAGAGATAGTTAAAGGAAGGTTCAGTGAATCAATTAGCAACACAGCTCTCTAATGGATAGATTCATTTGGGTAGTTAAAGATATTGTTCCAGAGTAAATGTTGCCCAAATAGTGGAATGAGCCCTATTTGAATATTCACATTCCTGGCTGGGCAGCTGGACATCAAGAGTGCATGATTCACTGGCCTTAGGGGTGGCTTCACAGCGAATAAAGTCGCTTTCTGAAAATCAATAGAGTGACTACAATTACCAAGCGCATTACTTCAAAGATATTAAGAGTCATAAATCAAAATGTCAGCTGGAGAATAATGATGATGTTATTTACAAACAAGAACCCATGATATCAGCTCAGGAAGTGTCCAGAATCCTATTCTACGGCTTCTGAAGAACTGAAAATAAGTGGTTGCTCTTTGTTTTTAGAATCATCCTTAAATCAGTTTGTCACAAGTCTTACAAAGCAAAACATACAATTTTGTAATCACTGAGAGACAGTTGGAAGGGAGAAGAAATCCAATCATGCTGAAAGATTTGGCTGGAATTGTCTCCACCCAACTAGCAGAGATTGGCTTGGCCAGGACTGCATTTGTCAATGCTCTGCACTCCCACGCAGCACAACAGAGCTGAGGGTGTTCCAGAACTGCTAAGCACCAAAGTGCTTGGCATGCCAATTAATTTGAACCTTAGAACATTAGAGTTGGAGAGTTTGCAGAAAACATCTCCTGACTTGCTCATGTGATGCTGACAACTCTTTTACAACCCCAAGTGATTCCTGCATGTTCAGGCACATGAATCCCTCTCTTCCAAAGTAGCCCATTCCATTCTGAGGCCGGTTTTGACTGGTAGATCGGTTCCATTGGAGCCACATGGCATTGTCTCAAGGACTGGAAGATTGCCTTCCTATAGGCAGCACCTGAATCTTCTCCAAGGTAAACATTGTCAGTTTCTCCAGCTATTCCTCATCTTTCACGGTTTCCAGCCCTTGCTTTTCTGTTTGGGCTTCACCAGACATGATCCAGTATCCATTTCCTTCCTGAATAATAGCGCACACACATGGAACATCATGGCCAGCCTGACCAGAGCAGGGAGTGGGGGGGGGACCAACACCTTCCTCATTCCTGATATTTCATTTTCTGTGACTAATGAACACCTCTAGCTCCTAAATACCACAGATGATTTGTATAGATGAAATATACTAATTAATTCATACATTATTTATTGAGCAGTCACTATATGTCAGGTGCTGTGCTAGGCGCTGGGGGTGTATACATCTGCCTACAGGATCCTATAGTGTAACAGGAAAGAGTACTATAAATATGATGAAATGGAAAATAGCAAGAAAAAGGCTATGGCAGAGAAAAGTGTAGGGTGATGTAGTCAGAAGAGGGACCTAAAGCAGTCAGGGGTTGTGGTGGTGCTTGTGGGACTGGAGGAAGACTCAGAGGCTCTGTGGAGGCCTCTGGGAAGATGTAGAGCTGGGCCTGGATGGGAGTAAGTCAGGGGAGGAGGTGGAGAAGAACATTCTGTGCAGGGAGATTAATAAGCACCAAGATTCAGAGGCAAGAGAGAAAAATGAATCCCTGTGGAGACCTCAAGCATTTTAGTGTTACTGGTGGGGAGTGCTAAGAGATGAAAGAAGTGGCTTAAGAGGAATGTAATGGAGTTATACAAGCGGTTTGGATTTTATTCTTAGCACATGGGAAATCACCAGAGACTCTGTCTATTCTAAGCAGGCATGAAAACCTCTAGAGAGGCCAAAATGGAAAGCTCCCAGACCCCTGTGCCGGCACAGCAGGGAATGCAAGTCCCAGAACCCGCACATTGGGCCTGGTGACATGGCTTCCCAGGGAGCTTCCTCACACAATTTTAAGTGGTAATGCAAGTTGTTTTGGGTGCTGACCTCATTGGACATAGGAAAGGCAACCAGCCCATGGTTCCTTGGTACTCTGGCCCTCTTCCCTCCACATGAGTGGCTGACACCACAAAACTTCTGGTATACCTCCATGAGCAAAAAGGAAGGATGCAGGAATGTGCCCACAACAACCAATTGGCATTGTATGTATCTCTTGCATTTCTTGTTTGGATACATCAAAGTAAAAACAACTTCAAACTGAATCTAAGTCCTCATTCACGCTCATCTGTGACCCTGGACTTGGCTCAATAGTGCGGCCTAATCCAGAAGGGAAGTGACAGATCTGATTTTCTGGATTGGAGATTGAATTTATAGTGGTGTCTATCTATGAGAGTGTGCGATATGGTTCAGCAGCAATCAGTGGCCCAGGTGTGGCAGGGAAGAAAGTCAACACTTTTCTGGTCAGGGAGCAGAGGAGGACCAGGGAGGCAAGCAGGCTGAGAATACTGGTGACTGTAGTTGGCATAAAAAAAGTGGCTCCCTAAAAATATGTTCACTTCCTAATCCCTGAAACCTGTGACTATTACTTTATATAGCAAAGGAATAAATGTTACTTTGTTTGGCAAAAGGTATAATTAAGTTAAGAAACTTAAAAGGAGATGCTTATCCTGGATTATCCAGGTGGGCTGTAAGGTTCGTCCCTTATAAGAGGGAGGCAGAGGGAGCTTTAATATACACAGGTAGAAGAGAAGGCCATGTGAAGACGGTGTATTAGTCTGTTCTCGCACTGCTATAAAGAAATGCCTGAGGGGCCAGGTGTGGCAGCTCTGTAATCCCAGCACTTTAAGAGACTCAGGTGGGCAGATCGCTTGAGTCCAGTAGTGCAAGGCCAGCCCGGACAACATGGTGAGACCCTGTCTTTGCCAAAAAAAAAAAAAAAAAAAAAAAAAAAATAGCTGGATGTGGTGGTGCATGCCTGTGGTCTCAGCCACTATGGGGGCTGAAGTGAGAGGATCACTTGAGCCAGGGAGGCAGAGGCTGCAGTGAGTCAAGATTGCACCACTGCACTCCAGCTTGGGTGACAAAGTGAGACCCTGTCTCAAAGAAAACAAAACGAAAAGAAATAACAGAGACTGGGCAGTTTATAAGGAAAAGAGGTTTAATTAGCTCATGACTCCACAGGCTGGCTAGGAAGCATGATGCTGGCATCTGCCTGGCTTCTGGGGGAGGCCTCAGGAAACTTATAATCATGCTGGAAAGCGAAGGGGGAGCAACACATCACATGGCTGGGGTAGCAGCAAGAGAGAGTAGGTGAGAGGTGCCACAGACTTTTAAACAATCAGATTTCATGAGAACTCACTGTCACAGGAACATCACCAAGGGGATGGTGCTAAACCGTTCATGAGAAACCATTTCTATGATCTAATCACCTCCCACCAGGCCCCACCTCCAATATTAGGGATTTACAATTCGACGTGAGATTTGGGCAGGGACACGGATCCAAACTGTATCAGATGGAGACAGAGATCAGAGTGATATGGCTACAAGTCAAGGAAGTCTTGGAACCAGTGTGTTCCATGCCTCTCTCCTCTGGAAACTATTAACAGGAGAGAGGCATGGAAGAGATTCTCTCCTAAGCCTCTGGAGAGAGTGTGGCCCGGCTGACGTCTTGATTTCTGACTTCTGACTCCAGAACTGCAAGAGAAGCAGCGTGCAGTGGTTCATGCCTATAATCCCAGCAGTACGGGAGACCAAAGCTGGAGGATCACTTGAGCCCAGGAGTTTGAGACCAGCCTGGGCAACATAGAGAGACCCCATCTCTACCACAAATAAGAAAAATTAGCTGAGTGTGGTGGCATGCACCTGTAGTCCCAGCTACTTGGGAGGCTGGGGTAGGAGGATCACTTGAGCTCAGGAGGTCGAGGCTGCAGTGAGCCATGATCATGCCACTGCAACAGAGGGAGACCCTGTCTCAAAAAAAGTAAAAAAAAAAACAACTGTGAGTTAATCAATTTCAGTTAAGTTACCAGGTTTTCAGTAATTTGTTGCAGCAACCACAGGAAACTAATACAGTGAGAGAGTTGATAGAGGGTGGGCCATAGGGCCAGGATTAGAAAGGGAAAAGCATAGATAAGGAAGCATTGCTGTAGTAGAGGAATTGGAGGTGTTTATGCAGTCCTGGGAATAAGAGGGAAGAGAATGAGAAATTCTCTTGGAAATTCTATGGATGGAGAGATGATTGCAGTTAGAAAAAGTTTGAAATTCAGAATGGAGCCATACAGCACAATGGCCATGCCCCATGTGGCTCTCTTAGCTAAGCATGCTCTGAAATGGAGCTGAGGAGAGGGACGAACTGAGCGATTAGGGTCTGGGTGGGTCATCCACATGAACGTTGCAACCACCCAGGATAATGGCAGCACTTGCGGCAAGGGGGAAGATTGTGAATCAGCTGCCAAAGTCCTCAAGAAATCAGGAGGAAGAGAAGGAAGATAAAGCAGTGGGTGGCAGGGGGTGGTCTTAGAGGGAGGATGGGGAAGGTTCAAAATGGAAGAGCCAGAACGCAGGAGCCTCAAGGGAACCTGCATAAAATTTTTATTCAATAGAGATGAATCTATGAATTATGATCTGGGAGAGACACTAGAGCGAAAAAAAATGCCCACCCTATGATCTGAACCCAAGGCACATGCAATGTTGGAAAGTGAGCAGCTTGTACTCAAGGAATCTCCCGGGGCAGGGTGATTACTTCCTTGGGAAAAATCCAGGCACTCCTGAGGGCCAGGACATAAAGAGCACATTCATCAAGTGATTGAGGATGACGAGTATTGGCTAACATGTGATGTGATATACTAGTTAATGTAACACACCACAGCACTTAAAAGCCCTAACATGATTTTATCACTACATCATGTTAAGCTTAATGATGTAGTGATAAAAATGCAGTTTCTGGATGTCACATGCGTGCCCAGGTGGTAGGAGTGCTGCAGCATAGCTCAGTATTATCCGGCTCCTAGGCTTCCTGGAGAAAGATGAGCTATATAGCTCCCTCAGTAATTTTAGTAATGGGCTAATTTTAGTTAGATTGTAAATATTAAATTTTAGAAATCTTCAATAACTAATTTAGCAAGTTACTCTTAAGTAATTTTAGGAGTATATAAAAATGAAGGTCTGTGGAATTGCTTGTCAGTTTTTTGTCTCTTAGAATTAAGCTAAAGGGAAATCTCAAGCTGGGAACTGCTTCGGACACACCTGCCTCCTGTTGTATTCAAAGTCACCCTTCTGCTCATTGAGATAAATGCATATCCGATTGCCTTCTTTGGAGAGATTAATAAGAAACTCAAAATAATCCAACTATTTGTCTCTTATCTACCTACAACCTGGAAGCCCCCTCCCCCACTTCAAGTTGTCCCACCTTTCCAGACCAAACCAATGTTCATCTTACATATGTTGATTGATGTCTCATGTCTCCCTAAAACGTATAAAACCAAACTCTGTTCTGACCACCTTGGGCACATGTCATCAGGAACTCCTGAGGCTGTCATGGGCATATGTCCCCAACCTTGGCAAAATAAACTCTAAATTAACTGATACCTGTCTCAAATTTTCCGAGTTCACATCTCTTTCCCTAAGGTGGGCTTTCCGCATGCCCAGAGCTTTCCTTACCTTTTGGAATTGAGCACACGCCATGTGTTTACGGAGCTATACACATCCCCGTCTGAAGCTTTCTTCCCTTTCCGGTGGAGAGTGTCCCTAGATTATACTTCGCCATTTTTGTCTCTTAACAGGCATGCCCAGGAAGTTGCTTCTCCCTGGGGCTGCATTCAATTAACATTTTGATGTTAACAGGTGTGGACCATCAGGAAATGGCCTCTCCCTGGCGCTGCTGAATTATCATTTTTAGAGAGGCAATGCAATAATTGCCCAACCATCCCAGGACATTTCTAGTGGGTGAGGGAGAGAGCTCTCTTCTGCCCCACTCATCCCTAACTACCTGTAACACTACCTTCTCTAGATGGGGTTAAGTCTTGGACCTTGATGAATTAACATCTCAGAAATTGGGCAACACCTGCAAGTGAAGTCCTTGATTCACTCCCTGTGCTGGAGGCCTGAAAATAGGCAAATATTGTTTGGTTTTTGTCAAAACTGGAAATTCTATAAACTGCAAACATTGGTCCTATAAACTGTAGATAGATTCTAAGGTTAATTTTCAAATGGATGATTTGGGAAGGCTCGGGAAAGCAAGTCTGAATGACATGGAAGTAGTATGGAGTCATAGTAAGAACAAATGTAGACTGGCTGGCCATATTTCCTGTGCAGATTGAGTTACTAGACTGATAAGGAAAGAATATACAGAACAAATCTTGCATCTGCATAATTACAAGGGTCCCCAGAGAGAGGAAGGATGAATCTAAGTGTGGGGTAAAGAGACAAAGAGAAATAGGGACTGAGAAAATCAGGGACAAGAGGGACACTAGTGAGGAGAGCCAAGACCCCCTGGTGACCATCAAACGGACCATCTGGAGGCAAAATTCCTTATCTGAGGAATTTAGAAGTAATCAAATTTCCCTAGTATCTAAAGTCGGCATGTGGTTCCAGGTCTCTTTCAACTTTTATTAAAAGTAAAATTTCTATACATCTCTGGAATGCCAAGCTGAAACTCATTTTATAACCCTAAGCTCCTGCCTTAAGGTCCATAAATACCACTAAGGAAAAATCCACTGCAATGCATTCAGTTTGCTTGCTGAGGTGCTCCACTGCACCCTTTTGCAGAGTTCTTCCTTTCTAATAAACCTTTCTTTTCAAACCTATTCTGTTGTCAGTAAATTCTTTTTACCAACCCGTGAGTCAACCACTTCCCAACACCAGGGCTCTGACACCTCTCCCGGCAACCAGTAGAAGTGGAAGTGGAAGGGAAGACAAGTGAAACCTTAGCCCTGGAGGAAAAGGGGCCTAAGAACAACTCCCTCTGAGAAAAAGAGACCATGTGAACCCAGCAGGGCGCCCCACTCTCCCAGCTGAGAGGAGATGCTGCAGGAGTCTTGCAGAATGGGGATGTCAGTATCAGTGCCCTGGACTCGGGGCACACAAGGATCAGGATGCCAGCACACAGCAGGGGGAGAAGCAGCACAGGCAAAGACTGCGGGAGCCACCACAGCCCAAGGAGCTATGCAGCTGCTGAGCCAAGCTGCAGACAATGGAGCAATCAGCACTGGCTCGTGAAGCACAAATTGGGTGCCCTTGAGCTTAAGAGAACAGAGAGCCTCTTTCTGTCAATGTTGTGAAGACCCAACAGACTCATTTTTTCTCCCTTAGGTTTGTAGGCAAACCTGGTAACTTAACTATTAGCTGTTAACTTAGCTATTCAGCAGCACGGGCTACAGGTTTCTGGAGTCCTTCTGCCTGAGACTGAATCCCTGCTCCTCTGTTTATGAGCGCTGACGTGCACAAGTTTTATTCATCCGTAAGATGGAGATACTCAAACTGCCTTCCTAATAGGGATGTTCAGAGGATTAATTGAGAATTAACTGTGTAAAGTGCTTAATAAATATTAGTTGTTATTAATACATTAGCTTAAGCCGGTGGTGCCTGGGGAATCTTAACCAAGTCTCTCATGACATATTTGTGGACAAGATGGAGAAATGAGGAATAGGCATAAATACAATTTTGTGACTTGTAACTGGTTACATGGCAAAGCAACAAAATGAAAATCAATGAGAGAATATCAGTCTGGAGAATTCTTGTGAATTACAAAAGACCTCCTGAGAGTCTTCAAATTGTTTCCCTACTGCAGGTCCTTGCTTTAGTGATTTTGTGGGGCCCAAGATAGTTTCCTTTCACAGAGGTGAGCTTATAGAAGTCCTAGGATCACAGTTAAATGGGGCACTTGACCTTCTCTCTTTAACTTTAACGTGCCGGCATGGGCCAAGTGCACTTTCCTTTCTTTCTGGTTCTAAGGCCTTTAAAATCAACTCATTCCTGCTCTGAAACTTGCCTTGATCTCTTTTCTGCTTTATGCCTCTCAGTCAAATTCTTTCTCTTGAGAAGGCAGGGGTTGAAGTTGCTATGGACCTATACGGATTCACTATCTGTAACTCGGGGGTAACTCAGATTTCTTCCACTGGTAAAGTAGAAGCTATTTGACAATCTCACCTATCTCAAGTTCCCAATCCATCTTAACAGTGTGTACTCTCTCCTCGTTGGGTCTGAAGACCATTCTTCTCGACAGAGAAGACTACAATAGAATGAGTGTGGAGAGCTAGGAGTTTGATAATCCAGCAGCACTACTTTCAGACTTGAGACAGATCATTTGCATGTAACACCTGGAGGCTACCTAAATTAATTATTCTCGCTTTCAGCTGAGGTAATTTATAACAGAACAATTATCCAGTTTTCCTGACCCCTAGTCTACATGCTTTTCATTTTTAAATTGTGTTTTGCCAACATGTGCTCAAACTGAATAAATGTAGATCAACCACATTAGATATATTTGGGACTTGAGATCTTTAAAGTGTTTTCTAGTTCTTTTGCATTTAAAAAGCTTTATTTGGGGATCCTGTATTCACTATACGAGGGAACAGTGGTCCCATTGTTTGAGCCTATAAGGTACATTGATGGGCTACCCTTTACCTCGGTCTGAATGTCCGTCTCCCACCATTCAAATATATATTAAAATCATAAGCCCCAAACTGATGGTGTTAAAAGGTGGAGTGTGTTGGGAGGTGACTAGGTCATGAGGGCAGCACCCACTTGAATAGGATGAGTGTCCTTATAAAAAACGCCCAAGAGAGTTGATGAAACCACATGAAAACACAGGGAAAAGGCACCAGCTATGAGAAAGTGAGCCCTCGCCAGACACTGGATCTGACAGCACCTTCATCTTGGACTTCTCAGCCTCCAGACCTGTGAAAAATAAATTTCCTTTGTTTATAAGCCACCCAGACTATAGTATTTTGCTATAGCAGCCCCAAAAGACTAATATAACCCTCTAAACTCCATTCTTTAAAATTCAGCTTGAAATTAAAAACATAGCTAAATACAGATATAATATTGCTTTATTTTATTCTAAAATCACGTACCTTAAAAATGGGGTCATCCACAAAACACTCCTATAAGCAGATAAGAGTGGTAAGGGCTCTTCAGTTGATGTGCCTTGGGATTGATATAAAACATGGATAGCATTGTGGGAGGCCAAGGCAGGAGGATGAGCCCAGGAATTTGAGATCAGCTTGGGCAACATAGTGAGACTCTGTCTCTACCAAAAAAAAAAAAAAAATTAGCTGAGTGTGCTGGCATGTACCTGCCATTTGGGGGGCTGAGGTGGGAGGATCGCTTGAGCCCAGGAGTACAAGGCTGCAGTGAGCTATGATGGTGCCACTGCACTCCAGCCTGGGCTACAGAGTGAGAATCTGTTTTTTGTTTGTTTGTTTTTACAAAAAACCCAAAAGCAAGTGAGTAGTGATAGGGGGACTGATAGAGAGTTTCCAGCCACAAATATTTTCTTGTTGCCTTTCACAAGAGGAACGCAGATTCATCTGAGGCTGATCCTTGTAGAGGAGGGTCAGAGGACCTACCTAGAGGCAGGCAGAATTTCCAATCTTGGCAGATGATGTACATGTAAGGCTATGACAGCAGACTCAAGGGAAGGGGCCCTCTCCACCACACATCAACTCCATCAACCTAAATCAGAGAATTGTCAAATCCACCTTTCCTTTGTAATTAATGGGTGAAAGTTCCATTATTGTAACTCTTATCCTTCAATATTTATTGGCTCTTCAAATAATGGAAGAGAACAATTTATTAGATTTAAACATAAGCTAAAGATGATTTGACTTTGGATTGCTGTGGCAGATGGAATTTTAATATGGCCCCTGTGATCTCCAGCTCTGGGTGTTACTCCCATGATTATGTTACCCTACCTGGCAGAAAGGATTTTTCAGGTGCAATTCAGGGTACCAATCAGTTGATCTTAAGATAGATTATCTGGGTGGGCTTGTCCTAATCACATGAGCTCTTTAAAAACAGAAACTTTTCTCTGGCTGGTTGCAGAAGAGGAGGTTAGAGAGATTTGAAGGATGAAAGGAATCTGGTATGAGGTTATTCTCTGTTGCAGAGATGGAGAGGGTCACATGGCTGGCAAAGACCTAACAGCAGCCGCTAGGAGCTGACAGCCAGCAAGACAGTGAGGAACTCAGTCCTATAACCACAATGAAATGAACCCTGCCAATGACCTGAGGGAGTTCAGAAGAGATCTTTGGTTAGTCACGGCTGTAGATGAGGACATGGCTATCTGACATTTTTTTTTTGAGACAGGGTTTTGTTCTGTCACCCAGGCTGGAGTGCAGTGGCACAATCATGGCTCACTGCAAGTGTTGGCCTCTCAAACTCAAGCCATTTTCCTGTCTCAACCTGCAGACTGGCTGAGACCACAGATGTGTGCCACCATACCTAGCTAATTTTTTAGTTTTAGTAGAGATGAGGTCTTACTAGGTTGCCCAGGCTGGTCTTGAACTCTTGAGCTCAAGCAGTCCTCTTGCCTTGGCCTCCCAAATTGCTGGTATTACAGGCGTGAACCACCGCACCCAGCCTACCAGACATCTTGATTTCAGCCTTATGAGACCCTGAGCAGGGGACCCAGCTAAAATGTGCCTGACCATTGACCCCCGGAAATAGTGAGATCATAAATTTGTGTTGTTGTAAGTTACTAAGTTTGTGGTAATTTGTTACATATCAATAGAAAATGAACACAATAGTGTTCTAGGATTTTCCCTAAAATTAATTGAGTTTTACCTTACTTCCCTGAGCCCACTAGATGGATAAGCTGTCTTTAAAATGTGACTCAGTGACAGTAGAAAGCCAACTTGGGATTTGAAGTTGAGGTGAAAAACCTATAACAAATCTTATCACTGTTGGAAGAGGATAGTAGTGATTGTCTGCATAGCAGATAATGTCAACTGGACATTGGAGTCTGGACTCCACCACCTTGCTACTTGTGGGGACATTGGTTAAGTTACTTAAGTACTCTTCAGAAGTGGGTTACAAATATTTACCTTGCCAAGTATTTGGCATGCAGTTTTGGTGAAATGCAAAGTGCTTAGCACAGTGCTTGATATACAATTGATATCTAATAAATAGTTAACAATTATTATTTTAATTTAAAATGGAAAGGCTGTGAAGATGTTAGAGGACCATTGACAGTAAGAAGGAGAAAAAAGAAAATCATGTACACGGGAAAATGCATCTAAATGTAAGCTTTGCTGTGGGTCACACAGCCATCACAGATATTCAGCAGCTGGATTTTATTCATGGGAAAGCCTTCACAGAGCCTGCAGATACGGCAAGATTTTTTTGGGGTAGTGAAATAGATTGCATCCCCAGGTTGTGTGTCAGTCACCCAAGGCCTATTCAGAATCTGTTCCTGTTTTGAATTTAATGCTCTATCTCCCTGGACTTGAGGCCACGCAAGAGTGAAGCTGGAACTCCACATGATCAAAAAGTGGAATGCATAGAAGAAAAGGAAATAAGACACATGATGTGTCTTTCAAACCTGACTTCACTGGCGGTCCTTCAGGGCTGGGAAGAATGAATGCTCAATTTTGCAAAGCTTTGGGTGTCCTCACTATTAGTGAAAACAGTCTATATATTTATATGGGACTTCAGAATTGCAAAATGAGAGAGAAGAAACAAAGACTTGTTTACTTACAGATTTTTTTCCCCTAAATTTAATTGGCCAAATATACTCTACCTTATGAAACATCAAGACAGGTCAAAACATGGTAAGTTAAGATTCATACTTTACGTGTATGTATTTCTAAATATAATTTATTAAATAGACCTGTTTGAATGAGATTTAGTGAGTTTAGTGCTAGGTTTCAAATATGTGTAGTGTGTGTGCATGTGCGCTTTTCCTAAAAACTCTCTATGATGTTAAATTATCCTTTTCTGGCCTTCAAAGACATTCATTTGGTTTCAAGAGTATCTATACTATGGGTATCTATCCATAGGGATATTAAGTCTTCTTTTTCTCTTATATCAACAAACCTAGGAAACTATAACTGTAAAATTTTCATCTTATACAAGGTATTTTATTACTCGGTGTTCTCTTTAAATAACAAAAGACATTAAGAATTGAGTAACCCTCAAGGTCTAGTTATTTTTTTTTTATCTCTCCACATTTTCTTCTTATTTATTTATTTATTTCAACTTCCATTTTAGATTCTGCGGGTACGTCTGCAGGTCTGTTACCTGAATATATTGCGTGATGCTGAGGCTTGGGGTATGAATGATCCCATCACCCACGTGTTGAGAAGAGTATCCAATAGTAACTTTTTAAACACTTACCCCCCGCCCGACCCCAGTAGTTCCCAGTTTCTACTGTTGGCACCTTTATGAGGGACTAGTTCTTATCTTATTATTTTTGTATCTTCCCATGGCCTCATCTAGGGTCAGACACACAGTTGTGGCCAGTAAACATTTATGGAAGACATAAAATATTTTAGACTCTATTCCCTGAGAAGCAGACTGGCCTGGTGGTGGAAGAAGAACTGGACAGAGAGTGAAAGCCTGCTGCCACCATCACGCAGCCTTGGCAGAGTCACTTTCCCTCTGGGCTGTTGTTTTCTTGGGTGAAAAACAAAACTATTGATCTGTTCCCTTTCAGCTCTGACATACGTGATTCTAACGAAGCAAGGAGAATTCGTGGAAGTAGGATAACAATGCTTTTTAAGAATATGCAAGAGGATAAGTAGCTATACAACAAGACAGGCCTTTGGTATGTTTGTGTGTGGAGAGTGCTTTTCAGTCTGATTCTGAACATTTTTGACAAATTCTGCCTCAGAGATGTCAAAGACCTGTTGAAAGCGATCCATTTTAAAATGTCCCTTTTCTTCTTGAAAAGGTGATCTGTTGTCCGTCAGCCATTGCTTTACAGGCCATGGAATATAGGGCACATCTATTTCCATAGCTGTGTATTTTTGCATGTGTTCTATCTCTATTAGTCTTGTTAAAATGATCACTGAGGGAATAATTGCAATCAGACGTCTGTGGCAACAATTCACTCACAGAGCCTGACATTTTTTGTGTTTTGTGTCTGAAAAGGAGTGATGTGGGACAGTGGGAAAGGACTCCTGTTTCCAGCTGCTTTTGTCCCTCGGTATAAAGCAGAACAGGTTTCAAGAGCAAAGGAGAAATGTGAAGGGTGAGAGTAAAAGAAATGACTCTTTGAAAACTAATGGCAAGTGATAAAAATAAGTTACTAAAAGACAGAGCACCTTTTGAAACAGAGCAAGCTTTGATTCTGACAGCGCTGGCTCTTGCTGGAAAAGGCACAGAGAAATGAGAACCTTGACTATTTCAGCCCTCAGACACCTATCCCAGAAAATCCTGCTGGAACCAATTACCAGGCAATTTACAAATTTCTGCTATAGACTCTGCCAAAGATGCCATCTGCTCAGACATACCCATGTAACACTGACCTATTGGTTTTCTGACCTGCGCAGGTTCTGGTAGGAGGCAGCTGCCTAATATAGTCTGCTTGCCCCATGCCCTGAGTTTGTCTTGCGATGAGATGGTTTAGATAGCTAATGGGCTAGACAGACTGCAGTGCGTCCTGCAAATGAGGTCACGCAAGCTGCCAGCCCTCCAGGCTCTCTTGGGTAATGAGCCTCTGGGAAATGCATTGAATGGGTCTACCTTTAAGGAAGACACAAACAAACATATCATTTATTTGCCATGGTGGCTTATACCTGTCCATGGAGAACAGCTATCAAAATGAAATATTATAAAACATGATTCTGTGAAACAGAACCGCGATTTTCATGTTATTTGGAATCAGGTCACTGGAAAGACAGCCTAAGTTGCTTCTTAGACAAATGGCCTGAATGTAAAAGGAGTTAGACTCTCGAACGCACCAATCTCACATCCTTCCTCCAGTTAACACACGGATGATTTTAGAGCTTTGTGTTTGCTGAGGAAGATGAGAATGACCCCTTTGAGAAATTCTGAAGCAGGGAAGAGTGGTGAAAAGTACTTTGCGGAAGGAAGCAGGAGACTTGGGTGGGCCTCCTGATCTACTCATAGCCCAGTCATCTGCAGTCTGTTTCCTAACCTCTATGTATCTCAGAATCCTTTTCTGCAAAACAAAGGTGGGAGCACATTTTCTGTCCACCTCACAGAGTTTTGAAAATTGAAAAGATGTATTTAAAAGTCTTTGAACACTCTTTCTACAACTCTTTAAAGTACAAGACAAGCATGGAATATTGTTAATACTATAAAGTCATTTGGGTATTTTACATTTTTGTATTGTTCAGTGAAGATTCTTCCTAGAAATAATATCCAGATATTATTAAAAGCACTCAGAGAGAATGTATTGACATTAATGAAAACTCAGATCCAACAAAGCCATTTCCTTGTCTTACTCCAAACTTTAAGACGGCTGAGGCTCACACTCTGTTGAGCACCAATTTGGGGCATTCACTGTATTCAGTGCTGCTCAGGGGACATTTAATGCTTTTCCTTCAAATGTCTGCATTTTGGACATTGACTTTGGAAACATAGCTGGCAAACATTCTATTAAATCCCAGCTAGTAAATAAATAGAAAAATACACTAGGCTTTTTAGAATTTCCTGGTATTATAATAACTGTCCTTTATTTGCAATCTGATCTCATAAAGCATATTTTCTTTTTCAAAACTACCCACCCAACTTCCAAAACTTAATCTGGAGTGTCACAAATGTGCATTTCAAATAGAGATTTTTGGAGGGAGTAGGATGAAATATGCAGTATTATATCTTAACACATTTTTAAGCCATGAAACATTTGCAAAATGCTTAGATCCCTGTGAACTAAATTAAATTTTCCCATGTGCCTAATTCAGGCACTAAATGTAGAAATTGTGACTTGGAACATTGAATAAAAGTCCCAGGCTTGGTTTGAGAACATTAAGACTTGAGCGATTGAAAACAAAAACGACAACTGTTTCAGAGGAACTGCATCATCTTTGAAGATAATTTTCTTCAAACCAGAATTTAAATTTTTCTTAGCAATAATTGAAAATGTCTTACCTTATGACAATAGAAAATAAGCATATGTAATTTCAGAGCCACTTGCGTGAACATACAAGTGAGAAAAAAAAGTTGTTTCTGTTTTATTGCTGATTCTTAGGTTGGGTGTAATCAACATTTGTTTTATTGACACTTTAGAAGTTTAATTGCTTGCTATAGTCACTCTCCAAAGAACAAGCAATTGGCCCTCTTTATTATTAAAATAGCTAAGCTACATCCCAGCTTTGTCATCTTTTCTTGCCAATATACTTAATAACATTTCTCCCGAAAGGAACATTTGCATACTCTTGTCGTGTAAAGTACAGGAATTGGCCTATAGAGCTATAATTGAGGGAAAATACTGCTTTGCCCACCTCCTTTGGAAGGCCCCATTTGAGCATAACTTGCATTATTTTCCAGAATTATCCCCCAATCGCCCTCTGTGCCATCTGGAAAGTAGGAAGCCCTGCTTTCCAATATGTGCACTGATGAATGTCGGTTCTTGGAAATTATCACAGTCTCAGATAATTATAGGAAGTCCTCTCTTGGCCGCTTTGTTCATCTGAAAAGCCGAGTTTAGTGGTAACTTCCAGGGCCCAAGTGGCTCCCTATAACACTCCCTAGTCCTAGACCACACCAAAGAACAAAGTACTCCATAGAGGTGTAAAATGAGAAATCAGAGTATGATTTCTCACTTTACACCTTTATGGGTTACTTATTAGTAAGATCTTCTTACTAATAAGATCTTCTTTTAGGTCTCCTGTTAATGTTTAGGCCACCTACCCCCATATTTAAGAAGATTTACATTTAGAAGATCCCAGATTTAGAACAACAGAGCTGGAGAGAAACTTAGAGATTATAAAGTCCAATGCCTTATTTTAAACAAGGTAACTGAGGCCCAGATAAATTAGGTGGGTGCTCAAGGCCACAGAAAAGACATCTAGAGGTGGCTCTTTTTTGTTTTCTCCATATAGTTAACATTTCCTGTCTTGGGGACCTTATTCACAAGATTCCAGAAAAGAGGGAAGATACTCTATTTAAAACCCATCAGCAAGCCAAACAACCCCAAACCTGACTGAAGCTCCTTGTTTTTTTTTTTTTCCCTTGAGGCGGAGTCTCACTCAGCCACCCAGGCTGGAGTGCAGTGATGCAGTCTCAGCTCACTGCAACCACCATCTCCTGGGTTCAAGCAATTCTCCCATCTCAGCCTCCCAAGTAGCTGGGATTATAGGCACCCGCCATCATGCCTGGCTAATTTTTGTATTTTAGTAGAGATGGGGTTTCACCATGCTGGCCACACTGGTCTTGAACTCCTGACCTCAAGTCGATCCACCCTCCTTGGGCTCCTAAACTGCTAGGATTACAGGCATGAGCCACCACGCCTGGCCAAAGCTCCTTGTTTATGTATGAATGGGAACATAATACGTGTGTTTCCATGATTTTCTTTCTACTTACAGAGACTGGAGGTGGGAATATGGGGAGGAAGTGGCTATGCCTCAGAATTTTTTTTTTTTAAAGACAGGGTCTTGCTCTGTCACCCAGGCTGGAGTACAATGGCACAGTCTTGGCTCACTGCAACCTCCGCCTCCTGGTTTCAAGCGATTCTCTTACTTCAGTCTCCTGAGTAGCTGAGACCACAGGTGTGTGGTACCACGCCCGGCTAATTTTTGTATTTTCAGTGGAGACAAGGTATTACCGGGTTAGCCAGGCTGGTCTTGAACTTCTGACCTCAAGAGATCTGCCCGCCTCAGTCTCCCAAAGTGATGGGATTACAGGCATGAGTCACTGCACCTCAGTTGCCTCAGAATTTCTATGTGCGTCATCAACAAAATATAGGGCATGGAATTCTCTACCAAGAGACTTTATTATAACTTGAGGATCGATGAACAATATTATAGATAGCCAGCAGGTTAAGTTTCCAAATGATTTTGAGATACTGTTTTGCAACTTCTATTTATAGCTTCTGTTTATGTATTGTAACATTGCTATAACATTCCTAAGGTTGCTATACAGCTTTGCATTTGTACAGCTCAGTTGGATCTTATCACTTACCCATTATAAATAGGAACACATAATTGGCAACATATTAGCACTTATAGTGACTATAGTAATAATTCAATAAAATCAGTAGAAAGCATGCATCTATACATTTTGAAAGGTCAAAGTAAGAGTTGGTGTACAAATCACCTATTACGCTCTCATTGTAATGTTCACTATTTACCATGTTTGCACATCTTGGGTTGTGCCCTAAAACAAAATGAAACAACCCAGAATTTGTTTCTTTGGGGTGTATTCTTTTTTCACACTCCTTGAACCTCACATGATCAGAAAATAACCAATTGACTTTTTTAGGGAGTAACTTTTAAGGATGTGTTAGTGTCCCGTAGAAGTATCATGGTGCTAACAACCTACCCTTCTTTTACACCTGTCTTTCTCATACAAATTATGTAACATTATGTAAGTTGCTTTGAAGACTGGTGCTTATTTTCCAAGTGCATCTAGTTCCTATAAGCTGGCACCAGCTCATTTATTTTTTAGCCTTTATTTTCCTAACTCTTAACAATAAGACTAATAATAAATTTGAATAATAAAATATTTTGGAAGACCCCAGAGAAATCGCTTTAGACTAAAGGTTATTGCTTAATTACTAGTCCTTTTTTTTTTTTTTTTTTTGAGATGGAGTCTTGTTCTGTGCGTCAGGCAGGAGTACAGTGGCATGATCTCAGCTCACTGCAACCTCCTCCTCCTGGGTTCATGCTATTCTCCTGCCTCAGCCTCTCGAGTAGCTGGGACTACAGGAGTGTGCCACAACACTCAGCTAATTTTCTGTATTTCGGTAGAGATAGGGTTTCACCATATTGGCCAGGCTGGTCCTGAACTCCTGACCTTGTGATACACCTGCCTCGGCCTCCCAAAGTGCTGTGATTACAGGTGTGAGCCACTGCACCTGGCCTAATTACTAGTCTTAAAATAAGGTCCCTACTATGGATAAATTGTGAATAAACAGATTGCATATGTACCTTGGTTTTCAAAAATCGGCTTTAATGGTTTTTTTTTTTTTTTGCAAAAACTATAATACTCTGACCAACTCCATAAGAAATTGTGTTGTTGGGTTAAAGACACATACATATCCAGTTACAAAGTCTTGCAATAGGTATTTAAAAAATAATGCACTATATATGCAAAAACATTCTAACGACCATGAGCACTTTTGTGAATACCACTCCCTAAGTACTTTCATTATTGAAGTGCCTTGACAGATTCATTCATAAATAATTCGTATACTCTCTCCCTTTCTGTTCATGTGTGTGTGTGCTCGTTTGTGTGTATAACATTTTTTTCTATCACAGGAGCCTATGTGGAGAGGATAATTTGATCTGATATATTCTTGTTTCACAGTGATTAATTTATGAAGAAATCAATAAACTCAAAATCGTCTGTCTTGAACAGCTGTCTGAACAGATGGAAAAAAATATGAGAGAACGTTCTGCTGGTGGTTGTGGGGCTGAAGGAAAGGAGAAAGAATAGGGAAGAGAGACAGTCCCACCCTGGAAGAAATTTATATCTTGTTAATTCTAGTAGGCATTCTGTGATTCTTTCCTTACCACCTCCTATTTCCCCAAAGAAAACAACTCTTTGCTATTGTAAACTGTGCTGCAATGAACATTCGTGTGCATGTGTCCTTATAGTAGAACGATTTATAGTCCTTTGGATATATACCCAGTAATGGGATTGCTGGATCAAATGGAATTTCTATTTCTAGGTCCTTGAGGAATCGCCACACTGTCTTCCACAATGGTTGAACTAATTTACACTCCCACCAACAGTGTAAAAGCGTTCCTATTTCTCCACATCCTCTCCAGCAAGGGAAAATGTGGCACATATACACCATGGAATATTATGCAGCCATCAAAAACGATGAGTTCGTGTCCTTTGTAGGGACATGGATGAACCTGGAAACCATCATTCTCAGTAAACTGACACAAGAACAGAAAATCAAACACCGCATATTCTCACTCATAGGCGGGTGTTGAACAATGCGAACACATGGACACAGGGAGGGAAGCATCACACACTGGGGTCTGTCGGGGGAAAAAGGGGAGGGACAACAGGGGGTGGGAGTTGGGGAGGGATAGCATGGGGAGAAATGCCAGATATAGGTGATGGGGGAGGAAGGCAGCAAATCACACTGCCATGTGTGTACCTATGCAACAATCTTGCATGTTCTTCACATGTACCCCCAAACCTAAAATGCAATAAAATATATATATATATAAAATAAAAAATAAATAATAAATAAAAGCACACACAAAAAAAGAAAACAACTCTTTTAACCCCTCTTGCCTCTTTCTTGAATTAGAATGTTTATTATGATAAAGCTGTATTTTTCAACTGTAGGTAGAAAAGCACATCACAACAATTTAAAGCTATATACGACATACTTATTTAAGACTGGTTGCTGGTTGGGTGCTGGTTGCTCCCTTATCTTCATAGTTTCTTTATCTTCATTTAAAGAAGAAATGTTTCATACTCTAGAGATGTCAGTGCAGGGGATGAGATAGTGATAATGTGCATAAGGCATTATTATACATTTCCAGCTTCTTGGTGAAATTGACTATGATAGGGTTGAAATTCTCAGGATGCTTAGAATTTCATCTATCGTAGACTTAATCCACAAGATGAAAACAAAGGTGGCTGCTGAGTGGAAAGGAAGTGAAATGAGTGATAAATCACACTTAGTTCAAGAATTATGATGGAAAATAAATTCACTTGGGAAGTTTGGATTTATCTAAACTACTTGAAAATTTTGACGATCAGCTATTAGAAGGTCTAATAGCTAGTCAATTTCCCCAGCTTTGGATCTTAATCTTTGTATGACAATGTATTGTGATAAGTGGGATTTGCAAGGAATGTGCTTCTATGTCTGGCTTATTGTATATTCATTACTTTTAAGTAATTGGTGAAATGTACTTCTATCCCTCAACTGAAACACAGTAAATATATTCCACATTTGAAATGGAAGGGCCCACATTAGTTCTAAGAAAACAAATCCTGGATCATTTCTAAAGGTGATAAAAACAACATTGTAGTCATTTACAAATATAAGTATGATAAATGCAACAGCTGCCTGCTTGAACTTAGGACTGCTGGATTTTATTAATGAGGAAAATGGTTCACTGCAGCACTTAGAAGAATGTAAGCTCTGCTTGGTCGTGAGCTCTTAATTGATCAGCAAACCTGAACAAAGTTAATGTTCATAATATCTTTTTACATAATTATTTAGTTTAGTTTAGTTTAGTTTTAAGATGGAGTTTCACTCTGTCATCCAGGCTGGAGTGCAGTGGTACGATCTCAGCTCACTGTAACCTCCACCTTGCAGTTCAAGCAGTTCTCCTGCCTCAGCCTCCCAAGTAGCTGGGAGACTAAAAGTGTGCGCCACCACGCCCAGCTAATTTTTGTATTTTTAGTAGAGGCAGGGTTTCACCATGTTGGTCAGGCTGGTCTTGAACTCCTGACTTCAGGTGATTCACCCGCCTCAGCCTCCCAAAATGTTGGGATTACAGGTGTGAACCACTGCTCCTGGCTTTTTACATAATAATTTTAAAACCACTTACTTCTTTCTCATGTTAAGTCACTGATTATTGACTTCAATATATAACAGGATATGGAATTATTTAAATGACTTTCCATTAGGTATCATCAGCAACATATGGTGTGCTTGAGTTCATCCAGAAACATTATTCTCTACAGAGTATCGTGATGCCATAGCTACCACAGTATACTTCGAAATGATATTCAGACTTGTTTTTTTGTGATGTGTTTGTCACTTTATCTATTCACATGAGTGCATCATTTTTCATTGTATTACTATAGTAATTTTATATAATAGCTTGGCTCAAGCTTTATTATAACTCACATGTAATGATATAACTTATAGAACATCATAACATAGTAAAAATTGTAGACATTGCACTTGAGAATAATTGAAATGAATAGAAAGTATGAATCTGGATTTTTTGTATTTTGGAAGGCCCTAGGAACAAAAGGTATTCCATTTCTTTCATAGTCAGAAAGCCAAATCAATTCCTAACCTATACATTAGAATCTGCAGTGCTAACAACTCCAGAATACTGACAGTGCTGAGAACAAAGACCATAGCATGTATATTCACATATAAGAATGGAGAGGCTGAGTGTCTCGTCCTCAAGCAACTGGATACTCGGCTCCCCCTGGATCCAAAATATGAAGTTGTCTCGGTCTTGTTTTAAGTTATCCCATTCAGTCTCTGTGTGCTGCAGTAAATGGATAAAAAGATGATGGGTTAAGTCCGTTCTTGGAATCATCACTACTCTTGTACTTCCATTCCAAACGTGAGCAATGAGGACCTCATGAGAATGGAGAAAGCAGTATTGCATTGGGAAAATTAAATGGTTTTACTTTAACAGGATATTACAACTGCAAATTGTATTGTTTTATTCAGTTGGCAAATGTTTTCCTCACTGTGAAAACAACAAGGGTGTATAGACACCTTCATTAGAAGCGTGTATCCCTTCGGTATTGAAGGTCCTGCTGGATCTCAGCTCTGGGCCTGGACTTAGACCCTGCTCTGCCACAGGAAGTGCTTACTGTAGCTCTGAGGCGCAGGCTCTCCTGAGTGCTCTGTGCCAATTCAGTCCTCACAGCAGTCTTAGGAGGATGTGCTATTGTGATCCCTGTTGCACATACAGGAAAACTGAGGCACAGAGGAGTAATGTCCTTGCCGAAAGCCACATAGCAAGCAAGAATTGAAGTCAGGTTTGGACCTAGGTTGTCAAGCTCCAAATTCAGATTCTAATTCCTCGCCGCACCCTGTAGTCTCTCATGTACCCTGTTAGTCCCGTGATATTAAACAAACAAAAAATGCTTTCCTCATGAAACGAGAGAGAATTGATGTCAATTCCACTTTGATACTAAAATCGTAAGGTTAATAAGAAGCATTTAGAATGGTACAGAGGAATGCCGTACCACCTGCTTCCAGTCACATTCTCTGGAGATGACACTCTACTTTTCCTGTGATGGCTCCCAGACATGGTTTTTTAAAGATACTCAGTGTGTCCAACTTAAATCTCCAACCTTTCATCTTAAAACAGTTCTCATCATGAAGAAATGGTCAGTGTTTTCTAAGGGGCTTCATGTACCAGCTCCGGTTAAAATTTTAATTTTAATTTAAAAAATTCAAATGGTAATTCAAGTAGACCAAAAAACAAAAGCTTTGGGAAAAAAAAAGTGTCTATTTTTCTCCTCCTATTTTTGCCCCCTCTGCCGAGTTCACATCCTCTCCTGCCCAATCACTGCAGTTAGTTGCAATATATTTTCTTTCAGAGCTTTCCTATGCACATCCAAGCAACTGATTCATTGTTACTGTATGTCAATTTTAAAAATAAAAGGTAGCAAATAAAAAGACTACTACATTTTGCTTTTTTCACTTACAGTAAATATTGAGTAATTCTTTTCATGGTAGTACATATAAACTTTTCTTCTTAAAATTGTAATATGTGACGGGCACAGTGACTCATGCTTGTAATCCCAGCACTTTGGGAGGTAGAGGCAGGCAGACTACGAGGTCAGGAGTTTGAGATCAGCCTGGCCAACACAGTGAAATCTGTCTCTACTAAAAATACAAAATTTTTGTACAAAAATACAAAAACTAACTGGGTGTGGTGGCGGGCACCTGTAAGCCCAGCTACTCAGGAGGCTGAGACAGGAGAATCTCTTGAACCCAGGAGGTGGAGGTTGCTGTGAGCCAAAATCATGCCACTGTACTCCAGCCTGGGCAACAGAGACAGACTCCATCTCAAAAAAAAAAAAATTGTAATATGTATCTCATTGTTTGTACGGATGCCACCCAGTCTGGAGTACAGTGGTGCAATCATAGCTCCATGTAACCTCAAACTCCTGGGCTCAAGTGAGCTTCCCCCTCAGCCTCTTGAGTATCTGAGATTATAGGCGTCAGCCAACATGTCTGGGGTAAAATTTACAATATCTGTCTGTCTAGCTATACATTCATACAGCTTCCCAGTATTCTATTTTACATAAATCTAGTACCTTAACTTCTT
The DNA here is from genome assembly GCA_036589455.1 of Ateles fusciceps. NCBI lineage: Eukaryota > Metazoa > Chordata > Mammalia > Primates > Atelidae > Ateles > Ateles fusciceps. Next base: position 14,152,257 of record JAZHEH010002597.1, on the reverse strand, counting down.
TATTTAACCTTTGCATTGTTTCCAACTTTTGTGTTACAAATAATAGTGAATAAATAGCCTTGTACATCTATAATTTCGAAGGTGTACAAATACATCTGTAGGATAAATTCCAAAAGTGAAGTTGCTGGGTCAAAACGCATATGCATTTAAATTTTGACAGATATTGCCAAATTGATATTGTATGGGACAAAAAATATCTTTTTTCTGTTTTTTCCTACCCATTTTATGTTCATGGCTGAGGTCCCTATAACAAAAGACAGATTAGCAAGAGAAAAGCGTACAGATTCGTTTAAGTTTTAGGAGATGCCAGAGCTTTCATAAGGCTATGAAGACCCAAAGAAGGTAAACCTGAGTATTTTTATGCTAGGTTTGATGAAGAATGGACAGAAATATGATAAGGCAAAAAAGAATATGATCTATAGAAAATAAAATGGGGAAATGTAGCAAGGGCTTTCTATTCTTTTGCCTTTGGAGATAAGGATGTTTCTTTCCTCTGGGTAGAGGATGGCACCTCTCACATAAAGATCTTATGGCCTGCTTTAAGGGAGAGGGGCAGGGGGAAGGTCAGAGTGACTTCCCTCCATCTGCTGTTTTATCAGATTCCTTCAGCTTAAAATATTCAATGGCATCAGTACCAAGATGCCATATTTGGGGTGGCATGTCCAGAAAACCAGCACTCTTTATAGGGATTGTACAAATTGCATGTCCACCTCTGATGCATGAGTGACCATTTCCCTACCTCTCACTATACAGGGTATATCACTAAACATTTATATTTTGCCAATATCTTCAATAAAAATGGATACATCAATTTAGGTTGCTCATCTTTTCATGCTAACAGCTATTTGCATTTCCTTTTTTGTGAACAGCCTGTTCAGGTTTGTTGCCTAATTTTTTATTAGATTGATTTTTTTTCTTCTCATTTTGTGGGAAGTCTCTGTATGTTAGCAAGATTAGCTTTGTATGTTATATAAGTGGCAAATACTTTATTCAATTTATTTGTCTTTTGACTTTGCTTATTATTATTTTCTTTTGCTATATGGATATATTATTTCTGTATGTGTAAAATTTATCAATCTTATATATCATGGGACTATGGACTTATTTTAACGTAAAGCTTAAAAATGTGAAAAAAGTACCTGTGCAGAATACACATAAAATCATGAATTTAAACTGCTTCAATATATTATATATTTTCCCCCAAAGAAATTGATTTCTGCAGAGTGTGTGACTTGAAACTGCCAAGAAGGTTAATGCCCTACGCCCTGGCTACAAAGTAGAATTTAAGCCTGTGGAGTTATATAGCTGAAGGATATTCATCACGGATTTTTGGAAGGTGCCCCCTTTCCCTGGGAGCCACTCTGCATTCTGGCTAAGCTTTCAGCCAAATGTTCATTTTGGGGAGCAAGAGTTGTAGGAGAAAAAAATGATAGGCAGCTTTGAGAGGAATCTGCCAGCAGAAATTGAATTGTATTTTCTCTAACCTTTGTAAGAGGTTTCAAGTAGACAAGTTTTATTATTGAGAATCCGGGATTTCTCTCCAGATAATAATAACAAGTATAAAAAATGCTTTGCACACATTTAAAATTTAATTCTCACAATAACTTTATGAGGTAAGTTCATTAGAATCTTCATTCTGTAGACAATATGAGGCTTGGAAATGTTAAGTAACTTACCCAAGTTCATACAGTTAGTGGGGAACAAAGTTGAGAATCAAACTCAAATCTCATCCCATTCCTAAAACCAGGCTCTAAAGGACAATCTTAGCTGCCTCTTCAGTCATAAAAAGTCCAGCCTAATTTTGCAAGACCCGGTTGCCTTCAACCAGGCACATAATTTAGCTTTGAGAGGAAAGCATAAATATTTCTGGATCCTCCAGTGATAACAAAATTCCCCGAGGTTTTTTTCTTCACTGGTTTTCAAATGGTAATAAAAAAAAGTTGCTATGAAAGAATCATATCCAAATCTCAGTCACTGTGAGCTGCGTGAGATCAGCTGCATCTTTATCCATCTTTGTGTCCCAGCGACTCGCACAATGCCTGGCATATATAGTCAATAATGCCTGCAGAATGCATAGATGGGTGAATAAATCCTCTCTTTATTATCCTCCTACTTTTCTAACTGACTTAGTTTTTAATTTAATTTTTCCACTAGGAAATACATTTACATGGTTCAAAATTCAAGGCACAAGAAGGTATGCGGCAAAAAGTTCCCCACCCCAACATGCGTATCTTCTAGCTACTCAGATCTTTTCTCCATAGGCAATTACATTATTGGTTTCTTGTGTATTCTTCAAGCATATCTAAACAAAAACCAATATATATCCCATTAAACACAATTTAGTTCTTTAAAAACACATATATATTCATTATAAAGTTGTAAAGCTTGTTAATAAAAATCTGAATCATGTTGGGAAGTAAAAAGAGAAAGAAAGCTTTATTGAAACAATCCACTGGGAAAGTTTTGGGGTATATTCTTCCATCTTATGAAATTATGAGGTACTCTTTGATTACTCATTTCATTGCTTTTCCCTAACACGAAGTCAACTTTAGATGTTAACAAGCAATGACTGAACATCACTCTTTGGCAAGGTTTCCGCTGGGTTGCTTGTAACTTTGGCCACTGCAGGAGAGGGAGCATCTTCTAGCAAGATGCAGGGGCAGCTAGGAAACAGTGACTTCTAGGGCCTGAAGAGAACACAGATGACACTGCTAAGGATTTTGCAGGAGGCATCTTGAGTGGATCTTTTTGCAGAATCTATTAGCATCTGCAGAGATTGAGTCTGGAAGGAGGTAAATTTAAACAGTTTTAAGCAGATACTGAGAACATCATATAGTTAGTCTGTCAGTTTTCCATCTCTATATATCTATATCTATATCTATATCTGTATCTATATCTATATCTATAGAAAGACAAGGTTTCTCTATGTTGCCCAGGCTGGACTTGAGCTCCTGAGGTCAAATGATCCTTCTACCTCAGCCTCCTGAGTAGCTGGGACTGCAGGTGCAGGCCAACATGCCTAGCTTAGCTTGTCAGTTTTGATTAAAAAAAAATTCTGAGACTATGCAGAACTGCACTTGTCGGTGGGGGATACATCCTGGTGTGGAATGAAGAGGTGGGCCAGGGGTGAAGTTTGCACAATGACAGAAGCAGAGAATGATGACCAAAACGGCATCCTTAGCTTGTTTTTTCAAGCTAAGGAGGACTTCAAGCTATGGGCTTGAGTAGTACTCTAACAAAGAGATTGGTACTTTACACTCTATGTGAATATGTTGGAATAATAGAGGCAATTACTGTGTGTATCTCTGTACTTTGTGAATGTGTGTGTCTGTGTATATTTATATCCACACAAACAGACTTTTTAGTACACTTAACATTTTCCATTACAAGTAGAGTTTAAGAAATTCTCAATTCAGCAATTTTTTTTAAAGATATGGATTAAAAACCCATTCATATGTCATTCAGAAAAGTGTTTGATCATGGGAATTTAAACACAATTGTGGCAACGCGGGCCCAAAGTGGACAGAGCAGGTAAACAGTATCCTGTAAAAACTGGTGTCAAGACAGTAGAGCACTGTCTGGGAGTGCCACAAACCACACAGGCATTTATTCTCTAAGGTTTGGTCTGGTAAGTCTTCTCTCTTAACTTTCAGCTTCAATGAATTGAGGCTAATATGTTCAGTGAAAGGAGCTAAGACATTCTCTTTACTGGAAGTCAAGTGTAGAAAATAACCATGTAGTAAATTCACAAAAAGAATGATACAGAGTAATTGCTTTCAATCTCCTAACCCTGCCCCTGCTCCCCTTGGTGCATTGTGGTTGTTGATTTATTCCTCTGTCTGCCATGTTAACCCATTAGCCCTTACCAGGGCTCTGGCACACTGAAAGTGCTCGATAAATATTTGTTGAGTGAATATTGTATACATTTGCATTTTTAAAGAAATAGGACAGTGAAGATGAAATACAGACATCTCTCCAGTGACCTGACATAAATAATCGTCTTTCTAGCTCATTGTCACCACCCTTCATTACTGGTCCAAAGGTCCTTTGAAATAATATCTTTGGGGTTTCTGGCTTACTGTTTTCAATTACTTCAAATTGTGCTCTTCACATATCTTGGTCTGTTTGTGCTGCTGTAACAGAATACCTGAGCCTGGATAATTTATAATAAACAGAAATTTATTTTCTCACAGTTCTGGAGGCTTGGAAATCTCAGAAGGGTCTTCTTGCTGTTTCGTTCCATGGCAGAAGGCAGAAGGACAAGAAAGGATGAGAGACAGAGAAATAGGCCCAACTTATCCTTTTATAAGGAACTCACTCCCGTAGTAACAGACCCACTCCCATGATAATGCCATTAATCCTATTTATCCACATAATCCACTCCCATCAGGGCAGAGCCCCCATGGTTTAATTGCTGCTTAAAAGTCCCACCTTTTAATATGGTTACAACGGCAATTACATTTCAACATGAGTTTGGGAGGAGATGAACATTTAAACCACAGCATCACATTTGGGGTCTATCAGTGTGTCTCCTGGGATAAATGGATGGTTTCACATTCAATCTTTACTAAGCCTCTTCCCTTATTTCCTTTTTAAAATTGGGAGGCTTTTTGCCCAGATAATAATCTAAATTTGGTAAATCAAATAATTTCTTATATTGTAATATAGTAAACTTTTTATATATTTAGGATGATAGTGAATGAATACTAACTTGAAATGGTGCCTATAATTCAGGTATTAAGGAAGTTTTTTTCTAAAATTGTAAGTTGAACAGAATTTGTAACAGATGGCTCAGCATCAGTGAAAGGTATAAAATGCATCTTTAATTGGTATTAAATACCTCCCTGTTCTGCAGGAAACAGAGGAGAAAGAAGATTCACAAACACTGAAATGACTTGATTGAGCATAGCCATGGTGCATTTTTGTTTATCAAGATAGCATATGTTATTCTCATCATTAAATGCCCACTAAATTGTGTTGAAACCGGAAAGAAGATTAGAAGGCAAAACATGGGAGTGTGTAGAAAATACACATGAGTGGAAAAACCAGCTCAGGTTGGTTTTCTGGTCCTAGATCTACCACAGCTGATGTGACCTTTGGTAAAACAGTAAACTTGTCTCTCGGGTACTCAGGGTTTTATACCTGTAAGTTGGTAAAAATCCCTGCCTCCCTATCTCAGGGGGGAGCAAATAAGAACTTGGGATAGTCAAATACTATGAGCTCTTTATCACATAAAATATATATTTTCCCTTAAAATATGACCATTGGGGGTAACCAAAATTCTGAAAAGCTGTAATATAAATGGCAAATTCAGTAGCATCAGTAGCACAAATAGAACTCGGCTCTCTTGCTACAATGGGTTTTAGTCATAAAATGTTCAAAATGACTTCATGGCCATGTATTTGAGATAAAACAGAAATTTTATTTTCTTTTACAAATTTCCATATGCAACACCGAAAACAAAAATTTTAGAAATAAAATGTAGTAGACTTTCAGATTGTTGGTGAGTGTTAGTTTTTCTCTTTAGCTTACTTTTCAGTTATTTCCTTACTCAAAATTTTCTTTTCAGTATGTCATTTTCCTAGGCTACAAGCTCTCAAGGTGTTCTTTTCCCCCTGTAAAGAGAGTTCCTTTGGGATCTAAGGGCAATTGACAATGAGGGATTATAGATTCGATGGTTGGAAATAAACTATGATTTGTTTCTTATTGCCTTGGTAAAACCAAAGTCTCAAATTAAATATATTGTCACTATTATAATTATACTAAATGGTCTGGTAGATATTTTTATACCCTCTGAGTATCCAAATAAAGCCAGAATTTAAAATTCAGACACAATATGTTTTCTGGGAGGAAATTCTCAGCAGAGACATTTCCATTTAAGTATAATTAACATTAATCTGTGGAAAAGTAAATGGCAAAAATAATTTATTTTTATTGACTGTATTTTGACTCAAAATGATTACTGAGTAAGACATAGAATTTGCTTTTATTAAAGGAGAATAGAGATAATCTGCCTTTATTATTTAAAACTGTGCTTGATAGTGCATCAGGAAATAAACAATATGTCATCGACCAGATGCTGGCAGCAAAACAGTATTTCCTCATCTGCAAATATTAAGCCACAGATTGGAAAATTATTTTCTCATAAAAATCATGTAAAGGAATAAATTAGTATCTTACTTAAATGCAAACCAAAGAGTTTTAGTGACACCTGCCAAGACACAGGATTTCAAAGGGAAGTGTGACTTAGGGTTTATTATTTTGTTCTGTAGCAACCAATCTTGAGTTGCTATCTATCACAATTCAATTGGGGACATTCTTTCAACTAAATCAAGTAAAATCGGAGGTATGTAGGACAGTCTATAAGAACTACTCAGAAGCAGTTAAACAATACTTTATCAGATCCTACAGGAAGATAATGAAATGTTCTCACCAAAATAAAAATGAACAATTGGGCTGTGACTCAGGTTTCATCCTTTGTTATCTAACTCTTTAGAATGAGGATAATGCACGCTCTGTAGAGCCCTTCAGTTTCTAGATAAGTATACCCAAAAAGTATGCCATCAAATCACAGAACAATAGATGAAGTAGTGTGTAGAAAAACTTGAACACCATCATTAAGCCAAAAATGCCATATACATGAATGTACCAATTATTTATTAAGTGAATATTTTGTTTAGATTCTAGTTCTAAAAAGCTGAGACAAATGGGGCTTAACAATAATTAGACATGGAATTTAGCACATTTAGGTGCAATTATTTTTTCTGATGATTATTTTCACTGAAGTTTAAAAATATATATAAATATGAGCAAGACTCTTCATAAACAAAGTATACCAGGAACACAATATCTCTTATGGAAGATAAAACATTTGCGTGCAGCACTGTCATAATCTCAAGAAATACCAGAAAATCACTTTGCCATTTTTGTAGTGCATTTGTAAGGAACACACGTACCCTATTTATGTGAGATCTCACCTGATATAATAACTATTTATAATTTGTGTTTCTATGATACTTGCTTGAGAAGCCACAGGCTAAATGTGTGTTAGCATTCCTAGGTGGAATTTCTCAGAATCACTGGTTGAATAAGAATAGGATACTAAAGCTTAAAGAAGTCTTAGGGATTATCTAGGGCAATACTCTTCTCCCCCTATTCTTGTTCTTCAGATACTCTTTTTTTTTTTAATGATAACACTGAGGCTTAAATGGATTAAAGAGATTAAGTGACTTTCTCAAGATTATAGAGGTTGTCAGAGCAGAGCTGAAACCAGAACCAAGGTCTTTTCATTACAACTCTGCTTCAGTAATGTAGGTCACAGAGTACGGGGCAGTACTCTCAGCAGGTTTTCTGCATGACTTGCCCATGTTCATTTATACCATTCCCCGGAGGGTGCAAAGCCATTTCTAGAGAAGTTGCATTTTCTTTTTTCATGGAGTGCAGTTCAGATGTCAGAAGTCATGTGAGATCATCTTGGAGTGAGTCAGCTCCCGCAGTCCTCCAAAGCCTTACTCCTTTCTTCTCTCCTTAATTGGTGATTCTCTAACTACTTGTAGAAAGGAACAGTTAATACTATTATTGTTATTTTTTAAAAGAATTCCCAATGTTCTTGCCGCATGCGTGAGTTCTACAACACTTGAGCTCATCTGTATCTAAGCAGGGAGAGGAGGCTCCACCTCATGCACTTGGGTATTGCAACAACGTCAACTTGCTACCAAACTCTAAAGGTTTACCTCAATTTCAGTAATTTATGGGTTGGTGAAAGGTAACAAATTGCTTGCACACCAACCCTGGTCCATGAACCACACTTTGAGTAGTACAGGTTTAAGGAACACACTTGTAAGATGCCTCCAAATAACACAGCAGAAACCCCCAACATTTTCTCTTCCCCCTCAGTTCCTCTCTAACTTACCCCTCAACCCCCACCATGCTAGTGAATGACATTAATTTCTCCCTGAAAAAAGCAGGAGCTATAGAGACCTGCTCCCTCCTTCCTATCCCTAACCCTACATTATCTGGATAAACTATATAAACCTTCTCCCTCAGCTTTAAAGAAGAAAATGTCCTTCTTTAGGTCCAGTTTGGTAGGGTGGTTAAGAGCACTTTCTCTAGATCCAAGCTGCCTAGGTTTAGGTCCTGAATTTTCACTTACAAGCAGTAAAATTCAGCTAATATTATGCTTAATTTCTTCATCTATAAAGGACTTAAAATAGCATTCTGTGTGTAGTAAGTAATTAATAAATGTTAGCTATTATAATTATCCAAGACTAACCTTGTCATCTAAGCTCGGGGGCTGCTCCCCCTCTGTATTCCTAGGGATCCTTTGCCACTAATAATATCCCTTATCCCTGGTAACTTCATGCTATGGCTATGATCTCATGTTGCTTATACTTCTATTTAATGGTTCTGCATCCTTTCAAAGTTATCCTTCTAGAAAGAGAATCTAGACTTTGTGTCTGTATTTCCTCACTTCTCACTTTTTTCCTCCCACTTATTTACTTATATAATTTGGTGGGTTAAGAGAGTCACAGTGTAACCGTAAGGGAAGTTGTTGGCACCTAAACTAGATTAGGAGGGCAGGGAAGACTCCCCTGGAGGAAGTGACATGTAAGTCAAAGATAAGTGGGAGTTAGCTAGGCTAAGAAGTTGTCTTCCAGATTGATGAGACAGTATGGAGCCTTTGAAGAACTGAAAGTCAATTCAGTACAGGTAAGAAGATACGGAGGAAACTGGAATTGAGAAGCCAAAAAATGTAAGAGACAGGACTGGAAAGGCAAGTAGGGGTCTGTATGAGAAGTTATGACAGAAGTTGTACTTTAACCGGAGGATGCTAGGAAGACAGATACTGAGAGTGCCAGCACAAATACCCACTTAAAAAAGATCACTCTTGTTCAAGAAGGGTGCTATGGGAAGTTTTGAAGTCAGTGAGATAATCAGATTTCCCTTTAGAAGGACCACTGGATTAGAAGGAGCAAAGGAGCGTATAAAAGTACAGGGACACAGGAGGGCATTTGCAGGTTTTATGGGAAAGTGTCAAGATATTATTTGTAAGATTGTGGTTCTAGAAAATCAGTGTTCTAGAAGGAGGGATAAAGGTCAGGAATTGAGGAGCCAGAGGAGGCGTGGGATCAAGAGGAGATGACAACTAAAAATCGACCTACCATGTGATCCAGCAATCCCATTGCTGAGTATATACCCAAAGAGAGGAAATCAGTATATTGAAGAGATACCTGCACTCCCATGTTTGTTGCGCCACTGTTCATAATAGCGAAGATTTGGAAGCAACCTAAGTGCCCATCAACAGATGAAAAGATAAAGAAAATTTGGTATATATACACAATGGAGCACTACTCAGCCATAAAAAAGAATAAGATCTTGTCATTTGCAACAACATGGATAGAACTGGAGATCATTATGTTAAGTGAAATAAGTCAGGCAGATGAAGACAAACACCACATGTTCTCACTTACTTGTGGGTTTTAAAAATCAAAACAATTGAACTCATGGGAACAGAGTTAGAAAGATGGTTATCAGAGGCTGGGAGTGGTAGTGGGAGGGTAGGGTTGGAGGAAGGTGGGGGATGGTTAATGTTTACCAAACAAACAAACAAAACAAAAACCAGAAAGAATGAATAGGACTTACTATTTGATAGCACAACAGGGTGACCATAGACAATAGTAACTTAATTTTACGTTCTGAAATAGCTAAAAGAGTATAATTGGATTGTTTATAACACAAAGGCTAAATGCTTTAGGGGTCGATACTCCATTCTCCATGATGTGATTATTATGCATTGCATGCATGCCTGTATCACAACATCTTATGTGCCCCATAATTATATAAGCCTACTATGTACCCACAAAAATTAAAAATAAAAGAATAAAGAATAAATAAATTTTACAATCTTAAAAAAAAAAAAAAATGATGAGATTGCAGATTTCTGGTTGTACTGCCATGTCCTCAAAGCATGGCATTCACCAGCATTCTAGCCAGCTACTGAAACTGGATGTTGGCTTCAAGATCCTGATTTTACCATCTGAGGAGCTCCCAGCTCTGCTGTTCAGGGTAGCCTAGGAGAAGTCTGGGAAGACCCTGGAGGAAGACCCTAAATCCAGAAAGTTTCTAATTCCACATCCTTATGGGGTGGAGCCTCTTGATGACCCCTCCGGGATGGGGATGGGTGATGATGTGTGATAAATTCTCAACAGCTTCCCTATAATGGAGAAGTGCACACCATCAATATCTTCAGCCACACTCTAAAGGTTATTTAGCTCATTTTTTTTTTTTTTACTTCCTGCAAAGTCAAAGAGATATAACTGACTCACATGTGAGGAGTGCTCTGATAGCTTTTTAGAGTAACTAGATACCTCAATAGCTTCTTACAACCGAAGATGAGTATCAGAGCTACAAATACCTTTTGGAAACAAAGAAGATAACCTGTTAGTAGGAAAAGTAGAATTAATGGATTGAGTTCAGAAAGTGATTCAGGAACTGGAGGAAGTGAAAATAAACTAAAGAAGGTCAGAAAATTTTGAGAAGTTCAGGTAGAAAGTGAAAAGCTGAACCCAGAGGAAAACAAATATGGGATAGTTAAACTGTAACAGTTGGAACTGGATGCTGGGCTGCAGAATGACGAAAAACAGTTGCCTTAGGCACAGATCTTGCTAAAGATGCTCAAGAAACCAACACTTTTACTGAAAAGTTTGGCATATGGCATGATGGCCTCATAGGCATCACCAATATGACCCAGTGGGCTGGAAGGAGATTAATTCCACGTGGAAGCAGACAGCTTTGCTGCTCAGATCCTGTCCAATAATATGGGACTGACATTTCAGGGGCATTGACTTGTTCTTGTGCAAGTCACTCCTTATTTTTGAAGTCTTTGACAGGGAAATGCCCTTGAACCACTCTGGAGACTCAAAACTTCTCTTGGATATACATTTTAGTGTATAATGGAGGCTTTCCTGGATGAGTTTGAGAAAGATGAACTTGGTCGTTGTCTGCCCTACACAATCAGTGAGGAGTGAGGAATGACTCATAAGCAAAGAAGCAGCAACGGGTCCTTTTCCAAGAGAACCCTGCTAAGATCACTCGTTGCTTTTAATTGCTTCTTCTATTTCTGATCTTTTATTGGAATCATTCTCATTGTTCCCAAAAAACATCTTTTAGTATTTTATTTAGCACAGATTTTAGTATTTTATTTAGCATGACAAGTTTTTTGTTTTTGTTTGACTGAAAACATTAACTGTCTTTATAGTACATAGTAGTATGGGTTTGCCATTATTTCTTTTTAGCATTTACATACATTATTTCATTTTCTGCTGACTTCTATTTCCAGTTCTAATATTAGGTACTAAACTTTCAATCGAATTGTGGCTTTTTTGAAGATAATCAGTCGTTTCCCTCAGCCACTTGTTAGTATTTTTCTCTTTGTCTTGCAGTTTTATTATGATGTGGTGAAAATTCTTTTTTGTTTGTCCTGCTTGGCATTTGTAGTACTTCCTGAGTCTCTGGCTGTATGTTTTCAATCAGTTTTAGAACATTCTCTTAGTCATCAAATTTTCAAATATTGTTTTTTATCTGCTCTGTCTTCTCTCCTGATAGGATTCTATTTACACATATTCTAGAACTGCTTACTGTGTCCTTCATGTCTCTTTCCTCTCTTCTGTATCTTGCATCTTCTTTGATTTTCCATGGTTTATTCTGAATAATTTCTTCTTTTTTAGTTCACTAATTATTTCCTCAACTATTTAATCTGGAATGAATAATTTAATTTCAATTATTGATTGAAATCTTTATTTTGATTTTTATATTTTGCAGGTTACAATTCCCATTTTGTTCTTTGTTTTATAGTTTACAGTACTTCAAAAATGTCTTAGTTTTGTCTTTTATCCCCTTCAACATAAAATTTTAGTTAAAGCCTGTGTTTGATAACAAAAATATATGGAGCCTCTGTGGTATAACCAGTATTTCTCTTTTTTTTGAAATGTTTAGATCATGTTGGTTAATTCTCTTGTGTACCTTGTTATTTAAAAAGTTTTTTAATTAAAAAATTCATTGAAGTGAAATATTCAAGCAGAAAAGTGCACATATAAGGGTATAACATGATAAATTTCCACAAATTAAATCTATGTAGCCTTCATTTAGATCAAGAAACATATCATTACCAATATCCCAGAAAGCCCTCTTTGAAGCTTTCTAGAAGCTATCTCTTCCTTCTCTCTCCCTCTACCTACCCAATAATAACCATTATTCTGTCATCATATGCTATAGATGAGTTTTTGCCTGGTTTGGGGCTCTGTATTAGTGAAATAATAAAGCATGTATTTTTATTTATTTTGCTTTTTTCACTCAACATTGTCTTTGTGAGCTTCATTCATACCACTTCATGTAGTAGCTGTGGTTTGTTCATTCCCACTGCTGTGTTGTATTCCATTGTGTGACTGTGCCACAGTTTATTTAGCATTACGTTATTTATAGTTTTCAGTTTGGCACTTTAACATTCAGGGAGGCTAACATTCTTATACACACCTTTTGGTGAACATGGCTAGTTATTTTTGATTGATTGCTAGTCACCATTTTAGCAAAACTGAGAAAATTGGACACTTAGGGTGACGTCACCTTTCTCTAGAGAAAACTGACATATTATTTTACCTAGAACAACTTCAACAACAACTGTGATGGTTCTAAGCAGAGCTGCAGTTGCTGTAAGGACCTATGTTTGGTTCACTTTTGTTCTGAGGATGCCAGCCTTTGCGGGGTGGGGGGATGTCTTAATCCTAGCTTCACCCCCCACACACTTCAACCCTTGTCCCCCATCGTCTTAATAACTGTAAAAGCTCTATTCAGGCTCTTAGGTTCTTGGTCCCACACCTCTATAAGAGGCAAGTGCCCCTAGAAGAAAAGTGGCTCCCTATATTGGCCTTACTTCTCTGAGATCTGTCTTGCCCAAGACACTGACCTTATGGTACTGCACTGTCTTGTCTGTGCTTTGATGCCATCAAGAAGAGTTTTAGCATATTTTGTTTAGCTTTTCTAGTTGTGTTCATTAGAAGAGTAGATCTAAATTCCTGGTCACTCCATTGCCTCTGCAGTCTATTTTTTTCTTTTCTCTACTGAAACTGCTCTTGCCAAGGTCACTAATAAGCTCTCATCTTTTTTATTTGGTATAGTGGACAGTTTTAAGTCCTTGCCTTACTTGATCTCTCGTACGCCTGATCCCATAGATCTCCCCCTCCATTCTAACACTCTTTTTTCTTGCCTTTCATTCCTCAGCTAGCTCATTTCTGATTGCCAGCTCCTTCTCTAGCTACCTTGTCTGAGCTTTTCCTTTAAATGCCTACCCTTAAATATTTTGTTCTTTTAAATCTCAACCTTATACAGTTTCTGTGAATTAGTCATATTCATGACTTCAACTGCCACCCATATGCTGATGTCTTCAAGATCCTTATTCTTGAATGCCAGAGGATTATTTCTTCCTACTTCTTATATATCTCCACTGAATGCCCTATGGAATTTGAAACTAAACATGTCCAACAGAATGCATCATTTCCTCCAACGTTTCTAATTATACTCTTCATTTCAAGAAATGGTCCCACTATCTCTTTAGTTGTTCAAACTTGGGAGTCATCTTAAACTCCTTTTTTCTTTCCATTTCCCTCATTCCATCAGGCTCCAATTCTATAGAATCTAGTCCTAAATGTATACACTACTTTGTATTTTAAAAATATTTGGCTCAAATATCTGTGTGACTCCAAGAGTCAGAAAACAATTTAAAAAATGAGAAAATACTTGGGAGATATTCAGCCTTTAAGTTTGGGACTTTGTGAGAGTTCTGTACACATGGATGGCTTACATGATACTAAATCTCTCAGAATGCTGCTCTCTGTCCTCTAGTCAAAGGTTGGGACACTTCCCCGTGTCCTCCTTCCCACATATTCTATTCAAAGAATACCCATCTCTTAGTCATACATTATTATTACCGTCCACCCCATTTAAGTCACTGACTCAATGCTACATATATTTAAAGCATGTATATTTAAAGCATGAAGATAGCAATTTATGCATATCGTGTAGGTCCATGTGCAGAAAGTAGCCTGTGTATTGGTGAAGTCTCCCTCTGTTTCTCTTTTCCTTTCCTAAGTTTTCGTATTGTTTGTGCCAGAATTCAGCATAAATTATATGTTGCCATATTTTGCTCTCTAATTGTTTCCCGAGCATTAACTCTATATCCACAACTTGAGGGTTAGCTTCCTGGGAGCAAGCTTGGTGTTTTCCACTCTTTTTTGTGTTCCTTGTTGCCTGTCCTGGGGCTGGGCTACAGCAGATACCTGATAACCATTTGTTATTTGATAGAATTAATTAGAGTAAGATAACTTAAACTCTCTTCAAAACTTTTGGGACTGTTGATTCTGATTCATATAAGAAGAAACAAACTCCTGCTCAAGTGGAAATTGCCTTCTCAGCTTTTCTAAATAAGTACCAAGAAACAAGTATCATACAGTTCTTGCTCCCCTGGGAATTTGTAAATGGTGATGGCGGACAATTACACATGAGAATAATTACCGATGTAAAATCAGTGGCTTCCAGGATACTCGTGCTTGTAAAGTGTCTCACAGCTTCCAATTGCTTTCATAATTGGACACAAACCACAAAAGTGGTTATGTCCAGGGTGACATCATTAACCATGTAGGGACACAATTGCTTCTAAAAGATTTTTTTGGGGTCCAGATGCAATATATAATATACACCGTTGATTACCATAATGTAGGAAAGAAATAAAACATCCACTAGAAATGGATTCTTTAAAGGAACTCCTATGAGGGTAGTAACACATTGTGTGGATTTGTATTAGGCCCATGGGCCGTATAGTGCCAAGGGAAAAATTCTGGACCAGGAATCAGAACTCTCAGGTCACATTTCACTTCTACCAGCTGCTGTTATGATTTTGAATAAATCACTTACTATCGGTACACCTTAGTTTTCTCATCAATAGAACAGGACTATAAATACCATCCCTGGCAAATTCATAACCTTATGTCATCTAACATAACACATATGAAAGAATTTCACAATGAGCTAAGTACAGTAGCAGTGCAAGGCTCATTATTGGGAGGCTGTGAATCAGCAGCAGGGTTGTACTTGTGAGGAAGAACCCTGAAGCCAAGAGGCTGGCTGTCAACCCCAACTCTGCCACTTACCAGCTGGCCAACCCTAGGCAATCCTCTCATTTCCCCTTCTGTAAAATGGGGTTCTAATGACAGTACCTACCTCACAGAATTGTTGTGAAGACGAAATAAGTTAATACATAGAAAGCATTCATATTATTTGGCACAGAGTGAGAACTATTATTATTCTTGCTGATTGTAGGCATGATCTAAAAAACAAAGAGTCTGAGATGTTCTTAGTATGTTGAAAAACACTTGGAAAAGAAACAAAATAATCTATTTAAACAATTTGTTTTCTAGTCTATAGGTTATATTTTCTGGGACGTAGGCAAAGTTCTTGTCCTCATGGACTTATGTGAATAGGATGGGGAGAGACAATTAGTAAGCAAACAAATAAATTCACTTATTTATTTAGTCAGGAAATGACTAAAATGCTTTATTTGGAAGGTGCTATGAATGTAACAGTATGTTTAGGCTGCTATAGTCGTGCGGTCAGGGAAGGCTGCTTGAAGATGAGATGTTCATGCCAAGAACAGCAGAAAAGAGCTTGCAAGAGTGTGGGATGAGAACGCTGAGGCAAAATCTTGGGAAGGGTCAGACTTGCAGACTTGGGAACAGAGACGAGACATGGCTGAGATGTAGCATCAGTGAGAGAAGGCATTTTATAAGGCTGGAGAGGGGTTAGTTCACATGAGGCTTTTAGGCCACGGCAATGAGTTAGATTTTATTCTGTAAATTCCAAGAAACAATTGAAGTGTTTTGTTTTCAAAAGGGATCAAAGAAAACAATATAGAATGTTTAATTTTATATGCCAAAGTTCTTTTTCAGAATTAAAAGCAAGTTTAAATGAGGAACATTGATTTTATAATACATTATTTTGCTCAGTTATCAGATTGATGGCTTTAGATTAGTTTCCAAAATAAACAACCAATTGGGATTAAAGTATTTATTTTTTTATTTTTTGGCAGATACAGTGCTGGCTGAGAGATTAGGATGTTAACTAGTGGTAATATTTAAGATTGACATGCAAGGTTAAGATGACCTTTTGCTTTGGGGATAAATGCTTTATATATCCATATTATGGCTCTAGGCCGAGATCACCACATTGTTTATGCCTTCACAGGAAAATATTTGATCTCATTGTCAGTACCCCCAGCTCCAGGGTGATTGTCTGGCCTCCAGGGGAAGAATAGTAACTTCTCATTTATCAGACTTAAAAGGGAAGAACTGCTTCTGGTTATGAATATCAGAAGCCAGACTAATATAGCCTTAAACACATACGGATTTATTTACTTATTTTTTGCTTCATTCAGCACAGTTTAGGGTAGGAAAGCAGTTCAGAGGTTCAAGTTATAACAAAGTCAACCTCTTTGGAATTCCGTTGGTCTAGCCCTCATGGTCCCTGGATGGCTGCGGCAGTATCTATCAACACATCTAGAATTCAGGCATGGAGGAAAGGGTGGTGTCTGCATCAGGAAATCAGAGACTTCCAGGTAGTCACAGAACTCTTCTGCTCAGACCTCATTGGCTTGAACTATGTCACAGCTATTTTTTTTTCATCAGCAAGGTAGTCTGAGAAGATGATTTTTACCACCTGTAGTCAAAGAGGAAAAGGAAAACAAGGTTGAAATGGGTTTGTTTGAGCCACCCTATATTACCTTTTCATGGAAGATTCCTTTTGGAACTTTAGTTCCCCCTAGCAGTGACAAGAACTACAGCAGAGAGCAATCGGCTGCAAACTCTTGGCATGAGAAATTACACCTACGAATGGTTATCTTGGGAGAGCTAAATAAATTTTCCAGCTGACTATGAAATCTGCAAGTGAAGGTAAACATCTGTATCAGATAGTAAATAAAATTTTAGGACTGACTAACTTCCATAATTGATCCCGGATTTTGGCGATTAAAGTCACACATATAGCCATCTATTTAAATAATCTTTGTACTTGAGAGGGTGAGATACTTGGCTTCACTTAGCTGTATAATAAAGCATCCTGACGCACAAGCACAGTTGCTTCTGAGTGAGTCGGGCTCTTTGGCTGAAGCTCAGCTTGTGTATTTTCATGCAACTTTAGAGTATTGTCCCTGTGATTTATTCTTGGATGGAAAAGGAGATGCAGGCTGTCAGATTTTATAGTATCTGAAAATGCCTTTAAAGGGGAAAAGAAAAGCAGTTAAGTGGCTGGAAGAACTGTAACAATAGTAAATCCTAGACATTGTCTTCATAGAACAATGAAAGTGATTTGTCTGGAAGCTGATAAACTGAATTAATTTTTAAAAATCAGACTTGATTAGTCAGTGGGTGCAGAAAAAAGTGTATATTCGAGGAGTTACATGAACTCTACCATTTCCTGTGCTCTCTTGACAAGTTTCCTCAAGTGTAAAATAGGGAAAATAACAGGGAATGGGGAGCTGTAATGGACGTTTGCATTAGGCAACATAGCAGCCAAAGATCCTTTGGATTCCAAGAGATTCCCGAGATAGATGGGAGACATGGCCTCTTTCCCCGAGCATATGAAAAAAAATTTCTTCTTTTCGTCTTGTGGAAGCAAGCTGGAAGCTGCCTAGAACCCCAAACAGCAAGTAGATTTTGCTGAAAATCATCTCTAATTGCTTCCTAAGGTCACAGCCAATTCTTTAGGGAGAGGCCTAAAGAGGCAGCTGGCCACGATGTTTAGAGGGTTGAGGCATACTCTAGAGTGGAGTTGTTGGTGTCCACTGTCCAGTGTGGGCTACCTAAGGAGATGGTTTTGGTGGCAGAGTTTTCGCTATGCCTTTCCCAAGCTTCTCCTATTTGATCCTGGTTCCCTGGGCTTCCTGTAGATTTTTTTTCCAAATATCCCACTTCCTGTCTTAGTACCAGAGTGAGTTTCTGGTATTTGTAACAGGGAGCTTTGCAGGGACAGGATGGGAGTAGTGGACATGGAGAGGCACCAGCCACATCCTTCTTCAAGGAAGGACTTGAGGCTCTGCTGCCTGCTGTTTCACGTTTGCCTGAGCAGCAGAGAGATACTTACTTGTGCTGGATGGTTGCCAAATCTCGACTTCATTTTATACTATGCCCCATTCACATACCCTTAAGTGTTTAAAAATTTGTCCCTTTGGGATGTTCATTTTTACAAGCATTTAAAAATGCAGCTTGGGAATCTTTACTGTCTCCATTAAAAGACTCCTTCGGGGTGTGCCTCGATTGGCTGGGTTAACTAGTGGCAACAAATAGTGATTCTTTAGAGCAGTTTTAACGGCCAGAAAGCTCATCCTTGCTGCATATAAAGCTGTTATTTCTTCAGGCAATAAACTAGCACAGTTCTTGAAAGTATCAAATATGATATATGTCCCTCTCTAGAATAGCCCTTGCTGGTGATAATATATCCTGTTTATTTTTACTAAATTTGGATGGAAACTAATTTTTGACTATTTTTGATATTCAATGCATATTTGATGATGACTTCAATCTGAATTTTATGGGGGAAGGAAAAGTAGCATTATTGAGTGCCTCCAATACACCTGGAGTGTGCCAGGCACTTTCATAATTCTTCCTTTAACCCTCCCAGCAACCCTGAAACTTATGCAGCACTATCTTCACTTTATAGAAAGGAACTCTGTAAAACTGAGATTCAGATTGTCTACAAGTCTGAGATACAGATTATTTTAAAAAACCAAATTAGGTCAAGGTCACCCAGCTAAGACATAGTGACAAAGGGATGCCACACAGGCTTGTCTAAGACCCATATATTTTTGTTTATCTGGTCATTAAATATTCAGTGATTGCCTAACCCGTACTGGGGATAGCAGAAAATAATGAGTAAGTGTCTCTTTCCTGAAAGAGCTTATTGACTAGAAGGGAAGACAGATTCAAAACCAATTAGATAGATAGGTGATTGATTGGTAGATAGATAACGATGCAGGCATGCACGCGCGTGCACGCACACACGCACACACACTCACACACAGTACAGGAGTGATTGTGCTACTTTGTGGGGATCTACCCCTGGTATTCTGTGAAGTCTCCACTAAAATCCACTACATTGGGCCAGAGACCCATGACACAGAGGTGTTGTAATACAGGTGTGCAACGATATATGTCTGTAGTAATACAGATGTGTAGTGATAGAGGTGTGGAATGTACAGATATGTAATGATACAGGTATGAAATGACACAGATGTGTATTGATACAGATATGCAATGGTACAGATGTGTAGTGATATAGGTGTGTAGTGGGATACATATGTGGAGTGTACATATGTGGAGTAATACAGATGTGTAGTGATACAGGTGTGGAATGTACAGATGTGTAGTGATACGGGTGTGGAATGATACAGTTGTGTAGCAATACAGGTATAGAATGATACAGATGTGTAGTGATACAGGCATAGAATGATAGAGGTGTATAAGGGTACGTATTTTAAATGTTTCGCTTTTGTCAGAAGTGGATGGAGATAATTGGTCTATTAATTCTTTACAAAGAATAAAACTGGGCCCCCATGTAGTTTACATATCTTTAACAAAGAGAGAGAATTATGCAGTGCCTTGAGGGTCTTTGTACAAAGTTTCTTGTAGTTGGAGGATTTTGCTAAAATATGATATTAATGGGTAGATAGATAGAAGAATAGATAAGGGAGAAGTTTACTCATTAATTTTCCGAAGGGTCCTCAGTCTCTCTCTCTGATCAAGGCACGTGAGAGACAGTCACTGCGTTGTGCTTGCAGAAGCTATAAGCCAAGTGTGTCTGTCTTGTCCCAGAGCTGGAGCCCAAGGTCTTTGGGACAGTCGAGGACCCCAACCTTCAGACAGTGTGTCCCAGCATGTATGGGTCATGGTTAACTATTTAATTATAGGGAAAACAAAAACTAACACTTAAATGAGCTTGGGTCTCTTGGTGCCTTGTGTTTTCCTTTTTATTTTGATGTTATAAGGAATGCTGGCCTTGTCTCAATTTAGCAGACACACTGCTAAATTGTGAATACAAGCTGCCAAACTTTTCTGTTCCTGAGTTCTTCCATCCTGTTCTATTAATCTTGCGTGATTTTTGAGAGTATCAATTGAAAGGCCTTACATGAGGGAGTTTTGTGTACTAGCAAGTGGGAGTTTTGTGTACAAGCAAGTGTTACACAAATGAAGGCCAGCATTTATAGTGCCTGTAGAGAAGATGTCTGTGGGGAAAAAAGTAATTGCCGGGAGGTAAGTCATTAAGGAAACTCACAAAAGAGCAAGTAGAGAAGTCATCTCCCACTGTGCGGGGCTGGGTGGAAAAGGCCTGTGGTCACTTCTGCACATTTCTCCTTTTGGTCAGGGGAGGCAGGTGCATGAAGCTAGAGGTGACTCCTGATTTATAGCACATCTAATTTGGTTTTTATGGTTGATGTTCTAACAAATCCAGACTCAGGAAGTAAATCCTGCTCATCACTCAGGACTCTGATCAGCTCCACACACCAAGCCATGATGTTATTTTTTGCCATTTTCCCATCATTTAAAAAATATTACTTTGTATTGACACATCCGTTGGTCAATTTCTATTCTCTCTCTGTATGTTTAGGTATATTTCAAAATGTCTGTTTAAAGTGGTGCTATAAAAGTATTCTTTAGGTATACGGTGAGGCTTTCTTGAATGGCTGTGGTCTGTATGCTGCTGTTTTCTCTTCGATAAAAATAGAACCAAAAAATGGGTCATTTTAGTTCAGATTTTGCTTTTGGTACATTTCTGAAGTCTCTCTATAAAAAAATAATAACGGATTTATAGCTGAAATGGGCCTCACAGATCATGTAATTAAATGGCCTCATTTTACAGATGAAGAGGCCCATGAATGTTAAATGATTTGTTTATGGGTGCTCAGTAATTACCGGCTGAATTAGAACTAGAGCCCAAGTGATACGGGAGCGGGTCAGGGAAGTGCTGGGTAGAGAAGGGTGGGGTCCCTGGCAAGGGTTCCACCCTCGGGCCTGCGCTCGCGGACCTAAGTGAGATCAAACACTCCTGTTTCATGATCCGATTTTTCTGGTACACTAGTGCAAGAACCCCAGGATACAGAAAGCCCTCTGTCCTTGCGATAAGGCAGAGGGTCTAATTGAGATGATTGACACAAGCCACCTGTAGATGACAAAGCCAAAAGAGTGTCCTGTAACACAGCCCACTGGGGCTTCGGAGCTGGAAACACTCAACCCTAGATGCTGCTATGGGGTCAGAGCCCCAAAAAACGCTCCCCCATGACCTGCCCATCTGCATGCTTCCTCTAGGGGTTTGAGCAGTGGGACACTGAAGAAGTGAGCCACACCACCATTGCACACCCAGTGACGGGGTGAGGGGGAACAAGGGAAAACTCCTCCCATTTCACAAGGTTTGCTTGCTCTGAACTCAGTGCTTTCTGGATCACACCGTGATTGACTAGGAAGAGGGCCCAAGTGTCTCTTTCTAGGACACATCTGTTTCTACCTTAGAATATAAGTTTTCCCTCCCTGTGTAGCAGTGAGAAAGGGGAGAAATTCTTCAAAGCTTAATAGAAACTGATATTCCTTATGCCAGAGATGCTTTTTAAAATATTTATTTTTTTATGATTCTATGCTTGTTTGTGAATTTAAAATCAGCTTATTTAAATAAGGTGTACTTGTTATCTTTACCTGTAGTCCTTCCATAAGTTTTCTTCGCAAGCATATATTTTTTTTGGTATGGATATTTCTTTCCTTTTTCTTCAAAAGATATTACTAACATTGCTTATTTTTCTTAGTCTCCTATGACCTCTTCCCAGTGCTTGGTAGCTTTATATTTTAAGTGCTCTTTTGTCTCCTGAATAACGTTTCCTCCAAAGTCAGATTTTCCAATAGTTCACCTTGGTTTTTCTTTTAAATGTTGATGCCAGAAGAACCTCGCCACTTCCATATCACACCTGCTTTGTGACAGTAGGTGAGTTTTTCCATAGGCAGGACATCGCTCTGGGTATACTGTGCATCCATGGATCATGAGGTAGGGCAGGGTGTGTTTGCTGATAAGCACTACCTGGGAGGAAGCTAGCTGAAATCCCAATTCCATACTTTAAGCATTAAGCTTTCCCAGATGGTTAATTCAGTTTCTTTAGAAATGAGCCCTCCATCTTGACTAGGAGTAAAATGCCCTACTATGCTCTTAGTGTTGGGGTAATGATGAGAGAAATAAAGGGTGAGGATTAGGATGGGGAATCTGGAGTGCACTGTCATTCACATAAAGACTTCCAGTGAACTCATCCTCACCCAATTTCAG
This sequence comes from Ateles fusciceps, assembly GCA_036589455.1. Lineage (NCBI taxonomy): Eukaryota > Metazoa > Chordata > Mammalia > Primates > Atelidae > Ateles > Ateles fusciceps. The sequence goes on along the minus strand of JAZHEH010002597.1, from coordinate 14,129,859 downwards.
TTCCATCTCTCACCTGTTTTGCAGCAATAGAGAACTAATACATATTCAAAAGCTTCTATGTGATCTAGAAGCAAATTAAAGAGTTGTGAGTAATAGAATGAGGAACTGAGGTGGAAAAAAACTTCAGACTAGTTCAGAGTGTAGTCATTAGGTAGGACCCTAACTACAATTTGTGAAACACGAGATTTGCAGGTATAGGCCAAGGAATAAGTAGATTTGCATTGTTGAAAAGTGGAAAAATTTCCTGCTGTTGAAGAGAGGAAAGTTTCAAATCATTATAAATGGAAACTTAAAGACAAGAGCATGGTAAGTTATTATACCGTGGCCTGAGTTGAAAAACATTATGTTGGGGTCAAACAAACATTACATGGCCATACTGACAAGCATAGCCTGAATCTCTGGAGCTGTAAGAAACGTAGGGCTCACTTAGTCAGAACCTTTTTTGCACAAAGAGAAAGACAAGACATAAAGAGGTTAGTGATGTGAACCTTTAAGCCATATCTTAATCCCACAAAGCCCATTATAGTGTAAATGTAGACAGCCTGGAATCATTTTACATCTCTGCTCTAGTCTTCCTCATTACACATTTGATTCATTTCCAAGGACGAAAGTGTAAATGTGCTTTCAGGATGCTGACTGTTCAATAATTTATGTAAGGCTGTAAACACATTTCAGCACATTTAGGAAACAGATTTTCCTTTTTTTTCTATAGCGCAGTCTCTAAACAATTTCTGGTCAATTCAAATCCCTTGTTATCAATGGTGTTGTCAGTTCCATCTTTTATAATATTCAGAAAATCTGTCCTAAAATGTACCTCTTACTATGTCATCATGTCTAAGAATTATCTTTCCACCATTTTTGTCCATACTGCAAATTTTGCCAAAATTATTTCTTTTTGCTAGCCGGAGATCTTAATATCATCATTTCTCTTATAAAATTCATTCACCAGTACTAATGTCATCTATCTCCTCTTTGTCATGTTTACACATATGTTATATACACAGCCCTTTGATATCTAAAATCCTTCCTGCACCATTTCATTATATTAACTATGTCTCTGGTAATACCTGGGATGTGGCACATTTTTTCTTTTGGAGAGATACCTCACACAAATCAATCTTAATGTATACTTCTAGCAATGGTTAATATAATAGACATTCATTTCAGAGTTTCCTTTTTGCCTTTTAACTCAGCTTGACTTTTCCTTTTTGCATTTGCCTATAGATATACTCCTGGTATCTAGTTTCTATTTTTATTTTGTATTTCTCCTTTTTATGCCATTAATATAATAAAGTCAATATAATTCTTTCCTAGATTGATCTCATATTTTAAGGCTGGAGGAACCATAAAGGTAATACACCAGAAGCTTTAATTTCCTTCATAAGGTCTATCAAATATGTATACCAACTTTGTGTAAACAGTCATCTCCCAAGTTTGTTTCCTATGCGGGCAACTTAGTGTTTAGAACATTTTTCCTCACATCAGGTCAAATCTGGTACCAAATTTCCTCCTTGCTTTTTGCTCCCTTCCTTTCCTCAGTATTTAACTACCGATGATGCTATTTGCATGTTTCTCTTTTCTCTTCATTAATGTAAAGGGCTCCTTTATCATCAAAAAAATTTATCTCTTTTAGTGGGTATGCTTTTCAATTTGCATCATTAAACATTATAACATGTTATTTTTCTAGCTAATGAGAGGTTATAAAACCAACATCATATAAAGCATACACCATCTAAGTCCTATATTTCTTGAAAAAAGTGACGGTATAGTGGGAATGAACTAAGGTTTGTGATGGAAGGACAGAACAGCCTCACAAAAATTGCTTATTTCCCAGACTCTGTGCAATAGTCCCCTTATCCTTGGGGAACATGTTTCAAGGTTCCCAGTGGATACCTGAAACCAAGAATAGAACCAAACTTGATTATTGTCAACTGAAACAGGTTTCTGTTTGTGTCTCCCACCCATAGATTTAGTGCCTTTTCCATCTTAACTGAGCACTTAGCACACACTGCGGCCATAGCTTTTCTGTTTCAGTTGAGGTGCAACATCGAAACTAGCACAAATGTCTTATTCTATCTTCACAATTTTATAGATAGAAGGTTTGCCCTTACCATAGATCTTAGCAAGCTTAGCAGACATTTTTTTTTTCTTTTAAGTCAAGAACTTTCACCTTTTCGCTTAAAGGAAGAACTTTATGGCTTGTATTTAGCATATCTGAATTGCAGACATCACTCCTCTGGATCTTTGGGGCCATCGTTAAGTGAAATCATGGTTCCTTGAACACAAACACTTGATACCTCAGCAATGGATCTGATAACCGAGTCAGCTACTATGTGATAACAGGAAAGAAGCGTCTACCGCGTGGATGCACTGGACCAAGGGATGATCCACCTCCTGGTGAAATGGAGCAGGATGGAGTGAGATTTCATCACACTACTCAGAACAGCACGCAGTTTCAACTTCTGAATTATTTCTGGAATTTTCCATTTAGTATTTTAAACGGTGGTTGACTGCAGGTAACTGAAATTGAGCAAAGTGAAACCACAGATAAGGGGAGACTACAGTATTTGTTTTTATTGCTGACATAACAAATTACCACAAATGTAGTGAGATGTATTATCTTACAGTTCTGTAGGTCAGAAGGCCTTGATGGGTCTCACTGGACTAAAATCAAGGTGTGTGCAGGGTTGTGTCCCTTCCACAGGTCAGGGTAGGATCTGTTTCTTGCCCTTTCCAGCTTCTGGAGTCTGCCTCTATTCCTCCGCTGGTGTCCTTTTTTCTCCATCTTCAAAGCAGTGCAGCATGTGAAACCCTTCTCACATGGCATCACTTGGACCTCCCTTCTGCCTCCCCTACTATATTTTTAAGGACTTTTGCGGTTAGAATTCCCCATCTGGATAATTCCAGGATAATCTCCTATCTCAGCTTTAAACACCTGCAAAGTCCTTTTTGCCAAGTAACCTAACATATTCACAGATTCTAGGGATTAGGACATGCATATCTTTGGGGCCATTCTTCTGCCTATTACAGACATTATACCTGCAAGTTTGGGGGTTGCCACCCATAGACTTAAGAGTGTCGCATGCCATTTGTTAACTCATTGAACCAGTAGCTATTGTACGCTTACTGTTTAAAAACAATTATGTTAAATATTTTGAGAGATGTAAAAAGAAATTGAAATTATGTTAGGTAAGCCATCTCCATCCGATACAAATCTGGTATACCTTCTCCAGTGTCCTCAATAATGCCGTAATAATAATGTCTTCTCTGTCTCTCTCCTGCACTGGTTGGCCCTCCACTTTTGAACTTGGATGAAGCATCACACTGTAGGGAGTGAGATCTGGCAGTCACCAGGGGGGCTGAATAGGATCTGAGCACTGACAGATGGGGATGATTCACACAACCTCAAAGTTCAGGGGAGTTAGTCTCCAATAGGTAAACCTTGGTCAAAGGGAAGAGGGAGATGACAGTTGGGTATTTGTCTGTTATGTGGACTACTGTAAGGTACACTTCCTCCTTACAACATTCTGGAGAAGTTCTGCTGCTGAGTGAACACACCCACTGAGAAACTTCTGCATTTCTCCATGGCTAATTGTGAAGCAATAGCTAACACAGTAACACTTTGCATTATATTTTCCTTTTTTTTCTTTTTTTTTTTAATTTAGGGGAAAGAACAAACACAGTCCCCGACTACCACAAATTATGCAGTCAAGTTTCCCGCATTTGGGGAAATCACAGGGGTCATTACATTTTCCTTTGCTTCCCTTTCCTTTATCCTTCAGGCCCTGGGTTTGCACCTCCCAAATAAGTTGTTAGCAACGTAATCTTTGCCTGAAGTTTTGTTTTCTAGAAGACCAGGGCTAAGACACCATCTAACTAGGCCTTCTCCAAATATCAAGAAATAAATAAGAAAAATGTTTCTAAACTCATAAATGCTTTGTCTATTAAAATACTCTTAAAATATTGGTGATAATTAGTGTTCAACATAAACTATAAGAAATAGAGACACACAATGAGGAAAAGTTTTAGAAGAACTATAAACCTACCTTCTTTTCACAGTTTTTGCTGTTGCTCTTGTGCTAAGCTTCATCTGTTAAAAATGGGGAGATTGCTCTGTGGAAAATGAGGAACTACGGGTCAGGGAGAATGATCCTGTGTACGCTACACCAAAATTTGGACTTTTTGCCTAGTATTAAATAAACAGCTTTCATAAGGGCTTCCTTACATAGCCTGCCCCAGTATCTACCACATATATACGCCTCATTTTACTAGGTGGCCATCAGCTCATATTTAGAGTCTCCTTCCAACCAGGTTGTAAAGGCTTATGGGCAAGTTCTCTTTTAGCCTTTTTGATTTTCCCACAGTGTTAAACAGAAAGAGTGCCTTTTATACAGTAAGCACTTGATAATGGTTTATTTATTATTGGAAATAGCTGGCAATGATTACTCATACAGTAAATACTGAATCTAACAGAGAAATCTTTAGTATTTTTTCTGTTCCTGCGCAATGACCAGAGAATGACGTCAACACTACAAAGATATTCTCTGCAGCTGAAGTTGACATTTTCCTATGTAGTTCTGAAGGTCCCCTGGACATAACCAAATGGGGGATCATAGCATATAACTCCATGTCCAGAAGAATATTCTGGTGCATGTTTAGGAATACCTGCACCCAGTGGAGAGCAAGAGCCAAAAAACCATATGAGTTGCCTGAGAGACAGTGGATATCCTTTGTCCTGTCTTACGTTATACAAATCCGTTCAGAGGACTTACTTTTTCAGCTTTACAAAAATCGGCCCCTCGTGCAAAGAACCAAGGAAGATATGTATTTGCCATTTTCATTTCTCAGAAATAGCAATTCAAATTATATTAATCTCAGGTGATATTTACCTTGGTTAAAGTATGCATTTTAAAGCAGACAATTTTCTTTAGTCAAAGTGGGATTGATAGATAGTGCCCTCCCGGGCCCTTTGGTGTGATTGGCTAATACGATACTGCAGGTCTCTTAAATATTAATGAACCACCAATGCCAATTTGAGAAACTGTACAAAGAACATTGAAGCCTTTTAATATTATCACCCAGGCAGAAGTAAGATTTACATTTAGGTGTGCAACAATTAGATAAATAATTATGAATAAGCATATGTTAACATGCATCTATTTTTACAGAATACAGCGTTGTATGTATGAGGCAAGAAGAAAGATAGATGCTTGTTACTAATCAAGTTACTTTCCCTGAACTTGCTCTTTGGTCAATGGATGGGAAATGCATCTATCTATACTATGAGGCATCCACCAACATCTATGGATCAAGTGACAAGTGGTGAAACCCCTCACTCTCTGCATTGAACCAGAAATATCCTCCTAAACCATGTGGCAGTATAGTTTATTCAGGTTATAATGTGTATTCACTGTTGATGAAGAGTCAGAAAGAATGAAATTTATGTATGATTGATGTTCATTTCATTTCTCTCTTACTACCACCCTCATATATACATCAGAGTTGTTTGTGGGCCTACATGAGAAGTTTAAAGACATCCTCTCATCGATTTTGAAGAAGTCAAAATTTTCTGAGTTTCTGCTAGGAGTCCCTGAGGAGGGATGGAGAGGAACAAGGCCCACAAGGTAAGTCAGGCACTTTCCAAGCAGCTCTGCTATAGGCTTCATCATAACATCATCTGTATTATAATTTCATATTTATTTGTCTCAGCTTCCCATTGAACTAAAATGTTCAATTATTGAATAATGAATAAATATTGATATAGATTCTTCCTGCATAAATTTTTAGTTTCCAAAACTTGTTTGTCTTTGTTATGATAACATAGATAAAGGAAAATTACATAACCCCTTGTTGCCAGTGTTGAGAAGTGGTAGGTAGATATAGTGAGAACTTTCAGGAAAAGGGAAATAATATTCATCCAAAAATATTTTTACCACTGTGAGTTAGTTCCTGTAGTAAATAAAATCTTAAAATTTAGTTGGGGACTTACTATGGTTCATGTACCCTGCTATACAGCATTTGACCAGCTCTGAACACATTGGAACTCTTCCATGGACAAAAGGGATCACGTCCAGTTCAAAAGCTTCTGTACCGCAAAGGGAAGAATCAACAAAGTGAAGTGACAACCACAGAATAGGAGAAAATATTTCCAAAATATCCATCTGACAAGCGATTAATAACCAGAATATGTAAGGAGCTCAAACAACTCTATAGAAAAACATCTAACAATTCAATTAAAAATTGGGCAAAAATCTGAATAGACATTTCTCAAAAGAAGACATACACATAGCAAACAGTATATGAAAAGGTGCTCAACACCACTGACCATCAGATAAATGCAAATCAAAACTACAGTGGGATATCATCTCATCCCAGTTAAAATAACTTTTATCCAAAAGACAGGCCATGACAAATGTTAGTGAGAATGCAAAGAAAAAGGAATCCTTGTATGCTGTTGGTGGGAATGCAAATTAGTCCAACCATGATGGAGACCATTTTGGAGGTTCCTCAAAATTAAAAAAAAACCTAAAAATAAAGCTACCATATGATCCAGCAATCCCACTGCTGGGCGTATACTCAAAAGAAAGGAAATCAGCATACCAGAGATATCTGCACTCCCATGTTTACTGCAGAACTATTCACAGCAGCCAAGATTTGCAAGCAACCTAAGTATCCATGAATGGATAGAGGAACGGAAAAATGCATAAAGAAAAAGTGGTACAAATACACAACACAGTACTGCTCAGCCCTAAAAAGAATGCGATCCTGTCATTTGCAGCAACATAGATGTACTGGAGGTCATTAAGTGAAATAAACCAGGCACAGAAACACACATTTCACATGTTCTTACTTATTTGTGGGAGCTAAAAATTAAAACAATTGAACTTCTGGAGATAGAGAGTAGAAGGATGGTTGCTATAGGCTGGGAAGGGTAGTAGGGGTGGGATACGGGGAAAATGGGGATGGTAAAGAGGCACAAATATAGTTGAAAAAAATGAATAAGACCTAATATTTGATAGCACAACAGAAGGACTACAAGAATAATTTAATTGAACATTAAAAATAACTAAGAGTATAATTGGATTGTTCACAACATAAACAAATGCCTGAGGTGATGTACATGCTATATACCCTGATGTGATTATGACACATTTCATGCCTGTATCAAAATATCTCACGTAACCCATAATATATATACCTACTATGTATTCACAAAACTTAAAAATTCAAAAAACATACTTCCAATATTTTATTTACTTTTTTCCTGATTATAAATATAACATTTTCCAGTTTAAAGGAAGTCACATTATACAGAAACATATCAAAAAAATATCATAATCTCACCATGAGATAATTTTTTTAAATTTTTTCTTTAGACTTTTTCAGTGTTAGGTGTGAGCATACGTGTGTACACCAACACATATATATTTTTTAATTGGTGATTTTAAAAATTTCAATCTTTCTGGGGTACAGGTGGGTTTTTGGTTACATGGATAAGTTCTTTTGTGGTGATTTCTGACATTTTAGTGCACCTGTCACCTGAGCAGTGTACACTGTACCCAGTATATAGTCCTTTATCCCCTCACCCCCTCCCAACCTTCATCCTCAAGTCCCCAAAGTCCATTATATCATTCTTATGCCTTTGTGTCCTCGTAGCTTAATTCCCACTTATAAGTGAGAATATACAATATTTGGGTTTCCATTCCTGACTTACTTCATTTAGAATAATGGCCGGCAGCTCCATTCAAGTTGCTGTAAAAGACATTATGTCGTTCCTTGTTATGGCGAGTAGCATTCCGTGGTGTATAAATACCACACTTTCTCCACTCATTGGTTGATAAGCACTTAGGTTGGTTCCATATCTTTGCAATTGTTAATTGTGCTGGTATAAACATCCATGTGCATGTGTCTTTTTCATATAATGACTTCTTCTCCTTTGAGTAGATACACAGTAGTGGGATTGCTGGATGAAATGGTAGATCTACTTTTAGTTCTTTAAGGAATTTCCATATTGTTTTCCATAGTGGTTGTTCTAATTTACATTTCCAATAGCAGTGTAAAAGTATTCCTTTTTTTTGTTTTGTTTTTTACCACATCTATGCCAACATCTATTGTTTTTTGACTTTTTATTTATGGCCATTCTTGCAGGAGTAAGGTGATATCTCACTGTGGAATGCTGGATTTTGTCAAATGCTTTTTCTGTGTCTATTGAGATGATCATATGGTTTTTGTTTTTAATTCTGTTTATGCAGTGTAATTGACTTACATATGTTAAAGCATCCCTAGGATGAAACCCACTTGATCGTGATGTATTATCTTTTTTGATATGCTGTTGGATTTGCTTAGCTAGTATTTTGTTGAGGAATTTTGCATCTATGTTCATCAGGGATATTGGTATGTAGTTTGCTTTTTTCATTATGCCCTTTCCTGGTTTTTATTATGTGTTACTGCTTCATAGAATGATTTAGGGAGGATTCCTCTTTATCTTTTGGAATATTTCAGTAGGTTTGGTACCAGTTCTTCTTTGAATGTGTGGTAGAATTCAGCTGTGAATCCATCTGGCTGTGGACATTTTTTTTTGTTGGCCTTTTAAAAAATTATTGCTTCAATCTCACTGTTATTGGTCTCTTCAGAGTTTCTATTCTTTGTGATTTAATCTAGGATGGTTGTATATTTCTGGAAATTTACTCATTTCCTCTAGATTTTGTAGTTTTGTATGCATAAAGTTGTTCATAGTAGCTTTGGATGGTCTTTTGTATTTCTGTGGTACTGGTTGTAATATATCCAGTTTCATTTCTAATTGAGCTTATTTAAATTTTCTCTTTCTTTCTTGGTTAAATCTCACTAATTGTCTATCATTTTTGTTTTTCTTTTCAAAGAACCAGATTTTGTTTCATTTATCTTTTGTATTTCTTCTTGTGTATGTGTTTCAATTTTATTTAGGTCTGCTCTGATCTTTGTTATTTCTTTCTTCTGCTGGTTTGAGTTTGGTTTGTTCTTGTTTCTCTGCTTCCTTGAGGTGTGATATTAGGTTGTCTATTTGTGCTCTTTCAGACTTCTTGATGGGGGGATTTAATGTTATGTACTTTCCTATTAGCACTGCTTTTGCTGTATCCTGGAGGTTTTGATCAGTTTTGTCACTATTATTATTCATTTCAAAGAATTTTAAAATTTCTATCTTGATTTCATTGTTAACCCAAAAATAATTCAAGAGCAATTTGTTTAATTTCCATGTATTTGTATAGTTTTGAGGGTTCCTTTTGGGGTTGATTTCAAGTTTTATTTTACTGTTGTCTGAGAAGACACTTGATATAATTTTGATTTTCTTAAATTTATTGAACTGATTTTGTGGCCTATCATATAGTTTACCTTGGAGAATGTTCTATGTGCTCACAAGAAGAATGTATACTCTGCAGTTGTTGGGAAGAATGTTCTATAAATTTCTGTTAAGTCTATTTGTTCTACAGTATAGTCCATTGTTTCTCTGTTGACTTTCTGTCTTGATGATCTGTACAGTGCTGTTAGAAGAGTACTGAAGTCTCCCACTGTTACTGTGTTGCTCTATATCATTTCTTAGGTCTAGTAGTAATTGTTTTATAAATCTGGGTGCTTCAGTGTTAGGTGCATATACATGTAGGATTATAATATCTTCTTGTTGCACTAATACTTTTATCATTCTATAATGTCCTTGTCTTTTTTTTTTTTTTTTTTTTTTTTTAACTCTGGTTGCTTTAAAGTCTGTTTTGTCTGATATAAGAATAGTTACTCCTATTTGCTTTTGGTTTCCATTTGCATGGAGTATGCTTTTCACTCTTTTGCCTTAAATTTATGTGAGTCCTTATGTTTTAGGGCAGTTTCTTGAAGACAGCAGATAGTAGGTTGGTGGCTTTTATCCATCCTGCCATTCTGTATCTTTTAAATGGAGCATTTAGGCCATTTACATGCAATGTTAATATTGAGATGTAGGATACCATTCTATTCATTATATTAGTTGTTACCCACTTTTTTTATTGTATTATTGTTTTATAGGCCCTGTGAGATTTATGCTTTAAGGAGGTTCTATTTTGGTGCATATTGAGCTTTTGTTTCAAGATTTAGAACCCTTCTTAGTATTTCTTGTAGTTCTAGTTTGGTAGTGGCAATTCCTTCAGCCTTTGTTTGTCCGAAAAAGACTTTATCTCGCCTTCATTTATGAAGCTTAGTTTTGCTAGATACAAAATTCTTGGCTGACAGTTATTTTGTTTAAGGAAGCTAAAGATAAGACCCCCATCTCTTCTGACTTGTAAGGTTTCTGTTGAGAAATCTCCTGTTAGTCTGATGACTTTTCCTTTATAGGTTACCTGATTCTTTTGTCTCACAGCTCTTAAAATTATTTCCTTCATGTGGATTTTAGATAGCCTGATGGCTATATGCCTTGGTGATCTTTTTGCAATGAATTTCTGAGGAGTTCTTTGTGTTTCTTGTATTTGGATATCTAGATATCTAGCAAGGCCAGGGACATTTTCCTCAATTATTCCTTCAAATAAGTTTTCTAAACCTTTAGACTTTTCTTCTCCCTCAGGAACACCAATTATCCTTAGGTTTGGCCATTTTACATAATCGTATATTTCCTGGAAACTGTTCATTTCTGTTTTTTTTCTTTGTATCTTTGTCAAATTGGGTTAATTCAATAGTCTTGTCTTTGAACTCTGAAATTCTTTCTTCTACTTATTTTAGCCTATTGTTGAAACTTTCCACTGCATTCCCTAAGTGTGTCTTTCATTTCCAAAAGTTCTGATTGGTTTTTCTTTATACTATGTATCTCTCTGGAAAAATTGTCATTTGTATTTTGGATTTTTAAAACATTTCTTTATGTTGTTTTTCACCATTCTCTGGTATCTCTTTGAGTAGCTTGTCAACCTTATGAATTCTTTACCTGGCAGTTCAAAGATTTCATCTTGGTTCAGACTCATTTTTGGGGAGCTAGTGTGATCTTTTGGGGGTGTTATAGAACCCTGTTTTGTCATATTACCAGTATTACTTTTCTGGTTTCTCCTCATTTGGATGGACTATTTCTTCAAAATGGCATATACTTTATTTATTTATTCAATTTTTCTCCAGTATTTTATTTACTGAGTTGATGATTCAGGCTTCAGGCCAGTAGGGAGGTATCCCTAGTTAGGCACCAGTTGTAGCTAAAGCAGGTGGATAAATGTAATACCTAATGGTAGGCAGAGGTGGGCCTTGATGAAGATGGCTGGGGAAGCTCTTAATTAGATGTGCTGAGGATATATCAGGATGAAAGGTGGACACCACCTCATATCTCCTGCCAGGCCAGCAGGAAATCTATTTACCTCTGTGCTTTACTCCTGTTCCAGTGTTCTGGCTATTCAGATCAGACAGGTATATCTTTTCATCTGTACAAATGTTGATGTTCTAACTAGGGAGGAACTGTGACTCTGCCTCTTGTGTAAGCCCGAACCTGAAGAGTGTTTCTCCTGTGGGGCTTCAATCATCCTGAGTTATTCCAAGATGGCTGTCTATAGGTGCATCTATGCTATATTCCCACGGGAGAAGCCCCAGCTGCATCTGCAGTGATGTACTGGGGGAACAAGGTCCCCTTATCCAAGAACTTTTGTGATCACAGAGGCTGTTCACCTGTTGGGATAGAGGTGAAGACTTTCTCTACTGCATGCACTCAACACTGCAATTGTGTCTCTGCTGTAAGAAACTTCCCACCAGCAGAAAGATCTGGGACTCCAGGCCTGCCATTCAGAATCTTTTGTCTCATGGGGTGTTCCCTTGATGTGGTGCTCTCTCCCTTCTCCTATGAGGAAGACTTCCTGTGAGCCAGACTGTTACACCTGTTATTGCTTTTCTGGGTCTAGCCACCCAGACAGGCGACCAGACTCTGGGCTAGGGCTGAGGAATGTCTGCAAGGGATCCAGTGATGTGACCTGACTTCAAGTCTCCCAGCATGCACAAATATTTTTACAAGAGCATCATTTTACTTTATATATTGTTTTCTGACCTACTTTTTTTCTCTTAACCTATTGCGATCATCTTTCCTTGTGAATAAATAAGGCTTTTGTACATCATAATTTGCAGTGATTGAATAGATATGAATGTATAGCATACCAATTACTACAATGCATTTATGACTTGATACAGATCTTAAATCTTTCTATATTTGTCTAAATACTGTCTTTAACTATAAGAAATATATAAATGATAAAAATTAAAATATTAACATTATTTAGCAATTAAAATAATAAATTATCTTAAAATATATTTTTATATGTGACCTTTTGGTCATAATGATATATATTCTGTTTTGATATATATTGCCATAAAGAAAAACTGGGCCATTGTATGCGCACCTCCTTCATGGAATGTATAAACTTACTCATTTCCTTGCATCATTAACTGTGTTTTTGTTTTTTCATCTTTTCCAAAGTATAAGTAAAACATTGTAACTCTTGGTTTAATTTGCATTTTTTAACTTACTAGTCAACTTCTTTTCTCAAGTTTTTTGGCCACTTACATTTCTGTTATTTTGTGAATTGTCATGGTGTGTCCTATGACCTAAATCTCTTCAACTTATTATTTTATTAAATTGTGAAATATGTTACAAATATGAAAGAATGGATCAAATGTAAATATGATTTAACAGTTACCATAAAGTGAACACATATGTAATGACAACATGGTTTGAAGAACTAGGACTCTGCCAGTTCCTAGGGGCTCCCTATCCCCCTCCTGATGTTGCAGCTCCCCTCCTCCCAGAAGTAACCCAGGACTAACTGCTAGCGTGACTTTAATGATCATCAGTATCTTGCTCTTTTTTTTTTTATGGTGGTACCACTTCTGTGGGCATTCCTAAACAAAAGAGGCATGTTTGCCTGTGTTTGAACTGTAGATGGATGAAATACAACCTCATGTTTTCTCTTCTGGCTAGCTTGTTCTGCTCAATATTGTGTCTTGGTTCATTGGTGGAAAGCCTGTGAAGGATAAAGGGGAGACTCCTTTAACAGGTTTGAGCGCTCCTCATTGGCTTAGCAAAGCCTTCCTTGGAATCGCAATGCAGTCTCTGATGCTTTCTACTCCATCTTTCCTTCCTGCTCATTATAAGGTCTGACCTGCATCATGATCTGAAGGTCTTCCTACCAGTATTAATTTCCTAGGATGGCTGTAACAAATTACCACACAGTCAGTGGCTTCAAACAACAGAAATTCATTCCCTCACAGTTCTGGAGGCCAGCTTAAAATCAACGTGTCAACAAAACTGTGCTTTCTCCAGAGGCTCGATGGGAAAATCTTTTCTTATCTCATCCAGCTTCTAATGGTTCCAAGAATTCCTTGGCTTGTATCACTCCAATCTCTGCCTCTATCTTTACATGGCTTCCTTTTTCTCTCCCAAAGCTTTCTCTGCCTCTCTGTTATAAGTCATTATCACTGGATAATGTTGGATGATGTCATCTGAAGATCCTTAACTCAATTACTTCTGCAAAGACTTTTTTCCAAATATGACCACATTCCCACATTCTGGGACATGGACTTATCTTTTTGGTGGCCACCAGTCAAGCAACCATTTGATAGCCTTCTCTGAATCCCTCCCTTTATCTTTCACATGTGGGCCACCCAATAAATGTGTCACATGTCTAATCCTATCTTAGCACCTGCTTCTTGAAGGACCTGAACCAACCACCAATCATTAAGCTACAAAGCTACTCCTGCCATTAGGAACGCCGCTGCCTGTGTGGTTCCTCTGAGACATAGTCTCAGCTTGTGAAGCAGGTCAGAGCCCTGTGAAGGAGAAGAGGAAGCCCTGGATTCGGTAGCAAGAATCTCACACAGAGGAGCAGTTCTGGGAAAGATCTGGCCAGGCCAGCAGGGAATCCTTGAACCCATTAGAAGAGTGCTGAGTCTCACAGGTAGAGCCTGCTGTAGTTCATCCACTGTGCTACCATTAGCAGGGAAAAGCAGGCTGAGGCACATGGGGCCCAGGAGTGTGGCAGCACCGGGGGCTGTTAACTCACTATGCTCTTTGCTGCAGCACATCTGAGAAGCTCCTTTCCATGGCCAGTACCATCCACCCCTTGTACTGAACAGATGTACTTTTTCCACCCAGGTTTAGGAATAGAACCTCAGTGATTCCAGTGGGCCTTTCTTTCTGAGAAGAAACTTAAAAGAAGTAGTGCTATGGTCTGAATGTTCATATGTTGAAATCTAACCCCCAGTGTGGTGCTAGGGGGTGGGACCTTTGGCAGGGCAAAGACCTCATGACCTAATCACCTCCTAAATCCCCCACCTCCTAATGGGACTAGTGTCCTTATAAAAGAAGCCCAAGAGAGCTGCCCTGCCCCTTCTACCACTGACAATACAGCTGAAAGGCACCATCTATGAATCAGGAAATGGGTCTTCACCAGATACTGAATCTGCTGACATCTTGATTTTGGCCTTCTCAGCTTCTACAACTGTGAGAAATAAATTTCTGTTGTTTATAAGTCACTCAGTTTATGTTTTGTTTTTTCTTTGTTATAGCAACCTGAGCAGACTAAGACAGGCAGGTTACTCTCTTAAGAACAAATGAAGTCCCTGTCACTGTAGTTGGTCTCAGGGTCATATGTGTTCCTCTTCCTCCCCCTCCTTCACTCTCTACTCTAAGATCCCATCACCCTCAGCTGTCACCTCAGCAGGTTGTAGTGGTTTGCCTTTGGAAGGTGTGATTCAGACCTTCATTGCTGCAGGGCTGAAACCCTCAGTAATCATGTCCTTGCTTTGCGGCTGTTGCTCATGTGTATCCCCAGTACAGAGGAGCAGGAAGAGTACCCTTCCATTCCTAAACCCAGGTATTCTTCCTGTGGGGGAGAGTGCCATTTTGAAGTCTCTGATTTAATGTGTACACCGTGTCATGAAGGCACCCCATCTTTCAGAGTGCTGCCTCTGAGCTGGCACTTCAGTGCTGCCCTCACGTAGCCATTCCCATCCTCTATGAGGCTGGCTGCTTCTGCATGGCCGCTGTGTGACATAACCAGTGGTCAGGGGCACACTCCCCGCCTCACAGTGAGGGAAGTGACAGAGTGTGCAGTAGCCTCCATTCACCCTCTTTCCAGATCCATTTTCTGTTCTGTGCTTTGCACCATAACCCAGAAGGTCAAGCCTTCAGGATAGCATCACCAGGTTGGATTCAGGTAATGGGAGTGAGGTAGGTGGCTGGGAAGAAGACCCACAAAATTGAAAGGAAGGTGGATAAATAGTTTAGGATGTTTTTCTGCTAAGTCTTCCCTGCTTTGGTCCAACAGTTACACATGACCGTGTTCTCCATGTGCTTTTGTAGCTACTGTTCTCATTAGACTCCAGATTCACCCTTTCCTTGGGGTGGTAATAGCTTCCCTCCACATTTCTCTTAAGCTTGCACCAGTTAGATGCTAGCGTGTGTGGATCTCAAGCCTATGGATTGGGCCCCAGATAGTGGTCTTGGATGAGGTTTTGAGGACAGGAAAAGGGAAACCATACATGGAATAGGTTTCCAGCCATGGGAGGGTGAATGCCAGCCCTTTCAGGACATAAGGGGTCCCAGGTAGCCAACTTGCCACTAAATGGTCAGTGGCCTCTTTGAGGAAGAAACCATATTGGGGACTCAATATTGGTCTCTCTTGCTAGCAGGTTAGACATTCAGAGGCAGCAATAGCCAGACTGGCTTTGGTAAGTAGAAGTCTATGCTGTTGGCTCCACATCTTCTTCCAGTTTGACTGCTGTGACCATGCCATTCATGCCATTCTGGTGTGGCTGATGAAAAAGGCTGGCTAACGGCAGCTGGCTGGATTTGTTCACCTTCTAGGTTATTTCTTGCCACTTCTGTGGTGGATGATCTCTAGTGGGTGTTAACATGGGACACAAAAGTCTTCACACTTTGTGCCCACTGCCATATGGCCCTCCCCATGTCTCTTCGCCAGGCCACCTTGTCTGAGGAATGGAACAAATAAGGTCCTTTTGGATGAGCAAATGTAGAAAGGAAAATCCTAGTATTATACAAAGTTGAATAGTTCATGAAACTATTACAAATATGATAACACGGGTTATAAGTTTGAATAAAGTTGCAATTACTTAAGATTTGGAGATCTCATATTATTTATTCTTCAAAAGCACTGTGAACCTTATTTGAAAGGGAAAGTGATGCCAAAAGAGAGAGGAAGAGAGATTGAGAGAGTTTTCCTGGGTGATTACTAACCCTGAGTCCTTTTTGTAGGTAGACCCTGCCAACACAGGCACAGGAGTGAACAAGACAAGCCAGCAAACAGAGCCATGAAAGGTGGTGAAACCAGGGATGATATGACCTGAATTGAAGGCAAAGAGCTCTCAGTAGTACTTGCCAAATGAAAGCAGGAAGGATGAGGCTACTGTTTTAAACTTCTTTCTCCCCCACCAGCCAGAATGGGAGCCTTCTGGGCTTTTGGAGTAAGAATGCTTCAGGTTTGAGGAATATGCCATAAGGGACCCTGCTAAGGGCCTTATGAAAAGGCACCATTGGAGCAAACAGCCTGCTGACAGTTGAGATGTGAATTTCAAATGCAGGAACTTCTGAAAGAAAAACAGTCTCGGTGCAACACAAATTGCTTCCAAACACTCAAAGACACAGCAGAAAGGGCAACAGAAAACTACATGAGGCAAAATAATTTTGATAAACTGTTGTGAAATCTGTTCTCTTTTTCTGCACCCCCTCTCCTCCCACCCCCAAGTAACCAGAAGCAGCAGAAAATTAATTGAAACTGTGCAGGAATTTCCAAGAAACTCTGAGGTGGGAGGCACATTTGAAAACTAGATGCTATGACTAAATCAACAGTCTCCTTTAGCAAAATATTCCCCAGAGAGACAGTGAAATTCCTGACTGAGTATGAAGACAGCCAATTTGTATATATTTAACTTGTAAAGGTGGAAGCTGTGTGTACTGTTAGCCAGCTTTTAGGCCACTCCTGAAGGCCCGATAAGGTGCATTCATAGCAATTAATCATCAGTGCTTTGTCATCAAGTGATCTGTGATAGATTTCAGACATCTCAACTGAAAGAAACTTCATTTTCTGCCTGGAGAAAGAACCTGTGAAAGTAGCCACCACTGTGTGGCAGGAATATGAGAGGTCCCAACTGTTTATACATCACATGCCCAGAAACCATCGGAAGGTTAGTTCTTTTCACA
This sequence comes from Ateles fusciceps, assembly GCA_036589455.1. Taxonomy (NCBI): domain Eukaryota; kingdom Metazoa; phylum Chordata; class Mammalia; order Primates; family Atelidae; genus Ateles; species Ateles fusciceps. Next base: position 14,112,683 of record JAZHEH010002597.1, on the reverse strand, counting down.
GAAAGGAAAATACAAATTTGTGAGCTATATCCGAAGGCTAAGTAAGATGAGTTGGAGGGCAGGCTTCAGAATGAATTTGAAATATATAGGCAGATCGCTATTTTTCCATGTCTCTCTCTCTCTCTCTCTCTCTCTGTGTGTGTGTGTGTGCGTGTGTGTGTGTCTGTGTGTGAGTTTAATGTGTCCCTACTGGTGACCCAGTCAAAGAGCAAATGTTGGATTCCTGCATTTCAGGCTGCAGACATATTATTCTACCAGTGGGAAATAAGGTTCTTGCAGTCCTATTATGGGAAGCCAAATTGCTTCATCCCCCAGAAGCCAGAGGATTTCACTAGCTAGCAGTGGGGGAGCCCATACAAAGCTGTTATTTGCAATCTGAATCTAATTTCAAACCTCATCTAAAAAAATGAAAATTAATATATATAAGAAACTCCCTACACTGCTAGCTAGCTTCCTCCCAAATCCCTTAGAATTTACCAGTAATTGATTTCTTGAAGAAAATTAGTCAAAGTTTATTCATTGTTTCAAATATTGTTTTATTTTGTATATGCTAACTGTGGTTTATATGGATAAAGACCCATCTGTTAAGAAATGATTCATCACATTATCCAAAGAAATGAGTACCTTTAGAATATTACCAGCTTAAGAAAGCAGCTTTGTCTTCTAATAAAAGTGAAAAGTTTGCGTGAATTCAGCCTTAAAATAGGAAAGTGCTCTACTCAAGTGAGATTGAATTTAGGGGCTGTCACTCCAGAAGGTAGAGAGAAAGATGCACCTGAGAAAGGTCACACACATCTAAGCTTTGGCTCGGCTCACCCACACCCACCGCTTTCTAAAGCCCAATTAATGAGCGGGCTACTGTCTCCCAGCTTCCCCACCATAACAAGCTCACAGCGGAGGGGAAGAAACAGAACAAGAGAAATTCACGACTGAGAAATGTCCTCCCATCACTTGAAATGTGAGCTGTAGCCAAGAAAAGAATAAGGTTGTTATTAGACAAGCACACACACCATCCTGTGGTCATGAAAGTTGGAAATGAAGGTACAGGGTTAGCCTTCTCAAAAGAAAGTTGCAAACAATATCAAAATCCTTTCTCTTCAACTGCTCCACTTTCTGTTTGATTTCTGGAGCTCTTAACAAATGATGAGAATCTGCCGAGTTGTATTTTTCCTGCCTCCTGTCTCTTCCTCTGCTGAAAGTAAAAGCTAAAAAAGCTGAGGAAGGATTACAACTTGGACAGAAGGGAAGGAATTCAGTCTGAGTAATTTGCCAGCTGTTACTCAGTTCTGGGTAACAAAAGCCCTAACGATACTTACCATGGTGGAGGTTTTGTGGGGCATGAAGATTATATAATTTGGGGGCTTCCTTTAAGAAAAAGAAGACAGACACATTTATGAAATCAATATTAGGTATAAAAGTATACAGTTATTCAGAATGAGAAATCACAAGGAAACACACATATTAAAAAACTGAGAAATACCTCTGCATCCAGGATCTGACATTTCTCATCTCAATGAGCGCACTAATTCTTTCCTGGTTCTGTTTTCTGAGACTGAGTCTTGCTCTGTTGCCCAGGCTGGAGTGCACTTGCTGTGATCTCAGCTCGGTTCACTGCAAGCTCCACCTTCAGGGGTTCAAGTGATTCTCCTGTCTCGGTCTCCCTAGTAGATGGGATTACAGACAGGCACCACCACGCCCAGCTAATTTTTGTATTTTTAGTAGAGACGGGATTTCATCATATCGGCCAGGCTGGTCTCGAACACTTGACCTCAGGTGATCCACCTACCTCAGCCCCCAAAGGGCTGGGATTACAAGTGTGAGCCACCATACCTGACCTCCTGGTTCTTTTCTATTCTTACTACCACTGGAGAGGTTGTTGCCAGAACCAGCTACCTTATTTGCAGGGCCCAGTAAAGTGAAACTGTGGGTTTCCTTGTTCAAAACATATTAAGAATTTCAAGATGGTGACACCAGAATATTAAACCAAGCTCAGGTCCCTTCTAAGTGTGGGGACCTTTGCAACTGCAGAGGCTGCACACTCATGGAGCTGGCCCTATCAGCATAATAAATATAGAAAAGTACTCTAAATAATGTGTTTGTATGAACTGATGGACTCACCTCTGTGAGCTTTGTCTTACTTTTTTCCTACATATTTTCTGACTATTACTTTAAATGATGACTATTTTTTATATCATTTTAATGCCCTGGAAAGATAATTCAGTCTTTCTTTTTAGCGTGCTGATTAAAATTTATCTTTCTTTTTTTAACCATTGGCAAATTAGAAAAATTTGTTCCAGCATCACAATTTATTAGTGTTCATGTCATGTAAGGTTTTAGGATTGTTGTTAAATTTGGGAAAACCACTGTCAAGTTTCTATGTTGTGGTATGAGCCATGAGATATGTTTTAGAGACAGGCGTGGTACCACCTGTATGCTTCTGGAGCCAGACTCTTGAAGATGGGTCCACAATGTGGTATGACCTCTGGCCTGGCTTTCTGTTGTGTTGCTGGGGTAGTTCACACAAGAGTGGGTGGTAGGAGGATTTTTTTGAGGCCATTCTTTCACCAGAACAGTTAGCAATAACCTGGAAGAGATATCTCTAAATAAATGATTCTGAAATTAAGTTCCTTTTGTTAGGATTCCAAAAATGCCCATGGCCCCAACACCAATAGATAGGTGGGAAAGTGTGATTGGGATTGGGTGGCTGAGTGGTCTCTCAAAGTCAAGGTGGGAAGAGTGCTTATAGTTGATCACTGTGAAAATAATTCACTTCTGCAAATTTTATATGTGACATGGAAAGGGCCCATGCAAGCTTAACCCTCATTGCAGCCCTGTAGTAAATCTACTTCTGATAATAAAACACATCACAGGCCAGGTGTGGTGGCTCACTCCTGTAATCCCAGCACTTTGGGAGGCCAAGGCGGGCAGATGACAAGGTTGGGAATTCGAGACCAGCCTGGCCAACATGGTGAAACCCCGTCTCTACTAAAAATACAAAAACTAGCCAGGTGTGGTGGTGGGCGCCTATAATCCCAGCTACTCGGGAGGCTGAGGCAGGAGAACTGCTTGAACCTGGGAGGCGGAGGTTGCAGTGAGCCGAGACCACACCATTGCACTCCAGCCTACGGGACAGAGCGAGACTCTGTCTCTAAATAAATAAATAAGAACACATCACTTTGGCACCTGGCAATCTAGCTACTTGGAGCAAAGTATTATGTCAACCACAAAGTAGACCCATGGAGCTGGCTCTAATATGAGCTGGGCAAATGGTGGCCATTTTCTTTGTGAGAGAACAAGTGACCTCTGAATTCCACATTACAAAGGCTGCTGGCTGCCCTTCTGTGTTTTTAGGTGCATGTTTCCACTTAGGTTATAAATCAGACAGCAATGGCATGATGGACAATGATACTTATTATAGATTAAGATGGATGAAAAGAGGCCACTCCCTTATTAGAAGTAAAGGCCATTTCTGAAGAGATCTCTTGGCATTTACTCCTAGGAAAGTGCCTGCACATTTATAACAAAGTATTTTCTAGAAATCAAGGTTTTGTTTTGAAAAGAAATGTTTTACTCGCTCCTCTATAGGGCTGGAATTATAATACACGGATTGTATGTTGAAAATGAGTTAATTTTGCAATGCCCACTTCGTGTCATCTGGACCAGGTACCCAGCATCTCACAGAGCTTGAGAGTTGGTGTGGTTCTCAGACATCGGTTTTACAATCAACACTGGACAGACAAGACAATAGGCTAAAAACAAAAGGGAAGATACCGTAATGATATGCAACAGTGTTGGTTGTGTCTTAGCATCACTTTGCAATTTTTTTGTGCTGAGAGAAGAGCAACAGCATGGAAAATTGAAAACTGGGCAATCTGTCCAGCTAGTCAAGACCGTGCCCCTCCTCTTTGGGGGTAAATCTAGTGGCCTCTTCTTAACACTCATCCTTCTTGATCCCTCAGTCATCTTTGAGACTGCTGTAGTCTCCTCCTTCTTGAACTCCTTGCTTTCTTTGACCTTATCCTCTCCACACTCACCTTCACCTGATCTGATGGTGAGGTTTCTACTCCCTCCTCCACCCTCTGCTCTCCTCTGTGTTTTCTCCTCGGCTCTTTTGCCCTCCGTCGACCTCACTGAGCTTCCCTGTGGACTCTCTCTTCATTCACAATGCCTTTCCCCTCTAGTCTCACCTGACTGATCCACCAGCTTGTAAGACCTCCACATGCCTATGATCCTCCTTCTGTGTTGTCACCCCAATGCTCATCCTTCATTTCAAAGATTTCATGTGATCTCTCACTCTCCCAGCCTCTTCCTTTGAAATCTCTTTCATCTGCCCTTTTCTCCTCCATCTCCAATAGAGTTATTATGGTTTATACTCTCATTACTGCTTCACTGATTAAAATAACCTGATTTTTTCCCCCCAGTTTCATCCCCCCATCCTTTTAATGTATTCCAAGTATGTTCTCTAAGGATAATTAAAATATTACACTCTACTGCTCAAACACCTCCTATAGCTCCCCATTGCTATCCTTCATAAAGTACAAAATTCCTTAGCACAATATTTGGGGCTTTCCATAATCTGACTTCAACACATCTTTCCAGCATTATATCATACAACTCTTCCTCCTTCACCCTTTGATTTAATGGAGGAAGAATAAAAGGCAATGTACAACACAGATCCTTTATGTGGATAATTGAGGCCTGACCAAACTTTATATTTCCCCCCAGAGCACCAACAAATGTTTTGATGAGAGATTTAATGAGAAAGGACATGTAGCTAGGTTAATGGCTAAGGAAATGAACAGAGGGACTGGGCCAATAATGAGCACAGATGCTCTTAAATAGACCAAGCTGGAGACACACGCTGTCCTCACCCGTGGAATGTGTGTAAAGCCTGTGGAAAAAGCAACTATTCAGCTAGTGAAGGTGGAATTTGCAAATGTGCCTCAGCACCATTCCTAGAACACTAAGTCTTCTAAAAATCATTATTAGTCGAATGACAGTTTCTGCCTTTCTTTATGAAAAGGCAGGGAGACGCTCCAGAACACCGAACCTGACATGCTTCCCCCTCGGTCTCCTATTACATTTCTTTGCACTGATATTTTATGTCATCTCTTGTATATAGCTAATTTTAGGGCAGTTTTCTCCACATTACCTTTTCTCAGAAGAAACTCCGATAATTTGGGGACAGAAAGGAAGTGAAGAAAATGCATTAGGCAAAATGAAGGCTAGAATATTAAGAAAAAGTGGCATTGTGATAAAAAGCAGACAAAAATTATTTTTCTGTTAAATCTTTAGAAGAAGAGGTATGATAAAGAAACATATATTCTGATTCTTAAACATCCAAGTCCTATTTTGGTTCACCTTTATCTACTTATATCAATTACACATTTGTAATTAAGTTTACTTCTAACACACATGTTAAACTCATACCTCAGTCCCCTATCCCACCACACACACACACACACACACACACACACACAAATATACACACGATCATCCCATGTTTGAAGAAATAAATGAAGCCAGCATTTAAAGCTCATTCAAAATTATTTATACATATTTTTAACTGAAAATGAACACACATAGTTTAGATATACTTGCTTTGAGTACCATGAAAAGCAAAAGCAATATAAGAAATGATACACAGAGTTTTAAAGAAAGGAGATGATGTTTTGGTGTAGTTTGGCTTTATTAAATGGCAAAAGTTTTATCACTTTGAAAAACCGCATATATGTTTTACAAATTAAAGTATGTTGTAATTAATCAAATTCAAATAAACGTCAATGAAAAATTTACAGACTTAATCACTTAAACATCTTGCAATACTTTCAAAATTAAGAACACGAAAGTAATGCATAATTATCTAGTCTTTTAACCAACAAAAATTCGTTTATCAACATTAATTAAGTCTCCAACTGACATTAAAAGTAAATTAAGAATGTTATTAAATTGATTTTGCAAATGGCTAAACAGAGACAGAGAAATATCAAATGAATTTCCCAGGGTTATAGTCAAGTCAGTAGAAATTGGAACCTGTGGATTTTAATGCATTTTTGTATGGTTCTAACGATTATTAAAGTGTGTCTTCTAAGCATAACAGTTGCTGGCTTAGTTACATAAAAATCTTTACAAGATCTCTCTTTTGAGAATCATGTTTCTTCTCATTAATTCTTACAAAAGATTTAAGAAGAGCAAAAATACATTTCTTATGCAAAGTAATAAAAGTAGATATTTTAAAAATTATTTGTATACATAAAATACAAATAGGTTTTGTTGTAAGAATAGAAAATACTAATTGGAGGCCAGACACGGTGGCTCACGTCCATAATCCTAGCACTTTGGGAGGCCAAGTTGGGCAGATTGCCTGAGCTCAGGAGTTCCAGACCAGCCTAGGCAATATGGTAAAATTCTGTCTCTACTAAAATACAAAAAATTAGCCGGGCATGGTGGCGTGTGCCTATAGTCTCAGCTGCTCGGGAGGCTAAGGCAGGAGAATTGCTTGAACCCGGGAGGCGGAGGTTGCAGTGAGCCAAGATCACGCCATCGCGCTCTAGCCTGGGCAACAGAGTGACACTTTGTCTCCCCCATCCCTGAAAAAAATACTGACTGGTATGAAGATAAGTGAAATACAAGACAAATATCAGGGAAAACGATAATCCATTTCTTTATGATTTCCCCAACCTCCAAACATCATCAGTTCATGTTTTTCATCCTGGTTTGATTTCACTTACGTTTTCTGGCCATTTGAGGATTTCTTTTCATTTAAGCGATTTGATATTATTGTGATATTTGATATTTTATCCAGAATTTTGGGATCTGCATTAGCATAGTCTGCATGTTGCCAGAGTTTGCCTAGTTTTTCTTTCTTTTTTTTTTTTTTTTTTTTTTGCTTTGTGACCTTGGAAAGGAGAAATAATTTCTAGCCCCTTTCCTTTACATTCAGGAAAGGATGCTGATGATGCCTGTCTAGCCAAAAGTTGAGTCCATACTCTCAGAGCCTGTTAGGAGGAAGATGAAAAGATGTGGGAACTGGCAAAGATTGTGAAACAGAAAAGGGGAGAAGAAATGGACCTGGGAAGCAAGAAAACCAGGAAAGTGCAGATATTCCCTCAAGCCTAAACCTATCAGACCATCAAGGCAAAATGCTTCTCTGAATGGACACATAGCTATGCACTGGCTACCAATATTGCTTAGTAATCAACAAAGGGTATATGGCAAGGGAAGTTAAATATATCGGTTCATCTGTGATGTCCAAAATATTTAAACTATTAAATTCGCATGGTTCAGTTCACAAATGCAGAAAATTTCAGGGGGAACTGGTCTTATGTATTTTCACAAAAATAAGTTTATCTTTAAACTTCAAAAAGCTTGTCTTTAAACTTCTAAATACTGTTTAGCAGAACTGGAAATCTTTTGAATATTTAAATACTTTTACTTCGGCATAAAGATCTATGACAAAAAAGAAGCCATCCTTTTGATGGGTAACATTAATAATGCTGTTTCTGCAATATGTAAATCTATGCTATTTGTGAATTATGTCTCTCTTTGATGTACTTTCTCAAAACAAGATTATTTATCATAATAAATATTTTATTACACAAAACAAGAGACATTTTTACAACATCTACTTTTCTCATCCTGTTTAACCCCGTTTTATAATGTGCTAGGTATATTTAAAAACAGAAACTTAGCATGATTTTAGCTCAAGGAAGAGATCAGGACTATGGCATAATTTTGCACAGAGGTCAAGAGAGCACCTTGATGCTAAAATATTTTCTCCCCCCCAGGGATGGGTGCAGCATAATATACCACTGAATCTAGCAAATTCAATCTGTCAGGATGTCAGACCACTAACAAATAAAACAAGACAAGCCACCAGGACTTCGTTTGCATTCTTCTGTTTGATCTCCCCTGGAAACCCAGAAGACAGCCTTTGTTTACTCTCTTGATTCAGATTAAGTCTCATTGGGTATACATTTTCATAACACCCTGGACCTTACCTTGTGCTACTCAAGTGCAGTTGCAATGATACATTTGTGAGATTAATGTCTAACTGCACCTCTAGCTTAAAAGATCCAATAGGGCAGCGTTGGTGTCTGTTTTGCCTTCAGATGTGACTACAGCATCCAGCCAAGTGCCAGACTTTTAGGAAGTATAGAGTAAATATACATTTTTTTAATTGAACATGTAAACATAAATATATGAACATATTATATAATTACAGACTGGCTTTGCTGTACCATGTAATAATTCTTGTAATAGAGAAAACTTCTGATGATCATTAGAACTGGCACAAATGTAAGAAGTACAAGTTTCAGGATAAAACCTTGTTTATTATAATGCCAACTTACAGTTGATTTGAGATCCTGTCTGGGAAACAATTTGGCAAGAGTAATGGTTGTCAACTTTTACTTCCTGTTATGAATTAATTTGATTCTTTTTACATTGTGCCTTCATTTTCTTTCCTGTGCATTCTAAAATTGATACTTGATTTTTTTCTACAGGTAACTACGTAATGAGCTCAAGCAAATACCATTTTAAAGTTACTACTTTTTGGTAAATAAATATAGAAACAAATTCAGATAAAAAGCTTGTATATATTTTTTGATTTATATATGAAACTTTTTTTCTTTTAACATTCAGGACATAACAGGTGCTATTTACAATTCTGCATTTAACAATGCAACCTCTGCAAGTAATTTTCTTTAAGGAGATATTCACAATTTCTTCTTGTCAACAAAACTATGACATGTAATTGGTAGAAGTCTGCCTGATGAAACATGGTTTAATTTAGTACATACCCCTGAGAATATTTTCATCGGCATTTAGATATGAACCGTGGAGTCTTGTGGCTATTATCCCCTTATTACTATCAATAAGTACCTATTTCAAAATGTTTTCAAATGAGTTTCAAAATCTGGTTACATTTAAAGGGAAATACGGGAGATTTAATGAAATAAATTAACAGTGTCAGGTTATAATACATCAGGCAGATGAAAACAACAGACACTGCAACTGATAAAAGTCATGACATGGGAGGTTTTTGGCCCAAAGATTTCATCAAGATGATTACCTAAGATGAAGAAGAAGAAATACAAAGGATAGAAACAATTAAAAAAAACAAAAAAGTGAAAGCTGATACTTCAATCTGTAATACAGGCTTGATACTTACTGTGATGAATAAACTTCATTTTCTTTTGATTCTCAGAAATATGTTATTCTATAAGTCAAGATGCAAAGGAGTTTAATTCACTTAAAATTAAATATTTAAAAATTATTCATGCCTGTTACATGGAGAGAGCACAATATATATTTCTCGAATGAAATTATGTCATGTAAGAAATTTACTCCTGGTTGCTATTTTTTTTTTTCTATTTCTACCAACACCACTACATCACTTTTTGCGGAGTTGTGGAGTTAGGGTCAGGCAACTTTATTTTGAGGTCTTTGTTGTAGTTAGACATTTCAAAGGCTGGGACTAATCAGCAGAAGGGGTCACTGCAGGCTGCCCTACTTGGCAGCTTCATCATGTAGCTTTCCACTTTGAGAATTTGCTTGACATATCTTGAAAAGAGCCATGGTTTTTGGAAACTCAAAGTTTACCATAATTTTGTTAAAGTTGGACAAGATGGCGTGTGGTCTCTGGGACCTGCATAAACTGGTTACACAAATGAGGGATGGGATTACTATTTCTCTCATTTGAATATTTAAACTTTCATATTTAAATGGGGCTGGCTAAACTGCTCCCAAATCTTAGGGTACAAAAAAGCCTTGGTCTCAGAGGTACAGCTCTCTTTAGCATTGCCCTTAGGCCAAGAAAGGTCAGGCAAGTTTGGAATGCGACAACTGTGGTTTAAAGGGATATTCCTTAGGTAGAGGAAGTTATATTGTTGTGTTTTTTTTAATGCATATGTTTTAGAAAGAGGAACTTTTATGATTTCTCTCTATAAAAGAATGAAAGACTAAAGAACAATACCTAGGCCAGTTGTGGTGACTCATGCCCCGTAATCCCAGCACTTTGGGAGGCCTTGGATCACAGGAGGTCAGGAGGAGTTTGAGACCAGCCTGGTTAACATGGTAAAACCCCTTCTCTACTAAAAATACAAAAATTTAGCCGGGCATGGTAGTGCATGCCTGTAATCCCAGCTACTCACGACGCTGAGGTGGGAGAACTGCTTGAACCCGGTGGTGGGGGTGCAGGTTGCACTGAGTGAAGGTTCCCCTTCACTCCAGCCTGGGTGAAAGAGTGCCCGGGAAACTCCATCTCAAAAAACAAACAAACAAACGTTACCTATCTCACAAGGATGGCTGATGATAATGTCATTTATTTTGGAGGTGCTTTGAAAAGTGTCCAAGGTACAAGATATCCCATTGAAATATTTATTATTATTAATAGCTAATATTTTAATGAATAGAGGGTTTTTAAAGTAGGTTTTAAAGGGAAAACATACTTCTATTGTAATGTTTTATAAGTAGGGATGAAAATATAATTCCTGGATTAGATCCTTCTATTTTGTAAATGAGAAAAATGCTGAAAATGATATTATCCTGCAAAGTGATGTATATTATACCAGAGAAATTACTGGGGAACAGAAGTTCCACAGTGCATCCACAAGACCCTTTTGTTCTAGGTCCAATAGCTGGGCTTTAATTCATTTACAGAAATTGAACTACAGGTGTGTTTATTATGCAATTAATCAATAGTGGCAGGGTTTCTAGAAGTTCACTTGAGGTGTCTTAAATTTTATTAGTTAAGGCAAACATTTATTAGATGGTCATGTGCTGGCAGTTTGTTAGTTGCAGAGGATTGAAAGACAAATATGACATCGTCTTTGTTTGAGAGCAGTAATCCACTGAACAAAAAGCTCAAGGTGAGTACTTACACCGTGTAAACCACATCTGTGGTTTTTCTATAATAAATATTTAATTTTAAACTCTAAAAGAGGAATGAACACTTCTATACAAAGACAATCTTTTCCCTTCCAGCGCAAAACATTCCTATATCCCAGAACTGCAATAGAGATTTAAAAGAAGAAATGGATAAGGGCCACAGACAAACCATGTCATGGGAGGGAGGGACAGTAGTAGGAAGCAGGGATGTGCAACTTAACAATATACATATTTCAATAGTTTTGGGGACACAGGCAGTTTTTGATTACATGGAAAAGTTCTTTAGTTGAGGTTTCTGAGATTTTGGTGCACCCATCACCTAAGCATTGTACACTATGCCCAATGTATAGTCTTTTATTCCCCACCCCCTCCCACCTTCCCAAGTCCCCCCAAATCAAAAAGCATTTGAGTTTGTCAATTGCTTGTTTTGCATCTATTGAGATGACCATATGGTTTTTATTTTTAATTCTGTTTATGTGATGTATCATATGTGTTGACTTGCATATGTTAAACCATCCCTGCATCCCTGGGATGAAACCCACTAGATCCTGATGTATTATCTTTTTAATATGCTATTAGATTAGGTTAGCTAGTATTTTATTGAGGATTTTTGCATCTATGTTCATCAGGGATATTGGAACATAGTTGTTTTTTTGTTTTTTGTTTTTTTGTTGTTATGTTCTTTCCTGGTTTTGGTATTAGGGTGATACTAGCTTCATAAAATGATTTAGGGAGGATTGTTTCTTTCTCTATCTTTTGGAATATTTTCAGTAGGATTGATAAAATGTCTTCTTTAAATGTCTGGTAGAATTCAGTTGTAAATCCATTAGGGCCTGCACTTTTTTGGGGGGTATTTTTAAAATTACTATTTCAATCTTGCAAGTTGTTATTATTGGTCTGTTCAGAGTTTCTATTTCTTCCTGATTTAATCTAGGAGCGTTGTTTATTTCCAGGAATTTATCAGTCTCCTCTAGATTTTCTAGTTGTGCATGTAAAGATATTTATAGTAGCCTTAAATGATCACTTGTATTTCTGTGGTATCGGTTGTAATAGCACCCATTTTATTTCTTATTGAGCTTATTTGTATCTTCTCCCTTCTTTTCTTGGTTAATCTTGCTAACGGTCTATCAATTTTATCTTTTCAAAGAACCAGCTTTTTGTTTCATTTATCTTTCATATTATTTTTCTTTCAATTTCATTTAGTTCTCCTCTGATCTTGGTTATTTCTTTTCTTCTGCTGAGTTTGGGTTCGGTTTGTTCTCGTCTCTCTAGTTCCTTGAGGTGTGAGCTTAGGTTGTCTATTTATGCTCTTTCAGACTTTTTGATGTAGGCTTTAATACTATGTACTTTCTTCTTAGTACCGCTTTTTTTTTTTTTATATCTCTACCATGCCTAGCAGTGCAATTGTGTCTCTTTTGTGAGAAACTACCCACGAGCAAAAAGATCTAGAATTTAAGGCTTACTGTTTGATTCTTTTGTCCCACGATCTCATGTTCCCCCCCCTTTCCCCTAGGGATGAGGTTTCCTGGGAGCTGGATTGTGTGATTGTTATTGCTCCTCTGGGTCTAGCCACGCAGTGGGGCTTCCAGCCCCTGGGCTAGTGCTGGGGAATACCTGCTGCTTCTCCTTTTATATTTTGCACAGCTCCCTAAATCCATTTCAGCTCTAGGTAGGGTTAAATCCTTCTCCCATGATCTGAGTTTTCAGATTCCCCAGTGGGGATGTGTGTTTGGAGGCAGGTTATTCCCCTCTCACACTTTGGGAACTCAGTTTTTCTTCTGTCTGAGTTTGCAGTGGTATGCCATTTCTTTCAAACGATCTGTACATTCTTTTGGTTTTCCTGGTGGATTCCTGTAGTAGTTCTTAGAACAAAAGTTCACAGTGTGAATCTCCATACACTGTTCTGACCATCCAAGTGGGAGATGCATGTTAGCCCTGCTTACTATCTGCCTTCTTCCTGCAGCCTCTTGGGATGTGCAACTTTGAGATGTTTTTGCAGACACAGCTGTCTTCAAACATTTTGAGGGCTGTCAGGAGAAGTGAATTAGTAGAGGTCACACCTGTGAGTTTGGTAGTAAACACCTCAATATCACGATGGGGTTTCCAAATAATTTTTAGAGTTTCCAGCTCTGGTACAGGCTTTCTCCTGTCCCAGGAATTCATGCAGAAGCTGAGTACTCATATTTCAAAATAGATATAGATAGATGGATAAATAGGTAGATTTCCAAATAGTAAGAAGTTATACTTGATAAGTGCTAAGATCCCTTCCTCTTCTAATAGTTTGTCATTCCAGATCTTTGGATTAGTATGAGAATTGTGTGTCATTAAGATGAAGAGCCATTGAGGAGCCATCTGAGTGTGGGAAAATTTCATATATAGCAGTATTAATTTAGTTTTCACCACAACCCGGATTTCCCTGGGTTTTTCACAAAATTAGATAAATCAAAGCAATGAAATAATATAGTTTGTCAAATGAAGCCATTAAAACACTTATCACAGACCCAAAAGGTTAAAATTCATACCTGGTTTCTAATACAAGAGAAAGAGTTTCTTAGAAAATGGGGGTGACTAGGTAGTAACAAATTCTTTTATAAATGAAAATCAAATCACCACAGTAGCAAGCTCATAAACATCACAGGATGTCCTAGGGATGCTGTGAGAAAATGAATTATTATCGCCTAGTGTAAGATATGATAAAGAAACATAATATTAAATAGTTTTAATCAATTGGAAATTTCAAGATATTTTAAAGGGGCCGCAAATAGTACAATGTTTTTCAGCTATAAAATGAATTTTTGAAACTAATCAGAACACAAATATTTTGTGCAAAATTAAAATTTCATACTTGTGGTTTTAAGAAGCCTCTAATATAGGGGTGAGCTCAGCAATATTATACTCCTGGTAAATGAAACTAATAGGACTGAAGGATGAGAGGGGTCCTAAAGGAGGTATTTTTTCCTCATATTTGTTATAATCAGATTCTCACTTGTCTGTGTCATTGCCTGTGCCAGCCCATTGCACAGTGCTCAGTGGGGTCTCTGAAAGGGAAAGTTAATATTAAATGAAAACATTTGTTCTCTCTATACTTTTGGTTTTCACTTAGTCTCTTGGGAACATATAAATTCTTTCTAGATCTTGTAGTCTTTGCTCAGCCCGATCACTTGACTTGGAGTGCATTGACACAAAGGCAGATGATTCATGCCAAATCCACCTTCCTTTCAGCCCCCAACCAAATAATAAACAAAAATACCTGTGTCTGGTAAGTGAGTCTATTTGAAAATGAAGTAAATCTCTCTGCTGCTTCTATGGCTTGTGTAAACTAAACACTCAATTTGATGGGAAGCACATCTCAGTTTGTTTTTGGTGACTCAGGAATCACTCTGGGATTTTCGAGCTGGAGGGAATCATGAAGATCATACAGACCAGTGCTTCCCAAACCTGGCTCAGTTTCAGTGGCTGAAGGAATTCTAAAAATTCATATTACCATACTGAGCTCACCCCTGATCTAGCAAAGAGAATCTCTAGGCTTGGATCTGGCAATTTCCCCCTGGTGACTCTGATCTGGGGAATAGAGATCTGGCCTTCCATTTTTATAGAGGTCTAGAGAAACTGGAGATTGTGTATTATGAATAGATTTAGGGTTATTGAATTAAATGACTTGCCCAGGGAGTAGTTAATGACAGCGCTACGGTCAGAACCCATACATCCCTGATTCCATTTTTCTTTTCACACCACCACCCACTGATATGGCCAACATCATTAAGAAGCATGCAATTTGTACCCATTTGCAAGTAAAAAGTGTTCAGAAGTACTTATATCAGAATATTACATGGTCATCTCAGAATATCTCCCCACCCCCACCAGACACACCCCAGACCTTTGATCTTCCTTACTGCCTTTTACATACCTTTCTTCAATTCTGTCTTTTGACATTTTAATCATCTTCCAACAGAGTTCCCTGAACCTGATATTCTCTTTGACTGTTCCACTGTCTTCTCTTAGGGATCCGAAGTCTATTCACTTACTTTCACTCATTTTCTACCAAACCTGTTCCTCATGGAAGGGCTGGTTCTAATATTGTTTCCTCACCTTCCATCTTGTTTCTTCTAGTCAAAAGAGACTGTCATTGTGTAGACTTTTGATAGCAAGGTTGTTTTGTCTATTTTTTTTTCCTTTACCTCTGGTGGTACGTGAACTGTCACATTTGCTGTGGGAGTGGATATAACTGTGGTCATCCTGTGACCTATGCACATTCTTAACTGCTGTTGCAGTCAGTGGATAAAGGCTGTGTGTTTGAGGAAGGAAGCCTAGTGGGGCCAGGTGATTGTAAAAGTTGGCAATTAATTGGGATGCAGCAGAGAGGTATTTGTGGAGGAATGCCTAAAAGATGATAGTCTATATTTGAAATGAAGGTGCATTGACTCTGCAACTATATACTCACTAGCACTGGATTTACAGTGAATTCTAAGAGCA
Source organism: Ateles fusciceps (assembly GCA_036589455.1). Taxonomy (NCBI): domain Eukaryota; kingdom Metazoa; phylum Chordata; class Mammalia; order Primates; family Atelidae; genus Ateles; species Ateles fusciceps. Next base: position 14,097,320 of record JAZHEH010002597.1, on the reverse strand, counting down.
TATCTATTGCTGGCACTGCCCAGCGATGAAAGATTCTATTTTCAAAAAATAGTTGTAGGTACTGTTTTCATCCTTAGTACTGTGACAATTTTAAGGTAACTTAAAGATAACTTTCTTTTAGACTTTGAAAGTAGATTAACAACTGAGGGATGAAACACTTACATTAAAATAATTGATAAAGAGACATGGAAGTCATTTAATAATAAAAGACATATGTGATTTTACATTCATAACAAATTGCCGGTTACAGTCTCCTAGGTATAAAAGATTCCTATGTCTGCTTCTGATCTCTGTTCCACTTGGTTAATTATAACTTCCCTTGTAGTTCATTCATTCACTTATTCAATAAGTTCACTTATTCAGTAAGTATTTATTAAGCACAAAGCATCAGGTACCATGTTAGGATGCAATCCTCAAGGGTCTCCTGGTCTAGTGGGGGGGACTGTCTTGTGGATAGGCTGCAATAAAAGTCATAACAGAGGCCAGCAGCCTGTAGGATGCAATCCTCAAGGGGCTCCTGGTCTAGTGGGGGGGACTGTCATGTGGACAGGCTGCAATAAAAGTCATAACAGAGGCCAGCAGCCTGGTCTGTAGCCTTGTGCACTTTTTTTTAAGCTCATATAACTGTGTGTTTTGGTATTTTATTTTTAAGAAAAATATTATTTCTTAATGGGAACCACGCAGACTTCCTTCTTTTCCCTCTCACTTTTCCTGAGGAAGAGAACAATTGTCAATGATGAAGGGCAGTTGTAGCCAAGCAACACCAAGGGCTGGCTTCATGTTCCAGAAAGAGCAGACTGGGTCTCCTCCTGGTGGTTTCTGGTGCTCTACACATTAAGAGAAACCTCTAGTAACGAATTGAAGAAAGGATTCCTGAAAGTGTAGTTTTGGTCTTTGATTTTTAGTAAATAAGATGCTGTCACACACTAGCTTTCTTAGCATTAACGTGTGGAAACTCCTGTCGATCAAGAATAAGGCATACTTCACCCTTTTTAATGAACTACATATTAATCCATGGTGTGGATAGGACTTAATTTTCTCAACCTTTCCCCTAATTTAGGTATTTAGTTCGTTTCTAGTTGTTTTGCTATCGTGAACAATTCTCAACACCATATCCTCGTATCCATTCTCTCATATCCTCGTATCGATTCTCTCATACCACTTAGATATTTGAGAGACCCTGGTGCAGCGAGCATAGTTGATTGACAGCCTCTTGCTCTTGGCTCTTTAGGTTCATCACTATGACATTTGTAATGAGGCTATTCCTAATGAGGATTTGTAATCCCAGCCAATGACTGAGTGTGTGTCATTTTTTCCCAAAGCAGGACTCCTCTAACGGGCAGTCCGTGCTTGGGGACTCCTGATCAGTACAGCTGAAATGTTCTCAGAGTTGTGCTGCAGTCTCAGGCTCTTCTTACCCAATCCTTCCTTCCTTTCTCCTTTCACAGGTATCAGATCTGCATCACAGTCCATAGAGTTTCCACTTACTCTTGCTCCCTCTGCCATTGTTCTTCACAGGCACTTTCTCCAATAAATCTTTTGCATGTTAATCTTGATTTGGCATCTACTTTTCAAAGGACCTTAACTAGCACATTGAGCTTTTCTTTCCATGCATATTTTTCATTGTAACAGATGTTTTCAGATTGCTTTCAAAAAAGGCAGTACACATTTACATTTTCATCAGCAGTGTACAAAGATACCCCCTTTCTCTAACTGCTCGTCAGTGATTGGTAAGATCAGCTTTTGAGTTTTTGCCAGTCTGACAGGTACAAAGTGAATCACACTATTAGTATATTTTAGAGTCTTCTCTTTCATTTTTGTCTTTAAGGTATTCTTTTCTGTGAATTGTCTATTTATATCCTTTGCATTTTGGGTAGTTTTATTCTTACCAACTTTTAATCACTATTTAGATATTATATCTGAAAAAGAATGTTAAATTAGAAGTTTTAACTAGGGCACTAAGTTATCACAGATATGACAGACCTTTTATGAATGGCCAGAGCAAGAACATTAAAAAGGTTTGTAACCCATAGTTCTCTCAATTAAGCTGAGAATATAAAGGCTGTTGGAGGAGAAAATGTTTTAGAAAGAGCTATGAGACCTTCCCTTCACCTTGGGTTGAAAAAGGTCTTAAGTAGGACTACCTGAAGAACATTTGTCATTTTTGGTTAGAGAAATGTACTAGTATGTAACTCCTGTGTGAAAAATTACAAGGCAGAGACTAGTTGGATGCCCTGACAGACAGAAAAACAGAGAATGTTTGTTTGCCTTAGGGGGTCTGCAGTCCCAGAGCTGTCAAAGCAAGAAATATGTGAGTGTTTCTAACTGACCTGATAAGGTTCCCAAAAGGAAAGATAGCTGGCCCAGAGCTGTTTTAAATCCTTGCTGGAGGTGTTGCAGGTGTTCCTGGACACCAGAAGAGAGTCTAAATTGAATGGACCACAGGAAAACTAGATCTGATGGTGCAGCTAGAGGAAATTGCATCCCCCATGTTCAAGAACATACACTAAAATATTCTTTGTAGGTACCTCTAAAGGACTCAGAAACACCCAATATTTTCCACATCTGCATTTTGTATATTGATTTTTAAATTAATTTTAAAATTTTGAGATAATTATAGGTTTACTTGCAATTGCAAGAAAGAATAGAGATTTCTTACATACTTTTAGTTTCCCCTAATGCTAACATCTTGTAAAACTATGGTACAATATCAGAACCAGCATATTGACATTGATGCAATCAAGGGGCAGCATATTTTCTTTACTGTGAGGATTCCTCTTGTTGCCCTTTTATAGCCACACCCACTTCCCTCCTGCCCACCACTCCTTTCTTAACTGCCAGCAACCATAAATTTATTCTCCATTTCTGTAATTGTGTCATTTCAAGAATGCCATGTAAATGGAAGCAAATAGTATGAAACCTTTTGAAATTGGCTTTTTTAAAAATCAGCATAATTCTTTGGACATTCGTCTAGGTGGTTGTGTTTATCAATGATCATTACCTTTTATTGCTTTATAGTGTTCCATATGGGCATACCACAATTTGTTTAACCATTCCTGTTGAAGAACATCTGGACTGTTTCCAGTGTTTGGCGTTCAATGAATAAAGTTGCTATAAAGTTTCATGTACAGGTTTTTATGTCAACATGTTTTCATTTCTTTGTGATAAAGGCTCAGTAGTGCCATTGCTGGATCATATGGTCATATAACTATATGTTTAGTTTTTTTTTTTTTGAAGAAACTGACTGTTTTCTAGAATAGCTGTATTATGCATCTCTACCAGCAATATATAAATAATATAATTTCTCTTCATCCTTGCCAGCATTTGGTGTTACCACCATTTTTTGTTTTAGTTATTTTGATAGGTGTATAGTGATATCTGATGGTGGTTTTCCCTAATGCTTAAGTTATTTTAGGGTTTCCCTAATGACCAACGATGTGAACAACTTTTCATGTATTTATTTTCCATTTCTACCACCTTTTTGTGTAAATGTCTCTTTATGTCTTTTGCCTATACTCAAATTGGATTTTTTTTTTTTACTGTTGAGCTTGAGGGTTTTGATATGTTACATATTAGTCCTTGGTCAGATGTGTAGTTTGCAAATGCTTTCTACTGCTCTGAACGTGTTGTTTTGTTCTGTTTAATAGCTGTTTCACGACCAAAAGTTTTTAATTTTGATGAATTTTACCAATTTTCCTTTTATAGATTGTGCTCTTGGTGTCAAATCTAGCAACTCCTTGCCTAGGCCTAAATTCAGGAGATTTTCTCCTATTTTTTTTTTTTTCTTTTTTCTTTTTTTTTTTTTTTTGAGATGGAGTCTCACTCTGTCACCCAGGCTGGAGTGCAGTGACACAATCTCAGCTCACTACAACCTCCTCCCCTGGGTTCAAGCGATTCTCCTGCCTCAGCCTCCTGAGTTGCTGGGATTACAGGCATGCACCACCATTCCCAGCTAATTTTTTTGTATTTTTAGTGGAGACAGGTTTCACCATGTTGGTCAGGCTGGTCTTGAACTCCTGACCTCAGGTGATCCACTGCGTCGGCCTCCCAAAGTGCTGGGATTACAGGTTTGAGCCACCATACGTACCCAGCCTCCTATTTTCTTTTCTAAAACTCTTAAAGTTTTATGTTTTACATATAAGCCCATGATCCATTTTGAGTTAATTGTCATATAAGATGTGAGAATTAGGTTGAGGTTCTTTTTTTTTCCTATGTATATCAAATTGCTCCATCACTGTTTGTTGAAAAAGATTACCTTTTCTCTCTTGAATTATTGTGGCACCTTTGTCAAAAATCAGTGGGATATATTTGTGTGGATTTATTTCTGGGTTCTTTATTGCATTTCATTGATCTATGTATCTATCCCTTTGCAAATACAACACAGTCTTGATAGCTGTGGCTATATAGTAAATCAGTAGACTGAGTCTTCCCACTTTATTCTCCTTCTCAAAATTTAAAACACTATTCCAGTTCTTTTGCCTTTCTATGTAAATTTTAGAACAATCTTATCTATATCCAGAGAAGATCTTGATGGGATTTCAGTTGGAATAATGTTAAACTCAGACGAATTTGAGGAGATTTGACATATTTACTAAGTGTTTCAATTTATAAATGTGGTGTATCTATTTATATAGATTGTTAAAAATTTCGTTCATCAGCATTGCGTACATCAGCATTTTAGCTCACAGTTTCTGGGCATGTTGTGTTAGACTTATACCTAAGTATTTCAGTCTTTTGAGTGATCACAAATGGTAGTCTACCCTGAATTTTGCTTTCCATGGGTTCATTGCTAGTTTATAGAAATACAATTAATTTTCATAAGTTTATTTTGTATCATGTAATCTTGCTGAACTCATTTATAAGTTCTAAGAGTTTTAAATTTTTTTCTTCGGATTTTCTATGTAGAGAATCATGTCATTTGAAAATAGGGACAATTTTATTCTGTTCTTTCTGATTTGTATGACTTCTATTTCACTGTTTTGCTCTATTGAGCTGGCTAGAATTTATAGCACTATGTTGAAAAAAGTGTTGAGAGTGGAATCCTTGCTTTGATGCTAATCTTATAGGGAAGGTGTTCAGTCTGTTATCACTTAGAAAAATGTTAGCTTTTTATCAGATCAAGAGGAGTCCAGCCCCTCTTTCCTGGGGGACTACCCCCCACTACTCTTTACTAGGCAGGACATTAAAATGTCCATATTTCCCAAAGCAATCAGTATTATTTCTTTCAAACTAACAATGACATTCTTCACAGAACTAGAAAAAATTTATTTTAAAATTCATGCGGAACCAAAAAGAGCCTGAATAGCCAATGCAATCCTGAGCAAAGAGAACAAAGCTGGAGGCATCAGGTAACCCGACTTCAAACTATACTACAGGGCTATAGTAATCACAACAGCACAGTATCAGTACAAAAACAGATACACAGACCAATGGAACAGAATAGAGAGCCCAGAAATAAGACCACAGACTTAAAACCATCTAATCTTTAACAAAACTGACAAAAACAAGCAATGGGGAAAAGGCTTCCTTTTCAATAAATGGTACGGGGATAACTGGCTAGCCATATGTAGATGATTAACCAGACCCCTTTCTGACACATATACACAAATCCAACTTAAGATGGATCAAAGACTTAAATGCAAAAAAAGTATACAAACCCTGGAAGATAACCTAGGCATACCATTCCAAACATAGGATTGGGCAAAGATTTCATATGAAGACACCAAAAGCAATTGCAACAGAAGCAAAAAGTGACAAATGGGATCTAATTAAACCGATGTTCTGCAAAACAAAATAAACTATCAACAGAGTAAACAGACAACCTACAAAATGGGAGAAAATATTTGCAAACTATGCACCTGACAAAGGTCTAATATTGAGCATCTATTAAATAACTTAAATAAGTTTACAAGCAAAAAACGAACAACTCCGTGAAAAAAGTGGGCAGAGGATATGAAGACTTTTCAAAAGAAGACATATATGCAGCCAGGAAGCACATGAAAAAAGCTGACATCACTGATCATTAGAGAAATGCAAATCAAAAACACAGTGAAATATCATCTCATACCAGTCAGAATGACTATTACAAAGCCAAATAAATAAATAAATAACAAATTCTGGCAAGGTTGTGAAGAAAAGGGAACACTTTTACATTGTTGGTGGGAATGTAAATAATGTTTGACCATTGTGGAAAGAAGTGTGGCAATTCCTAAAAGAGCTAAAAACAGAAATACCATTCAACTCAGAAGTCCCATGTCCCATTACTGGGTATATACCCAAAGGAATATAAATCATTCTACCATAAAGACACGTGCACACGGATGTTCACTGCAGCACTATTCACAATAGCAAAGACATGGAATCAACTTAAATGCCCATCAATAATAGACTGGATTTTAAAAAATGTGGTGCATATACACCATGGAACACTCAGCAGCCGTAAAAAAGAACGAGATCATGCCCTTTGCAGGAACGTGGAGTTGGAGGCCATTGTCCTTAGCAAACTCAATGCAGGAACAGAAAACCAAATACTGCATGTTCTCTCTTGTAAATGGGAGCTAAATTACGAGAACACATGGACACAAAGGGGATAACAACAAACACTGCGGCCTACTTGAGGGTGGATGGTGAAAGGAGGGAGAAATTTGGGGAAAATAACAATTAGGCACTAGGCTTAGTATATGGGTGATGAAATAATCTGTACCACACACCCCTGTGACCTGAATTTACCTCTAGAACAAACCTGCACATGTGCACCTCAACCTAAAATAAAAGTTGAAAGAAAATTGCAGAGTAGATTTTAAATGTTCTCACCAGAAAAAAATATGCATATGAGGTAATAGATACCTTAATTAACTTAATTTAACCATTCCCCAGTGTGTGTGTGTGTGGTGTGTGTGTTATATATATATATATATATATATATATATATCTCAAAATGTTATGTTGTACATTCCAATTATGTAGTTATTTGTCAATTTTTTAAATTAATTAATTTTTAAAAATTATGGGCCAGGCTCAGTGGCTCATGCCTGTAATCCCAGCACTTTGGTAGGCCAAGGCAGGTGGATCACCTGAGGTCAGGAGTTTGAGATCAGCCTGACAACATGGCAAAACTCCGTCTCTACTAATAATACAGAGATTAGCCAGGCGTAGTGGAAGTGCCTGTAGTCCAAGCTACTCGGGAGGCTGAGATAGGAGAATTGCTTGAGCCGGAGAGGTAGAGATTGCAGTGAGCCATGATAGTGCCACTGCACTCCAGCCTTTATCATTCCTTTAAGGCCAGAAAAAAAGGATAGCCAATTGTGACAACACCATTTATTAAATTAACTCCCACTTCTCCAATTATATGAAATACCATCTTTATCACATATGAGATTCTCATATATTTGGGGGATCTATTTCTGGAGTTTCTGTCTTGTTTCACTGATCTATTTGCCTAGTTGTCTGTCAGCACTGATTTGTTCCAGTCAGTTTTGATTTCAGACTACTCTTGTGCTCCCTCACTAGTGTTCTTTTGCATTTCCTTGACTGTTCTTGGGTATTTAATTTTTCATATGTACCTTGAGATTATGCCCTAGTTCTGTTGTTTTACCCATGCCCCCCAAAGCCCTGTTGGAATTCTGATTGGAAATCATTTCATTTATAAATAAATTTTATGGGCATGAACATCCATGTTATATGACAATGAAAAACATGACATGTCTTTTCATTCATTCAGATGTTGTTCATAATAACATTTTATGGTTTCCTTCATCTAGGGCTTTTAGCTACCGTGAATAGCATTGCCTTCCATTTATATTTCTAGTTGTTTTTTTACTAACATGGAGAAAAACTGCTACTTTTAATCTACCCACTTTACCTAATTTTACAATTTATTTTCATTTTTTAAACTATTGAATTTTGTGTTTTCTAGGTTTACAATTATATCATTGACAAAGAAATCCAATGCTTAGATCACTTATAAATGTTTTGGTCTTAATGGATTTATGCAAATCAATATTTTATTGAATAATAATATAATAGCATCAGTGTCTATTTTAATTTAAATGGGCTCGGTATTACACAATTTTGAATGATATTTGCTATTGGTAACTGGTAAATGGTATTTGCACATTTTACTTCTGCTTTTATATAAGAATTTTACTTAGTTTTTAAATAAATAGCTGCTTAATTTTACCAAAGTTAACTTTTCTGCATCTATGCCACATTTGTCCTTTAATTTGTTAATGCAAGTGATAATGTTTAATCCTGATATTGAACCTCCTTAATATTCTGGAAATAAGCTCTATAAATGAGAATTCCTCACTATTTTTCTTTTCTTCCTCATTCTTTTCTATAATGAGATATGTGTTCTGATACATTTGCTTCTTGGTTAGAATCATTCTTCGAGTTTCTTCTTCAAATATGTGAGTGATCTCAAAAACTAGCAAATGCACAATTATCTTTCTGTCATTCTAATAGGGAAATGTTGTCTAATAGGAAAAGACTGTGTATGCAACCTTTGGGGCATACAGTATTTGTTCTCTTTTGTTTTGCCGTGATCTAACTTCCAATTTCGCATGAGGAGATTAATGCCAGTCTGACTTTACTTTATAAAATACTTAGTTCTTTCTCTTTGAAAGCTTGTAAGAAAGTATTTTTCATTCATTTAAAAATATTCATTGAGTGCTTACTATGTGGGAGGCACTATTCTGGGCCCAGCCATAAATAAAAAAAGTGGTCTCAGCCATGTTCTTACTTTCAAATTTACCCTATTTTAGGCTTTTGGGCATGTTTGGGACATGATGATCCCTTATAATCTGAAGACCAGTTTCTCCCTTCAGCTTAGTGAATTTTTCCTATTATTTTCTATTTTTTAATAATTTAATTTTTGCCTCTCTTCTAGTGTACATGTCTTCTTTCTAACGTCATTTGCATGTTTGGTCTTCTATATTTATCTTACAAGTTATTTATGTTTTTACTCATTATTTCTGTATTTTTATATGTTTGCTTTGAGCTGTGAGATATTTCTTCTACTTGATTTTCAGTTCACTAACTTGTTTTTACATAGGTACCCTCTTCTTAAATTCACTCCTTGAATGTTTTAATTTTTGTTTTGTTTTGTTTTTTGGTTACATAAATTTGTTGGCTAGTTATCTTTAGGAGTCATACTTTTTAGGGAAAATTCTAAGACACTTTTACTCCTCTCCGACTTCTAGGCTCCCTTACACGTGTTATTGTTTTCCCTTGCCTGGTCAATGGGTCTCCGATCCGGTTGCTGGGGTACCTTAAATGGGGAAAACTCCAGGAAATAAGACCGATGGTCTCTTTACGTATGGGTAGGTAGAGGAGTTGCAGGTAGGTTTTAGTCTTTTGCACTGCGAGAAAGCCTCTGCAGTTAGGACTTCCAGCCTCTGCAGCCAGAAGAAGACAGCCAACTGGCTTGTCTCCCCCTCTAACTCCTCAGGGACGGGTGCACTCACATGGGCTATGCCGACCTTGGAGTACAGAGGGAGATAGGAACTTCTGTGGGCCACGCTCCCTGCAGGCTTCTTGCTCTGATCATCTTTCCCGGGAAGATACATGGACTTGGCCTCCCTCACCTACAGGCCTTAGCAGCTGCTAGGTTTAGAAGGGGAAAATAGGTTAAAATTGGGAAGTGGTAGAAGTTTAAAATGTCATCTTTTCAGAATCCAATCCTTTTTGCCACAAACGTTACTCTATTAAAGAGTTATGGTGAATCTTCATAATTGATTCTTTCTCTGTCAGTCTTGAATCAGCACAAACTGCTTAATGTGCATAAGAAAAACATGAAGTTTGTGGAACACTGACAAGATTGGTCTACTCTTCCTCTTATTGGAAATATCTGTCTGTTTTTCAAGACTCAGTTTGTACAACAAGTCTTCAGAAGTCCTTTCCACTCATGGCGAGATTAGTCTTTGTTTTAAACTGGGACATGTGAAAGATATGACGTTTCCTGAAATTCTATAGCATTTACTATGCACAACACTCTTGACACATAATGATAACATCAACAGTAAAAAAGCTAACATTTGTTAGTTTAGTACAATGTTAACATTTTTATATATGTCATTCATCCTATGAGTAAGATAGTATTATTCTTTTTAATATGCATTTTTATTTACCTTTAAATAAAGGTAAATAAATGCTTAGTTTATTTACTCCAGTACCTGGTACTTTCATCAATGGTGATAATAACCAGCCAATCTGTAAGCATCTTTTTATCCTGTAGTAATTACAGAGTGTCCCCCAGTGCTCCAGTTTGCTGGGGTGAAATAGCCAGGAAGATAGGATATAACCTGTATTTCTGAAGAGTTTATAGTTTTGACGAGAACAGAAATTAAATCTTGGAAGAGCAAAAAGATACTAAATCTCCTAATCTCTTCTCTTATCCTTCAATAAATGTGAACTATCCTGGAGAAGTTCCTATAAACAAAAGGGCAATTACAGAACCTCAGCTATGAAGAAAAGGAGATCTTTTCTATTTAGAAACAAACTATTGTTTTAAAACTCATCAGCTCCACAAAAATACCAACAATGAGGAAGTAAAGAACTAAGCATTTTTTACATGTTTTAAAAGCTGAATCTTTATTTTTATTAAATGGCAATATGTAGGCCTCAAAAGTAAAAATGCAATTCGTCATATAGGAATTTTTTAAAGGCCTTATAGAGTACATGGATAGTAATTTGATGATTTGTAATTCAGACTAATTGACTAATTTCCTAAACACCACCATCTTGGACACATACCAGCACAACACCAGGGATTAGAAGTGTACCAATTGCGGTTCTTGCTAAAGCTGTATATCTCCAGCATTTACATGGAAAAACCACAGAATAAGCTACCTTGATATGGCATTATACTTGCTGTTTGTTACTACTAACCCCTGTATCTGCTTTTTTTTCTTTTCCCTGTCCTCCCAGGGCTGCAGCTTTGAAAACTTCGTTTCTAAGACTCCTCTGCCCACTGGGTTTTGTTTATGAGCTGCTAGAAGGAGGCGCACCTGAGAACAGAAGGCGACAGGAGGCAGCAGCCCCTTTGCTTCTGCAGCAGTGCGAGCACACGTGCAGCCCCTGCACCGGGCAGCATTGGTGGTGGCTCCCTCAGATGAGTGAGCCTGTGGACTCTCAAGCCCAGCAAAGTCAGAGTATGGCAAGCATTGGGTCCCTGCTCAACCTCAGTGCCAATTCTGCTGTGGGGGCTCTGGCAGATTCAGAAAGAGGAAGAATTCCTGGGCCTGGGGTACAACCTCCATCCCATTTTCTTTTTTAGCCCTTTCTACATGTTTGCAACCAATTCCCTGTTAAAATTCTTCTTCAATGCTTTTGTTACCAGTCACTCAGTTGGAAATAACCAGAAAGCATTCTGTTTTCCTAGCTGGAAACTAACATATTCAGTCTGAGACCTCTAGATAAGGGGCTTGGTTATAAATAATGAGGTTGACTGTGTTAGGAAAACAGAAGATTCTTCATAAGTTTGGCAAACAGCTTTGGGTCTTCTTAGTCATACTTGTTTAAGAATTCCTCTGGGAGCAAATTCTTTACTCTGGCCCAGTTTAACTTGTTTCATTGAAACAGAGTTTTGCAGTTTCTTCATGTTGTACCTCTTCTTTGTGCTCCCTTTTCCCCATTTGGTAACTGCTCTGACTCCCATGGAGGCTGACTTGCTGACAACTTTCACCCCAGCAAATTAACGCAATGGTGGAAAACATTGTCATCGGTCATTTAGACTAATGATACAGCAATGACTTTCAATGCATGGTTATCTCCACTAGGCATTTTCTTTTGAAGCATTTACTTTCTAATTTGGGTTCAATATCTCATACTCATTAAAGACATTTTAGGCATCAGTAAGACATTTCTTGTCCTGTGCACACGGCAGTGGATGCTCTAGTACTACAGTATTAGCAGAGCCAGCTTTGAGGTTCACTCTGATGGGTTATCAGCAGCAAAACTATTTTTGTGTGGGTAGCCTCCTGATGCCCCAGAGAAGACTGGAAAGATGCTCACGTTGTCCTTTTCTTAATCTTCCTCCATTCAATCACTTACTCTAAACAAATACTTATTGATCATCATATGTAGCAGGTGCCATGCTAGACGCTATGGAGACAGCCCTGGTTAAAACAAAACAAATGACATAGCATATGAGTCAAGGGCTCAGCTGCTCTGCCACTTGGAGCTTTGGAAGCATGAGAAAGTTATTTTGAGTTTCTGTTTCCTTATCTACAGTATGGGGAGAATCATGGTACAGACTGCAGCGAGTTGTGCCTAGTTCTCTACATGCACATTTCCTCAAACTACTAAGGACTGAGCATTTTATGTCCCTTTATCCCCTACCTTTCCTCAATATAGAACAGCATAGCAGACCCTGAATTTTATACAATTCCTTTCTTTCTCTGCCTTGGATCAGAGTTTCCAGATGCTTGTGTTTTTCAGATACAGATTTCTGAGTTTCCAGATGCATTTTGTATTTTTAGTATATTTAAGATTATACACCTTCCTATTACTATTTTTCTAACACAAAGATTATTGTTCTGTTACCTTGGACCTCATTCCTATGCCTTCTGTGTTATTTCTATCTGTGGTAGTGATGTTTTCAAAAAGCTGTGTTGAACACATTCTCTTTATTAATAAAGATATTTTTGTATAAAATCACTTTGCCAAGATAATAAGATACTGCTTAATAATCAGTGAATCTTTATTAAAAATTCATCTTAAATATGTCCCAATTTAAAACAAAGGCTACAGTAGTCATTATATCTGGTATAAACTGAACCTTCTGCCTTATCACCCAATTTAGCACATTCCTGGATTTAATATAGGATTGTCAACCAGGATCTGGGGAAGTGTCAATGGCACTGACAAAATGACTGTTGTATAAACTCAAAGCTTCCCCACATAGTCTTTAAAATATTAAAAGAATGAAATAGAGTCACACTGCTGCTGGGAGTACTTACATAACACTACTCATTTTCTTTAATGAATGTCCTTTCTATAATATGGAACATAGATATAGATTTGTATAGAGATTTGACACCACTTTAATTTGCCAAAATGACTATTTCCCTGTACAGTGTTAGATTTGTGCTTTTAGGCTATTGCAGCCCGAGAGCCCCCAAAAGCAAAGTCTGAGAAAGAGACTTGTGATCTGATAGTTTATGTGGGAAGTGAGGTTAGAAGTGAAAAGGGAACGGAGGGATTCCCCCTACCCACTGCCCGCCCAGGCCTGCTGTGGGTGGCTGAAGCTTGAAGCCATCAGCACCTTTTTTGTCAGCATATTTTATAGGATGCTTATTAGACTTGACCTGAAGGAGAAATGGGAGCAGCATTTATTTATCCCAGACCCCACTGTTTAAGGTTAGCCCCATGAAGTGTCACAGCCTCTGCCGGTCTCCCTTGAACATGTGTGGGGACTGAGTGGACGCTCACACCAAATATGGGCTGCATACAGAAGGAGAGGGCCTGTTGATGGAGTGGGCAGAGCCTCTGAGAAAATGTCCCCTCCCCACATCACTAGACTAAGAGATGAGGCTGTGAGGCAGGAACCAGGTGCCCAGCACTTAGCTGAAAAAAAATTAACTCAAATAGGACAAAAATTATTCATAAGGAAAATGATAGCATTGGAAGAGTATGTGCTTTCCTTGACTGCTAATATCTGTATTTCCATACTTGGTATAAAGACAACTTAGAGTTGAAGAGATCATTGAGTTACTTAATTAAATATAATAAATCTGATGTTTTAACAGTAGGTGGGATGATTAATTCTGTATTCCTGAACCTAGCCTCATTTGAAACATACCCCTGGGGCTCTTTATTCTTACATTCATAAATTATGAATTCAATGAATCTAATATTTAGCTGATAATGGGTATATAATACGTTAAGTCTTGCTTGCTTTAAATAGTTATTTTTCTTGATAGCAATTAGGATGGGAAAAAGAATGAGAATGTCCTTTGTCATGGTTTACATTTTCAGACTACACACTATATTTACAGTTTGGCTTAGTGTTGATAGCAATACAATTATTAAAGCCAAATGAATGTAAACCCTCCAGAAATTTTAAAACAATTATAAAAATGAAAAAGATTAATAAAAACTGAAACAAAAAATATGGTAAATGAGGACAATGAGCATTTTTCAAGATATGTGGATTTACAGGTAAGGATAAAGAAGAAAACTCTTTCATTGTTAAATCAGGAAAGATATTCTGTGTTACTTTGACTTTTATGCCATCCAAAGCCTTCAATGGCTTCCTCTTGTTTTTAAGATCCAGCCAAAACCAAGTCTTTCAAGAGGTGCCACAAGCAGACTCCAGTCTCCCTCTCCAAACCACCTGACCCAGTGCTTTAGAAGTATTAACTCATTTTGTATGAAATGTCTATGAAGCAGGTCCCATTATCATCTGTATTTTTCAGATGAAGAAACTGAGTTACAGGCAGGTTAAGTAACTTGCTGGCAATCATCAGCAAGTAAGTGGTGAGCCAAGATTTGGGAGGATGCTTTGTTCATGTGGAATTACTGAATTCTCTAGTCTGGTCTGAATCTCAGCCCTTCCTGCCTTTATGAAATGTAAATGTACTGACTGAGTCCTGTCTGTTGAGAGTAACAGTGGGATTAATAGCCATAGGCTCTTCCCTGCGTGAGAGAGACAGGACACCACAGCTCTCTGTTCTGTACCTTTTGTCTCTGACTGGCATTCCTTTTCTCCTTCCTTGGAGAGCACTTTGGACAGAGTCCTGCAAAGGCCTCCTCAGTTGGGCCCCAACCAATCCCAAGACCATGTGTAGGAGACAACTGCCATTTTGCTAAGAAATTGCTCTTCCTGTGGTAGTTTCTAGACCTCACAAACATGCAGTCAAGATGCCTTTCCTCGACTGATGTTTGATTAGTCCCTTTTCTTTGCCTCTGCAGTAGTTCTTTACCTCTGATATAACTCCTCTAGAATTGTACCACCTCTTAGATAAAATAGACATCCTGAACATGGAATCTGAGCTTCCTAATATTTCCCTAATATCTTTATGGGAGAAGCGCTTAATGCCTTGCAGATGTGTGGAATAGAATATATGTAATGCTCAACGTTGAATTTCAAGAGCCATTAATGGAGTAGAATTTGTTTACAAATTTTCATCACTTGACAACTTGTAGGATATGCAGTTATCTTGAAAGTGTGTGTTTAGTTTTTACTTTTGGTCAGGATGATTTTTTTTAAATCAAAATTGTTAGGTCTTAGGCAAGAGTGTTGTGGAGCCATTCTGACAAAAAGGTTATGACCAGGAAGACTGTTTCCACTTGTTACTACATGTGTATGGAGCTGGGAGGGGATTTATTTCATAGTTTTCCTTTGTTATTTAAATTTCTAATTCTTATATAAAATTTAATTTTACACAAAGAAAATTTCTCAGTAGCAATGGGCATACCAATTAGAAAATTGAGTCTAATCCTTTAATCCAGTGCTTCTTACACTTGATTACACCCATGAATCCCCCGGGGTCTTGCTAAAATATAGATGTGGAGTCAGTGGGTCCTGCCTGAAGGCTGAGAGTGTGCATTCTAACAAGCTCCCAGGCGATGCTGAGGCTGCTGGCCTTCGGAGCCACACCTTGAATAATAAGGAGAAGCCATATACAAGTCAGCCTAATGCTTTACTCTCTTTCTTTCTTCACTTCTGTCTTTTTAAAAAATTCCAGCACTATCATGGCATTTGTGCTTTTCCCACAGCCATTTAGAGTGGGCTTTGCATAGATAATAATAGTCTGTCTTCCTAGGTGTGATGTGAGGATTCAGTGATATAAACCCTTGCTACTCAAACTATGATCTGTAAACCACCACCAGCAACAGCAGCCACCTAGGAGCTTACTAGAAATGCAGAAGCTCGGGCCCCACCCAAGACCTACTGATTATAGGTTATATTATGGAGACCATTTGCCCCATTTTGATTATGCCACTTAAGAATTTAAAGAGGATTTTTGTTTCTGCCTTCACTTTCAAGTTTTTAGAAACAAGCTAATAGACTGTAGGCTTACTATGATAGATTGAGCCATTTCTCTTTCTTTTAATTGCTTCATATTTTAAACTTGAGGTGCTTTTCAATTTGCTGTTGTTTCTCACCTCACAGACACTGACCGATTTAGTTTCTTTTACCATATTTGCTAATAAGAATTGAATGGGCTTGCTGATTCTCATTAGGACTGTTTTGAGTTCGATAGCTTCATTTAAAATTGAGGATTTTATGCACAATTTTTGTTTATCCCTTGATTTTGCCTCTTGGATTAAGACCATTCCCCAGATAACGAAGTCATAAGTCTGGGAGAAAGCAAGTTAGGTGTCTTAATAGTTTTCCATTCTTCTTTTTGTTACTTTTTGTTATGTACACTTTGACTTGTCCACTTAGAATTTCTAAATTTGTCTTTGTGTTGGGGACAGTATAATGTTGTGGAGGAAGATAACACTTTTGCAGGCTTATTTGGATAGGTATGAAGTAAATGAAAAATAATTTTCTATTCCCATCCCAGATCACCTTGGAAAGGCATTTCTTTAGGATGAAAATATGATAGTAGAGAAAGCCTATCACTGGTAAATGTGAGACTCAGGCAAATCTGGTAGGTCACATCAAGCTATTCTAGTTTCAGTGATATTTGCAAACAAGGATTTACTAGGCCACCATAAGAAATGCTTCTATTCCTTCTACCTGTTTTCCTATACACATACAGTACACACACTGCTTTGCCTTTAATGCAAATCATGTTAAGACAGTATGAATTTAGAAATTTTTCATAATAAAATATTGTAGTTGTTATATAGTTTAAGGTGAAAAGTAATAGTCTATCAAGTGGCACCAATCTTAAACGGTGTCTGTACATATGCTGTGTGTGCATATGTGTGTGTGTGTGTGTGTGTGTGTGTGTGTGTGTGTGTGTAAGGATGAATCTCAACTCAGGTGGGTAAGTACTGTGACTTTCTGAGTTGAGGATGAGTCCCTCAATTCAGGTGGGTAAGTACTGTGACTTTCTGGTTTATAACTCAACTTAGTTTTTTTTTTTTTATTTTGAGCTCCCAATTTGTTAAGAATAGACGGAATGTTAGGCCTCTCCTGAAGTCTCCACCCTCACATGACCACCTTGGTGTGGTTCAATAATTTCAAGACCCTACTCTGTTTCAATGCACTGAAGTAGGGGCAGGAAGAATGGTTGCTGGCCCCATTGGACAAATATTTCCATTGAGGTATTTGGAGTCCTGGTGCCCGTGGTCCCTCAGGTCCTACTTTCTGCTGTATGATATCATTTTTAGGGCACAGAAATCCTTCCCTGGCCTGTCTATGGTCCTGCCTTCCCAGGCATACAATACAGCTGACCCATCTGGGATATGACCATCCGACCATCTCTTTGGTTCTCAGGATTCCTGATCTCTTTTCTTCTCTTTTCAAACTTGAGGAATTCTCTCCCAGTCTTAGAGAAGCCCATCTTCCTTCATAAGTATGCCTGCTCAGTACTCTCCTTTTAGGCTTTTGGAAACTAAAGCTGGGTTTTCTGCTGGAGAGCTCATTTCTGCCCTCCCCTGAGGCACTGAACACGGACCAAAATGGGAAGGGGACAGTGGGAAGAGGCAGATACAAAAAAGGCTGTTTTGAATAGAAAGATAACACCTCAAAGTATCTTCTCTGTACATATCCAAGGTTTGAATCATGTATATTTCTTTGTGTCAGAACATTCCAGAACACTGTGCTAATGGCCTTTCCTTCAAGTTGCAGAGTCTGCAAGTGATATGAAACCAACAAGTGTTGATCCATTTTCCCTATGAAATAGGCCATTTGGTAGAAGAGACACAAATTGTAAGCTGTGCAGTGAAATTACTTTTCTGTTATAAGTTTCTAAGGATAATTAACTTTAGGTGGCTGGCAAATACAATGTGAAAAGAAGTGGATTGTTAAGTAGCTATGTAAGGTCGGCTTTTCTCCCCCCTCCTAATAAGGCACTTAAAATCCTACCTTTTAAGTATATTGCTTGATTATCCTGAATTATATTTGCAGTGTGACAAATATTTTTCAAAAACAAAGGATTTTCATGGAGGGAAACCATATCAGAAATAAATGAATAAGTGTGAAATCCTTTCATTGCTACAATAATAGGATAATTTATGTACTACCTCAAGCATCCAAATTTTTTAATAGCTTTTTTGAAATATAAAAGACTGAAAAAAAATCAGGTATGCCCGTTCCCGCCCTCACTGTGTGTTTATTTGAAAAACTTCTTGTTCAGTTAATGTTCTCTTGAAAAATAATAGCAGCCTTGTCTGAAATGAAAAGAATTGAATTCTTATGGTTTTCTTCTCAGAAATTTCTATAGTAGTTGTGGGGGAAATGTTTTCCTACTAATAAGGTTTATCCTTTCTTTCTTCCAGTATTCTGATAATAGCTTATGATGCCACATCCCACTTCAAACCTTTAGTACCTGTTCAAATCTAATGTCTAAACTTTAGCAGATTTTATTTTTCTCTGTTAGATTAACCACTTCCCAGGCCCACACCACCTCACCTCTAGATGTCCCTGGTAAAGTAGTGATTCTCAAACTATCTGTAATGAAGGGACAAGTTTCTAAATTCACACTCTCAATTCTTGTACCAATCTCACAGACTGAAAACAAGCAGCTGGCAGATTGGCCACCATGGAGTGTTCTGGGGTCCTGCTCTAGGGTTCACTATCTGTGTTGAGCCATTCTTGAACTGCTATAAAGAAACACCTGAGACAAGATAATTTATAAGAAAAGAGGTTTAATTGGCTCATAGTTCTACAGGTTGTACAGGAAGCAGAGTAGCATCTACTTCTGGGGAGGCCTCATGGCAGAAGGCAAAGCAGAAGCAGATATGTCACATGGCAAAGACTGGAGCAAGCGGGGCAAGGCATACACTTTTCAATGACCAGATCTCCCCGAGAAGTCACTCACTATCTTGAGCACAGTACCAAGAGGATAGTGCTAAACCAGTAGGGAGAAATCTGCTCCTAAATACAATCACCTCCCACCAGACCCCACTTCCAACACTGGGACTACAATTCAGCTTGAGATTTAGGTGGGGACAGCATCCAAAGTCTATCACTATCTTTACCCCTCTCTCATGCCATTCTAGGTATCTTCCTAAAATACTACCGCTTCCTACAATGAAATTTCTGCTCACCATGTCAGGGCCTAAGACCCTGCAAAATCTGGCAATACTCTGCCTGTGTCCTAGTCACATGTCTTAGCCTTTTCTCTCATTCTTTCTCTTTCCTGAAAAGCAATTCCTGAGTACCCAACCAGAAAGAATCTTTGTCCCTTACACCTGGCTGCATTGATTTCTAGATTTCCCGATTGCCAATAACATACTGCTCTCTAATCGTCTTATTTTTAAAAACGGATTGCTTATTTTAATTAATGAGTAACTTGTGGATTTGGTGGGCAAAAGCCATGGAATGTTCCCAGTCAAGGGAAGCGTGAAGCAGGGAGCAGGCCACCATGTCTACAAGGACTGAAGTGGAGGTGGCATAAGGAGAGACAGGAATTCTTAACCTTGGGCCTTAGAGAGATAGTCTCGAGAGTATATCCCTGATCTGAAGAGGTTTTGTGTGTGTGTGTGTGTGTGTACACACACGTGCAGAGAAGAGCATTTATGCAGGGAGCACTATAACTTCTGAATAATCTATTTTTAACTGAATTTTTATTGAGATAATTATAGATTCACATCTAGTTGTAAGTAATAATACATGGAGCTCCCATATATCCTTTATGCAGTTTCCACCATTGGTAGCATCTTGCAGTACTATAGTCCAATAACACAAGCAGATTATTGACATTGAATCAATCTACCTTTCTTATTCAGGTTTCCCCCAGTTTTTTGTGTACTCATGTTGATGCACGTGTGTGTTTAGTTCTGTTCAAGTCTATCAAATGTGAAGGCTCCTGTACTAACCATCAGAGTCACGATACACAACAGCTCCCTCACCACAAGGACCTGTCCGTCTCCCTTTCATAATCACACACACTCCATTCCTCCAGCCCTGCCCTGATCCTAACCCTTGGAAACAGCTCATCTCTCTTCCATTTCTAAATTTTTGTCATTTCAAAAATATTACATAAATGGAAGTCTATAGTATATAACTTTCGGGGATTGGCTTTAAAAAAACTCAGTATTACTCTCTGAAGATTCATCTTAGTGGGGCTACATGTACCAATAGTTAGTTCCTTTTTTTGCTAAGTGAGTATCCCATGGTATAGATGTATCAATTTGTTTAACCATTCACCTATTGAAGGATATCTGGGCTGAGTCCAGTTTTAGGCTATGACAAATAAAGCTTTTATGAACATTCACATATAGGGTTTTATGTAAACAGAAGTTTTGTTTCTCTAAAATAAATGCCCAAGAGTTCAATTGCTGGGTCATATGGTAGTTACATGTTTTATGTAATCCTTAAAACTCATTATTTAAAATTGCTTCCCAACTCCACAGTTCTGTACTATGATATAAAGTTTGGTTGTTGGAGCTGTTAGGACTCTGATAATAACCCCTGAATTCAACCTTCTTACTTTTAAAAGTTTTTTTGCCTCCTTCAAAATAATCTTAAAATATATGTATCATATTATACTTTCAGCAAAAATATAAACTTAGTGGAATTTTATAGGAAATTGAGACACAGAGAAATTAAATAACTTGAGTTATACAGAGAATTAATGTCATGGTCTGAAGCAAATCCCAAGACTCTTAAAGTAGAGTTTTAAAGCTATATTTGGTGACACATTAATAGGTCATGAAATCAGCTACATTAGTCACAATCAGAATGTTTCTACAAAAATACAGACCAGACTAGAATACAAAATATCATTGTGAATTGCAAATAGTAAGAATATGTATTATATAATTTTTGCTGCATTTTTATGTATATGTGTGCATATCCAATTATATAAAATTGGATGGCGGTTAAAAGTGCTGGAAAACTCTGTTCTTGCAGCTTAACACTTCTCATTGAAATTCCCAGATAATTATCTTGTAATTTCCCTGTGCCTAACAAAGTCTTATAATTCTCAAACTAGAATAGAGGTACAATTTATAATTATTGGTTAATGTCAGAATAAATGTGAGTTATAAAGAGATCTTCTCATCAGAAACGTATTAAAATGCTATTTGCTGCTTTATGGAACTTTAATTTCTTTGTCACTTAAAACAAACCTCATATACAAATCCTTCCAGATTATAGAAAAGAGGAAATACTAGCCAATTCATTTGATAAAACTAGCTTACCTTTGATAACTAATATGGTTTGGCTGTGTCCACACCCCAAATATCTTGAATTGTAGCTCCCATAAATCATATGGTGGGAGGTAACTGAATCATGGGGGTGGGTTTTTGCCATGCTGTTCTCGTGATGGTGAATAAGTCTCATGAGATCTGATGGTTTATAAAGGGCAGTTTCCCCAGCACACGCTCTCTTGCCTGCCACCATGTAGGACATATGCATGGTCCACCTTCACCCTCTGCCATGATTTTGAGGCCTCTCCAGCCATGTTGAACTATGAGTCCATTAAACCTCTTTTTATTTATAAACTACCCAGTCTCAAGTATATCTTCACAGCATTATGTAAATGGACGAATACAATTACAAAACATTACAAGGGCAGTACAAGCAGTTAGATGTTAGAGGACTTCTACAAGGTTACACATTTAGAAAGTATTAGGGCCAACACTCAACTCCAAAATTTCTGATACCCAATAATATGGCTTTCCTGAAATTGTACTCTGACTCTTGGTGGGGTATTTTCAAAGCAGTATATTAGGGTTAAGTTGGTTTTGTTATAAACAGACTGGATATGCCAGCACTTTCACATAAGGGTTATTTAACTGGCAACCAAGAAGACTAGGGAAGCCAGACTGACTGCAAATACTGGATGGGGCTATCAGGTGAGACAGGGAGAAGATTGTTTCTGCTTTACATCAAAGGCAGGATTAAGATCTAAGTTTGGCAGTTAGAAGCAAGGAAACTGGTTCACCGGGAAAAAGACATTTCTAAGTAAGTTGCCCAGGAATAAAAGAACTGCCTAACACAGTCTTGGACTAATCAAATGAAGTATTCATTAACCCACGAGAAAGCCATGTACTCTGGCTGCTAGAGACAAATTCTTTCACTGGACCAAATGTTCTTTAAGATCTTTTCCAAATCCAAGTTCCTAGGAATCAACTGATAAATGACATTCCCCCCATTAGTCATTTATCTCTGCACATCTGCCCAGATACCACATTTCCTTGCAATCTCTTTAGAGTCGAATGAATTATTTCTAATCAAAACCTTTGCTATCATAATTTTATTTCAAGTAGACATAATTTATCAAACACTGAGCTTAAGGAATATGCAATCTTTTTCTCATAGCATTTTGAGTTGGGTCATAATCTAATTAATTCATATTGTAGAATGGATTAGGATGGAATAGAATGTGAAATTCAGTATTATAAAATACAGCCTGCTTGATCATAATCCTCAAGAAGTAGGTAGGAACAGTTATTACTCAATTGGAAATTGCAACAGAGAGAGGAAAAGTGATTTGCTCAGTCATGGGGCTAAAAAGTGATTACATAGCTAATATATGGTTATACAACTAATGCGTCCTGGACCTGTTAATGTTCTTTGGTGATTCCTTGAATAAATATTAAACTTTCCACCAAAGACTATGCATAAAGAGAAACTACTGACTTCTAGCGAGGGCATTTTCAAGAAGTTCTAAGCCCAAATGAAAGTTATTTATTATTTATCTGATAAAACTCACTCCTACTTTGCTTACTAATAGGCTACTGAAATGTTAAAAAATAGAAGATGCTTTCTTCTTTTCATAGTGTTTCTTTTGGAAAAAAAGGAGGTTGCTTTATAGATAGACACTTCTATTCTGAAAGCAAAGCATTCTAAACCATACAATTTTACCCCATGGACTTAAACTCCTCTACACAGCATATTGAAGCCTGTGTCAAGTGCTGTCTGGAAAAATATGAGTATAATGAAGACAATCAAGTGATTCAGTCCCTATCTTGTTTCATTGTAGTGTCAGCTAGGAGCAATGTATGTGTTTCTTGTTCTCCCACATACTTCCCATTTTATTCTGTTGCATTTGACATCAAATGTCTGCTGCACCAGAGAAAAGAGTGGATGTTGACTCTGATGTATGACAGGTGTCATTCATAATAGTAGCAGTAGGGGCTTTGGTTAGGTTCTCATTTGTAAAATTCTAGATACTTGATTTGGAAAGCTATAAGAGGGAGCAATGAGGGAAGTTGGTAATGTGAGAGTGAAAGCGGTTACTGTGCTTGAAGGAAATTACGTAATAGAGAAGGTTGACCAGGTGATGAAGACAACTATATTTTTCTCCCTAAGGCTTCTTGTCTTTGTAACTTGCTGAATGGCCCCTTGGACATTTTAAAATGTTCACATGTCAAGAGGAAGATGACAGGTAGGGAGGCCAACCTGAAAATCAACCTTTGCCTCTTCGGCTTAGCTTGTTTTCCTAGTAAATTACCTCCGCTGATGATGGCTTCGCAGATCTGGGCGTCTTCACAGTTCTCCAAATCCTAGAGAGCATGCTGAATAATTTTTAGGAATTGCTCTTTGTGGCTTCAGACTGCAAGAGGTGTAAGAAGTCCCACATGTTGCCAGCAACCCTAAGAAGCTATTTAGACAGAGTCCAACTGACATAATTTATCAAAAACTGAGCTCAAAGGATTAGTACTGAGGGGACTGGCAGAAGCCTTTTGCTCTTACATTTGCAGCAATTGTTTACATTAGAACTATAAGGAGGAGAGCCAATTCCGTGTGTTTGGGTTGAGGGGTAGCTTCAGCTTCTTGGCCCTTTTCGCCCCCTAGACAAAGTTAGAGTAGCAATTTTGATGTCTCATTCCTTAGAGAGTGGAATTTTGGTGATTAAAGAGGAAGCAAAAGATGATAAAAGTTCCAATTTAATTTGATTTAATTTGAATTTAATTTCTTTTGAGACAGGGATTCACTCTGTCACCCAAGCTGGAGTGCAGTGGCATGATCTTGGCTCATTGCAGCCTCAACCTCCAAGGCTCAAGTAATCCTCAGCCTCCTGAGTAGCTGAGACTATAGGCATGTACCACCATAACAATTTTTGTATTTTTTATATAGAGAAGGTTTCACCATGTTTCTCAGGCTGGTCTCAAACTCCTGGGCTCAAGTATCAAGTGATCTGCCTACCTTGGCCTCCCAAAGTGCTGTGATTACAAGTGTGAGCCACCACACTCAGCCACATCTAATTTAAAGATATTTTGGAACAAACAAGATGACTGATCAGAAGCAGCTGCAGTCTGCAGCACTCACAGAGAGGAACGAAAGGGATGAGTCAATTCAGCCCCTTCAACTGAATATCCAGGTTCTCACATAGGAACTGACTATGCAAACAACTTGACCCACAGAGAACCAAGAAAAGCAGGAGGTGGGTGGGTGGACGTTGGCCCACCAGGGAGCCACATGCAGCCAAATGAATCCCCACCCTCAGCCAAGGGAAGCAGTGAGTGATTGTGTGATCTGCCTGGGAAACCACGCTTCTCCCACGGATCTTTGTAACTCAGGGATCAGGAGATCCTGTCGTGAGCCCACATCACCAGGGCCTTGGGTTTGATACACAGACCTGTGTGGACTCTCCACAGAGCAGCCACTCAGGCACACCCAGGAGTTTTACATACTCTGGCCCCAGCAGTACGTAAAACTCTACACAACCTGCACATATACCCCTGAATTTAAAATAGAAGTTAAAGAAAAAAAATACAATAACATATTTTTGACCATTTTTGTAGTCTGTTTTTATTTTATTCTTTTACTTACTATTTGATTTAATTAAATTGTCATTTTTTGACAGTTATAGATTCACAGGCAGTTGTAAGAAATACAAGATACTATACAGTGGTAATATCTTGCCAAACTATAGGACAATATTATACCCAGGATATTGACATGGATACAGTTAAGCTATAGAACATTTCCATCATCACAAGGGTTCCTCATGTTACCTCTTTATAGCCATACCCAGTTCCCTCCCACGTCATCCTGTCCTTGACTCCTGGAACCCGCTAATTTTGTCACTTTCAAGAATGCTACATAAATGGAATTATATATTATATAACATGTAAGATTGGCATTTTCACTTCATAATTTGCTGGAAACTCATCCAGGTTGCTGTGTGTATCAATGGTTCATTCCTTTTCACTGCTGAGGAGTATTGCATGAATGGATATACCACAGTTTGTTTAACCATTCACCTGTTGCTAAATATCTGGACTGATTCCAGGTTTGGTTATCACAAATAAATATGCTAATAACATATGTACAGGTTTTTGTATAAAAATTCTTTTTTGTCAGTTTTGCTATGAATTTGTCAATTTTATTGATCTTTTCAAGGAACAAGTTTATTGATTTATTTACATTTTCTAATGCTTTTCTGTTTTACTTCAGTGATTCCTGCTCTTATCTTTATTACCTTCTTATGTTTGCTTGGGTTTATTTTGCTTTCTGTTTTTCTAGGTTTTTGAGGTGGGAGCTTACATGATCGATTTGGGACTTTTTTTCTTTTCCAATCTATGCATCCAGAGCTATTAATTTACCTTTCCTCACTGTTTTAGTCATGTCCCACAAATCCTGAAATATTTCACTTTTATTTTTATTCATTTCAATGCATTTTTTTTAAAATCCCTGAGATAACCTCTTTCACATATAGCTTATTTAAAAATGTATTGTTGGGTTTCCAAGTGTTTGTAGATTTTCTTATTTTTTGTTATTAATTTCTAGGTTGATTATGTTGTGGTTGGAGAACACACTATGTATAAGTTTAAATATTATTTTAGATTTGTTGAGGTATTTTTATGGCCCAGATATTGTCTACTTTAGTACATGTTCTATGGAAACTTAAAAGTAATGTGTATTCAGTTGTTGGTGGGTGGAGTATTCTATAAATATCAATTAGGTTGTATTGGATGATGATGTTGAGTTCTTTTATATTCTCGATGATTTCTGGCTAGTTGTCATTAATTCTTGAGAGCAGTGTTAGAGTCTTCTACTATAACTGTGGATTGTGTATTTCTCCTTTAGTTCTATCAGTTTTTGCTTCACATATTTTTTAGCTCTTTTGTTTGACACTTACACATTTAAGGTTTTCATGTATTTTGGTGGATTTAAATTTGCTCTGCTAATCTCTATTCTAATTTATGTATTTAGGCCATTTACATTTCCTGTCATTTTTGATATATTAGGACTTAAGTTTGTCATTTTATTTTCTATTTGTTTTCTCTGCTTTTAATTTCTCTGCTTTTTTTTCACCTTCCTGTGAGATATTTGAACATTACTTATAATTCCGTTTTGGAGATTATAGCAATTTTGAGTATATCTTTTTAGTGGTTGCTGTAAGTATTACATTTTATATACAGAATTGTCACAGTCTACTGGTATCATAATTTTACCAGTTTAAGTGAAATATAGAATGTTACCTCCTTTTATGTCCTTTTACCTTACTCTATTTATAATTGTATTAAATATTTTCTAAAAATAGATTTAGAACTATACCATATAATGTTATAATTTTTCATAAAATATAACTTCAAAAAAACTTAGGAAAAGGCAAGTTAATAGTATTTATCCATATTTTTGCCAACTGTGTTCTTAGTTCCTTTCTGATATTTTGAGTTTCCTTCTTTTATTTTCTTCTTTCCGTTCAGTGAATTTTAATCAGCTTTTCATATGGAATAGGTCTGCTGGTGACAGATTTTCTTAGTTTGTTTCCTTCATTTGAGAATGTCTTGATTTTTCTCTCATTGCTGAAGTATATTTTTGCTAGTATAGGATTCGCAGTTGACAGTTCCTTTCAGCGGTTGAAAAACAATGTGCCGCCAGACGCGGTTGCTCACACTTGCTATCCCAGCACTCTGGGAGGCCGAGGCAGGCAGATCCTGAGGTCTGGCGTTCAAGACCAGCCTGGCCAACATGGTGAAACCCCGTCTCTACTAAAAATAGAAAAATTAGCCGGGCATGATGACGCGTGCCAGTAGTCCCAGCTACTCCGGAGGCTGAAGCGGAAGAATCACTTGAACCCAGAAGGCAAACATCGGAGTGAGCAGAGATCTGGCCACTGCACTCCAGCCTTGGTGACAGAGTGACAGAGTGAGACTCTGTGAAAACAAACAAACAAACAAAAAACCATTGTGCTACTTTTTTCTGGCTTCTATGATCTACTGTCATTCTACTTGTTTCTCTCATATGGGTAAGATGTGGTTTTTCCCTCTAATACCACTCCAGTAGGGAAAGGGAGGGATGTTTCTTTGTTAATAACATGTGGAAATAGAAGTCCAGGTTTCCCACTCAGTTTCCTTTGACACCAATAGTGAAGCTTCTCATTACTGCTAGGAGTGAGTAGTAGTTCTGGCTCCCCACATGATCTACTGACACCACTGGGCTTCTCCACTAGGCCTATTCTGACACCATTTCGGTGGGGGATTAGGAATGGCATCTTGCTACTGCTGCGTGTGGATAGAAGTCTAGGTTGATATGCAGTTTCCACTGATACCATGGGTAAAGAAATTGCTATTGGCTAGTAGGGATAAAAGCCTGCTTCCCTACTTAGTCATCTCTAATATCACTCTGGAGGGAGTGTTTGGGGGCCTTGTTGCAGGATTGGAAGGTAGAAGTCTAGGCTCCCTACTTGTCCTTTGTTGTTGTGGTTGGACAAAGGCCACATTGTTTTCCTGTGGTGGTTGGCAGGGATAGAGTAGTTATTGTCTAGAAGTGTTCTGTCTTGATAGGCTGCTCCTTTACTGGTCTATTGGCTGTAGAAAGCAGACTTCTGTTGGAACATTTTTTGTCTCTGTACCCACTGGTGTTTCTGGGTTGCTGGATTCATTAGCTCAAAGCCTGGAATATATGAAGCAAAAAGAACACACGGGGTTGTTTCTTGGGTCCTGTGATTTTTAGCTGGTCTGCTTTCTTTTCTCTGCCTTTTATAGGCTTTTGTTTGTTTTATAATGGCTGGGGGTTTTAGTTGTACTTAGCGAAAATAATAAGGAAAAGTATATCCTACTCCATCTTCCTGGAAGTAGAAGTCCATTCTTTTATGTTTTTTAAAAAAATGTTGCTTACATAATTATTTTATAATTATTGTATATGAAATTCTTGGAGGCCTAAATCTTTTTTTTTTTCCTTACTGCCTTTCATTCATGCTTATTTGTTTCCTTATGTTCAGTGACTCTGATTTGAGCCCACAGCTGGTCTACCCAAACCTGTGCTGATCCTAAGACTTACATTGAAATATTTTTCTCCTTTGAAAATTTACTTTTGTTTCTGCTAGATGCCAGAATATGCTACCATTTAGCATCTTCTCTGGCTCTGTAATTTAATTCAATTTAATTCAGCCTCAAGTTCAGCTTGTCCTTGTTGCCTCTCTGTCAAGGCTTAGTCTCCTGAGTGTCGTGCTGACATGAGCATCTTTCTTTAGGGGATCCCTGCATTCCTTTCTCCTAGGGGTATGTGTGTGTGTGTGTGTGTGTGTGTGTGCGTGCACATGTGCATGTGCACATGGCTCAGTGCTCAGGTTTTAGCTCATGGTATTTTTTAGAAGTGGGGGACTCCCTTGAAGACTGTTCTTACTTTCTATGAGCCTAGAAATTTAATAACATTTTCCAGTTCTTTTGTAGAAAGAGATTTGTGTTGCCAGAAACCGAGACTATTTCTTTTTATTCCCTATTTTCAAACATTAAAAACCCACAAAAACTCACTCAAATGAACCCTGAAAAGTCCATTGAGAATATCTCACATTAGACGTGCTTTTCCCAAACTATACTCTGCAGAAATGTAATATCCTGTGATATAGATGACAGTAAGTTTTGCTCAAATAAATGTTCCATGGTAAAAAAAGAAATTGGGGAAATCATGCATATTATATCTACTGCCCTTAAAAATACATAGTGCATATTATCATGTAAAGGTTCTGAGAATTTTTATAGTAAATAAAGTTTTAAAATCGTGATTAACTCTGCATTTCCCAAACTTATTTGAATGTGGAAGCCTAACCTTCATTATTTCTTTGTTTTCTTTATTTATAGAAGTATCTATTCACATCTCAGAGGATATTCAAGCTATATGGAACAGTTTAGTTAATGCTGAATTAAAGTCTCCATTAAAAAGCAGTGCACTTGCAGTTAGAGGATATTGATTCTATTCCTGGCTTTGTCAAGCTGTGATACACTCGGCTGGTACAGAACCTGTTTAAACCCATTTCTTTATTAAGAGGTTGAAAGAAATTATTTCTAGGGTATTTTCCAGCTCCATTGTGCTCTTCTCTTAATCAATAGAGTCACCAATGCCTCCTCTTGTAGTATAAGGATGAGAGCCTCGGAATAGTATCAGAAATGTGTGTTGCTATTTTTCCAGGCTTACAATGCTCCTTACTACCCCAGCATTCCCTTCTCATGCTTCCCACTGCAGGGGACGCCTTTCCTGGAGTTTCCAGAGCCACCACCCATTTGTAGCCGGGTTGCATACTTCCTGTTAGAGCTAGTTTTTGTTTTTCCAATCACTATCACAAGCAGCTAGGCCAATAATGTAACTTCAAGGAGAGGAACTCACCAATGATTCTGCCTTCCCAGCCTATGTTCATTAAGATGAACAGACTAACCTTGAATGACAGTTATTAGTGTAGTTGCTGTTCTATTTACCAAGATTTATTGGCTCAAAGGGAAAAGAACACTGAATCTTGAGACTGTGTTTGAGGACCAGTTCAGTGGTCTTGGGTCACCATTTTAGTTTTTCTGAGACATGCATTCTTTCTCCTTGCTAAAATGGCAGGAATGCTAATTGTTTTGCCTACATTAAAGGGTTCTTGTGTGGATCCAGGGTAATAAATAGGATACTGCTCTGTGTACTGCAAAAGATTAGCAAATGGAATGCATTTGCTAAATAATGTATTAAAATAATAAATAAAAAATATAATGAGTTTTACAATTGAGGTTACTCGTAGTTTACAGAACAGTAGGCTGGAACAGTAACTAGAGAGGCATACACTGAGGCTATTTATGAAATAAAAACATTTCAGGAGACAATAAAATTTAAATACTTGATCCCAGAAATTATCCTTGCCTTCCCTCTCCTGTTGTCCTTTTATATAAGAAGAAAGAATATAATTTGAAAAAAGAGTCATGGGTCTTTATAGGCAAATAAAGATTAAAGAAAACATGGGGCCAGTTTAGGTTAGGACAAACCTGTATGTCCAGGTTTATTTTCAGCCAAAAATCCCCTTAGTTTTATTTAATTCAGAAAAGTAAAAATTGATGACCTAAAAGTGAAAATATGTATATCCTCCTACCTAGTTTCATAAGTCATTCAGTTTTAATTCCTTTTTCAATTCATATAATCCTTTGCCAATGAATTAATGAATAATATTCTTCTAAATTTATTCCTTTGAGAATGGATTTTTTGTGTGTATATAGCTTATTAAATTCTTGTTAATATCTATGATTTTACCATATTAATGACAGCTTCAAACTTACGCCCTTGAAATGTGGGAGGAAAAGTTACAAGATTATTACCTCAATATTCAATAGTCTTTTCTGTAAAAGAGCCACACTACAGCATTCTTATGAAAATAATGAGTGATATGATTCACTCCATCAGGCTGTTAGGAAATTGGCTTGGTAGGCAAAGACACCTTTGAAATTCTCATAATTGTCACTGCATTCTGACAGTCTCTCCATTTTAAGAAATGGGACTAAAGTAAAATAAAGACAAACTACCCTAAAAGGACTAGGTCACAGCCTGGAGCAATTTCACATCGCTGTGCTGTGGAGTCTCTGATTAATGGGGCTGCCTGATAAAAGCTGGAGGAGACTGTGTCTGTTTGCTGGCAGCTCAGCATCATTGCAGGGCAGGGTATAAAACACCAGGATAAGGATGGGCGTTTCCTCTCCCCAAACCATAACCCATTTCCATCCTGGGCTCTCACGTATTTTGGCTTAATATTTCAGATTCTTTGAGGATAGAACTTAAGTACCAAATATTTGATCTGGAACAGTCATATTAAAAAATAGCTAGGAAACATCTTACCTCTGCCTAAAATATCCATTCCCTCTCTTTGTCTGCATAATTCTCACTTAACCTTCTAGATCTTGGCTTTGATCTATTCACCTGCATTGAAAAGCATTTCTAAGTCCTGTGTCCTGAGCCAGGTGTCCCCTTTTCTGTGCTCCTAAGGCACCTGTCGCGCTACATAGCACAGATACAAGCTACTGAAAAATTCCCTGTTTACTTGATCCCCCCACCCCTACAGGAGCACAACCAGCATTTCCTATAGAATGTGCTGCAATGATGAAAATGTTCTAATCTGTGTTGTCTAGTATGGCAGCCCAGTCACATGTGGCTATTAAGCACTCAAAATATGGGTAGTATAACCAAAAACTAAATTTTAGATTTTATTTAATTTTAATCATATTCAATTATTTTAGTTTAGTTTATTATAAATTATATCTTAAGTGTAAATTATAAATAATTGTTTTAAATTATTTATTAAAATTCCTTAAATTTAAATTAAAATAACCACATGGTGGTTTTGGGCTATAATATTAGATGGCACAGAAATAGACTGTAAGCTTCTTGAGGGCTGGGATGGCTTCTTACTTACCCTCATATTTCCAGCACCATATAACAGGATCTACCACTTTCTACACACTCAAGAAATACTGTTGACAACTGAAAGAATGCCAGTGTCCTATCCTTATTTCACTCCCTTGACGTTGTTTGATGCCTGAGATTCAGAAGCCTAATATCTGAAGTTTTAATTTTAGCTCCATCACTTAGCATTTATGTCAAGAATAACTTAGCCCCTCTATGCCTCAGTTTCCTTGGCTTTAAGATGGGCTATCAATAGTAATTACTTCATAGGGTTGTAATGAACATTAAATGAAATAATACATTGATCATGAATTCATTAATGTAACAAACATGTTTATTAGTGTTGAGTGGAATAGTTGGCAGACAGTAAGTTCAACTATACGCTAGTGATATAGTTTGGAAATTTGTTCCAAATGTCACATTGAAATGTGGTCCCCAATGTTGGGGGGGGGGGCCTAATGGGAGGTGTTTGGGCCATGGGGGCAGATCCCTCATGAATGGCTTGGTGCCTTCCCCATGGTAAAGAGTGAGAGTTCTCACCTATTTTTTCATGTGCCAGCTGGTTGTTTAAAGAGCCTGGCTCCTCCTCCTCCTCTCTCTTCTCCCTCTCTCCCCATGGGAAAACATTTGTTCCCTCTTTGCCTTCTTCCATGAGTAAAAGCCTCCTGAAGCCTCATCTGAAGCCCAGTAGATGCTAGGGCCATGCTTGCACAGCCTGCAGAACCATGAGCCAAATAAACTTCTTATCTTCAAAAATTATCCATTCTCAGCTATTCCTTTATAGCAACACAAAATAGACTAACAGCTAGTTATTATATTGATTTTTTTGTTGTTGTATTTTATTGAGAGGATGAGTGAGAGAGAGAAAGAGAAGGAAGAAAATGGGAGAAAAAGCACCACTCAGTAGAAAGTGTTGAATTTTGTGCAAGAACACTTAAACCAAATACTTCAGGGATCTTTATGCATACATTATTTTATTTGAGGTGTGAACCATCAAAAAGATTGCTACTCTGATGTGTCCCATATGGAATGGACTACAGTGCATGGTTGAGATGGCACAATAAACAGTGGTGATGAAACAGAATAATTTTCGAATACAGATGGAGTGACTTTTAAGACAAAAACTTTCCCATCATTTATAACATAAGTTAAATTTAATGTAATGGTAGCAAAATGTATCTTATAAAGAATGTCAGTGAGAATGCTGACAGGAATGGCTTTATCCGAGAGCAGCCTTCCAGGGCTGTCACTCCGAACAAGCACAGTTGGCAACCAGGGTGAGTCTGTCCTCTACGTTGACTAAAAATCACATTTTTTCCTTTCCTGATTTGACACCTTTTTCATGATATAGCTGATGAGTGAAATTTTAAAATGTTTTAATTATGAAAGCGATTTCCTCTTTTACATTCTGATTGTTATGTTGATTTATTGTTATGTCTAGCTCCATTCAGGAAATGGGAATTAGCTATTGGTTGCTGATAACTCAGGCTATGCCCTCCTCATTTGGCAGGGAACTGTAGGGCATTATTATCTATATTTTAGGATACGAGAACTAAAGCTTAGAGAAATGCTATTTGCCCCAAAGCCACGTGGTTAGTAAATAATAGAATTGGAAGTAGCACCTGGGTTTTGTGACTTCTAGTTCAATGTACTTTCCAGTGAATTTTGAATCTAGAAGATACTGGAAGAAATGAAAGAAGGGATAGAAGGAAGAATATCAACAAGCAGGCTTTACTTATTTCAGTGCAATTTTGCCTTTTGTTAGTCACAAAGAGAATCTGATGTCAACCACTGATTCTCTCCCCCTGAAAGAATACACACACATTTTTTTTTCCTGACAATTTTGTGTAGTGCTAGTCTTGGATTCGCCGACAGATTCTTATTTAAAAATGATTAGCATAGAAAGACCTTAGTTTCATTTTAAGAAATTATAAACAGTATCTCAAAATTACTGCATGTATAGTAATTGATGTTTTGAAATGTCTGTTGGAATAGGGCACATTCTTACAGAATGAGAATAAGTTCTGAACAGGTTTTATAATCCTCATTATTAAAAACAGAAATTATAGGTTGTGTAGCTTTTCTTACCTTCACATCTGATATGGGCAAAATGATAAGCTATGAAGTTAGGATGTAATTTTTTTTTTTTAGAAATAAGAAAAAAATTATAGTATGTTCATCTTTACCAATAACCTTTAAGGTCAGATAATCTTACTAATTATTATCAAAGTGTATATATATATATCTCAAAGGCATTTGCTTTATAGGAAGTAAAACAGTCTAAGTCCGGGAAGTAAAAATGGAAGATGTATTAGCTACTTGGTATTTTCAAGTTTATACAATTGTCTAGAAAAAAGCAAGGCAAAAAAAGATTTGAGATGTTTTTAATAATACTTGTATTTTAAGAATTGAACAATGTTGCTAAAAGGAATAAAGAAATTGCGTGAGGTAACCATCCCTTTAAACACGGATATTAACGTTAAACATGCAATCTACTAATTGCAAGTTGCTGGGGGGAACAATACAAGCATTTAAAGTGACTTTATGAAAGTTTTATTTCTGGTTTAAGAACTCATTTTTACTTCTCATTGGGAAAATCTGAAGCCACTTCTCAGAACAGTAACTTTAAATTGTGTAAGTGCAGAATGAAACACATATAAGAAATCGTGGTAAAGAAATGTGTCTTCAGTATCTTTTCAGAAGATACAGTAACCCATGTATTTATTTCATTTTCTCCAAAATATATAGGAAAGGGCTCCAGGACAATTTGGGCAAAATTTATCTTATCTGTCATTGGTGGTGCTTTCTATTCATTTTAAATATACTGTTAGGGCCTTATGAAGAATTTCACTTTTAATACAGTCAGGCTATCTTTCCTAGAAGGACAAGCTATTTTTATGCTGAGGGGGGAAAGAAAACAATCATAAATGCTCTCACGCTGATGCATTCCTGTTGCAATGTAGTGCAGCACCAATGTCATCCTTAGAAACAAAATCTGTAACTAGAGCTGTCCTTTAGCTCTAAAGAAGGCCATACTCTGGCAACCCCTGATCAAGATTCAATTCTCTTTTTATAGCCTGGTTTGATCTGAAGCAAACAACCTCCAAAGTGTACTCACAAAAACAGATGGACTCATATGTGAAAATTATCTGGTAGGACTTGTCTTATAGTGGTTTTATTCCTGCAAAAGAATAGGGGGAAACCATCTCTTGTTTCACTAGTTTTTCTTAGAGCCTAATATAGTCAATGCAATTACCAGTTCAGTTAAACAGCTGTTTGTTGAGCACTTTTTAATATGATAGACGCTTATTCTTGGTACTGAGAATCAGATCAATAAGACCCAACATCTGCCCTGAGGAAACTCACAGATGAGGGGCAAGAGCTAATTCATAAAGAGATGGTTTTAATACAGTATGGTCAATGCTTTGAGAGATGTTGCTACAGAGGATAGAAAAATGCAGGAAGCCACCGAGCCCAGCTTGGAGAGATAGAAATTCTTAGCCATTCTAAGAAAAGAATGCAGTAGGATGGGTGAGAGTGTTACAAGCATAATAGCTAGCATGAGCAAAAGCACACACTAGGAACAATATCACATGTTTGGGAGTTGCTGGAGTTAGAAGGAGAGATGCGGCCAGAGAGACAAACAGGGTTCACACTGTCCATTGCAGGGAGGACATTGTGTCCTCCCCAGATATAGTAATACCCATGTCTTTATCTGTGTTATTCTATGTCTTTAGCTGTTTACAAGAAAGACACCTGTGGGCAAGGTCTAGGACAGAATTAGAGATTAGTTAACTCTACAAGTTATCAACATGTAGACAGAAACTGTAAAATGAATGTGACCACTCAAGGAGGTCACATTGAAAAGAAAGGGTCTGAGGCAAACCCTGGAGAGCCATAACATTTCAGAGTCCATGAAAAGGAGAAGATAAAAATCTAGGGGGAGCAACACGACAGCACCATGTCATAGAAATTGTGACAAGCACAGAGAAGTCCAGTGAGATTAAAACCAGAAATTGTATCTGATGATTAGGAAATAATAGTGGGTTAGTTTAAGTTAAGTGGGTTAGTGAGAACAAACGGTATATTGCAATAAACTGAAAAGCGAATGGCATCAAGTGTAGTCAACACTTAGAAGAGACTTAGATGAGCAT
Organism: Ateles fusciceps; assembly: GCA_036589455.1. Classification (NCBI taxonomy): domain Eukaryota; kingdom Metazoa; phylum Chordata; class Mammalia; order Primates; family Atelidae; genus Ateles; species Ateles fusciceps. The sequence goes on along the minus strand of JAZHEH010002597.1, from coordinate 14,061,500 downwards.
GAATGGATAGTCTGTTTAGGCAGGTTGTGTTTTCTCTGAAGGAGAATGCTGACCACATTCAAAGGTGCTGGTAGATGTAAGTGGAAATAAAGGAGAGTGAGGGAATATTGCTGGAGCCAATTTTATGTAAAGTTAGAAGAAAGTGGAATAAAGTTCTATTTTGATGAGTAGTCTTTCAACCAGAGAAGGAGCACATCTTCCTTTGTGACTGAATAGAGGGAAGCAGAGGATGTTAGAGCAACTTTAAAAACAATTTCAGTAGTGCTCACTTTGGCAGCACATGTACTGAAACTGGAGCAATACAGAAAAGATTAGTATGACCCCTGGACAAGAATGACATGCAAACTCATGAAGCATTCCATATTTTTCCCAATTAAAAGGCACAGAGAGACAAGTTGCATCAAGAAGCAAGACCCAATGGATGCTGTCTTCAAGAGACCCATCTCACATCTAATGACTTCCATAGGCTCAAAGTAAAGGGATGCAGAAAATCTACCAAAAAAATGAAAAACAGCAAAAAGCAAGGGTTGCTATTCTAATTTCAGACAAAACACTTTAAACCAACAAAAATAAAAAAAAAAGACAAAGAAGGGCATTACATAATGGTAAAGGGTTCAATTCAACAAGAAGAACTAACTATTCTAAAAATATATGAACCCAATATAGGAGCACCCAGATTCATAAAGAAAGTTCTTAGAGACCTAGGAGGAGGCATAGATAACCACACAATAATAGTGGGAGACTTCAACATCTCACTGACAGTATTAGACAGACTATCAATGCAGAAAACTAACAAGAATATTCAGGACCTGAACTCAACACTTGATCAAATGGGCCTAACAGACTTCTACAGAACTTTCCACCACAAACCAATGGAATATATATTCTTTTCGTCTGCACATGGCACATACTCTAAAATCGACCACACAATTAGTCATAAAACAATCCTCAGCAAATTCAAAAAACCAAATTCATGCCAAACACATTCTTGGATCACAGCACAATAAAAACAGAAATCAGTACTAAGAAAATCACTCAAAACCATACAATTACATGGAAATTAAACAACCTGCTCCTAAGTGACTTTGGGAGAAACAAAGAAACTAAGACAGAAATCAAGAAATTATTTGAAGCTAATGAGCACAAAGATAAAATATACCAGAATCTCTGGGACACAGCTAAAGCAGTGTTAAGAGGGAAGTATATAGTGCCAAATGCCCAAATCAAAAAGTAGAAAGATCTTAAATTAACAACCTAATATTATACCTAGAGGAACCAACCCCAAAGTTAGCAGAAGAAAAGAAATAACCAAAATCAGTTGAACTGAAGAAAATATGAGATGTGAAAAACTATATAAAAGATGATTAATAAATCCAGGAATTTGTTCTTTGGAAGAATAAATAAGATGGAGTTCTAGTTAGAGTAATAAAGAAGAAAGAGAGAAGGTTCAAATAAACACAATCAGAAATGACAATGGGGGACGTTACCACTGACCCCACAGAAATACCGAAAAACCTCAGAAACTACAATGAACATCTCTATGCACACAAGGTAGAAAACCTAGAAGAAATGGACAATTTCCTGGAAGCATACAACCTCCCAAGATTGAATCAGAAAGCAATGGAATCCTTGAACAGACTAATGATGAGTTCTGAAATTGAGTCAGTAATAAAAAGCCTGCCAACCAGAAAAAGCCCACGACCAGACAGATTCACGGCCCAAATTCTACCAGATCTATAAAGGAAAGCTGGTACCATTACTACTAAAACTATTCCAAAAAACTGAGGAGGTGGGGACTCCTCCCTAACTCCTCATATGAGACCAGCATCATCCTGATACCAAAACCTAGCAAAGACACAACAACAAAAGAAAACTTCAGGCCAGTAACCTTGATGAACATAGATGCAAATATCCTCTACAAAACAGTAGCAAACTGAATCTGGCAGCACATGGAAAAGCTAATCCACCACAATCAAGTAGGCTTTATCCCTGGGATGCAAGTTTGGTCCAACATATGCAAATCAATAAATGTGATTCAACACATAAACAGAAGAAAAAACAAAAACTACACAATCATCTCAATTGATGTTGAAAGACTTCATAAAATTCAACACCTCTTCATGTTAAAAACCCTCAACAAATTAGACATTGAAGGAACATACTTCAAAATAATAAGAACCACCTATGACAGCCCTACGGCCAACGTTATATTGAATGGGTAAAAGCTGGAAGCATACCCATTGAAAACCAGAACAAGATAAAGATGCCTTTTCTGTCCACTCCTATTCAACATTGTACTGGAAGTCCTAGCCAGAGCAATCAGGCAAGAGAAAGAAACAAAAGGCATCCAAATAGGAAAACAGAAGGTCAAAGTATCCCTGTTTGCAGATGATATGATTCTATACCTAGAAAACCCCATAGTCTCAGCCCAAAACTCCTTGATCTGATATACAACTTCAGCAGTTTCAAAATACAGAATTAATGTACAAAAATAAGTAGCATTTCTATACACCAACAACATCAAAACTGAGAGCCAAATCAAGGACATAATCTCATTCACAATAACCACAAAAAGAATAAAATACTTGGAAATACAGTTTACAAGGGAGGTGAAAGATTTCTACAATGAGAATTACAAAACACTGCTCAAAGAAATCAGAGATGACACAAACAAATGGAAAAACAATCCATGCTCTTGGAGAGAAAAAATCAGTATGTTAAAATGCCCATACTGCCCAAAGCAATTACAGATTCAATGCTATTCCTATCAAACTACTAATGACATTCTCCACAGAACTGTAAAAAACTATTTTAAAATTCACAGTGAATGAAGAAAGAGCCTGAATAGTCAGTGCAATCCTAAGCAAAAAGAGCAAAGCTTGAGGCATCACGTTTACCTGACTTCAAATGACAATACAATACTACAGTAACCAAAACAGCATGGTAATGGTATGAAAACAGATACATAGACCAATGAAACAGAACAGAAAGCCCAGAATTAATGCCACACAACTACAACCACCTGATCTCAACAAAGTCAACAAAAATCAGCAATAGGGGAAGGACTCCCTTTTCAATAAGTGGTGCTGGGATAATTGCCTAGCCATATGCAAAAGATTGAAGCTGGTCCTCTTCCTTACACTATATACAAGTCAACTCAAGATGGATTAAAGACTTAAAATATAAAGCCCAAAACTATTAAAACCCTGGAAGATAACCTAGGAAGACCATTGTGGACATAAGACCTAGAAAATATTTCAAGACAAAGACACCAAAAGCAATTGCAACAAAACATAAAAATTGACAAATCGTACCTAAGTAAACTAAAGAGCTTCTGTGTAACAAAAAGAAACCATCAGCATTGTAAACAGACAAGTCACGGAATGGGAGAAAATATTTGCAAACTATGCATTTGACAAATGTCTAATATCTAGCATTTATAAGGAACTTAAATTCACAGGCACAAAACAACTCCATTAAAGAGTGGGCAAAAGATATAACAGACCTTTCTAAAGCAGACATACATGCAATCAACAAGCATATGAAAAAATGCTCAACATCACTGATCATTACAGAAAGGCAAATCAAAATGAGATACAAACTCACATCAGTCATAATGGCTATTAATGAAAAGTCATAAAATAGATGCTGGCAAGGTTGTGGAGAAAAGGGAATGCACATATACTGCTGGTGGGAGTATAAATTAGTTCAGCCACTGTAGAAAACAGTTTGGCGATTTCTCAAAGAACTCAAAACAGAATTACCATTGGGCCCAGTAATCCCATTAGTGGCTATATGCCCAAAGGAATATAAATCATTCTGCCATAAAGACACATGCATGTGAATGTTCCCTGCAGCTGCACTATTCATAATAGCAAAGACATTGAGTCAAGCTAAATGCCCGTCAATGGTAGAGTGGATAAAGAAAATGTGGTACATATATACCATAGAATACTACACAACCGTAAAAAGAATGAGTTCATGAAAATGAGAAAGAGATCAGGTCCTTTGCAGCAACATGGATGGAGTTAGAGGTCATTATCCTAAGTGAACAAAGACAGGAACAGAAAACTAAATAGCATATTCTTCTTATAAGTAGGAGCTAAACATTGAGTATACATGGACACAGAAAAGGGAACAACAGACACCAGGGTCTACTTGAGGGTGGAGGTTGGGAGGAGGGTGAGGAGTGAAAAACTACCTATGAAGTACTATGCTTATTACCTGGGTGATGAAATAATCTGTATACCAAACCTCCATGACCTACAGTATACATATATAATAAACCATACATGTACCCATGAAGCTAAAATAAAAATTTTTAAAGTCCATATTTAGAAAACAGTAAGAATACCATAAAAATAATACAAATTAAAAAATAAATAACAAAAATATTTGCTGACAGCAACAATAAGCATTTAAGTAATCTTTTCTTGAGAAGATGATACGTTCCATGGTTCAAATTTGGAAGATATATACAGTTATACAGTGACAGTATTTTTTTCATACTTGCTTCTTATTCATCTGTTACCTTGCAAGAAAATAGTTTGTTGAGCACTTACAATACGCACGTACTGTTTTCCATGCTGTAGATACAACAGTCAAAAAAAAAAAAATAGGGGGCATTTCTTCTGATGTGGCTCTATTGTTGTTGTGTGTGTGTGTGTGTGGTGATAGAGAAAGAAAAGAGAAAGGAAGAGATTGATGATAAATGAATAAAACAAACAGATGAATAATATATACATATTAAAGCTATTTGAAGAAAAAAGATAGTAGGCAATAGTTGTGGGCAGGTAGGCAGCTACTGTATTTATGGAGGACAATCAAGGTGGGCTCTCTGAGAAGTGGGCTCTGCAGAGGAGATATGGGAGTGAACTGTGAGGTTATCTGATGGGAAAGTGTCTCAGACAGTGAAGGCTATAAATAAAAAGACCCCAAAGCAGGAACATGGTGGTGTGTTTAAGGAACAACAAGAGTCTGTGTGGAGCTAAGGAAGGAAGTGGGAAAGACAGACACGCAGCAGTCATAGAAGAAACCAGAAGCAACGTCTGGTGTAGCTTTGTGGGCTTCAGATTCTTTGAGTGTTCTGCTTACAAATAGATTATAGTGTTGATGCAAAGCATTGGGGGATCTCATTAAAATGCATTTTCTGATTCAGTAGGTTTCTGGTGGGACTTGAGATTCTGTATTTCCAAGCTCCCAGGTGACGTGGTTGTTGCTGGTCTGTAGACCACACTTGGAGAGCACTGGTCTAGAAGCAATAATGAGGATATCCACTCTACTCCAGACCTTGTAGGTATGTGAGAAAACAAATTGTGACTTTGTAACACTTGAATACAAAGTGAGGTGGCAGGTTTCAGTCAAAGTAAAAGGTTGGAGGAGCATTTTGAGGAGAGGTTGAAGATACAGGCAATTTTGCTGATACATGGCTGAGTTCCCAAGCTCGCAGCGAAAGTTTTAGGGTAGGTCAGTGTGTGGGATTCGCTCTGATGAGTGGATATACAGAATTTTATGAAAAAGGTACAAAAATAATGAATATGACCCAACACCCTGAGCTGCTCATACTGACTGAGATAAATAAGGATGTGAGAAAGGGTAGTATACTCCTGATGTTCTCTCTTTTTTTTTTTTAATTGCATTTTAGGTTTTGGGGTACGTGTGAAGAACATGCAAGATTGTTGCATAGGTACACACATGGCAGTGTGATTTGCTGCCTTCCTCCCCATAACCTATATCTGGCATTTCTCCCCATGCTATCTCTCCTCAACTCCCCACCCCCCGCTGTCCCTCCCTATATCCCCGCAACAGACCCCAGTGTGTGATGCTTCCCTCCCTGTGTCCATGTGTTCTCATTGTTCAATACCCACCTATGAGTGAAAACATGCGGTGTTTGATTTTCTGTTCTTGTGTCAGTTTGCTGAGAATGATGGTTTCCAGGTTCATCCATGTCCCTACAAAGGACACAAACTCATCATTTTTGATGGCTGCATAATATTCCATGGTGTATATGTGCCACATTTTCCCTGTCCAGTCTATCATTGATGGGCATTTGGGTTGGTTCCAGGTCTTCGCTATTGTAAACTGTGCTGCAATGAACATTCGTGTGCATGTGTCCTTATAGTAGAATGATTTATAATTCTTTGGATATATACCCAGTAATGGGATTGCTGGGTCAAATAGAATTTCTATTTCTAGGTCCTTGAGGAATCGCCATACTGTCTTCCACAATGGTTGAACTAATTTACACTCCCACCAACAGTATTAAAGTGTTCCTATTTCTCCAAATCCTCTCCAGCATCTGTTGTCTCCAGATTTTTTAATGATTGCCATTCTAACTGGCATGAGATGGTATCTCAATGTAGTTCTGGTTTGCATTTCTCTAATGACCAGTGATGATGAGCAGTTTTTCATGTTTGTTGGCCTCATGTATGTCTTCTTTGTAAAGTGTCTGTTCATATCCTTTGCCCACTTTTGAATGGGCTTGTTTGTTTTTTTCTTGTAAATCTGTTTTAGTTCTTTGTAGATTCTGGATATCAGCCCTTTGTCAGATGGGTAGACTGCAAAAATTTTTTCCCATTCTGTTGGTTGCCGATTCACTCTAATGACTTTTCTTTTGCTGTGCAGAAGCTGTGGAGTTTGATTAAGTTCCAGTTGTCTATTTTGGCTTTTGTTGCCAATGCTTTTGGTGTTTTGGTCATGAAGTCCTTGCCTATGCCTATGTCCTGAATGGTTTTGCCTAGATTTTCCTCTAGGGTTTTCATGGTGTTAGGTCTTATGTTTAAGTCTTTAATCCATCTGGAGTTAATTTTAGTGTAAGGTGTCAGGAAGGGGTCCAGTTTCTGCTTTCTGCACATGACTAGCCAGTTTTCCCAACACCATTTGTTAAACAGGGAATCCTTTCCCCACTGCTTGTTTTTGTCAGGTTTGTCAAAGATCGGATGGTTGTAGATGTGTTGTGTTGCCTCTTGAGGCCTCTGTTCTGTTGCATTGGTCTGTATCTCTGTTTTTGTACCAGTACCATGCTGTTTTGATTACTGTAGCCTTGTAGTATAGTTTGAAGTCAGGTAATGTGATGCCTCCAACTTTGTTCTTTTTGCTTAGAATTGACTTGGCTATGCGGGCTCTCTTTTGGTTCCATATGAAGTTTAAGGTGGTTTTTTCCAGTTCTGTGAAGAAGGTCATTTGTAGCTTTATGGGGATAGCACTGAATCTGTAAATTACTTTGGGCAGTATGGCCATTTTCACGATATTGATTCTTCCTAACCATGAACATGGAATGTTTCTCCAACTGTTTTTGTCCTCTCTTATTTCATTGAGGACCTCTGCAAGGAGAACTACAAACCACTCCTGATGTTCTCTTAGGGGAAAACATACCACCAGTTTCAATTTTAGCCCCCTTCATAAGATTACTATCTTTGACAGACTGTTGTAGTGAGCTGGGAGTGTATGTGTCAGGGATGGGGAGTTTTTCCGGGATCAGCAGGTGGTCTGGGGATCTCCTTTGCAGTTCCTCTAATAGCAAGGTCCAGGCCTGGGGAGATACAATGCTATTTGGAATGTACAGAGCTCTGCATTACTCCCTGGCAACCTAGTTCCCTTTCTCAAAGCAATGTACTAGTCTCCTATGTATTCTTTCAAAGCTATTTTAATGCAGACAAAAGACTCAATGCAGATTAGAACTTTTTTTTTGTTTTTTGTTTGTTTGTTTGTTTTTGTGAAAGACACAAAGATTTTATAAATATGTGAAATCCAGAAAGGCTGTAGGAAAATTTGGAATTGCTGAAGGAAAGCAAAAAGATTATATCAATAATACAATTAATAGGGTATATGAGAGACATATTTTAAATAAATATTCTCTATATAAAACAAAGCATGCTTCAAACAAATACAAAATATGTATTACATAAAAATGTCGTAACTAACAAACTACCAATTTGTTAAACATAGAAAAAGTACTAGCGTTTCATAACGCTAAACAAGAACTTTACCTTTTGTTACTCAAGCTGACTTAACTCCAAGTTATAAAAGTTACAAAATTTTGGTTTAAAAATGTCATTGTATGATTGTTGTAATTTATTTTTCTATGCTATGACAAAAACAAAATATCTTTGAAATGTTTTGAGTATTTAAATTGAATAATGTTTGTAACATTAACTTATTTAAATAACTTTTATGTCAGTAATAGGCCAAAATATATATTAAATACATTCTTGGTAGAAGCAGGAATACTAATGACAAAGCCTCATGAAACTTAGTACCTCTCAATTCACAATACAGCACAATAATCAATCTGACTAGACTATTAATATTTAAAGAACATGGCTAGTCACTCTCCCTGGTATAACTTAGTATGCAACATTCTTATCAACTGAGTAGCAATTTTATTATCTCATACTCTTATCTGCATTCCTTGTCTCCAGGTTGGAATAGCCCTGTGAGGAATATGTAGAAGCGGCCCAGAGCCTGTTGGTCCTATCCTTTTGGTTCGTTCTTCCCAACCTTTGATAGGTTTATAAAGCCTAGAGGGATCTCTGCTAACATTGTTTTCAACCTTTTCTTTTAATTTTGCCAGTCTTTTTTGTTTTTGTATGTTTTCATCTTCCTTTGCCTGTCTATCTAGAATTTTCAATTCAAGTTTATGTAAATCTCTTTCTTGAAACCTGGAAATTTCATCAGCAGCAGTTTTCCTTTTTTCTGCCTTTTCTGCCTTTTCCCTTAACTCCTTTTCCAAAGATTAGAACATTTTAACACTAGAATTAACCAGCTAAATTTAATGGACATAAGGTTAATACTACACCCAATAGCTGCAGAATACACATTTCACTTTTTTCAAGGGCCCATGGAACATTTACACAAATTGATTGATACTGGGCCATGAGACAAGTCTCAACAAATTCCAAAGGTTCGGCACCATAGGAATTACATTCTCTGACCAAATTACAATCATTCTAGAATTCAATAACAAAGAAATAACCAGAAAGAAAAAGTCAATATGTTTGAAAATTAAGAAACTGTTCTAGGCTGGGCACAGTGGCTTACCTCTATAATCCTAGCACTTTAGGAGGCCAAGGAAGGAGGATCACTTGAGCCCTGGAATTCGAGATCAGCCCAGAGCAACAAAGCAAGACCACATTTCTAAAAAAATAAAATAATTAGCCAGGCATGGTAGTATGCACCTGTGGTCTCCCTCAGCTACTCAGGAGGATCACTTGAACCCAGGATTTTAAGGCTGCAGTGAGCCATGATTGTGCCACTGCACCCCAGCCTAGGTGACAGAGTGAGACTTTCTTTGAAAAAATAAAAAACTGTTCTAAGTAATTTGTGAGTCAAAGCATATCATCACAAATTAGAAAATATTTAGACTTAAAAGAAAATAAAATTATTTTATTAAAACATCGGATCCAGGTAAAGCAGTGCTCAGAGAAAAGGTTTTAACCCTTAAACACTTGCATTAGTTAAGAAGAAAATACAGGAAAATTAATCATCTATATTCAAAATAAAAAAATAAAATTAACCCAGAAAAGGTAGAAAGATGAAAATAATAAATAATGTGAATTCAATGAAATAGAATATCAACACGCTATAGAGAGGCCCAGCAAAGCCAAACGTTGAGTATTTGAACATAATACATTTGATAAACTACTGATGAGTTCAAGAAATTTTTTAAAAAAGAAGGTAGAACTAGAAAGACGGATATATCTATAGAAGCAGCAAAACCAAACAATAGTAACAGGATACTTTAAACAGCATTGTTTACAACAGAATTGGACAGATTCCTGGAAAAATGTAATTTACCAAAATGGACTTAAGAAGAAATAGAAAATATTAATATTCTTATTTTCCCCAAATTAATTAATTCAGTTGTTAAAAATCATCATACTCAAAATGTACAGGCACAAATTGTTTTACCAAAATATTCCATCAAACATTCAAAGAATGAATACTTCCAACCTTATATGAACTATTCCAGAGGATAGAAAAAGAGAGAATACTTGACAAATCATCATAAGACTTAAGCATAATCTTGATATCAAACCAAGGACAGTTTGAGAAAGGAAAATCTAATTTATGAATTTAGAAAAAAACTTAAACATTAGGGAAATGAGTCCTACAATGTATAAACAGGTCGGGGGAGGGCAGGAGGAAAATGTCCCTCAGCAGGAAAGAAAAAGAAAAGAGGAAGGAGACCGACCCACCAGAAGCACAGAAGAAAGAGCAGTTAGAAAAGTTGGTGGATTGATACCAAGAATTAACTTCACCTCCTTTACGATTTTTTTTTTTTTTTTTTTTTTTTTTGAGATAGGGTCTGGCTGTCGCCCGGGCTGTACAGTAGTGGTGCAGTCTCAGCTCACTGCAACCTTTGCCTCCTGGGGTTCAAGTGATTCTTGTGCCTCAGCCTCCTGAGTAGCTGGCACTACAGGTGTGCACCACCACACCCAGCTAATTTTTGTATTTTTAGAAGAAATGGGGTTTCACCATGTTGGCCAGGCTGGTCTCGAACTCCTGAACTCAAGTGATCTGCCCATCTTGGCCTCTCAAAGTGCTAGGATAATAAGCACTTTACAGTTTGACACTCCTTACTCTAGGATTACAAAGTGCCAAAGAAAATGATACCTCAAACTTTTAAATTCGTTGTTCAAATAGTTACTAAACCTATCCTATGTACAAGGAATCCTGAGCTGGGAAATTAGAAAGTTCTGCTCTGAGATCTGGTGAATTTGGCAGTGGCTTCTGCCAAATTCCCTCGTAGAACACACACAACAACTAAGATTACAAAAATTATTATGGGGCACAGACAACCTCCATAAAAGTAGGGACTAGGTATCCACACAAATCCCAAATTATGAGCAAATAATGACAAATCAATCACCAATAGCTGCAAGATTTAGTTGGTGTCAGCATCTCACAAACTTGACTTCAAAGAAGCCAACAAGCATGTATCTGGAAAAGAACAGTAACTGAAACTAGGAGGGTTTTCATGGTCCAAAAGTGTCTGTGGTAAGACTAAAGAGCTTGAAAATACTGAGCTCCCTTTACTCTCAAAGGTACTCAACAAAGCTTCCTCCAAGACGAAGGTCCCTCCAAGACAAACTGAGAATAAATTGTCAAGAGAATGTAAGCTGAGCAGGTCAGGGACAGTAGAGACCAAGGAAACATGAGGTCCAGATAAAAGTGGTAAGGGAGAATAGAACCAGAAAGTCTTAGAATGTAAGCATTCGTATCGTTGAACACTTTATACAAACAACCAGAAGAGGGTGGTCTAGAGACATTAAATTTAAAAAACCCAAAATGATTCTAAGCCAAGTTTCATTTCTAAAACTTCAGAAAATCTCATTTGGTATAAAAATGAGCATCAGAAAAGAATGAGCTAAAATCACATTCAAATTTATTATAGGACAGGGAGAAAAAAATGAGAATTTCTATAGATAATAAAGGATGCCAGAAAGATGTTCTCACAAAAAAAATGAAAAATTTTTAAACAGCTAACAGAAGATATGGAAAGATAAACCAGAATAAAGAAAACTTTGGTAGAAATAAAAGGAAGAATTAGACATAAAAGTAAATATTCAGTTCAGAAATTATCTAACTATAACACAAGAGCAAATACACTGGTGATGACTTAACAAAAAATAGAAAATGAAAAGAAGGAAATTTGTAAAGCTCTAAAAGAAATGAAGATGCCGGGGACTGAGACGGGAGAGATGGGAATGGAGGGTCATTGTTTGATGGGTATAAATTTCAGTTTTGCAAGATGCAAAGAGTTCTGGGGATGGATGGTGCTGCTGACTGCAGAACAATGTGAATGTGCTTAATGCCACTGACTGTACACTTAAAAAGGTTATGATGGTAAATTTTATGTTATGTTTTACCACAATTAAAAAGGAATGAAAAGGAAAGAATAGATGAAAAGTATTAGTAAGAATGCGATAAATTCAGAAGACAGGCAGAGAAGATCTGACGTATCTATATAAAAATTAGGAATCCATGAATAAAAAATCAAGATAAGTTAGAAGAAGCACCTAATTATAATGCACCAAAACTTTCATCAAATGAAAAAATTTGAAGTTACATGTTGAAAGAGCACATTGTATACCTGGAAAAATTTAACCAGAACAAATATCTGAGCCATAGACCAAACGACTTATGAAGGAAAGAAAAATGGATTGTTATCAGGCTTTTCAATAACAATGTCTTATACCAGAAGAAAACAGAATAAGGTATTTAGAATGTTGAAGGGAAAGAAACAATAAGCCAAGGATTTTATGTTCAACTAAACTGTCTTTTAAATATAAAGGGAGCAAACTGCCACCCAGAAGCAAGAACTGAAAAATACTGCTTCTGTTAAGCTTTCCTTGGGTATACGGTAGCTTCAGACAACCAAAATAACTAGAGGAATATTGACACAAAGATGGATGGTGGGCACTGAATACATATTTACATGAAGAACAAAGGAAGGACATAAGACTAGAGTGTGATAATGGCTCTATGCTCTGACAATAATAGATACAGCATAGTTATAAAAAATAAGGAGAGAATAAGAATATCACATAAAAAATTTGAAAGAGTTTTTCAGTAATTATACTGGTGGTAGTTTTGATAGTGTTATTTTGAGAATGTTTTGTGTGACATGGACAAAACGTTCAGTCATCTCCATTGTCCTTGCAATCCAGGATTCTTGCTGCAGACAAAAAGAAATTTGAACATAAGGTAGAAAAGTTTAAGTAACATTGAAATTTGAATTCGAATTATCAGTGTGAACATGAAGTACTTTATCTTCAAATAAATGAATATTTACATATATAGTTGTATATATTAAATAATCAATTGTCATACAATTATACTTGTTTATATATTTTATTATGCATATAATATATAGAATTATCAATAGATATAATTGACTAAGTTCTGATAGAGAGGTACATTTTATAGGAAAGAATAAGTTATAATGATATAGACATAATTATTAAATGAATAGGAAATTGTACCATAATAAAAAATATATATTTGAACTCTATTTCCAGTTCCTGACACAGAGCTCCCCAAACCGTTGTAATTTCCTGAGCAGTCGGGGAGCTAGGTTCATCTTTGTTCTAATATTTTGTTTTTGACCTGGTTTCTGACATAGAACTTCTAACCTTTTGGACTTTCCTGGGTGCTAGGACAATCTTTTGTTCTGTAATTTGGTCTTTGACACAGTTCCTAACGCAGAGCTCCTAAGACCTTTGTAATTTCCTGAGTGACAGCGGCACCTGACACAGAGCTCCTGAACCCCTGTCCTGGGTGACAGGAGTTCTAATAAGGTGACTCTTGGTGGTCCACTGAATGGGGGCTGGTCACCAGAAAGACTAAGCCATGATTAAAAGTCTGGAACTTTCAGCCCCACTCTTCATCCTCCCAGAAGAGGAGAGAGGCTGACAATTGAATTAGTAATTAATCATGCCTATGTGATGAAGCCTTCATAAACCTTCCTGAAGCATGGAGTTTGGGGAGCTTCTACATTGCTGATGTGGAGGGTGGCATGCCTCCCCCAGGCCATAGACGCTTCCTGCCTCTTCCTGCATACCTTGACCTCTGCATCTCTTCCATCTAGGTGTTCATTTGTATTATTTGTAATATCTTTTATAATACACCAATCAACATAAAGTGCTTTCCTGAGTTACATGAGCCTCTCTAGTAAACGTTCAAGCCTAAGGAGGCGGTAGTGGTTACTTCCAATTTATAGCCAGTCAGTCAGAAGTTCCAGAGGCCCACATGCAACTAGCATCTGCCGTGGGGGGCAGTCACTGGGACTAAACCCTTAACCTGGGAATCTGACTCTAACTCCAGGTAGACTGTGTCAGAATTGAACTGAATTATAGGACACTCAGTTGGTGTCCACTGGAGAATCAGTTGTTGTGTGGGGAAAAGTCCCCACCAATTTTAGTGACCAGAAGTGTTGAGTGTGAAAGTAGGAAAAACAGTTTTTTTTATATCACTTAGAAATAATTCTTGATACAGTGATATACATATAATCATTATACATATATAAATGTATAGATATAATGGAACAAACTAAGATATTCATTCTCTCCTAGTTTGTTCTATTCTTATAGAATATGTGTTATATTCTCTTTCTCTCCTAGCTTAGTCCATATAATTATGATAATTACCTCTTAGTTCTGCTTATTGAAATGACCTAGAAATTCTAACTCTCTCTATAGATAAGTATATATATATAGTATAACTATATATGTGTGTGTGTGTGTGTGTGTGTGTGTGTGTGTGTGTATATATCCTAGTTCAATCTCCTAGCTCTATATATGTGTTTGAGTGTGTGTGTATATATCTCTTATCTCGATCTGCTATATATAGCTCTGTCCATTGTAAAGGTGTGGAAACTATACTGAGGTTACTATAGGTAAACATCCATAGCCCCTGGTTTTTGGTCTTGATTTACTATTTATCATTAAAAGAAACCAGGGAATCTTGGAGAAATGGCTAGTTTCAGTGCTGGATAGAAAATGTACAATAAGCCTGGAGTATAGCAGATATCAAGAAAGCCACCAAAGACTAGTAGATTTTGTCAAAAGTTGAAACCAACTTAAAGATAAGGCAATTTGAACATTGATAAGGCCAATAACAAAATTCACAAGATTATAATGAATTGTAAAACTCCATATAACTGGTTATATTTTTAACCAACTCTTTATTTTGAAATCTGGCATTCATTTTGTTTTTTCTATATGAAATGTAACGTTGGGTAACCAAATAGTAGATAAGGGGAAGCTTTTCTCTATAGAAGAATCCCAATAAATAAATGGACAAGGAATCATAGAGCTGGAATGTCACCACTATGCAACCCCTAGTGACTTAAAGGCCTTGGATAATGAACATCAATGGTTGCTGACATCACAAAAAGAAAATTAAGTATCATGTATTCCCTAAAACACAAAAACTTCTTTAAACAAATTGTATTAAAAATTTCGAATCTGCATCTGATTGTGCCTTTTGATTTACAGAAAACACAATTTACAAAAAAATACAGAGGACAGAGGAACATATTAAGCTACACCATGGAAATGCAATAAACTGTTAGAAATTCTGTAGGATAAATGATCCAGTTTCTTACATAAATAAAATACAGTGGGAAAAGGACAGAGATGAAAGCATAAGTTGAATGATTTAAAAGCCATTGAAAAATACAGACGAGCTATAAGATTTAGGGAAGCGTACTTGGGTAATAAAGAAAAGTTAAGAAGTGATTATTGTAAAAGCCAATGGTTACTCGTGGGAGCAGAGGTGGGGGTTGTCACTGGGAAGGGCACATTGAAGGCTCCTGGGATGCTCACCACATTCTATGTCTTTGTCTTAACATGATGGTGGTTACAAGGATATTCATTTTATTTATAATAAGTAGTTAAGCTATACATTTTAAATGCCATTTCTGTATTTAACACAAAAATTTTAAAAGAAAATTGTCCTTTAGGAATTTGTCATCTGGTATGAGGGAAACACACATTATGTGAGAATATTTAGAATATCTAGTAACACACTATTAGTGTTACATGATTGGTCTCCAAAATAGGTAAAATAGGAGTTCAAAAGAAAGAAATGTCACTTCCAACTGGTGTGGGGAACTTTGATACTCTTTTTTTAAAAGCAAAGGAAAGAACAGTTTAACTCAGCTCCAAACCCACTCTTCTTTGCCTTGCTTTATAATACTGGAGCTGGACGCTGCCGACACTTCTCCTTTGCTCTCTGATTTGATGCTAAACTCTGTCAGTAGAAGATGCTAAAAGAGATTGCAAGGTGTTAATGGCAGGAAAAAAGGACTTTCTTTGTTTTACTGAATATGCTTTTTTCCCCCTTTACCTTGAATACTGTTATATTTTATTTAGAAATAATACAGTAGAGA
Source organism: Ateles fusciceps (assembly GCA_036589455.1). NCBI lineage: Eukaryota > Metazoa > Chordata > Mammalia > Primates > Atelidae > Ateles > Ateles fusciceps. Next base: position 14,045,605 of record JAZHEH010002597.1, on the reverse strand, counting down.
GCTCAGAAAAAAACAAATCGCTCACCCCTACCAAGATGTTGTCCTGTTGGTTATCTTCTTGCTCCTCGGCACTCCCTCTGTGCCCTCACAGGCCCACCCTTAACAGAAACAAGAGTACAAATGGAGCTTACCCACATTTTCATTTTAAGTCAATAATTATAATCTCCATTTGGTACAAAATTTGAAGTTGCAGAATTTTTTAAATTAATTTTGAGTTCTGGGGTACATGTGCAGGATGTGCAGGTTTGTGACATAGGTAAACTTGTGCTATGGTGGTTTGCTGCACCTGTTAACCCATCACCTAGGTATTAAGCCCAGAATGCATTATTTCTGGGCAGTAGCGAGCAGACCGGTGAGGAAATGTCGAGGAGATCCTTGTAATGTTCACCAAAGCACAGTCTCCCACAGTTCAGTGCTGGGTGATTCGCAAGTGGTCTCTCCATCAAGTTTCTTCATTCTCACGGCAGTCAGATGTGTATCTCTGTGCATCCATGCCTTCTCACAGAAGTTGAATATTTCTAAGTCTTGCAGAGCTCTTTCTCTAAATTTCCGCATTCCTTCCTTATTCACTTTCCCTTGGCCTTAGGGACAGTAACTGCTTTCCGGAGTTGCTACCTTTGAATACCTTAGTATTCTCTTTTAATACTTAACTATCTTTACCTAGTTAACAATTCTTTATATTAAATTTTACCAGCTCAGATTACTGGTGTTTTCTGTCATCTGCCGACCGGACCTTATGCCGATGCAACGTTTATACCTGAGGCTACGGAAGTCAAACACACATTCACACAGATAGTGGTGAGCTGTTGAAGGCTTCTGAAGAAGAAAATGATGCTTTCTTTTAATTTTTATTTTTAAAATTATAAATTGACAAATTATAGTTGTATATATTTACAAAATGATGTTCTTAAAATATTGTATCAGAAAGTTAAATGCGGCTGACTTGTTTAGAAGAGAGAAAGCCAGGAGGTTTCAGACATGCCAGTGACAGGTAATAAGCATGACTGAGGGCTGGCAGAGGAGATGGAAAAGAGAAGGTGATCTGAGGAATTCTAAGCAAAGAATTAGCAGGATTTAGGACTGCTCAGAGACAGAAGCAAAGGAGATGTTGATCATTTCAAGCCATATAATTTCAATGTATCAGGAATGTTGATCATTTTAAGCCAAGGATACTGTTAAGGAGAAGGAACTGCTACTGGGAGCAAGGTGGTGATTCAAGTCTTAGACATTTTGAGTTTTAAATGACAATGACGTTCTGGGTGAAATTTTCTGGGAAGCAATTAGCATAAAGGTCTAAGTTCTAGGAGAGACCATTATCCTAGCTATAAGAATAATTATTCATGTACTCTTTGAGGCACATTCAGTCAATAACTACTATGTTCTGGGTGTTGGGATTTAGAGTTGACTCCAAACATACACGGTCTCTGCCTTAGGGGACACATATTTTACTTGGGGAGTGTAGGCAAACACCTCTGGAAGATGCCCTATAAATCACTCTAGCATCCTCCTCCGATACCTCACATGGAGGTCCTGAGGGCCTAATTGGCTGTCCAAAGCTTTTCAAATTTAGTAACAAAGTCAGAAATTGAATTCAGCCATTCGGATACACAGCTAATACTTTCTTTTACCAGACCAGGCTGCCTGTCTAGACACAGAAGGCACGGAATGCACTCCTTCCTACTCCCACTCATTAAAATATGATCTCAGCTCTTTATTGAAGTGACGGCTGCAACAGTTGAGGTGCTTCTCTTTCTGTGGGAATTTTGCTTTTAACAAACATCAAACCCTTACTCTAAAGGATGAAGTTATAGCGGTAGGATTTCAGATACCGGCCAACCAAGTTTAAGTCTCATAACAGTGTTAGCTTCCTGATATGCTTGAAGTAGTACCATGTAAGAGTGATTTGCTTCTTCTAAGGATCAGGCATCCCCCTTCTGCCTGGTCATTGAGCATTCGCTTGGGTTCAACCCAAATAAAAGCAAATGAGTCAAATGGAGACATGCCTAAGTCATAAGGATGAATTTTAATTCCAGCTCTCCTTTCAATCATGGAGGGCTAAAATTTTGCTGACAGGGATATGGCAGGCACCTAGTGTGTTTATGGTTATCTGGCCAACTGCTTTCATATTTTTTTCAGATATTGAAACTGTAATGAAAGGGAATATAAAATTTATTTCTATTTTCTACAGAAAATAGAAAATTTGAGGGAGAAAATGTGTTTGAGGAAGACAGCCCCAATTATTTTGGTTTTTCAAGAAAAATAGATGTTGAAATCAGATAGCCTGGTTCACCTCATTATCTGCCCAGTTTTGTGCCCTTGGGAAAGTCACCTAGCTTTCTGTGACGTTGTTTTCTCATTAGTGAAACAGAGATATGTAACAATAACTACATTTAACAGTTGTTAATATATCTGAAGTGCTTAGAACAATGTCTGACCCTCTAGTAAACATTATATATGGTTAATATGTTTAATACTGCTTAGTTTATTATATCCCACATACACAACTTATTTAGCTTTTCCTGATTTTCTTTTCTGGGCCCCTGAGCTAGTGACTGCAGAAGAGATGGTCCTACCCTCAAGGAATTTCACTTTATTTGGAAAGACAAGACTTAAAGATCTGAAGAGATACCTGGCAGTAAGCATAAGTAAAAATGCCAACTGCATAACCAAGGCAGTGCTTGCTGTGGGAGGGAGTGGGCTTTATTGCTGGACAAGATTATCTAGGACAGGGTCAATCAGAAAACAGGTGTGTAGGTGTGTGGATGTGGGAGGGGCAGGGACAGAGAGTAAAGAGAAAGTGGGCAGTGAGGAGGGAAATTTAGGCTAGCCATTTCTGCACCAGCAGCATTTTGATAAATAAAAGAGGAGGTCAGTGGGGAAGGAAGGGATGAGTTGAACAAGCAAAAGGAAGTGAAAACACATATGTGAGAGACATTGCACAAGAGGGTGAGTCTCTGGATTTCTTTTCATAAGAATAACAAGTTCCCAGGCCTACACAGCAGGTGGAGTGCTGGGACCCACGGTACTGAAATAGCAAAACCAGGAGGCAGAGCTGGCTTTGAGAGGACAATGCATTTGACTGCTTCCAAGATTTGTTTATTGGGAAGATTGGATGAGACACTAGATATAAATCATTTAGCACAGTGCCTGGCACAGAGTCAGTGCTCAATATACGTTAGCTACTCTTATTTATGCACTCTAGAAGTCACACTGCAGTAATTTATGTGCAATGCTAAAAGATGCCGGCCACGTGCATATTATATTTTCTGACTTTTGTTTGTATACTTGGGTCCTTTTTCCTGAAGCAAACAAAAAATATTTTTATAGCAGCAAGATTTAACTTGAATTGTCACCATGATTTTAGCCGAGATAAGAAAAACTGGGATAATAAAACAGTCAGACCCTAGGCAAGGACTTCTAAGAGGCCTCGGGGAAGCAAATTAGCCAATACTCTGTCACTTTTCTCTCTGATTACAAGTCTCACTTAGAGTTGGGTTTTTTTCCACCTAGAATAAAGGAAATGGAAATCTTGACAGCCTTTGGTTCAGAAACACTTGATGGTATTGTTAGAACAAGCACATTCATATGTGCTATAAAGCTCACCGAGAGTGCTAATAGCATTTATAGAGCCATGTGGGTGAACTGCCTGAGGGGGCTTGGTTGTATTAGAATCCTCTTTACACAATGCAATGCATTTAATTTGTGAGAAATAGATTTAATAATTTATAGACTTTTGTCTTCTTTCTAGACCCTGTATTCTCCTTTCATTTTACTTAAAAATGCATTTATTTAAATGCTGCATGAGCATTGAAAGCAAGCATTGTAACTGAAATTTTATACCACTGACTCCATAAAATTACAAAGTATAGTGTAGGAGATGAGATGTGAAGGAGCAAGCAATTAATGCTGTTTGTTTTAAGATGTTTTCATTGAGAGCTAGTATCTTTTTTAAAAAAGTCATGTGTTTGTCTTTTTTCACTGTCAAAGCGAGGTAAGAATCTAGACTCAGAGAAGACTCAAACTGAGAGGTGGCTTGGTAATGGTCTGGTGCAACCCCACGCTTCATAGATGAGGACATTAAGGGATTATGTAATTTGTTCAAGACCACAGCAGGGCCCACAATCAGGACCAGAACCTGAATCCTGCTGCTGGGCTGCCTGTTGCCTTGTTCCCCAGCTCGTGCTGATCCCTCTAAAGAGTCATCGCTGATAACTGGGTGATATGATTAGGCTTCGCGTCCCTACCAAAATCTCATCTTGAAGCTACCCCTTCATCTTCTGCCATGATTCTAAGTTTCCTGAGGCCTCTCCAGCCATGCTGAACTGTGAGTCAATTAAACCTCTTTCCTTTATAAATTACCCAGTCTTGGCCAGTTGTTTATAGCAGTGTGAAAATGGACTTATACACTGGGCTAGAATCATTTAAAGTATTAAAGCGTTTCTGAATTGGAAGGGGCTTTTGGGAGCATCAGCCTCCAGGCTTTCAGTGAAGCTCAGGAGTTTGCCCAAGGTCACGGATAAGGGTAAAAGAGGAAGGCCTGGATCCAGCTCCCATGACCATTGTTTCTTTAAGCCACTCAAAAATCCAGTGGACTAATGATTTGCAGAATTTTCATTGAATAAATGGCAATAGGGCCTGTCTTCACTAAGATCTGTGTTTCATACTTCCACTCACCCCAATCTTCTGAGACTCCAATTCTCCTCTGCAGACAGGAGGGACTGGGCAGGTGGTTTGTGGGCTCGTTGAGCTCCAACATGCACCATTTTGGAGATTCTGAATTCAGTGCATGGATGAATTCCCTAGATTCCTTCCATAAACATTTTGCTGCAACCAGACTAATTATTTCTCTTTCAAACAGCCCATGACATTTCCTACCTCTGTGTCTTTGCAAAACTTTTTAAAACACTTTTTCTGCCTCATCTTAATTTATTTAATTATGCTTCCTCTGGAATATAAGTGCCAGGAGAGCAGAGACCTGTCTTTCTCATTGCTGTAGTCCTTTGCTTGTAGGAGTGCCTGGCACATAGTAGACACCCAATAAATATTTGCTAAAAATGAATAGAAATTATTAAAGGTGCTGCTTAGTTCCCATCTTCTGAAGACTTATTAAACCACAACTAGGGGTCTTTGATTCTTACATATAGATTCAATCAATCTCATCTTGGGCTTTTTGCCCAATTCTGACCCAGAGAAAAAAGATGTCAAGGCTTTTGCCAGGAAAGATATGACTTGGAATCAACTAAATTTTGCTGCTACTTGGTCTCTGTCTTTGGACCTAAGCACTGGACTTCGTTTTTCCTCTTTCCAGAGTACATCTTATTCTAATGACAAATCCAGTGCCCTTTCCTACCAGGTGGCAACTTGGCGTACTTTGTTTACCTTAATGTTAAAAAGGTCATGCCATAACTTCTGCCTATTGGTTCTTCTTGTGGCTAACCTTCCTTCTGGCAGCTGCCACTGACCCTCCCCACAGTGCCTCCTGTACTCTGGGGATGGGTTCCCCCAGGCCTCCCTGTGCTGCTCTCATTAACTCAGTTACCTCATGATCTGTACCCTGTTCTGTATGGGAGTCACTCTTTTGGTACCCTGGTATATCAGTATATATTAAGATATTTGTCTTGCCAGGCCTGCTATTCAGAGTTCTCTCCATACACTCTGGTGTACTGAAGGATGCTGTCTGCTCGACTTGTCCATGTGCCTTTCCTGGTGCTGTGTGTCTTCAGTCATCCTTGCTAACTGGGGTTGAACTGGCAAAGCCAGCAACCATCCTGGATGGCCTCTGCAGTGTTTCATCATAAACTCCAGTTAGCAGAGTTTATTGACTACACTGATCTTTTTCCCAGAGCTTTTGCACGGGTCCCTTTCCCAATCATATTCACATTCAAGGAAGGGTGGCGGTTTCCTCATCTATCTACAACATGGTTAAGAGCTAGCATTCCAGCGTCAGACTGAACACCAGGTGTGTGATCTAGGCAAGTTACTTACCTCCAAGCCTCAATTTTTTCACCTGCAAAACAGAGGAGGAACACAGGCCATAACAGTATGTTTGTCTCATATGATAATGTTGAGGACTGAATGAGGAGTAAATGTAGCCAGTAAATTCTGCGTGAGACCCAGAGTTAATGGGCTCTCCCGCCTGCTTTAACTCTCCAAACTGTTCCAGCCTATGAGCTCCCATATGCTTATATGCCATATCACTCATTCTGGATTTAAGGTACAGTTATGCATTACATAATGATGTTTCCATCAATGATGGACCTCTCATGTGATGGTATTAAAACTTACAATACTATATAATATTATAAACAAATAAAACTATAATATTGTATTTTTACATACTTTTTCTATGTTCAGATACACAAATACTAATATGTTACAATTGCCTACAGCATCCAGCACAGTCACATGCCGTGCAGGTTTGTAGCCTGCAAGCAATAGACTATCCCACATAGCCTAGGTATGGAGCAGGCTATACCATCTAGGTTTGTGTAAGTACACCACGATGTTCTCACAAGGATGAAATTGCCTAATGAAGTGTTTCTCAAGACATATTCCCATCATTAAGTGACACATGAATGTACTATATTGCAATGGCACTTTCAATTCTTAGATCCAAGTCTTGCATCCGCAGCTATATTGTCAGTTCCTTCAGGTAAAAATATATGTCTGGTGCCATCTTGAATCATTCAGGCCAAGCCCAGAGCCCCGCATATACTATAAAAATAACAAACCCTTTTTTATTGTTGGTATAAATAATATCATTTATTCTAAAAATCAGACACCATGACTCCATAAACTTTGATGAGCCTGCTCATCCTGAAGTACATTTGTTTTGTTGATAGTGTACTGGCAAGGACAAATGCCAAGGCAGACACAGACACTTATTAACCATCCTGGGGATTGTGTGGGTGGCAGCTATCCTGGGACGATGTTCCTTGTTAATGATGTTCTTAGAGTCACTCACAGCAGTGGTGAGAAATAGCAGTGATCATGCTGAAAACCTGCTTTTCGATTGGCTTAGGAAAAAGATGATATCTGGGACTTAGCCAGTTGGAGACTAAGAGATTCACTCCATGGTATTTTATAATACTGCTTTACTTGCAATGGCAGGCTCTATTACTCCCTGGATAGTTTCATATTTGCCCAGTTGATTGATTATATTCCTGAAACTATATATTTTTGACTTTGCCTACCATCGACCATGATAGAACGAAAACTGCCACAAGGATTATCACTAAGTTCAAACTTCTTAGAGAAAGAAATTTAGTACAATTAATTTGACACATGAGAATAGCTTTAAAAAAGAGCTTATCTGGATTCTGAGCTTAAAATCAACTGGCATTTGTGCTCTGGTACTACAACGTATCTGCAGTGAAAGATAATAGGAGAGGAGAGAATCAAACAAGTAGAGTTATTATGGTATTGTCTTCGTCTGTTTTGTGTTGCTCTAAAGGAATACTTGACACTGGGTAGTTATAAAGAAAGAAGATCGATTTGGCACACGATGTTGATGGCTGGAGGGATCCTGACCGGGCATCTGCATCTGGTGAGGGCCTTGGGCTACTTCCACTCATGACAGAAGGCAAAGGAGAACAGGTGCATGCAGAGATCACATGGTGAGAAAGGAAGCAAGAGAGTGGGGAAGGAGGTGCCTCACTTTTTTAAATAAATGTTTATCTCAGGAACTAAGCACTCACCCATGAGAGAGGGCATTAATCTTTTCATGAAAGATCTGCCCCTATGACCCAAATACCCTCCACTAGGTCCCACCTCCAACACTGGGGATTAATTTCACCAGAAGGTTTGGTGAGGGGTAGGCAAACCATACCCAGATAACAGGGATATGTCAGGATTAAGACTGTAGGCTTACAGGTAGAGGTAGTGAAGACTCAGAGAAAGGGAAACTGGATTCTAGTTCTTCACTTTCCTAAAATACAAAGGTGGTATTATAATAGTCCCATAGTCTCCTTCTATGAAATGGGGGAGAAAAATCTATTTCCCTATCAGGTTATCCTCAGAAATTTGTAAAAATTACACGTTTGCTAAAGATCCTTATAAGTGTAAAAGCACTGAATAAGTGCAAAGTGAACAAGATGGTTTTGTTGACTACAGTCCCCTGGGCCTGCTGGTGTTCCCAGTGCTTGACACAGTGACCTGGACAGACCAGGCAATGGGGCGCAGGGTGCATGGTTCTGGTGGCTGCCATTATTTAACTAGAGACCAGCTGATCTGAAGGAGGCAGGAATCCTTATGCAGTAAGCCGTACTTTCCCCTTAGACTGGATTTGCAAATTCTGTTATAGGGACATAGAGGCCTTTGTTTCTGATCTTAGGAAAAGGGTCTGGAGGAAACAGGATCTCATATCTCAGGGTCTCTTTCTCTCTAAAAGAAGAAATCTTCAAACACATCAAGAAACAGATGATTTTTTTTTTATGGGTCAGTCTTATTTTGAAAGGAGAGGATTGAGAAGAATGGACTTAAAATTACAGAAGGGATATTGTTTGGCAGAGAGAAGAGAAGGTGATTTTTCCAAGGGAAAGAAAAATATGACAGTGAGAGAGCTGAAGGGTTTTATGTCAGCTTGCGGGTTGGCGGTAACCCAGTCCATTACCAGCAGAGGCCTGGGTAGACTTCTGGATATTTTTAAGAAAAAGAGAGGTAATTACCTTTCTGCGGTGACTTAAGGGCATTTCTGCTCAAGGCCTCTTCATTTCTTTGTTGAGTCTATAAACTTTGTGAGGGAAAATAGAAATGTATACCCACTTCAAGAATAATGTGGCAAGCTATCTTTTACAGTGAATTGTTGCCATTTAGGACTTTGTATTTTTTAGTACAGAGACCTCTAAGAAATGAGAAATAATGAAATTTGAAAGCAAGATGTCATGAAAATACACATTAGTGACTAATTTTTTAAGCATGTAATATGTCTTAAGTATTAACTCCCAGAAAAGCTGCACCCATGTGCTATCTCTAAAGGGAACAGGAAAGATGAAAAACAAAAAGCCGAATATAGATGATTTTGAAATTGAAGTGACTCATTGTCCAAATTCCCAGGGGCTCAGAAAAAGTGACCAACGTCAGATTGTCCACTTTTCTGCAAGAGAATAACAAAGTAGTAAAAGAATAGAAATAATATACAAAAGTAACTGACCCAAACATCAAATTTGCCTCAAGGGACTATAGGTAATAAAATTGTACTGTATTTGGATTCCTACTAAATAAGCATATTTTAGCTGCTCTTACCACAAAAACAAAGAAGTGAGTAACTACGTGAGGTAACGGATATATTAATTTGCGTCACTCTAATGACCTTTTAAACTATATACATGTATCCCACATCATGATGCATATCTTAAATATACAAAATTTATTTTTTTAAAAACAAAACAACAACAATCCCTCCCCCTACCCAAAAAGCCTAAGGGTGTCTCCAAAGGTTACCTTAGGGAGAGATTCCTATAAAAATGTTTTCAGAAAAATTCATCTTTTTAACAGTGTTAATAATATTAAGACTTTAATAAGTACTTTCTATTAAATTCTGGGGGAAAACACTTATCCAGAGGCAAGAAACAGCTCATGCTAGATGATCCATTAATCCCTGAACTAGGCCTAGAAATGAAATGGTTTATAGAGAAAAGAATTAAAGAATTTATAATCTTTGTCAAAAACTCAAAATAACTCCCATGATTTCTCTGTTTCAAATAAAGATTCATAGGCAGATCCAAAGAGTAATGATTTTTAAATTAAAAAGTTTTATGAGCTTTTCAAGAGAGGAATAAAGCTAGAGAGTCAGGATCTTTCTCTGAGGGGTTCGAGAAATGGATAATGTGGGAAGGACTATAAAAGCAAAACAGGAGAAGAAAAACCTTTTGAGGCATGCCCAGGAAAATGCATTTACAGAGTACAGTAAAACTACTTAATACCCAATTTTTATTACAAAGAGAATGGTTTCCTAAGCAAATTAATAGCAGAAAGATTTCAGGTAGATCTAGAACTCAATTATGAGAATAAGTCATGCTTGTCATTAGTATGATTTACAAACCAAAAATGTCTCACCTGATGCTTATGTGTTTACAACAGAAGGGCTGCAAACAACTCAACAATGTTTTGGTAAACCACTGGGTTGGGTTAAATGTTTGTAACAATCATCACAGATGTTTCCAGTGGGAGGGATGCTAGAGAAAATCTAAATCGATTCAGTCTCTCAATGTCTGCATGAGAAAAAGGGGTCCCTCAAGGACTGGGTGTTTGGTGAAAGGTCACAGCTAGTTGGTAAAAAACTGGGTCTAGAATCATGCTTTAAAATTTCCTGTCCAGATTTCTTTTCTCTACTATAATCCTTTACTTAAATCAGTAATAGAATCATAAATTAATTCAGGTTGGAAAGAGGCCTTACAACTCATCTAAATTTGGAAGTAACCTTCTGGTTGAAGTACAACATACACACTGAAAACTGCACAAGTCATAAGCGTACCACTTAGTGAATCGTCTCAAACTGAACACATCCACACATCAAGAAAGAGAGCATTACCAGAATTCCAGAAGATCCCTTGTGTCCCCCTTCTAGTTACTGCTCGTTCCATGCCCCAGGATCAAATATTTTTATGCCCAGTTCAGGAATGAATAAACTGAGGTCCAAGCTGACTAAATGATTTTTAAAAGCAAATTATTAGTGAGAACACAAAACATGGCCTTGTGAAGCATACTTTAATATTTTTCCATTACTTAATTCATCAAATTAACTAATTAACTATTTGGAATTACTTAAATTCCATCTCATTCAACAATATAAAGCCCAGCACAGTATAAAACAGTAGTGAATCCCCAAAATATTTTGTGGAATGAATTAACGAAATTATTTCTGCCAAGCGGCTGTCTCACTTGTTCTTATATATTTATGCTTTGAATATTATGCATTGACTGAATGAATATCTTTCTTGTCTTTTATTAGAAATGAATCATAAGTTTTGAAGTTTCCTCCTGTTCCATTCATGATCTCTGTGTTTTTTGTATGTTTCTCTTGTTCTCATTACATCATGTTGTTGATTCCAGTCTGTGAGTGGTTTTGAGTGAGGCACTAGGAAGCTGTATGCATGGGTGGTGTTTCCCTTTGCAGGATTTTTTTCCTAAGGGGATTAGATGTGAATCATCTACTCACTGGGTGACTTCCACTATTCATATTTGAAGAACTTTTCTCTGGGGTTATTTTATTTTGCTAGAAAATAACCCTTCAAATGCCTGGGGGAACATGGAGACTACAAGTATTTTGGAAGCAGTGTGTGTGGAGTGGTGGGGCCCAGTTATCATGCAGACTAAATCTTGTTTTTATTTCTACACCTCGTTCCCATTCTCCTTTAAGGATGAATAAAAGTCAAAGTCATTTTTTTGTCATCACCACCCAATGGTAATTCTGTACAATGCTAGTGATAAAATATTCTTCTCCCATCAAATCTTGTTAGTCTGATTTTAAACAATTGTGGTTATGGCTAAGTTTTTGACTTTATTATAACATAAAAGTCACCTAGTTAAAGTGTACATTTGATGAACGTTGGCAATTGTACACAGTTTGATGAATTTTGGTGATTGGATTCAAGATATAAAACAGTTCCATCACCCTAAAAAGTTCTCCTGTGCCTCTTTGCGGTTGATCTTCTGCCCCAACTTCTAGACCCAAACAACCACTCAGCTGCTTTCTCTATGTTTTACCTTTTCTAGAATTTCATGTAATTAAACCAAATGGTATGTGTTTTTTTTGTTTGTTTGTTTTCTTTCACTTAACGTAATACTTTTGAGATCCACCCAGGTTGTTGTGTGTATTGAGTTCCTTTTATTACTGAGTAATATTTCATCATCTAGATATATCACAATTTACCTGTTTACATGTTGGTGAACATTTGTTTTCAGACTGTGACAAAAGTGGATAATGCTTCATGTACAAGTTTTCATGTAGACACAGACATTAATTTCTCTTGGATAAATGCCTAAAAGTAGGATTGATGTATATGTTTATATGACACTGCCATAATGACTTCCAAAGTGACTGTGCCATTTCACATTCCTATCGGCAATGTACGAGTGTCATTACTGCATCACATTATCATAAACACTTGGCATTGTATTTTAATTTTTAGCCATACTAGTGGGTATGTAGTGTTATCATATTTTGATTTTTATTTCATTTCCTTGATGACTTGTGATGTTGGGAGTCTTTTCATGTGCTTCTTCTCCATTTGTTTATCTTCTTCGTGAAGTTTCCATTCAAATATATTTTTGTCTTCTCATTAAAAGATTGTTTTCTTCTTGAGTTCTAAGAGTTCATTTCATATTTTGGACACATGCCCTTTGTCAAATATTTATTTTGCAAATATTTTCTTCTAATTTATGACTTGCCTTTTTGTTTCCCCTCACCCATGTCTAAAAATTTAAAAGTTTTCAATTTTGATGAAATGTATTTTATCAGTTTCTTTTCTCTTAGAAATCTTATTTATTATGTCTTCAAGAAATCTTTGCCTGATCCAGGTCAAAAAGATTTTCTTCCGTGTTTTTTTTAGAAGTTTTATAGTTTTAGTTTTTATGTGTATGCCTATAATCAATTTCAAGTTAATTTTTATAAATATGATACATGGATCAAAGTTAAGTTTTAAATAAAAATATCCAGTTGTTCTAGCTCAATTTAGAGACAGTCTTTTCTTTGTTGAATTTCCTTGGCTGGAGAAAGAACTTGGCATATTACAGCAGTGGAAAGGAGGTCAGTGTGGCCTGAGTCCAGTGAGAGAGGAGGGAGTGTTGTATAATGATGTTAGAGAAAAAGGATAGGGGACAAATCTGGTAAGGTCTTATGGGCCTTGATAAGAAATTTGAATTTTATTCTGAGAGTAATATAATTGCTTCAAGGGTTTTAAGCAGGGCCACTGCATGATATGATTTACATTTTAAAAAGATGACTTTTCATCTGTATGCACCCATCCAGTCAAACCAACTCTGATGATGAAGGTCACTACTGACCATGCAATATTAAGCTGAGTTTGATGGGGTTTTATTGTTTATTCAGTGAAGCAAAGTTTGACCCATAGCTCAGCAGTTCTTAAATTGCCAACTGCACATTTACCTCTTTTCCCCTTCTTGTAAGAGACTGTATAAAACCAGAGCTAATGCACTTTTTTGGATGCTGCTACTGCCAGAAATCTGTGCCAGGGATATTAAAAATGCTACCGGGTGCTTTATGTCCTTTGGCTTCTCTTCCATTGCCAAGGTAAACGCTATGCTAATGCCAATAGGAAAAAGCTTAATAAGATTTTACAGTTATTAGAGATCGCATACCCCTTGGTAATTATTACCAGCTTAATTTGAACTATATAGAACTAGCAAAACATGAGAAATCTAGAATAGCATCTTTATACTAAAGAAAAATACCACACATTGTGATCATCCATTGCACATGAAAATTAATTAAATTAGCCTAAGAAGATAGATTTTGAGATTAAATACTATTCTTCTGTGTTAGGGTAGGTTATAAGAGAAATTGTAGAAATCTAATAGAATGAATTTGGTTTTACTAATTTTACTGAAGATCAGTTAACTGATCAAGTTTTGTCTAAATTACCTTCCCAGCTTAATTCCAAAAGGCTCTTTGTGTAAATATGTATTTGTGCTTAAATGGTAGAGTTTTTACTAGACACTTTAACTTTCAGAGTACTAAATATATTGAAGTTAAGAGATGAAGAAATGAAAGTTAGATCGTGTAGTTAAAATGTTATTTTAAAAAATTTCACTGAAAGAATTCTGTTTGATCAATATCACATTTGACTAATGCATTTCCAAATAAGTTTCAAAATTTGCATCATAACTGTAATTCGTCTACCACTGGGACAATAATGGCTAGGAGGATAGACAGCTTATTAAGTAAAATGTTGGTACTAGTTTTAATAGTCTCGGCATTCCTTCTTTTTATTTTCTTGATATTACCTCCACGTTAATCCACATTTCATATTAAAGGTTATTTTTATGCTTTTAAATATGTAATTTAGATTTAGTCTTTGAACATGTTAGCATTGATTGAAATAGCCTTGCTAGAATGGAGGTGGTAATTTTTTTATTTAAAGAGATGTAGAGAAATTTCCACTTCTGTTGGACTAGACATTGTGAAAATTCTCCTACCAAAAGCATCTAGAAATTTTGAGAGAAATATCTTTGAAACAAAAGGCAAAATGAAACTGAGTGATAAGCTAGCACTAAAGCCCTGACTTTCCTGGAGATATCTAACAATACCAGAAACAGAGGTTAGGCTTTGACAGCCTCGTAAAGGAATAGGAGATAAGCCCTTTTATCTAGTAAGATGGGCAAATAACTAAAACTCATGTATAAGACTAATATGCTTACAGGGCTGGACTCGTGGTGAAAGGTCAAACTAGAAAAAAAATCCATCTTTTGATGAAGAAAACCAAAAGCAAACTTTTAAAATCTTAGTCCTTGGCTTCAGGTGAGGGAAAGTATCCCTTGAGAATTCAGAGTACAAGCTTATTGGAACCTGAGTTCAGGATTTGAACTTAAAACACCTACAGAGTTCAAGCAAGGATATGCTGCCAATTTTAAGTGTTTCCAGGTGGGTAGTGCACCAGATTGGTAGAGCACCTACAAGAAAAAACCCATACCCATGGGGAGAAAGGCATTCTTATGTTTTCTTCAAATTAAATTCAGAAAAATAGAAGTTCATACATACAAGGAAGCAGTCCAGTGAGCAGAGTCAACAAAAACAGTAAGCCGTGAATTAGAGGAACCACATTGGACCTGAAATGTTGATATTATCTAATGAGTATAAAATAAATGTGCTTAGTATGTTCCTGTAAATTAAATATATATTTTAAACATGACAAGACTAAGAGGATATTTTTAAATTACATAGGATTGGAAAAGAACTACATAGAGTTTATAAAACTAAAAACATATTCATTTAAATTAAAACTCAGTAGTGGGTTAATAATCAAACCAAACACAACCAAAGAGAAATCAATGAACTAAATCTGAAGAATTATGCAGAATTTAGCATAGAGAGATTAAGAAAATATAAAGGACAGTTTAAGAGATATGGAAGACAGAATGAAAAGGTCTGCCATATTTGTAATTGGAGTTCCAGAATAAAAAAGTAGAAGAAAAGAAAATATTTGTAAAATATCAGATGATAATTTTCCACAACTGAGTAAAGACAAAAATAAGAGTTAGGAAACAAAAAATCTAAACAGAATAAAAACCAATCTTAACTCAATCACATTGTAAATTAAAGTGAAACCAATAGTGACAAGAGAAGATTAAAGGTGTCTGGCTAAAACAGACAATGTACTTTCAAAGGAATACAACTTAGAGTGATGTCACAGCAGCAAAAATGAAAACCAAGAAAACATCTTTAGTGTGCTGGGAGAAAATAAAAGTTAATCTAAAACTGTAAACCTAGTTAAACTATCTCTCAAGAATGAAAATAAAATACAGATTTTCAGGCAAACACAAATTGGGGGAGTTAATCTCCCACAAACTTCACTAAAGGAATTCAAAAGGATATAGTACTCAGGGCAAAAGTAGAATGATCCAAGACAGAAGATTTAATATTCAAGAAAAAAATCATACACAAAAAAATAGGTAAATATGAGAGTAAATATAAATCAACTATGAAAAAGTAATATTTATTATGTGGTAAAATGTAGAGAACTATTGTATACTGATAACTTTTAAAATGGAAGAGGAGTTGTTATGGGCTGAATTGTGGCGCCCTCCAAAAATTGGAGTCCTAACCCCTTGTACCTCAGAATAACACTTAGTCTTTACAGAGGTAATCAATTTAAAATGAGATTATTGGGAGACCCAAGATGGCCGAATATGAACAGCTCTGGAGTGCAGTTCCCAGCGAGAGACATACAGAGGGTGAGTGATCGCCACATTTCCAAACAAGGTACAACGTGCATCTCAATGGGACTGGTTGCACAGTCGTAGCCCAAGAAGGGCAAGCCGAGGCAGGGTAGGGCGCTGCCTCACCCGGGAAGTGCAATCCCTGGAGGACCCCCACCCCTCCACCCAACGGAGGCCATCGCTTTTCCATCCACTCCAGCACTCTGGTTCAAATTGTGCTTCTCCCACAATTTTTACCACATACAAACCAGGATATTCCTGGGCCTAAAAGTGCCACAAGTTTCCAGCACAGCTGTTTCAGCTGGCACTGCGGATTTCCACACAAAAACTCACACAAATCTAGGCAGTTGTTTCAACTGGGTTTGGGAATGCCTGGGAGACAGAGTCACCCATTCAACTGAAAAAGAGGGGGCTGAAAGCAGGGAGCCAGGTGATCTGGCTATCTGGCTCAGCAGGTCCCACCCCAACAAAGACCAGTAACCTGAACGCTCTGGATTGAGAGTTTTGCAGCAAGCACAGCTGGACTTGGGACAGTCCAGCTCTGTGGGGGGAAGGGCGTCTACTATTACCGAGGCAGTCCATCATTACTGAGGCAGTCTGCCATTACCAAGGCAGTTCTAACTGTACCTCTGTAAACAAAACCACAAGAAAGTTCACACAGCAGCTGGGCAGGGCCTGCAGCAGCTCAGCAACACCTCTGCTGGCAGACTGTGACTAGACTACCTCCTTGCCAGGCAGGGCATCTCTAAAAAAGGCAGAGCACGTCAGGAACTTATAATTAAAGCCCTGTCTTCGCAGGACAGAGCACCTTGGAAAAGAGGTGGTTATGAGTTCTGCTGCAACAGACTTAAACCTACCTGCTCAGCAGCTCTGAAGGGAACAACAGAGCTCCCAGCATAGCACTAGAGCTCTGATAAGGGACAGACTGTCTCCTCAAGGGGCTCCCCAACCCCCATATATCCAAAGAGGCACCTCATAAAGGAGAGCTCTGGCTGACATCTGTTGAGTACCCTTCTGGGATGAAGATAGCAGAAGAAACTGGCAGCAACCCTTACTGTTCTGCAGCCCCTGCAGGCGATTCCTGGGCAAGCAGGGTCTGAAGTGGACCTCCCATGGTCCTGTAGGAGAGGGGCCCGACTGTTAAAAAGAAAACTAAAAAACAGAAAGAAATAGCTTCAACATCAACAAAAAGGATGTTCACTCAGAGACCCCATCCGAAAGTCACCAACTACAAAGACCACAGGTAGATAAATCCACAAAGATGGGAAGAAACCAGCATAAAAAGATGAAAACACTGAAAACCAAAATGCCTCTCCTCGTCCAAAGGATCACAGCCCCTCACTGGGAAGGGAACAAAGCTGGGTGAAGAATGAGTCTGATGAATTAACAAAAGTAGGCTTCAGAAGGTGAGTAATAACAAACTTCTCTGAGCTAAAAGAACACGTTCTAACCCAATGCAAAGAAACTAAGAACCTGGAAAAAAAAAGTTAGATGAAATGCTAACTAGAATAACCAGTGTAAAGAAGAACATAAATGACTTGATGGAGCTGAAAAACACAGCACAAGAACTTCAAGAAGCATACACAAGTTTCAACAGCTGAATCGACCAAGCAGAAGGATGTCAGAGATTGAAAATCAACACAATGAAATAAAATGAGAAGGCAAGATTAGAGAAAAAAGAGTGAAGAGAAATGAACGAAGCCTCCAAGAAATATCAGATTATGTGAAAAGACCTAAACTATGTTTGATAGGTATACTTGAATGTGATGGGGAGAAAGAATCTAAGCTAGAAAACACTCTCCAGGATATTATTCAGGGGAACATCCTCAACCTAGCAAGACAGGCCAACATTAAAGTCCAGGAAATACAGAGAACACTACAAAGATATTCCTCAAGAAGAGCAACCCCTAGGCAAATAATTGTCAAATTCACCAGGGTTGCAATGAAGAAAAAATGCTAAGGGCAGCCAGAGAGAAAGGTCAGGTTACCCACAAAGGGAAGCCCATCAGACTCACAGCAGATCTGTCAGCAGAAACCCTACAAGCCAGAGGAGAGTGGGGGCCAACATTCGACATCTTTAAAGAAAAGAACTTTCAACCCAGAATTTCATATCCAGCCAAACTAAGCTTCATAAGTGAAGGAGAAATAAAATCCTTTATGGACAAGCAATTGCTGAGAGATTTCATCACCACCAGGCATGCTTTACAAGAGCTCCTGAAAGAAGCACTAAACATGGAAAGGAACGACCAATACCAGCCACTCCAAAAACATACCAAATGGTAAAGACCATTGACACAATGAAGAAACTGCATCAACTAATGGGCACAACAACCAGCTAGCCTCAAAATGGCAGGATCAAATTCACACATAACAATATTAACCTTAAATGTAAATGGGCTGAATGCCCCAATCAAAAGACACAGACTGGTAAATTAGATAAAAAGTCAAGACCCATCAGTGTGCTTTATTCAGGAAACCCATCTCACATGCAAGGACACACATAGGCTCAAAATAAAGAGATGGAGGAAGATTTACCAAGCAAATAGAGAGCAAAAAAAGCAGGCATTGCAATCCTAGTCTCTGATAAAATAGACTTTAAACCAACAAAGATCAAAAGAGACAACGAAGGGCATTATATAATGGTAAAAAGATAAATGCAATAAGAAGAGCTAATGATCCTAAATATATATGCACCCAATACAGGAGAACTCAGATACATAAAGCAAGTTCTTAATGACATACAAAGAGACTTAGACTCCCACACAATAATAGTGGGAGACTTTAGCACTCCACTGTCAATATTAGATCAATGAGACAGAAAATTAACAAGGATATCCAGGACTTGAACTCAGATCTGGACCAAGTGGACCTAATAGACATCTACAGCATGCTCCACCCAAAATCCACACAATATACATTCTTTTCAGCACCACATCACACCTACTCTAAAACTGACCACGTAATTGGAAGTAAATCACTCCTCAGCAAATGCAAAAGAACAGAAAACATAACAGACAGCCTCTCAGACCACAGTGCAATCAAATTAGAACTCCGAATTAGGAAACTAACTCAGAACTGCACAGCTTCATGCAAACTGAACAACTAGCTCTTGAACAAGAATGAAAACACAAAGTACCAGAATCTCTGGGACACATTTAAAGCAGTGTGTAGAGGAAAATTTATAGCAATAAATGCCCACCACATGGGAAGCAAGGAAAGATCTAAAATCGATACCCTATTGTCAAAATAGAAAGAGTTAGAAAAGCAAGATCAAAAAAACTCAAGAGCTAGCAGAAGACAAGAAATAACTAAGATCAGAGCAGAACTGAACGAGATTGAGACACAAAAAACTCTTCAAGAAAATCAATAAATCCAGGAGCTGGTTTTTTAAAAAAGAAAACTAGACAGACTGCTAGCCAGATTAATAAAAAAGAAAAGAGAAGAATCTAATAGATGCAATTAAAAACGTTAAAGAGGATATCACCGATTCCACAGAAATACAAACTACCATCAGAGATTACTACGAACAACTCTACGCACAAAAACCCACAAACCTGGAAGAAATGGATGAATTCTTGGACACGTGCACCCTCCCAAGCCTAAACCAGGAAGACATCAAAACCCGGAATAGACCAATAACAAGGGCTGAAGTTGAGGTGGCAATTAATAGTGTAACAACCAAAAAAGCCCAGGTCCAGATGGGTTCACAGCCAAATTCTACCACACATACAAACAGGAGCTGGTACCACTCCTTCTGAAACTATTCCAAACAATACAAAAAGAGGGGGATCCTTCCCAATTCATTTTATGAGGCCAACATCATCCTGATACCAAAACCAGGCAGAGACTCAACAAAAAACGAAAACTTCAGGCTAATATCCATGATGAATATAGATGCAAAAATCTTCAATAAAATACTGGCAAACCGATTGCAACAGCACATCAAAAAGCTTATCCATCACGATCAAGTAGGCTTCATCCCAGGGATGCAAGGCTGGTTCAACATACACAAGTCTATAAACATAATCCACCACATAAACAGAACCAAAGACAAAAACCACAATTATCTCAATAGGTACAGAGAAGGCCTTCAACAAAATTCAACAGCGCTTTATGCTAAAAACTCTCAATAAACTAGGTATCGATGGAACACATCTCAAAATAATAAAAGCCATTTATGACAAACCCACAGCCAAAATCATACTGAATGGGCAAAAACTAGAAGTATTCCCTTTAAAAACTGGCACAAGACAAGGATGCCCTCTCTCACCACTCCTATTCAATATAGTATTGGAAGTTCTAGCCAGAGCAATTAGGCAAGAAAAAGAAATATAGGGCATTCAATTAGGAAAGGAGGAAGTCAAATTGTCTCTATTTGCAGATGACATGATTGTATATTTAGAAGACCCCAACGTCTCAGCCCAAAATCTCCTGAAACTGATAAGCAACTTCAGCAAAGTCTCGGGATACAAAATCAATGTGCAAAAATCACAAGCATTCCTATACACCAATGACAGACTAACAAAGAGCCAAATCAAGAACGAACTCCGATTCACAATTGCTACAAAGAGAATAAAATACCTAGGAATACAACTAACAAAGGATGTAAAGGACTTCTTCAAGGAGAACTACAAACCACTGCTCAAGAAAATAAGAAAGGACACAAACAGATGGAAAAACATTCCATGCTCATGGTTAGGAAAAATCAATATCGTGAAAATGGCCATACTGCCCAAAGTAATTTATAGATTCAATGCTATCCCCATCAAGCTACCAATGACCTCCTTCACAGAACTGGAAAAAACCACCTTGAACTTCACATGGAATCAAAAAAGAGCCTGCATAGCCAAGACAATCCTAAGCAAAAAGAACAAAGCTGGAGGCATCAGGCTACCTGACTTCAAACTATACTACAAGGCTACAGTAATCAATACAGCATGGTACTGGTACCAAAACAGAGATATAGACCAATGGAACAGAACAGAGGCTTCGGAGGCAACGCCACCTATCTACAACCATCTGATCTTTGACAAACCTGACAAAAACAAGCAACGGGGAAAGGGTTCCCTGTTTAATAAATGGTGTTGGGAAAACTGGCTAGCCATGTGCAGAAAGCAGAAACTGGATCCCTTCCTGACACCTTACACTAAAATTAACTCCAGATGGATTAAAGTCTTAAACGTAAGACCTAACACCATAAAAACCCTAGAAGAAAACCTAGGCAAAACCATTCAGGACATAGGCATAGGCAAGGACTTCAGGACTAAAACACCAAAAGTATTGGCAACAAAAGCCAAAATAGATAAATGGGACCTAATTAAACCCCAGAGCTTCTGTACAACAAAAGAAACAATCATTAGAGTGAACCAGCAACCAACAGAATGGGAAAAAATTTTTGCAATCTACACATCTGACAAAGGGCTGATATCCAGAATCTACAAAGAACTAAAACAGATTTAAAGAAAAAAAAAAAAAACATTCAAAAGTGGGTGAAGGATATGAACAGACTTTTCAAAAGAAGACATATATGAGGCCAACAAACATAGGAAAAAGTGCTCATCATCATTGGTCATTAAAGAAATGCAAATCAAAAACACTTTGAGATATCATCTCACACCAGTTAGAATGGTGATCACTAAAAAATCTGGAGACAATAGATGCTTGAGAGGATGTGGAGAAATAGGAGCACTTTTACACTGTTGGTGGGAGTGTAAATTAGTTCAACCACTGTGGAATACAGTGTGGCAAGTCCTGAAGGATCTAGAAATAGAAATTCCATTTGACCCAGCAATCCCATTACTGGGTTATACCCAAAGGATTACAAATTGTTTTATTATAAAGACATGCACACATATGTTCATTGCAGCACTGTTTACAATAGCAAAGACCTGGAACCAACCCACATATCCATCAATGATAGACTGGGCAAGGAAAATGTGGCACATATATACCACAGATACTATGCAGCAATAAAAAATGATGAATTTGTGTCCTTTGTAGGGACATGGATGAATCTGGAAACCATCATTCTCAGCAAACTGACACAAGAACAGAAAATCAAACACCGCATGTTCTCACTCATAGGCAGGTGTTGAACAACGAGAACACATGGACACAGGGAGGGGGAGCATCACACACTGGGGTCTGTTGTGGGGTAGGGGAGGTACAGCAGGGGGTGAGGATATTGGGGAGGGATAACATGGCGAGAAATGCCAGATATAGATGGAGGGCTGGAGCAGCAAACCATCTTGCCATGTATGTAACTATGCAACAATCCTGCATGATCTGCCCATGTACCCCAGAACCTAAAGTACAATAAAAAAAGATCATTAGGATGGACCCTTATTTAATATCACGGATGCTCCTATAAAATAGGGAGAATCGATTCTTACTGTTTTTTGTTTTTATTTTTTGTTGTTGTTGTTGTTGAGTCAGTGTCTCCCTCCATCCCCCAGGCTGGAGTGCAGTGGCACCATCTCGGCTCACCGCCACCTCTGCTTCCCTGGCTCAAGTGATTCTCCCACCTCAGTCTCCTGAGTAGCTGGGACAACAGATGTGAGCCACCATGCCCAGCTAAGTTTTGTATTTTTTTTGTAGAGCCAGAGTTTCTCTGTATGTTGCCCAGATTGGTCTTGAACTCCTGGCCTCAAAGGATTTGCACTCCTCGGCCTCCCAAAGTGCTTGTAGGGATTATAGGCATGAGCCACCACACCCAGCCAAATGGAGGGAATTTGGATCCAAAAGAGAGGATACACACACATAGTGAGAACACCATGTGCTCATCAAGGCACAGACACAGATGATGATTCTACAGACCAAAGAATCCCTAAGACTGCCAGCAAACCAGAAGCCAGCGAGAGGCCTGGATTAGACACTTTTCTTACAATACTCAGAATGAACCAACCCTGCTCACTTTGATCTTGGAGTTCTAACTTCCTGAACTGTGAATCCACTTATTTCTATTGTTTAGGTCACCTGCTTATAATACTTTGTCATGGCAGCCCTAGCAAGCTAATAGAGGATTGTTCACAGGTAAACTTTTAATATC
Organism: Ateles fusciceps; assembly: GCA_036589455.1. Taxonomy (NCBI): domain Eukaryota; kingdom Metazoa; phylum Chordata; class Mammalia; order Primates; family Atelidae; genus Ateles; species Ateles fusciceps. The sequence continues at coordinate 14,022,660 of JAZHEH010002597.1, read as the reverse complement.
TTTCTATTATTTACAAAGATAAGACTGTATGTTTTGGGTAAGCCAAATATGTTAAATTTTTCTGGGAAGTCAGTAAAAAAAAATGGAAATATAATATACATATTCTACCAAAGTAGAGTATAAATGAAATAAAAAGATGAACCCTTATCAGAAATATGGCAGATTCCACCTCTGGGGAAGGAAAGGCACAGGATAACCCAGGAACATCTTCATACCAGAAAGTAAGGAAGCTCTCAAAAATCCTACTCAGGGGCTCACAACATCTTATGAGTAAGCTGCTCTGGCCAAAGATGGGAAACTTCATGCATCAATAAAAATAACAACTGCAGTGGATTAAAACATATCAAATAAATATAAATATAGAAGTTTGATATGATAGTATTTATGATTTATAGAAATAAACTAATTGGCTACCTTTGGAGGGTATGGAAATTATCTCGTTTTGAAAATAAATTTAGAAAGAATTAAGAATAAGCTTTTTATTTCCTAAAAGTGTTCCTGAGGCTTTAGACTACACAAATAATTACTGCGAGAGTTTCCCTTTGTAGACATATTCCAGGAAATAAATGTACAAGAAGTTGTCCAAATTGACCTATCATCACTTTTAAAAACTCCTGATAAATGCAGGGGTGTAGGTAATGATCACCAATAGCCCAGCTTCAGCAATTACCAATATATGGCCAATTATTCTCTATCTAGATCTTTACTTATGTCCTCCTTAAGAATCCCGTATCTTCCACCACCAGGTCACAGATTATTTTGAAATGATCTTCTTTTAAGACAACCTCAACACCATCATTATATTTTTAAAAATTAAAAATGAATCTTCAATAAAAGATATTCAATCAATGTTTCCATTTCCTTGATAATTTAATTTCTTTAACTTAAAAAATATTCAAATAAGGCTTCTATATCATAGTTACATTTCAAAATGGCTAGAGGAGAACAATTTGCATGTTTTTAGCACAAAGAAAAGATAAATATTTAAGGTGACAGATACCCCAATTGCCCAGATTTAATTATATGAATGTGTCAAACTATGATACATATGCAGAAAATTGTACAACTATTATGCATCAAAAAAACAAACATAGATAAAAGAATAGTCAAGGGGGCCCCATGTAATTCAAACCCAGATTGTCTATTTTTTAAAAGCCACAATCAATCATCAATAGGCAGAAAAGATGAAAGAAGGTAAAAATTCAGGGAAATAAAAAATAAGATAGAAATATTCAATTTATCAGTAATAAAAACCCAGTTTTAAAATTTACACGGGAAAAGAATAAGCCCAAGATTACAAAGGCAATTTGAAAACAAAGGGAGGAGGAGAAAGAAAAAGGAAGTAATTTACCAATATAGAAACCATAAAAAAGAGAGAAATCAGATGTTATATATGTCCTGGTAGAAGTGCAACATACTACACGAGATAGTCTTGCCAAAAAAAAAAAAAAAAAAAAAAAAAAAAAATCATTGAGTTAATTTGATCAAGGTTATTATAGTTTATAAGACTAAAATAATTAAGGCAGTATGGAATTGAAATAAGGACAAACAGTGGAACCAGGATAAAAGAAGAAAGGTACTCATATATGTTAATCTATGAAGATGGCATTATAGATAAAGGAATGAGGGATTATTCCATAAAAGATGAGCTATTTAGGAAATTATCAATTTTGAAAAACAAAATCAGATTTCAGATCCCTATTCCATATCATACATAAAAATAAACCTCAAATGGATTAAAAAGGTATAATTTAATGTATATGTGCTATTATATTATAATGTAGTCAACATAATATAACATAATACCTATATATCTATTTATGTATATCATTAATTCTAGGTAGAAAAGGATTTCTGGTTTTTTGGTTTCTTTTTTTTCTTTGAGACAAAGTTTCACTCTTGTTGCCTAGTCTAGAGTGCAATGGGTCGTTCTCAACTCACTGCAATCTCTGCCTCCTGGATTCAAGCAATTCTCCTGCCTCAGCCTCCTGAGTAGCTGGGATTACCAGCGCCTGCCACCACGCTAAGCTAATTTTCTGAGTTTTTAGTAGAGATGGGGTTTCACCATGTTGGCCAGGCTGGTCTTGAACTCCTGACCTCAGGTGATCTGCCCACCTCGGCCTCCCAAAGTGCTAGGATTACAGGCATGAGCCACCAAAAAAGGATTCCTTAAATAAGACTTAGAAGACACAAACCCAAAAGGAGAAAGATTAGCTAAATTTGACATTATCATCTTTTATCAAAGTAAAAAGAGATTATATTTACAACACATATTAGTGATAACTGAATCAAAAAAGTTGATCTCAATCAATTAAAAAAGGTGAATTGCATATAAGTAAAACTGTCAAAGGAGATGAACCAGAAACTCATAGAAGGCAAAACTAAATGGCCAGTAAACATAAAATGAAAACCTCAAAAATAATCAGAGAAATTCAAAATAAGTAAGATACAATTCACATATATCCAATCAGGGAAAACAGAAAAGGGCTGCAATTCCAAGTGCTGGTGAGAAGGCTGAGCAATACTTGTCTACAAATCTGCTTCCAATTATATACCTAGAACAGAAACTCTATCACATACGCAAGAGACATGTACAAGAACATGTATAGCATCACTGTAAGAACAAAATGTTGGAAATAAATGTCCATCATAAGCAAAACTGATAAAGAAAAATTGTGTATAATCACAACAGACTACTATGTAGCAATGGAAATTAATACAAGAGTCAACATGAATGAATCTCAAACATAATGTTAAGGAGAGAAACAAAATCATGGAAAAAATTTACATCATGCTAATAGTTATATCAAATTTAAATACTTCCACAAATATATTAACTAAATAGCTAAATACAAAATAGAGCCAAAAATTATTAAATATAAAATTGAGTAGTAGTTTTTGGTTGAGGAGAAGTGGGCATGTTCATAACAGGCCATAAGTAGATTGGTAATATTTTTTTTCTCAATCTGGGTGGTGGGTGTATGGCTATTATATCATAAACTTTTATATGTATTACATATTCTATGATTAATAAAATATTAAGAAGCATGTGTAGAAAAATATGAATATATTCATTGAGTTTTTTGAAAATTATTTTTATTGTTATTATACTTTAAGTTCTGAGATACATATGCAGAACATGCAGGTTTGTTACATAGGTATACACATATCATGATGGTTTGCTGCATCCATCAACCTGTCATCTATGTTAGGTATTTCTCCTATTGCTTTCCCTCCCTGAGCCACTCACCACATGACAGGCCCCACTGTGTGATGTTCCTCTCCCTGTATCCATGTGTTTTCAACTCCCACTTATGAGTGAGAACATGTGGCATTTGGTTTTCTGTTCCTGTGTTAGTTTGCTGAGAATAATGGCTTCCAACTTCATCTATGTCCCTGCAAAGGACGTGAACTCATCCATTTTAATGACTGCATAGTATTCCATGGTGTATGTGCACCAAATTTTCTTTATCCAGTCTAACACTGATGGGCATTTTGGTTGGTTCCAAGTCTTTGGTATTGTAAACAGTGCTGCAATAAACTTATGTGTGCGTGTGTCTTTATAGTAGAATGATTTATAATCCTTTGGGTATATACCCAGTAATGGGATTGCTTGGTCAAATGGTATTTCTCGTTCTAGATCCTTGAGGAATCACCACTGTCTTCCACAATGGTTGAACTAATTTACAGTCCCACCAACAGTGTAAAAGCATTCCTATTTCTCCACATCCTCTCCAGCATCTGTTGTCTCCTGACTTTTTAATGATCACCATTCTAACTGGCCTGAGATGGTATCTCATTGTGGTTTTGATTTGCATTTCTCTAATGACCAGTGATGATGAGCTTTTGAAAATATATTTGTTGGCTGCATAAAATGTCTTCTTTTGTCTGTTCATATCCTTCGCCTACTTTTTGATGGGGTTGTTTGTTTAAGTTCTTTGTAGATTCTGGATGTTAGCCCTTTGTCAGATGGGTAGATAGCAAAATTTTTGCCCATTCTGTAGGTTGCCTTGTTCACAGCTTTTGCTGTGCAGGAGCTCATTAGTTTCTTAAAAGTTCTGGGCACTATGTTTTAGATACTGGAAAGAAATCTAATGCTGAACAAGAAAGAAAGATAGTTCCTAGCTTTACAGACCTTGAAATCTATCTTGTAAAACAGACATTGAACAAATAGTTGCCACCATTCCAGATATGTTGATATTTCCCAAACATATCATTTTTTAACGAATTCTTCTTTTTCTATACCCTGTCTGTACTTCTCTTGATCCTTCTTCTACCATGTAGGTCTCTGTGACTGCACAATTTTCCCTGATGTCCCCTGCAGTATTGATCTTGCCTTTCTTTCCGATACCGCTATGCCTTTCTTTTTAATCTCTAGAAGCAATAATTAGTTTTTCTTTCTGTCTGTGCCACCTCTCTGTGAGCTCATTAAAAATAAGGACCACTTACTATCTATCCACCATCATGGCACACGGTAAGTAACATATATATATCAAAAAGCTGTGTCAACATGTAAAAAACGAAGCACTGAGGCAATTATATAGATAACACAAGTTTCAAATAAAAGGAAAATACAAAAGTCCTTTGCCTCAAAAAGTAAAATATTGTTGGACAAAAACTTATTTTAACATAGCAAATAAAAATACAATTGTAGTCACCACTAAAGGTGATTTTTCACTTGTAACAAGAAATAACTTATTTTAGCCCATTCTCTTTTTGGAGTTTTCTTTGTCAAAATATTTCCTTTCCTTTGTTTATCAGACTCCATTTATGTGCTACCAAAATAAGTACATTAACAGGGAATTCAGGAAAATTTGATTAAAATATTATCATTCAAGCACTTTTTTTCTACCTTTGATTCATTCAGAATTTCGTTTATTATTGGCTACATTGCTTGGAAAAAATACTTTTATAAGTATGTCAATAAGAAAAACACTAAATTTTTAGTTAGCATTTTTCTTTTCATGTTGAAACACTGTGAGGCTTCTCTGAGTTGCTTTATATGCATAAGGATTGATATCTTCTTATAGCAATAATTTTTTTACTGTAAATTTTGTTACGACTTCAGATAATGTGCTGCTTTAGTGTAGCATAATTTTTTTCCCCAAACTACTTCCAAGGATTAAGTCTTACTAAATATAATTTTCAGAAAAATCTATTAAATACTTATCCGGGGGCACCTGTGATTAAAAAGACCCCCCATATGTTATTATTAAATTCACTTGCAAGCAGAAACAACTTGAAATTGAGATGACAGTTTTGCTATTATGTGCATTTGGCCAGAACATGCTATGGTAACTATATTCTCTGCTGCCCTGTCACTAAAAATTTTTTCAAGATTTTCTACACCAAATAATCTCTAATCACATACACATTTAAGAAGGTACTAAATCAAATGCCTTACAATCATAAAAACACAGATGAATTTAGTTTTCCATTATCCTGCCAATGACTGAAATCTGGCTTTGCCCCAAGACTTGATTTTACAAAGACATATCCCATTCCTATTTCCAGGACTTCTGTGGCTTTTATTAGACCAACCCATCAACACAGAGAGAAGACAACAATTTGATACATATAATTCAAAAGCATTTCTTCAAGCCTTTTTGAGGTAACATCAGAAAGTTTCCTTGATTTCTGCCTTAAAAGAAAATTGGATCTTAAAGTTAACTCTACAGAAACACATCCTTTGGAGTATCACAAATAAAACAGGTTTTATGCCGGGGGACAGTTTCTATCGCTCTAGCAGATTGCATTTACTATACTATGGAAAATGAAACACTACTACATTTATCTGTTTGAAAAATTGCCCTAAGAAGGATGCCTACTATTTCCACTATTAGTTCTTGTTGCATTGGGAGTGTCAGACATTGTATTCAGATAAGACAAAAGAAATAGGGGCACAAGAATGGGGAAAAATAAAGAAATAAAACTGTCTATTTGCTACTGATGAGATAATGTTCTTGGAAAACCTGAGATAATCAATAATAAAATGAACACATACATAACTTTGGCGAGGATACAATTTTATCATATGAAAATCAATAATCTCATATAAACAATAATCAGAAGACATAATGGAAGAAAAACCCCATTTACAACAATAAAAAAGATAAAATACTTAGGCATAAACTTAAAAATAAACGTGAAAAATCTATAAGGAAAACTTTAAATACACCTGAAAAGGGACAAAAGCAGATTTTAATTAAAAGTAATTCGTGTGTGTGTGTGTGTTTGAGACGATGTCTCACTCTGTCACCCAGGATGGGGTGCAGTGGCAAGATCATGGCTCACTGCAGCCTCGACCTCCTCTACCTGGGCTCAAACAGTCCTGTTGCTTGAGCCTCAGTATAGTTGGGACCACAGGCACGTGGTGACCACACGCACATGCGACCACAGGCATGTGCAACCTCACCTGGCTAATTTTTTGAATTTTTTTGGAGAGACGGGGGGTCTCACTTGGTTGCCCAGGCTGGTCGCAAATTCCTAGGCTCAAGCAATCCTCCTGCCTTCCCCTAAAGTCTTGAGATTACAGGCTCAAGCCAATGTTTCCAGCTGAAATTCTTTATTCTTATATGGAATGACTCACCATAAAAGAGTTAATTCTCCCCAAGTTAACATATATAAATGTGATCCAACAAATATCCAACAAGTTTTATTTCTAGAGCTATATAAGTTGATTCTAAGGTTCATATTGTAAAATAAACATAAAAAAGTAGCTAGGAATATTTATTCCTAAACAGAATAATAGTTTTCTCAATTACCAAAGATACACAAACATCTATGCTTAAAGTAGAGGGTATGGGTACATACAAAGACACATTAGTAAAAGAAAAGGCATTATAACAATTTCAGAAAGAGAAATAAGCACATATAAAAATTTAATATATGATCAAGATGGTGTCTCAAATCACTGAGCAAACACAAGCTTCTTTTAAGTTTTGGGGTACATGTGCAGAACGTGCAGGTTTGTAACATAGGTATACATGTGCCATGGTGGTTTGCTGCACCTATCAACCCATCATCTAGGTTTTAAGCCCTGCATGCTTTAGGCATTTGTCCTAATGCTCTCCCTCCCCTTGCCCCCACCCCTTGACAGTCCCCACCGTGTGATGTTCCCTCCCTGTGTCCATGTGTTCTTGTTCAAAAACACAGGCTTTTAAATAAATTATTTTAGAACAACAGGAAAATCACCCTTACTTCACATCATACACCAAAATAAACTCTAAATGGGGCAAGACAGCTAATGTAAAATACAAAACTATACGCTATGGTTTGAATATGTCACTTCCAAAACTCAGGTGTTGTCAATGTGATACTATTAAGTGAGGCATGTAACAGAATATTAGACCATGAGGGCACTGCTCTTGACAATGGCATTAAAGCTTTAAAAGAGGCTTCACACAGCATTCGGCTCACTTGCCCTTTCATTTCTTCCACCATGTGAGGAAACAGTGCATCTCCCCTTTGGAGGATGCACCAACACGGTGCCATCATGAAAGGAAAGACAGGGTCCCTTGTCAGATACCAAATCTGCTGAGGCCTTGATCTTGGACTCTCAGCTTCCAGAACCATAAGAAACAAGTTTTTGTTCTTTAGAAATTACCCAGTCTCAGGTATTTTGTTCTAGCAGCACACACTGACTAAGATGCCACACAAGGACTGGAAGAGAACTGGTCAAGTTTTTTAGTAAGCTGTGGATGAGTTATGACTCAAGTTTCAGATACAATAAGACTGATACAGTCAAGTACATTAAAAAAAAAAAACTTCTGAGTAACCCAAAACACCATAAACAAAGTCAAATGACAAACGGTACATGGGGAGAAAATACTGGCTATGTTTACCTGTCTCAAAAATTTCCCTAAGAAGGATGTCCACAATCATTTCATGCTGCATTTGTCATAAATGTAGAACTTGTAGCTCTAATATATAAAAATTTAATAGGCTTTTTAAAAGGACCAACAACCTACACAAAATGAGCAAAGGACACAGTCAGCTCACAGAAAAAAGATCCTCAAATACATAAAAAGTTTTATAACTTCTCTAGTAAGAGAAATACAAATCAAAACTTCAATGAGATACCATTTCTTGCCTAATAGAATTAAAAAATTCAAAAGCTTAATAACATTTTGTATACAGGGCTATGAAAAACAGGTTCCCAAATACTGTGGATGAGAATGCAAAATGCTACAATCTCTATGGAGGGGAGTCGACTTTATCTAACAAAATTACACATGCATTTATCCTTGGCACAGAAGCAATTCCCACTTGTGGGAATTAACCTGAAGATACACTTCCACAAATGTGAGGGAAAAAAACTAGTAACATGTGCACAACGTTATTCATCGATGCGTTATTTGTAATAGCAAAGTATTGGTGACAATCCAAATGTTCAACCATAGGAAACTGGTAGAATAAATTACGATGAATTCACACATGGAATACTAGTCACTATAAAAATAAACAAGATTGAGAAAGAGCTCAATTGATATGAAGTGATTTCCAGGAAACACAATAATTTGGAAAAAAATCACATAAGTATATGCAGTATACTATCTGTTCTGTAAGAAAGGGAAATAAGGTGATACATATGTATTAGATAGGTAAAGAAATATACATAGATAATAGGCACATGCACGTGTGTGTGTGCATGTGCATGTCTGTGTGTGTTTGTGTGCTATAAAATAAAAATACAGGAAGGATAAATCAAAAATGAATACAAGTTTTTACCATAGAAAGAAAGTGAGTGTTAACAGGGTGGAAGTGATAGCACTGGCGGTGAGACTACTTGGCATGTACTTTTTATATCGTTTTTACTTTTGAATGCTGTAAATGCTTTGCACATTCAGAAATAAAATTAAAAATAATGAAAAAAAGACAATCCTGTAATTGGATATAAATGCAAATGAATGAGCCTACTTGTATAGAAAATTAGTAACAATCACACAGAAAAATAAGTTTACTTAAGTACAATTTGTAAATAGTACCGTGACTGTATATCATTAATGTTTTTTTCTAAGTATCAGAAAAACTGCAAAGAAACCTTGAATTTGATTGCAGTTTTGTTGTTGATAAGGCTATTGATGTAGTCATACCGGACCTCTTTGTATATATTATAGAAAGAGAAATCAGGAAATCTATTTATGTTGTTTGGAACCAATGTTTTTACTGCAAGAGACAGGAGTTACTAACATGAAATGGGAGAGGGTATTGGATTTGAATTGTAGCTATCAGTGTGAACTTCAGACATATCTGTATTTCTAAATATGTTCCCCATTAAAATAAAAAATAAAAAATAAAAAATCAGAGCTCCTTCAGAAACAGCTGGTTCCAGGAAGGGATCAGGAAAATACAAGGTAAGGCTTGGACATCTTTTGCCAGAAGCATGGGGACATGTCAAAAGACTCAAGAGCTGTCTGAATGAAATCCCACTTGCCATGTTTGGGATAATTTGAACATCAAAAATAATAATATAGGTAATGGATTACAACCTAGTAAATAAAAGAACTCACGAGTCCAAAAGTGATACTGATTAAAAAGGCAGATGGATATGAAAAGTAGTTCTTCACAAAAGAATGCCAGTTAATAAATATAGAAATAATCGAATTAGAAATTCCCCTTTTTCAAACACCAATATAATCATTTATTCAGGCAAAAATTCTCAATGGATTGTAAAACCATTGAGTGAGAAATTGTTGGAGCATAAAATATTCATACAATTCCCTCAAAGTATTATCCCACAGATGACATTAATTTCAAAGTGTGAAGGATTCCTTTACAATGTTGAGATCTTGGAGACACCACCATAACTGAGTGATCAGTGTTAGCATTATCGACAATGGGACAAACTGACATTCTATAACTCTGAATGAGAAGCAGTGGGAAGTATACTTATGTAGTATTCTTGCCAAAAATGGTGAACATGAATGTAATCGTGATGAAATAGTCCAGTTGAAATTTGGGGCACTAAATAAGACAACTGACCTGAATTGGTTAAAAAGAAAAGTTGATATCAAGAAAGGCAAACAAATAACTAGAGGGATATGTTTTAAGGGATGAAGGAAACATGAACATTACTGCAAGGAGTGACTCTTTATTTGATCCCAGAAAAATAAAACAGGAATAGGAGATGTTAAAATAACTGAAGACATTTGAATACAGATTTTCATTTGAGGGCATTAGGGCAATCAGTGTGAACTTCCGTTTGTGTAATAATCTCATGGTATTGTGGTTAAAAAGATATCATGGTTAGGAAGAAAAATCTCTGGTTTTTAGGTGACACACACTAAAATACCCAGTGCAGAGTATTATGATGTCTGCAACTATTTTCAAATGGTTCTGTAGGAAAAACAAAAACAAAACATAGAAAGTACAAGGGAAACAACAAAAAGGCAAAATGCGAACAACTGGTGAATCTGTGTGGAGGGTATATACATATTTACTGTACATGCTTTAAACATTTTTGTTGGTTTGACTTCCTAAAAATAAAAAGTTGAGGAAAAGCAAACCATATGACAAAAATATTTTTTTTCTTGAGGTTTCTACTCTATTGAGCATCTTAAGATGATTGTACATCATTTACATACAAGGAGTTTATAGCAACTTTTCCTTAAAGATTACAATCAGATTGATCAAATTACAGGAGTAGAAATGTTTATAAACACATCAACACCCTCTTCAAGTTCAAACATGTGATTCTAACTAAGGAGGGAAAACAGTGTGGTAGAATTTCCCTAAAATCACAGAGGCTTTGTGTCATGCTTCCTAAAAGGTTTAACATTGTCAGAAAATGTGGAAAAGAATTTTTTAAAAGAGATGACTCTTAGTTGGGAAAAATATTTTGAGTGGATTAAGCTCTTTTCAGTGTGCCTTAAAACAAAATACCTGTATTTCAAAACTCCTTTCTTGTAAGGCAGTCATTGATTTCAGTAACTTTGTCTTGTTGACTCACATTATTTCTTATCCATTAGGTGAATTAAAGATGACCAGGTTAGTAGTTTGCACTTCAGAAAATCATGAGCTGCTCCATGGCAATTTATGGTCTCTAGATTGCTTGGGTCCCCAGCCTTCTTATTTTTCTTTTTTTAAATGGAATCTTGCTCTGTCGCCCAGGCTGGCGTGCAGTGGTGTGACCTCGGCTCACTGAAACCTTCGCCTCCCGGGTTCAAGTGATTCTCCTGCCTCAGCCTCTGAATAGCTGGGACTGGAGGTGTGTGCTACCACACCTAGCTAATTTTTGTATTTTTAGTAGAGATGGAGCTTCACCATGTTGGCCAGGCTGGTCTCGAACTCCTGAACTCAAGTGATCCGCCAGCCTCAGCCTCTCAAAGTGTTGGGATTACAGGTGTGAACCACTGCGCCCGGCCACCTAGCCTCATTTCTTTAGAAGTTTTCCTAAATGTGCTCATTACTTCTCCAAATGGCAAATATGTGATTTGGAGTATCAAAACCTATCTAAATCTATGTAATTTGTGACCAGAGACAAACTTATGTGTGCAGAAGAGAGGTGAGTCATCTTTCTGTAATTAGTGACAACCAGCCTGGTCAGTAAAACTACCAGGACACATATCAACCCTTAAAACTTTTTTCCTATGTTGATCTTCCAAGAATCGATTTTGATTACCTTCCTTATGAGAAATTAGACAAAACACAAAGCGTCATTACCTTAGAGCAATTATTTTTACTCTTAAAGCTCAGAGCTTCCATTTTGTGAAAAATATATAGTCCCAAAGCATGGTGGGTGATGAGAAGGAAGTTTTCATTTCTCCCATTTAATTTTGTCCAGTATTTTGCCTAACTCCAAATTAGAATGTCCATCCAGGCTAGCAGAGCTGTATGGTCACCAAGAGGACTCAGATTTTCTGGAGTCTGAAGTTTGTTTGTTTTCATAACCAACTTCAAGAAAAATAATTCAAAAGTTATAAAAAGAAAGTCAGGTACAAACATAAATGTTTATTTAGAATGAGAAATTACATCTAAGTATAACTTTTATAAGCTAACAAATACCACAAATAGAATCCTGAAAAACCATATATGTTTATATATGTATATGTATGTATGTATATGTGTACATATGTACTCTATATAAATATATAATACATATATGTAATTATGTTTATATGATTACTCAACTCCCTAATACATTTTCTTCCTGTTTTGTCTGTAATCAATCAACTTTTCATGAGACATCAATTTTTGTAATATTTTCTATAAAGACAGTAGTGAGGTAATTCAGTTTTTTCTCCACCATGTCTGATTGAAATTTATAGAATGCAATTACTTAGAAACTTTCTGCTTTTATAATTTGTTTTGGGTAATGTCCTGAAATTTTAGAAATTGTTGCCAAATTTGGAAAACTGTCTAACAAGTTTTTTTCATATACAAATTATAAGATTTCAGGCCATTATTAGTACATTTTTTTGGTGAGAGAGAACTTTTGTTTTACCGAGAATCAATAAAAGCCAAACTCTCACAATTTTAGATGTCTGATTATTGGAAGATTAAATTATGTTTCCAGATATTTCAAGCCTCATTTCTCATTTCTCTTTCACTGCTCACATGTTCTGAAAATAGGAATTGTAGGCACCTTTGTGTAATATGCAAGATGAACAGTCATAGGAGATGGTAGGAGTTTTCTGGACGCAAACTATTCAGTGTCTAGCAATTTAACTGTACATGGAGTTGGCTGTGAACCACATAAGTATATTACACTGGACCCAGCACTTCTCCACAGCTGCTCTGGGACCTTCTGCCAAGAGGAGGAGTATGATACAGGAGAAGTCCTGGTAGAAGAGAACAGTCTTAGCCAATTGCAATAAGAGAATCTTACTTCAGCAAATTTTACAAAAGCCTATGAACATGTGAACACTTTACTAGGAATTAATCTTCTTTATCAGTTTCAGAGTAAACCCATTTCTGGCCATGATTACAACAGGAGAGCTGTCCTTGTCCAAGTCTTTAGTATTTGCAGAGGTGCCAAAAATACAGGGATCATGCTTTGTGGCCCTCTCCATTCATCCATGCCGTGAACATCTGTGTAAGAGGAAGCTATATTTTTACTCTTCTGCTGGTGCATCTTCATTTGAGTTTGCCCACATGGATAGGTAGGAATGAATAAAATTAGCAAGCTTTTTGGGATACAATGGTAGTCTGTATATAGCCTAATCCAACATTGTGAAATTTTTAATTATATGATCACTGGGATGCCTCATAACTGTACAGAAAAATATTTTAAATAACATTTTCAAATGTAACAAGTTTAATATTCAACTAAATACTGAATATTAGGTGAAAGGAATGAATTATGACCTGAAAGGAAAGTGGGAAGGGTATATAAATGTCCACAAAGGCAAAAAGATATTAGCATAACATTACAAAATCCAACAGGAATATTTGAAAAAAATAATAAGGGTAAATACCACTTCGCATTTTCCCTTCTCCTGGGGAAGAAGTTATTTATGTAGAGTAGAAAATATGATGGGATATTTCCTTTTTGAAGGTGGTGGCAGGTGGTTGCCTATTGGAGTGTGAAAAACAAGTAGAATCATTTGGATGCAATTCTGAAAATATTAATCAAATGACAAAAATACAAGCAGGGAATAATTTTCCCTACCTCTTGGGATTTTTTTTTTTTTTTTGTGGAGAAACTTAGGAACCTATTGGAATAATAGAAGGGGATAAAGTATGTTTCTAAGAAATAAGTACCAACATAAAAAGAGATGAATTATTTGATAATATAGACTGTAAAAAGATGCGTATCTTTCAAAATATTCAATACAGATTTCTCCTTTAGCAGTTACCGTGTATTTAAATTTTTCACACGTTCTCAGAAGCTCACTGCATGCAATATTGCAATATTTATTTATATTCTAGCCCAAAGAAATTGACAAGGACTAATTTTTTAATTGACATTGGTTGAGCCTGATAACACTTTTTGATTTTTTATGCAGAGGGGTGTGTGTGTGTGTGTAAATGTGTGTGTATCTGAGCTTTCATACCAATAGATTGAGAATCTAAAAGTTTATGTTTTATTTCTACCGTTTTCACTAACTAGTTATTTAAGAAAATTCCTTAAATTAAGCCTTAGTCTTGTCATCTGTATAGCGGGACATACAGCATCTAAGATTCCTTTATATTCGAACATTCTACGAGTCTATGTGTGTCTGATTGAATACTAGTATTCCTTTATTCAGGAAATTGATAAAATAGAACCTAGGCTATTGAAAATGAAAATATGATTAAGACTGCTGATCCCATAACTAAAGTAAGTAGGTAATGAGTATTAATGGTCCTAAGATTACTTGAGGCTTCCACCTAATGCTGTCATCTCTCCATCAGCCATAATTTTTTGCCTTTTTTCTCTCCTTAGTCTCAGCAGATGATCTTATCTCCTACTACATCTAGAAAATAGAAGCCATCAGACTCCATCATCTCACCACTGAGGCTACAAAAGATGTCTGCACCTGCAGCCCTTTCCCTTTTTTTCTTCTTCCCTTTTGTTATGATGTATAAAGTGTCCCTTATCCAATAAAGAGCTAATGATTCTGCTTGGGGTTGTAGCCCCTTCCCTCTTACCCCAAGGACTTCAATGCTCTCTCCTTCTTGAAATAGCCTCCTCCCTCAGCCTCGCTGAAAACACACCCTGCTGCATTTTTACCTACCAAATTATCCCTGCTCTCTCTTCTTAGTTTGTTTCCAGGGATCCCTCTGTCTCAGATCTGTCATTGTTGGAGGCCATCTGTGCTTAGTCCAAGGTCCTCTTCTGCCTTTTCTCAATCCTCATTTCTAGGTGCTCTCATATATTCTCACAGCTTTCTATCCTTTCTATTTGCTGACAAATGCCAAATATATATGTTCAGCATGACTGCATAGACAAATAATTGCATATATGCAAATGACTACATGACTATTGCTTGTGTCTCAAATATTCAAATTTAGGCTGTATAAAACCAAATTCTCAATCCTGTCTTTAGCTAATTTCAAGTTGGAAATAAAACATTCAATTCTCTCTATGGTCTCCGTGCTCATGACAGCTCAGGGTAAGCAACTATAGTCTTGATTTCTCTTGTGCCTACCACCAACATTCATGCCTAGAGTACTGTTTTTTCTCCATCCAAATTATGTCATGAACCTGGCCACTTCTCTGCATTTCAAATGCAAGCTTCCTGGTCCAGACCACTATGCTTTCTCACATGGGCTTTTGTAATAATTTGATGGCCTACCTGCTTCACTTTTGTTTATTCATATCCCCTTGCCCTCCCAGCATTCAGAATATACAATAATTATGCTGTTATTAGAAAAGTGATATAAAGACAATAATTATTCAGGGAATACAGAAGAGTAAGAACAATGTAAAAATTCTTCTGAAACCCCACCACTTGGAAATGTGAGCTAAATATTGTTGTAAACATCTCTTTATACATTTCTTAGATAGGTAGATAGATGGCAGACATTGTTTATAAAAAAGAGATACTATTTATTATTATATTTTATTAATAGCCATTCCTTTAAAATGTGTGTGTATATAGGTGTGTATACATGGAAATATAACATTTATAATTTTGTCAAAATAAGGAGGAAAATTGTATAAAGCATAAACAGCATAAAAGGGCTCGCTATAAAAAGCAACAATCAGTTACCACATCTCATCCCTTCCTGAATCTGTCATTTTAAACTCTTGATAACTTTTATTTTACATTTAAAAAATTCTAAGTTGATTAGTCATGATGGTTTGGATTATCTACTTTAAACACTGTCTACTGACTTCCTGCCACGGTAAATGGGGTTTAGCTCACTTATTCTTCCTGTGACTTCCCTCTCTTCCTCTTACTACTTTTTTTTTTTTTTCTTGAGACAGAGTCTCGCACTGTTGCCCAGGCTGTAGTGCAGTGGTGTGATCTCAGCTCACTGCAATCTCCGCCTCCTGGGTTCAAGCAATTCTCCTGCCTCAGCCTCCCAAGTAGCTGGGACTCCAGGCATTTACCACCACATAATTGGAAATTAACAAATTATGTTTAATTTGTTAACTTCCAATAAAAATATTTTTAAGTTTATAACAAAAGCTGTGAATTATAAATTAATTATAACTATAATTTAGAAAATATCTGAAATTATCTAGTGTTTTTTTCCCACTCAGAAACCCAAGAACCTAAATAGGATGAAATTATGGATTGATAATCTGTTTTCCAGGAACTTGTTTGTGTTGCTAAGTTATTTGGATATAATATTCTAAATTTCCAGTTTCCCCTCATTACACTGAATTTATTTCTCAATTGTTTTATGGCATCTATTGTGGCTAATGAGAAACCCACTTGATTTATTGTTTAATTACCATTTCTTGTTGGTAATCTGTTTTTTCTCCTTGTAGCTGTTAAGAATATCTCCTAATTGTTGATGTATTCCAGTTTTCCTTTGGTAAGTCTGGGTATAAGTATATTTTTGTAGATCCTTCTTGGTTCTTATAGTTCATTTTCAATTTGAGGACATATTTTTATTCAATTTTGGAAAGCTCACAGCTCTTTTTCTCTCCAAATATTACTTTACTGTGATTCTCTCTACTCATTCCTTTCTTGAAGAAAATGGACAGTCCTATTTGTCTTCAGACTATCCTATATATTTTTAGGTGACCACAAAACTTATTGTCAAATAAATTATATTTATATTATTATATTTATATAACCAGAGCTCCACCTAGTCTCTGTTTTCAAACCTGGCTCCAGTCTGCTAATTTCCATGGAGCACCTTTAATTCTTCTCCCCCAATTTTCAGGGAAGACGTATTTAGGAGTTAAAAGAAGTGCCACTAATAATTACATCAGGATAACAGATGTAAATTGGAACTCTCCCAGGCATACTAGAGTGCATGATCTCTTTGCTTAACAGTCTTTCATATTTTATTCTCTATGCTGTCTTCTGGGTGAATCCCTCAGTGATATTTTTCAATTTATTATTTCTCTTTTGTTGTTTCTGTTCCAAAGTTTTTCTTATCTTTGAATTTTTTATTTCAATGAATAGATTTTTAATTTCCAAGATGTCTAATCATTCTGTTTAATTTACTTCGCTTGTTTCATATCTGTCTGCTTTCCATATTTTTGTTTTTTAAAAAAATTCCATAGTTTTTTCCATTTTTCTCCTTAAGCATTCAAAGCATATATATTCTTAAGTTTTGGCTAGATCAGTTTAATAAAATTTCACCTGGAATAAAATTATGTTCCAGTTGTTGCTTTTTGGCAGGATTACTTTCACAGCATTAGAATTCTCCTGCTTTGAAATGTTGTTTTGCCGCATCAGTTTGAATGAAATTGCCCCCCTTCTTTCTCTATCTTCATATTTCTCCGTCTAGCGGTTTTGCATTTCCTTCTCCCAAATTCCTGAACCCTACCTCCAAACCCAGTGCTGTATGACACTGCAGAACACCTGCCCTTGGTCTCAGCAGGCATATGACATCAGGCCCCAGACCAAGTGCATTTAGCACCCTTCCTCAAGTGCAATGTGTGTTAGTCCTCTTGTTTCTGAAGTTATCTGCAAAGCCATAGCCCCAGAGAATGGTTGGCTGCAGATGTTTAACCTCCTTTCACCAGAAGGAGACCAATCTAGCCTCTGTTTTCAACCTCTCTCCAGTATGCCAATTTCCATGGCACACCTTCAATTCTCCTTCCCCGATTCTCAGCTGTCACTGCCTACTTTAGGACGAGAGCCCAGGATGGCTGTGGCCTCAGCTATGCTCAGTTCTGCATTTCTTTTCTATTTCTGGTGCACAGGAATGCTTAATAGGCTTTGAACTCAGACAGGTGTTTCTGGTATTTTCTTTTATATTTTTACATGCCTTTTGCTGTGTTGTGTGAATATATTAAAGCATGAACTAACTGCTCTAATTTAACCAGAGTGCATCAAGAGTAAATTGTATTTCTCATAAACAAAAACAAGTGATTGTAAAATATCCAGATTTACTAAATTTGGAAGCCGTTGAGATTTTCCTTGTACGTCTCTCTAAATTACTTTTGTAAATGTGCAATACTGGTAGCACTAATGGAAAGAACAGAATCCTTTGTCCATAGGATCATTTCAAATTTTTTGTGTGAATCTGCAATTATTTCTGTTTTCTCAATTACATTATATGAAAATCTTCTATGAGCTGAAGCACTTTTTGGTGCTATAGGACATTTTGACTTGGCTACTTTGGAATTAGACATATTTTACCCAGTTAAGAGAGACAAAATTTAAAATTTCCAAGTAAAAATGATTATGTAATCTGAAAAGGAAATAATTGAAGAGAGAGAAGAAAATGAAAGGAAGGAAGGAAATAAAGAATGAAGGAAGGAAGGAAGGAAAAGAAAGAAAAAGAAAGAAGGAAAGACAGGCATATTCATTTCAGTGCTTTGAATAGTGCATGGCCCTTAGAAAATATCTGTGGGAAAAAAATGAATGGATAAATACCTGAGCCTCACTCCATTTCTGGTTAGCACCCTTGTTGTAGAGGGAATGGGGTAGGGGGCATATTGTGGATGGATCGGGCTGAGGAAAGCACCAGGGCTCACAGATAATGTAATGGATCAGGTTTTAAGTGTGAAAATCGAAGTGAAGCATAGAGTTAACATAATTGTCAAGTGTTTGTTATTTTATAACCTGGTTGCAAAAACAGTGAGTTTTAAATTTTGACATTTATGTGGTTGTAAGTTTTCTGAGCTCTGCCATGACTAAATGTCACCCTTCCTATTTGGAACCTATTACTGAGCTATACTGACCACTCAGAGCTGGGAAGAGACAGGCCACTAGTATGAGGTTATACATGAACGTCCTGCAAATTGTGAAGTTGACACATTTGGAGTAAAGAAATACACAAGTGACCCTCCTTGTGCAGTCCTGGACTGTGGATCCTAAAGAGAAGGTCCATTGAAGGCTGTCTTGGAATAGGTGGTTAAGTGTTCCCAGAACACATAGCTTTAGCAATCCTTATTCCATCCACATTTCTAGAGAAACAGAACCTCTAGAGAAAGGGAATAAGGTTGGGCATTAAGGCATCAGCCAAACGGAATGACTCTGGTTGGAAACAATATTGTGCAAAGAAGCTAGGCCAAGAGCAAACCCATCAGAATTAAAGACTTTGTATCAGAAAGACAGGGAGGGGAGTTCCATTACAGCTCCTAATATCTGTTGGCTTTATTGCTTTCGTATGAGCATTAAAATGCTTCATATTTGCTTAATTTCTAGCCACTAAAAAAGATTTGCCAGGGAAATACTTTATTCTTTGTGATTTATGTTTCTCAACAGAAAGAAAGCAAATTTACATTTGTTTAACCCCTCCTGCATGAGATTTTTGGTCTCATTTTATCTTCATATTAATATTTCGAGATACATTTTATCTCGTTTTAAATATAAAGAAACTATAGAGCTGAGGTAAACAATTTGGCCAGGCTGTCAGCTTTAAGTGAGAGAGCTGGAACTGAAACTCAAGGAGGCCATACAGCATATAATGGGTAAGGACTGTTGACCCCAGCACCCACCCAGTTTATTCAGTTAATTCTGTGTGATTTTTGTCAAGTCGCTTAACCTACTTCAGTTAAGCAGTGCCTCAGTTAACTCAGTTTTAAACTGGGAATAATAATCATTCCTCCTCCGAAGATTATTATAAGTAAAACATTTACCTTGTTGTTTGACACATAGGCATTTTCATTTGTTATCAATGGAAATATAAATGTGTCCCCTCTTTAGAATGGAAAAACAAAACCTAAAGGGAGATGTAAAACCTAAAATGTGCATCTCCTTTGATTTAGCAATTCCAATTTGGAAATTTTTCCTCCGGGGGGGGGATTAAGATGGCGGATATGAGGCAAGACTAGCTTACAGCTCCCACTCAGACAGAGCAATAGGGAGACTCACATCATGAACTTTTGCTGCAAGAACTACCACAGGAACATACCAGGAAAGCCAAGAGACTCCGCAGGCCCTTTCAAGGAACTGGATCACCCCTGCAGGCTTCCTGAGATGCCGAAAAACTGTGCATTGGCTTGCTTTCTCAATGGGGAGGCTCATGGTCTGGGCAAGTTCTCAGCCCTGGTCATCAGCTGCATGGAAATAGGCTCGGTGCTTTTGTAGAGGGCACAGTGGGAGTGAGATCAGCCGTTAGGACTGTGGGTCCTGTGGCAGCGGGGTGAGGTTTTTGACTGCTGGCTTTCCCTCAATTCCCTGGTGGCCTATATGCTCTTCCCTTATTCCCCCTCGCAGGGTGTGCGACAGGACTGTGGCTCGGTGTGCCTCTGCTCAAAGCCCTAGGGGAAGCATGCAGAGGGGCAGGTCATGGGCAGCAATTTTGGGCTCCGACCCCATGGCAGCATCTAGGGTTGAGTGTTTCCAGCTCCGGAAGCCCAGGGGGTGTCTGTTAGAGTGTGCTCTTTCAGTTTTGCGGTCTACAGTTGGCTTGTGTTAATCGGCTCAGTTAGACCCCCTGCCTTATCGCAAGGACAGAGGGATTTCGGTATCCCCAGTTCTTGCCCTAGTGTACCGGAAGAGTCGGATCACATGTGGGCTTGGGGATGGGTGCAAAGTTTTATTGAGTGGTGGAGGTTGCTCTCAGCGAGGTGGATGGGGAGCCAGAAGGAGGATGGATTGGGAAAGTGGTCTTCCCCTGGAGTCGGGCCACCCAGTGGGCAGACTCTCCTCCGACCACCCGACTGAATTCCGCATCGCCCTGCCGTCGATGGCCTGCCTGTGTCTGCTGGTGTCTGTGGGTGTGCTCTTCTGCTCCTCTTGACGTCCTGCCATTTGTGTCTGTGCCTGCTACTGTCTCTCAGGTTTTTATGGGCACAGGATGGAGGGTGTGGCAGGCCAAAGGCAACCTTATGGGAACGGAAACAGAAATGCTTGTCCTCACTTAGGTCCATGGCACAAGCCCCACGGAGCCCTCATCAGGTAGGGAATACTTAGCAATTCCCTACCTCCTGCCTCCGTATCAATATGAATCAATGCCCTTGGATCAAGTCAGACCACAGGAAGACTACAAATTTAGACAGTGACTTTTTTGTCATTGCTTTTGTAGATTTTTTTTTTCATTGTTATCCATGAGGTTTTATGTTAGGTTGCTTTCAAAATTGGCCATGCAAATTTATCTATTTGCTGTGAAACAGAGGTTATGATTTATTAAATTGTATTCCTTCTATTGTCACACAGGAGCTGTTTCTCACCACGAAAATTTATTCCTTTCCTGACAAATATTTAGTGGGTACCCTAATTTCAGGTAATGATATTTGATGAATGTTTTATGATTTATAAAGTTTCCCTCTTCCATCTATGGCCATACCACCCTGAATACGCCTGATCTCATCTGATCTCGGAAGCTAAGCAGGGTCGGGCCTGGTTAGTACTCGGATGGGAGACCATGTGGGTTCGCCACAGCGTAGACACCCTAAGAGTGTCTCTGCCATAATGTGAGCTTGAGCCCAGAAGCATTTTCCCCCTCCTGGAGGCAGTCGAGCTATGGGAAAGTAGGAACTGAGGGATGAATGATTTTGTAAAAGGTTATTTTAGACTCCTTGGCGCTGACATAATGGCTCGGTGATGGCTGTGTGGTTTTACTAAGGCATTGTGTCTTATCTTGGTTTCTGTACTGGACTAGTTTTATGGCTCTGTTTACCGATACTGCTTGAACCCTGTGATTATTCATGTGATTTTTGAAGATTGTTGTCTCTAGGATTTATGGTGGGTTTAACCTGTAAAGAATGTCACTCTGTTAAATATAAAATTCTTACACAATAGATAAAGGAAGATCAATTGTAGTTTTGCATCACTTGTGGTTACTTCATGACGCTCAGTTATGTGCTCTTTTCTTAACCAAAATTTTATCTTCCTTGCCAGATTTGTAGTGTTGTAACTTTCTGTTCCCTTTATTGTTTAAGTTGAAACAATGTAGATTGACGTCAGCCATTGAAAGCTGACAGTATATATTGGGACCCTATGCACAAATAAAATTGCTGTTTAGGCATTGCCTAATTCAGTCCTCCAGACACCGCTGTCTATCTTTTTTCCGCGCACTCTCTCTTCCAGGTATTGGGACCCTCTTGCTGGCCAAGAGTTCCCCGGCATTTGTGCTGTCCCTGACAAGACCGTCTGGGAATACCGGGTGCTGTAGGCTTTAAAAAATAAAAATTAAAATTAAAAAGGAAAAAAAAGTTTCCCTCTTCATCAGGCTAGGAGGAAGTTCTAGAGTATCTGCTCAAACACACTCTGTTGATGCTTATGGTTGGCATATGCTGCCCTTTCCTGTTTTGACTGTGTTTTATTAATCTTACAATAAAGATCTTTTTTCAATAATTTACCTCAAATAATTTTTGATATGATACAAATACATTATATTATGAAAATAAATTATATTTTTTTCTATTTGTGTTTTTTCTTTTCTTTAGGTCTCTATAGCTAAGGTTTGAGTCCATGACATTTTTGGGTTTTGGCTCATTATGATCGCCATCTGGTCTCTCTCTGCCCTTAATCTTTTCCTTATTTTCTCCTGTCCCCTCCCACCAAAATGCTGTCACCAAACACATCTTTCTTGCCCATTGATCTACTGTCGCTGCCACCTCCTGTATCATGCACTATTCCAGAAGACCTTTCACTAAGCCATAAGCAGTTTCTGGTTGAGCTTGTGCCTCATTTGCTGTCTCTTCCTTTCCTGCTTACAGCGTCTTCCTGGCTTCATGTTCTTTTTTACTTTGCAATACCTCTAATGCTCCTGTAACACAAACTACCATCAATCTAAAAAAAAATCTCATGTCATTTGTTTACCCTTTAATAATCCTTGAAATGCATTCACTTATAAAATTCTTTCAAGGCTGGGTGCAGTGGCTCATGCCTGTAATACCAGCACTTTGGGAGGCCAAGGTGGGTGGATCACGAGGTCAAGAGATAGAGACCACCCTGACCAACATGGTGAAATGCTGTCTCTACTAAAAGTACAAAAATTAGCTGGGTGTGGTGGTACGAGCCTGTAGTCCCAGTTACTCGGGAGTCTAAGGCAGGAGAATTGCTTGAACCTGGGAGGTGGAGGTTGCAGTGAGCTAAGATTGCACCACTGAATTCCAGCCTGGCAACAGAGTGAGACTCTGTCTCAAAAAAAAAAAAAAAAAATTATTTTAAACCTCAGCAATTGTATTAATCTATCACTACCCAGAGCTTTTGAATATATAAATTATAATTACAGTGTATTTTATTAATTATATTAGTGAATAGTTCTACGGAACTGTAAGTAAATCATTAGACGTAGTCCCTTAACCCCTTTTTCCTCAACCAAAAATATGATTAATTTTATATACGTGTGTACTTTCTCCAAAGTCCTCTCAGAATGACAATGTAATAAATTCAACAGAAGACAAAAATCAGGATGGCGAGAGACAGCTAGAAAACTGGAAAAACAGCACCAGTTTGGCAACTGATTACTTATTATCCTCTATTCAACAAAAAAGTAGGTAAAGAATCCAGTCTGAGAAGAACTAAGTCTGAATCTTTGACATTACATTCCCTCAAATGTGCAAGTATCAAAATGAATTACAATTGGGAATAGCATTCCAAATTTATTACTCAGCACAGAACATAGTAGGTATTAAATTGAATAAAACTAAAGGAGATATCATAGGAAAAGTGGCATATTGTAAAATTAAGAGACCTTGTTTTTCATATAAATTGTTTAGCTGAAGCTGTTTGACTAAGAATATGAAAGAAAATTGAAAAGTCTCTTTACCTTAGAAATGTTTGTATTCACTATCATGCTTCAACCGGGTAGTAAATCAGCTTGGGAAACTTTTACATAAAGAGATGTCACTATAAATTAGCTTTTCCATTTTTATCTTAAGTAGTATCATCATAAAATATTCAATCAAGACACTAAAACTGTCAAAGTAGGTGGGTAATTTGAGACCTGGTGTTTAAAAAAAAAAAATCTAATTCTTTCATGTTGGGATTTTTTTTTTTTACTTGTATATCAGTTTTGATCTGTGAATTCACCAGAACTGTCATGGTAACAAACAACTGATAATTCGTTCATAAATTATAACTATCACAAATGTTAGCAATCATGAATGCTAAGTACGTACTTTGGTTAGAAACAAGAATAGACTAAATTTAAAGAAAACAGCACACCAAAACATTTTGCCCCATTTTGTTCTGCCACAAAAGAAAATATATTATTATGCAACTTTTTGTTTTTTAAGTTTTTCTTAGGTTATCTTTCCATCTATTTCTTAATTGTAAAATGAATTTTAACAATTACAATGATGATAATATATTAGATTTCACATCCAAGATTGAATATGATCTTTTCCCATCTTAGGCAAGGAGACCAGGAAACACATGAAGAAACTGATGTCTACACAGGTCACTAGGCATCACTTTTGTCATGGCTTCTCACACTTCAGCAGACAGCAAGAGCTCATCTTCTTGGCTGTTTCCCAAGAATACCATCTTGCTCATTTCCTCCTTGCAGAGGGAGCATGTTCTCATTTTCAGAGGCTCTTTGACTCACAGGCTGCTCCAGTTAACTGTTGCCCGCGTCAGGATTTTTTTTGCCCTGGTGACTGGTTTAGCTATGCATTTCTGACTTTGACCTCTGACTTTACTGTTCTCTCTGCCTCCATCCAACCATTGAGGTCCTGAGAGCTACTTCTGCCACCTCCCCCCAACCCCTCAAACCCATTTGAGCAAGGCCAGCTCTGACTAGCCTCACACCAAGAGAGGGAGAGCCTAGCACAGGAGCAATAAGGCCCAGATGATAATTCAAATGAAAGCACTTTTAGAAAATGTCTTTCCAATGTTTTTGAAAATGACAACTATCACAAATTCTTGACTATTCAGTCATTACTAGGCTGGCGACCTTGATCAAAAGACCACAATTATGAAAGCATTATCTGTGAATTTCTCTTACTTCTAAAAACTGAAGTAATAAATTCCCCAGGTATAGATTTCAAACATCTGTTGACTTAATCCAAAAGGAAATGCTTCAAGGATAAATTCTTTTCCTACTCTGTTGTCTTTTCAATAGATGATACATCTGAAACAATAGGCTGGGAGCAGGTGTATGATGGTCTGAATCTGAGCTTGCATTTGGCAAAACTCTGACTACCGAGTGAAGCCATTAGAGATGTCGTGAGATTGATGATGTTATGCATTTTGAAATTGTCCTCGACAAATTACATAAAATGCACAATTCTTCTCCAAAGACATATCATGAATTCTAGCAAAATGTAGCACATAATACACCATTTCTCAGGGGTGAGGATTTTATTAGCTCAATGAGGCACATCCAGATTGAGTTAAAACAGGTCTCTGAAATAATTCTACTACAATGTGTCATTGTAAACAGTTCAGAGTAGAGTGAGAAGAGATGCTTGAATGAGCTGAGAGGGGCTATTTAAACAACATCAAGAACCTCTTCTATTGTTAGATTCCTCCTTCCATATTGGATGGGGGCCGGGTGTGTTGGAGGGGGTGGGTCTTGCAGAGACAAACCTCAAAGATGTGAGAAGACCATGGATAATAAACCTGAATCCAGTGCACCAGTCAAATGTGTTGCCGTGAGCTCTTAAACTAACTGCATTTGCCCTGTGCATAGGAAGGAACATCTGCTTAGATGAACTGGGAAGCTTGTCACCCCCCAATAATTGATGATTTAAAATATTGTCTTACATTAGAATAGAGGTATTATGAGACACAACTTAAAATTCACACAGATTTTTAAAAGAAGAATACGAATGTAAAGAAATCTATATTTGCATTGATTAGCCACCCCTCCAGCTATGGGTATACATTTACGTGCCTCTGACTTAAAGATACTCTTATAGACATAAAAACTTATTTTGGATCAGAAAGTAGGTATCTAAGGATGGAGTCAGAATGGACAGGCAGAAGTACCACTTTAGGAAGCTTGAAGCAACTCCAGAGACCAAGGCTGACATCCACACAAGACTGAATAAATATGCTAGGTCCCTTCGTCATTCCCTCCCTGCTTCTTTGCTTTTCATAGAACTAAAGCACAGAATCATTGAGTTTCAAGATTCAGAGAGATTTTTTTTGGACCATCAAGTCTAATCTTATTATATAAAAAATTCACAAGAGTCTTAAGAAGTGGTTTTCACGTGTCTTTTGGAATACTTTCAATGACAGGAAACTTACCACTTCGTAAATTAGCTCTTTCTACCTTTCAAGAATGTGAATTGTTTAGGAAATGTGAGCTTGGTATAAGCACTGGTTTCAGTCAAATTGCAAGAAGGAAAATTGGCCTTAGAAATTCACTTATCCTGACTTCTTATTTGCTCTTTTCATGAACCTGTAGTAGATATTCTAGGTTCTGAAGTGGTCCAAAGAAAACTGGTTTGGCAGAACTCTGGAAAGGGAAGTCCTAATTCAAGCCAGGGGAAAAATGGCAAATTACATCACAGGAAGTTATGAAATCTCATTCAGTGGAGAAATATGCAAAGCTATTGACCACCTCCTAAGACTGGGACAGGAAATTCTTACTCCACTTTTTGGGTTACAGGGCTTGTTTACTAAAAAGTATTTTCCTCCTTTGTTATTTCCCTTTGGATCAGTTTTTGCAGATGACCCAAACATACTCCATTGCTTTGACCTGGGGAAATAAAAAGCTATTGTCCTATTCAATAAAATTAAAGGCACAAAAACCCCTCTAATGATTCTAGAATTACTCTCAATTCTAGAGAGTCAACTACATGTCACTTTCAAAATAATCCTAGGGCATTATTTCAAAGTGATAAAGACATTTCACTTTTAATTAAGCAATTAATTGTTCTCCCTTGTCAAGTGTGGAACTTATGTAAAGATTTTATTGGTACTTTATACTATTTTTTTTCCCACAATATCTACCATTTTAGTATATCATCACCACTCCCATTTAATACCATATTAACTGAAAATCTTTAAAAGGATATAGTGTGTATGAAAGCCAACCTTATTTGGGGATCCACAGCTTGACATTGACATTCAGTTCCTGCTCATCAGCCCCTAAAGTGAAGGTTTATAGTGGATGTGCTCCATTTCAACAAAGTGCATTAAGTTCTCGAGTCAAAACCCTTCTTATTAGAGAGAACTAGAAGGAAAATAATCCTGCTCATGCAACAGCAGAGGAAAGAGAACCCTGGTGATCTACACCTTATTTTTAAAACATGGCTAGACAACCAAGGATAAGAGAAATGTGAGAAATGTCAGCAGCATTCTAAAGAATAAGCAAGGTCAAAATACAGAAAACTGACCTGAGACACTAGAAATAATAATCTGAGCCACGAACTGTTCAAAGTTTACATATAATAAGTTCAACCATTACAACAGCCTTATGAGGTAGGTACTGTATTACTTCATTTTACAGATGAAGAAATTAAGGCACAGCCTCTCCTGCTCCCATGCTCAGCATCCCCGGGCTTAGCCTCATGGTACAGGAAACCATTTGTTGGGTCTGGAGTTCCCCCACCTCCTCCCAGCAAACCCCGGGTCATCTTGGCTTGAGTGGTTCCAGAGGCCCCATCAAGAAAGACGGCTGCCCTCCTGACTGTCTTGGCACAGAATGTTAGTTGTTTATCCTTCAGGTAGAATTTAACCTTTTCAGTTTCAAACTGGAACCAGAGAGCTATTCAAACTAAAAAAGCAAAGTTCCTATGTGCAGCAGTAAAAATTAAAAATCAAGTTATTAACAGAGCCATCTCTACAACAACAAAACTTCAGAATCTGGCAGTGTGCTGAAAGAATTGGAAAATAAATTGATTATAAGCAGGAAAATAGAGCAAAAACCCAATAACCGTTGCTCAAAATATATAACAATGTAAAGCGACTTTAGCATCAGTCAAAGATGTGACACCTACACCTGATTTTGTTGCAAAACTCGGAGAAATGAATGTAAGCAAAGAACAATGAAGTCAACATTTTCAACAGCAGAGGTTGATTATATTAAAAACTTAATAAAGACAAGAAAACAGCTGATAATTAGTTGAATACCATATCAAGAAAAATTTACATATGGGCTTTGGGTCACTGGAAACACGAACTTTCAGAATAATATTAAGCAACGTCTCCCATAGACAGACTACAACAAAGTACTCTTCTAGGAGAAATGGTAGATTTTGAAAAATTTCTTCAGTAAACGGGAGATGTCAAGGGTGTTGGATGATTGTGATCACTAGAACTTTGTAAAAGTGAGAAGCAAACATAAAAAGAAGACAACATATACAGGGGGAATTTTGCAACGCCATCCTGGAAGAACACAGGATAAAGTGCAACTGCGTAAAAAATACATTACAAATTTCTGACTCTAGAAGAAAGGAAAAAATTCTATTCAAAATTGGAAAACTAAAAACAGCAAACAAGAACACTTTCAAGTTAAAGGGAAATATGAGAAATAAGCCAATGCTTCTTTATAATAAACACGAATGTAATCACAAGCAGAAAGAAGAGCAAAGAAACCAAATCAGTGATTGAAACTTAGAAAAAACAGAAAAGTATTTAAGTGTCAATTAAATATGCTCATATTTAAAGGAAGCTAAAGAGGAAGACGAGAAAGATAAAAAGTGGCAGAAAGACTATCAGTGTCAATGTAAACTAAAATTACTACCTGAAAGTAATATCCAGCAGGTAAAACAGGAGAATTTTTGAGGCTTGAAAAAGAGATAAAGGAAAAAGGAAAAGGCAGAAAAGGCGAAACATTAGAAAAAAAAAAAAGGAATTCTGCAGGTGATGAAATTTCCAGGTTTCAAGAAAGAAATTTATATAAAAACTTGAATTGAAAATTACAGATGGAAAGGCAAAGGAAAGTGAAAAGGCAGAATAACAAAAAGACTGTCAAAATTAAAGGATTGAAAACAGTGTCAGTATGAGATCCCTGTAGGTTTTCTAAGTCTACCAAAGTTTGGGAAGAATTAGACCAAAAATATTCTACCAACAAGTTCTGGGCCACTTCTACATGCCCCACACAGGAAGAGCTATTTCTACCTGGAGACCAGTAAAGATACGAGATAATGAAATTGGTATTTATGTGATGAGAATGTTAATATATTCAATTATTCTGGCAGATATAGTGACTAATTATGTGCTTTAAATATCACTAACCTACTCAGATTGATTATTAATTGTGTTGTAATGTGAATTGACAGTTCCATGCTGGCATTGTCATCAGTATTTCCTGTTTACATTGAAGAGGTATTAAAGTATGTGTTGGTTTATTACTAATACAAAAGTTATTTAAATACATTTATGTTACACATATTATTTCATTTCAATGCTCAGAACATTTTCAAAGTATTTGGTTTTTGTCATGGCATAGCAAAACAAATTGAGTGACAATGTTTAAATCGTAGAGTGACAATTTTTAAACCAAAAATTTCACAACTTTTAGAAAGTAGAGGTAAGACAGCTTGAGAAATAAAAACGTAAAGGTTTTTTTTTAGTTATAAATCAGTATCTTTTCTAAGTTTAACAAATGGGTAGTTTTAAATTTTTGTGGAATAGGTATTTTCTATCCAGACAAACAAACAAAAACAAAAAGAAGAAACTGTGGGGGAGAAAAATATCTTTTCCTTCTACTCCTCTTATGTTTATTGGTTGGACCCCTGTAACAGAAGACAGATTAACAAGAGCAGAGCATACACATTTATTTCATGTAAGTTTTATGTAACACAGGAGCCTTCATTAGGAAATGAAGACCTGAAGAAAGGGTTCAAATATGAAATGTGAGTGGCTTTTACAGTAGGTTTGAAGAAGAGTGGACAGTCGTGCAGAAATACCATAAGGCAGAGGATGAGGTAAGTGTAGTAAACTGGGGAAACTTGGCAAGGCCTGTTCGTTCAGATTCCACTGTGTCCGTTCATCTTTGAAGATAGGATGTTCCTTTCCTCCAGGTATAGGGAGGATACCTCTCACATGAGGGTTTTAGGACCTGTTTCAGGAGAGGGTCAGAAAATTCCTTCCACGTCAGAGACCCCTTTTTGCTGCTCCTGCTGTTTTCTCAATCATTACGCCAAGATGACATCTTTTGGAGTACTGTGTCCTGAACTCCATCAAAACTAAGGCACAAACAAGTTCCCCAAGGTCATAAAGCCACAGCAGAGCCGAGAATCAAATTCAGGCTGTCTGGCTTTAGAGTCCATCCTCTTAATCCCCATGCAGGCTGCCTCCTAATAGAAGAAAACTTTTAAAATCTAACTAATGTTTTCATGGATATTTGAGAAAGTATCATGACCTAAAATCAAAAATAGGATGCTCAAGAAAGGAAAAAAACAAAGACCAAGAAAGAGCTCTTAGAGGTTAAAAATGGGAATGAGCAAAATAAAACAATTGAAGTACCCGAAGACAATTTTCCCAGATCTGCCAAAATAGTAGTTGCATGGGATTCATTATGAACCACCCCAGATCTGCAGTGACTGAATCTAGCAGTGACAGCTGCTGTTCCCATGGTGATGAAGTCAGGTCACTGCTTCTGCTGCTGCTGCTGAAGGGGCCTGCTGTGGCAGCTGCCTTTGGTCCCTCGTGTCACCCAAGGACACGACCTGACAGCATCTTGCCTCCTGCCCCTGCAGGATCTTTTGCCTTCTACCATGGGGATTCGTTGTTACTGAAGACTCTCTTGACACCAATAACTATGCAACCTGCAAGAGTGTAGGAATTATTCCATGGTGCAATCTTTGCCCAGAAGGAGATGGGACTGGGCAAATCACACTTCTTTTCAGAAGGACTGTGGAGAAGCATATCTTTAAATTTCCTTTTCGAAGCAGTCCTGTGGGACCCAGCAGTCAGCTTTTCACGAAGCTGTGGCCTCAGTATTTTTCTCCCTCTTTCATTCCCTCACTCTGATTTTCTCTCATTCCTGCTTGGCATTAAACTTCTCAATAATAAAATTTTATCTCAGGTGTGCTTGCTGGGACACCTGGCCTAAGATAATAGTCTTCAGATGAGAAGGGCCCACCAGGTACCTGGAAAATGAACTGAAAGACCATTCCTAGACAAAGCAGCATGAAATTTCAAAGCACTAATAAAGAAAAGATAAGAGCTTCAACTTTGGAAAATAATATATCAATGACAAAGGAACAAGAATCAGTCTGGAATCAGCAACCATGAAGGCTAGACGACAAGGGAGCAGTACCTTCAAAGTTTGTAATCAGCTAAACTCACAGCCAAGATGAAAGCAAAACAAAACAAAAATTCAGACATGGAAGCATCAGATCATTTGTCCCATACATATTCTTTTTTAATAAATTACCTGAGTGTAATACAGGAAAACAAGGGCATATCCAGGAAAAAGAAAGATTAAGGAGATAGGGATTTAAACCTGAAAGGGAATTTCCTGGGTGACCGATATGCAGAGGACTGAAGACAAAGCCTGTCAGATTGGCCAGGAGAATGGAGGGCTGCTGCTCTTCTGGCAGAACTTCCAGAGGCCAATGTGAATGGAAAGAAGCCCTCAGAATTCTCATGGGCAGAGCTTCTGCAGGTGTGCCGGCCGTAGTCAGTTCCTTTGCTGTTTTTATGTCCACCCCTCCACTCCCGCAAGAGTGTCTGTGGTCATTACCTCAGCCACTTTTTGGCTTCACTTTCTTGTAGGCTCTGCAGGTACCTGGCCACAGCAGGTGCTATCTTAACACCTCAGTCCACCATACCTATGCTTATCACTTTGAGGGGTTAGCAATTTCACAAGTGAGCTGAGTCACTTGTCATAAGTGACTCCATTTTGAGACATTTAGGATCACAAAATATTATGTATTGCAAGTGTAGCTGACATAAGAAAGGAGGTGGAAGGGGAAGGAAGACAAGACTGCTCACTGTTTACTTTCTGCCAGTAAAGACGCAGGATGAGGAGTTAAATACTTTTCAAAGTTGATGGGGAAAAAAAACCCAGAGATTTAATTTTTATTATTTAAATTTACAAGGATAACTGACAGAAAAATGATATACATTATAAACGCTAGAAGGGGAAGAGGGAAAGAGGGGGATGAATAGTGTCTCATGAGCTATTCTCCCACCTTTCATATCAGGAAGTCAGCAGACATTGTCTAAATGTGAAACATCTTGAAATTGAAGCATAAGCATACTACCTGGAGTTACGACGGTAACAGAAATAAGGATAGGAATGGTCAAAGAGGGCACTTCCCGTGTGTGGGGCTATGTATGAGTAAGGAAGAGGGCACAGAATTTTCTTCATAAACTTTAATATTTTCATTTGTTACATGACCATGTTTCATTTTTATAGACATAAATACAAAGTTATTTAAAAAGCTATCAGCATATATTGATAGAATGCCAATTAAGCCACAAGAATCAATTGAAATCTTTTGAGATAGAGTGTGGTGAAAAGTGAAGAGGGATACCTAGGATAGCCTCCCGAGGCGTTTCAAAATTGAAAGGAAGATGAGGCAGTAAAGACATGGAAAAGGCACTAAAAAGGAAGGTTAGAGAAAAACAGGAAACTGTGACAAGGAAACCAGAAGAGGATGTCCTCAGCTATCTTCAAGGCT
Organism: Ateles fusciceps; assembly: GCA_036589455.1. Taxonomy (NCBI): domain Eukaryota; kingdom Metazoa; phylum Chordata; class Mammalia; order Primates; family Atelidae; genus Ateles; species Ateles fusciceps. The sequence goes on along the minus strand of JAZHEH010002597.1, from coordinate 13,990,175 downwards.
GCAGTAGGGAGGAAGAGGCTGAACACCAGAGGACTGAGCGGGCAGACTCCCGACACCATCAGAGGTGTTCCCACAGAGGACACAGCAGCATCTGCAGCAGACAGAAGAACTGGCAGTGCTATAGTTACAGTTAGATGTGCGGCCACCAGGAATTTAGAAGTTCCTGCCCAAAAGCTCCTAGTTTCTATTAAGGAAGAAGCCTGTGTCTGCAGAAAGATAACAAATACATGAACGAGGACTTCTTTGTTGTGTAATATTTTTGCAGTACTCAGCAGCGCAGAGGCAAGGCAGGCAGAGAGCTGGATTTGTCCAAGATTGGGTTTTTGCCAGGTGGGTGCAAAAGGTGAATAGGTATTTCTAGGAGCACAAGAAGGGGAAGGCAGAGGTGGGCCAATTAGCAAAAGACTAATTCTTCAAGAGCTAATTCCGTATATAGTGAAAATAATTTCCATTATGTAATAAACTTTTTTTAAAAAATGCAAAGCAGCCAAGAGGATTGTGTGGTAGAGTTCAGACAACAAGCACAACACAGATAATGTTTATATTCGAGATTTATTAACCTAAGCAGACTACAGGAGAACCCCAAATGCCCCCTGCTAAAGTTGAGGCAATTGAGAGTTCCAGAATGTAGGGATGATTTCCTAACCAAACTCAGTCATAGCGGACAGTAGAAAAGCATCCTAGAGAGATCGGCCCAGACATCAAACACCGGTGAAAGCACCTCATGTTTAGATGCCACCGAGGACAAAGAAACATGTGATCACAAACTGCTATGAAACAGTTCCATGGTGATGGGAAGGATGCATGAGCATGTGGATTATTCTGGAAAAGGGCTTGAGATCCCCGGAGTCAACCAGCTGGAGTATGTGCCTCCCTAGCCTCACCTCTGCTCAGTGGTTCAGGTTTCTCCTACAGGCATCAGTGGAACTTTGATGCTGCTGCTGGCCAGGAAGAGAACCCTGCCAGGTGATGGCCAAATGTGGTCCAAAGTCACTACCATTTTGCAATGACTCCAAGAGCTGCTTCTGATGTAGGTCCCTTAAGAAGGTCTGGCAGTCAGTAGTCCGTGGCATGAAAAGAAAGAGCTACCCATACTGGGTGTATTGGGGGAAACCTCACTTCTGAAGGAGGTTGTGATGTGTAGTGGCCATACACCACACTACTGCCGAACACCCCATAAAATAGACTTGATGGAAATCCATTTACTGTTAGAGACTAGGTCTGTCCTCTTCTCTTTGTTTGGTGCTGTTGCCTGCAAGCGCAAGAACAGTATTTAATGATACACTGACACACGCTTTTTGTGCTAGAAGCTGAGAGAGAGAAAGTGGGGACTCTGAGTGACTTGGGCTGACAGAATCCCAGTGGACAGCGTGTGACAGCTTCAACTTTGCTTCTCAGCTACTAGGATAATTGCTTCATTCTGTACTCTGTGTCCTTGCTCTTTTGTAATCCCAACAACAAATGGTTCGTTTGCTTGTTCCTTTGTCGATCTAAACATTTGTTTATGATTTGTATATGCCACACACTGTGCTAGATACCAGAGAGGATAATTTTAATAAAGACAAGGGCCTTAGTCATGAAGGCTCAGGGTCTACTCATTTTCTAAACCTCTGAAGCATTTTATCTGCATCTCCCTTGAGATTTTCTCTCTCTTCACATTGACCTATAGTTATTTACTTACATATCATCTTTTGTCTTAGGCTTTTGGCCAGAATTTGCAAAATGGCTGTGGTGAATGCATTTGATACGCAGATGTGTTTTTTTCTTCTCCCTCAGAACTTAAAAAAACTAGAATTAGTTACCACTTATAACATTTAGAAGTCTTTAGATAAAAATGATTTCTGGCTTCTCTTAAAATATTAGAAGATCTGCAACACTGGTACATTTGGAGCTAAGTAGAGGTTGACTCTTTCAAACTGAGCATGAACTTTCCAGCATACCCCAGTTCCCATTAAATGGCTTTACCCATCGTGATGCTTTTTTTTTCCTTTGGAAATATTGAGACCGGTTAAATGAATATGATTGTAGATTAAGTGTGAATTAATAAGGAACTAGACTACTCCAAGTGGTGACTGGAAATAAATGACAAGGGAGGGACACAGAGACAGAGTATAGAGCAAGAATTTTCAAGATACAGTGATGAATCAGGCATGGTTCGACTGGAATAGTAGTTATGACCCTAAGTGGTCAGAGGAGTGATGGTGTTGATAGCAGGCATGGTTGGCAGTGAGTCAGATGTCCTTTACCAGATGGTGCACACATCCCCAGCTGCCTTGAGAGTTAATTGATAATGGCTCACAGTTGCCCCCTTCATGGCACCCTCTGGGGAGATAGCCATCCATAATCAATAATTAATGGACATGGAAGTATAAGAGGCAATCCTTCTTGCCTCAAGGTGGGATCAATTCAGTGGTACGATTTAAGCTCCAGAGCTGTTCACGGGATCAGGCTGAAGCTGGACTCCAGCTGGGACCACAGCCTAATTTAGTTCCTTCCCCTGCCCTATCCTGCTTACCCTTCCTCCTTTCATCTGAGAGCACTCTCTCAATAAATCACACACACCAGAGTCTCAATAAATCAAGCACTGCTTAGGAACGCAGACTTAGTGTTTATAACAGAATGAGGTGGTTTAAAACTTGGGAAATACAGCTAAGGTTAGGAAGAGGTAATCTGGGAACTTGTCCCTGTAGGATTACTTTTATAATCATTTTATCCCTTGCTTGACAGCACAGGGCTTGGCATACACAAAATGTGCAGCAAATTTTATTTCATTTGTCAAACAAATTTGATTTGGAGTCCACTGAGTTTGAGGAAACATGACAACTAGTATGAGACATGCAACATGGGCATGGGAAAGTGGTTATAGTTGGAAATTTAGATCTTTTAAAGAGAAGGAAGCAATTGAAGAAGAGGCAGTAATTAGTGTCAAGTGCAAATAAAATCTTTATTCTTCTCAATGTAAAAGCAGCCAACATTTGTCTTTACCTCAATTAGGTACATAACTCCAATTGCTCTAAATCAATGAATTATGATCCTTTAGTAATGTTTAGGCAAAATTCCAATTAATGAGTTTTGCTCACTGCTAGTAAGTAGGTCTAGTGAAAAAGAAGATTAACATTAGATTGGGAAAGTATTTATGGATTTCGTTTGTATTCTGTATTTCTATTGCCAAAAGATTGAGTGAGCCACTTGAAAATCTCTTAAAACAATGAAATGTGCAGAATATATAAAATAATCAAGTATTTATTGTACTTAGGAGATTTATATCTCTTTTCACTGAATTATATTTTCAAAAAAATAGAAATTATAAAAAACAGTCACAAGCATTCAGGTGTCCCAAAGATCACATAATTTATGTTTTCAAATACAGGCTTCCATTATCCCCAGAAAGGTGGCTTTGAATGTTTCAAACCTTGGTTGTCTAATTTCATCCCATAAACTGTAATTATAGCTCTTCATAACATGCTAAATAATTCCTCCTACTACTGGATGTTTATACCTTTCAAATATTTATAGGCTGTCATCATTCCTTAGTCATCTCTTCACAAAGTTGTACATATTTTATTCCTATAATATTTTTTCATAAATCAATTTCCTCAATACTAAACTGCTTTTCTTATTTCTCCATTCAATTTGTCTCCATCTTTTGATATAGTGCTAATCAAAGCAAATGAGATATGTCAGGCACAATTTATCCTAAGGTTGTTTGAGAGCATTAAAATTTTCTCATCGGGGATAAAATTCCTCATTTATATGTAGCTCAGAATAGTGCTGACTTTATCGGTATTTTTGTCATTTAACTTTGAAAATACATAACTAATTTCTCATGTAATGGTATTCAAAAATATCTATGCCATTACTGATTCTTCACTGATCATGGATTATGTAGGAATTAAATGAGTGCAGAATATATTTCTGTAATTTGTTTCTTATATGCAATATTGAATCTCATTTCCAGCTTCTTTATATCTATAAACAATATTCTTATTTCTCCCAGTGTCCATCCAAATCACTAATATCTGGAAACTTGAAAAATATTATTTTCACTCTAGATTGTTCAGAGATACTAAATTCCAAAATGGTTCAAGGTAAAAACTTCATTTTTACTGTTTCGACATAATTTCTTTCTCACAACTTTCCAGTTGACTAGGCTTTGTTATTATTATGACAGTTTCTTACGGAATTCCTTTTGCTTATTATGTCTTGAGCATCCCACTGATTTCATTCATTCATATATATATATATATATATATATACACACACACACACACACACACCCCCTAAGTGTAACATATCATATATATATGTTATGTATAGATACCCTAAATGTAACAGTTATTGTATAAAATATAAAATGCTCAAGGTTTTCTTCAACCTTATTCCTCAACAGCTGTATCCTGTGTTTATATATTGCAAGTTTTACAATATCTTCACATCCCTTCTTAATGTAAAAGCCTCCTATGGCTCTCTAACGCCATCAAGGATAGTAACAGATCTGGGCTCTGAAGGTCCCACTTAATCTGACTCCGCTACATCTTTCTGGTCTCCACTATTTTCACTCCACCCCATGATCTCTCTGCCCAACTACATGCACCATCTGGGAAGCCTTTTGAAGAATCCCATAGAATTAATTGCTCCTTCCTCCCAGTTCTCATTGCCTTAATTTGTACCTCTAGGATAGCTCTTGTTTTGCTGAAAGATTTACTGCTCTTTGTACATATTGCCTGTCTCCCACATATCATTATGTGAACTTATTTTCCCTCCGCCCAGTGCCTCCCAAGAGTAATATTTAATAAATAACTGCTGAATAGTGGCAACTCAAGATTTTACTTAGGATTTGGGGTGACAGTCCAGTTGAAACCTGGGAAACCTGTCCTGAACCTGCATGGGCAGAGCAAATGCAGGGCCTTTACTCAGGGTGCTTATTGGAGGGTGGTTTTGGGTGGATTGAGAGAGATCGTAAGTGGAACTGCCCTTTGGTGTTGGAAACAACCAAGTGAGGAAAGAAGTTGAAGACAGTCAGGTTAAGAACAGCCAAATGATGCACAAGAGTCACCCCATGAATGATGGAAATTAGAATCTTGGGCTCTTGTTTTCTTCATGATATTGGTTCCCATTATTATTTCATTTTGCTCTGGGTCTTTCTCTTGCTCTTACTCCTACTGACATCAGACAGAGAAGAGGACATTTTTCTATTCTCATGCAATCAGTTTAAGAGACAGTGTCACCTTTTCCTATCTTGGTCCCATAATCAACCAATGTTCAGTCCGAAAAACAACAGAAGCCACTCTACGTATTTCAGACAGAAGGGATTTCATGCAAGAAACTGGTTTCAAAAGTGCTGGAAGGCCTGAAGGAGCAAAAGGCCAAAGGTGTGCAACACAGAGCCAGTGACTACAGGAAGTCGCTACCAGCCTTGGCTTAGCTGGAGGAACACAGGGCAGGGGAGATCTGGTTGGGGGCGGCTCCCAGCAGACAAGGCTGGAGGCCTGAAACCACGTTGCTACCAACTCCATTGTCACTGTCCTGCAGCTGCCAAAAGCCACAGAGGGTGCAGCCTGCCGACTTTACTGGACTTTACTGCTGCTTTTCTGCTCCTGGAACTGTGGACAGTGCTGGAACCACCGAAGGCTACTACTGCTGTCAGAAGTAGTTATTATTACAAATAAACAAACAAAATAAATACTGTATTTTCTTTCATCTTTCCAGTGTCCTGTGAGTGCTTGTATTTAAAAGAACCTATTCGAAAATTATTTGGCTGAGAAATTTGGGGAATTTAATTTTCTGTTAAAAAAGGGAAGGGAAGGAAACAGAAATCTGGCAAATAAGCATCACACACCCTTATCCCACAAAATATTTGGCATAATTCCAGTCCTCTACTTTCTTCTCCAATAACAAAATAATCATGCAAGTTAAGTTTCCATATCAGTACACCTTAACATTTATAACCTGGTAAAAGTAGTTTTAGCATATTCAAACTTTCCAGGTGTTTCTTTAGATAAGCATGATCTACAATGCATTCTATAGAATATATCCTAACAAAACGGTTCAAGGTGAAATTAGTTTGGGAAACTCTGTACTTTATACCCATCTCTTGGAATTTCACACTTCATATTAGCACAGTAAAGGCTCTGAGAAATCCATTAGTCTCAAATCATATTTGACATTGTTTGACTTTGCAGTCTATATACCTTAGAGAAAAAACGGACTGATACTGTATCAGTCACATACAGTATTCTAACACTGGGCTACTCAGTAGAAAACTGTTCCTGGACCCTAATGAGATGTGTACAGAAACTAAGAAGTAGTATTTGTAACATTTATAGCAATTTAATAAGACTAACTTTATGTCTGTTAAATCTAAAAAGAAAACATTCTTTAATTTTTTTCCCGATAGTTTTTTTTTTAACACATAATTCTGATAGATTGGGGGGAAAAGATTTGATCTTTCTCCAGAGTTTGAGAAACTCTGTTATAGTAGAAGTAAAATATGGTTGCAAAAGCCCTAAAGAAGGGAAGAGACCACTGAGTTTAGGAACTGACTGTAGGCTCATGACTGGGAGCATAGCTGTGTGCAGAGTTGAGGACAAAAACATAAAGGGACTGGATTTTATTCTGTACAATGGGGGGGTCACTGAAGAATTTTCAAAAATTTAAACTGACACATGATATAATATAGATGTTAAAAACAATCATTCTAACTGCTTTATGAAAAACAAGTTGAAATAAAGTGTGTAAAACAATTAGTCAGTTCAGAAGCCTTCAGAAGTTCGGTGGGAGAGGATTCTGGCTTAGACTATGACAGTGATGGGCTAACTGAAGGAGAATTGGAAGAGAGCTGGCACATGCCTCCCTTGTGGGTTGGAGGCAAATGGGGGAGAGGGAAATGGCAAGGGGATCAGGAAGATGCCCAAGTTTCCCAGAGGAGAAGTTAAGGCTGGATATACACCTTCAGGCATGATCAGCATTTAGTTTTCATAGCCATGGGGACTAGATAATATTGAAGATACAGTAAAAGGGAAAAGGTTGAGGGCTCAGGACTGAACCCCGAAGAGTATCTTTGGGCCTTCTACAGTCGTAACAAGGAGTCTAACTTGAAGATAACCGATTACCTCAAAGACATGTTATAATTCCTACATGTTCAGATTTGTGTCTAGATATCTCCAACATCAAATCCCATTCAGTACATTTACTGAGTGTCTATACAGATTAAGAGACTGAGGAAGGTGTTGTAAAAGATAAAATCCAAACAAGCAAACTTTAAGAGTTCGGTATCTGGATACGTACAAAAATCTAAGATACGTACAAAAGTGCAAGTCAAATCTGACAGATGCTATAAGAGAATTATAAAGCAAAATGGGAATCTACACAAGTCAAACTGGAAGATTTCATGGAGAAGGTTAGCATTGAGCTGGTCTTGAAAGAGCTACATGAATTTTAATAAAAAAGATCACACGTATATATACATATGTGTGTACAAATACATATATTTTTCCCCATGCAGCATACACGTACATTTATGTCTATATCTAGTCATTGTATATATGAGTTCATAGTTCCAACCCAATTCTAGTTCAACAGCACAGTGTTAGTCTTTCTCTAACATACAACTGGCTTCCACAGTTTAAAAGAAATTTGCTTTTTTATTCAATGTTAGTATATACAAGTAAGTTTCAGAATTGCTAACTCATACCCCTGTGTGAAACACATTAACTAGCATATAGTAACTAGGTACAATAGTTTTTTTTTCCTTAGTTTTAATAGAATTCAATCAAAATACTGACTTCTAAAAGTTACTTAGGTTAGTTCTGTCTCTACCTGTGTCAGTGTGGTAATGTCATTCATAGGCTAGACTAATAACATTTGATAGTTTGTATTCCATTTTGGCATACCTCCACATCTTAGTATATTTTTATTTAGTTTATATCAAGTAAAATCCACTCATTGTGGTGTATAATTCCTCAGGTTTTGACATATGCTTAGGACCACATATCCACCTCCACAGTCATGACAAAGCAGTTCTCTCACCCCAAAAGTTCCCTAGTGCTGCTCCTTTGTAGACAACCACTACCCCCACCTGCAGTCTTTGGCAATCACTCATCTGTGTTCTGTCTCAATTTTGGTCTTTTCCAGGAAGGTATATACATGGAATAATACGGGTCTATCAACTTTTACTTGGCAAAATATATTTGAGATTAATCAGTGTGGTTGCAAGCATCAATAGTTCATTTCTTTTTACTGCAGAGTAGCATTCCATTGTGTGACTGTATCATGCTTTATTTATCTGTTCACTGGCTGAAAGACATCTGGGCCAGAGTTTGGGGTTATTATGAATAAGGCTACGATAAACACTCATGTACAGGTTTTTGTGTGAATAAGTTTTCAATTCTCTTGGGTGAATACGCAGGAGGCTTTGAATTTTTTTCCCCCTTTGTGTTTCAGTTTGGGGTAATTGCTGTGGACTGATGTTCAAAGTTCACCGATTCATTGTTACATCTTCTAATGTGCCCATAGAAGGTATTCTTCACTTCTGTTGCTGTGATTCTCACTTTTTGCATTTCAGTTTGATTGATCTTATAGTTTCCATCTCTCCTGACATCACCCGTCTGATCTTCCATGTTGTACTCCTCTTTCACTACAGCTTTATCATATTACTCATAGTTATTTTCAATTTCCTGTAAGATAGTTCCAACATCTCTGTCATATCTGGGGTTTGGTTCTGTTGACTGCTTTGACAGTGTGGTGTTCCTTTTTATCACCTTTTTGTATGACTGGTAATTTTTTGTTGAAAGCCAGACACCTTGTCAAGGACAGCAGAGATGAGGAAAATAGATTTTATGCCTGAAAATGCATACACTGTCTGTCCTTCTGCTAGGATTCTAGAGTGAGAGTCTGAGTTAGGAGTAGGGCTCAATTTGATTCTCTTCCTCCACTGCAGTGGTTACCCTTAGGGCACCAGGAGCATCAAATTCCTTTGGTGACACTTTGTGGTTCAGTTGGAGGCTGGTTTGCCTGTAGTTATTTTCAACTCTGCTCCGCCCTAAGTTTTAATCTTCCATTTCCATTGTACCTCAGAAACGGTCTGTGCCCACACTCTTGGGCCTCTTCCAGCAAGATCCCACTGTGACTTGCTACTCCACTTGTGAGCATGTTGAGGGGGAGGAAGAACACTCTGTCCTATTAAGCCCTGTCTTAGGCAGCACTGTGTATGGGGGTGTGGTCTTCTCAGTACTCCTCTCCCTCCCTGTAGTTCAGGGCCTTGTAGCTATTCTAGTGCCTCACCCCAGGGTAGGGTGACCAACTCTTCCCAGTTTCTGAGGGACTTTTCCAGTTTTAGCTTTCAAAGTCCCATATCAGTCCTGGATAAACTGAAACTAGTAGTGGAGAGTATTTTCTTTTTTTTTTTTTATTGTACTTTAGGTTCTGGGGTACATGTGCAGATCATGCAGGACTGTTGTATAGGTACACACATGGCAATGTGGTTTGCTGCCTCCATCCCCCCATCACCTACATCTGGCATTTTTCCCCACGTTATCCCTCCCCGACCTCCCTGTTCCTCAGCTGCAATGGGTTTTCCCCAGCGTCCTAAGGGTGACAGCACTGGCTACCCTCCTCCCCTTAGGTGAAAGCTTTTGTCCACAATAAAAGAGAAGGTCCTGGTCAGGGGGATATTGCTCCTTTCAGCAGAGGCTGCCATTTTGCTTTCTCACTGTGCTTCTGGTAGGGATCCTGGAGAAGAGCTTGCAGGAACGTGCAAACTCTCCTGTACCTGAAATTCCCAGGGGCTCCACATTCTCCCACCAGCCCACATGCAGCCTCTACCAATTCATTAACTATGCTGGCTGGGTTCTTTCTACTAGTGTCTTGCTGTGTCTGCCCCAGATATCACTATATACCTATGAAAATGGCAAAAAATAACCTGAAATAACAAAACCAACTGACAATATCAAGTGCTAACAATGATGAAGAGCAAGTGCTATTGTCATATATTACTAGTGGATCCAAAATGGTACAGAAATTCTGGAGCAGTTTGGTGGGTTATTTTATTTTTGATATTTATTTCTTCATTTGTTTAAAGACAGGGTCTTGCTGTAGTGTCCAGGCTGGAGGGCAATGATGCAATCATAGCTCACTACAGCCTCAAACTCCTGAGATCCTCCTGCCTTAGCCTCCTGAGTAGCTAAGAGTATAGGACTGAGCTGCTGTGCCTGGCAGATTCTTAAAGTTAAACATACACTTACCATATTAACCAGCAATCCCATTTAGCCTAGAGAAACAGAAATATATTTCACAGATGAAAACCTAGATACAAATAATTACAGCAACTTCATTTACAATCACCAAGATTTGGAAAGTATCTCAATGTCAATAGATGAATAAATAAGCAAGATGTAGTCCATACAGCAGACTACTGCTCAGGAATAAAAGGAACTAATCATCCATACACTGATAACATGAATGGATCTGAAGGCATATACTGACTGAAAGAAGAAAGTCATAAAGTGTTACGTACTGAAAGACTCCATGTAAATGACACTCTAGAAAAGGTAAAGCTATTGGGAGAACAGACCAGTGACTTATAGGGGTTAGGAGTCAGAGAAGTGATGACTAAAAAAGAAACAGTATTAGGGTAATTTTAGTGATGCTGGAACTGTTCTGTATCCTGATTGTTTCAGTGGTTCCATGAATCTACACATGTGCTAAGACACATAGAATTGTATAGCAATAAGTTATTTTTATGGTATTTTAATTGAACATTTTTTTGAACAGGGTTTAAAACAAAAAACTTGAGTGGCAAAAACATTCCTATTATTTAGATTACTTAGAATGTTTTGCTATTAAAAACAACCATTAAACTAATATTAATGAATGTATTTAATAAAAATTATAGGGTTAAAAATGCTACAGTTATCCTTTTGACAGAGGTTTTCTTTGAAAATATATTGATATTAAGATAAGGGAGGCAAAGCTCAATATAATTCAATAAACATTTTTTGAGTATCTACAGAAATTTAACAAATGGTATTTGTAATATTTATGAGTTAAAGATAATTATGAGACAGAAATAATCACTGGATAGTACTAGGTAATAAAACAGATACTAATTACCATAGTGGTTATAATAGCTATTAACTAGTAGAGCAAGTGTAAGTATAATGACCATCAAATAGTTTAAAATTTTCTGTTAATCATTCACTGAAGACATAGATTATAAAGAAAATCTGAATCTACCTGATTATATGCCATTATGTAGAAATGACAGAGCTAGCAGAGGAATTTCTATGGACCTGCTTATCCAAGTTTTTCTAACACAGAGAAATCTACAGAGTTGAAAATAGCATCAACTTACAAGACATGCTTGAGCCCGAAACTGTTAAAATATTGGGACTTTCCATAAGAATTCAACATGTACTTTGTATCTCTAATATACCTTACTCTCTGTAAACACCCAATATATATTTATTAAATTAATATACTGCAACAATAAATCTAAGTAAACAATACAAATCCAATTTGTAAAGAAAAGAGGGCCAAATGTGCAGAGAGATAAAATTTCAATATGGTGGCTGACATTCTAAATGCAAAAGAAACTTCCACAATATTCCTGGATTGCATGTAAAAGAGAAATGGAAATGATACTTTAGGGTAGTTCACTGAAATTACAACCAAACCTGACTGCTCCTAGCCGAACATCTGACTAATACAGGACAATTATGAGTATATTCATCAACCTATGGCAGTTACGAGTTGCATATATAGTGGTGTGTATGTCTGCACGTGTATTGTGTGTGTGTGCAGTTGAATTTTTTAATTAAACACATTTAAAAAGTTTGACTCTGATGTACAGAGTTTGAAAGAACCTCACTTCATTGTTGTGTATGATAATCCACTGCCAGACAGACTGTAAGTTTCTCGCTTTCCTTGAATCTATCAGAAAACTGAGGTTGCAGGACAACCTACTAGCCCAAAATCTGAGGAACAAGAAGTATCTGTAGGGAGAGATAAGACAGCTTGCTGACCTGGGGCAGACACAGTCAGACACTGGTAGAAAGAACCTAGACAGAATAGTTAATGAATTGGTAGAGGCTGCATGTGGGCTGGTAGGAGAATGTGGAGGCCCTGGCAGTTTCCCTTACAGGAAAGTTCGCACCCTCCTGCAAGCTCTTCTCCAGGAGCTCCACCAGGAGCACAATAAGAAAGCATAATAGCAGTCTCTGCTGAAAGGATCAAGAACCCCACCCGCCTCAACCAGGACCTTCTCCTTTATCTCTCCTGTGAAACAAAAGTTTCACCTAAGAGAAGGAATGTAGCCAACGCTGCCACCCTTAGGACGCTGGGGAAAACCCACTGCAGCTGAGGAACAGAAAACACTCTCTATTCCTAGTTTCAGTTTGTCCAGGACTGAAGGGGAACTTTCAGAGCTCCAACTGGAAAAGTCCCTGACTGGGTGCAGCACTAGAATATCTACAGGGCCCAAAACTACAGCTGAGGGAGGGAGAGGAGTACTGAGAAGACCACACCCTTGTTAAGATGGGAACCTTCGGTTTGCTTGTCTGTCTTTATCCCTCATTCAAGTTTATGAAGGCCTGTTCTCAGTAGGCTGGGCTTCTCATGGACATCTAGTGTTAGGCAAAGAGTTCTTAGGTGTGAAAACACATCATCCATACAATTTTTGAAAAGTCGTACATTTAGTTTTTATCAAAATTTGAAACTTTTGCTCTGCAAATGATACCATTGAGAGAATGAAAAAACATGCTAGAGGTTGGGTGAAAATATTAGCAAATCATGTATTCCCCCAAAAAATGACTCATATATAAAGAACTCTCAACATTGAACAATAAGGAAACAATGCAATTTTCAAAATGAGCAAAAGATTAGAAGCAACATTTTTACCAGGGGAAATATAAAGCTGGACAAATAGATAAGCATATGAAAAGATGTCCATATTATTAGCCATTTATGGAAATACAAATTGTAATTAGTAACACTCTTATAATCAGACAAATGAACAAACAATAAGAATTTAAGAAGTATCTAAAATATATCACTTCTTATAAAAGGTTCTGAGAAAGAAAAATATCAGCACCATTGCAATTTGCTAATTTTTTTTTTTTTGAGACGGAGTTTCGCTCTATCACCCAGGTTGGAGTGGAATGGCGCGATCTTGGCTCACTGCAACATCCACCTCTCAGAGTCAAGTGATTCTCAGACCTCAGCCTCCCGAGTAGCTGGGACGACAGGTGTGTGCCACCATGCTTAGCTAATTTTTGTATTTTTAGTAAAGATGGGGTTTCACCATGTTGGCCAGGCTGGTTTCGAACTCCTGACCTCAGGTGATCCACCCGCCTCGGCCTCCCAAAGTGCTGGGATACAGGCATGAGCCACTGTGCCTGGCCTGCAATTTGCTAATTTTTATTAAAGGTAATAGTCGAGGTAACAATGGGGTGTCTTTAAGAACTGGGAAATATGGTTTTCCTCTGAGAACTAAGTTTTGATTCAGCATTAAATGGATTCAGGTTAAAAAGAGCAGTTACCACAGCAAGTGACTGCAAGGCTTCCAAGGCAGCCTGTGCCCTGATCACGATATTCACATACAAGAAGACTGAAAATCAGACTGCCAGTCATCAAAAACCAAAATACTTAGAGGTGGCTGATAAGTAATCATGATACCCAAGCCCCCAGTGCTCCTACTCTCTCCCCAGACACTCTGGAACTCCCCCACAATCCAGCAGTTGGCAGAGCAGGGAGCCTCCAACAGTGCCCCCCTCCTGCTGGCACTCTGCTTGACTGGAGCCCATGGCGTACGGGTTGTTATACATTTAGAATATCCTCCCTGAATCGTTCACTCAAGTAGTTTAATCACTGATGTATCCTCAGAAAAGGCAGCATCCAAAAGACACAGTGTGCCCAATAGAACATTTCCTGGGGTTGAGGATACACTGTTATGCCCCCCATCATACACAAAAGGAGGCTGCAGACTTTGGGACCTTAACATCTTTTAACATTTAAATCCCATAGCATCCCCCGTTTTGATTTCCGGCTAACCAAGCTGGGTGGGCAGACACTGGCATGGACTAGGCTTACCAGTTACAGTTGTCATTGTGAATGAAGATTGACATTCTGATTTTACAGGCTAGTCTCTTGAGAGCTCACCCTAAGAGCAGGTTAGTATGAGTGAGCATCCTCAAGTCTGAAGGCCGCCTCTCCAGTGTGCTCAGTTCCCCATGGGGAATGCCCCCAGTAAGAGGTGGGAGGAGCCAGCCAGTCTCTCCGATAACCCCTCTCTGCTTATACAGGCTTATCCCTGGGAACTTCTACCATCATCAGTAGTTATTGAACATTAGTTTTCTACATTAATACATCATGTCATTGTCTTTAAGCAGCGATGAAACCTGTAACAGTTGTTTCAACCTTCTCTGAGGCTCATTTTAACATCAAGAAGCAATCTCTAACCTGCAGGGCTGGGACTAGGGTGAAGTGAGTAAGATGGTTAGGGTGCAAAATTTAAGGAGGCATTCACTCTCAGGGTCCTGTCAGTGCCCTGAGCATATTTTAGGTCAGCTTTGTTGTGTCACCTGTATCTCCAGCTCCAGTGAAGGGAAGTAAGTCACTGGTGATGACATCACCTGAGCTTATGGAAGGTGAGGAGAACCAAGTTCTTGACCTTTCTCTTCTCTCCTTTTTGTCACTAACATTCTTGAAAAAATATGTTCTACACCAGCAATCTCTCCCTCCTCTTTCTATTCACATTTTTATCTATTTTCATCATTTTATAGAAACTACTCTAAGATCACAATATGCAAAGTTTGTTGGCCTTATTTTAGCTTTTCTCTAAATAGTATCTCCTCAGCTTTTGACACTGACCGTGGGAAAAGGTTTGTGTCTGATTCACCATATTTTTATATCTATCACAGATCACAGCGATTGGCTCCTAGAAAGCACTAAGTAAATTTTTATTGAAAAAATAACTTCTTTCGTTGACAAAAGAAGGAAAATCATTCCCCTTTTGTTGTGTTCTCACAGCATTTTGTTCATGGGATCTTGTACTGTCATTCATATTTACTCATCTGTGTTCCAGAGGGATTGAGAGCAGTATCTGTGTCTCATAGTTCTTTCTATCCCAGCCTAGCAATGGGCCTGACATATAATAGGTGTTCAGTAAAAGTTTGTGGAATAAATAAAATTGGTGACTAATGACACAATGATGATGTTCTAGTTACTCCAGTGATTTGTCATAAATCATTTCAAAATATAGTGGCTGACATGGTTTGGCTGTGTCCCCACCCAAATCTCATCTTGAATTGTAGCTCCCATAAGTCCCATGTGTTGTGGGAGGGACCTGGTGAGAGATAAGTGAATCATGGGGTGGTTTCCCCATACTGTTCTCATGGTAGTGAGTAAGTCTCACAAGATCTGATCATTTTATAAGGAGCTTCCCTCTTTTGCTTGGCTCTCATTCTCTCATGTCTGCTGTCATGTAAGATGTGCCTTTTATGATTGTGAGGCCTCCCCAGCCACGTGGAACTGGGAGTCCATTAAACTTCTTCTTCTTTATAAAATACCCAGCCTCTGGTATGTCTTAACAGCACTAAAACCAGTTAATATAGTGCGCTAAAACAATAATCGTTTATTTCCTCACACTTTTCTGTTGGTCAGGAATCCAGGAAAAGCTAGGCTGGATTGTTCTCACTGCTTAAGTGACAGAGGGGGAGGGGCCACTGATGTGGTTGCAGTCAGATGTCAGAGCTGCAGGAATCTGAAGGCTTGACTGGGGCTGGATGAACCCCTTCCAAAGTGGCGTACTCACTCTGCTGGCAAGTTAGTGCTGTCTGTTGGTGAGGGAGGTCTGTTCCTCTCCTTATGGGCCTCTCTACAGGCCTGCTAGAGGGTCCTCATGACATTGCAACCAGCTTCCCCCAGAGTAAGTAATCCCAAGGTGAAAGCTATGATGCCTTTTATGACCTAGACTCAGAAGTCACATGCCTTTTTATATCCTCCACATTTTACTGGTCACACGGAACCCACATTCAGTGTGGGAGGGGGACTGAATATCAGGAAGTGAGGATAATTAGGGCTGACTTGGAAACTAGGTACAATAGATGATTGACCATGAAAGAAGAATTTCAGATTAAGGCAAAGCTATTCTCCAGGCACACTTCTAAAGGTAATTGTAAGCTATGAAGCCTAGAAGAAATAGTTGTTGCCTGATTAGATGGCCCTTATCTTTGAAGATATGGGCATCTGGATTAATTGTATTTCTCTCTGCCACCTATAGTAATACCTCAGTTCTCTCCTGATGAAGTTGCTGACAGTCTATAAGGAATTAGTCTTTACTCATCCCCCAAACAGCACACCCATCTCGTAGAACACCAGACCAGAGTCTGGGGTTGGTTTAAGCTTAAGCAGCCTGGACTTTTCTTTGGGCAGGAACATGATTTTATTCCTCTGGTGCATTGAGGCTGCAATTAGGTTTTAGGATAAAGTGCCAAATGCATTTATCTGTATCCCCTGTGGCGTGTCCCAAGGCCCAGTGACAGCAGGACTTCTGGTTCTGATGTATCCTCATAGAATCATCTGCACTCAGAGGAGCCTGGAGGAAACCCATCCCTGCCAACTGCCCCTGGGGTCCTTTTACAAGATAAAGAGAAGGAGAAACTCCAAGGAAGGCTGGAGGAAACCCATGAGAATCACATATTCCTTGGCTACAGATTTAATGACAAGTGCCCTTCTGAACCGGGGGGAGCATCCAGTGTGTTTACTTATCCATTTTTTATTCCGTTACTTGTAATGCTTCAGAAGAGATAAATTTCAAGGATCAAGAATAAAAAATAAAATATAAATACATACTCAATGTAATAATTGGGAAAAAAGATTGTGGAATACATGTCTTTTTTATTCATGGAAAACAAGCAATTTTGGAGGGTAGGGGCAAATTTTTTTTTTGAAGTTAAATATTCCTGTATCTCAGTGTTTACACTGTTTTTTTAAAATCAAAACATGGTCTAAAACCTGAATTATCCAAATAAGAACTCTAAACATTATTTTTGAATGTGTCATTATTTTTTAAATTTAAATATGGCTCTGTTTTTAGTCTACAGGCTGAATTTATGTAAATGATGATTTACCAAATTCTTATATTAATTTTAACTTAGCTCCGCTGATACCTTATTATGCACTAATTCAACACTCATAAATTCTATGGACCTTTTACCTTTGCTTTATTAACAACCTCAGTGCGATTAGTAAAAAGAAATCTTTAAGCTATGAAAACACTCCGTATCAGTTATGAGCCTAGAGTTGGCCTTTGAATTGTAAACTATTTCTTAGGAATAAATTAGTTCTGTAAAAATGTTAAACACTCTTAGCAAACCATATTGCATGGATTCCAGAATGTACAATTTTTCAAATTTAAATATCTTCGAAATAAGATGCATCTGAGCATGATTCTTAGGTTCCACGAAATGCAGTTCGTTATTGCTTTGGTGTACTAGCCCATGCTCCAGTGGCCTGGAAAAGGCTGTGAAGGCGCCTGACATAGGTAGCTAGGTCAGTCATCTACTTCCTGTTACTTTACCAAGAAATAATCAACAGAAAGAACTACCAGAGAAAATGGAAACAGGGCCGCTTTTGATGAAAGAGGCTAAAGATTGGTTTTTGAAAAACGAACCAGTATCCAAAAACCTAAAACCAAATGCTCCGACCTGCTTTGTCCCTTACACATCTTGCATACCTGCTCCTAGCTTTGTCCATGCTAATTCCTTGGCCAAGAATGCTCTTCTCTCTGCTCTTTGTCAAGCTAATTTGTCTCCTGTCCTTCATGTTTTTTCCCTTATATGTCACCTCCCCAGAGAAATTCCCTGACTCCCAGAGTAAAGCCAAAACCCCATGATCTCACTTTGCCTTCGTTGTACTTACAATTTCTAATTATATTATTTTTGAATTCGCTAAATTGCTGTCTTCCTTAATATATTCTAAACCCCCTAGGTCAGGAGCTCTCCCTAGGGCAAGGTGGCTTTCTATAATGGATGCTGATGAAATAAGTTAAGTGAGAACAAAAATGAATGAACAAATAAACACCCCCAGCAGTACACGTACATCATATCCTGCTACTTTTTGATAAATTCGATGTAGATAATTTGAAAGACCACACGGGTTCAGCAGAGTCCTGGCAGCAGTTTAGGTGCCAATGAGGGAATTTAATTCATTTGTTACCAATATTTGATAGTAAAATATTTGACATTTTATATCTACAATAAAAAATGCAGGCTGGCTGTGGTGGCTCACACCTGTAATCCCAGCACTTTAGGAGGCTGGAGGTGGGTGAATCACCTGAGGTCAGGAGTTCGAGACCAGCCTCACCATCTCTACTGAAAGTACAAAAATTAGCCAGACATGGTGGTGCATGCCTGTAGTCCCAGCTACTTGGGAGGCTGAGGCAGGAGAATTGCTTGAACCCAGGAGGCAGAGGTTGCAGTGAGCTGAGATGGCGCCATTGCACTCCATCGAGAGACTCATCTCAAAAAAAAAAAAAAAAAAAAAAGCAGAAGTTTCTTTGCTACTAAAAGTTCAGTTTAGATGAAATTAGATATGTGTATTTACTACTGTATCTCATTTAAAACAACCTTGAAAGCTTTGGTTGTGGTACACAGGAATTGCTTTAATTGGGTCATTTCTTTGAGAAGAATAAGAAGGAATTTTAAGGAAGAGGTAATGGAGAGCAGAGATATTTTTGCAACAAGCCTTATAAAGGTAAAAAAAAAAATGCAGAAAAACATTGGATTGCACAATTGCATTGTCCAAAAAGGAAGAAGATTTTTGTAAGAGGGACTTTGGTGATGTTAGTAATGGGTGGGGATACAGGAGAAGATATCTCAGAATCATACAAAAAGTATAGAACATTTACAGAAAGGAAGGAGGGAAAAAAACCAAAATATATAACATATTATAAACTCCTAGCCCAAGAAAGATCCTGGGAAATTTCCAGGAGGTCTTGTCTGGTCAGAAACTCTACATGAGTTTGCACATGCTGCGTCCTGCATGAAGATGTTGAGTTAACGTGCTAGGAGGAAACTCTAGTCCAGGCCCTGCTCACTAAGCCCTGGAGGAAGGGTATCTTATTCTCAAGAACACCAAGTTCCCATGGGTGCTAGTAGAGGCCCTTGGCTACGGTCAATGGAAAAGAATATTTCAGCATATTACTGTTTCTTTAGAGAACCATCTTCATTATTTTTAATTTTTAAGATAATACTATTTTTTTCCTCTATAGATTTCAGGTTCTTGGGAGGTACTGAGGAGTTAACTTCTGAGGTTGGAGAAAATGGCCCTTGATCTGCCCTTTCCTTTTATCTGAAAGACTCTCAAATTATGTAATAAACCTTTGTTCATGTTCCTAAAACAGAATTGACTATAAAAGACAATCAAGATATGCCAGATACATTTGGGTTTCATCCAAAAATGTTTAGTTCCTGAAAGACCAGTTCCTTTGTAAGATGGCCTCACCCTTAAAGGATTTCATAACAAAGCTGAAAACAGTTATGTTGAAGTGTGGCTACAGTATTTGCTTAATTTAGAGCAGATTCTACTTACAGGGAATCAGAAACTATATTATACTCCATTGTGATAATAGTTTCTCCTTGTTCCATACATGTTTATATTACTGTTGAATTATATATTCTTTAAAGACATATTGGATGAATAATCATTACAGCCAAAATATGCTGATAAATTAATAGATGCCTGGCACTGAGCTAAGTGATGATTTTTTTATATGAAGCAAAGGTACTCTTCTTTATTGTTGATGCAGGAATGTTAAACACTCTGAAAGGTAGGGATAATAAAGTTTAGGCATTTGAGAAGGATAATTTCTGTGTATAGAACCTTGGGATGACAGGCCTTCAGAATTAACTTTTTAAAATAATACATAGATTAGGCACAATGTGATCATGCTTAGTGCTTTAAACTTTTAAAATTGATTAATTATATAAGGTTGGTGTTACAATTCATGTAAAAGTATGTTCTTTAGAAAATATATTGCACGATCTGGCATATCATTTATGGTCCTGATAAATGATAAAAACTGATAGTTTTTCAAAAGTGGTATAAAAGGTAAGGATTTAATTGCAGTAGATACTTATATGTTTATATGCACAAACACAGATAGGGTTACACAAATACTTCTCACCATTTCATCATCTACTGATGTATCACAAACTGCTGCAAAATTTAGTGACCTAAAGCAACAGTCATTTTATTGCATTTCACTCTTGTGTGGGTCAGAAATCTGAGCAGGGCTTTGCTGGGTAGTCTCTATTCCATGTAGGGTCGATGGAGGTCACTGCAAGATAATCAGCTGGTGGATGGGTTGGTCTGGAGGATTCAGTAAAAAACCAGTGGAATCCGACAGGGGATACTGGAAGGCGGGGGCTCAGCTGGCATTATGATCAGAGGATGACCAGAGGCCACACACAAGTGGCCTTTCTAGTATGGCAATCTCAAGCTAGCTGAACTTTTCACATGGGAGCACAGGTCTCCAGAGAAAACATTCCAAGAGACCCCAGTTTCCTTATGGCTTAACTTAGAAAATCCTAGAATATCACTTCTTCCATATTCTATAGTTAAGCAAGTCACTGAGGCCAGCTCCTTCAAGAGTAAGGAACAAGACTAGTTCTCAACGGGAAGAGAGCAAAGAACATATGGCCAACTTTAATCTACATACACCTTGACCAGCTGATGAAGTGTCTAGAACACAACAACTATCCATAGACTCTCTACATCAACAATCTTGGAACATGTAAGCCTGGATGGACAATGTCTACTTCTGCAGTGTGTTCTGGTCTCCTGCCAATGGAAAATCAATCAAATCCCCAGCTTTAAGCAGTGGATTCCTGTGGTACGTGGCTGCCCCACATCTTCTGCTAAGCCATTATAACCAAAACGTTTTTGGTTTTTTAAAGAAAGAGCCTCACTCTATCACCCAGGCTGGAGTGCAGTGGCCCGATCTCACTCACTGCAACCTCTACCTCCCAGGTTCAAGCGATTCTCGCGCCTCAGCCACCCGAGCAGCTGGGATTATAGGCACCTGCCACCAAACCAGGCTAATTTTTCTATTTTGTGGAGATGGGGTTTTGCCATGTTGGCCAGGCTGGTCTTGAACTCCTGACCTCAGGTGATCTGCCTGCCTCGGCCTCCCAAAGTGTTGGGATTACAGGCATGAGCCACTGCACCCAGCCAAAAAAGTCTTTTTGTGCATCCTGTGTTTATTTATTAGTTTCAGAACTTTTCCCAGTCATAGGATCACAGAAGGTCAGAGCTGGAAGGGACCCCAGAAATAGTCTAATTTCATTTTACAGATGAGGAAGTTTAGGTTCATGTGACCTAAAGTCAGAAACTGATTAGTGACAGAGCCACAGCCTAGATCTCCCGTTGCAATGCGTGAAGAGCTTAGGTAATCCTGATTTATCCATGGAATAGACAGCCTATTTACCTGATTCTTCTCTTAGAAACAGTCCATCTACCATGATTTGCCTTCCTACTTCATCATGAAGCATTTAAAAAGAAACTATTCATTCCAAGTTCAACAGTTTAATCTTCAAGTATCTAACTCATTTTTTCTCAGTCCATATTTAACAAATGTTTACTGAGCATCCACGAAGTTGACAGCACTGTCCCTAGCACCAGCCTATGCAGCTGAACAAATACAGACACACTTTCAGATGGGGGCTGCCTGCAAAGATGCTTCCCTTCTAATTAGAAAGTCAGAGGACACATTTCACAATAGTCACTTTACTCTAGGTCATATATTTGATTACGCTACTTTAAGAACCTCTCTAGGCTGGGCGCAGTGTCTCACACCTATAATCCCAGCTACTCTGGAGGCTGAGGCAGAAGAATCCCTTGAAACCAGGAGGCGGAGGTTGCAGCAAGCCAAGATCCCGTCTCTGCACTCCAGCTTGGGCAACAGCGAAAGACTCCGTCTCAAAAAAAAAAAAAAAAGAAAAAAGTACTTCTGTAACACAGTTCCCTATCCTCCTTTGTTTGCATAACAGACCAAAGGGCCAAGGCTTCTTCCCTTAGAAACAGCCCATCTGTTCTAAGGATTCTGAGATTTTTACCTATCCAGAGCATCAATTTGGAATGGGTGTAAGACTACCCACAAATCAATGTGATGGTCCAGTTGTAACTGTTCCTTTTGTTTCACCAGACGTTTGCTCATTAGATGAGGTGACTGATAGCTCTGACTTTCTGGACCACAAGGACTCTAGGTGGCTGCCCTAAGTACAGTCGTGGTAGCTGGGATTTCTTGTTTATATAGTGCCCGGGCACCATTAGCTTTTGTCTTCTGCTGCAGCTAATGTGTCTTTCTCCTGGGGGAGGGGGAGGGGAGGGGGGAGGGGGAGGGGGGGAGGGGGACAGGACCCACCTCTGACGGTGACACCTCCTCGACATCACGTCCACGCTGGTACTCAGCTCCCGGAACTGGGCGGGATCCCTCTTCCCCGCTCAGCTGGGAGATGCCCCAGGCGGGCATCCCCGGCTCTGGGCGGCGAGGTTAGCAGCCCACCCCCATCCACTCCGGGGAACTCCGAGGACCACATGAAGGCAGGTGGTTCCGGGGAGAAACGTGGAAGTGAGGGGGCACCCAAGGCCGGCGGCGCTCGGTTGGGGGCCACAGTTGGCTCCCCCGTGGGCTCTGGGCCGAGCCGCTCCGCCCGTGGGGGAGGAGAAGGAGCCGGATGGGCGGGTTCAGGCGCGCGCGGCGGCGGGTCCCGGGGCCGCCAGCTCCTCCCCGCGAGGGTGCCTGTCCGCCGCTCGCCGCGCTGAGGCAGTGCGGGGCGGGCGCGCCTAGGCTGCCGCCCAGCGCCCTCGCCGCGGCCATGCCCGGGCCCTAGCGCGCCTGCCGCAGCCCGCGCCCCGCAGCCCCGCAGCCCCGCGCCCGCCGCCACCTCTTCAATGGGCAACCTGCTGGGCGGGGTCAGCTTCCGCGAGCCCACCACCGTGGAGGACTGCGACTCCACCTGGCAGACCGACTCGGAGCCCGAGCCCGAGGACCGGGGCCGGGCGGCGGCAGCGAGGGCCCGGGGCAGGAGCCCGAGCAGCCCGCGCAGCCCCCGGAGCGAGCCGGCGGGCGGCCCAGCGCCAGCCCCGCGCCGGACGAGGACGCCGAGGCGGCGGGCGCCGAGCAGGTACGCGGCCCAGTGGTGGCCTCGGGTCGGGTTGGGTCGGGCCGGGGTGCCCTAGACAGGGGCGAGCGCAAAGCCGCCCTCGCACGCAGAGGACAGGGGCGCCCGGCGGCTGCTCGCCTTTGAGACCCGGCCCCTCCGCGCCGCGGCTGACCCGCCTGGCGGTGGAGCCCGGGGGCCTGCAGGAGTCCAAAGCGCCGGAGCCGCCCACTGCCGGCGTGGGGCCTGGCCGAGGGCACGGCGGGGAAGTCCCCTCAAGGCAGAACCCAACTTGAATGGGTGTTTTCTTTGCCTTTGCAGCGCAGCTGGGTTATGCGAAGGTGGGGGTGGGAGGAACCTGTCTAAAAATAGAGGATTGTGACAACTCCCCTAGTGAGTGTTATTGGGAGAAAAAAAAATTAACTCAGAGTAAGATGGGGCTACAAGAACAGGCAGCCAGCGCTCTCCCCCTACAGTGGGGGCTAAGCCGTCAGAAGTGTAGACGGCCCTTGTCTGAAGTTCATACGTCACTGTTCTGCCCAACTCAGGCCTTTCAACCTAGGATTCAGGGCACTCTTCACGAATCTTATTTCATCAGAAGACTTGTTGATCCAACTGTGCTTGAACCATTTGAGTAATACGGCTTGGAGAGGTTAGTCAAACGATAAATAACCCCCTTAACCTCTGATGGACTGAAAATAATCAGGAACTTTTAAAAGGAGGAAATATATACCCGACCCTCAGAAGAAGCGTGTACATCCTTGAGGTGGTTCAGGTTTGCCGCTCCGCATTAGGCCTTTCTCTTTATCAGCTATGGGCAATCGAGATTGGGAAAATGGAATCCAAAGTCCAGTGTGACCAGAGAGTTTTGGGGGAATCATTACCTCAATATTACAGCTAATGCTGCCTCAACCATCTTGATGAACAACTCTGTTTATGATTTGCTCCTTACCTAAATGAAGTCTTAGTGCAGGCTCTGTGCTAAACGTGTTATTTAAATGAACTACAATCTTGGGGTGGGAGTTTGCTGTGTGGTCTCTATTTTAGAGAAAACTGAGGCTTAGAGAGAAAGGAAAACTTGCCCAAGATCATTGAGGGAGAGGATGATGCAAACCTAAGTCTATCACTAATAACAGAGCCTTGGACTTGTGGAATTGTGAATTTCCATCTGCCCCTGTGTCTGGTTTGCTGCTGTTGTTTTGCATTGCTAATTCAATCGTATTAAATTATTAGATGCTGCATTCTCATGTTTTTCCCTTCCATTTGTCTCCCAATTAAGTAACCTCCTACAGAAATTTGGGATATCAAAAAACACCAGCTAAGATTCAATCCTACTAACCAGGTCCATCTATATAAAACATTTTAATTAAAAAAAAACATTTTAATAATGTTTCAGTTAATTGCAACTCGAGTAACTAGTACACTACACCAGCCCTCCTATTCCCTTTTAATGATTAATTTTTCTTGTTAGTTATCAACATCTGACTTCCAAAAAAATATCTGCTTTTCAATTTTGCCTTTTGATTTTCAACCCCATTTGTTGTCTCTTCCTTAGAGTCAATCTACTTGCAGGTAATACTGGAGCTGCTTTTAAAGCGTATCCCAGACGGACTCCTTCACACTGCTTCCATTGCATCATCCTAGTCCCTCTGAATATTGGACAAATGATGGTGACATTAACGAAGACAGGGAAGTCTAGGGAGAATGTAGCTTTAGAGGTTAAGTCAAAGATTCTCTTGAGTTTGATATCCTATTAGACATCCAAGTGGAATTGTTGGATAGTTAATTATTTGTTGGGTAGTTACATTACATCTATGAAAGGAGACTTAGCCCAGGACTAGAGTCCTCAGCATCTGAGATCAATGGTATTTAAAGTCATGGGAAGATAAGGGGTTATCAAGGAATGATGAAGAATGAGGGCCCTGGGCACCCCTCCATTTAGAGGGTATGAAGAGGAGGAGGAGCCAAAAAAGGAGGCTGACAGGAGGGGGCCCAATGAGACAGGAAATAAACTAAGAAAGTATAGTATCCTGTAAGTCAAATACTGATAGTGTTTCAGGAAGGAAGGATACTTTAATTGACCCAGTGCTGTTGGGAGGTCACCTGAGGTGAACATTAAGAAATGGTTTGGCAAGATGGAGATTTACTGGTGAAGTTCACAAGAACTATTTTGTTGGAGTGCTGAGGACAACAGCCTGATTGAGGTGGGTCATGGGAAAATGGGGAAATAAGAGAAGGAGACAGAAAGTCTGGGCAATTCTTTGGTGGTGATCTATAAGAAAGGAGCAGATATATGGATCTGTAATTGAGGATAGACTTGGGTCAAGGAAGGTTTTGTATGTTTAAGATTAGAGATACTACAGCATGTTGGAGATCCAGAAGAGGGGGGAAATTTCGATGATCCAGGGAAGAGGAACACTATGTTGTTGAACAACAGAATCCTTATTTGAGCAGGTGAAAGAGGTCTAGGCAGAGAGTCCAGAGGGAATAGGGGTTGGAAGAGCAGGAGCAGATGCTGGCAAGATACAGTCATTCTTATGATAATCCTGAGAAATAGGTAGGGCATGAGTCATTGTCTTTATTTCACAGATGATACAACTAAGATTCAGCTAGATGATTTGCTTAAGGCCTCACAAATATTAAGTAGCAGAGTTAAGATTCCTAGTCTTCTGACTCCAAGTCGTGGGCTACTGCTGCTACACCAAGGTTTCCACACATCCTTCGTTTTTAGTGTGACTGAGATTGATTCAGACCTGTACTTGGAACCCAGAGCCTGAGATTCTTGTTCTTCCACTGTCACTGGACTCTGGGTGGTGTTCAGCTTCTTCTCTGAGCCCTGATATCTTGTTTCTAAGATGGAAGCACTGTTGACTGTCAGTCAGGTGTGTTTGAATCAAATGAAATAATATACAAGTAAGTGCTTTGTAAATTTCTATACAAATGTAGGATGATGATTCATATGGTTGTAGTGGAGGCTAAATAGATTCAGAAACTTGCTAGGCAGAGCTGTTTTGAAACGTGTGCCAAGGACCAGAAATCAAGCTTTTCCTTGCTTACGTAACATGACAGAGTAACTAATGTTAAGCATCAGAAGATTTGGTGTTGAAGTAACTCCGTACTTGTAGTAATAGTGAGAATCACCCACTTCAAAAATGTGTGAAAATTACTTAGAGGATGCCAGTCTGTCAACACCGATGGAGGACAGGGGTTGAGGAGAAAAGAATTTGGGGCAAAGCTTTTAATGACTCTTAAAGGTCTAAAGTTTTTCTTTTCGTCATTGTCATCAGCACTTTCTCATACGTCGTAATAGTACATACAGGGAATGCAAATAGATTATATTAACCTGCATCTTATACTTTAAAAATTACTTCATGGTGATAGGAATTTTGCTTAGAGTTTAAATAGTATGAGTAAACTACCACATTTAAGTTATTTCAATTGGACATCATTCCATTTGAGAGCATTTTATTGCTTTGTGTGTATATATTTTAAATGTTTATATCACATTGTATCATTAAGTGAACAGATGATTATTCATGCCTTTGGGTATTTGTCATGGTGTCATAAAGGATGGAGTTTAGAAAGCTAGTTTTGAAATCCTTTCTTTTCTTATTACTTGACTTCCAAGTACAGCTAAATGTTGCAAATGACAATTTTCTTTGTAGAACGGATTTAGTATCTTAACACATTCTTAGTATTTTGTAAAATATTCTAAAATAAGTTTTATCATAGAATCACTTGCACAATCATTTGGTATGTCTTGAATTCCTTTTAGAGGTCTCTTTCTGATGGATACTGATCAACATTGGCCTCTATAGGTTTTTGGTTAATAATAAAGTGGTTTATTCAGTAATGTATCTTAGGACAAATGTTGTTGGTTCAAATAAGAAAAATAGGATGCTAATATTACTAGTAAGCATTAATAAAGGCACATTTATAATAGTTTTCATCAATGTGGACAGATTGACCAGTTTCAGGCTTTCTTTATGGATCTTCATTAGTTTAAGTTTGTTCTAGAAATTTCTTGCTGAACTTGTCTTGCGTCAACATGTAAATGGAGTTTCACTTTTTATTTCAGGGTGATGATTCCACTGAAGCAACTGCCAAACCAAAGAGAAGTTTTTATGCTGCGAGGGATTTGTACAAGTACCGACACCAGTACCCAGTAAGAGTATAGAATGTTATTTTCTAAAATGTAAACTGTTTTCCTTCTGTTTTTAAGTGTATGGTGCCACTGAGAAAACATGTGTGAAGGGTCCTTATAACTTTACTATGTTTCTTTGTGCTGGAGATTGATTTATTTTTTTCTTTAGCAGAATTTCAAAGATATCCGATACCAAAATGACTTGAGCAATCTTCGTTTTTATAAGAATAAAATTCCATTCAAGCCAGACGGTGAGTAACATATACTTGGTAAATTGCATTAAATAATCACATACACTTGGTTGTTTATTTTGTGGTTTATTTCATACATTGGATTTACTTTGCTCTGCAGTCTAATGTGTCCCCCATGTCCTAGATCATAGGTCTGTGAGCATGAACTTGGTAAATTCTGGAAGAGAGCTACGGATTAATGATACCTTCCCCACCACTTGTTTACATTGCTATTATCTGAAAGACAGTAGGGACAATTTTTGTCAGAAGAAAGAGAGGAGATATATAGAACCATAGAATTTTAGGTTATTAAGGAACATTGGAGAAGATCAAATTCAGCTTTCTCATCTCAAAGATTAGGTCACTAGGACTTAAAGCTTAGATGACTGACTTGCTCGTCACTTAATTGCAGGCTCCTGAGTCCACTGTTCTTTCCATTGTGCCATAGCTGAAAATTATTGAGAATGTGATTGTAAAGAGCTGTTTGTATTTAGAATTATCTTTCCTGTCAGTTTTCAGATTCAGGTATCAGCAATCTATAGCAATCCCTGTTTGAAGTTCCAATATTATGGGAAGGGAATGGCAGATACAGTAGATCTCCATCCAACTCTGCCAAATACACTTGTCTCCTTCCCAAACTCTGCAATTGCCTTATAGGACCTTTTCCAAACCCATAGTGAGAGATGCAGCTGCTATGGTTATATGACCACAACATCACATATTTCACTGAGGCATCATGCTGTGGTTCATGGTTGTCACCCTAATTTTATCCAGGTCACTCCCGCAAAGCTGGCTTCTCTCCCCAAGAGCTTTTTTCTGTGTGAAGTGGTCAGACTACCCTGGCTTCTGCTATTTTCTCTCCGTGGAAACTGAGCCAGTTCCATAGCAATGTGAGTCATGGAATGAAGGTGATAGATTGCAAGGCTTTTAAGTGGCAGGACCTTGCATTCTTTAGTGAACTAGCTCAAGGCAAGAGGTCTAAAGCCTGGATGGAGTTTGGGCAGAGGGAGTCCCAGTACTGTGTACTGACAGACCTACCAGTTGGGAGTTAATATTTAAGAACATTGCTGACATGACCAGATCTATTTGCCTTTGACTTTCTGGTGTCTCAAAAGTCTGCTGTGATTTGGAGGGAAACCTCTGGATAAAATTGCACAGTTGTATTTACTGATAGAAATGTGCTGCTTTATTTACCAATGGAAAAATATTGATTAAATTATTCATTTGGTTAGGACTTGGGGGGTAGGAATATCTTTGGAAGAAATGCAATGATAGATTGTTAATTTGAGTCTGATGTAAACTGCATACAATTTACTGAAAATAGCTTTAAATATTAAAAAATATTGAACATAAAACTATAATATTTAACTTTTTGTATCTACTAGGGAATTTATTTAATATTTTTGGTAATCTTTATTACAAAGTTTGTTTGAAATCTTATGATTGGTGAGGGTCAGAAGTTTTAGTTAAAGTAACAAAAAATGTTACCCTAGTTTATTTTATAAATTGTATCAACTCACTTTCCTCCCTAGTACACACACACACACACACACACACACACACACACACTCTACTTGCAGTAATCATCTTGCAATGGTATATTTTACTTATTAGGCAAGAGGAATGGTAGTTGGAAAGGAAAACAAATGGAAAATTAGAGGAAAATGGTTTCAACCTGCCAATAAAACTAACAATATGATTCAAAACAACTTTTTACCAAATCTTCTGAGAGTGGGCCTCTACTGTAAACTGGTGATCTCTGGAGGAAACAAGAATGAGATGAGTTATGTTTGGAGAAATATTATATTGCTGTGTTTTTTCTATAAGATGACTAAATGGCTAGTCAGTTGTAAAGACCTTGACAGACTTAGGAACTAGGAGGATTTTGTTTTTGTGAGTTCTTGTAGGGGAAGAATGGATGGGGTAAAAGGGCTTACTTAGAACCAGAAAAACCTATGTTCTACTCCAAGATTTACTTTTTTAGTAGTGTGTGACTTTGAACAAATTGCCCAGTTTCTTCATTACTAAAATTAGGATCATAACACTGGGAGCTTTCTGTGAAGACTAAGCTCGATAATGTACACTCTGTGTAATATGGGCACAGCACATAGTAAGCACTTACAACTTTTTTCTACGTTTTTCTTTTCTACCTTTCCTTCTGTTTTCTCCTCATTTATTTTCTTCCCTTTCTGCTCACCTGTCTTTCTTTTCCCCTAGGATACATTTCATTTTGGTCCAATCTAGCCTTTAAAGAACTATATAACTCCTAGGCAGGGATTGGCAAACTTTTTCTATATAGGGGCAAATAGTAAATATGTTAGGCTTTGGGGGGACATTGGCTCTATATTGCAACTATGCATCTCTGCTATTGGCCATAGACGGGACATAATTGTGAATGGCTATATTTCAATTAAACTTTATTTACAAAACAGCTAGCAGGCCACAGTTTGCCGACCCCTGCTTTTGAGTACATTGCCCAACAGAGGCTTCTGCAATTTGAAGTGCCATTTTTTTTAGATTTATTATATAACTGAGTATATGGGCATAGTGTATTCATCTTTTAAAGCATTTTTCTTGTGTGCTACTATTAAATTTAAACAAGTTTTAATATAAAACTCAAGTGATTCAAATTTTAAAATGTCTTTGCAATGTTTTAAATGTCTGGTTCATTTTTAAATATTTACTATTTAGGTGTTTACATTGAAGAAGTTCTAAATAAATGGAAAGGAGATTATGAAAAACTGGAGCACAACCACACTTACATTCAATGGTAAGTTACATATTATTTCTCTTGAACCATGTCCTATTTAATCATTTATGTTTTCCAGACAACATTAATAGAAAAATTTTATTTTTTAAAAAAATAGGCTTTTCCCCCTGAGAGAACAAGGCTTGAACTTTTATGCTAAAGAACTAACTACATATGAAATTGAGGTAATGCAAGCTCATTTCATTTTATACAAGGTGGCCAAATAATATTGCTGTTTTACTGTCCTTGTAGTTACTGAATCATTTCAGTTGACTTTTTTTTCCATTTTTTATATTAGGAATTCAAAAAAACAAAAGAAGCAATTAGAAGATTCCTCCTGGCTTATAAAATGATGCTAGAATTTTTTGGAATAAAACTGACTGATAAAACTGGAAATGTTGCTCGGGCTGTTAACTGGCAGGAAAGATTTCAGCATCTGAATGAGTAAGTAAAGCCCCTGTGATAAATCAGGGGCCAGCACAATTGTTTTCCCTTGGTCAGACTTCTCTGTGAAACATAGGAACATCTAGCACCTGAGATGGACCCAGGAATTTGGATTCAAAAGCTAATCTGAAATGCATTACATTCCTGTACCATATTCTAAAATAAAACAAAATGACAGCAAAAAGGAACAAAATTTTAGGTAGAAACACAGCTATTCAGCTTCAGATCCGTTTCTCCCCTGAAACCTTCCTACTGCCCACAGCCAAATATTGCCTGTCTCCCTCCTCCTTATGCCACATTTTTTTTGTAGTTTATTGTTATTGCTTGTGTACAATTTTGTGTATCCCTTCTTGTAGGCTATAAAGCTTTGTGGGGCACAACCTGTGTCTAAGTATAACGCTTTCTTAAATTAAATTCATGAATTAAGCCTATGATGTATAAAAATCATTTTACAAGAATGAGATGGGCCAGTACTTTTTCTAAAACAGAGAAAATTACACTTGTCTTCACTATTAGGTAGAAAACAAACTCATTTTTGGTTAATAAATTGCAAAACTTATGAAGAAAATTTTAACAGTTTATTTGTAATCGTTTTGCTGTATACATTTGCTTGGATGTTTATAACTTTTATTAATACGCATAACCAAGGTTTATTTTTCTTAATATTTTCTTCATGTGCAAACTGTCCGTTTTTCATTATATTTAAATTTTGACTAATTACAGTTACATTTAAACTAATTATAGTTTAATTATTTATGAGTGCTGGCCTATGTAGCCACCAGCTTTAAAGTACTTTTAAGCATATTATATAATTCGCTAAGCTAAGCAAGTACTGAGACCAAAAAAAATACAACCTAAGCAATTTTTCTTTGGCCACAACAATCTGAGTTTAGTGTATCAGTTAACTAATTTTTCTGTGTGTTTTTATAGATTGCTTTGGTAAAATGGGTATGAATATTAATGTTAAGCCTTCTTTTTACTTTATTACTTATAATCAATGATATTAAAATGGTAGTTTGTACTAATACACTAAACATATGGGCATAAAGCTTTATATTCCTGACTAGAAGATCCATTAACTCATAACTCATAACTCAAGTTAAATTTGACTTAAATTTATATAAATAGGGCACTTAAAGCATAAGTATATATACCTCTACCAAGCAATGCAGGTAGCTCTGGACAAAGTTTCTAAGCACTTACGTTACACTGTGAAAGAACTGTATGCAGGTAGCCTGTTGACGTGAAAGACAACAAAAGGAAAAGTAAATCTTTTGAAAGGATACTACCTCATCTTTCATAATTTTAGAGACTCACCTCAAACTTGTTAGTTTTTGATTGGAATAGGAATCTTGCATAGTAGATTTTTGTGGAATGAAAATGATGAACAAAATATGGTCTTCAGCTTAAATCTCAGAGTTTTTTTTGTCATATCATCTGATTTATAGGTGGAAAGTCTTTTTTTTTTTTTTTTTTTTTTTTTTTTGAGACGGAGTCTTGCTCTGTCTTCCAGGCTGGAGTGCAGTGGTGTGATCTTGGCTCACTATAACCTCCGCCTCCTGAGTTCAAGCAATTCTCCTGCCTCAGCCTCCTGAGTAGCCAGGATTACAGGTGCCCACCACTACGCCTGGCTAATTTTTGTATTTTTAGTAGAGACGGGGTTTACCATGTTAGTCAGGCTGGTCTTGAACTCTTGACTTCAGGTGATCCGCCCGCCTCAGCCTCCCAAAGTGCTGGGATTACAGGCATGAGCCACCGTGCATGGCCACAGTCTCTTTTAAAGGCTGTAATCAAACAATTTCCAGGCTTGAGGCAGGGGAGGGAGCCTGAACTAACAGTCACTTCTTACTCCTCTGCCCCATCCTTTCTCTACCACCTATACCCCTTTTCCTTTATGTATTGCATAGAGCTTTTCCAGCTGTGAATTAACTGCCTTAAAATCTACCAGAAAACACATTTCTTCTCTAGTTTAGTTGCAAAAAAAACTTTATTGGCTAGATTTGAACAAATGATAGAGGATTCTATGAAAACGTCTATTCTATTTTATTCTTCAATTTGGTCCATTTCTGACTTATTCTTAAATGTCATAACTTATTTGTATTTTAATGTCTATAGCATCTTGAGTAGTTTAGAGTAGGCAGGGAACTCAATATATTTATAGTAGCTAAGCAGAGGAAAAATATTGAATCAAAGTGAAATAAAATAACATTGAGTGAAAAGTGACCTTGACTAAAAAGAGGCAAAATATTTTCAAACATGAGAGTACAAATATATGAACCAACCACTAAGATGTGTTTTCAGTTTTGTTTGTAATCAGCTTGGATTACTGAGCCATATTTAGATCCTGGGATGCCCTCTAAGTTTTATTTTCTGTTTCCTGGTTCTCACCTTGTACATCTTTTCTCTTTACCTACCTAGTCTTCCTGCAATTTCAACACTATTTGCTACTCTTAACCTCTGTCTGGAACCCCAGCTTCTTTCTTTTGCCTATTATACAACCCTAAGATGGTTTATACACTGTAAGGGTTTTAGCCACTCTTCTCTATACCATTTAGTCTTCCTCTATACCATTTGTGACATTACAAATCACACTGAAACACCCAGTTGCTTTATTTTATAGTTTTGTTCCAGGATCCTCATCATCATTTTTTAACCCAAGTTTTTGTCCTTTTATACTGTTGTGTAAATATTTTTAATTGGAGAATATATAGATATAGTAAATATGTACAGAAATTTTAACTTGAGCATTCATCTAGGATTGGCTATCTAAAACTGAGCTGGTTGCAAATATACTAAATTTTGTTTAGTCATAGAGCTCTTTTTTTAAAAAAATAAAAAATCTTCTACCTCTCCATACATCTTTTTCTCATAGACATATGAAGCAGATATTGCCCAAGGGTTTTGTCACTAAGTTTTTAGAGTATACAAACTCCGTAGCAATGTAACAACCAAGTTGCTCCTGCTGTTAGTGACACATTGTCTTAATTTTACCCAAATTTATATTGTCTCAAGAGTGTTACTTCCTATTTAAAAATACAGATGTATAAAACTGAGACATCTGTGCTATATTTTACCCTCTGGGCTTCAGAGTTGAATGTTGAGACAATAATTTTTTAGTAAACATCCAGCAGATGAAGATGAACTGTTGGGCTTAGCTTTTCCAGTGTTTGGTTAGTCTGAATCACTAAGGTTTTTGTTTCGTCCAAAGAAACTTTCTCATCGAAATAGACCACAGAACCTTACCCCTGTCATCCCTTAATTCATCACCATCTTTCTTGCTCCTTCAAGTAATTTGGTAATTATTTCTAAGTAAAATCTTTAAGCATTTTTGGAAGCTAGGACAGGTATATATAATGTTTAGAAAGTTCCATATTTGAGGTAAGAAGTGGGCTTTAGGAAGTTAAGTGATGGTTATGTGGCAATATTGGGTAAATAAATACTGGGCTGTTGAGAACACCTATGATTAATACATGTAGCTCATGATTCTTTTAGAATTTGTCCAGGCATGTGTAATAAAGATTGAGCTGAGTGAGGTTGGGAAGTTACATCATGAATTGTGACAAAATAGATTTGGAAAACATTCATCCAGTAATGGCATTAGTTTTGTGATAGAGAGGAAAGATGTTAGTGTAATCTGGAGAAAAATGTACTCTTGAAATCAAGGCCATTAGAAATAAGATTTAAAATTATCAGATAGGGAAAGAGGAGGAGAGAATGACCAGGGTTTGAAGAAAATTAGGTTAATTTGGGATAGATACAAATATGGTGGTCCTTAATACCGTGTCTCTAAATAATACTAATAGTTTTAAAAAGTATCTAGTACTTACTGGGTTCTAGATACCCAGCATGTGTATCATCTCATTTGATTCTTATAACAGTACAGTAAGTTGCGGGTCATTTTCCCCATTTTACCAATGAGGATATTGAGATTTAGAGAAACATAGTTTCACTTAGCTAAGTTACAGAGCCAGGGTATGAATTCAGGTTACAGTCCGAAGCCCATGCTCTTAACTGTGAAACTATGCTCTGCTAAGTCAGTCAGTTTTGTATCCTTCAGCAGAACTGTTCTAGCGAAGTAGTGTTTCTTGCTGCTGTCCTTGTCAGTTGGCTTATGTGGTGGATTTTGCTGGTCAGCCGGCACTATAAATTGCACCAGTCAGCTGTTAGCTAATGTGTTTATGTTTAGCAGTGGTTACCTGTGATCAGTACAGGACAGTGATGTTGGTACAAATAAATGCTCTGTTAGATCATTCATCTTCAGTGTACTTTCAGTAATAATTCAACAGTGGTAAGTTTAAACCTAAGAATTTTTCTAATCTGAAGAACTTGATAGGCAAGGGAAGTTTATTTTACACATTTGACTTTCACATAGATTGACATTACATTGTGGCATAAGGCTTTAATATCTACTGGTTTATTCTTAATGATATCTAATATGGCTTTAAAAAGTCATTACACGGCATATTTCCATAAAAAATATTTTCCCAGTAGTTTTCATTCTCCTGCTTTCCTACACCTGATTTCCACCACTCATTTTATTCAATATTCTCTTCCAGGTCCCAGCACAACTATTTAAGAATCACTCGTATTCTTAAAAGCCTTGGTGAGCTTGGATATGAAAGTTTTAAATCTCCTCTTGTAAAATTTATTCTTCATGAAGCTCTTGTGGAAAATACTATTCCCAATATTAAGCAGAGTGCTCTAGAGTATTTTGTTTATACAATTAGGGACAGAAGAGAAAGGAGAAAGCTCCTGCGGTTTGCCCAGAAACACTACACGCCTTCAGAGAACTTTATCTGGGACCGCCTAGAAAAGAACAGTTGGAGGGAAGCAAAGCCCAGAAAATGTCTTCCCCTCTCGCCTCCAGTCATAACAGTCAAACTTCTATGCACAAAAAGCCAAGGACTCCAAAAATTCCTCCTCAGCTGTTCATTTAAATAGCAAAACAGCTGAAGAAAAAAAAGTGGCACCAAAAGAGCCTGTGGAAGAGACAGACAGGCCCAGCCCAGAGCCCAGCAGTGAAGCTGCCAAGCCAAGAAATACAGAGGACAGTAATGCTGAGAGTGCAGATTCTCAACCTGAAAAAACAGTTACGAATCCCATAGAAGAAAAGGAGAGTGCATCTCCTGAAAATAACGAAGAAGGTGAAAGTCATAACCAAGACAGCGAAAGTCCTGGAAATACAAATTGCCATGAGGTTGTACTAGTACAGTGAATCATCAGAAAACCTATAAGCCAGTTTACGTTAGAGGGAAAAATAACGACTACCATTTATCCTAAAGAACAGAGACAAGGTCACATTTCAAATTTTAGCCATCTGTTTGTGATTTCTGTCATAAGCATTTTATTGTTGTGTTTTCATTTTGGATGACAATGAATTGAATATCTAATAAGGAGATTTAAGACAAGACCCAATAAATGAATGTATTCTGTAATGCTTTTAGGATGTAAATTTTCAAATTCTGTGTATACTAATTACTTTGAAAATATTTTCAGAATATCTAGAAATTACCATGTAGTATTTTGTATACAAAATATATTCTTTTGAGACAGTCTACGTGAAGAAAACCGAGAGGATAATTTCATTGGATTGCCACACCTTTACCCAATTTATGGCTTAATTTTTTGTTTTTGAGACAAAGTCTCACTCTGTCACCCAGGCTGGAGTGCAGTGGTGCTATCTCGGCTCATTGTAACCTCCACCTCCCGTGTTCAAGTGATTTTCCTCCCTCAGCCTCCTGAGTCGCTGGGATTACAGGCGCATACGACCATGCCTGGCTAATTTTTGTATTTTTAGTAGAGATGGGGTTTCACAGTGTTGGTCAGGCTGGTCTCGAACTTTTGACCTTGGGATCCGCCCAACTTGGCCTCCCAAAGTGCTAGGATTACAGGCGTGAGCCACCGTGCCTGGCCAATTATTATTGTTATTACTTTTAACAAAGAGTTTGATTTTTTCAAATGTATTCAGAAACTAATTTGGATTCTTTGATTCCAGCACCTCAACGTGTTTATTTTTAGATTCTGATAAGTGAAATAGATGGCCTTGTGGAGCTCTGACCTCCCCAGCTCATCTGTCAGTCCTGCTGTCCTCACCTCCTTGCCTCTTTCCATGCTTACCCTTGAGCTACCATCTTTGTCAGCTAGCATTTGTGTTTCTAGTGTAATTGGCGCTCCATATCAGAGGTCCAGCATCTTGTGGATTCAACCAACCGCAGAATGAAAATATTTGGGGAAAAAAATTGATGTTTACATCTCTACTGCATATGTAGAGATGTAACCATCTTTTTTTGTCATTATTCCCTATACAATACAGTATATTGTCTTTTTTTGTCATTATTCCATAAACAATACAGTATAACAGCTATTGACATTATATCGTATATATTAGGTATTTTATAAGTAATCTAGAAATGATTTAAAGTAATTTACCTAAGAGACTTGAGCATTCCTAGATTTTGGTAACTGCAGAGGGTCCTGGAACCAACTCCCCCCATAGACATGAAGGGACAAGTGTATACGTTAGGATGATCTATATGGAAATCTACATGGCACAGAATACGACTTCTAATTGTATGACTTCAAGATTTTGCTTTAAGTTAATAAAATTGTTTTCAGTATTAACTGCTTAAAAAATTTTTTTGATTGAAAAGTTCAAGAAAAAAAACTTTACTCTTTGGCTGTTCCATATACATTTGTTGGTTGATTCTGAATATAAATGACTGAAGAATTAAAAAACAAGAAATTATTCATTTCTAAAAGGCATGCCTCTTGCACTGTGAACAAGATAGTCCCTTAAACCATGAAGTGTCACTGTTCTGTGGATTATGAAATTAGTAATGTTGCTTAGTCCAAATGTGCGTTTTTAAAAAAAGTATAGTTTTGTGCATCTCAAAGTTCTCAAACTTCAAACTGAGAACAAATTTAAAAGTCCATATATGCAACGCTAGTAAGCACTTAATATGTTACATAGCACTGGCTAAGAACAATTCTGTTTTCTATATTATTACTAATTATTACAAATCAAAAAAACACTGTGATAAGAACTTCAAAGCATACATACAAATACAGTTAAAGCAATGAATAGATGAAACATTTCTACTTTATTTCATTTAGAAAGGAATTAACTTTTTTGTTTTCAGCTTTTAATAAAAGTTCTATTTATTTTAATTCCCTAGGGAATTTGTAATATGTCCTACTTCATAGCACATATCTTCTGTTGCTTTTATTGAGCCACGTTTTCTGCAGTGCATTTCTTAAAAATAAGCACACTTATAGCATGCCTCTAGAAATATGGTTTTACTGCTTTGAAGTTTACATGGAACATACCAGTTGCTTAACTCTAATTTTTATATGAGAAAATATAATTTTTTAATATGAATCTCAGTAGTACTTTTGTTGCATATCATATTCCAATTAGTATGGAACACTTTCTCATTTTTACTTCCCATAATATGCCAGTTTTTGCTTTCTAGTGTTTTGTGAGTATTAGGATTTGGCAATCTGCTTCTTCATTTCAGTTTGTACTTTACATGCAAGAAAAACATGGACCCTCTTATATGGTGCTTGTTGTAGCAGTGTCTCCATACAGCTCAGTAAATAGTTTTACAAGGATTAGAAGATGAGAGAAGACTGTCAAATTAGCCGAATTGTAGAAACACAAATAACTCAAACTTACCAATTTTGTATACATGATAAAGTGTTCAGACCACTTTCTAAATGCATAATACTAAAAGATTGTGACCAGATATTACAATATTAATAAAGTTAGCAGATACTAAAACCAATGAATGTAATCTGAATGACTTAGAAATTGTAGTATCTTAGAGCCCTTATGAGTAGAAATGTTTCATTTAGCAATTTAACTTTTAGAATATTATTCCTACTTAGGATTTTGATGAGATTAGACCGTTAAATGTGAGAATATTTAGTCTCAAGGGGAAAACTTCCTGGCATCCATCTTAAATAGTGGCGTTTTCCCACTATGGTGTTTTTAAATGCATATTCATATGTAATAGTATGTTTCTTACATTTCATCTGTAAATAACTTAATCATTCAGTGGAGAACAAGTAAGGATATCATTCCTTTTGCAGATAAAAATTGAGTGTCTAGAAATTTTTTCTATAATTCTTTATATATTAGTTTTTAAAATACGATCTATATACATGTATTTATGTGTGTCTTATATATGAAACAGTTCTCTGGGTTTGACTCCTATGTTTTGTATTTTTAAAAACTACCATATGCTTGCAGAAATTTATCAAGAAGCTGTTGCACAAAATGCAGTGAAGCATGACCAAATAGCTAGAAATATTACTGAATCTTTACAAATATATAGTCTTTATTGTTGTACTGTGGAGTGCAGGGATACTAAATACTGGCTATTGATAAAATACGCACTTGTATTTCATCGCAGATAGATGTTATATTGCTTGATTAGTCTAAAACATTTCTAATAGTTTGTGCTTTCATATATCAAAGGAGATTATGTGAAACTATTTTGAAATACTGTAAAATGACATGTAGTTATAAGATATATTTCTGTAAAGAGTTTATAACATGAATATTATACCATTATACATTTTCATACTTGATCTCACAAGAAATTCAGAAGAATAATGATAGAGGTGAAAATATGTTTACTTTATCTAAATGAAGTCTAGTTCTCAGTTCAAAAATTATGTTGTATAGTTTTATTTTGAATTTAGGTTTTGGGACTACTTTTTTCCAGCTTCAATAAGAAAATAAGATCTACAACTCAGGAGTTACTAGGGAAGTTCAAGTATTTTTTTGCCAAGTATTAAAAATATAAACATATGAAAATGCCATAATGCCTGTCATAGTCATTGTTTCTTATTTTGTCAGATAAAATTACCCTGCTTCTAGCTTTTATACTTTGAACTGAGTGAAAGTATGATCTGGTGAAAACGAAAAACAGTATAGTGTTACATCTGAGTTACTCTTTGAAAAATCACAGTAGTAAATGAACCTCGACATTGACTGGTCAAAAATTGGTTAAACTAATGGGGGGATAATATTTGGTTAATTGTTTTAATATTAAATTTTTCAAGTTATAGAGTTATGGTTGAGTATTCATCCATACTGAGTA
Organism: Ateles fusciceps; assembly: GCA_036589455.1. Lineage (NCBI taxonomy): Eukaryota > Metazoa > Chordata > Mammalia > Primates > Atelidae > Ateles > Ateles fusciceps. Next base: position 13,950,342 of record JAZHEH010002597.1, on the reverse strand, counting down.
ACTAAACATTTTTTAAACTATAATTGAGACTCTTCTAAAGCTTTATTTTCTAATGTAAGATACAAAGGATATTCTTGATCTTGCTCGATTGTAACTGGATCTACAGGTTTTTAATGTCTCTTTAGGGTGAGTGGTGATCCTCTGTTGTAGGAATGTTTTTGAAGATTTCTATTTTGTTTTCGAAGATTTCTATTTTGTTTTCCACTTAGGAAATTCCCTTCTCTCATTTGGGGTAAATGGGTTAAATATAGGGTAGGTTGTATTTAGACATGCTAGAATCATTAAATGTAGGTGAAGTTGTAGAGAAAAATGGCCTGGGTCAATGTAGGATCTAGAAAATTAGGAGTGTACATTTGTTGTTTTTTTAAATTTTGTGCTGTTTATTACAGGAACAGATTTGTGTGGGTAATCTCTAGGGTAACAGTGAGTACTACCCTGCTCCTCTGCATTCTAGTTATCCAACCCACCCAGCAGACTGTGTTCAGGGACATAATGTTTTTAGAAATCCCTATTACTGAAATTAATAATATAGCTATAAATATGAATGTCTGGAGGTATCCAGATGTGCCTTAGCAAATGTAAATGATTTTTCATTCAGAAGTTTGCATTTTTACTCCATTATAAAATCTCATCATTGGGAACTTTCCAAACCATGAATATCAGTTCTTTTGATGGAATCTGGAGACATTGCTATTTGAGACAATAGCATCAGTTCATAAAGAAGTGTACCCACCATGTTACATTTATTTATGCTTTTTGTAGTTTAGCTACATACCATAATTTTCATTTTAAACATTCCTTAGTTACTGCAAGTAATATTTGTTTTGCTTCTTAGATGTAGATGGATGCAGAAATGGAATTAAAGAAATTATTAAAAGTTTAATTCCAGTAGACAGTTGGAGAAATCTGAAGCTAATCTGAAAAATTTTATGCTGTCATCTCATTAGAATCATTTTAAAAGCATTATTCTTGCATTTTTCCTAGGTTAGAGTGTTTGTCATTTTTTTCCTATTCTGTTGTGAAGTTTGTTTCAGTTATTTGAGGGAAATAACTTTAATATGTTTATTTTCCTGAATTAAAGTTTTCACGCAGAGAATACAATTAGATGTTTTGTGTTATGACAATCTCTGGCTGGAAGTAGAGTTCAGAGAGGGAGAAGGGACAGGAATCACTGTGGGCGTCTCAGGAAAGTGGCACCAGTGCCGGGCTCCACCCTTCTCCCTTGGCATCATGGGTCCTCAGATCCTCCCTCTGGATAATGAGGGTGAAAAGGTCTAACTTCTGGGGAGGAAGAACCATCTTGACTCCATACACAATTTTGATGGGTATCAGTTCTCATAATACCTGCTATAATTTATTTTATAGTTATTTAGAAACTTGTAAGCAATTGGGCACTAGTAAATTATAGTTATATCTTAATAATGGTCTTGGGAAACACTGAAATATGAGTTTTCACCCCTACTTCTTTAAAAAAGGGAAGTTGTTCATTTATAGCTGTATATTAATATAAAAATTTTTATAAAATGATTAAGAAAAAGTAATGATCCACTTACTGTGCTAAAATACCTTTTTTTCTAAAAATACACTCTAGGGTTTTTCATAGTTTTACTTTTTAAATTATAGTTTGTGTAACAATTTACATTAACTAGAGAAGTTAGATATATAATAAGCTTTGGCATTAAGACATTTATGTTCTGCACTCGTTAGTCAAATGAACATTTTTTTCCAGTGCTAACAGATTTTGTTTCATGTGAAGAAAAAGAAAACACAAATGAAATAAAAGTCTAGAAAAAGCAACAGGAAACTCACCACAGAAATAAAGACATAACCCTTGATAAGTTTGTGTAAGTGCCAGAATTACTGGAAGCAGGTAACGAATGATTTAAAAAAGCTTTGTTGTGGGGCATGCTTTAAGAATCAGCTCTGTCTTTGTGCCAAGGAGGTCACGTATTGGTGTGCAAACAATCCCATTAATACTCTCATGTGAGCCATGAATTCCACTTACTCTGCGTTGAAGCCTTACGAGTAGACTGATAGATGTAATCAAGTAATCAACTACCAAGTTTAATTTCTTTGCCTGTGTGTACCAACAGTTGGTAGTTTTACCAATAAGTTAAATTGATGGACTGGCTGCCGATAAGAGAAAGATTCAGTGATAGGTGGTTTGTGAGTGAAGTAACTCTTCCACAGTGTCAAGAGTTGACAGCATATTAATTGTGCGGCATTATAATTGTGAGAAACAAATGAGAGCAAAAGTTTAGGTCCTTTGAGGAGCATTTTCCTCCTGTTTTTAAAAAGGGCTTCAAAGTGTTTCCTAAGTAAGGTAATCTTTCTTTAGTATTATCTAAGAGGGACGGCAGACTATGTCATTTGGAAACTATTGTGTCCCTTGTATTTTAAATATTTCAGGAAAATGGCTAAATTGTTACAAACGTATGATTTACTTATAACATAAGCTCATTCTCCAGTGGCCACTGGGCCTTCTCTGTGCTCTGTATTCAATTGCAGTATGGATTACAGAATGCTGTGCATGTTCGTTAGTACCAATACCATGTGTATGTGGTAGAAGTTGTAACCAGTTTCTGGATCTGTATGGTACTTTACTTATTTTATAATTCTGTAACCGTATGGCAGTGTTATGCCAAAAATGTATAAAGAATAGTTTGTTGCTTACTGCTGTATTTTAAAATATTGTTTCTAAAATAGAGTTCCTTTTGAGTAATTATTTTTATTAACTATTGCCAAATATATATCCTGTAAAACTAATAAAAGCCACTACATCTTAGGTAACATTTTAGCATTATGCTGGAGTACATTATGGTGATTTTGCATGATTAATATTTTTAAAGAACCAGAAAAAAACGACTTTGTTTTCCTGTCATTAAACATGTATTTTTTATGTTAATCTTAGGTTAACATTTTCTTTTATCCTCAAAAATAAATATTGTGAAGGGTGACTCATATGAAGTTGTTTTTATTGTGCAATTTTACAGAACAGATCACATATGTAAATACTTGGATGTTTATTATCTCTTGTGTAATCCAATTTTAGAAGTGTTTTTCTTACAGATAAATGAGTATGAATAGCTAATGAAGATGAAAGATGTTTTTCACTTAAGTGGGCTAATATTTAAGTAGTCAAGTTTTTGATTAAGAAAAAATGCAATTGCAAGATGTAAGTGAGGAGGTTAATAATCACAGGACAATGTAGACAAAAGTGAGGAAAAGCGTAACATTTGAGCTTGGCTGCATTCTACATAAGCAGGAAAAGAGGATGAAAGAACTAAGAATAAGTTGTAATAAGAGTGAAGTCAGATTGTGCATAACTGAGAAACTGATAGCAAATAACAGCCTCAGTGGTGATTGAGCATGCTTTTAACTTCAGCCTTTTGTATGAATGGTTTAGTTAAGAGAGAAATGCATATGTGCAGCCATTTTCATAAGGGAAGAATAGATACCTTCTGGTAACAGAAAATAGGATTTTCTTTTCCCAACAGATTGAATGTCTGAAGATACCATAAAATCCGAAGAAAATGGAGATTCTTAGGGTAGTAATAAATGCAGGACTGAGCCTGCACTTCTGCAAGAATGTAAATTTCAATATGGGAGAGATCTTGGGAAAAGATTCATAACATTTCCTTATTTTAATCCTAAAGTGGATGTAAAACAGACAAGCTGGTATTTCAGGCATGTGGGAAATCCCAGCCTGGATCAAAATGATGACAGGCAGTTTAGGCTTTGGTAATGGTGATTGGATGAGCTTTCAGACTAACATGGGGAACAAGAAAGGATTATCCCACCCTTGGGATTATCCCCATGAATATGTAGGATTAATTGAAAGATTTTAAAATAGGTTACTAAAGAGACAGAGCATGGATTCAACTTGACTATTCAGGAAAACTGGATTTATTAATTTTGCTACAGTAGTTAGCATTCTATTTTTATAACTTTATTGCATATTCAACACTAAGAATATACAAATATTTTCTTCTCAAATAGTATATATTTTTGTTATTGAAACAGCTAGTTTTATCTACTCTCAGCTTTGAAAAGAGGTTAGAAGAATGAATAAACAAAGGATAATGGTTGACAAGGTAAACCAAATGAGGTCTGACAACTCACCTTAGAACACTGAGGTTGTCCGACATCTTTAAATGGGTGATTTAACTGTTGTGAGGAAAAGAAGTTCAAGAAAAAGCCCTGAAGGGAAAAAAAGTAAGGGCAGAGAGACATTTTGTTTAACGGGGGAAGAGCAGGCTTTGAAGCCAGATGGACTTTGGTACAAGTGGCAACATCATCTATAATTGGCTGTGTGGTCTTGGGCAAGTAGTGTAAGTTCTCCGGGTGTCTGGTCTCTTGCTGGTAATACCTGTTTGGTGGGTTTCTTGGAAGGATTGAAGAGCGTAGGTGAAATGCCAGGAACATATTCTGGACACTCGTTAATAGTAGCTGCTGGGGTTCTAGGAAAAAAAAAAATAAGATGCTTAGTCACGACAGGACTTTGTAAGCCTTTAGTGAAAAATCACTCTAATCTAATGGAGGTTAACCAGGTTTATAGGTTGAAACAAATACTGTAAGTTTTACTTTTATTTTAATATAGTTTTATTTTAAAAGCTAGGAGGTGGGAGAGAGATCCAAGATGGCCGATTAGCAGCAGCTTAGGATTATAGCTCCCACTGAAAGCGCAGAGAGTGAGTGGACGCCACATTTTCAGACCAATTTTCATAGCCCACGGACCTAGAGATTCTTGGCGGAGGAGCCCCACGGGTCGCCAGCGCGACCCTTTTGGAGGGCGCGGCCGTTTTGCAGGTGCCCCGACTCGGCGTTTCTCAGTCCGGAGTATACGGGACTGAGTGCCCTTTTGGTTGGCGTTTGGAGCTCCGGGAAAGCAGAGTCTCCCATTCAGCTGATTAAAAAGCGGACTGAAGTGGGGAACCAGATGGGAGATTCCCGGGAGAAAAGCGCCACGAATCTTAACGCCGCTGTTTCAGCCGGCGTAGTGGGTCGCCGCAGGGGAAGGCTGGTACCCGCCTCCACAAAAAAATAAAAATAAAAACAGCGGTTGGAACTGCTGAAGATTGAGAGTTTCACAGCAAGTGCAGCTGAACCCGGGAAGGTCCAGCTCTGTGGGGGAGGGGCATCTGCCGAAGGAAAATTAAGAAATAGAGGAAACTTTACCACAAGCAAGCTGGACGTCCACTCAGAGACCTAGTCTGAAGGTCAGCAATTACACAGACGACAGGTGGATAAATCCACGAAGATGGGAAGAAACCAGCGCAGAAAGGTGAAAACACCCGAAATCAGAATGTCTCTCCTCCTACAGAGGATTGCAGTGCCTCATCACCAATTGAACAAGGCCTGATAGAAAACGAATGTGAGGAATCAACAGACTCAGGCTTCAGAAGGTGGATAATGAGAAACTTCTGTGAGCTAAAAGAACATGTTCTAGCCCAATGCAAGGAAACTAAGAACCTTGAAAAAAGGTTTCACGAAATCTTCATGAGAATGGACAATTAAAGAGGAATATAAGTGAATTAATGGAGCTGAAAAGCACAATACGAGAACTTCGAGAAGTATGCACAAGTTTTAACAGTCGAATTGATCATGCAGAAGAAAGGATTTCAGAGGTGGAAGACCAACTTAACGAAATAAAACGAGAAGACAAGATTAGAGAAAAAAGGGTAAAGGAATGAGCAAAGTCTCCAAGAAATATGGGACTATGTGAAAGACCTAATCTACGTTTGATAGGTGTACCTGAATGTGACGAAGAGAATGAATCCAAGTGGAAAATACTTTTAGGATATTATCCAGGAAAACTTTCCTAACCTAGCAAGGCAAGACAATACCCAACTCCAGGTAATAAGAGAACACCGCAAAGATATTCCTCAAAAAGAGTAACCCCAAGGCACATAATCATTAGATTCATCAGGGTTGAAACAAAGGAGAAAATACTACGGGCGGCCAGAGAGAAGGTAGGTTACCCACAAGGGGAAGCCTATCAGACTCACAGCTCATCTCTCAGCAGAAACCCTACAAGCCAGAAGAGAGTGGGGGCCAATATTCAACATCCTTAAGAAAAGAACTTTCAACCCAGAATTTCATATCCAGCCAAACTAAGTTTCATAAGTGAAGGAAAAATAAAATTTTTTGCAAACAAGAAGACTCAGAGATTTCATTACCACCAGGCCTGCTTTACAAGAGCTTCTGAAGGAGGCATATGTATAGAGGGGAACAACCAGTATCAGCCACTTCAAAGGACCCATCAGTAAGCTGCATCCAGATCCATCTTACATGCAAGGATATACAGAGACTCAAAACAAAGGGATGGAGGAAGATTTGCCAACCAAATGGAGAGAAAAAAAAAAAAAGCAGTAGTTGAATTCTCATCTCTGATAAAATAGACTTTAAAGTAATAGAAACCAAAAGAGATAAGAAGGACATTGTATAATGGTAGAGGGATCAATGTAATGGGAAGAGCTAACGACCCTAAGTCTATGCGACCCAATATAGGAGCACCCAGATACATAGGGCAACTTCTTGGTGACTTACAAAGAGACTTGGACTCCCACACAATATAGTGGGAGACTTTAACATTACATTGTCAATATTGGACAAATTAATGAGACAGAAGGTAAGAAGGATACCCGGGACTTGAACTTAAACCTCAAACAAGTAAACTTAATAAACATTTACAGAACTCTCTACTCCAAATCCACAAAATATACATTTTTTTTCAGTAACACATCACATTTATCCTAAAAGTGACCACATGGTTGGGAGTAAATCACTCCCTAGCAATTGCATAGCATTTCATAGGTTTAAATGAAATATTGGTTGGCTGGCTGTTTGTTATTTTCCTCCCTTATTCCTCTCCTGTCTCCATTATATAACACAATTATTAGTATAAAAAAGCTTTTAATATCCATTTGTAGACTGTATACTAGCCTGGGCAATAGAGTAAGATTCCCGTTCTCTCTCCCCCTTTTTTTTTCTTCCTTTCTCTTTTTTTCTTCCTTCTTTCTCTTTTCTCTAAAAAAAAAAAAAAAAAAAAAAAAATAAAAGCTAGGAGGTATGGAATTAATGATTTTATATTACATACACTGACATGGACAGGAGAGAACATTTTCCTCACTGTGAATGTAGCGAATGTACAAAACAGCCCTTTGTTACTTCCTTGATTTTTTGAAATGGTTTCTTCTCTTCCAAGAAAAGAGCTGGAGTGTGAGACAGAGGTGAAGCCTTTAAGTCAGATGACCTTAGTTTATTTTAATACACTATCGGTTTCTTATTGAAAGCTGGAAATTTTAATTTCTAGTCCTCCAAATAGATATATACTTTACATCTTAGTGGGAGGCCAACTAAAAGTTAACACTATTTAAAAATGTGTATGTAATCAATTTTATGCACATGGTGGCCTGATTGCTATTTTCTTACAACTGGAGTTAGAAGAATGAATAATTTTGTGCTAAAGAAACATTCATCTTTCAAAATTCAAAATTATAGATATTTTCATACTGTGACATTAAAATGGGGCCACTGAAAGTCTTGGGTCATTGTTTCATACGGCTGTTTATCCCCTCAAAGTACCACCACTATATTATACAGAAGATGAAATATATTCTCATTGTTTAATAGAAATTGGACATTTTTATTTTTATTAAATAAAAATCTAGGCCGGGTGCAGTGGCTCACACATGTAATCCCAGCACTTTGGGAGGCTGAGGCAGGTAGATCACCTGAGATCAGGAATTCGAGACCAGCCTGGTCAGCATGGGGAAACTCGGTCTCTACTAAAAATATAAAAGTTAGCTGGGTGTGGTGGCATGCACCTGTAATCCCAGCTACTCAAGAGGCTGAGGCAGGAGAATCAATTGAGCCTGGGAGGCAGGGGTTGCAGTGAGCCGAGACCGTGCCATTGCATGCCAGCCTGGGCTACAAGAGTGAGACTCCCTTCTCAAAAAAACAAATCTAGCATTCAACTAATTTCTCCTCATTTTATCTGTTTGAGTGTCCAGAAATGAGAAGGGAAGTTATAGACATGTATAGTTGGTAGTGTGAGTCCTAATTTTGCGATAATGAAGGTGAGGGATGGACAGGTGTCATGACTCTGCTCCTCTAAAAGCTGCACATGCAAGAATTTGAGGGAACCAAAGCTATGTGGCTCTTTTCAGTGGGTTTGCAATATGTGGTTCTTTTTAAGTCAGTGAACATCTCTTAATAGAATGCATTCAAGAGTATCAGCCCAGACAGTGGGCTGACCTGTGTTGCAGTACTAATTTAAGACCAGAGTCCTCTTCATGAAAGAGGCTTTCTCACCACTTAATGTGTTTGCCACCTGGCTAGTGCTTATGTTTGGTAGGTTCTGAAGTAGGTCCACACACTTCCATTTGGGAAACAAACCACTGGGTCTATGAAAAATGGTCTTTGAATATAATCATCTCTGACAGCATGTCTGACTGTACATAGTAGCTCTTCCAGATTGCATCCCTGGGATAATGTGGAGTCTGCTGTACTGCTATAACCCTGACATTTCTAATCTCATTGAATGACACTGCCTGATCCCCCAAACTGGAAACCAGGGGAGCTATTCCTGGCTTTTCATTCATCAACACATGTAATTTGATAACAAATTCTGTTGATGCTATTCCTTGAATTTGTCTCCAATCTCCACTTCATCATTACCTCCAGTGCCTTCACTGATCTTTATCTATTGCAAGAAACTCCTGATTCTCTCCCTCTGCCACCAGAAAGCATGCAGCCTTCACAAAATGTATCTTAGGTGCCTAATAGGGTCCATAACAAGCACGTAATAAACAGTCATTGAATTTAAAAAAATGTTCAGCAGTAATATCTTGAAACAAGTAATATCTTGAAACAAATGTACAGCTGCTTATAAATATACAAGCAGATGTATAAGTCTATGGGCAGCTACTCATGACCCCTTTTTGCGGTAAGATTTCGTCAAGACAAATACCTTCCAAAGTGAATTATCTGTATGATAGAAAGTTTTCGTAAGTATTTAATGTTTTGTTTTACAAACCCAGATCATAGTTCCTTCCTGGTTTCTAGAGTCACTTAGCAAGAAGGATCATTAGTTTTTAAACCGATTTAAAAGCAGGTTCAAATTCGAGGTTAAAAGAAAGGAAGGGAAGTACAGGGTCCCACATTTCCTGCTTGGCTTGCAATTTTAAATAAGATGAATTAATTTTACAATCATATTTAGTAGATCAATGAAGTACCTGCTTCAGCGCCTGGCTGAGAGATGCCTGGAAATAAACAAGTGTGAGCACCAAACGGAAGTCTCTCTGTAAGAAAACCATCTGGAGCATTTGGCAAAACAAAGACAATTCCCTTGGCAGCTCACAGCACAGCTGACTTCCCCCGTTTTTACAATTTAGACAGAAATTCTGATTGACAGCAAAGGCTACTCTTTTAAGGTATGCTTTTCCCCTTAATGTTTAATTTTCAGATTGTATTGTTTCTTTGATTTCAGTTTTCCTTTTTTTCTGCATGTTGACAGCCAAATTGAAACTAAAAGCTCACTTATTTTAAGGTTTCCTTAAATAGAAACCCTAGGGATTTTCTAGTCCATGGAAGTAAACGATCACTTAAATTCCTCTAACCTTCTTGAGCTTGAGTGTTTTGTAGGCTTCGAAAACACTCGAGCCTAAAAGATTTTGTGAAAGGGGTGGTTCCTCATTTTATTTGTCCTCTTTTAGCTTATGGTGATGAATTCAAATTATAAAAACTGTAATGAGGTCACAAAATCATTCACACCAAACTCAGATAGATCAAGAAATGTAGCGCCTGTTAATAGATTATCTGATCTTCATGAGCCCCGCCCTGCTGATGGTTAGGGGAATCTTCCATTTGCCAGTGGAAACTACTATCACTTCATGTTTATATTTCTCCTTTTAAACATCCAGACTATTCAAAATTCAAATCAAGGCCAGTATAACAGCCTCTTTGGAATGATTATTTTTATTGGTAAATTATTAGTCATTTAAATTTTCACTCATCTCTCTTTGCCTTCCCAAGATGGCTTCTTGGGGGCATTGAGAAGGTTTCATCTGTGGCAATAGAGACCAGGTGAAAAGATAAATAGGGTGTCCTCTAGATGCTCTCGAATTGAGGCTGTGGAGTGGCTGGGCTAGGCTGCTCCTCTGGACTGGTAACTGCCAAGGTTCAAGTGGTCTCATCTGGCTGTCTGAGTTTAAACCTAGTGGTGCCTAGGGTGGAGCCAATAGCCCAATAGCCTTCAGTCTTGAAGCTGTTACTAACAGTAGCCACCATCATTTAGACTCCAAGCTTCTGTAAAGTCATGGGCAATGTGGGAGGCATCTGTATGATGGAGAGAGATTTGGCCCTGCAATTTGAATTTTATCTTTGAGATTTGGCCATGTGACTTTAGGAAAGTTAAGTGACCCTATGAGCTTCAGTTTCTTTGTAAAGTGGAAATAATACCTGGCAGAGGCCTGAAGGTTATAATATTGCAATGTTTATTCCTGACACTATTGTTAACATTTCTTGAATATTTGTGGTTTGTGTGTTCTTTTAAAGCCCAAAATCAAAAAGGAGAGTAAGGAGGGAAAAAGAAAGGAAAGAAAGAAAAGACAGAGCCAGATCTCTATTTAGTATTTTAGATTGCTCTTTGATTTTTGTTTGGAGTTTATTTCTGATTAAATAACACTGGATCCTTCTTTATCTAATTTGATTCATATGAGAAAAGACAGACTACAAATAGAGGAAACATTGTATAAGTTAATATTATATTTATCATTATATAGGAATCTTGGGTAATCTACTTTTAAAATTAAGAATAATCTATAAAATACCCATCAGGGGATCTGGTGAGATAAGTGATATCATATTTAATGGCTCAGAAATTTAGTTTCCTCTTTATCATCAATATTTCTGGTGGAAAGCAAAAACATCAGTTAAGCAGATTTCCCAAAAGTGTTCAATAGAATTTTGTACATATAGGAAAAAACTTTGCTGATAAAACATTTTTCTCTACTTAGATTTTAGGCCTCCCACAAGCACTTGTAATTGCACAAATGCAAATGCTGATTCAAATTAAAATATGAGAATTATGCTAAAAAGAATCCAGCCCTAGAAAAACATTTTCATAGTGTCCAGTAGTGTGATAAATCTGGTAATTTTTAAGTGGTAACTATATGTAAATTTGTAGACTGGGTAATCCATGAAAGAGCTGCTTTCAACTTCAAAAACCTAAGTATTTTGGTAAGTAGTTTCATAGTTGACACCAGGGAGACTTGTTCATTTATAGTCTCCTTTGTATGTTTATGTACTGACATGCTTGCAAGTTGGGGTTCAGTGAGGTTTCATCTAGAGAGATTTTTCTTCTAGTAGGGCAGGAATTATCTTCTAATTGGAGATATACATCTAATATATATAACTGGAGATACATATATCATTCCAGTTGAGAAGTATCCCTCCTCCATTACAACCCTTCGTCCACTACCAATTTGAAAAAATTGCTCTTCTGGTAATTAAACTAATAAAACTGACAAATAATGAATGAGATTACTTAATTCTATAATAGAATTATTATATGTAGAGATTATTCTACAATAGTTAACTCCTAAGACAGGCTGTCTGAAATACTTTGGGATAAATTTAACAAAATACATACAAGATCTGTACATTGAAAATTACAAGATTTTTAAGCGAAATTTAAGTCAAATAAAAAGGAAAAATACCATATTCTTGAACTAGAAAACTCATATTGTTAAGAAATCAATTTTCCCCAAATTGATCTTTAGATTCAATGCAAGTCCTCCCAGAGGACTTCTTTGTAGAAGTCCTGATTCTAATAGTTATGTGGATATGTGAAGAACCTACAATTGTCAAAATAGTCCTTTAAAAAAAAAATCAGAGGATTTCCATTTTGTGATTGCAAGCTTTACTTCAAAGCTACCTAATCAAGACAGTGTGGTCTTGGTATAAAGATAGATCAGTGGAATTCAATAAATAAAGAATTCGGAAATATACCAACATCTGACAAAGATGCCAAGGTAATTATTCAGTAAGGATAGTATTTTTAACAGTGTTAGAATACCTGGATATTCAAATGGGAAAGAAATGAGCCTCGATCCTACTCACACTGTACACTCAAAGTAGGTAATAGACCTAAAGTAAAAGCAGAACATATAAAGATTCCAGGAGAAAACAATTTTTTCAAGATTTTGCAAATAGAACATAACTAGAACCATAAAAATTGATGAATTAGACTATCAAAATTAAAACCTTAATTTTTAATTAAGTTACAACCCTACTCATTACAACTACCGTTCTTCCAAACACATCACTAAGAAAATGAAAAAGCAAGAGACTGGAAAGAAAGTATCTGGTACACACACACACACACGTATATATACATATATAAATATGTGTGCACACGTGTGCACGTATGGACTTACATCCAACATACCAACATATGTAAAGAACTCTCACAACTCAAAAATAAGATGAATGACAAGTTGAAAAAGGGAGTGAAGGATCAGAACGTACCTTTCACGAAAATACATGTGCAGTGGCCAAGAAGGACATAAACATGTTACTACAAACCTGGTAGAATGGCTAAAATTTAAAAACTGACAAAAACAAATGTTGAAAAGGATGTGGAGCAACTGGAACTCTCATATGCTGCTGCTGGGAATGTAAACTACTATAACTACTTTGGAACACAGTTTGTCAGTTTCTTATAAAAGACAACATACTTCCATATGACTCAGATTTAGATCATATGGAAGTATATATGAAAACCTATGTCCAAGAGGAATGAACCCTAGGTCCACAACAAGACAGGTACACTAATGTTCAGAGCAGCTTTATTCATAATTGCTTCAAACTGAAAACACCGCTAATATACATTTACAGGTGAACAATTTGTGGAATATTCATGCAATTTACCAGTAAAAAATAAACTACTTATATATGTCAGAGCTTTGATGAAGCTCAAAAACCTTCTAAGCAAAAGAAGCCAGATACAAAAGAATACCTGTTGTGTGATTGCATTTATGTGAAGTTTATAGAACAAAACTAATCTATAGTGACAGATGTCAGGTCAACCGTTGCCTAAGAAGGGGTGGAGTTTGATTGCAGAGTTAGGAGAGAATGTGGTGGGCCCTGGGGAAATGAGGGAAGGCGGACAGAAGCATTCTATAGCTTAATGATGGTGATGATTATATGGGTGTATGTGTCATCAAAGCTCACTGAACTATACACTTAAAATAGTATATTTTATTCTATGCAAAATATAGTTCAATGAAATGAAAAAAAAAAGAAAAAGCAGACTGTCTTCCTAGTTAAAATTTTTTAAAGTAGTGCTGGAATTGAGCGAGTGCGAAATCACCACTGAGACAAAGACTAGGCCAAATTACAGGGTCTTTATTGCCGGTGGCCACGGAGGACTGGCATCTCTTTAACCCGTGTCCCCAAAAGGATGCCTGTAAACCACCTCCTGGGCGGGGTGAGGGTGAGGGGCTTCGGATATTTCGAGGGCCAGTGGACTTTGGACATTCTGTAAACCACCTCCTGGGTGGGGGGTGAGGGTGAGGGGCTTCGGATATTTCGAGCGCCAGTGGACTTTGGACATTCTGATTGTTACTTAAGTGGTTTACAGAAGTAAAGATAAGCGTTAGTTTATACATTGTCTGGGTAGGGTGGAAATTACAGACCTTAGTTACTTATTACAAGTCGCAGGGGCCAAGATGGCGTGGGATTGGACCGCTTGCCTGACACATTAGGGTTACAGAGAGCAGTTTTAACGGAAAGCCGAGGTATGGTTGAGGTATGCAGTTTATGGGGCAATTACCATGTCATATTCCCCCTGTTGTTTTATTTACGGGAATTAAATTGATTCCTTTAACAGGTTAGTATTGTTTGTTTTCAGGGCCTATATTGAGACTTTAATAGTATTAATTTTAGAGTTTACTTTAGATTTAATGAACCTGAGCAGTTGATTTAGGAGGCAGGGGCCGAATATGAGTTCTAGTAGGAGTAGGGCCAGAGGTCCCACCAGGCCCGTAAGGAGGGAAGTGAGCCAAGGGGACCAGGAAAACATTTTTGATACTAACTTTCTGAAGCTTTTTGAAGTTATTTTCTGGTTTTGAGATTTTGTTTGACCAGGGAGAGGCTTTCTCAGATGAGGCCTGATCTGTTAGCATAGAAGCAACATTGTTTATTAAGGGCGGCACATAACCCCCCCTTGTTTTAAGAACAAATTTAGTTCTTGCCTGTTTTGGAGGACCATTTTAGCCAAAGACTTAACCTGATCAGTGAGTTAGGAAATGGAGTTTTTCAAGTGGCTTAAATTAGTATTTATGTGCTGAGAAAGAGTTTTTAAATTTTGGTCCCCCAGTTATGAGAGCTGATATTTCAACTGCGGTGGAGCCAGCAATACCTAATTTAACCAGTAGAGGGATGACGATGGGGACTTGCTTTCATCAGGCAATAATATTTGATGGGGCCAGGAGGTTAAGTACCTGTTGGCCTTTATAAATGTCGACTCTGGGGAAGATGTGTACCGGGGTGCAGAGTATGGGAGCAGAGCTGCCAGATTGGTATGTGGAAATGCAGTTGGTGAGGCCAAAAGTGCAGGCTAACCAAGTGGTATCTGGGGCCCGATAGTAAAGGTTTTTACCATTAAAAGTTACGTTGTGGGAGACATTACAATAGCGTTTATAGGGAGAACTTGCAAGGGTGTAATTTGGGGAATAGTAGCAGTGCCCGGACCCTTCTATGTTTCCCCGGGTTAAATGGAGTGTGGATTGGGAGCATGAAGAAATGGACAGGTTGGCAGGTAATTGGGAGGCTAACCTGGTATAAAACGGTGGTTGAGGGTTTAGACAGAGTTAACAGTCTTTCCCTAAATCTGAGATTTGTTGAGGAGGTGGTGAGCTGAGGACAACCAGGTTAGCAGGGTTCTGTCCTTTTTGAGCCGAGTTGGGGTTGTAGGGGAAGGTTGTTGAGGGGGGGGTATTGGTTGTCTGGATGAGGGGGCTTTGTATTTTTAGGGGGGCTTATTGTATGACCTGGGCAATGGGTCTTATAGCGTGGTTGGGTCTGGGCGGGGTTATACACTGGATGGTAAAGATGTTTTCCATGTCTCACCTATGCATATATACCCTGAGACCCCAGGTTTTCCCCATTGTCCATTTACCATCTGTGGTAGTTACAGGTATCTTGAGTGGGTTACAAGACCCAGTGTAGCATGGGAATGGGGGAGAGTCTCCGTTAAAAGAGATGGAGTTTATGTTTTTGGTGTACCCCAATATAGTGGAGATAGTTTTACAACCCCAAGGGGGCAAAAGAATTTACTTTTTAGTTTTATTTTTTTTGTGGGGTGGATCCTGGGCACAGATATAATCCGTAAGTTGGAAGTTGTTGCTCTGCCCTTGCACTGCTACACTCAGCTATATTTTTTGTCCTAGGATTTACGTTTGGGGTCAGGAATGGGCCCAGGAGGGCACAGAGGTCTAGGGGAAAGGTAAAGAGGGTTTTTGGAATGTACTCCAAGGTTAGGTTGACTAGGGTGGATCCTTTCCCGGTTAAGGAACTAACATTCTCCAGTGGAGCCCTTGGTGAGGATCCATTGATAGTAGGTGGGTTCTAAGGGGGATTTGCTATAGGGATTTACAGCATGGATTAGGGTGGCGAGGGTGGTGACCTTGAAGAGTGCACAAGTCTTAGCTTTAGTGAATTGGGGGATGAGTGTTTGACGCTCTATTGTCTTTCCGGTGGGGCAGTCTTGACGTGGGTGTGATGAATCCAGGCTGTTAGTCCATCCACCTTGAGTGCGGGAAGTGTGGTCAGGATAACCGTGTAGGGTCCCTTTTAATGGGGGGGTGAGGCCGGAGGTGGCGAATCTTTTAACAAGGACAGAGTCTTCAGGCTGGAAGCGGTATGTCGGCTGGTCTTCGAGGTTCAAGGGGTGGGACAGGTGTCAATGAGCTGATGTATCTGGGATTGAACAGACTGGAGTGCCTGTAAGGACTTAAGGAGTGTATAGTTATGGACTTTAGCATGCACGGTATCCGAGGGTCTGGGGAGTAAGGGGAGGGGGCCTGCCGAACATGATTATAAAAAGAGGAGAAGGCTTTTTGATAGGGTGTGCATTGAATGCGGAGGAGGACAAAAGGAAGCAGGCTGACCCAGTTTTCACCGGTTTCTAAGTTAAACTTTGTCAGGGTTTTTTTTTTAGGGTCCGGTTTATTCGTTTGACTTGTCCTGAAGTCTGGGGACAATAGGCACAGTGTAATTTCCAGGACACCCCCAAGGCCTTGGGTAGGCCCTGAGAAATTTGTGCAGTAAAGGTGGGCCCATTGTCCGACCCCAGCGTTAGAGGGAGGCCGAACTGAGGAACAAGGTCCTGTAATAGTTTTTTTGTGACCACCAAGGCAGTCTCGGACCTAGTGGAGAAGGCCTTGACCCATCCAGAGAACGTATCTATAAACACCAGGAGGTATTTATAGCCATTTGCTGGGGGTTTTATTTTAGTGAAATTTACTTCCCAGTGCTTTCCAGGGCTAGTCCCTCTGAGTTTTACTCCCACCTGGCTAACCTGTTCCCTCCCAGATTTACTCGGGCACATACATTACACCCGAGTAGTAATTTTCTTGATAAGTTTGTGTAAATGGGGAATGTAGTATTTGGCTTTTAGCAGTTCAGTTAGTTTGGTCTGTCCTGAGTGAGTGGCCTGGTGTGTGTCTTTGTCTAGGGCCTGTCCTAGAGCCTCGGGGACCACAATCCTTTGGTTTGGCAGTATTTACCATCCTGTGGAGTCCTGCGTGGCACCCTGTTCTTTTGCAACGCTCTTCTCACTTGAGGGGTATATGGGAGTAGGGGGCAGAACTGGGGCGGGCATGGTTACAAGGTCAGTGGTTTCACTGGTCCCGTGGCTGCCTGCCTGGCCTGTAAGTCAGCAGCCCAGTTTCCCCTTGCCGCTGGTGAATCCCCCTATTGGTGTCCTTTGCAATGGACTAGTGCTACAGTCTTAGGCTTCTGTATAGCCTCCAGGAGGGCTAGAATTTTTTTTTTTTAATAGCTTTTTCTTTTGAGGTAAATAGTCCTCTTTCCTTATATATTGCTTTATGTACATGAGCTGTAGCAAAGGCATAACAGCTGTTAGTATAGTGACAGTCTTTCCCTTTGCCCAGTTTAAGGCTTTTGTTAGGGCTATAACTTCAGCCTTTTGGGCTGAAGTCCCATGAGGAAGGGCCTGAGCCCAGATGACCCACTCTAGGGTGACTACTGCTGCCCCCAAATACCTGACTCCATTGACTATAAAACTGCCACCATCTGTATACAGTACATTTTCTGGGTTCCATAAGGGAACGTAGGTGAGGTCCGGTTGAGCGGTTTGGATGACATTTATTTTTTGTTGACAGTTATGTATGGGTTCTTCTGGCTTACTATTAGGCAGCAGTGTGGCTGGATTTAGGACTGTCGTTTTCAGGAACTTGATGTGGGGCTGGTCCAAGAGCAGAGGCTGGTACTGTACTATGCGGGCATTAGACATCCACTTTCCTGAAGCCCCGTGTAGTAGTGATTTTACTGCATAGGGTGCTACTAGGTTTAATTCCTGCCCCAGAGTTAGTTTGTCCACTTCCTTTACCAACAGGGCTATTGCTGCCACAGACCGAAGGCAGGCTGGCCACCCAGACGCTACAAGACTAGTTTTTTTTGATAGGTAGGCGACTGACCTGGACCATGGTCCTGATGTCTGGGTGAGCACCCCCTTCACGATTCCTTGTTTTTTAGGTACAAACAACGGGAAGGGTTTAGAAATATCTGGCAAGGCCAGAGCTGGAGCTGAGGTCAGAGAGGCTTTAAGTTTATTAAAAGCCTGTTGTTTTACTACTGTCTAAATTAGGGGTTGATTCCCCGCCTGTGCAGGCATATAGAGGCTAGGCTATTTTGGCAAAACCTAAAATCCATAGCCTATAGTACTTTACCACCCCAAGGAACTCCCAAACTTGGCGTTTTGTGGTAGGGGTGGGTATTTGTAGTACTGCTTGGACTTGGCTGGGCGCTAGCATCCGATTTTTTTCTATGATATAGCCCAGCTAAGTAACATTTTGTTGACAGAGTTGGGCTTTTTTGGCCGACACTTGACATTCCAGAGTTTGTAGGGTTAACAGTAACAACTAGACGGCTTCCCTGCAGGCCTCTTGGGTTTTTGAGGCCTTAAGTAAGTCATCTACATATTGGAGTAGAGTACACTCAGGAAACTTTGCCTGGAAGGTGGCAAGATTCTGGCTAAGTGCTTTATTAAATAGGGTGGGAGAATTTTTGAATCCCTGAGGCAGCCGGGTCCATGTGAGTTGCTCTGAGACCCCAGTGTCCAAGTTAGTCCACTTAAAGGCAAATATGGGTTTGCTGATTGGGGCCAGTGGGATGCAAAAGAATGCATCCTTGAGGTCCAGGATGGTATAGTAATGGTGGTTCGGGTTCAGGAGGCTTAGGAGGGTATATGGATTTGGGACCGTGGGGTGGACAGTTTTTACTTATTTCCCTTAAATCCTGTACTGGCCGGTAATCTTTTGTGACAGGTTTTACAACAGGGAGCAGGGGTGTTCCAGGGTGACTTACAGGTGGTGAGAATTCCTCCTTCCAGGAGTCTTGTTATGTGCGGAGCAATTCCCCCGCCTGGCTTCTTGACTTATTGGGCATTGCCATACCTGGACCGGAGCTGCCATTGCCAACAGCTGGACCACAACCAGGGTACAGTGTTCTGCTAGACCTGGGGGATTGGTTTCAGCCCACACTCCGGGTACACTCTCCTGGAATTGGCGGAGGAGGTCTGACGTTGATGCCCAATTTGTTTCTGGTGATAAAGCTTTCTGCAAGAGATACTCGTTTGACAGAGCACAAGTGATGAGGATTTGCTGAGGTGCTTTTGATACGGAGGGCAAAGGGGGATAGAGAGGCAGGCCTGATTTTCGAAAAATGAGGTGGTTGCTAGAAGTTTGTGAAGTAGGTCCCGCCCTGATAGTAGGTAAGGGCATTCTGGCAGAACTAAGAAGGAACCGGTAACAGTGCCGTTTCCTAAGTTAACGACTTGATTTGTGGTTCATGAACTTGTCGTGGTCTTTCCTGTGGCCCCCTGGATGACTTTTTGTACTGGATAGTGGTTCCAGAAGCTGAGTAAGGACTGAGTAGGCTGCCCCCACTGTCCACTAAAAAACTGATAGGTTTGCCCCCAATTTTTAAGGTAACCCAGGGCTCCTGGGGGCTTAGCAAATAAGAGCCCTGGACCCATCAATCCTGCCCTTCTAAACTGAGGACAGCCCTCGGTGGTTTTTCTTGAGCAGTTACTCATCTGTTTCTCTCTGGGCACTTATTTTTCCAATGTTCTATTTTTTTTTTTTTTTTTTTTTACAATACACACGTTGGTTTTTTTCTAACGGGGGCTGGGGACCCCCAGGTGCCCTTTCGAAAGGTCCCCTGCCCTCGTGGAATGACTCGTGTTTCTTTAAGGGCTATTACTGCCTTAGTAACTTTTTTGTCTTGTATGGCTCCAGGAGTATCCCCGTTATTAAAAACCTTCTGGGCAATTTCCAGCAATTGGGTCAAATTCATTCCCTGGAATTCATCTAGTTTTTGTAACTTTTTCCTGATATCTGGGGCTGACTGGGAGACAAAGGCTAAGTTAATGGCCTGTTGATTTTCCGGGGCCTCAGCGTCTATAGGAGTATAGGTACCGTATGCCTCTTATAGTCGTTCCAGGAAAGCAGCTGGTGACTCCTGCAGACCCTGAGTCACTGTTCCTACCATGGAGAGGTTGATGAGCCTCCTAGCCACCCTCTTAACCCCTGCTAAAAGGTACCAGTGAAAAGTGCTCAGAGCCTGGTGAGCCCCCGAGGTGTTGGAGTCCCATCAGGGTCAGGTGGAGGGAAAAACCTCTTCAATTTGGTCCCGGTTCTCTTCTACTCTTCCTCCCTCTGGACCTATGATGGCTTTCAGGGCTTCCCGTCCAATTCTGCCTCTTTCCTCTGTGGTGAACAGAATCATTAAGAATTGTTGGCAGTTGTCCTAAGTGGGGCGATGAGTCTGGAGTACAGATTCCAAGAGCCCTATTAAAGCCTGGGGCTTCTTAGAGAACGGAGGATGTTGAGCCTTCTAAGTTATATAAGTCACTTGACGAGAAGGGGATGTGAACAAAGAATGGGCAACCCCGATTGTCTTCCCCCATAGGGGGCGCCTCTCGGAGAGGAAGGACCGAGGATGGGTGTGGAGCCCTACTGCGGGTGTGCAGGGAGGACAAAGGTTGGTTACTGGTACTGTCTGGGGAGGATGCTGAGGCCCCAATCTGGGGGGCCTTGAGTATGGTGGAGGCAATTCTTGATTTTCTGCCCGGGAAGGGAGTATGGCCTGGCGCCGAAGGCGCTTTCTTGGGGCTTGCCGGTATAACTTGTAACCCAGCCTGCTTTATGCAGCGTTTAAGCCAAGATGGGGGCTGCTGAACTAAACCTAGCCACTGGTCAATGTAGGGAAACTGATTTGGGTGCCCAGGGGAACTTGTCACCACATTCCATACAGCCTGGGTTGCCTTGGGATTATATGTCCCCATGTCTGGCCACCCCACCCCAAACGATGGCCACTCCAATTTACACAGGGTGCAGAGTTTTTTCGGGGTTTTACCCCATATTGGCCTGAAAATCTAGCCTTGAAATTGGCCGTTATGCACTGCAGCGGGGTGCAGGGCCGGGAACCACACGATTCCATCTGGTTTCTTTTTTTAACCTACCAGTTGTTACCCGGATCTGTTTGCTTTTATAGTACTTCCAATTTTGGAAAGCGTTGTACTCGTGCCTTGCCTTTCCAGCACCGGTTTAAGTATGCCTCCGCAGCAAGGTCTTGTAAGGAGGGGACAACAAGCTTGATAGGCTTATCCCTGGCATGAGGCAAGGAGAGGGGCGGAATCGGCCAGGGGTTCGGGTTGATGTCACCCGTGTGGGACCACAACGGTGAATGGTACGCTTTTTAGGAGATAAAAACCGCTTTGGTAGGATTTTCCCTTAGATGTGCCCTGAAGTCCAAGGGCTTAGGGAAGGTTGGGCGGGGGTGAGGGGGAGGGGCTTCGGATATTTCGAGGGCCAGTGGACTCTGGACATTCCGTAAACCACCTCCTGGGTAGGGGTGAGGGCAAGGGCTACGGACATTCCGAGGGCCAGAGGACTTTGGACATTCCGATTGTTACTTAAGTGGTTCACAGAAGTTAAGAGTTAGTTTACACATTGTCTGGGTAGGGTGGAAATTACAGACCTTAGTTACTTATTACAAGTCACAGGGGCCAAGATGGCGTGGATTTGGACTGCTTGCCTGTCACATTAGGGTTACAGAGAGCAGTTTTAATGGAAAGCTGAGGTATGGTTGAGGTATGCAGTTTATAGGACAATTACCATTCATAGTAGCACCTGGAAGGTCCACCTAACTTGGCTTAAGTGAAAAACCTAGAGAGAATAACTTCTCTATGACAATACCTTCTTAATAACAGGAACCTGCTCCTACATCCTTCCCAGAGTTTCATTTTCACAGCCTTTCATAGCTTACAAAATAGTCAAAAATCCTCATAACATTAAGAAATGCATTTCTACTTATTTTTCTGTCCTATTAATTTCAAGTATTTTATCTGTCATCTTAAGTGTTATATTTTCTGCTTGATCATTTGATTGTGGCATCTCTAAAATAAGCAATTGGATCATGTTCAACACAGGGAAAATAGTTCCTTGAATTTCTCCCTTACTGATAATCTCTTCCACATCTTTGTCTATTGTAAGCCACAATGAGATTCAAAGTAGTTTTCCTACCCCCTAAATTCATTCATCATGCGAGTATCACCATGTGAATAATCCTTCTAAAGCTATTCCTTAATCCAATCATCCCCCCCTTCTCAGAAACCTTCAGTCACTTGGCTTACTAACAAACCTAAGACTCATTTTCCAGGGCTGGTTCCATTCTATCTTTTCTAATTTCCCACTGTTGCCCTGTGAATGATACAAGTTGTAGCTGTATTTGGCCACTACTTCATTTCTCTCCTACCTCCACCTTTTCCTTTCTCTTTGCATTCAGGTCTCACCCACATTCAGTTTGCATGCCTCTCCTGCACCATCACTCACAACAGGTGTGATTCCAGTCACCCACTGAAGCATTTTTCTTTCCCTTCCAGTTACTGCTGCATTAGATTATGAACTCTTAAAGGGCTGGGCTTAGTTTCTGTCATCTTTGATTCTCCCACAGAGAGGCCTCAACACAATCTGAGTGAATTCACAGGATGAATCATGCAAGTCCATGTGGTTCAGAAGCAGAAGAGTGAGGACCAGAATCTCTGACTCCTTATTCTATTACTTTTTACACCACGGCTGTTACAAAAATATCCCATAGGGCTTTGAACTGCCTCTAGGAGAAGGATGGCGAGAACACGTTGCTCCAGACATTTAAAACTGAATCAAAGAAGGAAAGAAGCAGTAAAACTTGCTGCAGGGGAATCATCCTAGCGGAAGATCAGCTTAGATGCCTTTTTACTTCTAATATCATATGGTGGTAGAGCAAACAGACTGTAAAGTTCCCTATGGAAATTGCTACTATTCATTAGATCTTTTCACATACACTTTCTTTTTAGAAGGATCCTTAAAAAAAATAAAAAATTTTTAAAAAAAAGTAAAAAAAATAAAAATAAAAAAATTGTACAAATGTCCAATGAATAAAAAAAATAATAAAAATAAAAATAAAAAAAAAGAAGGATCCTGATTGGAGACTTACAGTATATTTTGTGCGTGGTCAATTCTTTGTAAGTGGGTTCAAACTTTGTGTTTGAAGAGTATTTTTACAAAATAGAATTTTGGACAGCACTTTTTTGAAGGCATTAACTTCCAAATGCATTTAGCATGGCACATTCACCAGGCCACCCTTTAACACCACGATGTTTGAGAAGAGCCAGATACCATTTTGACCAGCTTGCTTATGACACTGCATGTTCCAATAAAACACAATCTGTCTTTGGGTTGGCTTGGCTGTTTCTATAGCTCTTATACTTGTCTCTTCCTTGTGCCAAATTATACTTCAATGTTCTGACAGGCAATACTAGAAAGTGTATTGTCTTGGTTGCAGCAAAAGTACATTTCTGGTGTGGACAAAAAATGTGGCCACTTGCCTATGACATGACACGCAGGTGGATATATGCTACTTTTATCAATGTCAGTTGAAGCAGATGGAGAAAACACACCACGTGGTGGAGGCTACTGACTGCCCTCCTTTTGTTTCGCTGTAAAGATGTAGCTGGACACATGGTTGTTCAGTGAGAGACTCATTTCCCAACCTTCTTACAATTACATGGAGACTTGTAACTATGCTGTTGGGGTACAGTGTGAGGGGATGTGGTATGTGCCACTTCTGGGCTTGGGCCTTATAATACTGGCTGGGTGCTCTTTTCACAAGCTGGAATTTAAATCTGCTTCCAACTCTGCTCAACGTGATATTTTAGAGCATGAAAGGACAAACATTTTCTTCACATAAAAGGGCCAAATAGTATTTTCAGCTTTGTGACCATTCACTCTCTACCCTGTGATGTGAAAGCAGCCAAAGATGATATGTAAACAAATGGGCATGGCTGTATTCCAATAAAATGTTACGTGCAAACCCAAGTGGCAGGCTGGATTTGGTCCATGGCCTGTAGTGTTCTAATCCCTGGCTTGTGAAGAAACTGGAAAGAAACTGGGTAACCTACAACATGGCTGCAAGGAACAGAGCTGCCCCAGATCAGACCACTCTCCTCCAGATAGTTTGAGAGAGGGGCAGCTTTCCTTTAAGCCACAGTACTTTGGGGCCTCTTTATGCAGCCATTTGGCTTTTCCCCTACTCGGTACACATGAGCGAGTACTGTTGACCTTTTTTAGATTCAGCTTCACATTTGAGAGCAGGAAGCTTTAGTCCAGAGCTCCGGCCATTTGAGATTGACTCTTCACTGGGTCTTACATTTCCCCAGAAGGCTCGAAGTTATTCCATCCCATTTTATTTAAGGAAGGTAGATTAGTTTTGTCAGTAGTCATCTGTCTATCTGGATTATTGTCTTACCCTTTCTTGAAACTGATGGAGGTATTCCCAGGGTCTATTTGAAGACCCCTGAGCTGCCTGGGGAAGCATAGTGCACGGATATAATATGTGAAGGAGGTAAAATTTTTCTTTGGGGATTTTTTGTTCCTCCTTCATCCAAAGTCCTTTTATCCCCTCCTCAGATATCTCTCCTATGGCTTAGTCTTACAGTATTGGTTTTTCTTAGCTAGAAAGGTATAGCTCATAAAACTTAATATGTCGTTTTTGTTTTGCTTTTTCTAGTAAGTTATACGACCTTTACAGAAAATTTGGAAAATACAGAAAAACTGAAAAGTTACACATGGTACAACTCACAACCACAATCATAGGAAACAATTTTAGTGTAATTTCTATGGAGTTTTGGCTTGTACTGGGACAGTTTTAGAAAAAAAAACTCCTCAAAATTTAAAGGGATAAGATTCCATAATTAAAGCTAATGGAATTGGTGAACGATTAGCTATTTCTGCCTGAATGTTAGGGAGGGTTTGATGTAAGAGGTAAAATTCCAGTTTGATCTCAGAGTATAAGAAGTACTTTGAAGCAGAGAGAATAAGGAGAAATCATCCCATAGTAAAAGAAAAACATGGAGGCATTAAAGTGTACATTTATATGAAGTATTCAATAGTTGACTATGGTCTTGAGTATAAAAACTTGATGCTCCAATTTTCTTGTTTAAGCATTGGGAATGGTCTTATCATTCTAGAAAATGGATTATGTGAAGATAAGCCATGTTCAAATACTTTGAACTTTTGAGAGAAAAGGAACCTAAAGATCCCAGTATAATTGAGTATCAGATTTTTTTTTCATTCTTATGATTTTATTCACTAACAAGATAAAATGCTTCTAGTCCTTTTTGTGAAAAGTTTACAAGAAAAAAGGTATCACGTGTTTTAGTATTTGTTTTATCATCTGGACTTTTAGTCATAAGAAGCTATTCAAAAATCATTCTTATTTTAGGTTAAATGAGAACGATATTCATTTAATTATTTTTGGATGTTTCTGACTGCTATTCATTCCTCTGAATACTTATACAATTTTCAATTTCAATCATTACTTTGGCTGTCTCAAAAGCTATACAATATTCAAGTACTAGTCTTGTGTCATTAAAACTAATCACTACTGTGGTATTCAAAAAATAAACATTTCAGTTGTAGACACTTACAAATAGTTGAGTAACTAAATGATAGCAGTAGTGTTTCAGATATTTCTGCTTTTCAGGTAAAAAATATCTAAGCAGTGCCACAAGGAAAAAAATACTGAAAAGTAATCTAAGTACCAAAATGAGTACTTGGAAATGTCAGACCCATGCCCATTATAATCTTAAATTCCTCATGTTTTATATGAGCACTATCACCTCTTGTTAGGAACCATGTCAATAAAATTGTACAGTATTATATTCCAAGATTGTATTCTAATGTTTACTAGATGAAATAAGAAACTATGTACGTAGACCTAAACAGGAGTAATTTTGTTGTCATTTTGCCTGTTAAATTTTATAGTTTCACTAAACCAAAAATGGTTTTTTAAAAGGAACTGCAATTCAGGTATGACAGGTGTAGCAAATCAACTCAAGTCTACAAGAAACATCCCAGTTCTTATTGCCTGTAAATCAAATTAAACAGACCCTTACCCCCCACTCACCAGGCTGCCAGGAAACCAAATTTCAGTTACTTTTAAGATCCCCGATTCTCCCAGAATTGTATCAACATTCAGGAAGTCGAATAGTATGGGATCAAGACCAAGGTCTCTATTTGCTTCATCATTGTGGTCCCAGCTG
This sequence comes from Ateles fusciceps, assembly GCA_036589455.1. Taxonomy (NCBI): domain Eukaryota; kingdom Metazoa; phylum Chordata; class Mammalia; order Primates; family Atelidae; genus Ateles; species Ateles fusciceps. Next base: position 13,924,445 of record JAZHEH010002597.1, on the reverse strand, counting down.
ACACATCACAGTTTAACTTCAACATAGGTGGTTGCTTAGTTTCGTGGCTCTCTGCTCCGTAGTAAGGGAGGTGTTGGGATTTTGCTAAGGCTGAAATTGCCAACACTTGGGGTATCTCCTCCCTAGGTGCACCACAGAGGCTTCCCTGATGTCTTACTGTATTTTTGTAGAGACACAGTGGTGAATTTTGTGCCCTGCACACAGGGCTAGACTGAGGGGATGAGGAGGCCTAGAGGCAGCCAGCACCCTGGTGACCAGGCCCTGTGCCTTGGCATGGGCCGATTCATTTTCCTCTGGACGAAAGTACCATCTGCTGCTCATCAAGCTGTACGCCTGCTGGGCTACATCTGCCTAGAGGGGGGTGCCTTTACAGTTGGTGCAAAGTCTTCTTACGTGGCTAGCACCGCCTTCCAGCACTGCCAGGAGCACAGCCCAAGTTCCTGCTACTTGCACAGTCCTCAGATCTCGTGTTTCCTCCCACCGCATGAGAAAGAAATCCCTTTCTCTCAGCATTTCTGCTTCTCAAAGGCACCGTTCTCTCATCCTCTTCCAGGACTCCCTCAAAATCCCATTTGAGGATTTACTCTTTTCACCCCAGAGTGAAAAAGTCCTTTGGGTCCAGGTTGTTTTGTTCTGCCTGGCCAGGATAGCCACGGAAAGGGTTTACCAGAGGAGACGGGTGAAGCTGAGAGTGCAGCGCACACCGCAGTTTCCAAAACCCCTGCTGCACAAGCACTAATGGGAGGAAGGATCCAGGGGATTTCTGCGGTGTTGAGAATGTTTTGTTTTCTTATCTGGATAATGGTTACGTGGCTGTGTTCAGTTTGTGAAAATACAGCATAACAGTTTAGTTACCATGTGTGCACTTCTTGGTATGTATATCACATTTCAGTAAGAAGTAAAACCTAAAGAAGTTAAAATTTTTGCTACACTTTACATACTAGTTTTTAGAAGGTCATAATTCTCTCCTAAAAATACTGAGACTATAATTGATTACTTAATCATTGCATATTCATCAAATCCCGATAACAAAAAAAATTTGAGGAACTTGAGAAATGAAGTTATTTTTCCTTAAAGATATTAACATCTCAGATTAACATTTGTTTCTCCCACAGTACTGCAAATAGTAAAAGCAAAGATTCAATGAGATCTTGTTGTAAGTGACAAGTATATCCTGGCATACAGTGGCACATAAGTGGCATTATCTTTAATTCTAAAAGCTCTAACTATGTGGTCTAAGCAGGGAGGCACACATTTATCAAGGCAACCTGTCTGGAAGAGTGATTGCCGTTTCCCCACCTGTACCAGAGGGCTGGACTGGATGTTATTCTCCTGTGTCTTGGGGCCCCAGGGGTGGTTTGTTGAAATGACTTTGCTTTTAAGGAAAGCAGATGAGCAGCTAATGTTGGCTAACAACTATTGAGTGTTTGCCTTGTGCCACGCACTGTACTAAGCAGAGCTGACTTGAGGGAGAGAAGCCGGTTCAAATTACTAGAATCTAATGGTCTGGAAGGAAGCCTTGGACATGTCGCTATTGCATATAAATGCAAATCCTCAAGATTTAAGGTAGATGACCCTGTTGAAGGGGTTTTTGAATTACTTTTCTTTGGTTTCCAATCTTTGAAGTAGGAAGTATTGTATTTTAAAGAGGATAATACAAATTCACAAAAGGTTAAGTGAATTGCTCAGTGTCACACAGCTAATAAGAGACCTAGCCAGGATGTGAACCCAGCTAGACTGACTCCAGAGGCTAAGACATTAGCAGTTCAACTGTGCTGAGTAATGATTTTTTATGTCACCAAACAGCACAGAGTAAGATGAGGATGGACAAGCCACAGTGCAAACGCAGAAGAGTCTGAATGCTGGAGATTAATCCAGATAGCAAATGACACCTAGATAAGGGAGTCTTGGCAATCTCTGGTAAACGTTTTTACCAGAAGGTTTCAAATATAATTCAAGTTTATTTAGAAGTCTAAATCAGTATCTTACAAACCAAAAAGGATTCCATCCTAATCAACTTGATACATATTAAGTGATCATTTTGTTATTCTATTTTACTCGGAGAGCTTTAAATCAGTATCTGAGATAATATACTTCAGTTGCCATAGAATTCCCTTTTGTTTTTTAGTAATATGAAAGTATTCTTTCCTCCATCAACCAACATTTAAAATACATTTCTTTCATATTAGCGGAATTTTATGTGCCTGCTAAGTACCATGTGGAAACAATCAAGTCCCATTATGAACCCAAAGCCAATTCAGAACCAATTTCAAAGCAGTTTACTCACTTAGTATAAGCAGCTGTGCACTTTTAAGTTTACAGTTTTACGTTTAAAATCCCTTTAATTTTGAGCTTACTTCTTTGATATAATTACTTTGGCAGGATCTAGACCATGCTGGGGTTTGTATCACAGGGACTCGCTGCTCACTACACCAGGTGGCCAGCTACGTACGTCTGCGAGGAAGATTTAGTCTCCTGAAAGTTAACTAGCTTGCTTTCTTTGCTTCTAGCACTTCCATAAACTCTTGCAGATTGCCTGGGCTTGGGTTGGGGCATTATTTCAGTTACTTGGAGAGCGACACAAGTTCTCCACTAGCTTTTTTCTTTTTCAGGGCGTCGACCAGAAGTATCTGATTCCTTGGCCACGTGTGTTGAAACTGGGCCTTATGGCCACTTCCAACTCACTGTCTTCCCCAGTTCCTGACCTTGAGATCAGGTCAAGGGAATGCAAATCCCTGACAAAGGAGACACCGATGAAGGCAAATCAGAAAGTCTCTCTAAGGCATTGAGGGCCTGAGTGAACCCAGGAAAGGTCTATCATCATCTCAGAAGTTGACTATTTTCTCCAAGAACAGATAGTAAGGATTTAAGTGCAAGGCCTCAGAGCAGATCAACTCTGACTCCCTCTTGAGAAAAGGGCTCAATCATTTTATCTTTTTGGATCAACTAACTTGCCCACCTGACAGCAGGGAAACGCGTGCTGCCCTCATTCTTAATTCTGTATTTAGAATTAAGATGTATGACGTAAAAATTTCCTGGTCAAAGAAAAAGTAGCTTGTTACTTTTTTATAGGTGGCTAGGTCTGCCTGTGAAAGCTGGATTTAAAAAACAGACCTGAATGCTGACGAGAGTCATATGAAGACCTCAAAGAGCATTCTAAGCACCAGAAAAGGGAGGCATGAAGATCCTGAAGGAGGAATGGACTCCATCTGTTTGGAGGATAGAGGAAGGCAAGCATCTGTGCTAGAGGTCAGTACCATGAGCTGGATAGGAGGACTAGAGGGGCAGAGAAGAGAGGCAAGCAAGAACAAGGTCACGAGAGCTTGTAGGAAATGGTAATTCGCTCCACTTAGTCTCAGTGCAGTGGAAAGCCTTTGGAGGCTTCCTTTGGAGGCTTTAAGCAGGGAGTAACATGCTGCAATTCATGCTATAAAAGATCACTTGGTTGTGGTGTGGAAAACAGATTATATACGGAGAAGAGTGGAACAATTAGAAGTTATTTATCTCAGGCAGGAGATGAAGGTAGCTTTGATGTTAGCACTGGAGGTGGAAAAGTGGAGAATGGATGCAGATGTATTTTGGAGGAAAAACTCATAGAAATTTGTGATGGATTAGATGTGGGTGATAAGAGAAAGCTACGGCAAGAGCAAAATCAAGGATGAGCAAGTGAGTAACGGTCATATTTACTGAGATGCGGAAGACTCCATTTCTCATAGCAGTCCTTTAAGTTTCGTTCTGTTATCCCACCTATCCCATGTTATTCCTGTATTTGTTTTATCCTTTGTCTATGTATCTAACGTATCTTTATTGTTCCTGTATCTACTATAATGCAGAAAGGAAAACGAAATCTTCAAACTGTAGGGTAGCTTGGCCAAAGAAACAAAATTAGAATGCAGTGAGCAGAGATTTGAGCCTGTTCTGTACCGAGACCAGCTCAGCTATAGAGACCCCCACCCAGGCAGCACTGAAAGCACTAAGCAGCAGACCCCTAGATAGAACAGCAAAGTGAGATTATCCACTTTGGTAGACAGGCTTCTAAGCTGACAGCCTCAAAGGACAGACAGCCTTCCGAGCTGAAGGCCACAAGCACCTTCTGACCCATGTATTTATTCTCTCTGAACAGGTGATTATTATTAACAAACAGGTGTTCAGTGTTTTCTCATAGAACAAAAATAAACTAGGTAGGCAGCTGGTGCCTGCTTACCACTGATCACAGAGAAACTAAAAAGTGTTCTCCACGAGGGAGCCACGGAGGCAGGGTCACATATCCCGTGCTTAAAGAATTGTTTTAATTGGTGTATGATATACATATACTGTTTTGCTACTTTAGAATGCCCCAAGTAGTTTTCTACTTGTGGGGGAGGGGGGGCGGCTAGGTTTTCCTTGCCGCTGTTCTTAGCAAACAATATATTTTATCATACACTCAGCATTTGTCAACAGTTCTGCCGGAGTCCAAGGTCTGTGTCGTAATCACCACTTTAAGGTTATCTTTTGCTTACCGGCCAACAACTACCATTGTGAAAGTTTCTATTTCAGCCATAAGATATATTTTATATTTTAAAACATCTGTGACATATAACATATAACTGCCCTAGCTTTCTCATCAGCTATTATAAGGGTATTATATTCACAGTATTATCTTCCATGCAAACTATCATCCTGCAAATGTTTCTTTTCAAGGGAACAAGACTATGATCATCAACGTATGGGGAAGAAACTGGTAAATGGCCTAAGAATGTTTCTGTAAGGGAGTAAAAGAAAAAAATATTTGTTTCTTTAATTCAGTATTTCTCTAAAGGTTTCATTTGAGAATCCATTTATGAAATATCTATGCTTTTAACATAAAGCATCTTGTTGCATATTATTGTATTTATTAGTAACTATTTTTAAAAGCATCTAGTTTTATTCTTTAAAGTTATCTTCAAGCCTTTAATACCTTCTAAAAAATATTTCCCAGTCACAGTGTTGAGTAGCTGAGTAAGCTCACCTATTTATTTCTCAGTATCGAGTTCCGTTCACCTGTTTCTCAGTATCGAGCTCGGCATGACAGTGCATACTATGCCTCATTGCTTTATCCTGACTCCCTTGGTTTCAAGTAACCAATGCCCAGTTCAGCTGGTTCAAATGATGATAATAACATTAATATCTGAGACTGGATTAACTGGAAAGTAGAGATTGAACAGGGATTTTCAAATCTGAGTTTTATGTGACCCGTGCAAAACTAGGGGAGCCAGAATGAGGAAGTAGGGAGACTACTCAAAGATGAGTGGGAAATCAGTGGGATGGGAAGCATTCACCTTGGCTCCCTCCTCCGGGGGAGTTGTGTCCAGAATGGCCACTCATTCAGCTGGTCTACCAGGAATTTATCCAGACAGGTCATAGGGAGAAACTATACCTTGCAGCAATACAGGGATGCAGGAAGGAGGGGAATATATCTGCCTGACTCCTTCTCATCCCTTTCCCATTCATCAGAGTTTGCTCCATGGGGGGGTTCAACTTCCTGTCACTTCTAGCTTGCATCACAAGGCAACTTCAGTGACTGCTCAGCGTGTTTTTCCCAGCTACCTGGGTTGGCCAAGGGTGAGGGCCCTGCATTCCCAGAAATGTGGACTGTCTAGGAGGTGAGAGGTAGAGATAATTTGAAGAGATGCATGAGATTTGGGCTGAGCACTGTGCTTGGATTATCTCATTGAAACCTCATTAAAACCCTGTGAGGTACCTATTACTAGCCTCAATTTACAGATAGGAAAATTTAAATAAGTGGTAGAGTGAGATTTTCACATAGGCTGTTGGACCCTAGAGCTCACAACTTCATCGCTATTATGTTCCTTTTGAAAAGCTATGGAAGAGTACAAAGGGGATTATTAAATGAATGAAAATCCAGGGAAATACACAGTAGGCTCTCCTGAGAAAAAGTGTTTGGAATTGAACTGCCACTGGGAGCCAGGCCATCTAGTGGTTGCAGGGTCTTATCCTTCTGCTTCTTTGTATGATTCTTGGCCTTTTCCTTACCCTATGCATCAGCCTCCTCTGCGCCTTCCTGCCTTTGACTACGGCACAATGATAACCTTACCACACTTTCTGTGCCTTCTCTGACCTCGATTCTCCTCATCATCTCCTCTCAGACTCTACCTTTGTGCTACACTGTGTCTGTGTCCTGGTTTTCCATTTCTGCATTTCTCAGGGAAGCACTGGCCCAACAGAGCAGTTAGGGTGTATTGGTTGCAAACAATAGAAAATAAGTCTATTATATTCTACTACAAATGAATTCATTAAAAACTCAGATTACCAGAACCTGTTTGGAATTTATGGGACTTATGAATTTCCAATAAGTCTTAGGAGCAAGACCTGATGGATGCCCCATGTATGTTACCAGCCCTGGAATGCTCTTTTTCCTTTCTGCTTTGGCATAACATGGCCTGTAGTTCAAGCCCTGAAAAAGTGGGTGTGATTCGACAAGTATAAATGATGTACCTGCCCTTGGCTATGCCAGGTAATAACAGAGAAATCAGTTGAAAGTAGTTGAAGAAATTAGTTGAAATTAGTGACTCTAGTGATGCCTGGATTCACTTTCCCAACAGGATTGCACATAATAGGGGAGCTAATTACCTAGAAGGCTATAGGATGCTAGAAGGAAGTGGGTGATAAATGTTGTGTAGACAAAATATGGAAATTGTGTTCCATGCCCTTTCATCTTTTAGCTTACCACAGCACATGACTCATCATTTGCTGACGAGACTATAAGTGGGCTGTTCTATAAGGCTGTGGCCAGCCTTAATGCATTTCAAAGTAAAATAGAAATGATCTTCCAATTATCTGCTATTCTGAATTATTTATGACACCACTTCCTTCTGTTTGCACATCCTCCATCTGATCACGGAAAATGATTATCAGACAAAACTTTGGCATCGTATTTCTTTATTTACAAATACTTCTTCAGCATTGGTGTTTTATTTACTACTGTGGCAGCTGTTATGGGAGATACAGGAACACTGGATAAGATGTGATTACTGTTTTCAGGTGCTTGGAACTGAATATAGGAAACATAATACAAAATAGTGTGGATAAAAGAATATAAAACAGTACATAATTAAAGACAAAAATTTCATCTATGTGTGTAGTGGAAGTTGAGAGTATAACTTATGTTAATGTATAAACAGCTAGGAGAAATGTGTAATTTAAACCTTGAAAGGATATATTTAATCTGGGAAAAAATAAATTTGTGATGTGGTAGCTAGTTGATCTATGCCCAGACTATGTTAGTCTAAATTACAATTTTTGCTATTCACTTGTTCCAAAAGGCAGGACAGAGGTTTATCTAGAGTCAATGTCTCTTCTTCAGTGTGCTGCTTATAAAGATTTTGTCCCAGGGTCATTCTCCTTGGCCATCGTCCTTCTATGTAGCCTTGCAGAAAGGTGTTACAGTTCTGCTATTTCTAAATGTCACAGGCCCGGCCCACCTGTCTACTGCCATCTTTCTGCTGTGAATGTCATGAAACGCCTCTGGGAGCATAAATAACTTTATTACTAAGCTGTAAAGTAGAGTAAGTTATTAATATTGTATGAATTGCATTCCATTCAATTTTTACCTCTAATGGGGCGAGATCTCACTATATTCTGGAAAGTATATCCTTAAAATTGCTGAGTAGTATGTATTGAATGAACTAAATTAGGAAGCCCCATTGCTGCTGGAAATTTGGATTGCCAGCTTGTTTTAATAAGTTCAGGTTTACTTCTAAGATCATCATTTTCTTTAGGAATTCAATTGATTAAGGCAGCCTAACTCTCAACAGTAACTACAAGAAATTAGATTTTATTGTGAAGTATAAACAGGCCTGCAATTGATGATACAAGACTGAGCATCAAGAGGCTTGTGGACTGCTTTGCTGTGGGAAGTAATTGACACTGAAAGCTTTTGGAAACTGAGGTATATAGCATTGGGCCCAAATCACTGATGTCTTATTTTATTTGAGGTGTTTGAATAGGATGTTAGTTGGCATGTTCTAATACCATGTGATGAAACCCAAGTTTGAGCAAAGTATTAACCTCCTCTACAACAAGCAAAAGTTAGACAAGATTTTAAAATTACCACAGATCTTTGAGGAACAGAGGAAGAAAGGGTTCTAGAGATATCACAGAGCTTCATTTGAGGTGGGTTTATTTTTCTTGGGCCACTAATAATCAAGCGTTAAGTTTTCTCCTTCTCCAAATTTAAAGACTGAGAGTCCATCCTACCCTTTATTGTAAGTTGATTAAAAAACAATAGTCTCTACAAAACTCAAGATACTAGGTTCTAGTTCTGGATTTTCTACCAGCTCCCATGATTCTCAGCCTTTATGTGTCCAGTGACAAGAAACATGACTCGTAATCTCAATTTGCATGATATTCTCTCAGGAACTTCCCAGGGAATGTGTAATTTCTGTCTCACAAGCAGGGAATAGGCTGATTCATTCTTCTGCTCAAGAATGAATCTTGGAATGCAAATGAGCATGTTACAGGAATTATCAATGTGATCTAATTTCTGAAAAAAAGTAATAATTTTCCAACATTACTTTTTTATTAATAGTAACAAACTACTTGTGACATAATTTCAAGCCATGGTCACCTACCAAGTATCTGAACACCTGGCTGGGATCTGCTGCATTTGCAGTCTGGCTGGCCATGAATGAACCAGTTAATTCCTCTGTGCCTCACACTCCTTATGTGTAGGCACATTCCAGTTCTGAATTTCTACAAGCACTGTCATACAGCAGGAACCAAGCCATGTGGGGCTATTCTCTGTGTATTTATCTCAGGAGAACACAAGAAATTGCCTTGCTTGTTAAGTCTTACAGTTCCTTTAACACTAATTTCTGAATTTGACAATGGCACAGGAATATGATTTGGAGTATGTGGTTATTTTTACTGACATTTAACTAAAGGTTTATGGCTACTCCCTTGAAAATATTCACATGTTCTTCAAGGTCCATGTTGGATCTGTCAACTATTAATGCATAATGAATGCAACAATATTATGATATAAATATTAGTGTGATATAAATACAAAATTTATATTTGCAGTCCATTCCAGCCCTGGAGCACTAGCTTGTAAATTCCAGGAGAATCCGGACTGTCTGATTTGTTCACTGTTCATCCTCAGAGCCTGGCACAGAGGAGATATCCAGTAATATTACATCCTGTAATATTTTTTGAGTCAATTAAAAGATTCCTTAGTAATAGCAATTCCTTAATATATAAGGTAGAAGTTTTAAAATTATTACTCAGACTTTTTTGTTTACACAAGAAACAAATCCAGCTTTAAAGAACCTAAATAAAAAAGGAAAGGATGCTGTTTGTGTGATCAATTCTAGAATGAAGGGTATGTGCCTGGTCTAGGAAACAACTCTTAGGGGCCAAAATCAGCAGGCTTTCTGTCTCCATCTCTCACACCTCATTTACCCCAGTGTCCTCCACAAGGTGACTCATAGCCACAGGCAGCATGTCAGTCACATTTCAGTTTTCCCATCAGAGAGGGGTTACCTCCTTTTTCTAGTTCCAGTTTGATTCTGTTATTTTTACCTATTCTTAGCAGCAAAGGTTAGGGGTCAGGGCAAAGTTCAGTAGAAGGTCTTTTATCAAGGATTTGTGAGTTCATGTTTAAACATGGGTTAAAGAAGCTTAAAAAGGATATTTCTTAAACATTTTTATTGTACCTTTAACTAATTTGCCAATCTTTTGATGTAAAGCCAGGACCTTTTTTTAATTGTCAGTCTCACACTGTTGTTTGGAGCTCCAGCTTGTTCTTCTTGATAAAACTGACTCATCCATGCCTCATATTTTTCAACTGTGACTTCTTTAAAATGGAGCAAAGATTTAATGATACTTGCAATATATCTGAGTGAAGAATCCATCTGGATGTTTAAAAATTTCCCTTCAATTGTGTATAATGGTATTTCCCATAATTAATTTGTCAGGATATTTTTGTTTGTTTGTTTGTTTTGTGATTTCCTTTATCAAGTTTTCCCAAAGCTTTCAGAATACATTTCACAGAAATAAAACTTTCATTTCTGCCATGCTCATTTTGTATTTGTTTAATATTTAATGAAATTACTTGCTTACAATAACTAGTAAAACTGCTATAAAGATGTGAGAACAAATGCAATAGACTTGATTACTATGCAACTCAAAAGGGGCAATTGAAGTATGCAGACATTCTGAGAGATGCTGCCTAGCCACAGGGCTCAGTGTATACTGGATACCTGCTGGTCTTTTTAGCAGGTGAATGAAAAGCATCTGTTACTCTCGTGATTCACGTTTAACTAAGATAACACTGAGTCTTCACAGTGTATGGGAGGGACAGAGAGGCATACATACAAACACGCAATGCATAATGAGGTGGTTTGCAATAAAGATATGTACTATGAGAGCAAAGTAATTCTGTCCAAGGGTAGAATGTAAGTTGGAGCTGCTTCTTTAAGAACAGCAAAGAACAGAAAGGAAATAGCACATACCAAAGCAGGAATCTGTAAAACAATATTACAGAGATTGTCAGAGAGCAAAATCAAGAATGAACTCCCCTTCACAATTGCTACCAAAAGAATAAAATACATAGGAATACAGCTAACAAGGAAAGCGAAGGACCTCTTCAGGAAGAACTACAAACCACTGCTCAAGGAAATCACAGATGACACATACAAATGGAAAAACATTCCATGCTCATGGATAGAAAGACTCTGTATCGTGAAAATGGTCATACTGCCCAAAGTAATATATAGAGTCAATGCTATTCCCATTAAACTACCATTGACATTCTTGATAGAATTAGAAAAAACTATTTTAAAATTCATATGGAACCATAAAATAGCCTGAATATCCAGGAGAATCCTAAGCAAAAAGAACACAGCTAGAGGCATCACAGTACCCAACTCCAAACTATACTACAAGGCGACATAACCAAACCAGCATGGTACAGGTACAAAAACAGACACATAGACCAATAGTAAAGAATAGAGAACTCAGAAATGAGGCCAGACACCTATAAACCATCTGATCTTTGACAAAGCTGACAAAAACAAGCAATGGGAAAAGGATTCCCTATTTAATAAATGGTGTTGGGAAAACTGGCTAGCCATATGCAGAAAATTGAAACTGGACCCCTTCCTTTCACCTTAGACAAAAATTAAGTCAAGATGGATTAAAGACTTAAATGTAAAACCCCAAACTATAAAAACCCTAGAAGAAAATCTAGGCAATCCCATTCAGGACATAGGCACATGCAAAGATTTCATGACAAAAATGCCAAAAGCAATTGCAACAAAAGCAAAAGTTAACAAATGGGATCTAATTAAACTAAAGAGCTTCTGTACAGCAAGATAAACTATCATCAGAGTGAACTGATGCCTACAGGATGGGAGAAAATGTTTGCAATCTGTCCATCTGAGAAAGGGCTAATATCCAAAATCTACAAGGAACTTAAACAAATTCACAAGAAAAAAAAAACCCATTAAAAAATTGACAAAGCACACGAACAGACAATCCCCAAAAGAAAAAATTCATGTGGCCAAAAAACATATGAAAAAAAGCTCAACATCACTGATTGTTAGAGAAATGTAAATCAAAACCACAATAAGATATCATCTTGTGCCAATGAGAATGGCAATTATTAAAATGTCAAGAAACAAAAGATGCTGGTGAAGCTGCAGAGAAAAAGGAATGCTTTCACACTGCTGGTGGGAATGTAAATCAGCTCAACCATTGTGAAGATAGTGTGGTGATTCCTCAAAGATCTAGAGGTAGAAATATCATTTGACCCAGCAATCTCACTAGTGGGTATATATCCAAGGAAATATAAATCATTCTATTATAAAGATACATGCACGGGTATGTTCACTGCAGTACTATTCACAATACCAGAGACATGGAATCAATCCAAATATTCATTACTGATAGACTGCATAAAGAATATGTGGTACATATACACCATGGAATACTAGGCAGCCATAAAACGGGATGAGATCATGTCTTTTTAGGGACATGGATGGAGCTGGAAGCTGTTATCCTTAGCAAACTAACACAGGAACAGAAAACCAAACACTGCATATTCTCACTTATAAGTAAGTGCTGAACAATAAGAACAATGGACCCAAGATGGGGAACAACATGGTATCCAGGCAGTATGGGTCACCAATGGTGCATGTTTAAGACTGTGTGACGAATAGCTGAATGATGACATATCCTGTCAGTGTATTTATTTGACTCTTGATATAATATCATTTGGAGATAATGCCAAAAGCATAACTTTGAAGTGGTAATAAATGCTAAATCATTTCAAAATGGCTGTTTGCCACACACACCTCCCTGCTCATGTACACCTGGAGCAGATGACTGCAAACTGAATGTGGTAGGCAATGGATAATATGTAGGGTAGGTTTTAAAGAACTACCAGAACTAAGCAATAATGGAAGATGAGACAAATCATGAAGAACCTTGCAGCTATGCTCAGAAATTTGAAATAAGGGCAACAGAGATCTCAAGAGTTCCCTTCTCTGAAAAAAAGATAGTGACGATGACAAGCCAATACTTGCATTTTCCCATTCTTTATGTCACTTTCTTATAAGACTGTGATCTTCTCCTAAAAATATTGAGTAGACCCAGAATTAAATACCAAATCATCATGTACCCATCAAACAAGATGACAAAAACACTGAAAAACAGCCTTAGTTGAGTAACTTGGGATGTGGAATGATCTGGCTTAAAGATGGAATTTTGGCTTATGTTGCATATGAAAAATGTTCAAGAAAATGCTCAGCACAGGAGGTTTGCACAAATTCTGATGTAGATAAAGCATCTTAGGATCCCACAGGTTCTGCTGTTCTTCTGCAAGTTTCCACCATCATCATTCACTCTGACATAATCTACAAGGGATTTGGCTGGCAATGTCTCTCCCTCTTCTGGTGCCGATCTTTACCCTAGCAGGTATGGCTCCTGGTGATAGATGTCATAAACATGCACAGACAGCATGAACATAAAAAGGTTGTGGTGTCTCAAAGAAAAAAAATAGGGAGAGTGATGCTAGCTGTCAACGGATGTGATGATCAAGCCTATTTTCTTATACTTGTTAATAACTTCAGACTTTTTAAAGAAAAAAGGAGTATGCATTTGGAAACATTATCAGGAAGAATAACCTTTAACTGAAGATAGTATATCTGACAGTAAGTCATGGATGAATTTTTAAGAGGAAGGAATACTACTATAATGAGCTGTATAAACTGGAAAAAATCATGAGGTAGTTGACAGGCTTTCAAGCATTAAAACTTTCCTTTTAGCCTTGAGTCATAGAGTTTGATTCTTTCAGGCTTGATCAGGCACTGACAGGGCTAACATGTTGACTCACAACACAATTGACTGAATAGATTCAGAAAGATTTAAAATATATCTGACATTTCTAGAAGTCATGGAAATATAAAACTTTGAAATTTTGATTTTTACTTATCTTGACTAATTTTATTTTTCGCATGGAATTGAAAGATCTTATTTAAATAAAATGATGGAATTTTACAATTCAATTGTTGATCAATAATATAATAGAATTTTTAAAAGCCAATTCAAAATAGTAGATAGGGTAGAGGTAGTGAAATGCAAAGGTTGAACTCTGAGGTCTTTGCAATAATGATTAGACTCAAACACTTGCAAGGGCCCTGATATGGTAATTTGTTGGGCTTTGTTTAAGAGGTGCAGTTGTGAACTGCAGTTTGAGTGACCGTCCCCATTAAGACTTCTGTTTTGACCTTAGAGTTTCTAGCTCTGCCCAGTTCTCAAAGAAAGAATGCATCTATTCTGTTTATTAGACTCATGAATGAATCCAAAGCAGCATAAATGGCAACTCTGTATCGTGGTATAGAAGTTTCTCCATCACAGAAGGACTCAGTGGCTCACACCTGTAGTCCCAGCAATTTTGGAGGCTGAGGAGGGTAGATTACTAGGCCAGGAATTCGAGACCAGCCTGAGCAACATGGAGAAATCCTGTTTCTACCAAAAAATAAAAAGTGTCTTCTTCATTTCTGCCTTTTCTAAGCTATTGTTTTCATTGAGATAATTAAACTGTAATTGTATTATGTGTTGCTACTGCCATTCACCCACATTGGTTTTACATACATTAATCTATTTTTAGGTGAAGGTGGTAGTTCACCAAGGGCAGCATTTTTTATGACTCACAGTAAGAAATGTATGCCAACTTAATATATATAAATTTATAATATCAATACATATTAATAAAAATCATATATAGAATTATATATATAAAATATATAAATATCTATATAATATTTACATATAAGTTACATAATTATGAAATGAAAGTCTCACAAAACAAGCCTTATTCTTGCCACTAGTGATGCCCACTGACAGGACCCCATAGGGTGTGCAGCACTCCCAAATCAGTGTGTCAACACTATTCTGGCAGCCCAATCTCACACAATTCCACAAAAGAAATATTGTGCCAGTAAGCAAGAGTAATTCCCTTATCAGGCCATCTCTTGGAACCAGGGTTTAGCCACAGGGCCCCAGGATGACCCCATAGGCATGAGTTTCAACTCTTTGGGGGAATCTGGTTGACACTAGGTGAGAGTGAAGGGTTGTAGAGTAGAGCAGTCCAAAAAGGAGGAATAAGAAATGGGACCTATGGGAGTCCCTGACCAGCACTGCTGGCCCCAGCTAGTCCTACACACTGTGAGGAAGCCACTGCAATGAGTGGTGGGAAGAGATGCTGAGAGTTCTGCCCTCTGTTTTACTCGATGCTATTATATTTCACAATTTTAAAATGTCTTGTGACTCTCTAGATTGACAATTTCCAATCATTGCATGCCTTTCTGTCTTTCCATTCAGTGTCCTGGGAGAGAGAATTTGATCAACCAAGTTTGAATAGTGTCTATGTCTGCACTAATCAGCAGTGGACAAGGGGAAAGGAGAGTGGGATCTTGTGGTCCAGACGTGGCCATTTTCCATCCCAAAGCTTGTGCGTGAAAGGGATCAATTTTCAGCGGTGGGTATCCTGGAGGCCAAGCAGCCACCCTAGATGGCATTTACTAGAGAGACAAATAGTCTGAGGATTTTGGACCCCAGGCCTAACCTGCTCAAGGGCTCTAGTTCAAGGGATGTTGACAAATAAGAAGTATAATATGATTTTATGGGAGGAGAACCCAAGGAATAAAAGGATGAGTAATTTACTCAGAGTCACATGGGGAAGAGACAAGGCCAGATCCATGTCTCTCATTCCCAGTCCATGATACCTTTTTTTTTTTAAAGACAGGGTTTCACCATGTTGGTCAGGCTGGTCTTGAACTCCCAACCTCAGGTGATCTGCCCGCCTTGGCCTCCAAAGTGCTTGGATTACAGGCGTGAGCCACCACGCCCGGCCAATGACACTTTGTTACTTATTCAATGCAATGGACCCAGAAATCTATTGGCATTAAAACTGCTTCAAAAACAAAACCCCCCACATAATCCTAGTTAGTTTGATGCTCTTCAAAAAGCTGTGTCACTGCTGCGTATCTTATGTAGTATGATATGTGTCACTGCCGCATATCTTATGTAGTGTGATGTGTGTCACTGCCGTATATCTCACGTAGTGTGATAAGTGTGTCACTGCCGCATAGCTCACGTAGTGTGATGTTTCACTGCCGCATATCTGATGTAGTGTGATAGGTGTGTCACTGCCGCATATCTTACGTATGTGTGTCACTACCGCATATCTTACGTAGTGTGATATGTGTCACTGCCGTATATCTTACGTAGTGTGATGTGTGTCACTGCCGCATATCTTACGTAGTGTGATGTGTGTCACTGCCGCATATCTTAGGTAGTGTGATAAGTGTGTCACTGCCGCATATCTTAGTGTGATAAGTGTGTCACTGATGCATATCTTACGCAGTGTGATAAGTGTGTCACTGCCACATATGTAGTGTGATAAGTGTGTCACTGCTGCATATCTTATGTAGTATAAGTGTGTCACTGCTGCATATCTTATGTAGTGTGATAAGTGTGTCACTGCCACATATGTAGTGTGATAAGTGTGTCACTGATGCATATCTTATGTAGTATAAGTGTGTCACTGATGCATATCTTATGTAGTGTGATAAGTGTGTCACTGCCACCTATCGTATATAGTATTATAAGTGTGTCACTGCTGCATATCTTATGTGGTGTTATAAGGGCTTGTTTGATCATTTGCTCTGGTACTCATATAGGTCCAGCAGTCTGTAATTTCCTGTGACACTTCTTTTTCCTTTTTATTAGACTGGAAAAGAATTTCCCTTATTTCATCTTCAGAGGTTTTTTTATGTCCTTTATAATTCCTCAAAATGATTGAATAGTGGCTCTGTAGTGACAGCAGTAGAGCAATTTGTGATCCTTCAAAAAGATGCAGTGCCAGTAAAAATTATTACTCTGTGTTAACAAAGTAACATATGACATCTAATATATTTTACTCTGATCCTCATGTCCGTAACTGGCTTTTCCAGAATTATGACTATGAAAGTATATCTTTAAAATGTGAAACAGACATTGGTCAAACTGGAAAGACATATTTGTATATATATATATATATATATATTTTTTTTTTTTTAAGAGTCAACGGGGTTATAGCCATAGGCATTTGCGGAAGCATTAACTGCTTCTGGGTGAGAACATCTGTGGCCCCAAGTTAAGCGTTCTATTTTTCTTTCTGAGTCTCTTTCAGAGCCCTGGTAAAAAGATTTTTTTTGTTTTTGTTTTTTTGAGATGGAGTCTCACTCTGTCGCCCAGGCTGGAGTACAATTGTGCTATGTCATCTCACGGCAACCTCTCCCTCCCAGGTTCAAGCGATTCTTCTGCCTCAGCCTCCCGAGTAGGTGGGACTACAGGCACGAGCCACCATACATGGCTAATTTTTTTGTATTTTTAGTAGAAACAGGGTTTCACCATATTAGCCAGGCTGGTCTCAAACTCCTTACCTCATGATCTGCCTGCCTTGGCCTCCCAAAGTGCCGGGATTATAGCCGTGAGCCACCACGCCCAGCCGAGATTTTTTAGTGAATAGCTAAAAACCCAAGACAAGAGCCCTCACTTGATATGAATTTATGATGACCACCTTACACTTGCTGACTACCCCATGATATCTCCGCAATGAAGAGTAATGCTTTAAAAGTATCCGTGGTATGCATGTTCTCACTCATAGGCAGGTGATGAACAATGAGATCACATGGACACAGGGAGGGGAGCATCACATACTGCGGTCTGTTGCGGGGGGCAAAGGGAGGGACAATGGGGGGGGTGGGGGAGGTCGGGGGAGGGATAACATGGGGAGAAATGCCAGATGTAGGTGACAGGGGGGATGGAGGCAGCAAAACGCATTGCCATGTGTGTACCTAGGCAGCAATCCTGCATGATCTGCACATGTACCCCAGAACTTAAAGTACAATAAAAATTAAAAAAGTATCTGTGGGGTGTGTGTGTGTGTATGTGTTTCATAACAGATGTTTTAATTCAGAAATTAGGTGACTGCTCCTTTTAGAAAAGGAAGGTGCCAGTAGAAACTGAAATACAAGGAACTCAGCTAGTGGTCAGGAAGAAAGTTAGCTGGACGTGGCGACTGTTTTGTCAGAAGTTAGTATCTGGTCATCACTGTCAAACAGAAGTCTCTGGTTTTTGCTTCAAAAGTCTGAACAGTTTTATTTTAACTCTCATCTGACATTTATTCCTATCACCTTGTTCTCCATAGAAAGGGTTTCAAATGATTCAATATTTTCTAAACCTTAACTTGATTTAATTCTCCCCTTGCTGGCTGAAAAGACAGCAACCTATGCACTATGCAACTGTTACTCTTCCCCCACATGACAAAAATCTCTTCCCTTAGTTTTTGAAGAATGAACTTGAGCTGCTTCCTGAAATTATCACTCGCTACTAGGAACTGAGTCATTGAGAGTACGGAGCAAGAATTTTTTACCAAGGTAAGGACCAAACAAACTCAAAAACACATTCCAGGATGAAAGGGAGCAAGTTCTCTATTTGTCCTTAAGTCATTCTCTGCTCATGAAGCTAATCTGCCTTCCAAGGAACTTGCTGTCCCCTTGAAGGCCTCACTTATTTTAACCTAACAGTGGACTATAGGGCTGTTCTATTATTCTGCTAGTTCTCTCTGCAACTTTCCTTTTCACATTGAAATTGAGGACAGAACAAGATAAACCTGCACAGGGAGAAATTCAGAGTGCTTAGCTGAAATTGGTAGTAGCAGAACACAGATGTCTGTGGGTGTCCAGACAAATTATTGGTCCCAACTCACCAAAAATATTCTACTAGATCCAGGAGTAAAGTTATTACTTTCTGAGAAGAGTTTCCTGTAGGGAACAAGCCATGAGGGGTTGGTTTTTCACTGAAAAATATCAGATGGTTCCCCAGGGTGGGGCAGGAATGTCTCCCTTAGGAAGCTATTACTTAAACCATTCTCTGTATTTGGTCTAATTAAACTATACATATTTTGGGGGGTTAGGTATAAAACAGAGATGCTGACATGCCAGCATGTATGCTGCTGACACAAATGTTCTGAGTAGAGTTGATATAAGTGGTGCTGATACAAACCTTCTCCTTGAGAACAGCTGCTAGAGGTGTTTTGCTTTTCCACTATCTTCCAGTGGATTAACTTTAAGCATTGTTTGGGCTAAGAGTTGAAGCATCTTCTACTGAGATTTAATTCCCTAATATAAAAAATTAACCTACTGATTTCTCAATTACTCACTTCTTTCATGTTAATAACTATTTAAATTAAAGCATGAGTTATTTTAAAGTTCAGTATTAGATGAAGAATGCAATGCTGATTATTTTTATGCTAGAGGCTTAGTTTGCAGAGCTCCAAAGATGACAGAAGTTCATTTAGTTTGGAGTGGAAAACGGAGGCATGACTATTATTGCATATAATAAGTTATGTAACAGATTCATGTTAATGTGACTTGTGAAATACCTAGTTAACTGACAATTAGCTGCCACTGCTGATAATTCTGTAGATTAATTGATGAAAGGTATAAATGTTCTTCAAGGAGAATTGCACACATACTCAATACACACATATTTAAACGGTTTGGGACATTCTAAAGTCACCTCTGAACCAGGTCAAGAACCTCCTTCATTGATTCTTTTATGTGATCAAAGATGCATTTGCCACCTACATTTGGTGATACATTATCCCCAGGAGGTCTTTCAGAAAATGACATCTTCACCCACAGTATATGTCTTTAGTACTGATAATCAAAGATTTTGTGAATTAGCAGGATTTACTGGCTGTTGAGTGCATATCAGTTCAAGTCCTCCAAGAAGCTGATGCCAAGACAGGATTAGATATACAGGAAATAGATGGGAGGAAACTCCCGTGAAGGGTAAAGGAGGAGGTAGCAAGAAGTGGCAGGTGAGCCTTCAGACCTGGAAGCATTAGAAATCCCATATCGGTCAAGATGACCTGACGGCCTGCCTGGGGCAACCCCACCTACTCCGTCTCTACCTGGAGAAGCCTGGAAGAAACATGGCCTGGGCCTGAGTGCCATGGTGGACTCAAAGGAGCAGCAGTTGGAGCTGTCAGTCAACTGTGCTCCCCATGCAGGGTCTCTTGAAAGGAGGTGCAAGGAGTGGTTTCCATGGCTACCAGAGGGGAAAGAAGGTCCTTGTAGGTGCAAAAGTGCAAGTTACTCTCTTCTTTTCTATCGCCACTCACATTTTGACAGCTGCTCCTCTTTGGCCATTATGGCTTGGCCAGCCAAAGTGTCACACAGGGACAGGTAATATGATATCTTCGGCCTTAGTTGTTTTTCTTTCTCAATACAATATATACAGGCATCATAACTGCTCCATACAGGGATGCGGTGGAGGTTGAATAAAGCAGCTTTATAACACAACCTTTACCTTTTGCCCTGGGCCAACTGAACAACAACATCATCACCAACACAATAAGATATTAATAATTAAGTGTGGAGACCATGAGACTCATCAAAATCATACAGAAGCCATGCTAATATCAAGGGTCTCTTCCAGCTTGTGGTCTCAGTAGGATTAAGTCCTAAGAATGATGCCCAGTTTTCAACTCACTCCTGTTCCAACCAAGACCGAGAGGGCCACAGGACCTTTCTCTCATGTCCACTCCATGGGGCGAGAATGAACAAAAGACAATGGAGGATTCTTTTCCCTAAACAGTGGAACAGGAGATGGGCTACTCTCCCCTGGGTTGTGTTCAACGGGGAAGTGAGATGCAGGAGAAGTGTGCTGGGTGGGAGAACGAAGAGGTCTCAGAGAGTAAAGGGGCAGGGACAGGGCAGGGCTCTAAAGAGAGCTACCCTGTGGTAGTAAAGTGAAATGCTCCCAGGATTTGAGCGGCTTTAGATAATTTATTCACTCATGCAACAAATAATTATGGGGCAGTTGGTATGTACCAGATGGAGTTCCGGGTGCTTGGGATATATATCATTGAACAAAACAACATTTTTGCCTTCTTGTAGCTTATATTCTAGCAGGGAGAAGCTAACATATAAATAAGTAATAAAATACATAAGCAAAGTATGTCTAAATAAATACATAAACTACAGCTTTTCTTAAAATTGATTTTCAGCAGGAATTGCCTCATCTGCAATTACTAGAAGCAGAAGTCTCTTTCCTCAGATTTCTTGTCACTTTTAAACTGCTTTCACCTGGGATTCCTGTTTCTTCCCCTGGGAAAGAAACACTTCCTTTGGAGAAATCTATCTAGTATAGTTTTTAAAAAGTCACTGACGGAGTGAGATGTATTATTTAATAAACATCTTTGATCTCTGAAAAGCCTGCTTTTTAACTGGATTTTAATAAACTTCCCAAAATCGGTTCAGAACATGTATTTCAAATATAATTGGCTAAAACCAAATTAAAACACACAGGTCTTCAATTTGAAATTCAGTAGACTATACCTACCCGGAGATGGGCATGGCGCTGGATAAAGAGTCACAAGCCTCAGTGATTATGATCTAAAATCCAGACCTCCTCAGTAATAAATAGGGGATGAGACAATAAAAAGTACTCAACTGCGAGAAAGGCAGACATTTCAATTCTCCCTTTGCTACATTAAACAATACAACCTGCAATCTAGAGTGACAGGAGGAGAAAGCCAAGTAAGAAATAATGACTTCAAGTGTGTAGGGCTCACACAGCCCTACAGCAGCTGAGCATATGCAATTCCAACTGGATTTGATGGTAGTGCCTCCTCTGCGCACCCCACCCCTTCTTCTCAGGAATTCTTTAAGGTCTTCTCGGTTTATCTCATTAGGATGAAACCCTCCAAATTAGTTGATTCATAATGAGATTTAAATGATATACTTCAAAGGAGAGGATAAGTGAATCATCGAACTACTTCTCCATCCCAACCCCAGGCTTATACAGAGATTGTATTTTTAATGTCTTAAATTAAAAAGCAAAAATTATCTTAGTAGCTGTGGGCAGTTGAAACTTTAATGTAATTTGATTAAGCCAACATTCAATTAGAAGACAATGTAGGTCACAAGTAGAAATGATTTACAGGATGTATGGCAAGATCCCTCTTCCCTGTTATGACTAATATTGTGAAGAGCAGGCTGCACTCACTCTCCTCACCCCCTCTCCCCACTGGCTCCATCTCCATTCTGCCGCCACTGTTGTAGTGAAGCTGCCCCTCTCTGAGGTTACAGTGGCAATCTAACCATCAATCCTTCTCTGGCTCAGACTCAACATTCTTCACTTTTGGTCTCCTTTCTTGGTTCCCATGGCACTGCCTTTTCTTGGATCACTTCATCTGGTCTCTTGTCAGATTCCTTTCACTTCCTTCTCTTCCCTTCCTCATTTCTTAGAGACAAAATCCCAAATACAGGTATTTGCTGTAATCCCTGAACTTAAAAGTTTCAGTTCTGAATACACAGCTGTCTTCTAAAATCTACAAATTAATGTCCTCTTTCATGTCAAGTTCAAAAGTCTGAAACAGAAATTAACTTCCTTTCCCTTTTCCTTCTCTTCCTATGTTTACAATATCCTTCTATGTTCTCTCAGAAAACTTGGCCAGAAAACTTGGTCAGAATCATCTTCAAGTTCTTATCTCTCAGTTCCTATATTTAATTACCCATCCAATCTACTATGCTACTTTAACAATTTTGAATTTCTATTCCCAGTCCCACCTTCCATATCTGGGCCCATATGAGACTTTCTGTCTGGATCATTACAAGGGCCTTTGGTTGGAATTCCTCTCTCTCCTTTTCTTTAAGAAATGCTATTCTATTTCATATTACGTGCCAACATTGTGCTAGGAGCTTGGGGTATGAAAAGAATTAGACTACCTTTCTTTGAGGAGCTCACAGACAGTGGGAAAGACGGATGTGAATAATGTTCACCTCCATATTCTGTGATGAGCATTATACACATGAATACAGTCCTAGGTGGCCCAGAGAGTGGGTAGTTAATTCTGCCTGCAGGAGGTGAGACAGGGAGTCAACAAGAGCTTAGGTAGAGAAAGTGACTTTGGGGTTGGGTTTAGGAATGGATAGGATTTCACCAGAGGGAGAGTCGTGGGGAAGGACCTTCTGGTTCAAGGGGACATTACTTCTCACAGACATCAGGGAGTATGGTGTGTTTAGTAGTCTGGTGACCACTGAACACAGACCGTGAGGTAGGTACTGGGTGGACCTGAGGCTAGAAAGCGGATTGAGCGAGATTGTGAAGTGCTTCCAATGGGGAATGTGGGTTTCGTTCTACAGATAGTTTAGAACCATGAGTTTTACTTCCCACATCTAACTAAACATCAAGTTCTGGGTGGACTCAACAAA
This sequence comes from Ateles fusciceps, assembly GCA_036589455.1. Taxonomy (NCBI): domain Eukaryota; kingdom Metazoa; phylum Chordata; class Mammalia; order Primates; family Atelidae; genus Ateles; species Ateles fusciceps. Next base: position 13,901,634 of record JAZHEH010002597.1, on the reverse strand, counting down.
CTAATACTCTATAATCTATTTTCTCCAATTCTACTGATCTTGCCTTATTTCTGGCTCTATTTTTGGAGGCTCCAAGTTAAATTTCCCTTCACAAGAATGAGGACATCTCTGTATCTCATCCTCACCATTTAATTAATATTTCCCTCTCTTATAGAAAATGAATGGACTTGGTAATGTAAGGCAGTATCAGGATCTGTCTACAAATTTCCTAGAAGGCAATGTATACATAAAGTTATATATCTTGCATTTAATTTTCACTAAATTCCTGTGATAAACCTCCCTATCTAGAAACTTTGCTTGCTCATTTTAATTTGGCTACTAGAGAATGGAGAGGTATTTCCACATGGGTCCATGTCACTGAATACAGGTGTTCAGCAGCAGAACACCTGCCGCTGAACTTGGATGTGGATGGTGAGCAAAGTCTTCCATATCCTCCTATTCAGGGAGGAGTTGCCACATGTCCTCAGTGGCTCCTCAGCTGCTTAAGCTATTGATGTATCCCACGTAGACAAAACGGTACAAAAGCAAGTTTGCTAATATCTAACTGTTGCCTTGAGTAGAAAACAAAAAAAATTACAGAACAAACCTTTGGCTAATTTCAAAATATCCCTTAGTGTTTGAAAACTTTGTCTTATTATTTATTATACAGAATTGAAGTAGGTCTATCTTAGAAAGGGAACATCCTTAATGTTGGAGAGTCTTTAAAATAGGCTCTCACCATGTCCAACTGAGATTATTATGCTGATCAACTGATGGTTTCCCCCATCTCCTGTTTTTCTTCTCCAGTCATTTTACATTCTTTCTGATTTTGCTGTCCAAAATGCATATTGGCCATCTTTATGTTTAAACACTCTAGTTTACTTCCTCTTGTTTCATAAAGTCCAAAATTGCTAGATATGGCCTACCTCCCTCTCCACATGCATCGCCTATCGTTACCTAACAACAGCACGTGAAATTTCTAGAAATATCCCCCAAATATATGGGAACTGTGTAATTTGTGCCTCTATCAAATATTCACTTTTCTCTCTCTTTTTATTTTTTTCATAAAGACAGGGCCTCACCCTCTTGCCCAGGCTGGTCTCGAACTCCTCTTTATACAGTGTTTGTGGAGCCCATGGATTGATTTCTGAAGGTCCTCAAACTTACCTGAAATGAATACTTATTTTGAGTAAGATACACATTATAGCATTTTTTAGGAGGATAAGCTCCATATCTTTTGTAAGATTTTCCAGTAGGTCTTTAAACTCTAAAAGGTTAAGAAACACCCTAAATCTGTTGAGAGCTAAGACACAGATGACCAAATCTGATAGAACAATATACGAAGTAAGAATAAAGGACAGTGTTGCAGAGTCTGACCATCAAGCATGGAATCTCATTTATAAAATGTAAAAACTGAGGCCCAGGGAATTTTAATGATTTGCCTGAGTTCATTTACAAACTAAACTACACAATTTAGATTTAATTGTGCAATGTCTTTTCTATTGTTTGCTTTTTCATGTATTTATTGTTTTATTCAATTAGAATAGAGTGGAAGATACTTAAGCAGCAACTATGCCTTGAAACGATGATTATGATGGTGATGGCGATGATAAAGATGATTTTGGAGGAAATTATTAATAAGAAACATGTCTCAGACCAAGAAATATACAATTATGTAGTGCTAATTCTTACATATTTAGAGTACTCAATTTACCTGTTATAAATCCTGAATAATGAGAATTTACTGATTTAAATAAAGTGCATCCAATAAGTCAGGCAATTTCCAGATAACAATGTGATTTTTTTTTTTTAAATGAAATACTCTTGAAATGTTGGATCTACTAATTTGCAGATCTGAGAACATGTTTTTCATATGGTACCCAATTGATTTATGAATTGCTTAAAGAAAGAAGATGAAATTTACCTAAAACATATTTTGTTAGGCTATGGGAAGCAGAGGAACCTGCTTTACATTTTTGTTAAACCTTCACTAGGTAGTTCAAATCTCATTGTCGATTTTACTGATTTATAAAAGGTTTTAGAAATGGTATTATTTTGTCAGAGAACTAAAGTGCCCTCTACTGTTTCTTCTCTGTCATTACAGCCAACTTTCTGCTAAGATACTTGATTTAATAGAAAAGTTGTCCTTACAGAAATAACAGTATAGATTCATTTCTGATAAGATTCTCATTATATTAAAAAATTATCACTGAATAAGCATTTTGAAGCATGTACATGTTTTATAAATTGACCAGTAAATAAAATCCTATATATTTGCTTTAAAACCATCATATCTTTGAGACTTGTTAAAAAAAAGAAAAAAAAGAAAAAAAAATCCTACGTATTTGCCTTAATCATATTTTTGTCACTTTTACCTTAAAAACTCAAATTCCACTTTATAAAAAACATTTCTACTTTTTGGCATTGGTTTCAATTCATTTTGTACAGTATAAATTTTGTTCACTATTTTGACTAGCAGCTTTTTTTTAAGAAGATGACCAAAACAGATATATTTCCAATTTAAATATTCAGAAGCATAAGAAAATTAAGAAGGGCAAATTACTATTTTCTGAATGTAATTAATGAAATTTGTTACTGAGAAAAAAATTCTCTTGTTAAGGTGTCATGTTATTAACTTAAAAACAGCATCATCTTACAAATTTACATATTTGCTTGTTGTAAACTTCAATTTTGACTAATAATTATGCATGTCACTTCCCTTCACTAAAGTATTCCAAGTTAGCTCTGAGTCATTTCAACCACTATTACTTACAGCATCATTAAAAAATTAAATAAATGTCGTTTCCTAGTTTTAAAATTTCAGTTATCTACATGCTTAGAGGCCTAGGATCTGTAGAGAACACTCTTTTACAGGTTCACAAATCTAATTAGTTCAGAAACGTTGCTCCCTTTCTCAACCTCTTTTTCATAGGACTTTTCCATCATTGCCAAGGTTTTAAAAATTTCCTAGCTGTTGGTAGCTATTCAGTTCTTGCACAAAGACACGAATCTTGGCTGCTGGCCTTTTGGCATCTGCTAATTTTTTTTTAGACCTCAATTGAACTTTCAGTCTGTTCATGGAACTTCAGAGGATGACAATAAAAACAGTTCCTATTTGTCTTTTCACCCTTCACTTTTAATCCTTTCCATAAGCCACTTGAAAGTACAGAACTAGGCAGTTCAAGGATAGAGAGGGAGAAGAAGATCTATTTTCCATTCATAATCCTTTCAGTCTCCCATTTTCTTTTCATCCAAAGAAAAGCAAATTAAGCAAATAAACATTAAAACTGGTAATATTCTAGCTCATGTAACTAAGATTGACGTTGGGGTGAGCTTCAATCTTATAATGCCGTCATTTGAGCCTCTTCTGTTATGCCAGAATTAATCTATAGAAGTAGCCATGAATGTTCATACAAAAAAGGGGGAAAATGGCTTAACAGTGTGAAGCAAAAGCAAGAAGTACATGCTAGAAAGTTGGGAGCTCACACTTAAAAAACCTAAAGAACTCAAAATTTGCCATAAACGTGCAGGTCCTTTGTGGGCCTGTAAATTAGGCAGTTAACACCTTATCTGAACCCTGGGAAGAATAATTTTCAGTTGCTTTTCTTTGCCCTCACTAACTCTTCTACAAGGGAAGAAGCATACACTGTCTGCTTGGTGACTGCTCGGACACTGCTTCCCAAGTAGAATACGTCTGGATCAGAGCTCAGCCCTGCCTCCATGTAGGTGTAAAGGCCATCGGCCTTGGATGGCAGCAATTCTGGGTGATTGGGTAACTCTCCTTCAGACAGGTTGCCCCAGGGATTGGGACACATGATTGTGGCTGCTAATCTAAACTATAATCTTTACTCAAATCCTATTGGTAGTAAAAATGTTATGTTCATTTCTGGAAGATGTTAGAGGGCCAGTTTATTATAGTACCGTTTGTCTCTGGTGTATTTTTCCCTATGCTCTGAGGGCAGATGCATTGTCAGCTACTGAGCTTATGGGGCCAATAAGCTTCAGCAAATTCACACTGTAAATCCTCTTGACCAGTGAGTTTTTACCCATGCTATACTGAGTGTATTCTGCAACGTAAGCTGTTTAATTTGCTGTTGCTTCTGTTTCTGACATTTATTTTGTGTTCTAGAAAACCTTCCAGATCTATAATGTCTGACAAGACCATATGGGAGTAGAAATGTGGATCCAATTACAAATAAGGGAAGCTTACAGTGATGGCTATTAAGATCCGAGTTTTACATTGCCTTTAAAGTGTTTGCAGGAACACAGGATAAAGATAAATGACAATCTGGGATTGGTGGAAGTTCTTTAATATCCTGAGGATCACTATAAACTTCATGGAAGCCCAGGAAGACTGGTTGACAATCGTATCAATAGTAAGTGGAAGAAATTACGGCTGGCTTCCTGGGATTTGAAGGGAACAGGGACATAAATGTTGGATGCCATAGGTAGCCCATTTCCTCAGGAGCAAGCTACCCTGTCTTGAGCCTTGGAATCAGATATTTCTCCCAGAAGCCCTGGTTCCTTTTAGTGAGGACCACGATTTGGGTGTTATGTTTGCTCATGGCTACTCTGGTCTTTGCTACTTGGCTTTCTCAGTAAAGAGAGTTAGGAAGTCTATGTACATATATATAAACACACATACACACATGCATACACATGCACACCAATAAACAGACATGTGTAAAGATACATGTGCATGTATCTGTGCACATAAATATACATGTATTTTAGAAATTATGAGTTCAAGTCAAAACTTCAGTTCCAATACACTCCCAAAGTGTACTTTCTTGCCTTCCAGCATTCCATATTTTTACATCCCTTCTTCCACAGTGAGAACTTCTAACCACATCAACACATTTATTCATTTGTACAACCCTTTTGGTATACCTGAAGTAGGTTTGGAACTGCTTTGCCGATGCCATTACAATAACAAATCTACCAAAAAGATTTTGGGATTTCTTTGCAGTTCTCTCCCCCCTCCTACCCCAAGAATGAGGGGATATAGTTAGATACTGTGTTTTTAAGTTACTTTAGTTGTTCTTTCCTTCTTCCTTTACTTTCCTTTAGTATGGCTGTGGTGTTCACTTGAAATGTAATTAGGTTAATGTATTTTAGTTTGCTTTCAGTTTTGGAACTTCCTACTCATTCATATTTTTATTTTTGGAATATGTAGAATATTAACATGCTTTCCAAAGTCAAACTGTACAAAAAAGGTATAATCAGAGATGTGTCACTTCTTCCTGTATTCCTTCTATCCAATTTCCCCAAACCCCTAAAGGCAACTAACTTGCTTTCTGATTTGTGCTTATTATATAAATAATAAACATTTATATGAATCTTAAAAATGTCCCTTCTTTTATACACAAAGTTAGCATAATATATTTACGGGCATTTTGCTTTTTTCCCCCTAATTAAGTCTCCCAGAAATCATTCCATAACAGTAAATAGTGTCTCCTCCTTATTCTGTCTTATAGCTGCATAGTACTACATTTTCTGTACGTACCATAGTTTATTCAACCAATCTTCTATGCTTGACAATTATAGACAGTACTCTATGAATAACTTAATACATATGTGTTTTCATGTTGTTTCAGATTATTAAAGATACACATTTGAAATAAATTCATAGAGGGATTTCTGTGTTGAGATTTGGGTATACCTAGTTGCTTAGAGATGGCTAAATTCCCCTCCAGAGGAGTTCCACCTATCATGTATGGCATTACCTGTGTCTCCACTGTCTTGTCAACAGAATGTGTTCTCAAGCTTTTGAATTTTTGTCAACTCTTTGAGTGAAAAATGGAATTTCAATGTAGTTTTAATTTGCATTTTTATGTGATGAAAATTAGACATATTTTCATGTCACCAAGGGCTATTTTTATATATTTTTGTTTCTTTTAATAGGATTTTTATAGGTCATTTTCTAAAGGATTTCTATAGGTCTTTTTTCCTCATTTTTTTTTTTGAAAGTTCTCAAATAAAGGAGTTAACCCTTTATCTGACATATGTTCTATTTTCTCCCAGTTTGTCAGCTGTCTTTGACTTGGCAATATTTTTCAGGACATGCGAAATTTTTATTATGTAGTCAAATTTACCAGTCTTTTATTGTGTATGGGACTTTAGTCATACTTAGAAAGTCTTTCCTTATACACTGGTTTCAGAGGAATTCACTCATGGGGTGTTTTCTTCTTTTTAGTACTTGTATAGTTTTACTTTTTATATTTAGATCTCTGATCCATTTGGAGTTTATTCTTGGATATGATGAAAGAAATGGATCTACTTTTATCTTTTTCCAAACAGCTATCCACTAGTCCCCCACACTGTGTAGTAAACAGAGCATTTTTGTTCCAGTGATTTGAGATACCACTTTTGTCATAAACTAAATTTTTATATGTGGCTGGATCTACTTCTGGATGTTTCATTTTATTCCATTTATCTGACAGTGTATTCTTGTGCCAGTACTTACCATTTAATGAAAGAGCTTTGTAACACATTTTTATACCTGGGAGTAGTTCTGCCTTGCCCCCCACTGCCTCTTCCAGAGGTCTTCTTATTTAGTAGTTTCCTTGCTATTCTTGTGTTTATTTTTTATATTTTTATATTTAATAAAACTTTTTAATCAATATGAAGACGACTCTTTCATTATATCACCATTAATAAATCATACTAAGCCTAAATTGTGAGACCACATTTATAAACATACGCTGATAGCCATTTTATTCCTGACTCTGAAATGTAATTTATTTAATATCTGTAAAAGTTGCATATAGAAGCAAATTATTTCAGTTTAGTGCAGCCTTGAAAAAACATTTATTTTATTATGTTATTCCTAATATTTCCCTATTCTTAATCTTCATCTTTCACCAACATAACCATTCCCTCACCTGCCACCAAGGAAGGAACACGCCACTTTCATGTTCTGATAGCCTCTGCTTCATAGACATAATATCTGCAGTTGAAAACAAGGTTTCATCTCATCACTCTTTGTAAAAATGGAACCCTCAATTGCATCTATTTATGGACCTAGTAATAACACAATTGTAGTCTACTGCTTCTGCCTTGGTATCGTGTCTACACTAAAGGGCCCCTACAGAAGGCCAGAATTAATTTGCACTCCCACCAACAGTGTAAAAGCATTCCTATTTCTCCACATCCTCTCCAGCATCTGTTGTTTCCTGACTTTTTAAGGATCACCATCCTAACTGGAGTGAGATGGTATCTCATTGTGGTTTTGATTTGCAATTTCTCTAATTACCAGTGATGATGAGCTTTATTTCATGTTTGTTGGCCACATAAATGTCTTCTTTTGAGAAGTGTCTGTTCATAACCTTTGCCCACTTTTTGATGGGGCTGTTTTTTTCTTGTAAATTTGTTTAAGTTCCTTGTAGATTCTGGATATTAACCCTTTGTCAGATGGCTAGATTGCAAAAATTTTCTCCCATTCTGTAGGTTACCTGTTCACTCTAATCATAGTTTCTTTTGCTGTGCAGAAGCTCTTTAGTTTAATTAGATCCCATTTGTCTAATTTGGCTTTTGTTGCTATTGCTGTTGGTGCTTTAGTCATGAAGTCTTTATCCATCATGCCTGTGTCCTGAATGGTATTGCCTAGGTTTTCTTCTAGGGTTTTTATGGTTTTAGGTCTTATGTTTAAGTCTTTAATCCATCTTGAGTTAATTTTTGTATGGTATAAAGAAGGGGTCAAGTTTCAGTTTTCTGCTATGCCTAGCCAGTTTTCCCAACACCATTTATTAAATAGAGAATCCTTTCCCCCATCGCTTGTTTTTGTCAAATTTGTCAAAGACCAGATGGTTGTAGATGTGTTGGTGTTATTTCTGAGGCCTCTGTTCTGTTCCATTGTTCTATATATCGGTTTTGGTGCCAGTACCATGCTGTTTTGGTTACTGTAGCCTGGTAGTATAGTTTGAAGTTAGGTAACATGATGCCTCCAGCTTTGTTCTTTTTGCTTAGGATTGTCTTGGCTATAAGTCTCTTTTTTTGGATTCATATGAAATTTAAAGTAGTTTTTTCTAATTTTGTGAAGAAAGTCAATAGTAGCTTGATGGGGGATAGCATTGAATCTATAAATTACTTTGGGCAGTATGGCCATTTTCACAATATTAATTCTTCATATCCATGAGCATGGAATGTTTTTCCATTTGTTTGTGTCCTCTCTTATTTCCCTGAGCAGTGGTTTGTAGTTCTCCTTGAAGAGGTCCTTTACATACTTTCTAAGTTTTATTCCTAGGTAATTTATTCTCTTCGTAGCAATTGCGAATGGGAGTTCACTCATGATTTGGCTCTCTGTTTGTCTATTATTGATGTATAAGAATGCTTCTGATTTTTGCACGTTGATTTTGTATCCTGAGACTTTGCTCAACATGCTTATCAGCTTAAGGAGATTTTGAGTTGAGATGATAAGGTTTTCTAAATATACAATCATGTCACCTGCAAACAGAGACAATTGACTTTCTCTCTTCCTATCTGAATATGCTTTCTTTCTTTCTCTTGCCTGATTGCCCTCGCCAGAACTTCTAATACTATGTTGAATAAGAGTGGTGAGAGAGGGCATCCTTGTCTAGTGTGAGTTTTCAAAGCAAATGCTTCCAGTTTTTGCCTATTAATGATATTGGCTGTGGGTTTGTCATAAATAGCCCTTATTAATTTAAGATATGTCCATCAATACCTACTTTATTGAGAGTTTTAGCATGAAGCAGTGTTGAATTTTATCAATGACCTTTTCTGCATCTATTGAGATAATCATGTTTTTGTCATTGGTTCTGTTTATGTGATGGATTACATTTGTTGATTTGCCTATGTTGAACCAGCCTTGTATCCCAGGGATGAAGCCAACTTGATCGAGGCAGATAAGCTTTATGATGTGCTGTTGGATTCAGTTTGCCAGTATTTTATTGAGGATTTTGCATCAATGTTCATCAGGGATACTGGCCTGAAATTTCCTTTTTTGGTTGTGTCTCTGCCAGGTTTTTGTATCAGGATGATGCTGGCCTCATAAGATGAGTTAGGCAGGAGTCCATCTTTTTCTATTGCTTGGAATAGTTTCAAAAGGAATGGTAGCAGCTCCTCTTTGTACCTCTGGTAGAATGTGACTGTGAATCTGTCTGATCCTGGGCTTTTTTTGGTTGGTAAGCTATTAATTACTGCCTCCATTTCAGAACTAGTTATTGGTCTATTCAGGGATTTGACTTCTTCCTGCTTTAGTCTTGGGAGGGTGTATGTGTCCAGGAATTTATCCATTTCTTCTAGATTTTTTAGTTTATTTGCATAGAGGTGGTTACCATTCTCTGATGGTAGTTTGTATTTCTGTGGGCTCAGTGGTGATATCCCCTTTATCATTTTTTATTTTGTCTATTGATTCTTCTCTCTTTTTCTTCTTTATTAGTCTGGCTAGTGGTCTATTTACTTTGTTAATCTTTTCAAAGAACCAGCTCCTGGATTTATTGATTTTCTGAAGGGATTTTTGTGTCTCTATCTCCTTCAGTTCTGCTCTGATCTTAGTTATTTCTTGTCTTCTGCAAGCTTTTGAATTTGTTTGTTCTTGCTTCTCTAATTCTTTTAATTTTGATGTTAGGCTGTCAATTTTAGATATTTCCTGCTTTCTCCTGTGGGCATTTAGTGCTTTGAATTTCCCTCTAAACATTGCTTTAGCTGTGTCCCAGAGTTCTGGTATGTTGTGTCTTTGTTCTCATTGGTTTCAAAGAACTTCTTTATTTCTGCTTTAATTTCGTTATTTACCCAGTAGTCATTCAGGAGCAGGCTGTTCAGTTTCCATGCAGTTGTGTGGTTTGGAGTCAATTTCTAAATCATAAGTTCTAATTTGATGGCACTGTGCTCTGAGAGACTGTTATCATTCCCATTCTTTTGCATTTGCTGAGTAGTGTTTTGCTTCCAATTATGTGGTCAATTTTAGAATAAGTACGATGTAGTGCTGAGAAGAATGTATATTCTGTGGATCTTGGGTGGAGAGTTCTGTAGATGTCTACTAGGTCCACTTGGTCCAGAGCTGAGTTCAAGTCTTGAATATCCTCGTTAATTTTCTGTGTTGTTGATCTGTCTAACATTGACATTGGGGGTGTTAAAATCTCCACTATTATTGTATAGGAGTCTAAGTCTCTTTGTAGGTCTCTAAGAACTTGCTTTATGAATCTGGGTGCTCCTGTATTGGGTGCATATATATTTAGGATAGTTAGCTCTTCTTGATGCATTGATCCCTTTACCATTATGTAATACCCTTTCTTTTTTGATCTTTGTTGGTTTAAAGTCTCTTTTATTGGAGATTAGAATTCCAGCAGCTTTTTTTTTTTTTTTTTTTTTTTTGCTTTTTGCATTCCATTTGCTTGGTAAATATTCCTCCATCCTTTTATTTTGAGCCTGTGTGTGTCTTTGCATGTGAGATGGGTCTCCTGAATACAGCACATGGGTTTTAACTCTTTATCCAACTTGCCAGTCTGTGTCTTTTAATTGGGGTACTTAGCTCATTTGCATTTAAGGTTAATATTGTTATGTGTGAATTTGATCCTGTCATTATGACGCTAGCTGGTTATTTTGCCCATTAGTTGATGCAGTTTCTTCATAGTGTTGATGGTCTTTACAATTTGGTATGTTTTTGCAGTGGCTGGTACTAGTTTTTCCTTTCCATATTTAGTGCTTCCTTCAGGAGCTCTTGTAAGGCAGGCCTGGTGGTGACAAAATCTCTCAGCATTTGCTTGTCCGTAAAGGATTTTATTTCTCCTTCACTTATGAGGCTTAGTTTGACTGGATTCAAATTTTTTTTTTTTTTTTTTTTTTTTTTTTGAGATGGTGTCTTGCTCTGTTGCCAGGCTGGAGTGTGCAGTGGTGTGATCTTGGCTCACTGCAACCTCTGCTTCCCTCCTGCCTCAGCCTCCTGAGTAGCTGGGATTACAGGCGCACTCTACCACGCCCAGCTACTTTTTGTATTTTTAGTAGAGACGAGGTTTCACCATGTTGGGCAGGCTGGTCCCAAACTCCTGACCTTGTGTCTGCCTGCCTCGGCCTCCCAGAGTGCTGGGATTACAAGCATGAGCCACTGTGCCTGGCCTGAAAATTATTTAAGAATGTTGACTACTGGCCCCCACTCTCTTCTGGTTTGTACGGTTTCTGCAGAGAGATCCACTGTTAGTCTGATGGGCTTCCCTTTGGGGACCTTTCTCTCCGTCTGCCCTTAATATTTTTTCCTTCATTTCAACCTTGGTGAAATCCCATGATTATGTGTCTTGGGGTTGCTCTTCTAGAGGAGTATCTTTGTGGTATTCTCTGTATTTCCTGAATTTGAATGTTGGCCTGTCTTGCTAGATTGGGGGAAGTTCTCCTGGATAATATTTTTTAAGTATTTTCCAACTTGGTTCCATTCTCCTTGTCACTTCAGGTACACCAATCAAACATAGGGTTGGCCTTTCCACATAGTCCCATATTTCTTGAAAGCTTTGTTTATTCCTTTTTGTCTTCTTTTTCTGTAATCTTGTCTTCATGCTTTATTTCATTAAGTTGATCTCTGATATTCTTTCCTCTGCTTGATCTATTCTGCTGTTGATACTTGTGTGTGCTTCACAAAGTTTTGTGCTGTGTTTTTCAGCTCCATCAGGTCATTTATGTTCTTTTCTAAACTGCTATTCTAGTTAGCAATTCCTCTAACCATTTTTCAAGGTTCTTAGCTTCCCTGCATTAACTCAGAACATGCTCCCTTAGCTCAGAGGCGTTTGTTATTACCCACCTTCTGAAGCCTACTTCTGTCAATTCATCAAACTCATTGTCCCTCCAGTTTTGTTCCCTTGCAGGTGAGAAGTTGTGATAATTTGGAGGAGAAGAGGCACTCTCGTTTTTGGAATTTTCAGCCTTTTTGTGCTGGTTTTTCTCATCTTCATGGATTTATCTACCTTTGGTCTTTGATATTGGTGACCTTTGGATAGGGTTTTTGTGTGGATGTCCTTTTTGTTGAAGTTGATGTTATTCCTTTCTGTTATTTTTCTTCTAACAGTCAGGCCCCTCTGCTGCAGGTCTGCTGGAATTTCCTGGGAGTCCACTTCAGACTCTGTTTGCCTAGGTATCACCAGCAGAGGCTGCAGAACAGCAAAGATTGCTGCCTGTTCCTTCTTCTGGAAGCTTCGTCCCAGGGGGGGCACCCACCAGACACCAGCCAGAGCTCTCCTGTATAAGGTGTTTGTCAATCTCTGCTGGGAGGTGTCTCCCAGTCAGGAGGCATGGGGGATCAGGAACCCACTGGAGGAGGCAGTCTGTCTCTTAGCTGAGCTCGTGCGCTATGCTGGAAGATCCAATGCTCTCTTCAGAGCCAGCAGGCAGGAATGTTTAAGTCTGCTAAAGCTACACCTACAGCTGCCCCTTCCCCCAGGTGCTCTGTCCCAGGGAGATGGGAGTTTTATCTATAAGCCCCTGACTGGAGCTACTGCCTTACTTTCAGAGATGCCCTGCCCAGAGAGGAAGAATCTAGAGAAGCACTCTGGCTACAGCACTTTGCCAAGCTGTGGTGAGCTCCGCCCAGTTTGAACTTCCCAGTGGCTTTGTTTACACTGTGAGGGGAAAACCACCTACTCAAGCCTCAATCATGGCAGATGCCCCTACCCCCACCAAGCTTGAGCATCCCCAGTCAACTTCAGACTGCTATGCTGGCAGCAAGAATTTCAAGCCAGTGGATCTCAGCTTGCTGGCTCCATGGGGGAGGGTGGGGGGAAATGCTGAGCTAGACCATTTGTTTCCCTGGCTTCAGCCCCCTTTCCAGGGGATTGAATGGTTCCGTTTCTCTGGCATTCCAGGCATCACTGGGGTATTAAAAAACAAAAAACTCCTGCAATTAGCTTGGTGTCTGCCCAAACGGCTGCCTAGTTTTGTGCTTGAAACCCAGGGCCCTGGTGGTGTAGGCATCTGAGGGAATCTCCTGGTCTGTGGGTTGCAAAGACGGTGGGAAAAATGTAGTATCTGGGCCAGAATGGACCATTCCTCATGGCAGTCCCTCATGGCTTCCTGTGGCTAGGGGAGTGAGTTCCCCACCCCTTGCACTTCCTGGATGAGGCAACACCCCACCCAGCTTCTGCTCACCCTCCGTGGGCTGCACCCTCTGTCCAACCAGTCTCAATGAGATAAGCCAGGTACCTCAGTTGGAAATACAGAAATCATCTGCCTTCTGCATTGATCTCGCTGGGAGCTACAGACTGGAGCTGTTCCTATTTAGCCATCTTGCCCAGGTCCAGTGTTGAAACTTTTAAGCATTGTATTAGTTATTTGAATGTCTTCTTTTGTGAATTAGCATTTGATATATTTTTCCATTTTTCTACTAAAGTCTGTCTTAATAATGTATGCCTCAGATACTATGACAATGAATCCTCCCTGTGTCTTACATGTTTACAGACATTTCCCCAAATTAAGTGCTTTCATATTTTGTTTGGCATATTTAGATAGATAAGGTTTTAATTATCTTTATTTATATTAGTCCATTTTCTTGTGGATTTTAAAATATTGCTCTAATGCTTGGAAGGTTCTTTTCCATCTTCAGATGATACAAACATTCAACTATTCGGCCTTTTGAAAACATTTAACTCTTTTAATCTAGCTACAATTTAATTTGCAATATAGTATAAAGATCTAACATTTTCCCCCCAGTAGTTAACCAACTATCCTAGTACTATTTATCAAATACTTTATTCTTTATCTATTGGAGTATAACTACCTTTATCATATACATGATTTTATTTGTAGGCTCTCTTTTCCATTTCACTAATGTGTTTGTCTATACCTGAGACAATACTGTTTCATTCTGATTATTGTAACTTTGAAGACTTTTTGATATCTGGGTATGGCATGTCTCCTTCAATATAATTTTGTCAAAACCTTCTTGACTGTTTTCACCTATTATTTTCTCACCTATTTCTTTAAAAATAAATTAACTTTGGTGTGATGTGGTTTGGCTGTGTCCCCACCCAAATCTCATCTTGAATTGTAGCTACCATAATTCCCATGTGTTTTGGGAAGGATCTGTTAGGAAATAATTGAATCATGGGGGCAGTTTCCCCCATACTGTTCTCATGGTAGTGATTAAGTCTCATGAGATCTGATGGCTTTCTAAGAGGTTTTCTCTTTCACTTGGCTCTCATTCCCGCTTGCCTGTCACCATGTAAAATATGCCTTTCACCTTCCACCATTACCATGAGGCCTTCCCAGCCATGTGAAACTGTGAGTTCATTAAACCTCTTTTCCTTTATAAATTATCCAGTCTCAGATATGTCTTTATTAGCAGTAGGAGAATGGACCAATACACAGTGTGACTTAACCAATTATTTGTCCAGAGCATATCACAGGTATTCATTTCACATTTGTATTTGTTTGTGGTCTCAGCAGAGTTGGTAGTTTTCTTCATGTTGGTCTTCATGTAGCACTTGTATGTTCCTGTAGGTCAAAGGTTCAGTTGGCTTGGATTGTTTTCTGCTCTGGTTTCACAAGGTTGAAATCAGGGTGTCATCAGGATTGCAGCATTTTCTGTCTCTTAACAATGCTTAATTCTTAGGTCCTGTATAGTTTCATTTGTTCTCCTTGTGGATCTTAATGTTTATTTGGGGGATGTGAGGAGATTTGGAATCAGGCTACTGTTATTGTTGTTTAAGTTAATTTTTCTAACAGCTTTATAAGTTATTATCATTCCTCAGTCCATTAAATAAGAGAAAACTGGGGCCCATAGAAGTTAAGTATTACTCAAGAATGAGGTAAGTGGGAACCTGTGATTTTACTGATACACATTTAATAAAACTTCAGGGTTGAAGAAACTGTAACATTTCCATTGCTCAGTGGCTACTGGAATTCCTGCTTGAATATCTCCAGTAATAAGGGACTCATTGCCTCCAAATGAGCCTGCTTCATTTTCGGATTCTCCAAATATCGCTACAAATTATGTTGTGTTGAATTCTGCTTCTACATATCTTCAACTGTGGTCCAAGTTATGCACTTTGGGGTTGGAGCAAACAAAATTTAAATCTAAGCATCTATCCTTGCTCTAGTCCATTACTGGAAGACAGCAATGCACCATGGTTTTCAATAGTACACTTTTAATTTTTTTTTTTTTTTAAGAAATAAAGTTTTGCCATGTTGCCCAGGCTGAAATGCAGTGATCATTCATATGCATGATCATAGCACACTGCAGCCTTAAAATCCTTGCCTCAACTTCCTAAGTACTGCAATTGGCTCAGTCATACATTTTTGAGGGCCCTTCATCAAATGGCCACATTGTTTTAGACATGCCCAGCTTTACTTATACCTCTATTGTGTGGTAATAAACACAGTACTTGGAAAATGCCAACATAAAACAAAGCAGGCAATTTGTTGTCCTACTTTGGAAATTATATCCTGTGTATGCATATTTTGGGGTGTGTTTATCTATGAGTGTATACAGGTTGTATTAATTTTTTGGAACATCATGTTACTCTGTGCGTCACATAGGTAGTGGTTAGGAAAATTCCTAAGTCTTTTTCCACATGTGATGATTTGCTACAGCTACTGTGCTGTAGCAAATATTGTAAAATGTAACCACTGGGGGGAAACTGGGTGAAAGGTACATAGGATCTCTCCAAACAATTTTTGCAACTTCTCATAAATCTATAATTATTTCCAAATATTTCCCCATGAAGTCCTTGTGCAATTAGCTGTCTGACGCCAGGAGCTGGACTTTCATATTTATACCAATTCAATTTCATCATATCCAACCCTGCCCATTCTTTCAGGCTGCTGAGATTTCACTTGGACCTTGATTCATCTACTGTAACACTGTTTCTTTTAAAAAAATAAATCAGAACTTCAATAATGTTTTTAATAAAAATTAAAATGTGATGGACAGGATTAAAAGCAGAGTCCTGTTGCTTGGCACTCAAATCCTCCTCCTAAATTGATGATTCTTAAAGCAATACTTTTAAAGCTATATGACAAGCCATTGGTAGAATATAACCCATTTTCTTTTAGCCATTTAACATTTATTAATGCACACCTACCTGAAAATGTAGCCAATCATTTGAGGATCTTATAAAACTTAGGATTTTTACTTCAGATAAATGGGTCAAATAATCTTCTCTTCCAATACACTGTTGTCATTCTTTCCCTGCCTTTCCACCCCCTACCCTAGTCCATTTCTCAAAGAATAAAACCCACATAGGTACCTTTTAATAGCTTCCATTGTTTCATCTGAGTATCACCAGTGTACATAATGTCACAGCTTTCTATTAGCTCTTTCTCAGCATGTATTGGCATTTTAATTTTACCTTAGTGTTTCTTCTCTTCTCCTCAGACAGGAAAACAATCCATTTGCCAGTTGGCTGCCTGTATGTTCCTAATAATAGACTGACCTAATCGCAAGTATATTCACTGAACATGGGGAACTTATCACCTACACTGGGGCATAAAAAGATTATTTCTAATTAAGATAGCAATGAGAATATTTCATAGGAATTTATCTCCTGTAAAATTCTTATATAGTGATATACATCCTCATAAGCTCAATATAGTGAAAGACCACATTATTCTAAATGGAAAATCAAGATTTTTTTTAAATGAAAGCCTGTCATATTTAGACATATATCAAATCCCTGCTCCAAAAACAAATAGAAGAACAACAAAAAATCTGAAGGCTTACTGTAATTAAGTAGACATTAGAGCAAACACAGGACCTATTGGAAGAGCTACACTTTACAAAGGAGTGTAAGTTTCATCTGAGCTTTATTTGCTAGTTGTTATTACCAACAGAAAATGCTGATGCTGTTCAAGTCACCAAGAAAGGCTTCATCCTCTGAGATACAAAAAAGTTTAATATGTCTTCAGATTATAGAAAAAATGATATAGCAAAACTAATCTGTATGCTCATTTGTATATTAATTGCTGTGGTGGTTGTAAGAATCTGTGCATGTAATAACATGGTGTAGAACACACACACACACGGTACCAATGTCAGTTTCTTGGTCTTGCTATCATGCTGTAACTGGGGGAAACTGGATGAAAGGTACATAGGATCTCTCCAAACAATTTTTGCAACTTCTTATAAATCTATAATTATTTCCAAATTAAAATAAAAACATCCCAAACCTACATAAACTATTCACTGTACAGTTCATACCACAAAAGTTAGCTCAATTATCATTTAACCAATATTTGCCATGATTAACATAACTTTATTGCCTTTAGTCATTTCTAGAATGACGCAGGACTATAAACAAATAAACAAACTAGTTTAGAAGAATTATTGAATGTTAGGAATTTTGTGATTAAATGAATAAAGTAACCTTACAAAGTTAAAGTAACCAAATACTCAATTTTCAGCAAGTAAAAGAAAGAAAACCCCCAACTCTTAAAAAATTAGGCCTGCTAATTAAGGGCTTAAAGCCTTCTTTGTGTTTTTTTCCATATTACATGAACATGTACTGCATCACAGGTCATTCCATACTCAAATAATGCAAAAGACAAGGTTCTCAGAGTCTTCTCTTCATTTATTTTCAGGAAGATACTCCTCAGGAAAGAATTAGAGTTGCATGTGGTTCTCTGTTGTTCACTGTGATCACAGTCAATGCCATACAGCTAAACTGTTGAGCATACTCAGTTGGCAGATTGGGAAATCCTCACAATTCTAAATTTAAACATATGAACCTGGATAATGTGCTGTTGTGTTCATAAAGTGATTATATATATATATATTATTATATATGAAACTGACCCAATAGTCTCATAGTTTTTTTTTTTTTTAATAAACATAGAAATTGACCCATCTGGTTTTAAAACTTGAAACTTACGTTTGGTTTATTAGAGTTCCTTCCTCAGGAAACCACCTTCAGACCTCTCAAAAGAAAAAGTATTAAAAGAACCGAAACTCACCAGATCACCACATCCAGACAATGAGATGCCAGACCCTTCATTCATCATGATTGCTTCCTTACCCCTCCTCTCTAGTTCCTGTTTTCTTACACATTGTTAGATTTCTTCCCCTGCTGTGTAAACCCCTAGTTTAAGTTGGTCAGGGAGATGGATTTGGGACTGAGCTCCTATCTCCTTGGCTGCAGCACCAGATTAAAGTCTTCTTCCTTGTCAGTACTCATCGTCTCAGTCACTGGCTTTCTGTGCAGCAAGGAGCAGAAGGACCTAGACTGAACCCCTGGTGTTTTGGTAGCATATACATATATACGTACATACATACACACATACATACATACAGATGGTGGAATTACTTTACAAAGCTAGAGTGACTGAGTGACAACCTATAAAAGGGTGAAGTCTTGTAGCAGTTCACACTGTGAATATGCACAGTGAGAAATATTAGTAACACTTAGGACATATCAGCATTCTTTAGCTAACATTATTGACAGTCTATTGCTAGAAATTGAGTGTTGTAATTAAGAAAGCCATGAAAATTTCTCATGATCCTGCAGATCGTCATATTAAGCTCCAGACCAAACATGTAGGCCACAGAATGACAAAGATTTTTCTTCTACATTTTCTTAATCTTAGACTAACCATAGACATCAGATTGAATTTGTAAGCACTTTCATTACTATCATAAAATTAAAAGGCAAGCAAAAAAACAAAATTTGGGTTCCTACAGGTCATGGGATACCAAAGAGCGGAAATAAATTTAAAAAACCATGGATTGTTGAGTCAGAGAGCCCTGGATTCCAGATAAATACCTGTCACCAATAAGCTTAAGAGTGTGTGAGAGTTATTTAGGCAAATTAAGTTAGAGAAGATTATGTCGTGGTTACAAACACTCTCCTTCCTCCAACCCTGCCTTGAATCTCAGGAGTTTATCAATTAACCTGTGTGTCCAACACCAGTAAGCGCAGTGGTGCTATCCAATCTAGCCATTCAAAGATCAAGGTGACAAAGACTCTGTCTTGAAAAACCTTTCACCAACACAGGAGGAAGGGTACACAAACTCTTATTACTTCCCTGGCTCTTCTGTTCACATTTCATTGATGAAAACAAGTCTCACAGTCATACCTCACCTCAGAAGATGTAGAGAAGTACAATTGATAAAGGCAGGAGAGAGCCAAATGCCTAGGCAAATAGGAAAAGGTCCCCAGAGAAGTCTCTGACCCATCCCACAAGTCTCTCGAGTAGATGCTTTGTGCAGATAGGGGAACCAGCACAGGGGGGCTCATCTGGGCATGCCCCACAACCACTGGGGGAATGGGGTGGAGCCACCAGGAATTCATGCCTCATGACGGGAAGGAGCCAGGCCTCTTCATCTTGTGTGTGGTGGCCCGGCATTCAATTTTTGTGAGGTGGAAACCTACATACAGGACCCCTCTCTTTGTTGACAGCTTTCTTTTCACTTAATAAATTCCATCCTCGGCTGGGTGAGGTGGCTCACGCCTGTAATCCCAGCACTCTGGAGGCCAAGGTGGGTGGATCACGAGGTCAAGCATTTGAGACCAGCCTGGCCAACACAGTGAAACCTCATCTCTACTAAAAGTACAAAAAATTAGCCGGGCGTGGAGGCGGGTACCTGTAGTCCCAACTACTTGGGAGGCTGAGGCAGGAGAATCGCTTGAACCTGGGAGATGAAGGTTGCAGTGAGCCAAGATCACGTACTGCACTCCAGCCTGGGCAACAGTGCTGGACTCTACCTCAAAACAAAAACAAAACAAAAAAAAAATTCCATCCTCCTCAGTTTTCCATGTGTCCGTTTGCCTAATTTTTCCTGGTGATGAGACAAGAACTGGATTTAGCTAAACTAAGGAGCAAAATATCCTGCATTACAATCTTCTCATGTGCCAGAGGAGAACAGGAAGATTCATAAACAACTCCAGTTACTGCCACATTTTCTTAAATCTTTCAACTTTAGTTTCCTTCACTGGAAAATTAGGAAGATGATACCTAAATTAGACGATACTTGTACTTATCACTTCACAGTCACGATCCGACCCCTGGTGCCACACTGCCTAGGTTGAAATCCCAGTTTTAAAGCTTGTTAGCATAACCTTGGGCAGTTTTCTTGATCTCTCTCATCTCAGATTTCTCATCTGAAAAATAATGTCCATGCTTATTACTGAACTGTGAGGATAAAATCAGTTAATATAAGCAAAATGTTTAGAAGAGTGTCAAGTACATAGTAAGGACACTATGTATTTGCTCTTGGCCCCTGGCATGGCTTTGGAATGTACAGAATCCTCCGTGATTATTGGTTATCATGATTATTATTACTATAATAGAAGCCTGGGGTGCTGCTGCCCAGCACTGACTTACTGAATACCTGTTGAAAGAAAATCAGTAAAAAAACCAGATTCCATCAAATGAGTTGGAGTAGATTATGTAGAATTTTCAAAGGTTCACTGAAGTATAAGTTTAGCAATAAGCTGTACAACAGGGGTAGTCCCCACAAAACTAGAAGCTTCCTGAGGTGGGAGCATCTACTTGCTTGCCACTGATGTCCAGTGCTAAGACTGAGCTGAGTATTTGTGGAGTGGGATGGGTTGGAATGGCCCAGCATAATTGCAGTGATTGCACTATAAATAACAATGTCTAATCAGATAGGAAGTCAGGCAGAGACTGGCTTCTTCAGCACACTCATACAACTGGGCTAGCTACAACACTAAAACTATTTTTAAATTCAAAGGTGGTTTTTAAAAACGTGGAATTTTATTTATCTTTTTATCTTGGAGTATTTGATAGTTTTTGATGCTGTTATAAAAGTTGCATCTTTTAAACCTTTTCATTTTTATTTGTTGCTAATATATATACAACTGATTTTTATATATTAACCATCTAGTTTTCCAATGATAAAGTTAACCAAGATAATACCTAAAAAAAAACCCCTGCTTTCTGCAATTTTAAAATGAAGAGAACAGAATTATATTTAAGTTTATAGAAATCTAAGCCAGAGTAGTTTATAGAAATATATCATCACTAGGTATGAAAATATAATTTAAACAAATAGAGACCAGGAGACTATAAATTCATAAATGAATAAAGCACATATGACATCTTTATTTCTACTGCGTTTTTTTTCTAAAGACGGGGTTTCACCACGTTGGTCAGGCTGGTCTTGAACTCCCGACCTCAGGTGATCTGCCCGCCTCAGCCTCCAACATGCTTGGATTACAGGCATGAGACACCACGCTCGGCCATCTACTGCTTTTTTAATGACATCATTGGGCTTACAATGCTTGTCAATTAAAGCTTTAAGGCTTATGTATTTTTTTAAAACATAAATGGATGTTTACATTTAAAAGTAGTCTTTCTTTTAAAGTCTTTACAGTATTTGCTTAGCAACAAATATACAAACATAACATAAAGATAAATCATCCTTACCAGCATTTAGAGAGTTACAAACTGAATAGAGTTAGGTTCAAATTAATAAAGTTTACTTGTATCATATACAATGATAATTTTAATATACATAACATATGCTACATATATAAACACACAAACATGTAACTTTTTATATTATGTAACTCCTTAGCAATATCATCTCAGCAAATATGAAGAATTTCAGAAGTTCATGGAAAATACATATTATAGAAAAACTATATATGGATTTCAATTTTTGTGTTTTACATCAAACTAAACTTGTACTAACTTGTAACATGTCTGAACAGGATCTATTTTGAGGCACAAAAAAGGATAATAAATCAGTTTGAAAAAAGCCCTTATCAGAGCAATGTGAATTATGCTAAAATTGAAGCAAGAACATCAAATTTATAGGGAAGCTTGGGTGGGAGAATGGGAAATCATTGCTGCTTTACAAAATGTTTGTGGGGACAATGCCCTAAAGAAATCAGCAGTTTACAAATGAATAATTTATTTTAAGAAAAGATGAGATGATGTTGAAGATGAAGCTCACTACAGAAGACAAATCACATCAATTTGCAAGGAAAAAAATAATCTTGTTTATGCCCTAATTGAAGAGTACTGAAAAAAAAAATAATCTTGTTTGTGCCGTAATTGAAGAGTACTGACGATTAACAGCACAAACCATAGCCAACACCACAGATATTCCAACTAGTTCAGCTTAGACAATTCTGACTGCAAAATTAAAGTTGAGCAAACTTTCCACTCAATAGGTGCCAAAATCATTGTGCTCAGATGAGCTGCAGACAAGAGCAGAGCTTTCAATGGAAATTTTAAACAAGTGAGATCAAGGTCTTAAAGCTTTTCTTTGAACGACTGTGATAGGAGATGAAACATGGCTTTACTGGTATGATCCTGAAGACAAAGCACAATCAAAGCAATGGCTACCAAGAAGGGGAAGTGGTCCAGTCAAAGCAAAAGCAAACCAGTCAAGAGCTAAGGTCATGGCAACAGTGTTTTTTTTGGGATGCTCAAGTATTTTTGCTTGCTAACTTTCTGAAAGGCCAAAGAATGATAACATCTATTTATATTATGAGACTGTTTGGGGAAAGCTAACCAAAGCTTTAGCAGAAAAATGTCCAGGAAAGCTAGAGAGTCCCTCTCCACTATGACAATGCTTCTGCTCATTCTCCTCATCAAACAAGGGCAATTTTGTAAGAGTTTCAGTGTAACTTCACTAGGCATCCACTTTACTGTCCTAATTTTGCTCATTTGGACTTTTGTTTCCTAATCTTAAAAAAATCTGTCAGAGAACCCATTTTTCTAAAGTTAATAACGTAAAAAAGACAGCACTAATGTGGTCAACTTCCTAAGACCCTGTTCTTTAGGGATAGAACAAATGTCTGCTATCATTGCTTACAAAAGTGTCTTGACCTTAATGGAGCTTATGCTGAGAAATAAGGTTTATAGTTTTTATCTTTTAATTCAATTTTTCCATGAGTATTTTGAAGTCCCCTCATATTTATATAATAATGACCTCTCAAGTATGCTTAGTAATTAATCCTACTTACCCATGTCCCAAAACAGGCTAGTTAACACACAGAACACATCTAGAAGAATAATACTAAACAAAAAACAAAATTATATAGTTTTATATCAAAGTTTTTCATAGCCAATAAAATAAATGTTCTGAAATATTTAAATACATTTGGTTTTGAAAGACAAGGCAATAAAAAGATTGAATAAAATTAGATATTTTACATACATACATAAACAAGATATTTATATTCTGACACGTTATATATTTACTTGTAAGTTCCATGAGAGAAAGGACTTTGTTTCCATTCTCTGCTATATCCCTTGTGCCTAGAAGTTCACATAGTAGATGCTGAAAAAGTAATTCTTGAATAATGAAATGAATTTCAGCACATATTTCAGTAAGTTTTGAAACACCTATATTCATGACTAAAAGTTAACATAAATTTAGATCTGGAATATTTGAATGTTCCCTCTTTTAATTTAGGCAGAATAATGAAATGCTATGGCAAAGCATATGCTTCATTTTCTTCTGCTTAAGAGCTGCCTTTCCCTTTAACCATGTTATCTGCCTCTCCTAGCAGGTTTTTTTAAGCCTGTAGGCAAAATCTAAAAAGGTTAATGACTTAATCAAGCTGGAGTTGCTCAGCAAGCACTTCAACAGTATCTACCACTGCTTCAGGGGCAGCTTGTTCAAGTACTTCCCTGAAATCACATGCTAAAGTCATTGTATTTATATACTTTTTAAAAATAAACTCATATGAAACAATTGCTCCTATTGTATTAGACTCTACACTCAGTGAGGAGGTAAAATTAAAAGCTCCTCTAATACTTCTAAAGTAGTACAGTCTCTAAGTGACTGCTATGTGCTGATATCCAAGACTATAGTAATTTTGTTCAGATTTGTTTAATATTTAAGGTAAGCATGAAGTTAATTATTTAACTTCTTAAGGACTTGTTACGTAATAATATGCCTTATTTAAATATTCTCTTTGACAAGAAGGCTTATTTCATATTAACTTTTAATAAAACAGCTATGGATTCAAATTTTGGGTAAGTTAAATTCTAGATTAGATGTTTGATCTAGACCTTTGATTTAAACGATTTACATTAAAGAGTTTTTCTGGTTAAGGTTGAACTTACGAGTTAGTTCTGTAGATTTTTCTTAAAATTATCTTCTTATATTCCATTCCCTACCTCTGTATTTTCCTTCCTTTCCTGTCCCCCCCAATAATAATCGTATCTTTTCCTGAAATGTGTAACTATATTCTAGCTTTAAAGAGCAGACCTTACTCATATTGTTTATCATTACCTCTCTTAAAGCATGGGGCTCCAAAGCGTCTTTGATCCCTGATAAAATACAAGTCCCAAGACACCAGAATTTAAGTGCGGAATCCATCAGGTTAAAGGAGAAATGTTTAACTTAACGTACAGGTAATGTTGTGTTGATTTTACAGATCAGGCCACAGCAACCCACAAAATGTAGCCTCATACAAGTTACCAGAACTTTTATCACTTGTGTATCTGGTAATCTTTTTTTCTTTTAAACTGGGTGAAAGTTCAAAGATAACTGATGTTATAGGCTGTCTTACATTTCTTCGGGTGACTTAGTCAATTCACCTTTTTTCCTTTTACAGTTGACCTCAGAAACAAACACGGGATAGAATCAATTCTAAGACATATAGAAATATTCAAAATCCATTTCTCTTAGTTGATTTCCAAGGCAGAGAGAGTAAACAGCCTTCTCCCAGCTTTCTTACTTTCCACAGCTGAGAGTGTAGGATGTTTACAGTATCTGTCGCTCAGTGCTCTCTAGGGTGGGGTTGGCGGTGAGCAGCACAAGCCTCAGGAAACCCAGCACCATTTCAAGATACCATAATATGCCACGGGGAAAAGATCAGAAAAGTATACTTGGGACTAAATTATGGCTCTTTTAGGAGTAGGGCAGGAGGGGGTGGGTGGGGAGGCCATAGGCCACTTAACTTTGTGCTGCCTTCTCAGTTCTTGTTTTCTTCCTGTTTTGCACATCCTAGGATATTCCTAAGGTCTCTAGCTTTGGGCTTGCACACTCGCAGATTTGGTTAATTTTGAATTTTCAGTATTCTATGCTTTCCCAAAATGGTCTCAAAACATTCACCAACCCCCTTCCTTAGACAGTACATATTCCCTTTCTGACTATGAGGAGACATGAAATGCAGCTTCTCACTCTCTGAGCTATACAACTTTGTTTCAGCTCACTCCTGCACAGAACTGAGAATAATGGCTAAACTGTGCCTGGCTAAAGAGAAGACCATCCAACAGTTTAATTACCAAAAGTTAGTTACCTTAATGATGGGTTATATAGTAATAAATTCAATCAAATGAACAAAAAGTAAGTTCAAATACAACTTATATGCATAAAGTGGTATATTGCTAATTGCTAATATAATGCTAAAATTTAAAAAAACATATTTGGAAGGAAGCAAACCTGCAATAGAGGCACACAGATGAACGGAGTCAGCTGCTTCCTAAAGTTATTTTTCTAAGAATGACTTATTCAAATAGTTCTTGGACTTCATTTGCTAAACTGGTCTAGGTACACAAAATACTTGGGTGAAGAAGAAAGTCATCATTACTATACGTTACAGAACAACCCAACATGATAAGAGACCACATTGTAAACCAAAGTGGCATATAATTCCAAACTGTTACAGGACATTATTCATTTCATTCATTCACTCATTCAACAAACATTTGTGAGTGCCTGACATATACCAGCAATGTTTTAAATTCCAGGTGATGAGAAATGAAGGGTATTATCCCTACCTTCGAGAAAGACACAGCCTAATTTACAAGATAGACACATACACCATTATTATAAGTGTTATGATGGGTCAAAAGACACTTCTGAGTTGGCTGATAGCCTGGCTGAGTCTTGAAGACTGAATAAAATTAGCGAGGTGAAGATGGTGCTAATGAGGATTTGGAAGGGATGGGTAGTGAAGAAGACATTGTAGCTTAAAGTGTACCAGAAAGAACAGTTATCCAATGGAGAAAGAAAAACAAAGGTAACGTATGCTGAGACCTTTAAGAATTCAGCAGAGGTGGAGCCAAAGATGCACAAAGGTGAAGGGTAAGGGGGAGAGGCACAAGGGAAAGACAGGGGGTCCTTATGTGCCAGCGTAAAGGGTTTGGGCACTATCTCCAAATGATGGGTGCAATTGAAAGACAGTAAGCAGGCAAGTGGGATGATTGTGTCTTAGAGAATTTACTCTAGTTTTAAGGTGGCAGGTAAGGAAAACAGGAAAAGAATCACTGCAGCAGTGTAAGGGAGAACATGCAAGAGCCTTAATTAGGGAAGAGGCAGTAAGAACAGAGAGAAAATGAATACCAGAAATTATAAAGACAAGAAGAACAGCAGAATTAAGTGTGAGTAGTTGAGGGGGAGAGGCACTGTGGAGATGGAGAAGTCATGGGTAATTCACAAGCCTGGCTTGGGCGACAAAGTCTTTCATGCAGGAGGGAAAGAACAGGAAGAGAAGTAGTGAAGGAAAGAGCCCTGAGAATAGTAACTTGAATAGGCTGGGCTGCAAAGTTTATGACCCCATGCTTAGTGAATACTGAATTCTGTCATCACTGAAAGGATTAGAACATTTTGAAGAACTAAATCATACAAACCTCTTCTTTATTCTGTTTCCACACTTCTGCTTACGCTTCTACCTGGCAAATGCCCATACAGTCTTCAAATCCCAACTCAAGTATTCTCTCTTGTGAAACCTCTCTGGTCATCATCATCCCTAACACCCATACTCCTCCCCCCAACCTAGGGAGAAATTATTCATTTTTCCTTTTACCACCATTACACTGTGCCTAAGTCACATAACTGCATATGCCTAGATCACAGAACTGATACTTTATTACAATTATTTACAATTATTTATCTATCTCTCTACTAGGGAAGAAACATCATGTTTCATTTAACTTAACTTCATTTCATTAGAAGAAATTCACAAGAAGTATCCAGGATTTGTTTGGTACTAAAGGAGGTTCTCAGTGAAGATCTGACGAATCAATGAATGAATGAATGATGCCATCTACCAATGCCATCTGCCACCTGACAATCTGATAACAATGTTAAGATGATTATTCAGGTTTTAAAAATCTCTAAATAAAAAATATTTACCAGTTTCTAAAACTTTGTTTTTATTCCCCAAAAATTCAAGGTGAGGTTGTTTTACTTTTCTAAGGAACTCATAGCTAAGAAGAGAAAGCAATCTCTCCTTAAATTACAGCATTAACTCCCAGAAAGTTAACCTTTTATGAAGGCAGCCTGATCTTTAAATTTTATTTCCATGATGGATTCCAAGTGAAGAAAAACCAGGATACACAGTAAATGCAGAAAAGAAATCCATGTAAACAGTTTAAAAATACACAAGAAGGAAAGAAAATGGCCATAAAAGTTAGGTACCAATACTGAAAAATCATGTAAGAACTTAAAATTTTCTACATGGAAAAAACCATACCCTATTAAATAGTCACTAAAATAATTTTAGCTACATAAAATGATGATTTTAGCTACTTAAAGTCTAGTCTGAAAAGTTCCTTTTGTAACGTGAAATCTACTCTTTTGCTTCAGTAGGGCTTCTGATGTAATAGGCATTTTAGTCACACAAAACCAATCTCCAATAAACTAGCGTTTGGTCATTTTTAGTTCTGAATGAAAATACATTCATTTCATATGTAGATTATATTTTATCAAATTTGTCACATTTTGCATCAAAAAATGTTATTTAACCATTGATTAAAAAAAAATATTCGGCAGTAGTAAATATCACCTTTTAGGACTCCAGCTCCCAACTTTCATTTTTTAAATCAAAATGTAGCAACTTTACAGTATGTAAAGTTTTTCATATAAAACTTACATTTTAAAAAGTAAAATGTAGCAGCTTTACAGCCATGAATGATTCACTGTTCCCAGATTTGAAGCTTA
The DNA here is from genome assembly GCA_036589455.1 of Ateles fusciceps. Classification (NCBI taxonomy): domain Eukaryota; kingdom Metazoa; phylum Chordata; class Mammalia; order Primates; family Atelidae; genus Ateles; species Ateles fusciceps. Next base: position 13,873,850 of record JAZHEH010002597.1, on the reverse strand, counting down.
ATGTATTTTGTGTACAAGGATTTTCTGCAGCTCAGCCCTTCCCAGTCATGGGCTTTACTAATTCTTAACGTAGGCTTCAGGTCTCCTACAATGGTGGATTTTAGAGATGGAAGGAAAATTCCCTGATGAGGGTGCTTCTTTGCATCTTATTCTATCGGCATTACCTCCACAAGCTACTTTGTCACCTGCTCCCTTCCTTTGCCTAGTCTAACATTTTCCATTTCATCTTCCATTTAGCTTTCATCTTGCCCAGTATATGGGATGAACATTTAATGGGAAATTATCATCCCCTCATTGAAAGCAAGATCCAAACCTCCCATATGTAACAAACACACCCTTAAAGAATATATGGAAATTTCCAAGGAAAAACTATGAGAAAATAATAATGAAAATGTAACAGTACATACTGTATTTTAAATCTCCATCACTTACAGTAACTAAAGGTTCTTACACTCATTTGTTTTTATTTACCCTGGATCCTAAAGGAAAATTACAGCATAGAATAACTCATCACAGTTAAAATATATGGAAAATCAACAGGAATGTGATGTTACTGTAGATAAAAGAACAAAATATGTTCATAAAATTTATGGAGATTTAGTCAACTCAAAAATTCCATGGTTTTATGAAAATATCCTTTGCTCTGAGAAAATCTACTTCCTCTTTAATTAACCTTCTCATATTCATCCCAGAGAAAGCTCTTTCCACTCTGATCCAAAAGTATGATACTTTGAATCTGTGCTTGATGAGGTTCTGTCTCAAGTTATCACTCTAGCTTACATTAACCTGTTTACATTTAAAATTTAGTAAATTCTATAGTGGAGGGAATAGCTGGAATTCCATGTCCTCTTTCTATAGAATGCTGTGGGCAGAATCGGAAAAAAGTTAGGAGACCAGTCAGTCTAATATAACCTATTGCATCATGGTTTCCTTAAAAATTATTTGGGCTTTTGATTCTTGTATTTTTTTTCTCTTTTCACACTTACTATTTCATTACATTGTTGTGGCCAGAAGAAAAAAGACAACCTTGTTCTGATGAATTCATATATATGAGAATATATACATATATATATTTAAACTGCTTGTATTAGTTTTAAGTGTGCAAATTTCAAAAAAAAATTAACATTATGAAATGTTAATTTTTAACAATATGAGTTTACATTTGGATTTCCAATTAAAGTTATTTAAAAAAACAAACAAGATTTTCTTATAGACAATTTTTGGAGTCCTCTCCCAAATATATGAGCAAGGTTACAAGCTACAGAACATTCTGATACTTTGGGTTACAATAAATAATTGTGGGTCTTATGTTTAAAAGTTAGCTAATATTAGTTTACAGCGATGGTGATGGGATTTGTGACACTGTGACAAAGAGAAGATATTCTATCCAGTGTCACTGAATTGAAATATTAATTTAAAAACTTAATCTGCATATGTGAATAATTGCTTTTTAATTTAATCTGGAAAATAGCAGTCCTGCCAATATTTTAGTTAAACCTTGAATATTTACTACAGGCATATTGGAATAACTTTGGAAACAACTGTCACTGCTACAGAATATCAGATTATTATAATAATACTTGGTATGAGTTCTAATTTAAATGAGGACTTAGTGTTTCAATGAAGAAGTTTTACCAGTATAAAAGCTACTTTGACCAAATACTATCTATTATGTATCAAACACACAAGTAAGCAACCACCCATCTCTGTATTTAACACAGTATATGTGCATGTGTGTGTGACAGGGGAGGGGTATCTGGAAAGCTACCCAACAAAACGATAGTGTGAGTTACCACTGGAGAAAACTGGAGTGGCTTGAACTGGAGCTTGGAGCATCAAAGAACATTTCAACCTTATTGGCAATTTTAATACTTTAAAAGAGAATGTACTCATGCAACATGTATTCCAATTTGAAACTTACATCTGGTCATTTAAATTTAAATTCTTTCTTGATCCAAATTAGAGATAGCGTTCACTTGAAATTCTGGCTTCCCTAGATATTTAATCAAGTTGATTCACTTTGTGACCTTGAGTACTTTTAGAATCCTCTCTGAGCCTCAGCTTTTATAAAATGATAAAACATTATGGTATCTTACATGGTATATATAAGGTACATTCTCAGTAAGTATACATCCTCAGACGTACTTTATACCACCAGTCCCCAAGCTTTTTGGCAGAAGGGACCAGTTTCATGGAAAACAATTTTTTTCATGGATGGGAAGGGGCATGGTGGGAGGCATGGTTTCAGGATGAAACTGCCACCTCAGATCATCAAGCATTAGTTAGATTATCTTAAGGAGCCGGGAACCTAGATTCCTCACGTGTGTAGTTCACAAAAGGGTTGGCACTCCTATGAGAATGTAATGCTGCCACTGATCTGACAGGAAGTAGAGTTCAGGTTGTAATGTTCACCTGCCACCACTCACCTTCTGCCGTACAGTCCAGTTTCTAACAGGCCCTGGACATGGCCCAGGGATTGGGGACTCCTGCTTTATCCCATACCGTTGGTATGAAAATTTCCAATTTTACCATGTAACAGTGTCTTTCTTCTTCCAGCCTAACTTCATTTTTTCCTGTATTTAGTGCATAGAGCTTTTTCTCAAGCCAAAGGTGGAAATGTAAGGTACACGGGCTGCTTTCTCCATCAGGGCTTATGGTCCAAGTCTCTCTGTTACAGAAAGTGACGTGGAGCCAGAACGGGAGAGGCCTCTTGTCATCCTAGTTGATAAAATGATTCCTTACAGAAAATATTCTAGAAAAAACAGTAACAAATTTAAAAAGAATTTTTTTAAACCTCAAACAGTACCACTAGGTGTCACTATAACCCAAAGCTGGTAATTTTTCTACACAATTGTGAAGAAATGCAAAAGTCCACATTGTAAATAAATGAGTACTGTCTTACAAGGCTTTCCATGCCAGTAACTTACACTGCCATACAGTTACTAAACTGCATATTCCAAACAGATGAGAAAAGGCATAAGCCTTATTTTTTTAAAAAAAATGTGAACAGTGATTAATGAATGCTAAAGGATATGTAATGTAGTAAGTAGATATTTATGGGTCAGGGACTTCATATTTTCAGTTTGGCCTTTTGGTGGGAAAACCTGAAGGTCCATATGATTATGGTGATCTGTCATTTGACTGAAACAGATTCATCCAGGGAGCAAGTGAGTGAGGACAGCTGACTGCCTGACACTTTACTTGTTCTATACTCCATATTGGGTTCACCTCTTAAAGAAATAAAAAATAGCAACTGAAAATTCTCAAAACTAATAAAATTACAATAATGAATTATAAGATTAATTTTAGAGGAAATTGATTTTAATAATTACCCAGATATTTTAACATCCTTTTCATGCTAATCTTAATTTCTTGAAGGCAAACTCGTAGCACTGCATTTTGTGTTTTAAAAAATATTGATGTAATGTATATGGCAAAAATAGCACCAAAGGATGGAGGAGAGGTAAGCAGAACTTTAGTGCTCCAAAATTTATATATGTAAAACCGAAGTTAATTCATAATTTTAATTGCAATAAATAAGCACATTATAGTCCCTATTGTAACCATTATAAGAAGAAAGCTAAGAAATGCAGCTTTAAAAAGACAACAGAATTAAAATGATAAAATAAACAACAATTAACACAAAAGAAATCAGGAAAGGAAGGTATAAGGAACAAGCAATGTATGAGACAAACAGAAAACAAACAGTAAAGTGGCAGACCTAAATTTAACTGCATCACTAATTACAGTAAATTTAAGTGGACTAAACACTCTAATGAAAATGCTTGTTGGGGCAAGCTTTATATAAAACCTAGACACAACTCTATGCTATCCATAAGAGGTACACCATTCAACCTCAATGGCTTAAGTTTTAATCTAATCAGCTTACTTTCCATTATGATAGTTTGCTTCTCATTAAGTGGAGTCTCCTACAATTATCCATTGTCAACTTGTGAAACAGCAAATGTCTCTATCTTGGTCATTGTTTTGCCTTACAGGTTTGTAGAGTCATAATGGGCAATAATCATGTTTACCACATTATATTACCAACTGCACACTCCTCCATGTGGGTAAGCATTACATGTACTTGGTGATGATGACGACATGCTTTTATCACTTAGATTTGCTTCAGGAAATACAGTTCGTACATGTTTACCTCTGTAATGCCATCAATTACTGTTAAAATTATAAATATTTTATATTCTTCAAATAGTTAGAAAATGTACTAATTCAAATGCATAGAATATTATAAATTCTTCAAATAGTTAGAAAATGTACTAATTCAAATGCAAAGATAGTTCTTCCATTGAATTACCTGAATAAACATGTGCTAAAACAGTTCTGGATTAATGATTAATCAGGCTTTCATAATATTAATAGCTAACATTTTTCAGTGCTATCCATGTTCCAAGCACTGTGCAAAGTGCTAATTATCATAATGCTGTAAATAACCCCATGCAGAAGAAGAAGCCGACACTTAAACTTTATCAGTCTCACCCAAGAGTTAGATCTAAACTCAGATTTACTTTTTCCAGCATCTATGTAAACATGCACAACCCAGACAGAGAAAGTATAAATGTAAGGAAGTACATTTTGGTTCTAAAAGCTTGATATTAATATTGATTTTTAAAAGTACATAAGCCTCAGATGTATCTGAAAATTTTATAGCCTCATACAACTTCCTCGAGAACTACATAGAATTTCAAGTTAATTCTCTGGGGATCACGCAATATCTTTATCAATCCTTGCCTATCAACGTTTCAATATGCAAAAATGAAATCAAGAATCGGCTTCCCTTCCAGAGCTATGAGATATGTCTCCAAAGAAAAAAATCAAATAAAATATAGAGATACTTTTTTATAATTAAAAATTCAAGTCGATGAACTTTTTGAGTTAGTATTTTGCAACTACTACATTAGCAACATTTAATATGTAATATATACAGTGCAGGCATGACTGCAGTAAACAGAATTTTATTAGCTTCACTACTTTTGACTTGGTGATATTGCTTAAGGTAATTTATTGTAAGGAAATAAAGTGATACAAACCAAAATGCTATATGGGAGTATTGGTCATCAAAATGAAAACAATGTTAACAGTAATTTAATACAATGTGGTATGTGACTGTAATACAGTCATTTAAGTGATTCATATGATGTCTATGTATAGTTTAAGTTTTTTTTTTTTTAAAGCGCATACTACTACTTTCAGCACACCCACATGATTACATCTGCACAAAAGTGGAGAGGTACTAGAAGGTAATAGGCAAAATCTAAAATATTTGGCTTTGAATAGTAAGATGATGAATCATTTTTGTGGGGGGATTTTTTGTTACGGTTTTCTCAATGTTTCAGCAATTTTTAAGACAAAAAAGAGGAGAGCACCTAGTCTCACAATGATGAGATTTAGATAACTGAGGTAATGCTCTTTTTAGGTAGGTCAAACAAAAGATGTTGGCTTGCCACACAATAACTGACTTTGCTTTTAAAATAGGAGCAAGAATGTCAAAGTTTCTCAGGTAGCTGATTATATTCAGGGAAACATGAATAAAGGACTCCTTATATTCTAATACAACTTCTGAAAATGATTTCTGTTCAGCAGCACTAAGGGTGGTTTCCTCATGCAGTTTTTTTTTTTTTTTTTTTTGGCTATTGTATACTAACATGACAGAATGTTTTGATGAAAACCAGGACCCAGTAGAATTAAGCAAAGAAGAAAAATATGCTGATATTTTTATAAATTAGTATTAAGATATTTTGGTAGTTTGTTTCAATACTTAATCTTTAAGTCTTCCTAACTGTGTTTATCCACACAGATTAGATTTATCACAGATCTTTATTTCTTCCATTATATTAAAATTGAAATTTTGCTTCCATTGAATAAAATAAACTTATGATGAAAAGTCTTATAAAAGAACATGCCTTTTGTTACCTTTGCAAAATCAAGACTTCTAATCCAGTCTAGTCTATCTCCTCCCAAGCAAAAAAAAATTTCTGAGAAAAAGCTGATATCCTATTACTTAAAAATTTATGGAAGAATTGTACATTTACTTTTCAACAAGTCTGAAGGCTGAGGAGTTTGCAAGGAAAGCAAGAAAAAGTTAAAAATGTCTAAACAAAAGCCTGACTGGTTCCAAATCTACTTGCTTAACCACCAGGGCCCAAGCGTGCAGTAAGAGACATCTGTGGGGCTGAAAGCAGCAGAACTTACAAACTTCAGAGGTGTTTCCCCACCATCTCTTCTGTCTCCCCAGAGGGATACAAATAAAGCAACACTAGTTAAATCTTGAGGAGTGAGCAGTTGCCCAAGAATTGGGTTAAAAAAATGAAAAGTAAAATCAAATTAGCTATTTCTTTATCTTACTCAGTGGATATTTGGAGTTCAAGGAGAGAAACTGGAGTGCCTGATTGATATGCAACTTTCCGTTAACTACAGGCTTTATACTTGATATTCTGGCCTTAAGTTGACACATTCCAATAGGGTTGCTTGTGATAAAGTTTAACACATTCCCCTTTGTGCTCATTATGCTTTCTCTACAAAGAGATATCAATAAATATTTATATTATTTTGTCTTTTTGTTTTGAGACAGTTTATAAGGTCATATGAATGGAGTCAGGAGATACGAGTTTGAATCTTGGTTCCACTTACTACTTGTGTGACCTTGGGCAGGCTATGAATTTTAGTATACTCAACTTTAAAACAGAGACGGTGGTGATAATAGCAACTCTGTCATTAAGATAAACCTCAAGTTTCTTAACTGACAAAATATAATAGGTTCTTCTTTGCGTAAAAGATTTTAAGGGTTTACAATGTACCAGCACTGTTTTCAGCTATAGAGACTCAGCAGTGAGTCCCTGATACCCTGGCATTCATGGAGTCAACTGCGGCAAGGGGAATAGCAGCAGGCTAAATGATCAGTTTGAAGGAGAGCTATTTTAGATGGAGGTGGTGGTCAGGTAAGGCCTTTCTTACTAATGTGGTATTTGACCAGGAAGCTAGATGAAACCGGGGGGTGGAGTGAGTCATATGTGTATATCTGGCATCACACATCTGCCTAATTTTATTTAGGCAAGTTTCCACATGTAAGTGTGACATACATTTGTACAGGAAGCTACTATATAGAGAAACAGGAGTTTGAAAGAAGCCTGGGGATTAAAGAGACCAGCAGGAAATTATATAAAGAAAGAGAGGAAGAATGTATCAGTGGAGAAAAGGAAACTTTTTCCCCTCACATGTAGTTTCTGCGTTTGAGCACAAACACTGTGGTCTACAGGATCCCTAGAGAGTGGAAAGGAAGCTGAGTACCTAGAAGCAGGCTCCTGCAGGGAGCAAGCTCCAAGGGATGATTAAATATTCCTCTCTTCCAGTCTTTCCTAGTGGGGCAACTCAACTTTAGACACAGGGATAAGCTGCACTGGAAAATGGGAAAAGGAACGCAGTTAGGGTTAAGAAGGGTCTTGGGCTGATGATCTTGTTTCTTCACCCACAGTCCTTTTAGATCTGTGCATAGGATATGATTAACTTAGAAATCAGTATAATAGCGCCTAGGTGTAGTACGCACCTAAATAAAGGACTTTCTGAAAATGATTAATTTCTCCCTCTGTATAAACAATGGGAGAGAGATAGGTGTTGCATAAGCAATTCTTTGAAAACTCTCTAAAAGAATATTAAACTTAGGCAACGTAGAAAAAAACAAAAAGAAAAAAATTGACTCATAGTTCTCCTGGGCTTCCTCTTTCCTTGGTGGCAAAACAGTAAAAATTCTTATATGGCAGTTCTAAGTTCAAAGACATTTACTTCAGATGACAGTGCCATTTTTATAGCATGTTAACCAGTTATGTGAAAGAAGCTCTCGCTAGTATGTGCTTGAATTATTGGCCTGAAAAGTCTATTAGTACTAAATGTTTTAGGAAACAAGATGCTCCAAACTTTAGTTTCTCAGGGTTTTTTACATAGTTCAACCAGTTTCCCAAACCATCTAGACCTCGACATTACAATCTAAGAAACTTGAAAAGCTTCCACTTCTGCACATGCTATTTCCCAGCTCTGGTCTATCTACTACTTACTCACAATTAGCTGCTTTACATTCTCACCCCACCCTTCAGCCTCTGAGAGCCAAGTAATAATGGACATTTCTGGGGCAACATCTAACTAGTTCACAACTAACTATATCCTAAACTCTCAGCACAGGGTCTGGTTCAGAGTAACAATTTAATAAATATTTATTAAATGAATTAACAAACGTCTGAAATCCTCTGTCTTGGATCAGCAATTATCTTTTATCTTTTCTGAGAAGGACCTTGGAGAGAAGGTGGGCAGGTATTTATTCAAGTGAGTGTTAATTTTTATTTCCTCCTCTTTGATTACTAGATGGCAGATAGAGGAAATGTATTAGGCCAAGTATATACGACTAAGTCTCTCAAGCTGTCTATGTGGGGGAAATTTAGTCTGAATCTGAAAACAGTTAGGGAGATTTCATAACTGCTGAACAAATGTGCTCTAAAGGAACTAATGGGCCGGACATGGTGGCTCATGCTTGTAATCCCAGAACTTTGGGAGGCCGAGGCAGGTGGATCACAAGGTCAGGAGTTTGAAACCAGTCTGGCCATCATGGTGAAAGCTCATCTCTACCAAAAATATACAAAAAATTAGTCGGGCATGGTGGCATGTGTTTGTAATCCCAGCTACTCAGGAGGCTGAGGCAGGAGAATTGCCTGAACCCAGGAGGCAGAGGTTGCAGTGAGCCGAGATCATGCCACTGCACTCCAGCCTGGGCGACAGAGCGAGACTCCATCTCAACAATGACAACAATAACAACAGCAACAACAAAAAATGGGAACAGATGATGTACAGATTCAACCTGGAGGAGAGTGTTAGAATTGACCTTTACAGCTCTGTCCTTGTTTGGACATTTTCTATGCAACATTTTAATTTTTATGAACATCAAACTAGGCCAGGAGCGGTGGCTCACACCTGTGATCCCAGCACTTTGGGAGGCCGAGGCGGGCGGATCACGAGGTCAAGAGATCGAGACCATCCTGGCCAACATGGTGAAACCCCCGTCTCTACTAAAAATACAAAAATTAGCTGGGCGTGTAGGTTTGCGCCTGTAATCCCAGCTACTTGGGAGGCTTAGGCAGGAGAACTGCTTGAACCCGGGAGGCAGAGGTTGCTGTGAGCCGAGATCGCGCTACTGCACTCCAGTCTGGCGCCTGGCAACAGAGTGAGACTCTGTCTCAAAAAAAAAAAAAAAAAAAAAAAAAAAAATCTTAAACTAGAGGAAAATAAGGTTTTCCAAATTTGACATTAAAGAAGGTAGTAATTATTTTGTAAGAATGAATCAAGAACCCCAAAAAACCTAAGACAGATTAGGACAATAAGCTAAAACTAACTTAATTAGGCAGCATTTCTAAGAATTTTCCTACAAAGGGAAAGGTGACAGTGGCAGCTCTTGTGAAGTCTTAGGGATAAATGTGAATACCTACTTCAATTCAGGTAATAGGCGAAAAAAGCACCCATTGGGGCAAAACAGAAATTCATGTGAAAAAGTAAGTTCCGACACTAAGCCCAATTAGAGTAACACTGATGTCTGCCAAAAAAAAAGAAAAAAAAAGCTAATGTGGTTTTAGACAACATTAAGAGAATTGTACTATCTTTAGAAATCAACCAAGAATTTATGGAACTTCTACTGGCACTGATCTAGGCGCCAGCAGAAAAGTGAGGGGTAAAGAAGTACTAGGCATAATCCTTGTTTTTAAGGTACTATTTAGTCATAGGAAGATTAGCAAGTACAAAACAATGTAATCAAAGACATGATTTGACAGCCTCAACTATCAAGGCAATGAGCCTTCAGAATTCCCAAAGCCCAAGCCCACCCCCACCCAAAAAAAAAAAAAGGAAAACAAAAACCAGAGGGTTCATTATACTCCACAGGTGTAGCCCATTAACTAACGTCTGGAACCATGGCCCTATGTCATCAAGAATCTGCTATAAATAAGGTCCATTACTCTCTTTAGAGAAGTAATAGCAATACATTTTAGAAATTGTCTTTTTGATTTGGTTAGTTGTTTTAGTTTTAAATGAAATATAATTCATGTATCTGGAAAATTTAATTGTGGGGATTAGCTCATTCCTGAATGGGGTCAAATAAATCAGGCACTACTGTACATAGTTAAGCACTGAAGTGTACAGGCCAATCTGTAACGCCTAAGAAGGAAATGAGTGTAATAGCCCAGAGAGATGAGATCCATAACAAACCATAGAGCCAAGCCAGATTTTCAAGCTTTGAGTACTCCGAAGTCATGGCACAACCAAAGACTTTTGAGTGCTGATGGGAGGATGTAGTGAGGACAGCAGAGGAGGGAAGAGCTGCTGTTGCTTCTAGATAAGGTGGGCGTTATTATTTGTATACTTTACCAAAATACCAGCATCATGTTATTCTTTATAGCTATGGTACACTACATAACCAAAAATGGCACATTTCCATTTCAGATGGGGTCTCCAGTGCACAGTATTTTCCCCTATATGCACCTATGTTTGAACTTTTAACGCTAGAAAAAAATCATGCCACCAAGTGGAAGCATGCCACCCCAAATCTGTGGCCTTTAATCTCAGTTGGCCTTCAGTGAAGTACAGTCTCTTCCATAGCCAGCATGTTTTTATTTTTATTAATTGCTTGCATCAGCTTTTCCAAACCTCCGCTTCTTCCCTATTTTCATCCCCTTCAGGTGTGACCTACCTCACTTCCTACTTCATGAAGTATGTTCTGACCTCTGTATTACTGCTTCCCAGATCACATCTATTCTGATGTCCACCTATCCTTTCTTCTTTATAGGAAAGACACCTCTCCTTCTGTTGCAGGCTAATTCCTTGGTCTTCACAACTGCTGATACTGTGGTCTTCTCTCTTCACATTTCCAGCATCATTTTCCTCTTCCTCCTCCTCTAGAGGCTCCCTTGAGCGACCCTCCTTTATGCCTCTTTGCAGCATTTTTTTATTTTATTTATTTTATTTTTTTAAATATATTTTTATTGCATTTTAGGTTTGGGGGTACATGTGAAGAACATGCAAGATTGTTGCATAGGTACACACATGGCAGTGTGATTTGCTGCCTTCCTCCCCATCACCTATATCTGGCATTTCTCCCCCCCATGCTATATCTCCCCAACTCCCCCACCCCCCCACGGTCCCTCCACTTTTTCCCCCCGACAGACCCCAGTGTGTGATGCTCCCCCTCCCTGTGTCCATGTGTTCGCATTGTTCAACACCCGCCTATGAGTGAGAACATGCGGTGTTTGATTTTCTGTTCTTGTGTCAGTTTGCTGAGAATGATGGTTTCCAGGTTCATCCATGTCCCTACAAAGGACATGAACTCATCATTTTTGATGGCTGCATAATATTCCATGGTGTATATGTGCCACATTTTCCCTGTCCAGTCTATCATCGATGGGCATTTGGGTTGGTTCCAGGTCTTTGCTATTGTAAACTGTGCTGCAATGAACATTCGTGTGCATGTGTCCTTATAGTAGAAGGATTTATAGTCCTTTGGATATATACCCAGTAATGGGATTGCTGGATCAAATGGAATTTCTATTTCTAGGTCCTTGAGGAATCGCCACACTGTCTTCCACAATGGTTGAACCAATTTACACTCCCACCAACAGTGTAAAAGCGTTCCTATTTCTCCACATCCTCTCCAGCATCTGTTGTCTCCAGATTTTTTAATGATCGCCATTCTAACTGGCATGAGATGGTATCTCAATGTAGTTTTGATTTGCATTTCTCTAATGACCAGTGATGATGAGCATTTTTTCATATGTTTGTTGGCTTCATGTATGTCTTCTTTTGTAAAGTGTCTGTTCATATCCTTCGCCCACTTTTGAATGGGCTTGTTTGTTTTTTTCTTGTAAATCTGTTTCAGTTCTTTGTAGATTCTGGATATCAGCCCTTTGTCAGATGGGTAGACTGCAAACATTTTTTCCCATTCTGTTGGTTGCCGATTCACTCTAATGACTGTTTCTTTTGCTGTGCAGAAGCTGTGGAGTTTGATTAGGTCCCATTTGTCTATTTTGGCTTTTGTTGCCACTGCTTTTGGTGTTTTGGTCATGAAGTCCTTGCCTACGCCTATGTCCTGAATGGTTTTGCCTAGATTTTCTTCTAGGGTTTTTATGGTGTTAGGTCTTATGTTTAAGTCTTTAATCCATCTGGAGTTAATTTTAGTGTAAGGTGTCAGGAAGGGGTCCAGTTTCTGCTTTCTGCACATGACTAGCCAGTTTTCCCAACACCATTTATTAAACAGGGACTCATTTCCACAGTGTTTGTTTTTGTCAGGTTTGTCAAAGATTGGATGGTTGTAGATGAGTTGTCTTGCCTCGGAGGCCTCTGTTCTGTTCCATTGGTCTATATCTCTGTTTTGGTACCAGTACCATGCTGTTTTGATTACTGTAGCTTTGTAGTATAGTTTGAAGTCCGGGAGTGTGATGCCTCCAGCTTTGTTCTTTTTGCTTAGAATTGACTTGGCTATGCGGGCTCTCTTTTGGTTCCATATGAAGTTTAAGGTGGTTTTTTCCATTTCTCTTTGCAGCATTTTTTTGTGCCCACCTTTAGATGTCCCATTCTCCCATGGTCACAGATTCTGTCCGTGGTTGTCTTCTCACACTGACTTGGACAGCATGTTCCACCAGGAGCTCTTCTTGAGCAGCTCTTCTCCACTCTCCTCACTTCCACCCTCTGCATGTGCTCTTTAGCTTTCTGGGTTGTCTGTTCCATTGATACATTTGCCCAGGATCCGCTATGTTTCAATATGTTCAGATCATTCTTTTTGAATTGATTTTCACACTAAGCTCAAAAGGCCTTCTCTACCCACCCCTTCTAAAACTCTCAACAGCACCTCTACCACAGGTTCTCTCATGCAATCACTGCCTCCATTTTTATCTTCTTTTCATTTGTCAACTCCTTGAAATAAGAGGCTGCATTGTTATTTGCCATATATTTATGTAGGTAAGGGTTTAAAAAACATCAAGTGAATGGATTTTATATATGTAAAATATCATGTCAGTAATCATATGACTCAGAACATATCCAAACATTGTCCGTGTGAACAATTGGTGGGGCTGCTATTTGATAAAGATGTGGACCAAGTAATTTAATGGTCCTGCCAACAGAAAGAGTTTATGATGTTATGATGATCCTATACCAAGTAAATCTCCTTAAAGTTACTGTTTTGAAGACTAGAAGTTAATATAGTCTAAATAAAGTATATAATAAAAATACACTGGTGGTATTGTTTTTTCCTTCTTATGTTTCCTAGCAGACACTCAAACACTTCAAACACAGAGAGGTAACTTTTGCTCTGTGTTACGGTGGCCTGGGTCACTGGCTAATGAAAACCTATTCTTTTATTCTAGAATTGGAGAAAAGGGATTTACCTATGTTCCTCAGATGGCTTCTAACTTTCTGCAGAAACTGCTAACCAACCATCTGACACTATCTGGTTGTGCTAGACTTAGGGAAATTTGTGTCGTCAGCAGCTTCACTGGAGACATCATGTGGCTGGAAGCAAGGGATGATGATAAGAACATCTTTCCCCTACTTTGTATAATTTTTATTTTCAAGATAAAGTTACTTACATTTAAAGCTTTTTAAAATACCAGGTCTTACAGTGCATGTATGAAAGAAAATAACTTCAACTTCACAGTTTCTGGCATGGCTGGAGACATTAAAAGAGCAATGCTTGTTGACGAAAATCAGTTTTCAGCATTCCTGAGACTTACTTCCTTACTAATTCCCCATAAGCAAAATATTTAAGCATGGTATGACATTAAGAGACCACATTTTTTTCTTCTGAGGACTACCTTTCATGGAAATGATAAAATGAAAACCAATTGTTCCACAAGGTCCAATAAAACAGTCAAATCCTTCCAACAAATTCACAGACACCATTACCCTTAAACACCCTCCACTTATCAAAGGAAGAGAAAGAAAACTTCCTTAGATCCATTCAAATATAAAAAGTCTTTACTACATTGAATTTTAAAAAATCCCATTGTTAAATACTTCCTCTCAAACTCCTGCCAAATGGGAGGATTACTGCTCAGACAGACGAGGAATATGTAACTCCTCCCCACTGCCCTGATGAACATCAGGGTTATACTCTGGCACATATACAGATCTATTTTCTACAAAGGATGCAGCTTTTCAGAGACGTGAAGGATCTGGAATGAGAACACCAGCCCTCATCAAGCCACTTCCTCTATTGGAAGGGAGTTTCCCAAATAAGTCCTCTGAAGGAAATACTGAAATGAAGTCACCCATGTTTTGTAAAGTAACAGTAGCTTGATGATGTGATTGTCTCAGAAGTGATACAAGGTACAGCAGTTAGAACAAAAGTTCACTGGGACTTTTAATAAAGCAATTTTTCGATAAATATTTACACAGATGTACACAAAGTTATTTGTTCTGCTTCAACGGGACTCATCCAAGTGCTAGTTTTAAAATATAAACAGTGGGAAACTGCTGTAGTAATGACTAGGAAAATACTGCAATTATTTGCAAGAGTTGAAAACTGTTCCTTTAATAAAAAGTAGGAGGCTGTGTGGGAGAAAAAAGGAGTGAAATTCTCTAGCAAGTGAGGCCAGTTGGAATTTAATAATTCACTTTGGCAATCATATTTGTTTAGTCAGCAGGCCAATGTTCCTACTGTGCTACACAATGCCAGGGACAGTCTTCATCTTAAATGCCCACTGTTAAGAGAGCAAATGTTTCTAGCCAAGCTACATAAATACTATTACTGCAGCAGTCCTTGAATACATACCATTTATTACATATCTCTGAGAAGATCTGTGCAGCACAGAAAAGACTCTTGTTAGTTCAGAAATTAATTTGCCTGAGATGGCATCAGGGCATTTGAAAATGTGTTATTAAGCAATATTTCAGAGTGGCCTATGTGTCAGCAGATAGTTATGCTCTCGTTATAGAATATAAGATAGACTCCAAATGATATTTTTAACCATCTCCTTAGTAATATAAACAGAGATCAAGACCTGGAAACTTCTCATTTGTTTTCTCTTTTTTATTGCAGTGTTTTAGTCTTCAAGGATATTTTTCTCATCACGGTTCATCAAAATTAACTTCTTCTTCAAAGGTCAGATATAAAAGTCAAGAGATTATAAGAACATGTATATATTGCTATAGTTTTAAAGGCATATAGATGTAACTGATAATTAGAATAACACAATTAGATTAATGTAACATCTACTGTGCAAACAGCTCAAATTTATAAGTAACAAACTAACCATCTATGGAAGGTCTATACAGAAATCAGGGATGTAAAGAAATAGAAAGTATATGAAACTGAATTTGTATCTGTACACATCTACTCATACAGATACCTGTTTCCTGTACTTATTCCCTGAATTTGTATCTGTATGCATCTACTCATACAGATAACTGTATCATACAGATAACTGTATCATACAGATACCTGTTTCCTGTGCTTATTCTCTGGTTCCCTTATGTTTAGACCCTTTAATATAATTTAATTGGTTAAATTAACACTTCACCAGGATTTGCCTTTTAGTAGTTATGTATGGCAACCCCAAAGCCATAGACCTCTTTTTTTAATTGGCACATATTCAAATAATGCCTAGCAAATATTTTTTTTTCCTTTCATTAATATATGGCAGAAATGTCTGTGGAAAAATCTAAACCTTCTTTCAATGGAGGAGGAGACAGAATTAGATATTTGGAGAGAGGGGCATTCTGTGTGTAACAAAGCACAGAGTTTCATAACTCCTGGGCAACGAGACTTGTGCAGTTAGTCCCAATCAGGAGCTACTTCCTTTCCACCAAAAATGCCTTGATATAATCCCACCCACCACCACTGAAAGGGTAGATCCCACAGAGCACAGCCCAGGAGAGGTCAGCTTCCTGCACACCAGATACCCAGAGTGCAGCCTGGTGGCACCAGAATGAGGAGTGATTTCTTGGTGGCGCATGAGGAGCTGACATTTTTTAGAGTGCACTAGAGAAAATCAATCAACTCAGAGAAATAGTTTTAAAAGATTAAATGTTCAAGTCTGAATTTAGAGCAATAGATTGAGATTTAAAAATCTTCAAACTTATATTATAAGAGCTGACCAGGAAGCTCCAAGAATGACAGATGTGGAACAAAGAAACATCATGAAGGAAGAGAAGAGCCAAGTCTCAGTTAATGCCCTCAGCCTCAATTGTCTATGAGTTTGGTGAAGTTCTCTACTTAGAAGACAAAAAGTTATGCTGTTTATAACTTGATAAAAAATATTTTTGTTTTAAAAAATCTTTTTAGAAAATTATGAATAGTTCCTATCTAGCATTCCTCATAATCTTTGCTGAAGAGGACAGCTGTGATATAGAAAAATAACATTCCTTTATGGCTACCTTTGCCAAAATAGCTTCTCACTCTGCAGGCCCAGTCTGACCCAAACCTCAGAATCTCCTGGACTAAGAACAACTCAGGCCATTGCGATTTAGAAGTATCTCAGTACTAGTGAAGACACCAGGAAGGCCAGGAGACAATGGCAGCATTAGAAGGCCCTAGTTGAACAGAATATATAATTTCATTTAACAGCTGCTGAAGCTCATTACACTGGCATGAATGATTCTTTACAACCACAAAAAGAAAGAAAAACAGACAGCAGCCTATTTACAGATGCAGTGAGAGCTGTCCCTTGCTTTCCAGCTTTCAAGTGAAGCAAAACATGTCTGCATAATAACTTTAACCTATAATTCAACACTATTTAAAAGTGTAGCTTGCCATAAGCTTACAGAGATATTTTTATACAACATTTTCAAAACCTCCACAGTCTCCCAGCAGTTTCTGACTGAATTGCTTCCAGGCTTGCTGTTACCTGCTGAGGGGCCTATCAGGCAGCAATCTAGCCAGCACAGGCAATCTCTGTGGCACATACCCTCCCTGCACTCAAATATTTCTCTCCAAACATACTTTGTACTCCTTCCTGTTTTCAACCTGAGGAAAGTACAGCTAGTACAGCTTAAATGCCTTCCACAACTTTTCTAGCTTAGTGTTCTTTCTTTTGTGATCTTCAGCACCTTTTCCTTTACTTTACCTTCTCAACCACTTACTGAGTAACCTTGAGCAAATCGCTTAGCCTGTCTATACCTTAGTTACCTTATATGTAAAGTTAGGAAAGCACCTACCTCACAGCACTATTGTGAGGATTAAATTATGACTAACACAAGTAAAGCACCTAGAATAGTTCCTGGCCCATAACAGACACTCAAAAAATGTCATTCAGAATTTCATTATTACTAGCACTACTTAGGACGTCATGCGCCATTACTACTGATTTCACACATACGTCCTTTACACCACATGAAGAAAAATTGCTTAAAGGTAAGTATTGGCATCCAGAGGGAGTAAGGTGCATATTAGTACCCTTTCTTGCCCTCCTCCCTCTTCCTACCCCCTTCCCAACTCTTCACCCGCATCCCAAACACACACATTGAGGACTACTGCTATGTTGGGTCAGGTTTACAGACTTTCTTTGGCCAGTAAGCTGAGTTAAAAGTTCAAGGACACATAGACGTGGTCGTTATGCCATCTGCACAAACTTCCATGGGTACGTTCTTCCTCCCAAAAGTAAGCAGGAAGGTGTGTTCTGAAACAGGTCTCAACTTTTACTTCTCTTCCATCTTCTCTTCTCTTCAACATATGCCATAAAAGAACTGTCCAATATAGGGCTTTAGGTTACGGGAGCGTGAAATAAATAATTCCAGTGTGGCTCATTAGCATTCTATAGTGGGATTGGAGCAGATGTCCTATTTAGTAATAAGATGTTATTGTTTCCTTTTCCTCTCCTTAGCATATATTTCCTGTGGAACCTTTTCAGAGAAGGGTAGCTGATTTTAGGTAATGTTGGGGCTGTGGTCCACATACCATCATATTTGCTCTCTTATGTGCATCACAGGGATATTAGCACCACAGGAATCAAGGTTTTTTCAACTTTGCATCTTTCAGCACCTAATATTCACCATTCTTTATACAAACAGGCATTCAATATTTATTGAAGTAAGCGGTTGCTCACCTTTTTATTTATTTATTTATTTTTGAGAGACGGTCTCACTCTGTTGCCCAGGCTGGACACCTTTTTATTTTTTAAATGTTACTAACATTCTGGAGCTACCACATCCTGAGATTCAGGGGATGGGACTGCTCTTACGAGCCACTGCAAGCTTGTTTTCTAACTCTAAACATAACCCTAACGTCTCCAGCACTAGTCTTACTGTTGTCTCAAGTGGTAAACTGAATGAAAGTAGTTTTAATTAGCTATTAGCATATCACACATATTCAATAAGAATTACATGTGTAACAACAACCTGAATAGATTCTATTGTATACAAAAGGAACAGAGAAATTACATTTCAGTAAATTGCATTTTGATAAACTGAATTTTACTGTTTAAGTAGTCTTAAAATTTTGGAATTTCTAATAACTCATGATGATTTATTTTTTATTATACAGAGATTTTAGGTCAAATTATAAGAAATCAATAAAATCAAACCAGAAACTAAAATTGAAGTATAGAAAGGTTAATTATTTCAATGAACATTATTGTTTTTATGAATTAACAGTGTGTGGATTTCCTAATTTCTTACTCAGTATCTGACTATCTAAATTTATTTTAAGCCAAATATAGATTCACTGGAGTACAAGAATAGAATAAGAATTGGAGAAAGACAATTATAGAGCTGATATGGCCAAGAAAGCCACTGAAAGCACATAAAAAAGAACAAATGTTTGAAAATTAAATTTTCTAGATGGGGGATCCCATAGTTTAAAGATTGCAATTCTAAAGATAATTTTAATCTAACATGATTAAAGAATAATGAATTTAGCAGAATCACTTATTTGATATGCACTTAGATCTATTATGCACAAAACATGAACACTCAAAGTTGAATGTCTGAATTTGCAAATTTTACCAATTCTCTGATTCATTTCTGCATGGCTATGCTCAGTGCAAATAAATCTTCATTTAACTAGGGCAACAATGTTTTTATTGTGCTAACATCACACATCTTAAAAATAAATATATTTCTACTGACTATAGGAGTTATGACTGCAAATGCTACTATTTTATGGCATTGAGATATTTATTCATATATGTAACTACATGCATTTCTTTAGCTTTTACATAAATTTTCCTTCATTGACAGGCTACTGGTATAAGCATTTGATCTTTTCAAGAGTTTACTAAAGATACCAAATTCCAAAATTCAGAAATGGTAGTCCGGTTTTACAAGGAAATACACTAATAACAACCTGATGATATATTATCATACTGTGTAATATTTTGTAATTTCTAACACACTTTCCAATAAGCTATTTCACACCCTGAAATCTCATGTTTTCATTTTTGAAATGAGAGCTGTGGAAAGAGTCTCATATTACTAAGAGTTGTGAAGACACCCGATGGAGCGCCTTCATTAATTTCTCTAACCATTCAGGGCACTGAAGTCTGTGGGGACAGTAAGTTCACATTTAGTGTTTGTGCTAAATGAATCCCCAACCTACTTTGTTTTAATTTGCATCAAAAAGCCTCTACCCTGAAAGTACTGCATTATTAAGGTTATATAATAATGAAGTATACAAATTAGGAAAGGCAGATTTAGCATCACTTGCTTGGCAACATTAACTTGCCCACCACATTCACATTGAGATTTTAGAAGAGTACATTAGCAAGAAATACTTCTCTGTGCATTACAATAGAAGTCTATTAAAGAATATTTGATTCATTGACTATTATTCCTAATAATAAACACATTCAGAGGATACTTTTTTGTATTTTTACAACGCCATTAGGAGGTGTAAAAATGAGGAGGAAAAATAATAATCATCAAAACCCTCAATCTCGAATGATTTAACAGCTTAGTTCTGTATTTGTTTGCCAGTGCACACAAACAACTATAGTACACACTAGCAAATATATCTTCCATATCTATACAGAATACTTTTTCTGATATAGAACCACATGAAGAAAGTCTTCTATATTATTTTAGTGAGACTGTTAAGATGGTTCATTAAGAACCACCTTTAAAATTTCAGTAAGGCGTTTCCAAAATTAAACAATTCACTTCCTGTTACTCTTCTGCTACAGAAAAAACTTTGAATTAGTGTTATTAAGCTACCAAAAATTGATACCAGTCAGGAAAGATTGTTTTCTCCTTGAATGGTAATATTTAACCGAAAGTTTAGTGAAAGAAAACAGAGCAATTCTGACAGGAATCTGGATAGAAAGGGGTTTCTCAGCTCTAGGTACTAATTCTGAGGCAGTACTGCATTCAAATGCATTTCCCTTGACTCCACAGTCCTCAGGTCCGGTTTTAGTTATTTTGTAGTAAAGGAAAGGCTTCATACATGTGTAATATTTATAGATAGCGTCATTGTAAAATGGAATACAAGTTCAAATCCGAGTTCAAGGTCAGGAAAAATAAGTATCACTTAAATGAATCACCACTGACACTTTTAGAAGCTCTTAACTTCCTTTAGAAATCTCCCTTTCAAGCATGTGCCAGTTTTAATTTTGGCAAATCATGAATAAAAACTAAATGTATAATAGTTTTGATGATTACTCACTGTGGTGCTATTTTTTAAACATTACTAACTTTACAGCAACACTCACATTACATTTAACTAACACACGTTTTGACGGTGTTTTATTTTCAGTAAATGACCTAATACACCTAACACAAAGTTGATGTTATTTTATTTATCTTTATATATTTATTTTGAGACAGTGGTCTCACTCTGTTGTCTAGGCTGGAGACCATCTCAGCTCACCGAAACCTCTGCCTCCCAGGTTCAAGCAATTCTCGTGCCTCAGCCACCCAAGTAGCTGGGATTACAGGCGTCTACCACCACGCCCAGCTAATTTTTGTATTTTTAGTGGAGACAGGGTTTTACCATGTTGGCCAGGTTGGTCTCGAACTCCTGACTTCTAGTGATCCACCCGCCTCCCAAAATGCTGGGATTACAGTGGTGAGCCACTGCACCTGGACTCTTGACCTTATTTTAAAATAGTATTTCACACATTACTGTGGAACTGTCAGGCACAAAACATAAATACTAGGTAGTAATTTCAACACTACCCAGAATGGCTTATGGAGGTTTGTATTTGTTGATTTAAAAATATTTTAAAATGTTGTAATTTTTACAAATTAAAAAGTTCCCATAACTAATTATTTACATGAAGAAAATGACCAGATAAAAGTGGAAAATGGAAAATTTAGAGGGCAGTAAGGTAAGAGAGAAGATATAAAAACAGGAAGAGAAACTAAAGAAAGTAAAGATCAAAGATTTAGGAAAAGTTTAACCATTTCTCCAAACCTATAGTCACATGGTCATTTACCCAGGAAATACAGTTGGGTGCTCCCAGAAAAACAGATGAGTTATTTGCTCTAGGTGTTTTCAGTTTACCAATTAAAACAGGCCACATTCTCAGTTCCAGACCCAGGGCCTGGAAAAGGCCCCCCCCTTCAGTGGCATTTGATGAACCTCCCATGGCCCAGCAGGACTAATTGAATTTTTCACTTGATAGCTTTATGTATGAGGGAAACTTAAAGACATTTCTAACACATACTTCTCTTCATCTCCGGTATTAGAATAAATGCCTAATATTTCAAATAGTGGTATGATCATACTGTTTGCTTCTTTATTATCACCAATGGGTATTAACTTTTACATCAACGAAAACATTATACATTACAAAATACTGTGTTTAGAGGACAAAAGATGTCACCTTCATATCTTTTTAAAGTGTCTAATTTCTATTTAAGTGTATACTTAATATTTCTATCTCTATTATAAATGTAAATAATTCTATTTATACAAATGTATACAAAATAAATGTATACAAATGTATACATCTGTATAAATGTATCAAATTTATGTAGAAATGTATACATTTGTATAAATGTATCAAAGAGATAGCAAGGTATTCCGTTTTAGTAAACAAGATAATATTTCTATTTAAGTGTATAATATTAAACAAATCTGCCATAAGAAAAATATGCACTTACAAAAAAGGCAAATTAGAAATTATGTCCTTCACATAAATCCACTACAGGATTCTGAATCTTAAAACTGTCTCCATGTATTTAGGATAGAATTTAATGCATTTATTATTTTTAAGAGATATGAGTTATTATAGAAAGCTAAAAGTCCAACCAAATGGAAATGGTATCCACAAATTCCTAAAATACTATTCTAATCATCTGAAACAAGAATGAGTTTTTCAAGTAAGAGTAAGTTGAATCAATAGTTGTTTATTTTAGATACTTTATTAAGTTGAGAGCTGCTACTTTATTAAAGACTAAGCATATAAGGAAATAAAAGGGGTTTAATCCAAGTAATGTGAAAGTGAACTAACTCTTCACCTTACTTTCTTTTTCCCCCAAATAATTTTGATTTCATTAATGGATTTTGTGTGTGTGTGTGTGTGTGTGTGTGTGTGTGTGCGTGTTATGAATGGCTCTAAAAAACGCCTATTTTGAAACTCCGGAAAGGGAAGGACAAAACAAATCACCTCATAAATTTGTGAAATACTGCCCTACTACACTTTCAAAAAATAATAAAAATACTGTAACATTTCCTCACTTCTCTCATGAATATTTTTGATATTGCAAATTCTATACATACACAGATGTATAGAACTCAATGCCCTGCTGAAGCCCTCTAAAAAGGTACAGAGATGGTTTTAAAGTAATTTAATTTATACCATCTTAATCCAAGCTTTGTAAAAATGTATCTAAGAGATAGCAAGGTATTCAGTTTTAATAAACAAGATAGTGCTCCTAAAGTAGTCCCTTGAAGTCCGAGGCAGTAGGCAGCTGCAAACATCCGACTGAAAGCCCATCTATGGCTTCACAGCTTCCAGTCGAGGATGTTTACAGCCGCTCACTGTCAACAGCAATATACCTTCTTTAGCTTTCTGTGTGGTTAACCTGAAGAAGTAATCCCAGCTAGTGTTTATAAGATGTGCAGAAAACAATTCTCTAAATTACTGAAGGTTCATTCAAACAGCAATACTCTAGAAAATGTTTCAAATTCAAAACCAACAAGAAGGCTCATGGATGTCTATTATTCATCAACCAAGTTTCTAATTTCTATAAAAATGCTGTGATATTCCAAGACAACATAAGTAAATGGTTTCGTCCATTACTGTTAGCCACAAGAAGTAAATAGGCAAGTGGCCAGGTTACTTAATATGACTTCAACATGCATTATATAACTAAATCCTTTGAGCAAAAGTGACCAAACACAGAAACTAAATTATCTTAACAGCATAAAGTGTACATTTAACATTAAATACTACAGTTAAGTGAACTTAGACTACCAGTGAAAACATAAAAGGTCTACTTGGAAAGTTATAAACTCTGACCAAAAAAAAAGACTTACGTGCTGCTTTCATAGATCTCTTTTGCTCAAAAGTCTGCTCCCAGAGTGGACTTGTACAGTCAGCTGATTTTTGAAGGAGTAAGCAACAACAGGAGAAAAACAGAAAGAATAACGAGGTATAACACAGGCGTATATCAGTTTGTGGATCAAAGTTTCCCACTGGAAAAACACAGAACCTATCACTCACAACAGTGACGCACATTAACTCCAAATTTGAATGTTTTGAATTCCACTCCCATTCTCTTATGAAAATAAATGAGGAAAACTGAAGGTTAAGCTCTATCAGTCACTACTTTCCTGAAGTAATTCAAAACCTTTCTGAGTCTAGTGAAAGATTAAGTTGATACAGAAAAGTGGGTGTGCCTTTCCCTGAGATTTGTTTTTAGATGAAGTTACCATAAGGTTCTTAAATTGCATAAGTCTTAGTAGTTGTGATACCAAACCTGAAACAAAAATAAAATCCACACAAAAAGCATCATGTTTACTGAAACTAACAAATATGAAGAACTCCATACATTACTTTTTCAAAGCAAAGGTAACTCTAGCCCATTAAAGTTAAAAAAGTTAATCTTTGAGTCAGCAGGTAAAAACAAGCTGAATTATGTTGTGGCCTTTTTCTTTATTAACTAAGGACTTTGAACTATTAAAACTTCCTAGGGAACCAGTTTTCTCAATGGGTCAAGTCACATAGGGGAACAAAGCAAACTTTATCAGTGCTGTGCAATTGCACATTCCAGAAATTCTTAGTACTTGGCATTCATATACCACTGCTGACTAGAGCTTGGGTCAATCCACCACACAGTTGTGGCTACCAACCTTGTGAACTCCTCACCAAGATACCCACTTCTTTTAAGTTAGCCACAACTAGACAGGCAGAGTACTCTTTAATTAAAATAGATAAATACCAAGGCTTACACCCTGGGGGGGACATTGTATATCAGTGACTTTTTACAAAAAGGAAATATTTTACTACCATAAATTTTTCTCAAAGTGACAGGTCCCCTACTTGCCTTGGAATCTTATCACTTTTAAATAACTGTAAAGTTAACATGTAAAACAGTGACAAGCAAATACTAAGCAAACAACCTCAAATAACGAATAATTCCCTGTGGAGACAACAAACTTTAACCTAACTTTAAAACAGCCTTTTGCTCGGAACTTCATGAATCAACACCAAAAGTTCTCCAAACAAAATAATTAAAGACCATAAGATCTTAGTTTTAAGAGTTCATAAATAAAAAGGCATTTTATTGCCTGAATGTATATGGGCTCATCTTTTCGCAAGATAGGAGTTAAGTGAAATCTATGTGACAGCTAAAGCAGAGTTATTCCAATAGGATGCCAAACAATTTTGCCAGTTTAACTGAGACTCAGCATTACTTAAACTATCTGCTCATTTCTTTGGTTACTGAGCAATACAGGTCCCACTTGGATCAGCAATTCTCCTAGTGAGAAGGTGGCAACAGAATGACCGGGATAGCTTCTTCTAATCCCACATACCTGGACTGCCTCTGCCATAGCCACAGGGCGATTCTTATTCAGTTGATGGGGAGGCTGCTGGGTATGTGAATTTTGTAAAAGCTATCGAACGATTTTGCTACACCTTCAGGGCAGAGAACCACTGATCTAGAAGTACTGAGCTAAATAAGTTTGTTTAAGACTAAAAATATCTTGCCATGACCTGAGAAATGTGACCAGTAAATCCATTTAAAAATCGTGAATTAAAAACAAACACGGCAGAATAAGAACTAATTGTGTTCAATACATCAGACCCTGATTTGTGTTATACAACCCTAGATATGCTTATAAAAAACAATGTACCTACTTTAAAACCATAAGGGTACTCTTTAGTCCTGTTAGACAAGGTCTCTAAAGCCTTTCCACCTTAAATTGCAAATCTGGATGTCTGTACCCTGGACAGCCTTTATCATCTTCCTCACAACCCTTTTAAGTGCTTTAAGGATTAATTCTTTCTGGTGGAGCATCTGGGAGCAGCCCAGATAAAGTGTAAAAAATTGCTTTAGCTACCCTGAACCATTCAATCTTGAACTCTCTCAACTGATTTTATCATTTTTATATTTATAAACCTTTATAATATTTTCCCTAAGATATGCATAACTAAAAATAAAATATAGCCATCCAAGCTGTCCCCCTCTATTTATATAACCAATTATCTGGATTTTAAGATGTTAGAATTCTTAAACTGAATAGCCCATACTTGAATGGTAAGATTTTTGGCACTTATCAGCAAGTGGCAGAAGTTACCACTTCTCACTCAGTCACTCACTCAGTCACTCACTCAATCTAATCCTATTTAATCTACCTGATCTATCTATCTAATCTATCCATCTATCCATCCATCCTGGGACTCTCCTTTAGCCATGGAAATGCAAAAGTGCATGTAAGTGACCCTGACACCTAGAAAACAATGCTTCTCTCTCCTCTTCCACCCTTTTCCTCTCATGTCCATCTAACCTTCTCACCCTCTATCCTTGGAGTGTTTGTTTGCAGTGGAACTCTAAGAATGAATGTGTTCCATGTCAGCACTGGACCCAGTGCCCAGGCTCTACATCCTTCCACCCTCCATCTCTTTGGGGGCTCTTAGTGTCCAGGGTAGCTGCAGTAATAGTTTTGGCATTCATCCTCTGTCCTGTTCCTTTGGAAAAACAGACCTAAAGACAAAAAAATCCAAGTGGTCTTTTGATTTCTTTTCTAGAAAGCATACATAGAACTGATCTGAAATTGAAGTGACCTAAATGTACAAACAAAATTCTGCCCCTTAAAATTAATCTTTACCTTCTCTGATTCATACTTTTAAACATAGCCCACACTTTTTTTAGTCTAATTCAAGAGTTTCTAATTCATTTTATTTCCTGCTAATGAACCTTCCCTTGAATTTCTTTATAATTAATACAAATACAGACCTACTTACTCCTTGCCTCATGGAAGTGGACGAAGGCTGCAGGAATTTACTGGGAGTGATTTCCTATGTATTGTGCAAATGTGCAAGATTGTTAAGGAATTCAAATTCTAGGAAGCAAAGTATTATCTTGGATAGTATAGAGCTTACAGTTATAAGGAATAAAATCTCTTTTGAGATTTTACTTGAAATGAATATAGCTTAAATGTTTGCTGATAAAATGCTAAGAAAAATAAATTTAGAATTAAGCAAAAGTGTATGTACTCAAGTTTAAAGCCTTAATTTTAATACAACCTCACCTAGGTATTTGTTGTATGATAAACAATGTCTATACATGATCTCATTTCATCCCTACCACAGCAAGATACGGCATGTATAATTGTTACCATCACAGATAAGGACAACAGGCTTCGAGAGCTGAAATAACATCCATTACTCACTTTTCTATTCTGATTTTTTTTTTTTTAATTGTAAGCTTTTGTGAATCATTTGTGGAGTACTGGAGGGTGTGGGTTTCAATAAATATGAAATAGTTGATCATAGTTCAATGAAAATTGTATTTTCTTTTTAAATTGGGTATAAAAAGTTAATAAATGAAAAAATTTTTGAGAATAGAAACAAATATTGAAATCCTTTAGTGATGAAATAATTCATTCAGTGACTCATTCATTCATCCGACATATATTGACTTGCCAAACTCTCCTCTAAGGTAATATTGATTTACTATCTATGCCGGGTTTCCCCAGAAAGTAGTTCTCAAAGCTTGTTAAATAGCTTTCATAGTTGTGGCTACCCTACTTTGTTCCTCCTGCACTGGAACGCCCATCTGGCTGGAGCCTCTCCTTCCTACTCTGGCTGGCATTCTTGCAAGGGAAGGGGATTCCAGAGGGTCAGGGCATCCCAGCCCCCAGGCTAATAGGGGACTTTCCACCCCACTCCCATCCTGCTCCCTCCCTTCCTTCAGGCAAGTCACTGTCAGCAGTTCCCTGGCACCTCCCTCAGACCACCTGCTGGCTCAGTTCACTCCTCCCCAGGGACGACTGCTCCAGGAGACTCCTCTCAGGAAGGGCAACCCTAGTCAAGAAATGCCCTTCTATTGAAATAGGTCTTATTTCTAAAGGGCCATTAGGTAGATTTAAGATGAATTTCACTGTAATAATTACATGGCTAAATTTAGAATTCAAATAGCTTTTTTTTTAAAAAAATCAAAGCTGTAAGATTAAATTATCTACACAATAAAAACTGAACACAATTCAGTGTAAAGAGAAATTATTTCAGAGGAACATAATTCTATAATAGAAACTGCATTTTAAAATATACATATTTTGTTTATAAATTTCACTATTAAAAAACACCCATTTCTAATTTAGGTCAACTGTTTATGATATTTCCATCAATATTTTAAGAACTTAAGTGATTTTGGTGACCTTAAAGAAACACTACAAAGTAATCTGGTACTCATTCATTATTTTATATTTTAGAAAGCATTTCTAAAGTCAAGGTTAGTTTAGAGTCTTTTATTAATCATTTTGTGTAAAACAACAATAATCACAAAAAAGCTAAATTTCTGACATAGTTAGAAACTAACCCATTCTGAAATTACATAATCATTAAAACAAGTTTACAAAGCTATGCAATGACAAAAAACATTAGATATCCCATCAAGTTAAAGCCAATAAAGAAACTGATATAATCATTACCATGTTAAAAATTCATGAATTTTTTCTCTTACTTTTCTGTATTTTACAAATTTTGTTTAATGTGAACACTTTAATACAAATTGCTTTAGAAACAACTCACCCATTTCAGACATAAGAAATAATGTATTTCATATCTCAAGAGTAATGTAGACAGTACCAAGATAGTTCTTATGAACAGTTCTCTATCTAGGTAATCGTTGGAAGGAGAGAAGACTCCATATACCTGTTCCCTGAAAGCTATGATTCTGTCTCAATCACAATTGTATCTACTGGAACACCCCATAATGTGCCTTGTATACAGTAGATGTTCAGTATATACTGGCTAATTTTTAAGATGTTGATGAGAAGATTCCTTTTTTTTTTTTTTTTTTTTTTTGAGACAGAGTCTCTGTTGCCAGGATGGAGTGCAGTGGTGCCGGTCACTACAATCTCCACCTCCTGGGTTTAAGCGATTCTCCTGCCTCAGCCTCCCAGAGTAGCTGGGATTATAGGCACGCACCACCTCACCCAGCTTTTTTTTTTTTTTGTATTTTTAGTAGAGATGGGGTTTCATCATGTTGGCCAGGATGGTCTCAATCTCCTGACCTCATGATCCATCATCCACCTCAGCCTCCCAAAGTGCTGGGATAACAGGTGTGAGCCACCGCACATGGCTGATGAAAAGATTCTTAAACACGACTTACTTATATATTTATCCAGCATCCTTCTTTTCAAAAACGTAAAATCTCACAGCTCTTTAAAAAGTACTATTTTCCCCTTTAAAAAGTGATGGAATTGAGACAACAGTTAATAATTGGTACAGGTTAGAGCCCTGACATGAAGATGTGGTTCCCCACCCATCCTGTGGTCTATGAGAACTGTCCAGAGACCAGCCGATGTTTTTGCCAAGGCGGGAAGACGAATAGCATCAGACCACTTTGATAGTGACCAGCACAGACAGGTCTCTTAGGCTTGCAGCCTGTTCTGTTTCTGAATGGAAACCAGGATACCCACACCTCACAGACCTCTTCTGAGAAATGACTGAGGTAATGCACAAGAAAGTATCACATACATATTCGTGATTTTTCCTTATTATGACTCTGATTATGAACACGTTAGGGCAAATTAAACAGAACAGTGTTTACTAATGGAAAAAAACTATTAAAATGTTATTTGGGCTTTTAAACTAGCTTAATGATCTCATTTCACCTCACTAGACATCTACTTCCTCAACTGTAATAAGACGCTTAATCAGATTCTCTCTATAATCCTTTCAGGGATAAAATTCTATGACTTAAATTCCTTCATTGCTTAAATTTATGACATAGAGTGGAAAATGGAGAGAGGGAGGGATGAAGAAGTTTTTTTAAAGTTAAACATACATGAATCATGAAAACAGACTTCCCTTACCTAGCGTGATCTTTCCTAATACAAAGAACCACCAATTACCCTGAATTCATTCAACATCACTTCCCACACCCACACATTTTTAAAAATAGCAAGACTACAAAATAGTTTCAGAATATATTTACAGACACCGTAGTCAGTAACTGGCTTATGAAGCTTTCTATAGAAGAACTTTTCTCTAATATTGTTTGGCATGGGAACTGGTTTGCAAGCAGCAAAATAAAAGAGATTCATATACCTTTACCCATGGCAAACAGTGACACAGCATACAGAAAACAGGGTTATGAAATTCTTTAGAGCAGGGTCCGGTGGCTCACACCTATAATTCCAGCACGTTAGGAGGCCAAGGAAAGACTGCTTGAGCCCAGAAGTGAGACTCCATCTCTACAGAAATAAAAATAACACTAGCCTGGCATGGTGGCACATGCCTGTAGCCCCAGATAGGAGGCTGAGGCAGGAGGATCACTTGAACATGGAAGGTTGAGGCTGCAAAGAGCCCTGCTCATGCCACTGAACTGCAGCTTGAGCAACAGAGATATCCTGACTCAAAAAATCTTAAGAGTCCAAGCTTTAAATCAGGTTATCAGATCTTCATTTCACTGCCCAAGAGAATGGGCAGCTGATATGGTTTGGCTATGTCCCTACCCAAATCTCACCTTGAATTGTAATAATCAACACATGCCAAGGGTGGGGCCAGGTGGAGATAACTGAATCACATGGCAGATTCCCCCATACTGTTCTCATGGTAGTGAGTAAGTCTCATGAGATCTGATGGTTTTATAAGTAGGAGTTCCCTCGCACAAACTTCTTGCCTGCCACCATGTAAGATGTCCCTTGCTCTTCTGCCATGCTTGTGAGGCCTCTTCAGCCATGTGGAACTGTGACTCAATTAAACCTCTTTCCTTTATAAATTGCCCAGTAGTGCATATGTCTTTATTAGCAGCATGAGAACAGACTAATACAGCAACTTAACTTGAAACAGCTCTCTGTACCTCAAAAAATCAAAGACACTTTCAGTAGATTTTTACTGCAAGTTAACATTTGATTTAAACTGTTATGGGCTAATGGAACCTCAGTGACTCAAATAAAGATTTTCTAGACTTTCAACAAAATAACTGCAAACTTCTAAAATAAAAATCATACTTGTATTCAAAGCATAGTTATTAAAAAACTCAAGTTATGATTGCATTCTACAGTATTCACCTAATTAATATGTAGTCACAGCAGGTTTGTGCTAAATTTGAACCACTAGGGATAACTGATGATGAAAATACAGTATGACTGGCCCTAATTTTATTTGTAGAGTGAGCATTAAGAGCGGAGTTTTTAAAAAAAGTTCAGGTCAACCAAACAGGGCAGCCACAGAAGCAACAGCAATGAGCCACCAACTCCTGTTTTGCTTCTCTTGTCTCTGGGGATAAAGAGTCTGAGAAAGCATGGGATAGTTTCCATTTGCTTCTAGGCCCAGGTTCCCTTTCTCCCTAACTCGAGAAAACCTTGGTGTGGCAGCAATCTAGGAAAAACAAATGGGGAGAACAGTATAAAAAATTAAAATGTCCATGATTATAAGAAAGGATGAACAAGTGGGAAAAATCGATAAATGAAAAAAAATAAGAAAAAAACTCCTTTTCCTGCTCTCTATCCCCACGTTTTACTGTTGATTCCTCACATGTTTGAATGCAGTTATTGCCGTGCATTGATCAAGAAAAACATCTTTAGTTTACTTTTTTTCACAGATAGAAACCTAACCAAACCTGCTAAGATCATACTTTTCTATATGACAAATGAACAACTATTTAAAAATAAATAAATTTCTTCAAATCTAGATTTTTACCAATTAGATTAGCTCAATTTTTTTGTTGTTGTTGTTGAGACAGAATCTCACTCTGGACCAGGCTGGAGTGCAGTGGCACAATCTTGGCTCACTGCAACCTCTGCCTCTTGGGTTCAAGCGATTCTCGTGCCTCAGCCTCCTGAGTAGCTGCGACTATAGGTGCACGCCACTACAGCCAGCTGTTTAAACTTAGTGTTTTTCATAAAAGCTAATGAATAATCTACCTTTTCTACAGAAAGCAGGATAAAAAGAGAGCTGAAGGTTTACAAATAAGATTGACCATATTCTTTGAATTTTCTGGAAGAGTTACAATTTCAATTATTTTGTCCCAATGTAATAACAAAACAGTAGGAAATACTTTCAGACTGTGATCCAAAAAAAGTCATTATAGATGATTTGAGAAGCATCCAAAAAATCCTAAATTCCCAAAAGAATTCTTATTCTGACTGTAGTTTTACATTCTATGGAACAATGCCACACTTCCATTTTACCTAAATTATCTATTAAGAAAGAGAACTTATATGCAAATATACTTTATATTAACTTCAAAAAATGTAATTGATGAAACAAATTAGAGTTTCTGAAACATTAATTTTTAAAAGTCACCACATTGGTTAGGATTCTAAGGTATGCAAGTCTTAGTTATATTCTTATTTTTTCCTTCTTTCTAATGCTAGTGTTAAAATTGCCTCTGATATTTTCTAAATGTGCTCAGAAGTCATAGGGCTCTGACAGTTTTTTAACTAATAAACATAGCAATAGAGTACCTGCAGTTCTGCTAACAATATTGTTTATATTATAAGTCCAATCCACAAAGGCTACAGAGAAAAATATCCCGTATAAACAAACATTACTTAGATACCAGTGGCATCTTAAAGCAGCACACTCAAGTCTCAAAATGCAAAAGGGAGAAATTTTCCACTCCCACAATGCCAGGCACAACTCCCTGGTAAAGCACATGTCAGGTAAAAGACAGTGACATTGCCTCTGTTACTGTGAAGCTGGGGAGGAGGTGTGGGTGTGAAGCAAATCAGTAATTCTCTCTCTTCATTTTTTCACTTTTTCCCCTCAATATATCTTTTCTTTTCCACAATGTCTCTCCTTTTTCCACACTTACTTTTAGCTGCTCTCCCATCTTCATCCATCCCCGATTCCAACAAGATAGCTTTGTCTTTTAATTCTGTTTAACATCAATCTCTAAATTTTATACAACATACATTCATAAACACTACTGGATAATATTTTCAAAAGAATATACAAAGTACAAAGTGGGGGATGAAGTGGGGATGGGGTTAAAGCCAAGAAAAAAATTATCCACTGGTTTTTGCAATGCCTAACCTTCCAGCTGAGAGAGAAGTTAAACACTCCAAAAAAGCAGCAGTCAGCCAAGAAATGCTAGGAAAAGGTAAGACATAAAGGTTCATGTAGCCCTGTGAGAATCACATGAGCTACTATAGCCACCTCACCAGGCTGAACAGGCAGCTGAAACCTGAGGAGACCTCCTCTTTCTATGTTTGCCCTTTACTTCTAGAGCCCAGAGGCTTAAAATTGAGGAATGAGGACATGTTGCTCTTTAAGACTAGGCCCAGCTGAGTCCCTGATCCTTTCCAAGTAGACACATCTTCCCAAACTCTTGCACATATGCACATACTTCTGTTGCTTCTTAGCACTAATAAATTTTCCACTCTGCCTACACTTATCACTCTCCTCTTCTTAAGGCCTTACCATTAAATAAAACTTTGTATCTTACTTTTCTCAATTGCAAAATGAAGATAATTATAATTATGGAGTTAAGAGGATTAAATACTCTAGTATTTATAAACTGCTTAAGACATGAAACATGTATCAGTGTTTGGGACATAAAAGTATTTGTTCAAATAAAATAAAAATAAAGTAAACCATCTATGAATACATATATCCAAATCCAAACGACAAGTTTTTCACAATGGCAAAACAGACTTCAAACAGAAAAGAACACTGAATGTATTGAATTTGTCACTGTATCATCAATGCTACAGAATTACTAAGGACTGAGAAAGATTTCCTAAGAAACCAGGCTTTATCTTAAACTTCCATGTTTAGTCAACTTTGGTCCTGAAACACTAATTATTAAGAAAGAAATATATCTATTTATTTTCTGAAACCACATTTTATAAAGTGGAAGTATGAGAGTCTACCCTTGGTATGGACATCCTGTATCTGACTATTCAGCATTGCAGTCATTTGCATTCTTTGGGTATTATTTACATAATATTATTTAAGACATTTCGCTGTATATTCTAAAAAAAGAGTTTGAAGTGAAATGTTTAAGAGAAACAAACTTACTTTCATTTCAAGTCAGGACTACAATAAAATGAGAAGAACAGCTAAGATGAAAACAGAAAAATAAAAAAGGGACAATATTAAAAGAGATGATGATGATAAGAATATAATGCCAGCTTCATGACAAAAATCTACCATGCTTATAATGTGTGAATAAGTAAATGATAAATGGCATCAAAACTTATTATAAACAGAGATCAGAGTGATCTTGAATATGGACCTACCTATCTGGGAAGTATAAAATTACCTCATGAAAGTGAAAACTCTTCTTTAAACTTCAATTTCCCTATTTTAAAATTGCTTTTAAGGTGCAAATGTTCTAAAAACATGTTTGGAGTCTCAAGATAAATTACCAAAAGTTAACAATTATGTGTGTGTGTGTTTCTTCTATTAGAATTTAGCAACAAGTTTAACTATTTTTTTTCCTGGTCATTGAAATATAAACTGAAAAAATTTTAAATTGAAATGTCAACTTATAAACCTATAAGACAGCTAACCATATTAAAAATTACTTCCCGAAGACTGATTTCACAAATTTAAGACCTAGAAAATTTTAAACATGTAAACACCTGTTCTCTCAGTTATAGTAATAAAATGTTAAGATTTTAAAAATGTATTTGACTTTTTAAAAATATTGTGTTTACAACAAAATTCTACTCATAGCAATTCAAGGAATATACTTATGAGTTTTTATGAAAATAGATAATTAAATCCTTATTTAATAGGAAGTATTAGCACAGATATTTTTAATCCACACAAATGGAATTTAAAAATTTCCAAAAGTTTCTGTTAAAGATATACAGTTTTGAAGTGTTAAGCTTGTCTAAATTTTAGCATTATAACTTAAAGAGTTCTAACTTCTGCAGGAAAGAGGGTGCACTTCATTTAGCCAAGAAACTTCCATTACTTCTAGATTAAGAAGCCACACGCCATACAACTACTGACAGGAAAACATTGTAATTCAAACCTCCAACATTACCCAGCCTGAAGCAAAGTCAAAAAAAAAAAAAAAAAGGACACAAAAATACAAACACAGCTCACATTTTCAAAGAAAGGAAACTCTCACTAAATAAGTAGCAATTATGCTGAAGAATTTATATGCTAAAGCACGAATGAATATAAAAACACCCGAGCAGTCAACCATAGCTTTAGCACTTTGAGTATGATTAACAGAATGAACTTTCAAAGGTCAATTAAATGTCAACACATTTTAAAGAGATATTCTTAAGTCTGGTCAATGTATAATAGCACCTCTTAATTCAGGGGTATCCTTCTAAGTTTAAGCATAACGTGCAAGAGATAAATGTACATATATATGCAGAATTATAACACGTCTCCAACCAGATTACTACAGCAACTCATATAGCATCTACCCTAGAGTTTTGACTATGTTAATATTCCCCAAATTATGAAATGATTAAAAGAAAACATAAATATATTCTTATATAGCACTATCCATGAAGATGAAATGTTTATGACTAAGGTTTATTAAGAAGCTGATCCTATTTATTCAACAATACAAAATCATTCCCAAGGATAATGTTATATTGACCACAATACATATTATCCAGATACCTAACTCATCCCCTACTAATGTTCCCTGAATTATTGTGGTTAAAGAGTTTGGAGAAAAGGAATATGGCATTTAAAAATTGCCAAGTTTAGCATCAGAAATTTCCGCGATAGTACAAAACAAGTCCTGAGGGCACTGAATGCCCATCACTGACATTTCCATCCAAGAACTCAGTAAGATCTTCAATCCCATCCCACGTGAACTAGGCCAAATTGTCCAAGAACCTCACAATGAATAGAGACCACCAAGATTATCTGGCCCAATCCTTTCCACTTAACAGATCAGTAAATATAGATCCAGAGAGGTAAAGCAACCTGGTTTGGCTCAGACAGCTCCTTAGCAGATGTCTTAAAGTTCAGTCCAGTGCTTTCTTCTCTACGCAAAATCCATCATATACTTTTTTTTTTCCATTAGGACTTTAAGACCAGGATATAATTGACCAGATAAGGGTGGCTACCATCAGAATTCAGAGAAAGCTGGGATCTTTAAGAAGCTAATGATCTGGGAAGGCTCCAAGGAGAAGCTAGAAATTGAAGAATGAGTAGAATCTGGGTGGTTTGAGAGGCGACATCATTAATGAGGGAAATATGGGCTGATGCATAGTGGTGAGCCTGCCATGTTCCTGAACTATGGAGACAATGTTTACAGGAAAATGAGGTTTTTAAGGCCACCTTATAAGCCAGGCAGAAAAGGTCAACTTGATGAGGGAACAAACAGAAAGTGATTACGGGACTTTTATTTTAGAAACCTGATGTGATAAACTCAGAGACTAGTCTAGCAAAAGGTGTGCAAGAATAGAGGTGGGAAGACAGAAAGACCTGAGGTGCTTCATAGGTGTCTGTTTAATAATATTAACACCTTATAGGGCTTTTGTGAGGAACAAGTGAGCTGATATAGGAGAGAAAGTACTTGATAAGAATAAATGCCGTAGAAAGTCAAGTTAGTCTGTGGGTAGGAGCCTCTCTGACCAGATCTCTGTGTTTTGGTGACACACACTTCTCCATAAAAGCAAATTTGGAGATGAACTGTGGATCTATTCCTATAAGATCATAGAATCTCTTCCCTTCAATATTTCTAAAAGCTAGATCCCAAGGGGGAGAGACAGCTGCCATCCTTAAGCCCCTCCAAGGCAATAGATAAGTAATGCTAAAATCCAAAACTAGGATTCTGTCTTTGAGGCAGACCCATAATCAGTGTTTCTCAAAGTGAGTCAAGAAAGTATATAATTAAGTGCTAAATAAGGTAGTGCAAAAGAGGAGGAAAGTAGAAGAGACAGCACCTGGGCCAAGGAGGTACATGATGAAAGTTATTAGCTGGCACTGTAGCACTGCAGTCCACATCCTTTCCTACCTTTTCCTTCTGCTCAACAACTACTATTTAGCAATGTGACCTTCCATTGTGTCCAGAGCTACTTATCTCCTCCTGTGTTGTCTTCCTCTCTTTTCCTTCTTCTACAGCAACTCTCCAGGGCTACAAAGAAAATTTGAAAAAGTTACTATAATAAATTAAAAGCTACACATATTGAATATATACTGTGTGATTTATTAGCTGATATTTTAATTTATAATCTTATATAATTTACAAAACAACTTCTACACGGTAGTACTATTATCTTCATTTTTCAAGTAAGGAGACTGAAACTTAGAGAGTCAAGGATGTAGACTGAAGCCACCCAAGCAGTAAATGGCAAAAGGAGGACTGCAATCATGACTGGCTGACTCCTCAACCTATGTTTTGAACCTCTCTTCTAAACAATCGCTGTCCCCTCTTTAACTGATAAGCTTGAAAATCCTCACTTATACATTGGGCATTTATAGATAGAGGTTAGGAGCCGTTATATGAATTTGTAGATTAAGTTTTGACAACCAAGAACAGAGGTGCCTGGGCTTAGCCACACTTGCTTTCCAAGTTATCTGCTTTAAGACGAAAATTTTTTAAAGGTGAGGCTTAAAGGATGTTGAGGGGACGGCCCTCTATCCAGCATTCTTGTCTCTTCTCTCTCAAGTCATCCATCCCTTAGGGTCCATTACCAATCATTTGCTTAAAAACTTTATCTCCCTAGTTGAAGAGAAGGCTGAGACTGCCACTCCCACAAATCACCAACAAGCTAGGGAAGATGGTGGGAGTATCCCACTAGTAGGCGAGGTCTGTGAACTGCGGTCTCTTGAGCCTTGTCTCTCAAACCAGCTTTAACTCTGCTCATAGGTGGTACACTCTATGTTGATTTACGTGCAGAAGTGGTTTCAGAGGGGTTTCCTGGCCACAGGGCCCAACTAAGAGGTAAGGCCAGCGTGTCTAGTGCTATAGGGGAAATTATCAGAGCAGTGAGCATCTGGGGGCCTTTTTAATGTTCCTAGAAGAAAGCAACATGGGCATTACAACTGTGGCAAGAAAACTCTAACACTAATTCTTAAAATTTAGTGTGATTAACTTTCACTTTTGAAGGAGCTCATTAACTCATTTATGCTAGAGGTTGGTTGCAAAATTTTTTGTGAAAAATCAGACCTTGGCGATGACCTTGAGCAGCAGGATATAAATAACTCCCACAAGCTTAGCATTCCACTAATGGTACACTAGGTATAAATGGGTTTTACGAGTAGAAATCACAGGTTCTGTTTACAGACATTCTGATTATGTAAATGTGGGATGTGTCCAGGAGTTTGAAGTTTTCTAAGTACTACAGGTGATTCTGATACAGGTGATCTAAGGACTACACTCTCAGTACACTGCTGTGATCTGTTACAAGGCTGCCAAGCCAGCAAATCTGCACAGAGGAGAACCCATATTCTACAAAAACAGTTTGTTCAAATATCAATGCTACGTTCTAGGTTGAGTGGTTACTTTGAAATAACTTTGGAAAGCCACTAGGCTTTCCAAAAGTTGCCAGGTTTACAAATGTTGAAGGGGTGCATTAGTATTTTCCTGATGTCACCAAATAGACCTTCAGAAGAAGAATGGCATTTCTCACTGCAGTCCACATTCCACATTAGACCTCTTCTACGCAAAGTGATTGTCTAGATTGAAGACCTTCTTGGCAAGATGCTACTTCCAGTGCTTAATTTACATTTGGTGAAAACACTGACGATAATTTTCCTCACTTCGGATTTAGTTGATTTCAAAAGGTACACTTTCCTTCATGTAACTAAATTGAATGGTTTATTTCAAGCTATTCTAAAAATGAATTTAAAAACATCAGACAGCATTCAATTGAGATATTATGGTGACGATTAGGCCGTTTAATTAGACATCCAATCACAATGCAAACAGCTACTGATTAAGAAATATATCTTTTCAAGGGTTCGTGTTCTTCAAACAAAACTAGGTCATAAAATATATTACGTTAAATCAATACTGCTATCTTTCTCTTAGGAATCCTATCACTTGTCTTTGTCTCTTTCCAAATGTGTAGACCTGTTTTAAAGTATAAACGTTCAGGCTAGATACTGGAACTAAGCTCTGTTTTTCTGCCAGTTCTTTCTTTGATACCTTCTTTCTATTACAGCATGATCACCATTCTCTTTCATGATGGACAAGATGGACCTTAGTTATTCTTATCTGAGTATTTTATTCGGCAAATATTTGTCGAATATCTATATTTATGCACTTACTTTTGTAAAGAACTTTTATTGCTATAAACTCCATGAAGAGAAAATGTCCAGTGGAGCACCTGACATCTAGAATTCACTCTCATGAAATGGTGAGAACACTGAAGGACTTTGTCATTTACAGAACAAAATAATTTATCCTGTATACACTATTAGGTATACATGCAGTATTTAAGAGAATTTTGTTATGAAAAATGTCTGATTTTACTGTTTAGAGAAAAACGCAGTTATCATAACCAAAAGTTAACACACCATTTGTCTTGCAATACAACCTGTGATGACAGTATTTCAATACCATTGCCAGACTAAACCTTTAACATTAATTATTTATCAAAATTATACATGCCACTAACACATCTCAACAAAGAAGATTATGTAAGTAGCTGCCTTGGCGTCAGTAATACTGAACACAGTAGCTATTTTCAATCCTTCATTAAAATTAGATCAAGATGTACTTGCATTATGTGTTGCTGTTCCTGTAAGGAAGATTTACATTAGTTTAAGATTTACTTAGCGTATAAGTGACATTTTGTTTTTCTTCGTCAGAAGAGTCCCCTCCTCCAGCGCCCACTGCCCCAACCAAAAAAAGTTTTCAGTAGAAAGAATACAGAAAACAAAAACACAAACACCTGCCCTGTTCACTCTCTCTTATGCATAATAAATGCTTTGTTCTCCCCCTAAACTGGATCCGGCAGGGATCGCTGGGGGCACCTGCCACTTCACCCTCAGGTTTGCCTCTCTGTCCTGTCCCTGGCCCCTACGATTCCAAATGGTGCAGCAAAATACAACAATCGTAAGGTTCGTAAAATAAGCAATGGGTTATTTATTTTTCAGTGAAGGAAAGCCTTTAAATGTTTTAAAACATCAGACTTAAAAGTTACTTCTGAGTAGGCTGAAAGGTGACTCCGGACGCATGTAAACATATCCTGGCCTCTCTCTTCGTAACTCGCGCACCGTGTTGAGGCCCTAGGAAAATCTCAAAAACGGAGACGCAGTCTAAAAACTGAACGACACCATAGAGCAGGTTGCTGTAGCCCCACATATTTCCCACGAGGAAATCTAAGTGGTTAAGTCACTTGTCCAAGGTCAAGCTGGGCCAGTCGCTTCTAACCTTTCCATCTCCCCACCCAGCCTCGCACAGGCCCTCGGCAGCGCAGGCCCCAAGGGTTCCCACGGATATGATTCCGAAGTCAGTGGTATGTCAGTGCCCTTCAAGCTACCGCACTTTCATTTGTTCCCCCCCACCGGCCCTGAAAAGTATTAAAGGCACTCTCCACGCCTTCTTCCCAAGCCCAGGTGCCCTAAACCGCTTGAGCCCACCGCGCCGAAAGCCGACTCACCCCGCAGCCCGAGGTGCGGGAGCCCTCGGACGGACTCCGGCCCTCCCCGCAGTCCCCCGCCGGCCGCGCTGCGGCCCCGACTGACGACGAGTCGAGAAAGTCACCCGCGGTGACCGCGGACGCGAGGGGCGGGCCGCGTCGCGCCGCCCCGCGGAGGCGCCGCAAACTTTTCCCGGCTCGCAAGTTGCCGGGCTCCGCGGCCGCGGACCGA
This sequence comes from Ateles fusciceps, assembly GCA_036589455.1. Taxonomy (NCBI): domain Eukaryota; kingdom Metazoa; phylum Chordata; class Mammalia; order Primates; family Atelidae; genus Ateles; species Ateles fusciceps. Next base: position 13,833,504 of record JAZHEH010002597.1, on the reverse strand, counting down.
CTTCCTTCACCGGCCGCCGAAGCGAGGGGGCGCCCCTACCCCGGGAGGGGGCTGGGCGAGCCGGGAGACGGTCAAGTTGGGGTCGGGGGGAGCGCGAGCGCCCTGCACTCTGGGGCGCGCGGGGCCGATCCCGGCCGCATTGTCTGCGCGGCCTCGGACCAAGCCCGGGCGGAGGTGGCACAGGCTGGCACGGCGAGGAGTTGCGGTCCCGAATTTGCCGCCCCCTTTCGCCGCCGCCGCCCACCGCGTTCTTTTGTGTGTCTCTCGCCGCCCTCCGGCAGCTACGCCGCTCGCCTGACAGCTGATGGGCTCACCGCGCCGGGTCCCGCGTCCTCTCGGCCGCCGCCGGCGGAGCCCGGCCCGGCCGAAGGAGGAGGGGAGAAAGAGGAGCGTTGACAGATGCTGTCTCGGAGCAGCCACCGCCGGGTTAAAAGCGTGTACTGCCTCGGTGAGACGCGGCTAGTCGGCAACCGGCCCCAGCCTCGCGTTCGCCTTAAAAACGTCATTAGCTAGGAGACCTTCCCTCCGAGCCGCCCGCGCAGCTCCGCTCCGGCGCCCCGCGCCCGGCTCCGCGGACTAGCGCGCCTGGTCAAGAATCCTGAGGAACCCGCTCCGCCCCCGCTCCAGCGCCCTCCAATAATGTCGGCGTACAGAGGGCAGTTCTGTCCAATCAGGCGTCGGAAAGGCCAACCAGTCCCCCAGGAGTGTAGCCAATAGAAGGCGACTCCGGCAACACACCCGCCCTGATCCACTGGGAACAAACCGCCCCGAGCCCTGTGGTGGGACCGACCCTGGCGCCCAGATCAAGTCAAGTCCGGCCGCAGCTGTGTCACAAAGTGAGTCTCTGAAGACAGGTCCGGTGCTTAAATAACTATTATTCTAAAGAGTTGAAGATGGGAACTGTGGACGCACTAAATCTTTGCCCTCGGGTTAAAACGCCTTTTCTGGCGAAACTTTGTATATGAAAGAAAGCTGAACAAACACGTTTAGCACTAACTGTTTAAGTGAAGGCCTTTCCTTTTAGAACACTGCTTTACAATGCCTAATCAGCCGGCACTCAGGTTGCTGCATTTAGATCCCGAGGGTTTGTGTGCCTAAGTTTGCCAGAATGTCAGGAATCTGAAACAGGCTAGTTTCTATCCTGCTTCAAAACACAGACTGTCACTAGCACTACCATGTTGTGTGTGTGTTTTTTTTCCATGAATGAAAATATAAGAGTTCTGTATGTAAATCATCTTTATTGTGAACTTTATTTCTATAATAAAGTCATACAAACTGTCTTCAGTGGAGGCGGGATGAAATACCGGAAAATAATATAGATGTAGATAACATATATGTAGGATATCTCTATCCATCTGCCACCCGTCTATTAGGAAAGAACTGAGTAAAGCACTGGCTATTAACGACTGTAGTTTTTGATCACAGGACCTTACAAATAATAGGCACACTAGTTATTTATTTGATCTGAATAGTATGGCTCATTTATTATTGTTCATATGAAGTTTATAAACTTCACAGTTGTTGAGTGAAAGTGGACTACACCATGACAAAAACAGTATTTGGCAACACATATTTGCATATTTTAAAATAAAATTATACTTAATTTGTACTTCAAATAGTTATGTCAGTTTATTTCTTCAGGTAATAAACTGTGCACTTAAAAATTTTGTACACATGTGGCATGTTCCTTTTTTATAAATTATTTTGATGACCAAATTGATTTTTTAAAGGATGATCTCTACAATAACTGAAAGGAGGGAAGAGAGATCTCAAACAAGAAAAAAATGGCTATATTACCTCCTTGCTTTCATGATTGAAACTCACCACGTCTTACCACATGAGAACATGACCCCTGAATGAAGTTTTGTCAACAGATCCAGGTTCTGGATTGACCTTGAGCAAATCTCTTAATGAATAACTGTTACAAGAGAACAATATGCCTGGCTCTACCTCCCTCCTTGGAGTACTGTGAGATCCAACCAAGATAGTGTTTGTCAAGCACTTTGCTTTCTGTAAGATACTGTGCGAAATGCAAAACAGTCTTAAATGTGTTATTCTCTGCTTATTAATAGAACATTAATATTTCCTCAACTGCACAGTTTTTCAATCTGAAATGTATTTTTAAGCACATCGGTTTTCTCTCAAAATAGATCTGAATGAAACTCCTGACTGCTCATTCTAGATCAAAGCAGTACTTTTAGGGTTTATTTCTTTATCTTTTTTAATGGAGATGATGTTAGAAGAGAAGGGAAGAATACTGAGGAAAGAATTCTGGATGGGAAAACATTCAAAAAATTGTATTCACTACTGATTAGTCCTGGTATATTTCTCAAAAACAAGATGGATCTTAATGTCCAATTTAATACTCTGTTCATAATGTTTAAAAATTTATGCAAGTTTCAATGTATACGCCTAAGTAAATTAATTTATCCTATGTCTGCTAATACAGTTTCAGATGCAAGTAGTAAATGACTAGGTCAAAGTTATACCCATAAATCAAGCAGTGAATTTAAAATTTTGGAGGTGAATTTATTAAAGATTCACTTATGGCTTTTGTATTTAGTTGTCAAAGAGGAAAATAAATGTATATTTTTAGATTCCATGTGTCATATTATAATTTGTTTACTTTTCCCAAAATATGCAGCTAGTACAAAAGTTTAATTATTACTTCAAACAAATGTACATATGGTAACACTAGCATGTAAGATTTGCTGAATTTAGTTGAACCAGCAGTTGTAATTTTCAGTTAATTAACTACATATTTCATTTTGTGAGTGAAAATTGTGGAAGAATTTATTAATATTAATTCAATATACATGACTTATTAAGTATATTCAAGTCAAAACCAGTGTTTGGTAATTTCCTGATAATCAACAAGTCCACACCCATTTATTACATGGAAATGAATGCAGTGATTGTCTGGGTAATATTTGTGATTCCACTGTGATGATGTTTCATTCACTAAGTGATATTTTCAGTTTTTCATTAGTGATTTCCTCATCGGTTGTCTAAAATGGAACGAAAGAACTGAAGCTGTTTTAGAGAGCTATCAGTTTTAGCACATTTTTAAATGTTTATTAGGGAAACTGACTTTGGGGTTAGTTTTAGCATTTGTAAAGATAATTTTTAAAAATACGTGGACATCTTTTATAAGTTGCCTCACATGATCTGTGGTAATACAACTAACAACAACATTATTTTCTCTGTATCTTTACATTTAATTTGCTATTATGTTGTTTTTTTTTTTTTTTTTTTTTTTGAGACAGATTCTCGCTTTGTCACCAGGTGCCAGGCTAGAGTGCAGAGGCGTGATCTTGGCTCACTGCAACCTCCGCCTCCCGGATTCAAGCAATTCTTCTGCCTCAGCCTCCCTGGTAGCTGGGACTACAGGTGTATCATCTTAAGATTGCTTCATCAGTGAGTATAACAAATAACTGGATTTATATCTTCTCGATTCTGAGAGTTGAAATGCTTCTGAATTTCTTGTTTTGGGCAAATCAGAGTTCCACGTGACTTCTCAACAAATGACAGTCTAATTCATTCATCTGAAAATGATGTTATTAGGAATAATGAAATAATATGTGTATAGATAGAGTAGAAAAACGATTAACTCTATTTTTCTTCCTATTTCTTGGGAAGAAAACGTTTAAAAATGTGCTAAATTTTCTTTCTATTTTATGGATGAGAAAAAATGTCTTTGTGAACCACAACATCAGATCCCTTTAACTCTCCTTTTACAAACTTTTATTTTGTTGACTCCTTGAACCCAACCATGTAGTTTCCTTATTGTGTGATGTATTTATGGCAGGAAACTTTTATATGCATATAGAATAACAGAAAATTTCAGAAAACATTGGTGAGAGGCACACTAGACTCCCTTCTCCATTTTATCTTGGGTCACAGTCCCTCAGGAAAATTTCTTTTAGAATTGTTAGGAAAAATTTTATTTTTTCTGAAATGAGATCTTTGTAGCTTTTCTTTCTTATTTCAAATACCAGGAAGCTTGCATCTGTATTTACAGCTTAATTTAGACATGTATGGCCTGCTTTACTGTAATTTTTTTTTAATTTTAATTTTTTGTAAGTACATAGTAAGTGTATGTGTTTATGAGATACATGAGATCTTTTGATGAAGGGATACTTGTGTAATAATCACATCAGAGTAAATGGAGCATCTATCACCTCAAGCATTTATCCTTTCTTTTGTGTTACAATCCAATTATACTCTTTAAGTTATTTTAAAATGTACAATAAATTATTGTTAACTATAGTCTCCCTATTGTGCTATCAAATACTTGATCCACTCTAATTTAAACACAATCTTTGACTTGTCATGGTTTATTACTATTCATCTGCACATTATTGGCTTATATATTTGTATGTATGCATTTTATCTAAGCTCTGTAAAATACTTTCTGAAATGAGATGAAATATAAATAAATAAAATAGTCTGAGCCTCACATAAACTCTTGAGTATGAAGAGTTGAATGTAATCAGAACATGTAGTGAGGATAACATGAAGGATATTGATAATATTTCCTTCACAGAGGAATAGTATTCTAATTCACCAGGTATTATATCGCTAAACCTGTTCCAGAGAGGCAAGAAGAAAAATAGATGTACTAGAATGGGAAATTTTATTACATTTATTTATTTTTTTCTTTTATTTCTTTTTTAGACAGGATCTCATTGTGTTGCCCAGGTGAGAGTACAGTGGCATGATCATATCTCACTGCAACCTCAAACTCCTGGGATCAAGTGAATCTCCTGCCTCAGCCTCCCTATTAGTTGGGACTACAGATGCACTCTACCATGTCCTGCTAATTTTAATTTAATTTGTAGAGATGGGAGTCTTGCTATGTTGTCCAGGCTGGTCTTGAACTCCTGGCCTCAAATGATCCTCCCACCTTGGTCTCCCAAAGTGCTGGGATTACAAGTGTGGGCCACCATGTTTGGCCCTAAGTTTATTTTTCAAAGTTAAACTTATTTTTAAAAGACATCTCCTCAGGGACATATTGTCTTAGCGCTGTTGCAGAAATTCATCTTATTCATTTTTTTTGTTTCATAAGCTATATTTGAATTAACTAGAACCTGTAGGTTAAAAATATCATTTTAAAACAAAATGGTTTATGCAAAATAGATGGTAGTATCCCTCTTTCAAGTCAGAAGATCAGCATGTAGGAGACCCTCAGTGGAGTTAGGAGGATTTCAGTCATAAGGGATAGAAAACTCGACCTGGCTTAAATATAAAAGCAAAAGTATATTAGTGCATATAATTAAAACTCTGCAACCTTGATAAAATAAAGGTAAAGGTACAGCTAGCTGACAAACGTGGGCAATGAAAGAAGGGGGCCAAGAAGAAGACCGGGTAGTGGCATCATGCCACATAGAGAGATGCCAAAAAACTGTATTGGACAAAATATGGTTTTATCCAACTTTATTAGATAACATTTATTGGACAAGAAACAAAAATGTAAGCAGCACTTCTGCATTACAACCAACAAAACTGAAAATGATAATATAAGTATCAAAATTGCAGAGATGTTGAAAGAAGGACTAATGTAAGACCTCATTTTACATAGGTCATTTTATATAGCTGAGGGCCAGGTAGATAAATAAATAATAAATAACAAATGTAGAAGTATACTAGTTATTTCATTATTTAAAATTCATGTTTTGTTCAAACAAAAAGTTTATGGTTTCATTTTCTACAGGCAGAAACTAAAAGCAGAAATGGTTAAAAGGGTTTTCCTTTGGCGGGGGGTTGTTGTAATTATGTGTGAGGAGGGTTGAGGTCTTGTTTTTTTTTTTTTAACCAACTGTGAAGGTGGTTTTGATAAAAATTGTCAATATTCCAGAAAAAAAGTCTTAGCAGAATGTATTTAAAAATAAACGTAGGGTATTCATATATATTGGGAAATCACAGTTGTAGTTAGTGTAGGATAAAATGAAATTTAGGACCCAAGTGAGAATATATATATGGTTTTTAAAAAGCAAATGTAATGCATTCATAGTGAAATTATTTTGTGCTCTTCACAAAAAATTCATAATACAGTAGATTGTCTTATTTTGGTGCTTGGGAACAACTGTGCCTCCTCTGGACCCCAGAGATTATGGGGCAGATTGAGTATGGGAGAGTGCTTATTAAATGCCTGTTTGTTTTTTGATGAAGTAATTGTATCATTTGAAACTGTTTGACTCAGCACACAGGAAAACTCAATAGAAAATGTGCTCAATTGTGAGCTTCGTAGTTTGAGGAATGAATGAAAATTACAGAGAAGATTCCATGGAAAGTTACAAAAGGAATTAGAAATCTGGAACACAGCCGATTTGGAAGAATAAACATTTTCGAGCTTTTGGGTCTCCAAATTTTCAGATATAATTCATTGTTAATTTTCTGTGCAAGTAAAGGAGGATAGTGGGCCCACTGTGAAATGCTCCATGGGGGTCTATTAAAATGTTTCATCTTGGGTAAGAGGCAAATCAACCCACAAGACTGGCATACTACATTGTGAGAATTCATAGGCAAGGAAAAATATCATTACCAAAAGCTATGGAAGAAGAAAAGGTGTGTGTGTGTGTGTGTGTGTGTGTGTGTGTGTGTGTGTGTTGATGTGTGAGAGAGAGAGAGAGAGCGAGACAGAGAAAGAGACCAGCCCGAATAAATGTTACAATCACTGACAGTTGATAATAAACAAAATGGAACTAAAAGGCAAGTCCAGAATAATTTAAGAAGCATGTTAGAACCGAAAATCTACTGTCAGAGTGTAATGCTTAATCCTAATTTGGAGATGATATTGTGGAAACTACCTGAACTCAAACCAAAGCTTCTTCATGTAGATGGCATCTTTCCAAGGTTTTCTAAAAATAAATATAGCAACAATAAACATTTATTTTTCATTAATGCTTTTTCACTTGGAAAGCACCTTCACAGACATAATGTCATTAGATCCTCATATCTTTTCCTCAAGATAATGAGGCGGCAGCTTAGCATAGTATTTCAATTCAAAGACACATTTGAATTCTGCTACATAAATGGGACTCAACCAAACCATTAAATCCTCTGAGCCTTTAAATAAGGATGATAACAATTATGGATGTTGAATCTATCTCTCACTGCACGTTCTGAGGGTGGAAGCAGCTAATTTCTGTGAACATGCTGTGCAGACCCTTATGTGAGTTGCCAATATTCTTATTAGCATGGGTTCTATTCCCATTTTATAGATAATGAAAAGGAGATGCAGAGATGAAGAGATAACTAACCCAGTTAGATAAGATGGGTCCATGGCCCCAGATCCCCCAGGTCTAATTACTCCCGATGCTCATTCCAGTACTTTGATCGGAACTTTAAACTGTGATCAGTAAATACAAAAGTAGAATTGTCCGGTAGTTTCCTCAATTTCTTTTTTGGATTAAAGAGTTAGAGTAGTTGATTACCAGGGTCCTTTTAGGTGTAAATCCTACAATAGTCAAAAACTTGCTTCCCCAACTTGCTCTGGGGTCTCTATTGCCCTCCAGGGGATGAAGATAACCAAAAGGTGGTTAGACTTCTATGTAGAAAACAGAGAGAAATTTTCCTGGCTCCTGAGGGAAAAGATGAGGCAGAGAACCAGAAAGATGATGTGAGATTGGGAACCATAAAGAATGAAATATTTCATAAAGATTCCCTGAATGTGAGGATAGAAGAGACAGAGAGGACTTCTAAGGTACAAGTGCAAATTTTCGAAAGTAAAATCTTCTAAACAGATAAATGGCCTTGTCTATGGTTTTTGTAGTGGGGAGGTATGGGTGGCTATTTGTTTGTTTGGTTTTGTTTCAATGGATTCAAGTAGAGTAAAGGAAAATATAAGGTGAATATGAAAATGTAAGCCTCTCCCTTACTTCCTCTAGAATAAAGAAAAAAAATCCTTCTCAGAAAAATTATTAGGCATTTGGATCTATATCTAGATGACATATAGAATAGAATGAAAACAAAGAGCAAAAAACCACACAACTTCATTATATTTAAGCCTGTGAGTTAGAGAAACAGAAAGACAAATTCCAATTTGTTGAGATTACTGCTGAAAAGTAGAATGATGTATAAAGAACCCAACATCATGTGCTTACTGCTTTAAAAGCTAGTTGTTTGATAAAGTTAAGTATATCTATCATTGCAAATTTTGCCCTTAATGCATTATACCACAAACATTATGTTTAATTCATATAGTGATGTAGTAATTAATTCATTTATAGGTGTAATAAATTATGATCTGTTAAGGTTATATCCTATATATTTATGTAAGTAGAATAAAATCTTGAAAGATCAAGACCTAAACATTAATCTATGTACTTTTCTGTATTTTTTGAAATATTTCCAATAATTTGTTATAATTAAAATCCTTTAAAAACTCTTGAAAAGGTATATAATTAATAAACTCTCACTCCTCCATTGCTACCTTAATTATTATATAGTTTATAAATAAGAAACAAGTGAATGCATTATATGAATTATATTATTTATTTTATATTTGAAATTTCTCTACTTGAACTTCTGAATGAAAAGTTTGGCTATTCATTGTGATAAAATAATTTAAATTATTTTCATGCCAAGTGAAGACAAGGAATTAATGTAAAGAGACAAAATGAAATTTTAGTGTAACACGTTTAACATCTAAATTATAGTTTTTTTGGTCAGCTGTTTATCTTTCTTTGAAGGATATGTAAAATCTTAGTTATTAGTTTATTCTAGGCAGAATATTGAAGGACTAGTAAATAATATAATAGCAAGCAGTCCCAAATTCTGAAGACAGAAATTTTCCCTTTTGAGGACTTTAGAGTAAGTAAATAAGATAAGTGATATACATATGTCACTCTCTGAGTGGTATAATTTAGAACAAAATTCTCAACCAGAAAGATTTTGCCCCAGAGAACATTCAGTAATGTCTGGAGGACATTTATGGTTGCCACCTTCCCCTGAAGGAAGGAGGGTACTACTGGCATCTGGTGGGTAGAGGCCAGAGATGCTGTTGTACATCCTGCAACATTCAGGACAGCCCTCCAGTGCAAAGAATTATCTACTCTAAAATATCAATAGGACACAAGTGGAAAAACCTTGCTTTAAATGCTTATTTATTTACGGAGAAATGAAATAGTACCAGCAACTTCAAAACTTTTTTAAAAAGCAACACCTTATTTATATGATTTCTTGGAAAAGCAATGGAAAATATAAATGTTAGTTCCCTTTCCTCAAAGTGGAACTATTTCTAGTACATGTTTTGTAAATAAGGTAATATTAGAAATTAAAAGTGGTTCACAGTGTTTGAGAAAACAAAATTAGAACAGTAAAACTCAGACAATGCATGTGCTTCTTCACGTTAGCTAAGACTGGCTTTTAAAAAAAATTCCTCGAAAGAATGTTTTAGCTAGTTATTTGAAACTGTTGGGAATGTGAATCCAATGATCTGCCAAGAGCATATATTAATAGTGACTGCTATTCTCCCAAGAAATAAATGATAACACAAAATGCACTTATTACAATGTTTTCTGTGCCCTTCAGAATCTCAGGTTATTAGAAAGGCAGTTCTGGGACATGATGCACATACACAGGGCAAAGTCCTTCTTCCCACCATCCCAGTGTGAAACTTGTGGTCTCCTAGGAAAATTCTGGGGTAGGAAAACAACAGAAAGGTGGGCAGTCATTTGTATTGTGTTAACCCCAAAGTCCTGAAGCATTTTTCAGGGCATTTTAAAATACGCTTTCTATTGGTTAGTATATGAATTTCAGTGAAGGTCATTGCATCTTTTTTTTCCTCCCTAGAAAGGGCATTAACATGATTGCTTATAAATAAGAATGAAGACTGTTAAGTAATGTACACCCATGTGTTTATACTACTCCTTTATTACTCTTTCCCTCAAAAAATAGAGTAAGTTTTCGTGAAGATGAAAAGGCATAACATGATTGTATTTTGTTTTAGTTTTTAATTAAACATGCTTAAGGAGCCACAAAATTGTCTTTGGCAGCTTAGATGAAGACATACTGGGGGACCAAGTTACTTTTTGCTGTCAGAGGCTTTTTTTTTTAGTATATGGTAAAGTTGATTCTATGCGGTTAATCAGAAAGGCATAAATCTCCTTCTGTAAATACTTACATATGTTTTAGTTGGTACAGGGATCAGGAGGGAAAGAGGATTACAGATTACTTTGTAAATGTTATATACTTGTTTATAATTGTATAGTTATTTTGTTAATAATAATTTCCATCTAGTCATAAAAGTGGTGTCTGTTCACTACTTAAATTTTTGAAAATTCAGGAAAATATACAAAAAAAAAATATACAGACACCACCACTCGCAGCACAGGTCAACTTCATTCTAATCCTTCCATAAAACAGGGCTCACTATAAGGTTGATTCTACCTTCTGGCTCTACCATATTGTGATCATTTACACATTCTATCAAACTTCTTCCAAATCAAGGTTTATAATGGCTGCAGCATGTGTTTTAAATGGCTTCACCAAACTCAGTTCTATAAGTGGTTCTGGTTTTTTTCCTCCTCTGTAGCACCTAGAGATACAGAATGCTCACAAGCCAATGAGTTCTGATGCACACATTGATAATAAAGGCTATGATTTATGCAAATTTTCCTCTTGGGCATTTGCTATTCCTCTGTCCCTTTCCTTCATACTCACAAAATGCACTATAATGTGAGTAAGAGTAACATTACAGAGATAACCTTGACTCTACCCCAATTTATTAAATAATGTTCAAAGTTTGGTACCTTTACTATCAGTAGTAACAAATTTCTTGTGACACACCTCACAATTGACTTTATTATTATGTGACATCTCAGATGACTAACACTAAATTCAACTAAATGCAGTTGTCATGCAGCAATGAATGTCCCTGCCATCAAATATTCTCTAATTATTTCCTTCTGATAACTGGTTAAAACTAGAGCTATTGAATTGAAGGACATTAATTCTTGATATAGATTCCTAAACTTGCTTTCTAGAAAAGTTGTTCCAATTTTTATTCTCACATTCAACAATAGTGAATATTGGAATTAAGTTTCGCTAATTTGGTAAGTAAAAAAATATAGTCTTTGAAACAAAGTTATTTGAAATTGAGTAATTTAATCTTTCTCCTCATGTTTAGTTTTCTTTTTTTCTTTACCTTTCCCTACTTCCTCCCTTCTTACGTTTCTCCCTCATTCTCTCCCTCCATTGCTCCTTCCCGCTCTTTGTTCTTCTATGAAATAGCTATTCATATTCTTTGTCAATTTTTCTAATTAGGTTTTAAAATTTACATGAGTTCTTTATGTATTAGCTATATTAAACTTTTTCTCGTAAATCTGTGTCAGTTATTTTCCTCAGTTGTGTGCTTTTAAAACTATATTTATTTTTTCCTCATGACAGAGATTTTATTTCTGTTTTCGATAATCTTTCTTGTTGTAGGGAAAATTCTAATTATAATCTCCATAGTAAAATGTATACTATTAGGGGACATTTATTTTAATGCCTTTATAATTACAAACCACTTTCCCATCCTGAGACTTGATAAATACCTACATTTTTTTCTAGGAGTGAATGTGTACTTTCAGGGTTTGCGTGTGTGTGTGTGTGTGTCTGTGTGTGTGCGCGCGCTTGCTTGTTTGAGACATGGTCTTACTCTGCTGCCCAGGCTGGAGTGCAGTGGCATGATCATGGCTCACTGCAGACTTGATCTCTCCTATGTTCAAGGGATCCTCCCACCTCAGCCTCTGGAGTAGCTAGAACTATAGGCACATGCAGCTGAACCTGGCTAATGTTTTGTATTTTTTGTAGATACAGGTTCTCTATGTAGCCCAGTATGGTCTAGAACTCCAGGGCTCAACCATCTTCCTGCCTTGGTCTCTCAAAATACTAGGAATACAGACATGAGCCACCATGCCCAGCCTCAATTTTCAACACATACAGTATTTGCCTTTGAACACACTCCATAAAGTTTGATAAATAATAGTCCTATTTTCATTATTTTAAAACAAGTTTATAATTTTACTTTGGATTTTCCTCTCCCATATAGCTATTTAGGAAGGCATTTGGTAATTTACAATGTGTTAGAATTTTTGATTGCTTAAACTTTAAAAAATATATAGTTTGATTGCATTATGGTCAGAGAATGCAGCTCCCTATAATTTCTAATTTGGGAACTTTTAAAGGTTTTCTTTGTGGCAGTATTTGTTTAATTTTTATAAAAAGTAATTATATTATCTTGAAAATGATATATATATATAGTTTTTAGTTCTTAGAATAGACATCAGCATACCTGTAGATTCATCCTTACAAATTATAAATTTTAACCAAATATCTGTTTATCCGTGGCTAAGAGAGATGTGTCCATGTCACCCATAAGAAGGTACTTTCCTTTTACATTTCTGACATCCCTGATTTATGTATGTTAATATTATACTAATTCGCTTATAAAGTTCAATAACTATTATATTTTCCTTGTGAAACATATTTGTATTAATATGTAATGACCCTCTTGGTTACCATTAATATCTTTCTGTCTCTGTGTCTTTTCTGAAATTAGTATTTCCTGTTTTCTTTTGTGAATGTCTGGTGTAGATTTGCCCATTCTTTTATTTTTAACTTGTGCATATCATTTTGTTTTAGAGTGTTTTTAAAAAGCCACTCTAAAACATTTTTTAACTATCATATAGTTCAATGTTTTTAAACTGGAACTGAAGTATTTTTAATTATTCACAGTTATTATTATAACTAAAATATTTACTCATTTCTTTTCTTTGGGCTTGTGATTTTTCTCATGTTTTCTTAGTTATATTGCATATGGCTTATAAGCTTTTATACTTTCTAGTACTTTAGAAGATAATCATTGGGTTCTAAGTTGTATTAAAGATTACCTTTGCATTTTTCAAAATTGTGCTGTAAGTTGTATTTTCTAATGATTAGGATTGTTAAAAAAAAAAAAAAAAAGGATTTTGGCCCTTTCAGACAAAAGGAGGAAGTTAGCTATTTCCTTCTCTGCTTTGTCTGTCTTCACTTCTATTTCTCTTAATCTACAGTTTTAGACCCAGATAATTGCCATTAAATTAATTTTTACTTTCTATGTTTCCCTTGTTTCGTAACTATATAAGCAATAGTTATTGAGATTTACCTTCCTGTTTACTAGTTTTGATGACTTCCTCTGCTTGAGGTCTTCATTAGGGTTCATCTCTTGGTTCACAGAAATACATCTTTAACATTGTCAAAAACTACACTTGGATAGTTTATTTTCCAAGCTATCACAAACCCAGGAATATCATTTCTCTTTCCTTCATAACTGAGGGTCAAATTCTCTAAAAACACAATTCTTCAAACTTTTACCCTCACAATTTTTCCCCTAAAACATGTTACTGTGTTGTTTTCTTTAATTTTGTTTGAGGAGAATAAAGTGTTATAAATAGCATGTGTTTCAATTTTATGAGAAATTATTACTTTTTTTCTTTCCTAAATGCATAAAATAAGCTTTTTTTTTTTTAAATAATTAACTTCAAGAGAAGAAGGAGGATCATGGCAGACAAGAGGCAAGACTAGATTGCAGCTCTTACTCAGACAGACAGAGCAGCATGTGGAGTCTCACATCATGAACTTTTGTTCCAGAACAACTGCAGGAATAAATAAGGAAAAGCCGAAGAGAATCCACAGACGCTCTGAAGGAAGCAGATTGCTCCTGAAGAACCCAGGAGACATGCCAAATACTGTGCTGGTATCCACAGCTGAGAGACCCACAGATGGTTCACATCACAGGACTCTGTGCAGACAACCCCCAGTACCAGCCCAGAGCCTGGTAGACCTGCTGGGTGGCTAGATCCAGAAGAGAGATAACAATCACTACAGCTCAGCTCTGGGGAAGCCACATCCAAAGGAAAAGGGGGAAAGCACTACATCAAGGGAACAGCCCTTGGGACAAAAGAATCTGAAAAACAGCCTTCAGCCCTAGACCTTCCCTCTGACAGAGGTTACCCAAATGAGAAGAAACCAGAAAACCAACTCTGGTAATATGATAAACAAGGTTCCTTAACACCTCCCAAAATTACACTAGCTCACCAGCAATGGATCCAAACCAAGAAGAAATTCCTGATTTACCTGAAAAAGAATTCAGAAAATCAGTTATTAAGCTAATCAAGGAGGCACTAAAGAAAGGCGAAGCCAGATTTAAGGAAATTTAAAAAAATGATACAAGAAATGAGGAGAGAAATTTTCAATAAAATAGCATAAATAAAAAACGATCAAAACTTGGGAAACAATGGACACACTGAAGTGCAAAATGCTCTGGAAAGTCTCAGCAATAGAATCGAACAGGCAGGAGAAAGAACTTCAGAGCTCAAAGACAAGGTTTTCAAAATAACCCAATCCAACAAAGACAAAGAAAAAAGAATAAGAAAACATGAACAAACCCTCCAAGAAGTCTGGGATATATTAAATGACCAAACCTAAGAATAATTGGCATTCCTAAGGAAGAAGAGAAATCTAAAAGTCTGGAAAATCTATTTGGGGGAATAATCGAGGAAAACTTCCCTGGCCTTGCTAGAGACCTAGACATCCAAATACAAGAAGCTCAAACAACACCAGGGAAATTCATCATGAAAAGATCATCACCTAGGCACATTGTTATCAGGTTATCTAAAGTTAAGATGAAGGAAAGAATCTTAAGAGCTGTAAGGCAAAAGCACCAAGTAACCTATAAAGGAAAGCCTATGAGATTAACAGCAGATTTCTCAGCAGAAACCTTACAAGCTAGCAGGGATTGGGGCCCTATCTTCAGCCTCCTTAAACAAAACAATTATCAGCTAAGAATTTTATATCCAGTGAAACTAAGCTTCATAAATGAACGAAAGATACAGTCTTTTTCAGACAAACAAATGCTGAGAGAATTTGCCACTACCAAGCCAGCACTGTGAGAACTGCTAAAATAAGCTCTAAATCTCGAACCAAATCCTGGAAACACATCAAAACAGAACCTCTTTAAAGCAAAACACTTGCAGGACTTATGAAAAAATACAATTAAAAATAAAAACAAAAAACCAAGGCATAGAGGCAACAAATAGCAAAAGGAATGTAATGGTACCTCACATCTCAATACTAATTTTGAATGTAAATGGCCTAAAAACTCCACTTAAAAAAATACAGAATTGCAGAATGAATAATAATTCACCAACCACCTATCTGCTGTCTTCAAGAGACTCACCTAACACATAAGGACTCATATAAACTTAAGGTAAAGGGGTGGAAAGAGACATTCCATACAAATGGACACAAACACGAGCAGGAGTAGCTATACTTGTGTCAGATGAAACAAATTTTAAAGCAACAGCAGTTAAAAAGACAAAGAGAGACATTATATAATGACAAAAGGACTTGTCTAATAGGAAAATATCACAATCCTAAATATATTATGCACCTAACACTGGAGCTCCCAAACTTATGAAACAAGAACTCAATCCCTTTATAATAGCTGCAAAAAAAAAAAAATACTTAGGAATATACCTAATTAAGGAGGTGAAAGACCTCTGCAAGGAAAACTACAAAACACTGCTGAAAGAAATAATAAATGACACAAACAAATGGAAATACATCTCATTCTTATGGATGGTTAGAAATGATATTGTGAAAATGACCATACTCCAAAAGCAATTTAGACATTTAATGAAATTACCATCAAAATACCACCATCATTCTTCACAGAACTAGAGAAAACAATTTTAAAATTCATATGGAACCAAAAATGAGCCCACATAGCCAAAGCAAGACTAAGCAAAAAGAATAAATCTGGAAGCATCACATTACCTGATTTCAAACTATGCTATAAGGCTATAGTCACCAAAACAGCATGGTTCTGGTATAAAAGTAGGCACATAGACCAATGGAACAGAATAGAGAACCCAGAAATAAACCCAAATACTTATAGTCAACTGATCTTCAACAAATCAAACAAAACATTAAGTGGGGGAAAGAACACCCTGTTCAACAAATGGTACTGGGATAATTGGCAAGCTACCTGTAAGAGAATGAAACTGGATCCTCATCTCTCACTTTATACAAAAATCAATTCAAGATGGATTAAGGGCGTAAATATAGGACCTGAAACTCTAAAATTTCTAGAAGATAACATTGGAAAAACCCTTCTAGACGTTGGCTTAGGCAAGGATTTTATGACCAACAATCCAAAAGCAAATGCAACAAAAACAAAGATAAATAGCTGGGACTGAACTAAACTAAAAAGCTTTTGCACAGCAAAAGGAACAGTCAGCAGAGTAAACAGACAACCCACAAAGTGGGAGAAAATCTTCATAATCTATACATCTAACAAAAGACTCATATCCAGAATCTACAACAAATTCAAACAAATCACCAAGAAAAAAACAGTATTATCAAAAAGTGGGCTAAGGACATGAATAGACAGTTCTCAAAAGAAGATATATAAATGGCCAACAAACATAGGAAAAAGTGCTCAACATCACTAATTATCAGGGAAATGCAAATCAAAACCACAATGCGATAGCACCTTACTCCTACAAGAATGACCGTAATCAAAAAATCAAAAAGCAATAGATGTTGATGTGGATGTGGTGAACAAGGAGCACTTCTACACTGATAGAAATGTAAACTGCTACAACCACTATGGAAAACAGTGAGTAGATTCCTTAAGTAACTAAAAGTAGATCTACCATTTAATCCAGAAATCCTCTACTGTGTATCTACCCAGAGGAAAAGAAGTCATTACACAAAGAAGATACTTGCACATGCATGTTTATAGCAGCACAATTCACAGTTGCAAAACTGTGGAACCAACCCAAATACCCATCAATCCATGAGTGAATAAACTGTGTTATATATACATGATGGAATACTAACTCAACCATAAAAAGGAATGATGGCATTCACAGCAACCTGGTTGAGATTGGAGAGTATTATTATTCTTTTTTTTTTTTTTTTTTTTTTTTTGAGATGGAGTCTTGCTCTGTCACCTAGGCTGGAGTACAGGGGGTGCAATCTCAACTCACTGCAACCTCCACCTCCCTGGTTCAAGCAATTCTCCTGCCTCAGCCTCCTGAGTAGCTGGGATTACAGGTGCAAACAACCATACCCAGCCATTTTTTTTTTTTTTTTTTTTTTTGTATTTTTAGTAGAGACGGGGTTTCACCATGTTGGCCAGACTGGTCTAGAACTCCTGACCTCAGGTAATCCACCCACCTTGGACTCTCAAAGTGCTGGGATTACAGGCATGAGGCACTACTCTTGACCTGGAGAGTATTATTCTAAGTGAAGTGACTCAGAAATGGAAAACCAAACATCATATGTTCTCACTGGTAAGTGGGAGCTAAGCTATGAGGATACAAGGGCATAAGAATGACACAATAGACTTTGGGGACTCAGGGGGAAAGGGTGAGAAGGGAGCGAAGGGATAAAAGACTACACATTGGATACAGTGTGTACTGCTAGGGTGATGGGTGCACCAAAATTTCACAAATCACCAGTAAAGAACTTACTTATATAATGAAACACCATCTATTCCCCCCAATAACCTATGGAAGTAAAAATTTTTTTAAAAAATTAACTTCATTTTTTTATCAGAACATAACTCAATGTAGTTGTATTTTATTTATTTCCCATTGATTTCTGTCCTTAATATGATGAACATTTTTTATCTTACTTCTCAAGTCCTTTAATGGTATTATTCATGTAAAGTTTTGTGGATTTTTTTTCCATCTGTGACATTTTTCATTATCAAATCTATTCAAATTGCTTGTGTTTCTTTTTCTTGAGATTATCTGTAACTCTAGATTAAGCTTTGGTTCTTCATCTTCCATGACTACTGTCTTCTTTCTGAGGATTTCCATCTGTTTCATTTTACTCTGCTTTCTGGGGAAACTACTCAGGCGTGTCCTTAAAATTCCTGATTTGATTTTCCATAGTACAAATTCTAGGACATATTGCTTTTGTTGTGAATTTAATTCAACTATTGAATATTTTAACTGTTCAAAAAAGTGCTTATTTATCTATTACTTTACTGATGAACACTGGGGTTGTTATGAGACTTTTTGCTATTATAAATTGCTATAATGTAAACACACATGTATAACTCCTGGTGCACTTAAACAAGAGTATCTCTAGGGGTTCTCTCTATGAGTGGAATTTTTAAGTGTTACAAGTACATTTTTAATGTACTCGTAGATCTTTTTTAAATCACTCATGTCGCTTTTACTCTTATCTCACTTTCATTTCTGTATTATTTTTATAATTTTCTGCCCCTATTTCATAGAGAAAATACTTTCTTGCATCCTATAAAAGATGATGAACATCTTCTAAAGTAGTTAAAGCAACTTTAACAGGTGTGTTTTTAATATAGGAGTTGAAAATTGTGTTCCTTTTCCCTTTTCTTTTCAGTTGTACCATTTTCAGTTGATTGTGGGTTTTGATTCTTCTGTTTCTATTCATATTTACATAACCATATTTTTGATGTTATATGTCAGCACATCTTAGCACCACCGTTTTTCCATTGGGAAAACTGTTAGACTAATATGCCAGCTCTTAGCCCAATTAATACCATATGTTCTAATTGACAATTCTACTGCTTATGATGAAGTCTTCTTCCTAATCTTCAATTCCTGACTTTCTGTCCAGCTGGAAAGTAGTAGTACACGTAAAACTAAAATTCCCGGCATTTTCCTCTTTCTGTCCAATTGTTTGATATTCCTGGAGGTGGCTCTCAAATCCTGGCATAGGTTTGGCTGACAGTGTTAGTTTCCTTTCATTGTATTTTCATCTTTTTCTTTAACTTTAAACAAATTTAGGTGAGAAATTGGGAAAAGCTTCACAGGCACTGCTATTTGGGTTTTTCTTTAAAACCAGACACTCTGTATATGTCAAAAGGATCTTTTCAAGCCAGAGAGACTTGCTTGTTGACTTAATACCATGAATTCTGGAGGGCACTTTGGAATTTTGTATCCATATTACTCAATTATATAATCAATGATGAAAATGAATAATTCAAAGACTTGATAATCACTCACATACTAGTGGTTTTGTTTTTTTTTCCAGCTTGGTGCTTCCTGCTGACCTACTTCCTTATAAAATAACACAACAATCAGCTGGTCATGCAGATCTTATTGAAACTAACAAAGACTGCCATCTGTCGTTGTGCATGATATGTTCTTCAGTATCAATCTTAGATTGCTTTGTGGTACACAATAATTTTCTAGAGCATTTCACAGTTTTATTTTATTTTAATCTTTTTCAATATCTTAGGGTCACTATAAAGAAAACTTAAATCATTTCAATCTTAAAGATGATCAACATAAGGCAGAAAGCAAGGGCATTGTGTTACAATCAAACAGAAAGCCACTCCAAAAATTAACAGTGTAATCCAAGTCACATGATTTCTGGCTGTTGCTTTTCTCCCTTTCTTAGCATCTGACCACCATTCCCTTTTAAAACCAGTATTTATGACCATTTGTAAAGTGCATCTCCGACAGTGCAGCTCCCTCTTAGATGTCTGCTCTCTCTGCAAAGCATATCTTTGCAAGTGTTCCTTGAAACGTAAGTCAGGGGAAAGAGTTACATATTCAGCCAACCATAACACCCTCACACTTACTGTTTTAAGAATAATCAATATTCTTGATTAAACATTTTTATTTGATAAGCAAGCAGGTATTTTAATGATATTTTAGATATCTTTTTTATGATTAGAGAAATACTACTTGTTTTCATGTGAAGTAGGCTAGCTTGTCCAGAAAAACAGAAGGAGAGCTTAATGGAGACCTGTCATCTTAGAAAAAAAATATGCAAAAATGTTTGACTTTCTAATAGGTTAGTAAAAGTTTTGGTTTTTTTTTTTTTTTTTAGTAATTTATACTTGGGAGAGATACATGTATCTTTAGTAGTTTGTAGTATATAGATAGACTTTATAAACAAAAGAGTATTCCTTCCTATTAAGAAATAGAAAGAGATCTAGACAAATATGGGGATAACTTTAGCCAACTTATCCTTGGTAGATGAAACGGTTCTCAGTTCGTATGAGAGAAATTAACAGACACTTTCTCCAAAGAACAAATACAGTAATACTAA
Organism: Ateles fusciceps; assembly: GCA_036589455.1. Classification (NCBI taxonomy): domain Eukaryota; kingdom Metazoa; phylum Chordata; class Mammalia; order Primates; family Atelidae; genus Ateles; species Ateles fusciceps. The sequence continues at coordinate 13,813,419 of JAZHEH010002597.1, read as the reverse complement.
GAGAAACAACAAGCAACTCACATTTTTTTGTGTGCTTACTACATGTCAGGTTATTTTCTACATCAATTGTAACTCATTTAATCCTCAGTACCCCAAATGAGGTAGTTAATATTAACTTAATTTTACAGATGAGAAAAATGATGGTAAGGAACCTTCCCAAGATCTCATAGCAAGTGTCTCGTGGAACCAGAAATCACACACAGGCAGTCTAACATCAGTGCCTACACAATACGCAAACAGTGAGGCAAGAGATTTTTCAATCCTGTGTTTGTAAGCAAGCTGATAACTTTAGCCAACTTATCTTTGGTAGATGAAACAGTGCTCAGTTCGTATGAAAGAAATTAACAGACATTTTCTCAAAAGAAAAAGTGCAATAAAAAGCAATAGTGCTAAAGAGGACATGCTTATTGAGATTAATCCGAAGATGTGTCTCTTTGACACATCTTTCCACATTCTTCCATTTGTGTCACTCCACTGGGATTTGTCCAGTACCCAGTGTAACCTTTGCTTCTTTGGCTTACTCAGCAGCCTTCAAAATGGGAAACATTATGAAAAGAAGCACAACTGTCAGAGCAGCCAGCTGGCAGAGGGAAATTCCAGTCATATTGTGCGTCCCCTTGTGAGCTTTTTATTTCAGTTGTGCTTTGGCACACACAAGTCGAAATCTCAGCTGGCTATCTGCTTCTTGGGGGATGACAACTATACAATATTTGAAATGTCTAAACACAGCTAACCAGATCTGATCTTTATCTAATCAAGCTCTAGTGATTAAAAAAATTATATGCCAATATGTGGGTCATAGGTTGCTGAGAAATAGTTACAAGAGAATAGAAAAGAACAATCTCTTTATTCTGTGGCTTTGGGTTGCCAGTAGGTTAAAGGCTGAGAAACAAGCCCCAAACATAGCTCTATTGTATCATCACCATTCTCAGAACTGCTCTGTGGCTCTGCAGGGCCTAGAGCATAAAGCCAAAGCATGTCATTTGGCATTTGAGTGTTCAGTGGTCTGCCGACAGCCTCTATCTAGTGTCATCCCTTGCACATGCTGGGCTGGTATGCAGAGGCTACTCACGGCTACAGCTCTGCTGTTGGCTGCACACACATGCAGTCTTGTTAGTCAGTGCTTATGCCCTGATAGATGTTAAAACTTTTTAATCTCACTGCTTCTTTACATATGCTTCATATACCATACTTTTTAAGTGAAATCCTACTCATTTCTTCTCTTAGACATTATGCTTTTTAAGATCATTTGTTATTGTTCATTCCGTTTATATCTATCACAATGCTTAGTGCTTTCTGGGCCATAGTAAGTTCTAAACAAAGTTGCAATATGAATAAAAGCATCATAAATGCCACTCCTTTTTTTCTGAGACAGAGTCTTGCTATGTTGTCCAGGCTGGTCAACTCCTAGGCTCAAGCAATCCTTCCCCCTCAGCTTCCTGTATAGTTGACACTGCAGGTACACACCACCACACTGGCTCTGCTTCTTGTCTTTCCTTGAGAAGGGGAAAACAACTGTGGGTATCTATCGGGGGAGAAGGGGCAGGGTAGGGCAAGGATGGGAATGTTAGCTCGAGAAGGAAGCATGTGTATTTCTCCCAGTCCTACTGGCACAATGGTTTTCCAAAGCTGTGGAAGTGCAATGGAAACCGTGAAACGGTTCTGTTTCTTAGTGGGTAGGGAGAAGAGAGATCCTCCTCCGAAACTCTGATAGTTTTTGTGGAAGGAGAAAAAATTAGGCCAGTGTGCAGGATCCAAGGAAAGAAAATATGAGGAGGTCACCAATGAGAAACATGCAGGAGTTTCACAGTCAAGGAGGATAACATGGGCACTAGAGCTCTAACCCCCATTGCAAGCAAACACCTTGTCTGCCCAAGGGTTGTGAAATGAAGATAACTGGCATTTATTAAATATTTACTAGTATCATCTGAAAATAATTTTAAACATCAATCTCAGACTTTAATACCAGGCCGCTTGGATTCAAATTCTGGTTCTGCTACTCACTGGCTGTGCTATCAACTTCATAGGATAGTCAAGAGAATTATAAAAGAAATACAGATTTATAGAATGCTGAGATTACAGGCTACTATGTGGCATATAACATATATAGGCATGTGTTAAATTGAAAATGTGAACACATCATTTCCCAAGAATCCCTGTTTTATATAGTAGTTTTGTGTAGTTCATCATAATTTTATAGCAACTTCAAAACTGATGGTAATAAAAGCTGACCATCTGTATATCCTATAACTCAGCTACTCCTCTTTAGGTATATACCCAGCAGAGATGTGTATGTACAAACACCAAATGCCGGTACTAGAATATTCATAGCAGTACTCACGTAACAGCCCCAAACTGGGAACTACTCAAATGCCCCTAACAATAAAATGAGAGAACAAATTGTTGTATATTCACACTACAGCATACCCTATAGCCATTAAAACAAAAGATCTACTGCTACTTGTGACAATGTGGATGAATCTCACAAACATGGGCAGTGTAAAAAAGCTAGCTAGACACACAAAATAATATATACTGTATGATTCCATTTATATAAAATATAAAAATGGGCAAAACTAATCTCTGCTGTTAGGAATCAGGGAGGCTATTGGGGGCTGGTAACCTTTTGCTTTTTGATCTGGGTGTTGGTTACACAGGGGCATTCATTCTGTGAAAATTCATTGAGCTATTATGTTTTTAATATGTGTACTTTTAGTATGAATGTTACACTTCCATAAAAAGTTTTAGAAAGTGATGTGACAGTGAAAGCAAAATAGAACCTATTATAATCAAGAATTACTAAATAGTAATAGATTAATATATCAATGAGGAAAGTGATCAGAAAGATAATCAATAAATCTTTGGGGTGTGAAGATGGAGACCTGTTAGAGCTGAGAACCAACCAAAGAAGGATTTGAACTGAAGGATTTGAGCTTAGCAAAGAACATTCTTCCAGAGAGGCATTTTGAGAGGTACTCCCACATTGAGCTGCCTCACAAGAGCAAGACATCAACTGGGAAGACATCCCCCAGGGACCACAAAGTTCTCCCTGATCAACATAGAGGACATTCCTTGAGACCTGGTAGATGTGACAGAACATAAGTTTGAATAGATCGTTAAAACCGTCCAACAAAGAAAGTATATTAGGCCATTCTTTCATTGATATAAAGAGCTACCTGAGACTGGGTAATTTATATTTTGAAACAAGAGGTTTAATTGGCTCACAGTTCTGGCGGGTCTACAGGAAGCATCTGCCTCCAGGGAGGCCTCAGGAAACTTACAGTCATAGTGGAAGGCGAAGCAGGAGCTTACACAACACGTGGTGAAAGCAGGAGGTTGGGTGGGGAGGTATCGCACACTTTTAAATGACCAGATCACATGTGAACTCAGAGTGAGAGCTCAGTTATCACCAAGGGGATGGCCCAAGCCATTTATGATGGGTCCACCCCCAGATCCATACATCTCCCACAGAGCTCACTTCCAACACTGGGGATTACATTTCAACATGAGATTTGGATGGGCAAATATCCAAACTATATCAGAAAGCATCAAAGCAATACAGACAATCTAATCACAAGGAAAATTGTATTGTACCACTGAGTTTTGTATCAGGAAACAAAAAATGGGAACTCCCTTGAAGTACTTTGTGGAATTATGACCAAAAATGCTTCCACTCCATAAGAGCTGGTGAACATGATCCTATTCAGCAACTTAGACTGAACTGTGTGTGCATATATATGTGTGTGGTGTACATAGCACACGAATGAACAAACATATATAGATAAAACATTGCCCTGAAACATCTTCCTAAGAGATGTCGTTACAAAAGACAATATTTGAGGTAGGCTTCATATACCATTGATATAGGTCTGTTCTGTAGTCAGGGACATGATAGGTTAAATTGAGTAGGTTTGTCTGAGAGCCTAAACCACCTCCATATCTTTCCTTCATTCAAACATATATGCATTTATCAAACTGAAATGAGAACATATTATTCTCCACCATTGTATCATTGGAACTAATGAACTATAAATTCTAAGTTAGAAATGATGAAATTCCAACAAATATTTTGGAATTGCTTTTACTACCAATAAAAACACTGGCAAGGTCCTAGTTTAGCCATTTGGAGAGAGTTAGTGTCATGTTATTACTATGTTAGTATTCCAAATATTCATCAGAATGTTTTAGTCCCATTATTTTAATCTTTATAACTTTAAAGAATAAAAGGAATTTATGTCATCAGAAAGCCCACCAACTAAGACTTCAATACTTCAATCCTGTCTGGAGAGTGGCAACCACTGGTTAATAGGGAACTGACAGAAGCAAGACTTTTGGCTGCTATATTATATTAAAACTTATAGGTGAGTTTTATTTCATTCTTTTGTGGCCATCTAAAATTTATATCACTTTTACTGCTTTTGAATAGTTTAATTTTACTTAAGTTCAGTGGGGTTGATTGTGACATTGGAGAAGGTGTTATACAACTTTCTTCCACTTCATTCCATTATCCCCATTCAACTTCTCACCCATCTCCCAGTGCTCATAGTTAAATCTCTTCTTTCTGTAAATGCCTTCTGCGACTGTTCTTGCTGCCTTAAGGGCCTTTTAGCATAGCAATTCCTATGTCCAGTCAATAGCCATGCTATCTTCTCAAACTTACTGTTGTCTTTCACAGATAATACAGCTAAGGAGTTATTATTTATTGTCACAAAAGCAACTAAACAAGTTTCATGTGAGAGCATTATTTGTCTTAAAATAAGTTAATATAGTTTCTTTCTTTTCTAAAAATATCATTGCTATTAATACAAATAACACAGTTGCCCAGAAAATACTGAGTAGGTTGTGAGTTATGTCAGTAACTATACAACTTATTAATATGTTCAAGAAAGTGTGTGCCCATGAAGAGCGACTTCAAGGATTCCAAAGTGTTATGTGATTAGATAAAGAGGTGAAATGGACAGTTTGCTGGTTTTGTATAGAAGCAGCATACCATTTCTCATGGAGGAACTTGTAATTCAGAAGAGGCTTCAGTGGAGGAAGGCAGGTGGGTGATGCAAGCTTGTAGCAATGGAAGAGCCCTGGCTTTTAAGCTAGTTGCCCAGTGATCAAATACAGTCAGCAATTAAAATCTGGATGGCTCTTTATTTTTTTTTTTTAACAGGGTCTTGCTCTGTCACCCAGGCTGGAGTGCAGTGGTGTGATCTCCACTCACTGCAACCTCTGCCTCCTGGGCTCAAATGATTCTCATGCCTCGGCCTCCTGAGTAGCTAGGACTGCAGGTGTCCGCCACCACCTCCAGCTAATTTTTTTTTTTTTTTTTTTTTTTTTTTAGAGACAGGGTTTCACTATGTTGCCCAGGCTGGTCTTGAACTCCAGAGCTCAGGTAATCTGCCATGGGCCTCCCCAAAATGCTGGGATTATAGGCGGGAGCCACTGTGCCAGGCCAAAATCTGGTTGGCTCTTGATAATTATTTCTTATTGAATGGATGGATACATTGAATAAATAAAAGAAGTGGGTTTATCTAATACAAAAGCTTTGATCTGTTAATGAAGACCTTATATCATGTGTGGATCTTAGATTAAATCTTCAGAAAGTTAAGATCAGAACTATTTTTTGCTGTATTCTAGATTTTTTTTTTTTGAATGGAGTTTCACTCTTTTCACCCAGGCTGGAGTGCAATGGCGCAATCTTGGCTCACTGAAACCTCTGACTCCCGGGTTCAAGTGATTCTCCTGCCTCAGCCTCCCTAGTAGCTGGGATTACAGGTGCCTGCCACCACGCCCAGCTAATTTTTGTATTTTTAGTAGAGATGGAGTTTCATCATGTTGTCCAAGCTGGTCTCAAACTCCTGACCTCAGGTGATCCACCTGCCTCAGCCTCGCAAAGTTCTGAGATTACAGGAGTGAGCCACTGTGCCCAGCCAAGATTTTCAGTCAAGAATATGCTCAATATTTCAAGAGACTCAGAAAATCTTTGTGAAGTGCATATATACAAATATGTCCAAGTAGAAATTCATATGAACAGCATTTAAACCAATTTTATTGCTTCAATAAAGTTTAATTATGATGAACATAAAGTTTAAGTATAATGTAAACAAAATAGTTAATCATTTTTTAAAAATTTTCTTTCAAGAGGTTAGATATCTAATTGTAGACACATTTCATTTCTTTCAGATACTAGCATTTCCAAAAAGACTTAAATGACCTGTAAGAATATTGAAAATTTGACAGCTTATTATTAGCTTACCCTACTCAGTAAAGAAGATGATTATTTATTATGTGCCATATACTTGACACACTTAAGCAATCCTTACTTCTTATAATTACTCTTTGATAAGTATCATGATTTCTATTTTACAGATAAGAAATCAAATTCACTAAGTAACTTGTCAAGGATACAATACCTAAGTGGAAGAAACAGGATTAGACCTAGGTCCACCTGCTTCCAAAACCTACTTAGTTTCTATTGTACAATGCTATCTCTAGAGACAGTCAGATGAATGTCAGATGAATGAAGACATGCACATGTGCGCGCGCACACACACACACACACACACACACACACACACACACACAGAGCAAATTTCCTTACCTTTATCCTAATCCAAAACTTGTATTGGCAGCAAAAAGCATACAGGTGCTATAATTATGTAGGCAACAAAATAAAAACTAGAGAAAGCATACTCTGAATAGGGGAGAACATGGTTTATTCTTGTAATCACTTAACTGAATGTAGTCATTACCTTTTTTTTTTTTTTTTTTGAGTCGGAGTTTCGTTCTTGTTGCCCAGGCTGGAGTGCAATGTCGTGATCTTGGCTCACCGCAACCTCCGCCTCCCAGGTTCAAGTAATTCTCCTGCCTCAGCCTGACTCAGATTCTAATCGAAGCACAGTGGAAGTTTAGAAACAGTGTTGATGTTTTTTTTTTTTCCCACTTACCTTTTCCTTTGTCAGTGTCATGGGGTACTAGGAATCACTCCACTCTAAAGGATTCCCTTGTCTTCATGACCCAGTTTCTCTGGCACTATGTTTATTCTTATGATGACTGTGGTGGTAGGGGGGACTTGACTAGATCCCTTTTGCACTTTTATTGTCAATGGAATTTAATAGAACAACTTCTTTCAGGCTCTTCAAACACTAACTCTCCATTTCAATCTGCTTCCAAGTATGTCACTACTAAATAGAAATTTCTAGGGAAAGAAATAAGCCATATGTTGCTTTTCCCTTCAGCTTATTTTAACCATATGGTACTAGAAATGGGAATGTAACAGTGCTATTAATTTAAACTCCCCATGTTTCCAGCACTACTGTTCCCAGTTAATTTAAAGAAATCCTTACTATTGGCCTGGGAAAACTGTCTTTGCCAAATGATTAAGGGGCAACGTGAGGAAAGAAAATGTAGCTGAAAGGTGTACTCAAGCAGGCTTGAGCCTAAGAACACCACTCTAAACCCAGAGTTCACAGAACACGTACTGAACTATTGCAAGAGTTCTCTGTTTGCACTTAATTCTAGCTTGGAACAGTGCTCACAGGTTGTCACTGATACCCTACTAACTGTTTTTAACAAAAGGGCTGAGTCTGAAGCATTATCCTTCATTTGAATTACACATACTGAATACTTCAGAAGCTACAGAAGTTATTTGAGATAAGTATAAAAATGTTTTTACTTATAGTTTTATAAAAACCATAAACATGTTTTCAAAAGAATGACAACATATATTCAACGTAAATTTAGTAGGATACTAGGTTTTTTAAAAGAATTTATAAAATAAAAATTTGTCAGTTTAGAAATTAGAAAAAATTTAAGAAATTAGTCACATAGAGACGCAATCTCCACTCTCAAATATAACTGTTGATTTATATTTTTAAAAGATATAAAATAATATAAATTAATTTCATGTAAACTAAAAAGTATAACTCAGAGCCTTTGCAAATTTTATATTCATGTCTGTTCTTTGCTTTCCATTTGGTTCAGGGTATATTTGGACACTGAGATGGTTTGGCTTTATGTCCCCATCCAAATCTTATGTGGAATTGTAATCCCCATGTGTTGAATATAGGGTCTGGTGGGAGGTGATTGGATCATAGGGTGGTTTCTGATGGTTTAGCATCACCCGCCTAGTGCTGTCACATGATAGAGTTCTCATGAGAGATCTGGTGTTTAAACGTGTGTAGCACTTCCCACTTCTCTCTCTCTCTCTCCTCTCTCCTGCCATCTTGTGAGAAGGTACTTGCTTCCCCTTTGCTTTCCGCTACAAGTGTAAATTTCCTGAGGCCTCCAGTCCTGCTTCCTGTTAAGCCAGAGGAACTGTGAGTCAATTAAACTTCTTTTCTTCATACATTACCTAGTCTCAGGTAGTTCTTTGTAGCAGTCTGAGAATGGACTAATACAGACACAAATATGGTTTTCATTTTTAATTTTAATGTAGTCATGTTTATCAATCTTTTTCTTTAGAAGTTTTGGCTTATTCAGTCCCATTTAAGAAATTCTCCCCTACTTTAAACTCATAAACATGCTTAAACATTTTTTTCTTCTAAAAGTTTTAGTTTTCATTAGTAGATATTTTAACAGGCCCAAAATTTATTTTCCTATATAGTAGGAGTTTATATCTGATTCCTCCTCATCTCACGAGAAAAACCAATTGTTGCTGCAACATTTATTGGATAATTCAGAATTCCCAACTAATTTGTAATGACAATTCTGTTACACAACATTATTTAAGATACGTTAGTTTCTAGTAAAACTATGTTAAACTCCTACACCATGATTGTGATTTGCAGTTTCTCCTTATTATTCTTTATGGTCTAATTGTCTTTGATAATTCTTCCTATCAGTTAGGGTCTGATCAGAATATCAGGAAGACTTTGAGTAACGTTGAGGAAGGGATTTATTATAGGGGTTGGACCATAAGCAACTGTGGACTCTGGCTAAACCGTCTGTACTGCTTCTTGTCTGGGGCTGCACCTGAAGGCAGCAGGGCTGACAGGAAGGAAAATGGATATGAAATGGGGGAGAGCAAGAATAAACCAGAAGCTGTGGGAAGATGTTAAAAACTCAGAGGACACTCTGGAAACTGTGTCTGTCTCACTGTCTTCAGGCCTCCACATTTGTTGACATAAATCACCTGTAGAGGAAACTGAAGCCCTTTGCCTCAGAGCTGCACATGCTAGTGCAGAAGTCACAGAAGCTTGGGAAGAGATCCAGCAAGAGTCAGAGTTGCCCCTGGGACCAGCTGCTGCCCCAGGTGCTGTAACAGCTGAGCTGCAGAGCACAAATATGGCTATTACTTAACTCTTGCCTTCCAAATTTCATGCAAATTTCTATTGAGGCCAGCCCTAATCTGGAAGCGTACAGGGATGGGAATTCTGGAAAGCCTCGTTTCAGCTTAGCTAACATAACAGTGCAAAGCCAACACAGGTTCACTCACTATTGGGTTTCTTTCCTTATTCTTTTAAATGCTTTTAGCTTTTAACTATTTGGTTTGATACTAATATTCTTATACTACTTTCTTTTGTTTAGGTTTTGCTTGGTAGAAGTTTCTCATCCCTTTATTTAATTTTCTATTTGTAGTAGACATGAATATGCATGGCTCATATCTCCTGCTCAGGGAGCATAATCAACCAGGTGTCCCAGTTGCTGTTCTTCTGGGTCTGCCACTGTGTTCCTGCTGAGGTCACACGTCCCACAGGCTACTCAAGTAGCAACTGAGTGTAACAGAACTAATGCAGGTCCATTTCTGGAACACATGGGACCCCACAACCAGGTGACTTTGACTTAAGGACTCCTGATTAGAGTGTCAAAAATGCCTTGGAACTGCACCATGGTCTAAAAGTCTTCCTTTTCAATCCTACCTTCTCTCTCCCTTTCACAGGGGTCAGACCTGCATGACAGGCTGCAGGCTTCCTTCCCCTCTTTCCCCTTTTACTTTACAAACATTTCTCCAATACATTTCTTACATTTCTAATTTTGTCTCAGTGTCTGCTTCTTGGAACTAATGCACTGTGTATCTGTCACTTGTAAAGCATGTTTTAAGAGGTCTATGATTAATTTTACTTTAATCTGAGAAATTTTTCTTTTAATGGATGAGTTTAATCTACTTATCTATTTGTGATTTATGGTATGTTTAGTTTTACTATTACATTGTTTTCTGTTTGCCAGCCTGCTTCTTTACCTTAATTTTCCCCTTTCATGTTTTCAATTTGACTGCTTAAATCCTAACAGGAAAAGTATGGGATACTAAAGTAGCAAAGCTTAAACTATCAGTGGCTTCAATTCAAAGTTATTTCTCACCCATTTGCATGATCATTGTACATTGACTTATTTAGTCTCTCAGAAACCCAAACTGATGAAGGTTCCATCTCAACACACACTTCCCTAAGAAAGGCAAATAAAAAGAATATGCCAAATACCCACTGGCTCTTCAAGCTTCCATCTAGAAGTGACACAGGGCACTTCCACCCCCATTGACTAAAACTACTTACTTGGCCACTAAGTTAAAGTATTATAGTTACCTAAATATTTAAATTAAAATGGGCAAAGCTATTGTGTGTCCAAGTAAAAAAGGATATTTGTGTATAGTCCTATTGACTACCTTTATTCCCCCTCTGTTGGGTTGGAAGCAATACAATGTATTCTTATTCTTCTAATGGTTGTTCATAAATAGGTTTTAAACCTGTCTACCTAACGATACAGTTGGCCTCCATATCTGTGGGTTCCGCATCTGTGGATTCAACCAAGCGTGAATTGAAAATATTTGATAAAAATACATCTGTACTGAACATGTACAGAGTTTTCCTTGTTATTTTCCAAAACAATACAGTATAACAACTATTTACATAGCACTTACATTTACGAGATATTGCAAGTTATCTAGAGATGATTTAAAGTATACAGTAGGATGCTCATAGGTTACATGTAAATACTACACCATTTTATGTCAGGGACTTGAGCATCTATGGGTTTTGGTGTCCACAGGAAATACTGGCACTAATCCCTCACAAATACCACAGGACAATTGTATTTCTTTCTTTATTTTTTAACAAAGCCTAAATGTATGTAATATTTTAATCTTGTACCTACATTCAAGAAAACAGTAATGGGCTTTAACTATCTCTCTCTCTTTTTTCGTTGCTTAAAATAAGTATCAGTTGTCTTCTTGACTGTGTTTTTATATTCATGAGCATATTTTAAATTTCAAGATTCTAATTTTTTTATATCTCCAGTTCCTATTACATTTTTTCTGACTAATTTTGTTTCATAATTTAATGATTCTTTACATTAGGAGTCTGCAAACTGTGGCCCATGGTCCATATCTGGCTCACTGCTAGTTTCTATAAGTAAATGCTTATTGAAATACACACATGCTTATTCATTTATGTTCACATCAATGAATTCATTGATGTGAACATAAATGAATAAGCATGTGTGTATTTCAATAGTGTTCACAACTTACTATGATTCAACTTACAATTTTTTTATGTTATAATAGTGCTTTCAGCTATGTATAATATATTAATAGTAAATACCTGTATAACTCTTCATTTTTCACTTTCAGTACAGTGTTCAATAAACCACATGAGATATTTAACACTTTATTATAACATAGGCTTTTTGTCAGATAATTTTGCCCAACTGTAGGCTAATGTTTAAGTGTTCTGAGTATGTTTATGATAGAATAAGCTAAGCTACCATGTTTGGTAGGGTAGGTGTATTAAATCCATTTTTGACTTAAGCTATTTTCGACATATGATGTATTCATCAAGACATAACCACATTGTAGACTGAGGAGCATCTTTATTGTCTATGGCTGCTTTATTGCTATAACAGCTCAGCTGAGTAGTAAAAAAAAGACTCTGTGGGCAGCAAGAACAAAAAGTATTTACCACCTAGCATTTTACAAAAAAAGTTTGCACTCCACTGCTTTAAATGAGTTATGGACTTCCATTTTAAAGTTTTGATCACTTTAAACATACTTTAAAACAACTCTTTTTCAGACTGTTGTACAACATTAATTTCATCTGGAGAGCTATCTTCCTAGAATTGCATTTCCTTGTGGGTTTTAGAACTTTGAAATACAGTCTCATTTTGAGAAGTGTTTTGTTTGTTAAGTATTATTTTCTTTTTCTCTCTCCCAGTGTCTTTCCTCCCTCCTGTCTGTTTTGTAGTTATCACCACTGGGTCTCAGCACTGGAGTATAGAAATTGGTCTTACAACGGTAAGGTTTGATGAAGTTTTCCTTCTTGATGACTATGGGATTCTTGTGAATCCAGTCATCAAACCAGGAGAGTTGTTTGTGTGGGCAGGAGACTCTTTCCTCCTTCAGCCTCCCTACATTCACAGCTTGCTGTAACACTTAGCCACTGTTAATAATCAGTAGTATGTTTTGAGCTGTTTTTGATCAGAGAAGAGGGCAGAGTCACCATAGCCACTAACTTCAATTGATACCTGGTTCAAATCTCTGGTACTATTCAGAAGCAAGTGCCTGCTTAGTGTTGCCTGCTTCTAAACTAGGACGCTACCAGTTCTGTAACTTATTCCAGTTCATCCATTTTTATTTCTGCTGTTTCTGAGCCACAGAATTGTTTATCATATTTTTTAATATTGGATTTAGTGTTTGGCTTTCTTTTAAAAATTTTTCAACATGTTATTGGCACACATTTGGAACGGAGGTTTGCATCAAAGCATGAACTGATTGCACTAACTTGACTGAAAATCTTCATTACATAGTTTATGTGATGATATAATGGTGTCTGTTTATAATATCTATTTACTGGATAAATAAAATCATAATATGAGCTTCAATGAAGTTACTTGAGTGACTGATGACAAAGTAAATTCAGAGTTACTTTTCACAGGGGTACATCATGTTTTGCAAACTGTAGAATTTAAGTAGAAGTATTAAAGTAAATCAAATCTTTAATTCAGCAGAATAGAACTATTTTTATAATAAGTAATATAAAATTGATTTCAATAGAAAATCTTAGTTCTGCATCTGAGAAGACAAAAGAAAAACAAAATCAGTTAGTAGAGTTGTAAATTTTGTCAAGGCAAAGAGGCAAAAATAATTACATGGACAGAGCGTAAGGTATGATCTGAACTACCAGCAATATTCATGAATTGTTTTTCATTTCATCCAAAGTCATTCATTTTAGACCTCTAGTGGTTAATGTTCAGCTGTTAGTTTATTGCTTAGTGGTTTAAAGGACAAAAGCAGTAAGACCTCATTTTTTGAGACTGAATTTTATTTTCTGATACAATCTTCTTTGTTCCTATTTTTGATTTCTGGATTAACCTGGAGAGTCATTGTTGAAGAACCACTGGCGGAAGGAGGCTGAGTCCCTCCATCAGTGCCTCACTAGAAACATCCATATTGGACTATTAGATAACTGGGAAATAAACTGGTGTATTGCCACTAAGGTCTGGTGGTTTATTGTTACTGTAACTAGTGTTGCCTTAATTAATTCTATGCTAGAAGATACATTTCCATCCTGCACCTGTTCTCTTAGCAGATTTTTAAAAAATGTTTTCAGCTTAAAGACATGGTTTCCTATAGCTGTAATTTTTGTATGTCAGAGGAAATCAGAAAAATTTACCTTATATTTATAAAAGTTATTTCCACATAATCAACTAATAAGTTTTTTAAACTGAAATTAAGCTTCATTTAGGTCATGAAATGCTAATTTTATTTTCCATTAAAGCAAAATAAAGATGTATTTTGTTAGATGGCTCTTTGGTTATCTGTTTCTGTTCAATGGTTGCTTACTTAATTACTTGATCTTAGTTTCAAAACTGAAATGATATTTGAATGAAGTCTATCCAAATTTGAAAGTTATCATTGGGATGAATATGTTGTGTAGTCAACCAAGAACAGGGTTTGCCTAGTGAAGCTTGAGAAAGATTATTTTAGAACTAATACAATAAAGGAGTTTCAATACATCTGAACAATTTGTACTACACTCTCTTGAAACTGCTTCTCTGTTTCTTCAAATAGATATTTATCAAGCAATTTCCATGTATAAACTACCATGCTGGGCCCTGTAGGCAAAGAAAAGAAATATGATTCACTGTCTCATAGTCTCTGCTCACAGCCTCCAGGGTGTTAAATTGTGGAAGAAGGGATACTCAAATATGTTACATGAGATAGTGTATGATAAATGTCAAGAGTGCTAGAGCAGTAAGTAATGCAGAAAAATAATCCAGAGAAGGGATACGAAACCTGTAGCTGAGGTAATTAGAGGTTTAGCTTGTAAAAAGGGATGATTTAGTGTATTTGTAACAGGTTAAACAGCATACCCAAACTCTACGAAACAGGGTGAGATGGTTTATGGCAAAGTGTCTTTAGACCCCTTGATTCCAATCATGAGGTTGAGGCATTCTTACGAATTTTCCAGAGACATGATTCTGACATTGGATGACAAATCCATTATCCATAAAAAATAGAGATGTAGGGTTCCTACTACATATTGAACCTGAAATAAAATTATTTTGCACATTATAATGAAGACAATGATAAATTTAGATTTAGATTAGGAAAACTTATGGTGAGGTTTTGACTTCATAGGATAAGCTGAGGTAGTCACTTAATGTCTCTGAAACCCCAGTTTTTTATGTAAACTGGGGATAAATATTTCTACCTTTTTTTTTGAGATGGAGTCTCCCTCTGTTGCCAGACTGGAGTGCAGTGGCATGATCTCGGGTCACCGCAGCCTCTGCCTCCAGGGTTCAAGCAATTCTCCTGCCTCAGCCTCCTGATATTTCTACCCTTTTTATGTGAATAGTAGTTGTGAAAAGCACATAAGAAATGTGTAAGAAAGTGTTTTGTAGACTGTCAAATGCCATGAAAATGTAAAGGGGTAAAGGATGTATGGTGGATTAAAGAGGGACACAGATTTCTGACACTTAACTCATTAAAAGGTAGAATCTTTACCCTGTCCCTTGACTTCAGAAAGAGGGGCTCGTGACTGTTTGGAGTAATGGAACACAGTGGAAATGATGCTGTGGCAGCTTATTGGGTCATGCTTTAAGAGATTAGCAGGTTCTATGTGCTGTATTATAGGAATTTTTGCTCTTAAAACTGAGCAACCATGCTGTCAGGAAGCCCAAGAAGTTCATATGAGAGAAACTGAAGAGGTCCCAAACCAACTATCTCAGTGAAGTCCCAGCCAACAGCTATCACGAACTTGCCACTTATGTGACTGAACAGTGAATTATTAAGCCCTAGTCAAGCTACTTCAGCTTACATTCTGTGGAAAACAAATGTACTTCTCCTGTCATGCCCTGTGTAAATTGCAGATATGTCAGTAAAATAAATAACTGTTGCTGTTTTCAGCTATTAAATTTTGGGGTAGTTTGACACTCAGAAATGAGTTACTAGAACGTGATGTTTAGAAAATGAATTACTATATTATTTCAGAGTGTAATATAACTCACCATACATATTTTATTTGCTTCTACTATAATTTTTATGATATAGTTTGAGGTGTCTTCACAAGAAATATGTTCCAGAGGGAGGAAAAGACTCTTCAGCTAGTTCAGGCTTCTTATGAGCATCTCCCTCATTTAACTGTTACGATGGATCCAATAATACTTAAATTCTTTCATGGAGGAGCAGGATGAGATATAAAGCTTGTGGTAAGGTCTAGTAGAAAAAAATAACAACAGAGAGGCTGGAGAAAGTCATGACCTCTTCATCAGTATACTGATCTTCTTTTGAAAATAGCTCATTGTTTGCTACAGATACTTTGTAGAAATGGAACATCTGAATATGGAACATCAGACGGCCATGTGACCTGAGATGTGTAATGTATTTTTCACTGGATATTGTCTGATGTATCAAAAACAATTTTTTTCACCATTTCTTTAGGTGAATTTCTGCTAAAGCCAAATTCTCTCAAGTTGTATCTGTCTTAAAATATCTCTATTTTACCTTAATTTTGGAAGAATGATTTTATGGGGTACAGAATTCTAAATTGATAGTGTAATTCTTCTTTCAGCATCTTAAAGATGTCATGCCATTGTCAGTTAACTTCCATTGTTTCTGTTGAGAAGTCTGTCATATTCTTGTTTTTCTTTTTGTTCTAAATGTATTGTGTGTCTGTGTGTGTGTGTGTGTGTGTGTGAGAGTGTGTGTGTGGGGGGGGGTGTGCACATGCATATGCATGTGTGTGGTGGCTGCTTTTAAGATTTTCTTTTTATCTTTGGTTTCTTGAGGATTAACTTTGTATTAATGCTGTTCGAGCTTCACTACATATTTGGTTTTGGATCTGTGTGTTGATAACTTCCATCAATTTTGGATGCTTCTTGGCCAATGTCTCTTCAAATATTTCTTTGGCTCCATTTTATATCCGTTCTACTTTTAGAAATCCAATACACATATGCTGGCCATTTGATACAGTGCCACAAACTGGGGGGTTGGTTGCTTTTCTCAGTTCCTAAATTTTTTTTTCTTTTTTCATTTTAGTTTAGGTAATTCCAATTCATTTGTCTCTAAATTCACTTATCCTTTCTTTTACTTTTTCTAGTCTGCTATATAACAAATCAAATAAATTCTTCATTTATGCTATTGGGTTTTCAAATCCTAGAATTTTTCTTCATTTTTATGTTTCCAGTACTCTACTAAAATGAAATTTGGCACCTGTTTCTACATGTGAACCATGTTTTCCATTAATTTTTCTTTAAAAATATTTAACATATTTATATTTGATTTTTTATTTGCTAAGTCTAATATTGTGGTCACATTTGGGTCTACTTCAATGATTATTTATTGGATTGATTATGGGTCATATTACTCTGCTTGTTTTTATATCACACAATTTTTTATGCCAGAAATTGTGTGTAAAAGTACCATATTATATTATTTACACAAGGAAAAGAAATGTCTGTTCTTGTGACTGGCTGTAAGTGATTCAGCTAAAGCAATCTGATGTATAATTGAGCTGGGTCTGAGGTTTATTGTAGCTTTTGTTAGATCTGTTAATTCACTATATGTTTCAAATGTTTCATAGGCAGCATTATAACTAGTTTATCTGGGCTCTGTACAATTCTGAAAATGTCTTTATGTTTTACATCCCAGTGCCTATATTACCCAGATTTGGGGGTTCCTGTGGTGGTCTTTTGTCTCTTTAGCCCTGCTTCTGATTTTCTAAGCCTCACAAAATCTATTCACACTTTGCTGCTTTGCCCTTAGGTTTTGGCATGCTACTGTCTTGCAATCAAGTAAGGCTCTGGATGACTCGTGGCTGATATTTCTCAGTTCAACTATTGTGCCTCCAGCTTTTGGTTTCTGTGTAGTTGATCCACTTTACAGGAAATATCTTTCTACCTTCTTTCCCCATTCCCAGGCGTTGTAGAAGCACTGTTGTGCACTCATTAAGGGCCTGAGGTGCAGGAAGCTCTCTCTGCCCTCTTGCTCTGCTGCTATTCTTCTGCAAGCTACTGCATGTGTTCAGTGAAGGCCCTGTGAAATGAGAGTGGCAACTGGGTGTGGAAGTTCACTCTCACAGACCTCCTTGGAATCTCATACATCATGCCAGCCACACATAGCTATGAAACCTTATTAAAATTTTGGCTAGATTCTCCTTACCTCTGTCTATAGTGGGTTTGGTATTTCTCTTTACATGCCCACAGATTTTGGGTTCTTCTCTCATAGAAAGGGCTTTTCTATTTCTGGAATTTAATTTATTAAGATTTTGTTTTTATCTTTAGCAATCTAATGGAAAAGTAAAAGTAAAACCATAACTTTATAACTTCTCTGGCTTGTTTTCTTTGTTAGAGTGAGAATAATGGTCTCTTGACTTTATACATCCTAACCAGAAGCTCTCATATCTTTATAATACATTTCCTTTCTCCTTTAGCTTTTCAGAGTTATTTTTGACGTTTGCAAACAATGACGAGTACTGATATTATTCATCATGTATTAATAAACAAAGATGTGTAACTTAATCACATAAATTGAATTATAAAAATTTTAATTTCATGAAACATTCAAATAATTATTTTAGGCAATTACTGTAACTAAACAATATGAATATGACTGGATGCCTCTTCCAGATCTTAAATCTTTTGATTCAAGTAAAATCTATTACTTTTGCTCTGTTCTGAAGCATATTTTTAAAAAATTACAACTGAAACACCCTTCTTCATAAATACATGCAAATAGTCTTTTTACATAGCTTCATACTTAGCAACTATTTAATTTATTATATATTAGTATGTATTATATATAATATTTTATATACACATATATATTTATGCCTTTAGTCTTTTTTGTTTGTTTGTTTCTCTTCTAGAACTTCTACCATTTCCTAAACTCTATGACTATAGGAAGATCAAAATAAGGCATTATGTTTAAGGGAGGGAGTGCATGCAAGAGAGAGCAGGCACAATAAATTTAATAATTTTATTTTCTTTTGTAAAATTGCTACCATTTCTTCCAAGGATCAATGAATATTCCACAGAAGAGTGCCATTACTTTAAGTTAACATGTATTGCTCTTGTGTATAGATGCTTAATCCTCTATTGTGTTGATGGTTCTTATTGATAAGATTTGCTGCTCTTACATTAAAGGAAAACATGTAAATGTTATCAAAATACTTATGGTCTATAGAGTAATTTCACTGATTGAAAGTGGCTTATTTGTGGCTGTAACAGAAAAATTAACTGTGAACAAATAACATTTGTTCTGGTGCCTTTATTTATGCAAGAAATACCAATTATTCTGGATTAGGAGTTAGTCATAAAATAGTACTACGCAGTGGGTAGAAGAGTCACATACATGTGCATAAACAAGACACATATGTTCTGTTGGATAGTACAAACACAGCTGGACATCTTAGTTGTAATAATGTGACTCGAAATTTTTCTAACACAAAAGTGGAATGGATTGGTTAGTGCTGGTCATGCTGAGATCAACAGATCTATCTTATTTTCTTCATATGTAAAATCTTATTCAATCATAGGTAAAATGGCTATACAAAATAACACAAGAGCTCTAATAAAGTCTATGCTATTCATTGCTTTTTGATATGAGCTGCTTTATATTCTGATTATGTTGCTGCTATAAAATGAACAAAGAGTAACATGAAATTTGATAAAGACAAGAAAACTTTTATTAAACTTTTACAACAGTGAGATAAATTATTCATGCAATTGCATGAATAATGGTATCCATGCTGATTAAATCAGCTAAGAGGAAGCAAAATATTCACGTGCATGGCATGAGTTCCATTTTCAAACAGTTCTGAAATGAAAATGCAATATAAAACAACACAGTAGTTGGTCCCCCAAAAATGGAAAGAAAAAAATGTGGAGTACAGTATTAATTCAAAAGAGGGGAAAAGTTTAAAGCACTTGCACTTCTGAAATCCACTAGCCAGAAGGAATGTTCAAAGACAGAAAAAATAATCCACAACTTCAAAGGAGTTTAATGAAAGAGAAATAGCAAAGATGATGAGGGTGCAAGAGGGACAGACCTAGGGCTTAGAGGAGAGAGAGAATGAGTATTTATCCAATGAACCATTCATAGCCTATTCTATCTGAGACTTGAATAAAATAGGATTCTCTCCAAATTAAGCTGTTGGGCACATGCCAGCATTTTGGGATGATCTGAGAAAGGAGCTGCTGTTGGTAACAAATGAG
The DNA here is from genome assembly GCA_036589455.1 of Ateles fusciceps. Classification (NCBI taxonomy): domain Eukaryota; kingdom Metazoa; phylum Chordata; class Mammalia; order Primates; family Atelidae; genus Ateles; species Ateles fusciceps. The sequence goes on along the minus strand of JAZHEH010002597.1, from coordinate 13,793,784 downwards.
GTGTCTTCTACATCTCCCCTGCCACATGTTTTGAAATTTGTGACTATCACTTGTCCTTTCATCAAAATGTTAGCAAAAGGAAAGTGTCAGAGTTCATACTTCTCTTTCCACATCACTGAGCACATGAAATGGAGGAGAAAACCCTTGCCACCCACAGAATTCCAAAGAGCTGAGTGCATGCTGCAGAACACACTGGAAAAGTAGGAGGAGAGGAAAAATAGCTCATAAATCAACCCAGTAGAGAAGCAGGGAGGAAAAAGAGGCATGAGGGGAAAAAGACTCACCAAAATGGTAAAATTCCTTACCGGTGATGATGCACAAATCCACCCTCAGAAGGCAGGGTGCTTTTCACTACTGAGTGGTCTATCTGATTAGAGCGATTGGCATATACATGTAGGGACGACTGGAGACCCCTAGTGTCTATGGGACTCGCCGCCAACCTTCAGCCTTACTGTCTGCTCGCAGCCCTGTCCATTCTGATTGGGTGGTTCAGCTGTCCTGATTGGTCATTGCCACTGCCCTGCTACCTGTTCCTTACAACTATCACCTCTGTTCTTAGTCCAAGCTGCAGAGAGCCCTAAAGCATTCTCTCACCACTGAGGGTACCTCTCCAGTTTCTCCCTGTGGTCCTCCTCTGTTGCCGTGTCCTCCTCCCTCTTCATTTGCCTTCTCTTCTGACTAGATGTTCGATTTCCTGGAGGCATCTGCCAGTCTCTGGGGCCTCTTAGGCCTCAAGAGTAAAGACAGAAAGGTAATCCAAGAACATGCAGTTGAGCTCTGTTGCTCCTTAGGAGAGATATAGTGTAATGTATACTTATTTTAGTCTTACCTTAACTTTCTTTTGAAAAAAGCCATCTGTTGTCACCCAAGTGCCTCTCGTTTCTCTGGTTTCCAAGGCTCCCCCTTTCTTTTGATAGTAACAGCCGAGTTCCCAACCTGCCTGACTGTAGAAATTCTAAGGCTGTTCCCCAACATTTCTGGGCATACCTAGTGAGCGTCTAAATGCTGCATAAAGCTTCTCTGGCTTCCACTTCTTTCTTGTTACCAGAGAATACCACTCTAAGGCCACATCCCACCAATTATCTCATTAGTCTTTTTCAAGCTGCAGCCACTATGCCTTTATTTCCCAAACACAAAGATATCATGTTTGACAAAGTAAATAAAGACTTGTAAGATATGACAGGAGATTTATAATACAGAAGGGAACACCATTTATTAAAAGTTCATATAAATTTAAGGGGTGCAAGTGTACCTTAATATATTGTGTAGTGGTGAAGTCAAGGCTTTTAGTGTATCTACCACTAGAATAATGTACATTGTTCCCATTAAGTAATTTCTCATCACCCACTCCCCTTTCACCCTCCCCACCCTTCCTAGTCTCCCATGCCTATCATTCCACATTCTATGTCCAATGTAAACAGTATTTAGCTCCCACTTAGAAGTGAGAACATGTAGTATTGGCTTTTTGTTTCTGAGTTGGAAAAAAAAGTTTAACCTATCACTGTCGGAGTCTATATTATTTTTCAAAGGACCCCTTTGGTCTCTCCTTCTTGTCCCTGACAGTTACCACAGTGTGGTGCCCAACTGTGGTCCATAGTTTCTTTCTTAGATCCTTTCCTCCAAGAACATAGAGCCTCAACCCCCTATATTTGGGGTTATAAAAAGGAAACATTATTGGATATTATAATGGTCCTAGAAGTGTTATTCTATCCTCCTAAAAGGCAACCCTTGCTTGAAAACAAAACCGGAATACAGAATGTATAAATTCCATTCAAAAGTATGGCATTTGAATGTTTCACCAGTCAGAACTTTCTCAAGGACTAATGGCTAAGTAAATTCATTATCATACATATGCATGACTTTAAAAGGTCCAGCAGAATGGTTTCTCTCACACAAAGCAAGAGTCTGCACTAAAGACAAATTTTAGCTCAACCCTTAGAGCCTCAGAAAGTTGGGAAATCTTTAGATCCAGTTTCGAGGACACCGCCTTTTATATGTAATGGATTTTTAAGTGATGGTACTGCTGAAGAGAAGATGAGAATGCCTCAGTTAAATAAAGAACTTATAACATAATGCTGAAACAGAATTATTTAGAGGCTAGTGATCCCATTTCTTTCTTTTTTTTTTTTTTTTTGAGATGGAGTCTCTCTCTGTTACCCAGGCTGGAGTGCAGTGGCACGATCTCAGCTCACTGCAACCTCCTCCTCCCAGGTTCCAGTGATTCCCTGCCTCAGCCTCCTGAATAGCTGGGTTTAGAGGCACATGCCACCATGCCTGGCTGATTTTTGTATTTTTAGTAGTTATGGGGTTTTGCCATGTTGGTTAGGCTGATCTTGAACTCCTGACCTCAAGTGATCTGCTCGCCTCAGCCTCCCAAAGTGCTGGGATTATAGGCATGAACCACTGTGCCAGGCCCTATTTCTTCTTATACACCAAATTCTGCTGCCACTAGTGGTGACTCTGTTATGTAATGGTGCTCCCTCTAAGAAAGAGAATGACCCCTCTCAAATTATGGAGCTGAACCAGACTTTCCTTCTGTCATGTTATCATGTTGAATATAGTGAGTGTGATAAATTAAACAATTAATATTTCTTCAATCCTACATACACCAGGCATTGTTCTGGGAGTTCAGGATAAAAAGATAATGAAAGTGTGGTCACTATCTTTAAATTGCTTCTAGTCCAATAGGAAAAACAGACTTAGAGGTACATAGTATCAGTAGTGAAAATGTATATGGGGTATAATGAGTACATTGTCAGTTCTGGGAGGGATGAGGAGAGGAACAGAGGAAGAAAGTTCTTTATCAAGTAGGTCATGTTTGAGTCCTGATAGTAAGTGGTGCTTTCTAGGCAGACAATGTTAGGGGTGTTGGGGGTGCATTTTCAGATGTGTCTGCAGTGAAGTGTGTGACGAAGCATGCATGTGAACTCTTGAATAATTTTATCAGACAACCTTCAGCTTTCTCCTCTTACTGGGACTTTCCCATTGTAACTTGCTGTTTCTAACGTAATATAACATGATAGGATTTGGAGATGATACCTTGTTAAAACCAAACAGAATCAGCTTTAGGGTTCAGAATGACACATTTCTGCAGCAGGTGAAGGGATTCCCACAATTTTCCCATCCCATATGCAACTCTTCATTGTATTATACATGCTACTCTCCCTAAATGCTAATGATAAAACCATCAAATTCATGACCAAGATGGGAGAAAATGAAGATTGGTTAATTATGTCAGTAACAGATGTATATTTACTCAGGAAAGCCATGATTGAACTAAATTATGAGACCTGTCTGTTACACTGCACAATATAGAATCAAGTTACTGATTTCAGAATTTATAACATGTACTGTTTTTCCATGTGAACTTATTCGTAGAAGGGAAAATTTTTGATACGCTGTCCCAGTATAAATTTATCAATGTTCCACAGCTTGAAATATATTTCTACTATGTAAATAAAATTTATGAAGGATGTGATGTAATTATTATGCATTGCATGCCTACATCTAAACATCTCATGTACCTCATAAGTGTATACAACTACTATATACTTATAAAAATAAAAATTAAAAATTAAAAAATTATGAAGAATAAAAACTAGGTGAAATGTATCTAATATATTAAAGTTCAAATGTCCCTTGTCCTATGGTAGAGGTCTGTAGAAAATTCTAGAATTTGCAGGGGCTGTATCCTTCGCTGTATGTAAGTGTGCTAGTTTCTATTATGCTCTCATCAGTAAAGAAGTGGGTTTTGACTCACACCTAGACTATGTATAAACTGAATTTTCTTAGTGTCCATCTCTCTGCAGTAAGTACATTTTTAGATAGAAATACATCTGCATCAAATTGTGATTAAGGTAAAAAGCTGTAGAAAGCAGTGAAGAAAAAGGTTGCTCCCTTTACAATTAACCAGTTACAATATATTGAGTAGCTTTTATATGCTCAGTACTTTGCTAGACTCTTTGAGAGATGAAAGAGAAAAATTGGTCAAATAATAGGCCATTTTTTTATCCACATCCCTTTTCTGAGTTCCCATATATTTCAGTAAAAATCAAATGCTAGGGGGCCCTGCACAAGTCGCGCTCTAACCCATGTCTCAGTGTGACCCCATTTCTTCTGCTTTTCCTCTAGCTTAGGGCATTTTAGCCATACTGAACCCCTTGCTTTCCTTGAACATGAGAACATTCTTCTGCTGCAGAGGGTCATGATGCTGGTCTCCCCATCTCCAGGCTCTTTCCTCTGATATCCTCATGGCTTACCTCTTTGGGTCCTATCTCAAATGTCGTCTTAGTAAAGGCTCCCGCACACGGTATTTAAAATTTCAACATAGCACCCCACCCCCATTATTCTGCACTTCTTTCTTCATCCCCTGCTTCAAATTTCTTCATTGCCCTTATCACTATCTATCATCCTAGTATTTTTTCTCTTTTGTTTATTGACTCTCCCTAAAACATAGCACAAAAATCTTTTAATATTTATTCCTATTGCTGCATGCCCAGAGCCTAGAACAGTACTTGGTACATTGTAGGAGCTCAACAGATTGTTAATTCAATGGATAAACTTAGTTGCTACTCTTAAGACGTATGGTACAAGACCTAAAATTGAGGCTCAATATTATGTGCTGCCTTGACCTCTGGTAAAATTGAAAGGATCTCAAATGGTCTAAGCAGTTTCCCTCCCGACTCTAGCTCCTGTGGATATGGTCCCCCCTCGTCAAACAACCCGCCTTATCAGTCTGGATGCATTTCCTGCTTATTCTTGATTACTGGGTTCCAGTTGTGGAATTCTTCAACAAAACCACTCACATACTCTCATGGGAGCTGGGGGCACCTCATCCTCTTGATACTACAAAGCCTGCCTCCCACAATCCTTGTCATTCTCTCTGTTCCTGAGCACAGGCTCCATGTGGCCCTGTGTAGCATGATGTCCCTCTCCCCTAGTCTGTGAGTATATGTGACTAATACACTGCTGTTGATCTCACTTGTCCAGTATGAAGTATTACGTGTCTGGCCATTCCCATAACACTATAGAGAAATCCTTTCCTCACCAATGGAGTGAATAGGGGGCAATTTTAAAATGAGGAATTGCAACATAGTATATGAGGCAAGATATATGCAAGAATCAATAATATAATTAGGAACGTCCAAGCAAGTGGTAAATTATATGATACTAACTAAAAGTACCATGTAAGTTCAGAAATGTTTGTATACATAAGTAATTTTAGTTTAGTGAACACAATATTTAATGAAAAAAGTTTAAAGACTTTGAAATGGGAATAAAAAAGATTAGCAAGTGTTCTATTTAGTGCATTCTTCTGGGTTAGCTCTGCCTTCCACTGTCTTTGGACTACTTTACAACTCAGAAAGTTGTAGAAAACTGGTAAAAATGCATATTACTCTTGTCCACAGAAATGAAAATTAATTATATCTGCTAAAATGCAATCAACTATTGCCCTGTGAACAGATCCGCTTTGCATCTGTTTGTTATTTCACTTCAGAGTTCCTTACTGCATATATATATGTGTATATATATGTGTGTGTGTACATTATATATATATTTCCTTGGGATTCTTCATTGAACCAGTTGTAACATTTTCCTCATTAATTGGTAAGTGAAATAAAGTCTGTGACACATGTTCATTTTATATTTTTATGAGTCATTATTTTATTCTTTAAGCAATCATCCTTTAACAATGCCATTTCTACTAAAACATGAAAAATAGTGTATACTGTTCTATCCTTACTCTTGTGATTAGCCAGAGAACACTTAACATTTTGAACAATATGGTAAATTATAATGAAATTAAACATGGGATATTATGATTATGTCTACCTGAAAGCAAACATCTGGATGAAACATGAAAATTTCAGGCAGCCAAAATTCAGATGGCTGGATCTGAGCAGATGAAACATCTGGATTTTGTGAATTGATTAATTTCCATCCGGCTTTTCTATTTTGGCTTTATTTAGACATAGCTTTTATCCTGACCCCAAACTTTTTCTTGGCATTATGCAAACAGCATTCTCTGTTGTGTAGAAAGAATTTGTATTTATTTTATTTTCTACCTTTCTTCATGCCTCCATATGGCATACAATATAATAGGCTATATTTTTACTTATTACTTAAAACTATTGTTTGAAGCCATCAATAAGGACAAAAGAAAATAAAGACTAGTTTGTATTTCATTTATTTTTATGTAATTGTGTGGGTTCCCCTTATATAAGAACTGTTTCTGCTACATATTCCTCTATACATATACAAATAAAAAATGTATTTTGTTTTTAGTGTCACATTCTTGCAAAGAGAAAAGTAAGGAAAAAACCTGAAAAACATTGAAGACTTATGACACGCTTTAAAAAAATACCTGGATACATCACACAAACTTAAGACCATGACTATGGAGGAAGGTAATGACCCAAAAGTGCACCTGGACCTGAAAGTACAATGGTGCATTCATTTTAGTTCCTTGAGTATTGATTTTAAGTAGTCAAAGCCAAACTGTAAAATCTATGACTTTCATTTTTATTTTCTATTACAGATTTACCACTTGGCAACTCTTACAACAACAGGAAAAACAACAACCAGAGAGTGCAAGAAGAGCTAGCGCAGTGAGTTGTCCCAGTTTATATTCAGTTCCAGTTTATATTCAGTTTTGTCAATTTGACCTTCACAGGTCTGTAATTACGGTAATCACAGACTACTGAACATGCTAACAATCAAAGCATCCGAATTTGAACAGTTCAACAATAGCCTTTTTAATAGGGGTAAAATCGTGCCAGAAAGACTGGAAGTCTGCTTCAGCCTTTTCTGAAGACGCTGGATAATGGGGAACAGGTATCAAACAACTCATCTCTTAAAAATATGCTGCACAGAGAGATTGACTCCAGCTGTTACTGGTAGAACCACTACATGGCTACAAAGAGGATTGCCTTCATCCCTTTGTAGCTCTGATTCTTCCTAATGTTGCCCAATGATGTAGACAAAGTATTATTTCCTTTTAAGACCTTCACTTTGAACACCCAACAGTGACTATGACATTTTTAAAGGTCAAAAAAAAAAAATTAGCAAAATAGGTAGGAATGAGTTCAGCCAATACGCATTTCTGGTATTAGGAACTTTTTCTCCCTGAGTTAGACGGAGAACCTTACTGATTTGCAAACTTCTTAACTTCATGCTTTCCCTCTCTCTCTCTCTCTCTCTCTCTTTTAAATTTCTTCTAGTTGCTGCAGATTTACTCGGAATTATCTACGATATCTTTCTCAGTACTCTCTGGACAAAAATAGACATTTATAAGGCTCTGGTTAAGATTAGGAGAATAATCTTTGGTTATGAAACAGTGTTTGTGGTTCATGTTGTTGTTGTTATTATATTTGTTAACTGGTTCTTATATGAATTACAATCTATTAATCTGTACTTGTAACAATCTTAGAATGTCTGGGCTCAAAAGAAATTAGAAACCATCTAGCTTATATCTGTAATTATTTTTTTCCTTTTTGCCTAAGGATATTTTTAAACAAATTAAATCAGTGTATAAAAACAGGTAAAAGCAAAGCTTCTCTGAGCCCAGATGTCTAGATTCTCATCTGCTAAGAGTCTGTTTTATCAATGGCCCCTACCTTGTGACAGGCATAACAGAACTCCAAACTCCATGGAACCTAGCTCTAAAGCCTATGATTTAATCCAAGCTTTCAATGGTTGGGGAGATAAAGTGACTTAGCCACGGTCACTCCTAACTTCTGGATTCACATTTCTCTGACCTGCTGAGTCAACCAGAAATGAGCACCAAAACTATTTTAGCAAGCACTTACTTATTACTCTGTAACATTTGTCCACCAGCTTACCCTGGCTATTCTACTCCCAATCAAGTACTTTCTCAATGACTTTGGCTATAGTGGCAGCAGGACTAGTCAAATCAATACTGTGGGGGTAGTGCCCACCTTCCAGAACCAGCTTTGGTTATAAAAGGGAGGGGATGATCATAGGATTCATGGCACTAAAAATGAGAACCATTTTTCACTGAGGGTAAGCAGTGCACACACACTGTGGAATGCGTGTCTACGTTCAGAAATAACCTCCTGACAGTCCGACCTCTCTCACTGCCAGAGTGCAGTGTGTGGGGGGGGGCAAATGAGAACGTTGCAAATTTTATATCTCCACTGTCTTTGTCTGAAGGTGTGGAAAATTATGCTGCTTGCCTGGGCAGCTCAGATTGTCTTTGAAAAACACTCTCATAAGCACTGTAGAAAGTGGTTAGATAGTGAACTCACTGGAGATCCTTATACTATTATTAAGATTCACCTCTTATTCACTATCAAGGAAGATAATGATTGGGGCCACTTGAATATGAAGCCTCTATGATGGACTACTTCTGAGTCCAGAAGAACCATTAAACTAGGAGCAGGTTAGGGTAAATTGTCACAACAAAGTCAATGTCACAACAAACAGACAGGTAGTGGAAAGAAGAACTAATGTTCACTGAGCAGCTACTATGCAACACTCACCCTTCTAATATATTTCCTCTACTAGTTCTGCAATTCCCCAAGTACTTGTGATCCTGAGTTAAGGCTTTAAAAATCACAATTAAATGCAAATATTATCGAAGCACCTTATTGCATCCAGCCCAGCTTAGTTAAATGGCACCAATCTCCACCCAGTTGCTGAAGCCAAAAATCTTAGAGTTATCCTTGATTCCCTCATCCATTAATGTAATTTATCATTAAGATGCGTCAAATCCACCTTAAAACATCCCATATCTGCCTTCTTGTCTCCATCGTCGTGACCTCTCACCTGGGTTGCTATGGTACCTTTCTACTTAGTCCATTTGCTTAACACACTTTATGAATACTTATAATAACCCAATATGAAAGCCACGATTACAGCCCTGTGAAACACAAATGTCAGGAGCACAGAGGATCGGGATCACAGACCTACAGCTAGCTGGGTGCTAGGTCTGTCTGGCAACACTCACTGCAGAGTCACTTCACATACTTCATAGAATTTTGAGAGAAGTTAAGTAATGTTAATTATTTTGAAATTCACGATTCACAGACTATAAAGAGAGATAGAGTTCGTAAGACAGCCTTGTCTATTTTCCTCAAAACACTACAATTTAATCAAAGGCAAAAAAAAAAATACCACTTTAAGGTCCCAGCTTGCTAATATATTGTTAAATAAATTACCACCTTTGAGGACTAAGCCAAATGTGCAATTTGTAAGCCAAATGTATCACTTTTTTTCCAGGATGAGTGGGTCAAAATACATCGGTAGTTAGAACAAATGAAAACTTTAGTGTTTCTAAAATACAACTGAGTAAATTTCCCCCAAATTAAGTTATATTATTTATTTTGAGTAAGTAAAAACTTTAGCTATCAAACAAACTTTTTCTATATGCATCTAGTAGCTAATGTTTCCAAAGGAAGGAAAAAGTTATCAATATTGTATGAAATGTTTTGCTCTGACACTCTGATATTCTGAAGTCCTTATACTAATCAGTACTTGGTACTGCTCTATTTATGTCTGTTGTCTCACAGTGGTAGAAAAGTGGCCTGTAGGAATGAAGAAAACTGATGTACAAAGCGAGGAAGGAAATTTTAAATACAAAGCAATTTCACTAATAAAATGCTCAAGCAGTCTAGAGTAATTTGGGTACTTGGTGAATCATTGCTTAGCAATTCATGAACACTGTGGGTGCTTGGAATTCAATTCCATTGTCCTCTATCTGAATTGCTTTGAAAAAAGGTCACATGAGAAGGAAAGGAAGTTTTGACTTTCACATGCCTGTTATTGCTAAGGAAACCACTTCCTCAGTATTCACATATTCAGCATGTCTCTAGTTTTGGCTTTCATACAAATTACATCTTGGTATTGCATTAAGAAACAAACAAGGGTGGAGAATATTTTAAAAACTCAACTCAACTATGACATGTTCACAGAACAAAAGAGGAGCCCTTTCAAACGCCCTTTCTTTTCTGAAGTTCTCTAGGTATGCCTGGATGGAGCCTCTAAGACCTAACAGGATGTCTGAGATTAGAGGGAAGTGGCCTGTGATCTGTCAGTAAACAAATAAAAAGCTAATACAGCTTTGTTGTATTTTCTGATTGGCATGGAACTGAACTATCTCCTACTTGTAGTTGCAGACAAAGAAACAGGAGACAAATTACCATGTTCTAGGACTTTGTGTTCCTTTCCAATTCCAACTGCAATAAGAAATAAAACTGGTTAGGCTTCCAGTGTGTAGATTATATAACGTGTCTCCTCTCTTTATGGTTTCATCTTGTTTTGTTTTTAATCTTTTAAAGAGAAAAATGAATAAAATGAAGGGATATTTTAGAATGATTAGGTCCATCAATGGGCCTTATTGCAAGTACAGCTGAACTCTGAAGGGGCTCTTTTGGTTCAAGAATATCTTTACTATTTGATAGTTTCGTTGCTTTTATTTATAGTTCTATTTTTGACCCAAATATAAAGATCTTGTGTAAGCTACCTCTTTATCCATTGTAGAAATGCAACTATTTTCAATCCTTCCTGCTGCTAAGAATAATAATGAGAACCCAGAAGATCACAATTCTGACATATCTGGGATCTATCTGCCTGAATAGTCTGGTTCTCTCTCCCAGCATTAGGATTTATGGCTCATCTTTTGCCTTTTTGTTTTCAAACTTGTTCATGAATCATAGGTTCAGAACAAAACTGCACTGTTCTTAAGAGCAACCTGCAAACAACTATTCTATGGTGAACTTGTAACAGAAGAGTTCTCATTTGTTACTACATGGTGGCAACTGTGAAAGAGGCAACTCTTAGTTATAATAAAGCTAGAAGGCATAGGACTAGCTGAATATTTGGGAAATTTTATACTAACAGAGTTAATATCAAGTGGACACCTAAAACATTTAAAATGCATTGCCTTGAAAATCATTAATTTAATTTTTATTTTAGTATACAAGAAAGGAATATATTTATAGATTCATAGAGGAAACACAGAAAGAAACTTAGTTATTAACTTATTGATGATCGTCTATGCATACTCCCCAGAAGTTGCACCAAAACACTCTATTTCTGGGTTGAGTTTATGAAAAAATTGTAACCACTATTGTGCATCTTGGTTTCAATAAGGATTAGGATGATGATGATCATGATGATGATAATGATGATGATGATATTTCTGTAATAATAATAGTAAAAATGGCTAACGTATATTGAGAATTCACTAAGAACTAGTTATTGGGGTAAGCATTTTACATATATCATCTCATTTAATCCTCACAACAACCTTGTGAGATTAGTACTATTATCCCTGATCTTCATGTGAAGAACTGAGGCTCAGAGAGGTTACGTAAATGTTTAAGTTCATTCATCTAGTAAGCAACAATTTGAAAACTGGTGGTCTCTCCCCAGAATCTGACTTCTTAATCGTTGGGTGTCTGTAAAGAGAAGGCTTTTCACATAGACTAATTTGAGATGCCAAAAGGTTAAAGGAAGGAAAGGACCCAGGCAGCTCAGCTCCACAGGAAGGCTCAGAACCACCCCTTCCTGTTTCAGCAAGTGCATGTGTATTGCTTGTGTGTGATTCTTTTGAACTTAAAGAGGCAGATACCACAGTCCTTTGGATAGGGAAGTGGTTATCCTCAGCATCATTCATCCAAGAAAGGGGAGGCCTTGTGTAAGAGAAAGAGGGAGCATTTGAACACCAGACTAGATGAAAGGAGAGGTCTTGGCCTGAGTGTTTGGACAGTGGATGTGCTAAGATAACAGTGACTCCCAACACCCCACTATCTCTGCCTCCTGGGGAGCGATAAGGAACTTAAAAGATATCTGCAGCGGACAGAAAGTTAAGGGCAAGTTATGTCTTGGTAAACTAAAAAAATTGAGTTTCATGGTACGTCTTACATCTGTTTCATATTTAAATGTTTATGCTGTGTCAAAGACATGCTCAAAGATACCAAAGGAAAAGTCATGTTTGGATCAAGTATTCAAGGAAAATCAGGATTTCCCCTTTCTTCTTGCTCCTTGGGCCAAAGAGAAGATTTTGCCAAGTAGAGGGGTGAGTCTAGTAGGAAAATGTCATATCACCTCATGCCATTGAGGAGATCCAGCTTTCATTGCCAAATTGAGAAAAATCAGTTTTTCTTTCTTTTCTTTTTTTTTTTTTTAAGGAAGGAAGCCTTCTTGCCGCAGCATTTTAAAACTATTTCTGCAATCTCCTAAATATTCATGTTCCTGCATTAAGACATTAAAGGCCACAATTAAATGCAAATGTTATCAAAACACCTTAGTTGACATTTAGCCCAGCTCAGTTAAATGGCATTGATCTCCACCCAGTAGCTAAAGCCAAAGTCTTAGAGTTATTCTTGATTCCCTCATATTTGCATGCAATTTGTCATTACGAGGTGTCAAATCCACCTTAAAACGTCCCAAATCTGCCCTCTTTTCTCCATCATCCCTACATCTTACCTGGGCTGCTGCGGTTCCTTTCTCCTGGGTCCATTTCCTTCCACACTTGCCCCCTCTTAATTCATTCTCCACACTTCAGTTAGGGTGAGCTTTTTACAACTTAATGAAATCACATCCCTCTGGTGCTCAAAATCCTCTAGTGGCTTCCCATTTAGAATAAATCCCAAACTCCTTACCCTAACTTGTAAAGCCTTCTATGATCTGGACCTGCCTGTTCTTCAAAAGGCTTCTATTACTTGCCCTTTCAACCAGCATACTCTACTGTGGACTATGGACTATTGAAATGTGCCAAGCTCATTCCTGTGGTAGCGCATTCTGCACAAGTTGTTTTCCCTCCCTAGATTTTCTTTCTCCTTGCCTTCACATGGCTGTTCCCTTTTTGTTCAGATTTTAGTTTTACTGTTAGCTCTTCAGAGAAGACCCCTTCGGCCTCCCCACTAAAGTGGCTGACTCATTCATGTCATCATCTGTTCCTCCTGCTAAAAGGGGCTTTATGAGAGTGGGGGCTACATCTGTCTTGTTCACACTAGTATACTTGAGGCTGAGAAATGTGCTGCCACATTGGAAGATTTCTCTGAGTACCAGTGAAAGGAGAAACACGCACTTATTATTAGCCATTATGATTCAGATCAATTCACATTATAGCCAATGAGGAATAGAATAGGGAAGTTTTTTATTGGTCATGAGGAGGATGGAGACAATAATCAAATTGCATTTGTTTCACAATTAACATAGGTAGACTTTAAAAATGACAGTAAAGATATTGATATTCAGGATTCTAAAGCTATCGTTTCCACTCCAGCAGTGGCTACTACATAGTCTAAATTACAGGTGCTAATTTACTCTCTACATGTACCACTCAGGATTGGCTAGAATAGCATGGTGGCAACAAGTAGCCCCCAAACTTCTCAGGGACTTAAAGAGTTGAAGTTTATTTCTTGCTAATGATATATATTCATTACTTCCGCGTATTGTGGACCCTCAGTGACCCAATCAGATGGAGGAGCTACTATCCTGAACTTGTGTGTGGCTGTGCCAAAAGGAAGGGAAGAGAGTGTGCCATAAATATCACCCATCTTGCCTCTGCTCACATTTTATTTGCCAGAGCAAGTCATGTCACCAGGTAAATTCAGTTGGGTGGGGAAATGCAGAACAGCATTAATGACTACCACTGGACATCTGTCTGGCTAACAAACATAAAGTTTTCTTTTCTTCCTTCGTAATATGTACATTTACTGCCTCCCAGAGGCAGAACACACTAAAGTACCGCTCAGTCACAGCACCATGCAGGTCCAGTGTGGTTCCTTATGACCCAGAGATCTACGAGCTATAAGACAAGTTACCTGTCTCTTATACACCTAATATGCAATGGCAAAAGCAAGAGCATGATAACTTCACAAACACTCCCATTCAGAAAGGGAAGGGAAGGGAAGGGAAATGCAAAGGAATCACTGATCCATAGAAACTAGAAGAACCTGCGGGGCAGAAGGGATGGTCCCCAGGTGATGGGAAATATTGCTTGATTAGGCTCCAAGTCTTCAACTCGGGAGAGATGAGCAGCTTTCCTACATTTGGCCTACAGAAGATTGGGGCCTCCAGGATCATTTTAAGTCTCACACAGTCACTTTGTCAGTCCAGGCTTCCTTCTTTTTTGCCAGTGTGTCTTTTTAAAATATTGAATAAGTTTTTGTGTTGGTTATTCTGTTTGCCCCATTAAAAATATTCCCTTCTCTGTCTTATTCTGTGTCCCAGGAGCTGACCTCTATGGACTGCAGTATCCAGACTTCCTTCTACTCTGGATTTTTGTTGATTGGGCAAGTGGGAGGCAAGGGTAGGAAATTGGAGGGCAAGATTTAAGAGAGAGAGAGGTTCCAGTATTTATCCCTATCCTGACACTCCCTCAACCTTGTCACAATCCTGGCAGTGGCTGCCTTGCTCAGCTGCTCTCAGCTCCCATCTAAGGCCTTTCTTCCATGGCTCTGGACCTCACCATCTTCCTGCCACACAGTGCTGTCCCTTTATCCTTGAGGCCTAAGGGTGGCAAAGGTTTCCTGTGTTTGCTAGTTCCTGAGAACCTCCTCATTCCTAATTGGTACCTTACCTCTCATATACTTCTGTAGACTGCCTCTTTATTACATTTCCTTCAGTTACATAATTTGTGTATGCCATCTACTTCCTGCCAAACTGACAAATGCAGCTTCATTTCTATTTGATTCAAACAGCTAGATGTGTCAATGGCCACCCAAAGGTCTTTTCTTGACATATTTCTTAGATGTACTATATTCCTATTCTTCCTTGCTCCTATGCCTCTCTCCCCCTTCTTGACTTACTTTTGAAACCTTTGATGTCTGTGATAACTGGTCCAGCTGAAAGCATTTACTGGTTTTGTGAAAGCATTTAATTTTTGCAGATGCTTGCCTTCTTACTGTGTCCTTACATGGTCTTTCCTCTGTGTATGTATTTCTAGTGTATCAGGGTTCTCCAGAGAAACAGAACCCATAGGAAATCTATCTGTCTATCTATCTATCTATCTATCTATCTATCTATCTATGTATTTATCGATCACACAGAACTGGCTCACATGATTATGGAGACTGAGAAGTCCACAATCTGCCATCTACAAGCTGAAGACCCAGATAAGTGGGTGATACAATTCAATCTGAGTCCAAAGGCCTGAGAACCTGGGGGAGTCAATGATGCAAATCCCAGTCCTAGGGCAGAAGATAAGATAGGATATCTCAGCTCAAGCAGAGAGTCAGGAAAAATGGGGTGAATTTCCCTTTCCTCTGCTTTTTGTTGTATTCAGGCCCACAACACGTAGAATGACATCCAGCCACATTGGGAGGGCAATCAACTTTGCTTACTTCACTGATTCCAGTGTTAATCTCATTGAGAAAATACCCTCCCAGACACACTCAGAAATAATGTTCAATATGGTCACCCAGTGGGCCACTCAAATTGGTACACAGAGTAACTCTCACACCCAGTGATTCTCTCTCCTTATGAGAACTAGATTGTATTAGGGCCCCACCCTAACACCTTCTTTTAACTTCATCACCTAAAAATTTTTTTTGATGCTTTTATTGTTTTTATATTAAAACATAACATAGCTGGGTGCCTGCGTGTCTCACTGGGGGCTAGCATTTTATTGCCATCTTCTCCCACAAGTTCCAAGTCCACTCACCTCAATCCCTGTCTTCGGTGGCAGTATTGCTACTATTACACTTCAGGTCACTTTCTGCAGCCACCACTGTAGCCCAAGGTAAAGATAAAAATGTACCTGAGATTCACAGCCTCTGAATATGTAGGACCACAATTCCTATTCACATATGTACACTGAATGTAAAGAAAACAAAACAAAATAACAACGGCGACTAAACTGTACCAATATAGCTTGTGTAAGGAGTTGTATCTACCCTACTGAAGCAGGCTGAACTCTACTCAGGATTTCGAAGGAAATTATCTTTTGTTAATGCTTTGAAAATGTCTTCTCTGTCATTTCCTCTGATTTTTCTT
Organism: Ateles fusciceps; assembly: GCA_036589455.1. Taxonomy (NCBI): domain Eukaryota; kingdom Metazoa; phylum Chordata; class Mammalia; order Primates; family Atelidae; genus Ateles; species Ateles fusciceps. The sequence goes on along the minus strand of JAZHEH010002597.1, from coordinate 13,777,818 downwards.
TATAAAACTCCTATTTTCTTAGGATACTGAATCTCCTAGATTAAGCCTCTAATTATCTTATCTTTCCTCCGTTATTATCCATTTCTTTTTTTTTTTAATTTCTTTATTGTTACTTTTTCCTGGGTGCTTTCCTTGACTTCATCTTCCTGACTGATGAGGATTCTTAATTTCCACTATAATTTTTAATATCTAAGTGCTTTTTGCTCTGACTAGACTGGTTTCATTAATTCACATTCTTATTTTATGTCACTAAAGGTATTAAATAGCAATACTCTATAGTATTTTTTACATTCCTTGCATTGCTTCTGTTAACTCTTAGTGTCTTTTTATTATTATCTTTTGGGGCAGGGGTTGGTTTGTACCTGTACCTTTCATGTTGAAGGCTTTCCCTTAAATATCTGGCCATTTTCTCCTATTTAAAAACAAAGCATTCAAATGCTGATTGGAAGCCCCACTCTATTGGTGGCATCTTAGTTCATTTTATGCTGTTACAACAAAATGTCACCAACTAATTTAGAGAGAACAGAAATGTATTCTCTCACAGTTTACATGGCAGGGAAGTCCAAGATCAAGGTAGTGGCATCAGATGTGGGCCTTCTTACTGTGCCCTTACATGAGAAAAGGCAGAAAGACAGGAGGGAACCAGCTCTCTCTGTCAAGGCCCTTTATCAGAGCACTAACCCAATTCTTGAGGAGGAGCCCTTGCAGGCTAATCATCTCTTAAAGGCTCACCTCTTAAGACTATCACATTGGTAACACCTGGATTTTGGAGGGGACACATTCAAACCACAGCAGTAGGGCTTGACAGCTAGTGAATCTCATTATAGAGCATTGAGCAGGCATCCAGCTCTTTTTTTTTTTTTTTTTTTAATTAAGTTCTGGGATACATGGGCAGAACGTGCAGATTTGTTACATAGGCATACATGTGACATGGTGGCTTGCTGCACCTATCAACCTGTCATCTACATTAGGTATTTCTCCTAATGCTATCCCCTCCTCTATCCCCCCAGCCCCTGCTACCCCCTCCTACCCCCCAACCCCCTGATAGGCCCAGGTATGTGATATTCCCCTCCCTGTGTCCATGTGTTCTCATTGTTCAAAACCCACTGGTTAGTGAGAACATGCAGTGTTTGGTTTTCTGTTCCTGTGTTAGTTTACTGAGAATGATGGTTTCCAGCCTCGTCCATGTCCCTGCAAAGGACATGAACTTGTCATTTTTTATGGCTGCATAGTATTCCATGGTGTAAGGCCATATTTCAGATAGGGTTACATTCTGAGATGCTATAGGTTGGAACTTCAACATGTGAATCTGGACGGGTATACAACTCATCCCATAACATCCTTGATATGATCCTTGTCCCAAGGCAGAATTCCAGCTGACCTTTGTCTCAAAGCCTCTAGTTTTATTTTTTAACTGTTGAAGAGATAAAATTGCCATCTCCAGTCCTGCAGGTTCCCAAATTCCTCGACACTTCCTTTTTTTTTTTCTGAGACAGAATCTTGCTCTGTCACTCAGGTTGTACTGCAGTGGTGTAATCTTGGCTCACCCCAACCTCCATCTCCCAGGTCTAAGCAGTTCTAGTGCCTCAGCCTCTCGAGTAGCTGAGACTATAGGCACGTGCCACCATGCCCGACTTATTTTTCATATTTTAGTAGAGATGGGGGGGGTTCACTATGTTGCCCAGGATGGTCTCCAACTCCTGAGCTCAAGTGATCCACCCACCTCAGCCTCCCAAAATGCTAGGATTACAGATGTGAGCCACCACGCCCAGCCCCTATTTTTTTAAATTGATGTTTGCAGCCTCACTGATTGTTTCTGAAGTCATCTCTTTTTGTGGTACCCTGTCAAATACAGTCATGTATCATTTAATGACAGGGATATGTTCAGAGAAGTGCACTGTTTGATCACTTTGTTGTCATGTGAACATTACAGAATGTACTTACACAAACCCAGATGGTAGAGCCTAGTACACACCTAGGCTATATAGTGTAAGCTATTGCTCCTAGGCTATAAGCCTGGACAGCATGTTAGTATACTGAATACTGTAGGCAACTGTAATACAGTGATAGGTATTTATGTATCTAAGCGTATCAAAATATAGAAAAGGCACAGTAAAGATACATTATTATTGTATAGGACAACTGTTGTATATGTGGTCTGCTGTTGACTGAAACATCATTGTGCACATTATGCAGTGCATGACTGTACAGCCAATTATAATCACTGCATATCACTAACACTGTTTTCCTATCTCATTCTCTAGAGCTACACTTTCTGTCTTATGTGTTATCATAGGCAACAGTTTTACCAACTGTTTTGCTACTGCATTGCAACGTTCACTATCATTCTTGTCTCCAGTAGTAGTTTGCTTGCTGTCTACTGCCCAGCTGTTAGCCTCTACCATGTAGTTTAGCTTATTTTCTATGGTAGCACTCATGTGTAAGTACTTATTTCTGCATCATTCAAGATAGATATTTTGCTGCCATAAAAATGCACATTCTTTTCTTGCTTTGTTACTTGTCTTTCAGGTCTAAAATGGGTCTCTGCTAGTCACTCAGGGACCCAGACTGATGGAGAAGCACATTCCTGAACATGCTCAGGTACCATGCCAGAGGGATAAGAAAGCCACTGCATCTTAAAACCTCTCCTCAGATATGACACATCTGATAAAAGTTCTTTTCATCAAAGAACTTTTTTAAATAGTTCTTTGACGAAGTGGGTCACTTGGGTCACTAGGGTGCTTTTCATTTAAAAGGGGCAGGAAACTACAGTCTTACCATATGCTTGAGAAGAAAACTCAAAATTTTTGGTGAACAGCACTAATGATTACTGCACAGCCTCAACGCTCACTACTTGGTATTTAGTTCTGGAAATTTAGAAAAAAATAAACATTTATCTGTGGCATAAATCACCGGTCCATGACAGTATTTTTGTTTTATAGACTGTGGGCCACTGTTTCTCCCCTTACACACTAAAAAACAACATCCAGTTCTCTAAGGCCCCAGAATTACATATTCAGCTCTATGGGTGTCAGCTGCCTATGTCATTTAGTAATTTCCATATCTTTTCTTTTTTACCACTGAAGCAGTCCAAAAAGCGATGTGAAAGAGTCAGGTGAAACTCTCTTATGCTTTATTGTCCTTGTGATATACATTATATGTATCTTATTCCTTTCCAAGGGCATTTTAAAGTGAAGTCATATTTCAATTTGTCATAAAGCAAGAAAGATAGTATTTATTGTCATGCACTGCCAAGCAGACTGGTAGATGCCACTAACAAATGGTAAAAAATTCTTCTATGGCTCATTATTTATATAAAGACTCTATTTTTTTGGTTATCATTTTTGAAAAAGAACATAAACCTAACTAAAAATGACAAAAAAATGCAGTGGCCATCAAACTCAACTGCAGTGTGTCTTTAGGGAGCTAGTGAATAAGTGGTTAATCACAATACCTCATATTCTGAAAAGGCCTCATCACCCAGGGTACCAATTAAAGTAGTTTCCAGTCTAAAATAGACGTGTCTGTAACAGGAATCACTAACAATGGGTTAAAAATAGAACCAGGTACAAAACCTGCAGTGGAAGAGTATGCATAAAATTAGATCGTTTTGATTAGGTACATCTTTTTCTCAGAACCTTCTCTAGGAATAAATTATTTTGCTAAAAGTCTTTTCCCTATTATTCCATACCTGTCTCTGACTCCAAGTGATTCTTCTAAAATACGAATCTGGTCTTGTCATTTCTCTACTTAAAATTAGTGTGTACAGAACTAGGTTGCCCTCAGGAAAGAGTCCTGACTCCTTAACTCCTCGAGGTTTAACATCTTAACCTCTCTAGACGAACCTATTAATGTCTGCTCTGGACTGAATGTTTGTGTTCCCCTACAAATTTATATCATAACTCCCAAGATGATGCTAGTAGGAGGTTAGGCTTTTGGAAAGTGATAAGTTCATAAGGGCAGGGCCTCATGAATGGGATTAGTGCCTTTATAAAGCAGGCCCCAGAGAACTTGTTTAGTCCTCTACCATTTGAAGACACAGTGAGAAAGTCCATCTATGAACCAGAAAGTGGGCCTTCACCAGACATTAACTCTGTCAGCTTCTTGTTCTTGGGCTTCCCAGCCTCCAGAACTGTGAGCAATATATTTCTGTTCCTTTATAGGTTACCCAGTTTATGGTACTTTGTAACTCAACAGTCTCAACAGACTATGACAATGTTCTGTTCATACACTGGTGTCCCAGCCATTGGGCTAATCGCTATGTTTCAGCACTGTTAAATTAGGTTTAGCCTAAAGCTGCCTCCTTACATATTTGAAATTGGGCTGAAAGCTTTCTCTGAGCATCGTGAACTATATAACCTAAAAGGAGTTGTGTACAGACTGTAGTCTATGCCTGTACCAGTCACCCAGTTCACTGAATGTGGCCAACGGTTCCAATTGTATTCAGACAAGGCAAAAGTCCAGCTGTAACCAATCCCGCTGTCTCTGTATCTCACTTCCCTTTTCTGTATGTCACTTTCCTTTTCCGTCCGTAACTCTCCTTCCACCACGCGGCTGTGCTGGAGTCTCTGAGCCCACTCTGGCTTGACAGGCTGCCTAACTTGCGAATCATTCTTTGCTCAGTTAAACTCTTTTAAATTTAATTCAGCTACAGCTTTTCTTTTAACAGCTGCATCCTTAACGTTTGCTAGTCTCTTGAAGCTCTACTTAAATGTTCCCTCTGCTCAAAAGTCCCCTTTGTTTTTGATTCCTCTAGGCACCATCATCACCTCTAAGCATTTATTATTCATTATTGAGATGGGTAATTTACATGTTTCTTCAGTTTTCTAGATTTGAGGGAACTTGAGGACAGCAATTTTGTCTTATAAAATAAATGTGTGTGTGTTTATAACCCATCCCATTTTTAAAAAGGCTTTAAGGAGAGCAGTCTTACTTACATCTCTTGTTTTTTTATGTCCTAAGAGAAATACTCTTTTTTTTTTCTCATGTAACTTATTAGGCTATGGTGTTAAATCAGATTACAGTAAAACAAATTTCTCACAGAGAGAATTTGGTTATTTTATTTTATTTTTATAGTTTACAAAGGTTTGCAAAGGTATTCTACTAAGGTGGCATGTTGCTGAGGTCAGGCCCCTGGAGAAAGAAATGTTTGTGTCTCAGCGTATAGGTTGGCAGTATCTTTCCAAATGAATATTGGTGTTAACCATCACGTGAAAATACTCTTTCTAAAAACACAACTTGTAGGCCGGGCGCGGTGGCTCACGCCTGTAATCCCAGCACTTTGGGAGGCCGAGGCGGGCGGATCACGAGGTCAAGAGATCGAGACCGTCCTGGTCAACATGGTGAAACCCCGTCTCTACTAAAATACAAAAAAAAATTAGCTGGGCGTGGTGGCGCGCGCCTGTAGTCCCAGCTACTCGGGAGGCTGAGGCAGGAGAATGCTTGAACCCGGGCAGGCGGAGGTTGCAGTGAGCCAAGGTCGCGCCACTGCACTCCAGCCTGGCGCCTGGTGACGGAGTGAGACTCTGTCTCAAAAAAAAAAAAAAAAAAAAAAAACACAACTTGTAGAGTTGCATTCTGTCAAAATGTGTCTTAATACATGGAATGCCTATGAGGCCCCTTGTTTGGGGCTATTGTATGATTCTCTCATATGCACAATGAAGACGAAGTTGGGGAGGTGCACCAGGAAACTACACATATTTTAAGTTGGGCCTAAAGGTTTTTCTGTACATTATGAACTATAACCTAAATGGAGTTGTATACAGACTATGGTTGATAATATCCCCATGTTAGCTATATATCTATACAGATATCTGTATATAGCTAACATGGGGATATTGTCACTGTATTTACTTTAATTCACAGTTCTTAGTGGAACATGACTGATTGTCAGTGCCATTCTGAATCCCTTTCCTGATTCCCTCCCCCTGCTGCCTACATCCTCCCCTGATTTACGGGTTCCTGATTGCTTTTCTAATGTCTTTTTTTATAGTTCTCAATCAATTTAATAAAAAATTTATCTGACAAAAATTTTGAAAAGCAGCCTTACCAGGTTCTTCCCTTGCCTTGTTCTTCTGCATGCAACATGGTCATTCTCTGAGTGCTTTTTTTTTCTTTCACATATTTTCCCTGAGCACTGGTTAGGGCAAGCTCTGACTGCCCTCGCCTTCCTGACTGCTGACTCACAGTACTCCATCCATGGAGTACAGAACTCTCTGGATTCAAGTGGCCCCCTGCCTTACTGGTACTTCTGGTTTCAGCATGTTTCTGGTCCTACCACCACCAGACACCCCTAATCCCTTCTGCATCTTTTCAGAGATCCTTGTCTTGTTGTACTGATTTATTGTGCAATCCTGGGTAATTTATTTAACCTTTCTGCTTCTTAGTTTTCCTGTTTTACAAAGATGAGCCTTGATAAACCCCAAACTGCCTTCACACAGCTTGTGAGGATCAAGTAAGATAAAGTTTGTGAAAACACTTTGTTGAATGCAAAGTGCTAAACTAATGTAAGGTATTATTTTCACTGCAACACTGTTTTCATTGAAACATCATTCCTGGATACCATTGTCTTTATACAGAGCTATATGGTTTTAAAAATATTGATTTTTAGTTGGATAGACTAGGATATATGTAAGAAGGAAAATAATGGTAACTATTGTTATTAATTATATACCATTTGCCAAGTACTCTGCTGGGTGTTTTCTGTCTTATCTATTTTAATCTTTTCATCTACTCTGCAAGGTAGGTTTTACAGAGACTCAGAGACATAAAGTATCTTATCCAAGTATATATAGCTTGTAAGTCACAGAACAAGGGAGTATGTTCACTTGTGTTTTAGTGCAGAGCTGTGATCTTCAACACGTGCCTTCCTTGAGATACTGATATATTCCAAATAGGTTTTGCATTTTTTTCTGGTCATATCATGAATATGTTTCCACCCTATGTACTCCCTGCTCCATGACAATCATGGTGTAGTGGGAAGCCTTCTAGGATGGTAACCAACAATCCCCCACCTCCTGGTAATAAGATTGCATAGTCTCCTCCCCTTGAGTGTGGGCTGGACTTAGTAACTTGCTTTTAATAAATAGAATACAACAAAGGTCATGGGATATCACTTCTGAAATTAGTTTACAAGAGACCGTGACCTCTGTCTTGCTGGCATTCTCTTGCTCTCTCTTGCTTCCTCAGTTTGAGGAAACTAACTGCCATATTCTGAATTGCCCTATGGAAAAGCTCATATGGCAGAGAACTGGTGGCTGCCAAGGACCTGAATCCTGCAAGCAACAGGTGAATGATCTTGGAATCAGATCTGACCCCAGCTGAACCTTGAGATGACTGTAGATACAGTTGACACCTTGATTTTATCCTGTAAGAGATCATGAGCTAGATAGAGGACCCAGCTAAGCCATGCCTGTATTCCTAAACCACAAAATTGTGAGATAGTAAATGTTGTTTTATTCAGCTACTACATTTCAGAGTCATTTGATACACAATACACATAGTATGTACCGAGAAGCATTATTTGTAAGACTCTGGTGTGCAAATTACTGATGAATGAAGAAATTATCTGTGACATGTCCAATTTTCTCATCTAATAAGCAATACCTAATAAAGCTAAAATTGGTACTCATGTCACTCTGAGTCTATGGCATTACTTACTATGCCATGCTGCTGTGCAAGGGCCTTTAGTGGAGGATGAGGGTGGCAAGGCTGCTGTTTTTATGCTCAAGTGTAACAAGTACAAATATTATACCTGAAGATAGATTGGTAGCAAAGACTTTATAGGCTGAGTATCTTAGAGGGCTTCTCAAATAATAACTGTCGTTAATTAAGTTACTTAATTAAGCTGTTTAAGTTAGCTGTTGCTCTGCTTGGATATATTGGTACTATGACTGAAAACAGATTAAATTTTTTTCTGAAAAATGTCAGATAGTAAATTGCAAGCTACATATGACCTGTGTTGCATATTCTTGTTTGTATTTTTAAAATAAGACTTTAAATTTTTTTTTTAAATTTTACTTTAGGTTCTGGGGCATATGTGCAGGTCATGCAGGATTGTTGCATAGGTGCATACTATATCCGGCATTTCTCCCCATGTTATCCCCTCCCCACCCTTCCCATCCCCAGCTGTCCCTCCCCTAGCCCCCCACAACTGCCCCAGTGTGTTCTGCTCCTCTCCCTGAGTCCACGTGTTCTCAGTGTTCAACACCCACCTATGAGTGAGAACATGTGGTGTTTGGTTTTCTGTTCTTGTGTCAGTTTGCTGAGAATGATGGTTTCCAGATTCATCCAGGTCCCTACAAAGGACACGAACTCATCGTTTTTTATGGCTGCATAGTTTTCCATGGTGTATATGTGCCACATTTTCTTTGTCCAGTCTATCATTGGGTTGGTTCCAGGTCTTTGCTATTGTACACAGGGCTGCAATGAACATATGTGTGCATGTGTCTTTATAGTAGAACAATTTATAGTTCTTTGGGTATATACCCAGTAATGGGATTGCTGGGTCAAATGGAATTTCTATTTCTAGATCCTTGAGAAATCGCCACACTGTCTTCTTAGCTCAGAGGTCTCATAAAAACAGTCTATAGGTCATATTTGGCACAGGCTATAGTTTGCTGCCCCTGCCTAAACGTAAGGTAACCCTCAAGACCATGGATTAATTTAAGTATAGCTCTTTATAGGATTCCTAGAGGGAATTAAGCCCCATTGTCTTAAGGCATCTATTGCATGTAATAAATGAACTTACCTCCTGCGGATCTCAAATGGTATTTGCTATATAAATACTTGAAAGAGTTGAGTAAATAATCACTCAAAATATTTTTGTGCTTTGTGGTTCAGATGACAAGCTCTGGTTAGGAAAAGCTAGTGGTGCACATACTCATACAATTATTTATTCAACAGTCATTAAATAAGCAGAAACTATATGCTCAGTGTCATATTATGTGCTGTGAAATTACCTCAGAAACATTACCATCACACTGAGTGAACTGCAGAAAATTATGAAAATAACTTAATTTCTGTAGTCATGCTCTAGCAGAAACAATGCGATGATCCTAATAAGTATTTCTCTTTCACTTATGTAATATCCTTGCTACAGGATAAGAGCATTTTTTTTTTCCAACAAGGCTGTGATCTGTGAAGATCTATGGATAGTTGTCTGAGAAATAATAAGATCCCCTAGCAATATATGTCTTTAAGTAGACCAAGATTAGACCCAATCTACCCTGTCACTGTGTGACTTCCAGCAATTGCTTAACCTCTCCAAGATACCATCTCATCACAAAATGGAGAAAATAGTAATACTTATTTCAGTGGATTGTTGTATGAATTTAAATGAAACAAAACATGTAAAACCCTTTGGAGTAATGCTTCACAAGTAGAAAAGCTCTACAGAAGTACAGGCATACCTTGTTTTCTTGTACTTTCCTTTCTTGGACTTCACGGATACTGTGTTTTTTACAAATTGGAGGTCTGTGGCAACTTTTCGTTGTTCAAGTCTATTGACACCATTTTCCCAACAGCTTGTGCTCACTGCATGTCTCTGTGTCACATTTTGTTACCTATTGCAATATTTTAATAATATTGAAAATTTTGAAATTATTTATATGAAATAATTTTAAATAAATTATTAATAATATTCAAGCAATAATTTTGATTAAATTATTTGAATAAAAATTATTTCATAAAAATGAAAAATATTTTTCATTACTATTATATCTGTTATAGTGATCTGTGATCAGTGATCTTTGATATTCCTATTTTAATAGTTTTAGGGCACCACAAACTGCCATAATTGGTTAACATAATTTATCAATGTTGTATATGTTCTGACTCCACTAACTGGCCATTTCCCGATGTCTCTCCCCTCTCCTCAGGCCTCCCTATTCCCTGAGACACAACAATATTGGCCAATTAGTTACCAAACAATGGCTTCTAAGTGTTTAAGGGAAAGGAAAAGTTGTACATCTCTTACTTTGAATAAAAAGCTAGAAATGATTAAGCTCAGCGAGGAAGGCATGTCGAAAGCTAAAACAGGCCAAAGCTAGGCACCTTGCTTATGTTCACAACCAGTTAGCCAGGTTGTGAACAAAAAGGAAAAGTTTTTGAAGGAAATTAAACATGTTACTCCAGTGAAAACATGAATGCTAAGAAAGAAAACAGTCTTATTGCTGAGATGGGGAAAGTCTGAGTAGTCTGGATAGAAGATTGAACCAGCCTGAACATTCTATTAAGCCAAAGCTTCACCCAGATCGGTGTTCCAACTCTTTAGTTCTGTGAAGGCTGAGAGAGATGAGGAAGCTGCAGAAGAAAACTCTGAAGCTAACAGAGGTTGGTTCATGAGGTTTAAGAAAGAAACCATCTTTATAACATAAAAGGGTAGAGCAAAGCAACAAGTGCTGATGTAGAAACTATAGCAAGTTATTCAGAAGATCTAGCTAATTTATAAATTTGGCTACACTAAATAACAGATTTTCAAAGAAGACAAAACAGCCCTCTATTGGAAGAAGATGCCATCTAGGATTTTCATAAGTAGACAAAATAAGTCAATGCTTGGTTTCAAAGATTCACAAAGGATAGGCTGACTCTCTTGTTAGGGGCTAATGCAACTTGGTGACTTTAAGTTGATGCCAATGCTCATTTGCCATTCCAAAAATCTGAGAGCCCTTAAGAATTATGCTAAATTGGCCGGGCGCGGTGGTTCACACCTGTAATCCAAGCACTTTGGGAGGCCAAGGCGGGCGGATCACGAGGTTAAGAGATTGACCCTTCCTGGCCAACATGGTGAAACTCCGTCTCTACTAAAAATACAAAAATTAGCTGGGAGTGGTGGCGTGCTCCTGTAGTCCCAGCTACTCGGGAGGGCTGAGGCAGGAGAATTGTTTGAACCCAGGAGGTGGAGGTTGCAGTGAGCCGAGATCGAGCCACTGCACTCCAGCCTGGCGACAGAGCGAGACTCCATCTCAAAAAAAAAAAAAAGAATTATGCTAAATCTATTCTGCCTGTGCTTTATAAGTGGAACAACAAAGCCTAGATGAAGGAAATGTTTTTATAGAATAATTTACTAAATATCTTAATCCCATCATTGAGACACATTGCTCAGAAACAAAGATTCCTTTAAAAACATTACTACGTATTGACAATGCACCTAGTCACCTAAGACCTCTGATGGAGATGTACAAGGAGATGAATATTATTTTCATGCCTGCTAACGTCCTTTCTGCAGCACATGAGTCAAGTAGCAATTTTGACTTTCAAGTCTTAATGTTTAAGAAATGCATTTCATAAGACTATAGCTGCCATAGATAGTGATTTCTCAATGGATCTGTGCAAAGTAAATTGAAAACCTCTGGAAAGGATTTGTCATTCTAGATGTCAGCAAGACCATTCGTAATTTAAGGGAGGAGGTCAAATTATCAACATTAACAGGAGGTTGGAAGAAATTGGTTTCAACCTTCATGGATACTTTTTAGGGTTCAAGACTTCAATGCAGGAAGGAGCTGTAGATGAGGTGGAAATAGCAAGAGAACTGATTGTAAGTGCAGCTTGAAGATTGGACTGAATTCCTTCAATCTCATGATAAAACTTGAATGGATAAGAAGTTGCTTCTTATGGATGAGCAAAGAAAGTGGTTTCTTGAGATAGAATCTATTCTTAGTGAAGATGCCGTGAACACTGTTGAAATGACAACAAGAAATTTAGAATATTACATAAACTTAGTTGATAAAGCAGTGGCAGTGTTTGAGAGGACTGACTCCAATTTTGAAAGAAGTTCTACTGTGGGTAAAATGTTATCAAACAGCATCACGCACTACGGAGAAATCTTTTGTGTAAGGGAAATTCAATCAGTGTGACCCATTTCATAGCTGTCTTATTTTTAAAAATTGCTATAGCCATCCCAAGTTTTAGCAACCACCACGCTGATCAGCAGTGATCAACGTCGAGAAGAGATCCTCCACCAGCAAAAGATTAGGCCCCATTCAAAGCTCAGATGATCAGTAGAATTTTTTAGCAATAAAGTGTTCTAAAATTAAGGTATGTACTTTTTTAGACATAATGCTATTGCACACTTAATAGCTTGCAGTATAGTATAGACATAACTTTTAAATGCACTGGAAAACAAACAAAAAAAATAGTATGGCTCCTTTTATTGTGATGTTTACTTTATTGCAGTGGTCTGGAACTGAACCCAAAATATCTTCAAGTTATGCCTTGTAGCTATTAACTATTATTATTTTCAGGCTCACTTCCATGATGTGAGCGGCATCAGATACATGCTCTTATTTTTTCTAGGGTCAATCCAATACCACAGCCAATAATTCTGTGTGAGATGTATTAATAGAAAGGAAAAATCTATAGTTTTCTCTAACTGATTGGTTTTCTCAGAAAACTGGGCCCAGATTTGGGTGGTAAAAAATAACTAACAATCTCACATCTTGAAAACACTTTGTTTTAGAAGGATTGTTTGATTTTTTTTCCTCAATGTAATAAATTGGCTGCAAAAGAATGGGGGAAAAAAAGGTGGGGGGAGGCATCAACTTCTGATTTTAACTTTTTTTTTTTGTGGGGGGTTTCTTTTTAGAGCTTCTCTCTTCCAGAAAAAAAGTGTTTACTTTTTTAGATTCTGAAGTAAGAATAACAGAACCAAGTCTTAGTGAATTCTTATACTGTGCCAGACTCTGAACACTTCATACTCAAACAGCCCTATGAAATAGGAAAGATTTTATCCTTCGCAATTTTATAAATATGAAACTTGATGCACAGATTCCCTGTGTAACTTATGCAAGGTGACCTGGCCTGTGTATCAGTAGCCCAACTTTGAATCCAGGTAGGTTTACTTCAGAGCCCAGCTCTTAATTCCAATACTCTACCACTGTTATATAATAGAAAACTTTTCTGAGTTACAGATGCAATTTAAAATTTTCTCATAGTCATACTTAAAAAAGGAAAAAGAAACAGGTGTAATTAATTTTAATAATATATTTTATATAACCAACTATGTCTAAAATATGACCATTTCAAAATGTAATCAATATAAACATTTTAATAAGGTATTTTGTATTTTTCATACTTCATTTTTAAATCCACCGTGTACTAAATGCTTTTGTAGATCTCAATTTGGACTTGCCACATTTAAATGCTTCATAGCCATGTGTGGGTGGTGGCTGCCCCACGGAAAGCACAGCTTTACCACCTGTGCAGCTAAAGTCACTTGACTTTCTATTTATATCTTCTATGTTTACATAATCTTTATTCTTTTTGTTTTGGTATCTTCAAGAATGTAGAGACCAAGAGTATTAAAACTGAAAGTAACTTTGGTGGTGTGGGGGAGGAGAAAACCAGTAGCAATATTGCTATTGTCTAGGGGTTTCTAATAATGCCTGCGGAAACTGTTCTTAAGTGTCTTTTCTCAGATTTCTGAAATCGTTTGAGTTCCACTGCATGCCCATTTAAGAACATAAGGTTCATTTACCATATTTCCCCCGTTGGCCAAGCAGAAATCTAAAAATAAACTCTTGGTTCTTAGGTTTGACCTAACTCTTTATATAAATATCTGTTTGCAGTTGTTTTAGCAAAAAAAAAAAAAAAAAAATTCTATCCCCTAAGTCTTTTGGTTGTGAAAACTTTAGGAAACTGATTTCTCTCCTGAACACTTCCTTCCTCTAAACTTCATAGAGTTTGGGGTGTGGGGGGAAGGAAGCAACAGTCACATTTTATTTTGTTTTTTTGTGTTTCCCAACAAAAGAATGAACGAGACAACCCCCGCTTCACGAAATTTTTCTGCTGTTTCCCTTTCCACTACCAAATTTTAAATGATGATTAGCATGTGAAAAATTGGTTCCTTAATATAAAGTTTAACTCTAAACTTTGTAGAGCTTTGGTCTAAGAAAGAGCATCTTATCACCAAGTTTGGAAGTGCCCTATGGGAAACTGCCATGCCACATTTTCTCCTATCTGTATCTCTGCCAGTGTTTCCCCCAACACTTGATGCACAGCAGACAATAGTGAGTGCTTGTTGAAGTAAATTTATTTTAATTAATTAGAGGAAATTCAATACAAATTTTGGATTCACTATTTTTAAAGAAAACTAGTTTGTTATTTCCAAATATATTGATGGAAACAGGAGAAATATTTGGATGAGAAAGGAGTGATTTGTGAGGAAGAAATGACCTAAAGATGAGTTAGAAACTACTGGAACTTACAAGGCTCATGAGCTTCTAGGGGTTCCTCCTTGAACCTTTATTTATTATTATTATTATTTTTGAGATGGAGAGTCTTGCTGTGTCGCCAGGCTGAAGTGCAGTGGTGCAATCTCGGCTCCTTGCAGTCTCTACCTCCTGCGTTCAAGCGATTCTCCTGCCTCAGCCTCCCGAGTAGCTGGGGCTACAGGCGTGCACCATCCATGCCCAGCTAATTTATTTATTTATTTTTTATTTTTTAGTAGAGACAGGGTTTCACCATGTTGATCAGGATGGTCTGGATCTCTTGACCTCCTGATCTGCCCACCTCAACCTCCCAAAGTGCTGGGATAACAGGCATGAGCCATCAGGCCCAGCCCCTTGAACCTATCTTTTTCTTTTTTTTTTCTCTTTGAGACAAAGTTTTGCTCTTGTTGCCCAGGCTGGAGTACAATGGTGCTATCTCCACTCACTGCAACCTCCACCTCCCTGGTTCAAGCGATTCTCCTGCCTCAGCCTCCCGAGTAGCTGGGATTACAGGCACCTGCCGCCATGCACGGCTAATTTTGTATTTTTAGTAGAGACGGGGTTTCTCCAAGTTGGTCAGGCTGGTCTTGAACTCCGGACCTCAAGTGATCCGCCCGCCTCGGCCTCCCAAAGTGCTGGGATTATAGGCATGAGCCACCGCGCCTGGCCCTGAACCTATCTTTAATTGAAATTTTAATATAAACAAAATGTAAAAATTAAAAATAAAACAAAATACATTTAAAAATACTTGTACAATTTTGGTCGAGAGAGATGTTAAGGTAGGTAGGAAACTTAGCAAGAAAACATAGTTGTATTTAACTGGATTAGAATGAAGGAATATATATATGTATACATATATACATACATAGTCATGCATTGCTTAACAATGGGGATACATTTTGAGAAATGCATCATGAGGTGATTTCACCACTGTGCGAACATCGTAGAGTGCTTGCACAAACTTAGATGGTATAGCCTACTACATGCCTATATGGCATAGACTATTGCTCCTAGGCTTTAAAGCTTTACAGCTTGTGTCTTTACTGAATACTGTAGGCAATTGAAACACAGTGGTAAGTTGTGTATATGTAAATGTATCTGAATATAGAAAAGGTAGTGCAAAAATACAGTATTATAATCTTATAGGATCAATAATCTTATGGGAACACCATTGTATAAGAGGTCCATCATTAACTGAAATGTCATTATGCAGTCATGACTATGTGTGTGTGTGTGTGTGTGTGTGTGTATATACAAAACAATGGATTGGGAAAAATATATGCAATCAGAATGCCATCAGAAGAAATAAAAGTGACATGCCTAATATACAAATGGCTACCAAAAGAAGTTGTAAATAAATAAAAGAAAATAGGCCGTAAACAGTTTTTTTTTTCACTAATGTATCAAGGAAATGCAAAATATATAAAAATTAGTTGGAATATTTCACACATCAAGTAAGCAAAAATCTAAAGAAGAAAAGGTAACACTGTCCAACATTAGTGAAGCAGGCCCTTTACCTAGCTGCTAGGAGTGCAAATTGCTCAAAACATTTTAGAAATTAAACTGGCAATGGCTACTACAATTTAAAACATCATACACTTTTATTTAGCAATCCCAATTTGGGAATTACCAGTACATAAACACATGCCTATTAAAGGGCTTCTTACTTTTAAAGTAAAAGCTCTGTAATAAACAGGTGATTTTTCATGTGGCAAAAACCTGAAAACAAGTTGAATGTTCATTAAAAGGGGGAATAGTTGAATAAATTATAATATTGTCATTATGTATCTATTAAAAATAATGAGATTTTTATGCATTATCTAGGATAGTTAGTTCTGAGTGGCAGGACTTTAAGATTCTCCTGGCTTTCCCCAAATTACAATGTAGGGAAAAAAGAGTGGGGCTTCCTCTTCCTGTCTCAAAAGCCATGCCCACCAAGCCTCATCCTTCCCATCCGTACACAGACATTTTTTCTGTCAGTATCCAGTGGCCATGATTGGGACATTAAATCTGTGCTTCAGGCCCAGTGTGGTGGCCCACACTTATACTCCCAGCAGGTGGAATGTGGAAAGCTGAGGCAGGAGGATCACTTGAGCTCAGGAGCTGGAGGCTACAGTGAGCTATGATCACACCACTGCACTCCAGACCCTGTCTCTAAAACAAAACAACCAACAAGCTGAGCTTCAGCAGCATCAGTTGTGGGAAATCAAGTCTTCCTATGGCATCTTCCCAGTGGGAGGTAACTTTTGCTGTGTGGTTTGAGGGACAAATCAACAGGGTACCAAGGAAGAGCTATCTCATCCTGGTTTAAGAGGCCCCACTGTGCCCTTATCCAAAAGGAAGACCTAAGTACACACTTGGCTTGGCTTCTCCTCACTCCAGTTATCTTCTGGTTTCAGTCAGGCTGAGTGCCTGGCATTGATTAGGTAGCCCAAATCTATGGCTTTTTCCTTTCATCTCATGCTTTTTAAAAGTATTACGAAACTATATTTTTAAAAATAACTGTAATGTTAATTGAATGTAAGATTCTAATGACTTTAATTTGGTTATATAGTTATTTTTAAGATAGTAGAAATACAAAATGACATCATAATTTGAAAAACTGGTGGGAGGCTCAATAAGTCATCTGGTCTTATTTGGTTAGAATGCTCAAAGAGAGAATTTGTAACTGAAAACTTAAAAGTGTGATTTTTAAAAAAGCCAAAAAAGGATTTTAAATACATATAGTAGACTTTATAGAGATTTCCATGGACTGATAGCTACCAACAACATTAGCACTAGCTATTTTTGCTCAAAACATTTTATCAAAGTATCTTTCATATCTGTGTATAAGTTATATAAAATAATAATTACCATTAAGGTAATATCTTCTTATATATATCTTAGCATTTAAAGTGATATTAACCAGTTGGATAATTTCCTTTAGGTAATAAACTTAACTTCAAAGAACATTTAGTGGCTTCAAATAAGAGTCTTCCTTTTAAGACATTGATTTGTCACTGTTCCAAAGTATGTGATGTTGACTTTGAAGGCAATTCCAAAAGAGGAGTTTCCAAAAATATCTCGACAATGATAACATCAATCAAATTAACCCACAGTCTTTTAAGATGACTACTCAAACTGAAACAACATTCATTTAAATGCAAAATTCTGGCATGTTTATTGAAAATTAGTAACAATATATAATCAGACTCAAGAGAGAGAGCAATAGAAAATAATTGAAAGTGATTGGGCCTGGTGGCTCACACCTGTAATACTAGCGTTTTGGGAGACTGAGGTGGGAGGACCACTTGAGCCTAAGAATTCAAGGTTGCAGGGAGCTATGATGGCACTGCTGTACTCCTGCCTGAGTGAGAGAATGACACTCTGTCTCCAAAACAAATAAACAATCGAACAACAAACAAAAGAAAGAAAGAAGGCAGTTGAAGCAATTCAGGAGTGGAGACGCTTCCTCCCTGTTGAGGCATCAAAAATTTTAATGGCTCTCTGCTTAAAATCTCAATTTTCCTGGACTTTTTCTAAAATACTAGGGACTACGCTTCTTTTTTTTAATTTATTTCTATGCTTACATTTTCAGGCCAGCAGCTGAATTCTTTTATTCGTTTATTTTTACATCATTTCAAATAGAGTGATTTAGGCAAAAATCCTCTCTAATTTTACTCCATAAGTTGCTCTTTCCTTGAGAGTCCATAATTATAGTTTCAAGGCAGATAATATTTTTCAATAAAGATTAAAATGAGTATTTTTTCAGGTTTCTACCCAGGGGTGCTCTGTCCTACAGCTCCAGGGGTAAACTTGCCATACTCTTTTCAGATGACCCAGCACACATCACTCACTCCCAGTACACACAAATGGTACTCCCTGGGCCTGTGAGATGCAGTAGCTTTGTCATACCTAATGTTATTTGTTGTGCTATGTGTTTAAATCTTTAAAGCCTGAAATCCAAAGGGGAGCTTGCATAACCATAATTATAGTTATTATATGGTTCTAAATGCTTTGTCCACAATACTTCCAAAGTGATGTGTATGCCCAATGAGATTATGTTAAATAAATTTTATTTTATTTTTACAGAAGAGCTTGCTGTTTATAAACTATTAAGCTAGACAAAGATGCCACCTATTTTCGAAAAGATATATCAAGGAGGGCAAACGTGGAGCACAGATGTCAATCATAGAGTCAGGCAACTTCTTCATTTACTGTTTCATAAAAACACTCATGGTGTTTAGAGGGTTTTTGTCCAAGTAAAGCCATTTGATTAATTAATCGTGTCCCAGAAACAGTGTTCAAAACTCTCCATTCTGATTCTTGACAGTCCCCAGCTTCTCTTGCAGTTCAATTGGCCTAGATGAATACTCATCCAATGGCCATGGGAAGAGGAACAAAGCAAACTTTAGGCCAAGGCTGCTAATAGTCTCAATAGGTTCCCTCCAAGTCTCTTCTCTGCTGGAGTAGCCCAGGAGACTCTATGCTCCAGACTGTGTCGCTCCGAGATGGAGGAAGGCTTCCTGACAGCATCAGACTGTGATGTGAGCTGATCTAGAATAAAACCTTTGTTTGATTACTCTACTGAGATTTGAGGGTCAATTTGAGACCATTATAGGCCAACCAGTCTTAAAATAAAAAAAGATATGGTATTTGTAGATACGATATTGATCAAATTATTATAAAACAGTTTGATCCGGGAAAATGTGATCTACGTCATCCTTTAATTATTTCTCTGTCTTTAGAGATTGTTTTGTACTGTGTTTCACTTCAGAGATTTATTAAATAATCTGTGGAATGAGTATATAACTACAAATTATACTATACATTCTGCCATTTTCAAGGAATCGTGGTATAATAAAATATCCAGCATTTTAAATTATATGGAAGAGAATTCACTTTACCATATACCTTAGATTTTAAGTCACACCTGATTCCACATCTTAACCCTCTAACATTCAGATACATCATACACATAATAGCATCTTAGATTTGATGAAATTTTTTTTTTTAGCCCTTGGAAGCATATTTACATCCTTTATAACTTTTAGTTTATCATTATTTAAATAGATGATCATTAACCTGTAATAATACTTATTAATAGAGTGTCAGGCCATGGTATTTTTTAAGCTGCAATAGCCACTGTAAAGCTGTTTCTTATACCTGTTCTGAATGTTCCATCCTAACTAACTCTCCATTTTTTGGAGTTCCGATCCTATTACATGTTCTTCCATTTTTACCCTTTCTTTTCACATGAGACTTTGCCCTCTGCATTGCTTTTCCAGCTACAACTTTTGTATCTTAACCACATTCGTCTTAAAATGTGATCCCATAGAAGATTCAGTCTCCTCCTCTCCTTGCTCACCTCGGACCTTGGACCCAGGAAGCCATAGTCCTTTGTGCTCAGTGAGGCTTCTTATTGCTGAGTCTTCTGCTGTGTTTATTCAGACCCCATAGTTCTTCACCATAAAAACCTCAGTGCGGTTGGGGAGAAGGTAGTAACAGCAATAGACTGCAAAAAACATCATTGCCTTCTTTGCCAAAGTTAGGGTTAATAATTAAACATCATAACACGCTGGAAGTTCCACAAATACTTGAATATTCAAGCAATTCTCACAATTATTAGCCTCTTCAGAGGACTCAGAATCCCCAAGTAAACAGAGTCTGAAAAATCTTGTTCATAAGTTTATCATTTAACAAATAGGCCCTTTAAACTTACCACACATAGTTTTATAGACTCAGCTCTGAAGCCACTAGTTGCTACTCTGAGATCCTATAGGAAATTATTACTTCACAAAGGTATTTTTCCCCTAGAGAACCCGAATTAATATTTCAATAATTATTTTGAGTATACCATAGTAATAATTTTTTCCTTAGTGAAAATACACTGAAATGGGACCCCAAAAATCCTAAATGTTTATTAACAAAAGAATAATTAAGTATGTTATTTTTTAGCTTTGTAATCAAATGAAACTATTAAAATAAAAAGTAGAAAGCCAATGTTGATACATGAAAGATTACCATGAAATAATGGTAAAAGAAAGCAGAGCACAGAGTTTTCTCTACTTTAAGGTCAAAAATCACAGTCATAGTTCCATAGTAAGGACTTTAGCTGTGTAGCTGCTTTGAATTCAGCTTAATCAAAATATTCTCCATTTTTTTTTAGATGGACTAACTGGGGAATGAGTGCTGTTGGGGATTCTATTTCCATGACAACTTAAGAGCTCTTTCAGAGGAGCAATAGTTGAACGTATTAGAGTTCATGACTGCTCCCTATCATTGAGACTCAAAAGAAATATGGACTAGGGAGGATGGAGAGGGCACAAGGGCTCCACATGTTGCTATTGGGAAGTTCACCAGATAAACCAGAGCGAGCACCATGATTCATAAGCTTGGTGCAGAGACACTGATAGGGGTTTGGGTGAGGGGTGAGGACAGGCAGCAAGAGTGGAGCCATTTTGATTGCAATATTTAGCAAATGCCACTTGGATTTTCTTCAAACTCAATCTCTCCGTGGCCTTTTTTCCCCATTCCCAAGCGCTTGTGCCAAGTTTAAAGTGAAGCTGAAAACAGAAAAGAAGTCACATAAATAATCTGAACAATGTGTGTGTGTGTGTGTGTGTGTGTGTGTGTGTGTGTTGTGTGTAATACAAAGAAGGTAAGAACTTTCTGTCTTGTATTCTACAAAGAAGTTCGAATAATGTTAAGAGCAGAGCCATTTTTCTATTCAGAGCAGCAAAGGCTGGTATAGAAGGGAGGCCAGAGTCATCTCTATTACAAAGACTCAAGCTGTGGTCAGAACAGATGCAATTAGACAGAAGAGAGGAATGGCACAGCCGTGTGAAAGCACATGGTTCCTAAATAATGGGAGAATACCTGTTTGGCCACTGCATTTTTAAAGTGCATATTTTCTACATGTGGTCTAGGGAAACACAAATTATATAACTAAATAAAGATACACATAGCAGAAGATGCTGACTAGGACTGTTCTCAACGTCCTGAAACCTGTGAGAGTACTTTGAAGTTGTAGACTACATACTATAGTTGTTAAAACTTGGGCTTTAGAATAAGACTGCCTGGGTTTGAGTCCTGGTTGCCCCACTTCCTGATGTAACCTTTAGTAGATTCCATAAACTTCTTTGTGCTTCAGTTTCTTCATTTTTAAAATGTGGTTGTTGTGAAAATTAGATACACTAATACATATAACATTTTAAGAATGCTTTCTGGCATGCAAAGTTTAGCTGTGAGGTGGTAATAATAATTGTGATGATGACAATGACTAGGGCTCAAAGATGATGAAATAAAGTCCAGTTCATGACCTGTATTTCAAAGAAAATATCAATAATTGGCTCTAGGCATCTCTATAACTCGTTAAGAAATCTGGTCCTGCAAGCTTCAGTGACTACCTCAAAACTCTTTGCCTTCTCTCACAGATGTATTATGTATATTATTTGGGGTACCTCTGGATACTGTTAACAGAATGTAGAACAGGCTTGAAACAGTAGCAGTTTATTTTTTGCTGACATAAAATTCATGTGTGTGTTATTGGTCAGCAATGGCTTTTCTCTATGGAGTCAATTAGGAACCAAATTTTCTTGCATTCTGTATCTTGACCGTGCCCCCAGGAGTTAGAGTCCTCTTCATCCAACTGCAAAGAGAGCAGCACGAAGTTACCAGCTTCTTAAAGGCTTGGGCCTGGGGGGCAGATACGTCACCTTCATTTGTTTTTCATTGGTAAGATAGGTCACATGGTCCTACCTACATGCCACAGGGGGGTTGGGAAACAGTCTCTGAATGGGTCATGGTCTCTTAGAGACATATATACACCATGAAAGGGGAGCATGCATTTTGATAGGCATCTAGCTCTCCCTTCAACAAAAGCAAAGAGGGAGAGAGATTTGAAGAGAAATTGTGAATTGCAAGAAGGAGACAACAGACATCTCATTCTTGACTAAGTGTTTTAATGAGCTGCAGAACTGATAGAGCCACCCGACACATCCCTTGAGGCAGAAGGTGAGGGAGATCTCAGGAGATCTTGATGTTTGTTCCCTGGAGTTAGGGGTCCAGATGTGTACATGAAGACTGGTGCTTATTTCTCACCTGTTCGTTTCATAAGGCAGAAGTCTCACTAGAGTAGCTGAATCAGTGGAGTATGTGACAACCCTGGTGTAAGATACATGGGAAGAACATGGAAGGAACATGGCTACCTCATGGACTAACTCCTAGTCCATCAGGGGGCCCACACAAGGACCCCAGGAGCTGCCATGGCTCAAGACCCTGTCTCAAGACCCTGTCTCAAAGAAACAACAACAAAAGAAGGTGCGTAACACTCAGAAAAAGAGGCAGCAGAAGATATGGGTAATATGAGCTGTTCAGATGATGCCCCACTTATGGAGTGGTTTGGAGGCATAGGTTCCTGTTGTAGCCAAAAGGGAGATGTGGTTGATCCTCTCTGAAGGGTTATTAAGTGAAGGAGAGGTCACAGTGAAGCTGAAGAGTGCCCCTAAAAATTTGCACATAACAACAATTACGCAGAGAGTCTCACAATGGTGGAGACTTCGAGGAGTAGGTTTGAGGGTCATTTTCCCCTAGCATTGGGCAGCCAGCTATGTATGACCCCTGCCTTTCTTCTATTTCTTCTTCCCATGTGACAGTTCACTGGAAGAGGAATGGGATGTGTAAAGAGCAGGCCATGCCTCTTAAGAACTACACACCTCTCCGGGTTAAGTATTAAGCCTGAGCTGTGGGAAAGAAGAAATATGACAGAATTTGAAATGTGAAGAGTTGAATGAGGCTGTTCTAATATCTAAAAGGGTCCAGAAAGCTACAGGATTTTCCAGAGATACCACTAGAGGATTTAAAAAGTCCCCAGATTATGGTTGAGTACCGTGATGGGAACAAAACAAGAGTCAGACCCCCACCCCCCGCAACCAACATATCAAGTATGTCCATACCAAGACAAAACTGCTGGATAAACAGGTTTCCTAAATGCATAGGTGTAAAAGCCAGCACGTGGACTAGAAGACACCATTCTCCCTCTACTGTTTGTTTGAATTGATCAACTCCTATGGACTCCATTGACTTTTATCTGCCAGCATGGTTTACCATAGAGAGGAAGGATCTGTGTATCTGTTAAGCTTTGTAACATATCAGAGACCACGTGATACTACTGTAGGGCATTTGTAACTGAGTACATCAAAGTGCAGACGGTGGGAGGAAGAAACTATTTTTTCTTCTCCATATGGCATTGAGAGCCTTGGTGCTAGTGGGACTGACAGAGACCTGTCTCTTGGGGCAGCAGAGACCAGGGAGAATCTTGGTAATTTTAATATTTAAAAGGGATGTTTTAGGAAACAGGAACTCCATGAGCAAGTGAGGCCTTAAAGCTAATGAAGTTCAGTTCAATGATTTAAATGTTTTCATTTATATCTATAAACTGGTGAGACATGAGGATATATGGAGTTCAAGGATGAATAATTAAGAGGAATATTTATTCATCATTGATTTTTATCAAAATATGTGTTGAATACCTACTATGTGCCACACACAATGTTAGATATCAGACATACAATCAAGGGTAAAAAATTCATGCTCAACTGGATTAAATTTGTGAAAACAAATGCAGAAAACTTTGAACAGTGTACTTGATCTATCTGAGGGCGGAAGAGGATGGCTCAAGGAATTGACACGAATGCTCAGTGTGTTAGGGTGATGGGAAACTGTGTTTTTATGTTTAGAAATTCCTTTAATGTTTTAATGCTCTTTCATAATAAATCATAATCATAAAAGAAATGAAAATCTTGGCACAGTGAACCAAATGGAAACTGCTTTAAAAGAACCTCACATTTCTCCTTATAGTTTAAGTAAATTAAAAATTATTTAACTCTCTGATGAAGGTCTTCGTCACCTAATTTCTACTTCTGCTTAATCCAAAGTATCTTCCATTTGTTCATTTCCCCTTTCTTTTATTTCATGTTGGGTCCTGCCATATCCTGTTTATTTACCCCCTTGAAACAAATCACCTTAAATATTTCTTCTTAGTCTATGTTGTAATTTCAAAATCTTAAGTAGTTTCAGAGGAAGAATATTAAACAAAGTTGTGAAACTGTCACCCTTTCTTATTATATCCTGAAAAATTAAGAAAAAGATGACTGCTGTGGCTTTTAAGGAATAAATCAAATTAGTTGAGAAACTCAATAGGCAGGAGTGCTTTGAAAGCAAATAATGAGTCTCTCATGATTCTCAAGTAAAGCCTGAGAAAGTATATTTAAATGCCCAGGTGTGCTGTAGAAGAAGCTGAAAAGACACTGACACAGGCATTCAAAGTGAATTAGAGCATCCTCAATGCACACCTATTTTTTAAACCCGTGTGCACACACACACACACACACACACACACACACCTTACACAGAACATTTCCTCCTACTAGCCTGTAGACTGAATATAGGCTAAAAAGGTAGAACTATTAGTAAATTTAGACCTTAATATTAACTGAAACATTTAGGTGGTGAGTGATGCAAAGTTTTCCTCCTGAAAATTAAGAGTTTTCTGTTCATTTCAATATAATAGCAATGAGCAGTCCATCTCAATGCTGTATATGTGATTCTCCTAGCTTTTTACATAGATACCAATCTAATTACAGAAATATTAAAAATATTAAAGTAAAATAGTAATATTCTCATGGACTCACTTAGGTGCTTGAATTGAGACAGCCCTCAAAATTTTTCATAATCCCAGATGAACTTCTATCTGACTCAGGTCGGAGTCCCTGAAAGTGGCTGTCAAGAAAGAAATGAGACTTTTGGCCAGTGTGGTGGCTCACGCCTGTAATCCCAGCACTTGGGCAGCTTGAGGTGGGCAGAGCACTT
The DNA here is from genome assembly GCA_036589455.1 of Ateles fusciceps. Lineage (NCBI taxonomy): Eukaryota > Metazoa > Chordata > Mammalia > Primates > Atelidae > Ateles > Ateles fusciceps. Next base: position 13,752,760 of record JAZHEH010002597.1, on the reverse strand, counting down.
GAGGCCAGGAGTTTGAGAACAGCCTGTCCCTACTAAACGTGGATAAACCCTGTCTCTACTAAAAATACAAAAATTAGCCAAGTGTGGTGGTGGGTGACTGTAATCCCAGCTACTTGGGAGGCTGAGGCATGAGAATTGCTTGAACCCAGGATGTGGAGATATTGCAGTGATCCGATATCATGCCACTGCACTCCAGTCTGGGCAACAGAATGAGATTGTTTCAAAAATAAAAATAAAGAAATAGGACTGTTGAATGTGATTTCAAAGCATAGGAGAAAGTGTGGTATAAAAAATAAAAAGAAACTCAGATAAGGAAGAAACACTAGGAAGTTCATTTCTTCCATATTGAATGGATAGAATAAATAACAATAATTGTAGATACTGCATTTGCTGGTTACAAAAGAACTATTTCGCTGTCTACACAAAATAGCTTTTTCTTCTGAATTTTATGCTAGGAAAAAGGTCTCTGCTTAGGAAACCTATTTGAAAATATAAGATGTATTTCAGTAGGGAGAGAACCAAGTAAAATATGAAAAAATCTTTTATGAAAGTCAATAAAATACTTACGAATTTGCAAAAACAAATGGACTTACATGAATGCTTAATGCAGTGTTCAAAATATAGAAAAACAATTTTACCTCTCTTTTCACTTAATATGGTATCAAGAGCATTTTTCTTAAGTCTTAACCTTAACTATATACCTTCTTAACATGTATGTTTCTTCAAACCCAGTATATAGCTGCAAGTGTGGGCTAGGTTTGGGGGATGCAAAGATGTGTAGAAATTTTTCTGTTAATTGGTTTGTTGGACACTGTTGGGTACTGTAAGATATTGTTACACAGTATAAGATAGATTGACAGATGAAAACTCAAAATATTGGGAAAGTTGAAGTTTGTTCTTTGTGAGAGAAAAACATTCTAAGTGACCCTCAGAGACTTATCCACTCTATTTATAATGCTGGAACCTAGTGAGCCTCCTCAGCTTGCAGTGTAGGGGAGCACTGGTTTGCCAGATAGGATTTAAGGATGTAGGAGCAGAGGGTCTCTTTCTTCCAAAAATGATAGTGAGTAAAACAGCTCAGCATGCCCATTTTACCCTAAAATTCCCAGTGTGATAGATTACTCTGGTCCCCCAAGGGAAAGGGAGTAAAGGAACAGAAAGAAGGCAGAAGTGTTTAGGAAAAATCCCTCCTCCTAGAAACAAGAACAGCTGAGAAAATGTGTTTCTCTCTAGCGGAAATGACTCTATAATCCCTTTGGATTTTTTCATTCAACACTCTTGGTGGCTTCAGCACATGGTTCAAGGTGGCTTTGAAGGATTAAGCATCAAAAATTTAAGATGTGTAATGCAGTGTAATTGGTAGCACTGTTTTGTATTGCTTTGAATCCTAATGTTTTCTTTTGGGTCCTATGCCCAGGGCTGTGTTAATATGCTTGAATGTTTTAAGCTTATTATAAGTAGCCATAACTGGTAAGAATCTGACAAATAAGCCACTAAGATCCACATACTTGACTTCAGATGGTCTAGTTCCACAAACAAATCAATGACACTTTGTCTTGTTTTGCAGATGTTTGTTCAATATATCAGTTACATCGTTGTTCAGAATTTTACACTAGAGTTTATGCTAAACACAGATGAAAGATATGTTTCTGAGTTCTTAGAAGTATGAGAAATGTGTTCTTCATGTAAGATACAAACAATAACATCTCTGTAGACATTTACTTTTCTGTTACTATGTATAATGTATACCATGTATATATTATATAGATAAAATACAGGCTTCTAAATGTGTTTTCCGCTATGAGGACCAAGTGGGTTATGATTGCCAAAGTTGAAGTTGTTTTAGTAAGAAAAACAATTAGTGAAAAATCTCAAAGTTAAACTGTCTCTATGCCAAATTTAAAAAAATGTTTTTTGCAAAACCTACAAATCTTAGTTTTCAAAATGATATTGAAGAAACAAACATGCCTGAAGTACAAATGTGATAGGTATTATTGCCTCAATTCTTCCTGACTTCTGATAAACAAGTTTTAAAACAAAAGCAGAGAATTTTAAATGACATCTTATGAGCTAGGAGTCTTACCAAGAGTCTTTTGCATTTAGTGATTTGGTGGCCTTTGAAGATTTCTTACAATTTAGGGGGGAAATTGTTCTTGGCAGAGGTCCATGAGTACATGTGGGGACTGAGAGAGGCTGATCAGAATTCTAAAATAAGTCTGTGTTTATAGTACTCACAAATCACAGCTGACTTGTAGTTGGGGCTCTTACCCTTCATTTCTAGAAAGGCGCAAGGGTGCCCTCTGGGGCCCTGGTGAAAGTTTTTCTCACACTTTCTTGAATTATGTGGGCCTTCAAATCAGAAACCTCAGAGGCCATTGGCAATGTTTTAGCCAGCTGAAGTGGAGCCTGTGAAGTGACAGCAACAGCATGATCAACTGAAGTCAGGATTGCCAGTAATTGCCAATCCCACCTCCAGTTGTCCACTAGCCCCTTCTAACAATGTGTGGCATTGTCATGGTGGCCTGCCCATTCCTCAGTCAGAATGCCAAACAGCTGCTTTAATGACAGGTTGACTTCTGTTGTGACTCTTTCGGCAATAATAATAATGTTCTTTGCAAAACCACACAGTATCATTTCTTAAAGTCCCCTCAACTTTCATCATTTGTTCCATTAGCCATAGAGACTATAGAATCTGAAGGTTAGAAGGACATTACAGATGATCTAATTTAACCCATTTGTTCTGTTAAAGAGGAAATGGAAGATGAAGACTAAAGTGACACAACTTTATAACCACGGGATTTGAATTTGAGATATGTTATTCTGAATCCAAGTTGAATGAAGTTTCCATTACACAATGTTTATAACAAATGTGGGAACAGGACAGGATAGATATTATTACCATTTCATAGATGAAGCTATTGAAGATCATGGAGGTTAAGTGACTTATACATGGGCACATGACCAAGTCAGGACAAAGCTAAGAAGGAACTCAGTTCCTTTGACTCCAAGTTAGCATTTTTTTAAAAACAACATGGCAGCTGGATTCCCCAAGAAGAAGTGATCCAAGAGAAACCAAGGCAGAAACCACAATGTGCTTTATTATCTAGCCTTGGAAGTAACACACAGTTGTTCCAGCACTGTCCTATCGATTATACAGGTCATCCCTATTCAGCGTGAGAAGGGACTAGACTAGGGCGTGAATATCTATAACATATACATATATATATATCTCAAGAGGAAAAAATTATTGGGGGGCACTTTGGATGCTGGCTTACACACATATGCATGAACACAAACTCAGATACTGAGACACAAATCTTTCACTAACTAGTCAACTATTAATCATTTGCTGAGCATCAGATACTTTCCTGGTCAGTAGGGATATTTTTAAACAGGACAGAGTCATGATTTCCACGGTGTGTAAGCCAGCATCCAAAGTGCCCCCCCAATAATTTTTGTCTCTCTCTCTCTCTCTCCTTATATATATATATATATGGCTCTCTCTATATGATATATATGTATATACACACACACACACACACATATAATATATAGTCCCTTCTCACGCTGAATAGGGATGACCTGTATAATCGATAGGACAGTGCTGGAACAACTGTGTGTTACTTCCAAGGCTAGATAATAAAGCACATTGTGGCTTCTGCCTTGCTTTCTCTTGGATCACTTGCTCTCAGGGAATCCAGCTGCCATATTATGAGAACACTCTAGCAGCCCCATGGAGAAATCCATGTGGCAAGGAATTGAGACCTCTGTCTGGTCAACAGCATAAACCTGCCTACCATATGTGTCAGCCATCTTAAAATCAGATTTCCTAGCCCCAGCCAAGTCTTCAGATGACTGCAGCCCTGGCTGACATCTATTGGGAACCTCATATGAGACTCTGAGGCAGAACAACCCAACTAAGCCAGATTCTTAAGTCACAAAAAGTATGTGAGATAATAAATGTTTGTGGTTGTTTCAAGCTGCGAAGTTTTAGATAATCATGCAGTGATTGATAACTAATATCAAGGAAGTCATAAATACATAAATTAATACATAAAATAATTTCAAATGTCAATAAGTGTTATGAAGAAGATAAAGTAGGGTAATATGATAGAGGAATGGGAGAAGAGCTGCTTTGCTAGGGTGGGAACCTCTCTAAGGAAGTAATACTTCAGATAAGACTGAGCATAAAGAAGCAATCATGGCTGGGCGCTGTGGCTCACACCTGTAATCCTTGCACTTTGGGAGACTGAGGCGGGAAAATTACCTGAGGCCAGAAGTTCAAGACCTCAAGACCAACTTGGCCAACATGGTGAGATCCTGTCTTTTAAAAGAAAAAATCAATCATGGAAAGATCTGAAGGAAAAGAAACCCAAAAAGAAGCAGGAGTAGGGACAAAGACCCTGAGTCAGGAAAATTGGCATGTTTGAAGTACAGAAAGCAAGCCAATTTGGCTGGAAGATGGTGAATTAGGAAGAAAGTTGAGCAAGGTAAAATCAGAGATATAGGCAGGGGCAACTCACAAAAAGCCGTGCAGGTAATGGGAAGCCATTGGAGGATGTGTGGCTAGAGGAGACACATGATTTGATTTAAACGTTGGAAAGATCTTTCTGGCTGTGTGTAGGCACTGGATAGTCAGAGGGTGGGAATGCACACAGAAAGAGAAATTAGAGGCTGTTGCAGCTGTTCTGAAGAGCAATAGTTGCCAATTGAACTAGGGTGGCAGCAATGAAGTGGTAAGAACTGGTTGGACTTGGGATATATTTTGAAGATAGGGCTGACAGGACTTGCTAATGGAATGGGTGTGGGGTGTGAGGGAAAGGGAAATTAAGGACAACCCAGCTGTGAGCCCTGTGGTGGAGAAACTACTGTTGACTTCAGGTTTTTCATGTGAAAAGAAAGGTAATAACTGGACCTATCTTTGTCATATGACATACTTTATGGGTTATTTCTTTAAAAAGCATTCAGCATTCAGTAGCTTCAAGAGAGTTTTACTGCTCATGACCTCATTCAAGTTTATTAGAATTGTTTTGCTTGGGAAAGGAAACAAATACTGGGAGATACCTGGCTGTGTGAGGTTTTAAGAGAAAAGAGATGTGAAATGAACTCTTTCCTCTTAAAATTTTGTGTCTTATGGAGACTTTTAAGATTTTCTGAGCACCAGTTATAATTACTGCTTCATGAAGACAACACTAAAAGGCAGCATATTTCTCAATTGCTTATTCTTTCTGCATAGAAAATATGGTACTGATAAATATGAAAACCAAAAGGCAGTTTTCACTATAATACAATCAAGCCTTGTGAAGAACCTTAGGAATTCAGTATGTATTTTTAATGCCAACATGTATTTTTAACAATAACACATCATGATTTGAAAATGATAAGGCACACAACTATGGGTACTGTTTATGTTTGAAAAACTAATAGCAAGTTCTCTTATACTTTATCCTGTGAGGGAAAGACCAGCATGGGTCACTGTGGCCATATTATGTTACAGTCTCGTGAGTATCAGCTGTTCTCTCACTCATTCACACACACAGATCCTAGCTACTTAACATACAGTTAAGCACATTCTCTAAAACAAAATTAAAATTCATTCAAATGCTGAACAGATGTGAATAAAAAGAAGAGGGTAGTCTAGAAATATTTCTGTTGCTATCAGCAATTATTTTGTTCCATGAATGGCACTGGCTATTGGTGTAGAATGTGAATAAAGCTGGTTTGGTTGCTGTGGGAGTTGGAACAATAGCAAGTTTCTCATTTTCAGTCCATGAGATTGTTTATTGAAAGTTCATTATGCTTTTGAAGCTATATTTTAAATGAAGCATCAAATTAAAATAAAAAATATTTTAGATAGATTTGGAAACTATTTTGTTCTACACTTTCACATAGTTATGGTCATATACAAAATGCTACAAAAGCTGATTTTTAGAATACATTTTTTGAAATATACCTAAACCTAAAAATAACTATAGCAATAAAAATTATTGCTATCTTTATTAATATGAAAACATTCCTCGAACCACATTCAGACAGACACAAATAATTAGAAATTGGGTTGTACTTGTAAGGTACTGTTTCATTTAAATACTATCATTAGTTTGCTGGATAATTAGAAAACATAAATGTGCTCCAGCAAATCAATTATATATACCAGTGATTTTTAAAATTCAGGGTAATATGAAGAAATTTGATAAGTGGAAATGAGCTTCGTAAGTACAAAAGCCTTATTCATAGGGACATTATTTTATAAAAAGTCCATCCAAATGAAATGTCAACCAACTCATTGTAAAGACCAACTTGATGATCAAAGGAGAAGAAGGAAGTGAATACTACACTTGAAATTAAAACATGATTCTAATAGAAAAATTGGAATCAGAAAGGCTGACATCTCATATTAACTATAAATGACACTGGGCTATGTATAAATCTAACTTACATGGAAATAAAACATTGTGTAATATAGCTATGTTAGTCAGGGTACCCAGGGAAACAGAACCAACAGGATGTGTATACATATATATAGAGAGAGTGATTTATTTTAAGGAATTGGCTCAATGTGATTGTAGGCTGATGAATTCAAAATCTACAGGATAGGCCAGCAGTCTAGACACCCAGCAAAAAAGCTGATATTGCAGTTTGAGGCTGAAGGCAGCCTTTTTGTAGAATTTCCTCTTCCTTAGGAGAGTTCCTTTTTTCTTAAGACTTCTAATGATTGAATGAGGCTCACTCACATTATGGAGGGTAATGTACTTTACTCAAAGCTTACTGATTTAAATGTTAATCTTGTGTAAAAAATGCTTTCACAGCAAAATCCAGATGTGTTTGACCAGGCATCTGGGTACTATGACCTAGCCAAGTTGACACATAAGATTAACCATTACAAGAGTATGGTAAATCAGTTCTCTCACACATTGTTGGTGAATGTACTAACTCTTCAATAATTCTGGAAAATAATTCGAACAATTTATCAGGTTTCAATATGTTTACAGTTTTTTTAAACAAAAAAGTTACATTTCTATTCTATGGAAGTAAACCTAAATGCATACACAAAGAGCATAAATCATAAAGAAAAAGATTAATAAGTGCAATATATTAAAATTAAAAATCTGTATGACATTAGCTATCATACACAGGTTAAAAGTAAGTAATCAGGCTGGGCACGGTGGCTGACACCTGTAATACCAGCACTTCGGGAGGCTGAGGTGGGTAGATCACCTAAGGTCAGGAGTTTGAGACCAGGTTGACCAATATGGTGAAACCCCGTCTCTACTAAATACAAAAATTAACCAGGCATGGTGATGTGTGCCTATAGTTCCAGCTACTTGGGAGGCTGAGACAGGAGAATTGCTTGAACCTGGGAAGCAGAGGTTGCAGTGAGCCAAGATCACGCCACTGCACTCCAGCCTGGGCGACAGAGAGAGATTCTGTCTCAAAAATTAAAAAAAAAATAAGTAATCAAATAGCAAATGTGTGTGGGACACATATAGCAGACAAAAGATTAGTAACCAAAGAACATGGAGAGCTCTTACACTCCTACAAGCAATGACAAAATGATTTAAAATCCAATGGAAAACTAGCAAAAGTTAAAGGGCAATTCTTGAAAGAGGACACCTGAATGACTAGCAATCAGTCGAGAGACTATTCAGCCTAACTTGTAATTAGAGAAATGCAAATTAAGACAACAGTCAATTTTCAAACTATCAGAAAGACCAAAATTAAAGTTTAACAATGCCAGCTATTGGTAAGAATATAAATTGGTATAACCACATTGGAGAATAGTTTACCAATACCTAGGACAACTGAAAATGTGTATACCTTAAAATTCTCCTCCTAGGTCTATATAATGTAGGGAACTTTTGGCACATAAGCATAGGTATGCAGAAAGAATATGTATTATTCATAGTATTATTTATAAATGCAGAAAAGAGCAAATAATTTATATATCCATCAGCAGAAAAATACATATATCTTGATGTAGTTAGCAAACAGACTACTTTATGGCAATTTAAATAAACTGGATTCACATTTATCAGCATGGTTTTATCATGAAAATATGTTAAGTGCAAAAAAGCAAGTTACAAAATTACATATATCATATGATTTCCCTTATTACAGCTTTCAACACATTTAGTTCAGAAAGTCAAGTAAAAGTTTAAGAAATTATAATACTATATTATAGCATACTATGCTATACTATACATGCATATGTAGTAAGATTTTTTAAAAGAGAGCAAAACATCCACTAACATTAAAATATTGTTTATCTCTACAAAGATTGTGAGGGCAATGGGTGGCTGTGTGTGCATGTGGGCACTCAGGCTGTGTAAAAAGAAGGGAGTGAGGAGGTATAAAAGGGCTCTAACTGAATATGTAATGTTTTATTTTTTAAAACAAAAACAAGTTAAGCAAATACGGCAAAGTAATATGTTAAGAATGTACCACACCAAGAGTGAACTCTAAGGCAAACTTTGGGTTCTAGGTGATAATAATGCATAATTCTAAGTTCATGATGTTTAAATATGTACCAATTGGTGCTGAATGTTGATAGTAAAGGAGGCATGTGCAGGGGCAGAAGGCACATGTGAACTCTGGGTACTTTCTGTTCAATTTTGCTGTGAACCTCGAACTGCTCTAAAAGTAGTTTACTGATTTAAAATATGTTAGGTAATGTTTACACTTTAAAAATTATTATTTGGACATAAAGAAATATTTGGAAAATTTAATAATAACAATATTGTTAGTTTTAGGTCACTTTAAAATTTTATTTCTGGTGCATGCATTACTGCTATGTTAAATATAAATATAAATAAACTTGAATATTTACTGCACAAAAAGCTAAGGTTAATATTTCTTGAGGGGGAGGTCATTTTAGATAATATACATATTTATTATATATATGTATATATATATAAGTGTGTGTATATACAGTCATAAGTCACTTAATGACGGGCAGTTCTAAGAAATACATCATTAGAAGATTTTGTCTTTGTGTGCATATCACCAATGTACTTACACAAACTTAGACGATATAGTCTACTACACACCTAGGCTCTGTGGAATAGCCTATTGCTCCTAAGTTCCAAACCTGGATAGCATGTTACTATACTGAATATTGTAGGCAATTGTAACACAATGGTAAGTCTTTGTGTATCTAAACATTTTTAAAAATAGAAAACATACAGTAAACTTACAGAGTAAAAATAAGTAATGGTACATCTATTTAAGGCACTTCATAGGAATGAAGCTCTCAGGACGGAAATTGCTCTGGGTGAGTTAGTGAGTGAGTGGTGAGTGAATGTGAAGGCCTAGGATGTTACTGTAGACTATAGACTATACACTATACACTTAGACTGCACTAAATTTATAAGAACATTTTTCCTTCTTCAATAATAAATTAACTTTAGTTTACTATAGCTTTTTTACTTTATAAACTTAAATTTCTTTTAACTATTAAACTATCTTGTAAAAACTTAGCTTAAAACACAAACACATTATACTGCTATACAAAAATGTTTCCTTTCTTTATATCCGTTTTCCATAAGTTTTTGTTATTTAAATTTTATTATTACTTTTTAAAAACTAAAATTTTTTGTTAAAAACTAAGGCACAAACACACATTAGTGTAGTCCTACACAGAATCAGGACCGTGAATATCACTGTCTTTCACCTCTACGTCTTGTCCCACTCGAAGGTCTTCAAGGCAATAACACACATGAAACTGTCATCTCCTATGATAACAATGTCTTTTTCTGGGATCCCTCCTGAAGGACTTGCCTGAGGTTGCTTTACAGTTAACCATTTTTTTTTGTTTTGTTTTAGACAGAGTCTTGCTCTGTCACCCACTCTGTCTGGAGTGCAGTGGCACGATCTCTGCTCACTGCAACCTCTGCCTCCTGGGTTCAAGCAATTCTCATGCCTCTGCCTCCTGAGTAGCTGGGACTACAGGTGCACACCACCATGCCTGGCTAATTTTTGTATTTTTAGTAGAGACGAGGTTTCACCATATTAGTCAACCTGGTCTCAAACTCCTGACCTTAGGTGATCCACCCTACTCAGCCTCCCAAAGTGCTGGTATTACAGGCATGAACCACCGTGCCCAGCCACGGTTAACCTTAATAAAAAAATAAATAGAAGGAGTATTCTCTAAAACAATTATTAAAAGCATAGTGTAGTAAGTACATAAACCAGTAACATAGGCATTTATTATCAAATATGGTGTACTGCACATAATTGTATGTGCTATAATTTTATATAACTGTTGGTACAATGGGTTTGTTCACTCCTTTGTCACCAAACACATAGGAGTAATGGGTTATGCCATGATGTTATGACATCCCTAGGTAATAGGAATTTTTCAGCTTCATTGTAATCTCATGGGACTGCCGCTGTAGATGTGGTCCCTTGATGACCAAACATTGTCATGAGGTATGTGACTATACATATACACACACACATACATACCCATACAAACATATTTTGCATTTCAGTAACATAATTTTCATTTTTGCAACTTAAAATATTAATGTTTAAGCTTTTTAGGTCAAATATGAGTGGTATACACATCAAGTGTTTGCTTTATCATCTTTGTAAGGCAAAACATGTGATTTCTTTAACTCTTTTAGTTGACTTTCTCACTCTACAGCTCTTATAGGATTCTGCAGTTTATTCCCAAATTTCAGTCACTGTTTCTTGTTGCCAGCTAAATAGGATCCTCAAGATAATGGCAAAATTACATATAATTGCTAGAAAAAAATAGATATCCTTATTATTCATAACAGAAAAATTACTTAGCTCTTGAATAGAAAGATTTCAGGATATTCCAGCTCAACAGTTCTATAGCTGCAGAGTTTTTAAAAATCCTAATGCCTAGGCACATCTCATACCAGTTAAATCAATCTTAAATTAGGTTCCAATATCAGTATTTTCTAAACTTCCTAGGTATACAACCAAAATCTTTCAATAATATGTAATTCAGAACTGTAAGTTTTCTTCTTCTCTCTTGAAGATAGATATATGCAATTAGATTCCTATAGCAGCCATGATAGTGCCTAAAATTGGTATGGTATTCACAGCTTTGAACGTTATGAACTCTATAAATCTTTGAACTGATAATGGGTCAGGAGCATGACCCATTATCTTGTTAGATTTATCTTATGAATACTACTTTACTTTTGTATGCTTTTTGTTGCTAATGGCAACAGCATCTAATATTTCAAGTTTTGGCCAAATATAATATCACAAAAATAGGTTATAGGTTATTTTGAAAAAAACTTACAAATACTTACCTCGAGGGGCTTTTAAGAACGATTAGTTCTTAGGTAAAACTGAAAATCTGCAATTAAGAAACCTCATTTATTTAAATATCTGGATGATATTTATAACATTCTTTTGAATTTTTTTATCATTTCCTGGAAGTTGGGGTTATGTTTATCATTGGTTTATGTTTTTGTTTCATGTATCAAACAATAAAACCAGAAATGGGCGATGATTAAGATACTTCAAAAGGCAAACTATCTCTGGTTCACAATGTATTTCATGAAAGCTTAGTTACTACTGTTGGACATTGTAATTCATTTTCATGAACTGCTTGAGAGATAGAATCTTATTCAGGGTTTCTGACATATGGTTATAAAGTGGTATGTCCCTCAATATGTACACAGGTGTCATGATATGCACTGAAGTATAAAATCTCATTTATGGTATAATGATATACTTTATATACAACCTCTCTTATCATTTGAGAAACTGATCTTATAACTAAATCACCACCAACTTAAAGGTCTTGCAAGGAGGATCAGACATATGCTGTAGTGGAATATACAATTACTGATAGAGCATAATTTCAGCGATAAGAGAAAGCTATTGTTTCTTCATTCATGTATTCATCTGTTTAGTAAAATAAAATTGAGCACCTATTTCGTACTCTATTTTGTATTACAAATTGTTTATTTTGCAACATTATTGCCCCTTAGAAAAAAGGGATTGAATCTACTTCTTTTCAATGAAATGGAAATTTGACATTGACTAGTGGAAATCTTTGTAATACTTCTTTGCCTGTTGGCATGAATTTGCTTCACAGATTTATTAGCTACTACAGAGGGAAAGAAAGTTTAGGAATCTGTGAGGGGAAAGCAAAGGGTTCCTCCACAACTCTATTTCACATATTTAACGGTTTTTTTCTTTTGTGAAAACCTTCTCCTCTTTAATATATCCCATAGTCATGTTATAATTTTTTTGCTTCATTTGCTGTCAACCATATAAAAGAAGTGCTCTATTATGCTGTTTTCATATCCTCATTAACAGTTCACTTTCAAAAATTAATTACTGATTTTGTAAAGATGACAAATGGCTATTACAGAAAGAAATATAAGCAATATTGAAAACTTAGAAAAATAATCTTACCCCTAATTGTCCACCTCCTCAAAATCACAACCATAAACATTTAAGAAATATTACTTATGAAATCTCTCTATGCATAAGTCAATAAAGAGATAAATTTTAAAATGATAAGAATAGGATTATATTATTTATGCTCTTTTCAAATTCAAGATATTCAATATTTATTTTTCTTATCAACTCAATAAGTGAAACATATCATATACAATAAACTCCATCCATGTAGGTGCACAACTCGATGAGTTTTGACAGTTACACCCCCCCATGAAACTACCATCACAGTAAAGATACAGAAACCTGATGGTGGACGGATCCAAGATGGCCGATTAGGAGCAGCTCAGGATTGCTGCTCCCAGCGAAACCGCGGAGGCCGCTGCAGGTGACCCCCAGGCAAGCAGGGCCTGGAGTGGACCTCAGCAGTCCTACAGCAGAGGGGCCTGACTGGTAGAAGGAAAACTAAGAAACGGAAAGAAATAACTTCATCATCAACAAACTGGACATCCACTCAGAGACCCGATCTGAAAGTCAACAACTACAAAGATGACAGGTGGATAAATACACAAAGATGGGAAGAAACCAGTGCAAAAAGGATGAAAGCACCCGAAACCAGAACACCTCTCCTCCTACAAGGGATCACAACGCCTCACCAGCAAGGGAACAAGGCTGGATGGAGAATGAGTGTGATGAATTGACAGAATCAGGCTTCAGAAGGTGGGTAATAAGAAACTTCTGTGAGCTAAAAGAACATGTTCTAACCCAATGCAAAGAAGCTAAGAACCTTGAAAAAAGATTTGACAAAATGCTAACGAGAGTAAAAAACTTAGAGAGGAATATAAGTGAATTGATGGAGCTGAAAAACACAACATGAGAACTTCACAAAGCATACACAAGTTTCAACAGCCGAATTGACCAAGCAGAAGAAAGGATATCAGAGGTCGAAGATCAACTCAATGAAATAAAACGAGAAGGCAAGAGTAGAGAAAAAAGGGTAAAAAGGAATGAACAAAGTCTCCAAGAAATATGGGACTATGTGAAAAGTCCCATATTTGGTACACCTATCAATCTACGTTTGATAGGTGTACCTGAATGTGACAGAGAGAATGAATCCAAGCTGAAAAATACTCTTCAGGGTATTATCCAGGAAAACTTCCCCAACCTAGCAAGGCAGGCCAATATTCAAGTCCAGGAAATACAGAGAACACCACAAAGATATTCCTCAAGAAGACAACCCCAAGGCACATAATCGTCAGATTCACCAGGGTTGAAATGAAGGAGAAAATGCTAAGGGCAGCCAGAGAGAAAGGTCAGGTTACCCACAAAGGGAAGCCCATCAGACTCACAGCAGATCTCTCAGCAGAAACCCTACAAGCCAGAAGAGAGTGGGGGCCAATATTCAACATCCTTAAAGAAAAGAACTTTCAACCCAGAATTTCATATCCAGCCAAACTAAGCTTCAAAAGTGAAGGAAAAATAAAATCCTTTATGAACAAGCAAGTACTCAGAGATTTTATCACCGCCAGGCCTGCTTTACAAGAGCTCCTGAAAGAGGCACTAAACATAGAAAGGAACAATCTGTACCAGCCACTCCAAAAACATACCAAAATGGTAAAGAGCATCAACACAATGAAGAAACTGCATCAACTAACAGGCAAAACAGCCAGCTATCATCAAAATGGCAGGATCAAATTCACACATAACAATATTAACCCTAAATGTAAATGGGCTAAATGCCCCAATCAAAAGACACAGACTGGCAAATTGGATAAAAAGCCAAAACCCCTCAGTGTGCTGTATCCCTGAAACCCATCTCACATGCAAGGATACACAAAGGCTCAAAATAAAGGGATGGAGGAATATTTACAAAGCAAATGGAGAGCAAAAAAAGGCAGGAGTTGCAATTCTCGTCTCAGATAAAATAGACTTTAAACCAACAAAGATCAAAAGAGACAAAGAAGGACATTACATAATGGTAAAAGGATCAATGCAACAAGAGGAGCTAACGATCCTAAATATATACACACCCAATACAGGAGCACCCAGATACATAAGGCAAGTTCTTAATGACTTACAAAGAGACTTAGACTCCCACACAATAATAGTGGGAGACTTTAACACTCCACTGTCAATATTAGACAGATCAACAAGACAGAAAATTAACAAGGATATCCAGGACTTGAATTCAGACCTGGATCAAGCAAACCTAATAGACATTTACAGAACTCTCCACCCCAAATCCAGAGAATATACATTCTTCTCAGCACCACATCACACCTAATCTAAAATTGACCACATAATTGGAAGTAAATCACTCCTCAGCAAATGCAAAAGAATGGAAATCATAACAAACAGTCTCTCAGACCACAGTGCAATCAAGTTAGAACTCAGAATTCAGAAACTAACTCAGAACCGCACAACTTCATGGAAACTGAACAACTGGCTCTTGAATGTTGACTGGATAAACAATGAAATGAGGGCAGAAATAAAGGTGTTATTTGAAACTAATGAGAACAAAGACACAACATACCAGAATCTCTGGGACACATTTAAAGCAGTCTCTAGAGGAAAATATATAGCAATAAATGCCCACATTAGAAGGAAGGAAAGATCCAAAATCGACACCCTATCATCAAAATTGAAAGAGCTAGAGGAGCAAGACCAAAAAAACTCATAACCTAGCAGAAGACAAGAAATAACTAAGATCAGAGCAGAACTGAAGGAGATAGAGACACAAAAAACCCTTCAAAAAATCAATAAATCCAGGAGCTGGTTTTTTGAAAAGATCAACAAAATAGACAGATCACTAGCCAGATTAATAAAAAAGAAAAGAGAGAATAATTAAATAGATGCAATAAAAAACAATAAAGGGGATATCACCACAGATTCCACAGAAATGCAAATCATCATCAGAGATTATTACAAACATCTCTATGCACATAAACTAGTAAACCAGAAAGAAATGGATAAATTCCTGGACACTTGCATCCTCCCAAGCCTAAACCAGGAAGAAGCCGAAATAGACCAATAACAAGGTCTGAAGTCGAGACAGCAATTAAAAGCCTACCACCCAAAAAAAGCCCAGGTCCAGACGGATTCACAGCCGAATTCTACCAGACCTACAAAGAGGAGCTGGTACCATTCCTTATGAAACTATTCCAAACAATCCAAAAAGACGGAATCCTTCCCAAATCATTTTATGAGACCAACATCATCCTGATACCAAAACCTGGCAGAGATTCAGCAAGAAAGGAAAACTTGAGGCCAATATCCGTGATGAACATAGATGCAAAAATCTTCAATAAAATACTGGCAAACCGATTGCAACAGCACATCTAAAAGCTTATCCACCATGATCAAGTAGGCTTCATCCTGGGGATGCCAGGCTGGTTCAACATATGTAAGTCTATAAACATAATTCACCACATAAACAGAACCAAAGACAAAAATCACATGATTATCTCAATTGATGCAGAGAAGGCCTTTGACAAAATTCAACAGCCCTTTATGCTAAAAACCCTCAGTAAACTAGGTATTGACAGAACGTATCTCAAAATAATAAAAGCTGTTTACGACAAACCAACAGCCAATATCATACTGAATGGGCAAAAACTAGAAGCATTCCCTTTGAAATCTGGCACTAGACAAGGATGCCCTCTCTCACCACTCCTATTCAATATAGTATTGGAAGTTCTAGCCAGAGCAATCGAGCAAGAAAAAGAAATAAAGGGTGTTCAAATAGGAAAGGAGGAAATCAAATTGTCTCTATTTGCAGACGACATGATTGTATTATCTAGAAGACCCCATCGTCTCAGCCCAAAATCTCCTGAAATGGATAAGCAACTTCAGCAAAGTCTCAGGATACAAAATCAATGTGCAAAAATCACAAGCATTCCTATACACCAATAAGAGACTTAAAGAGAGCCAAATCAAGAACGAACTGCCATTCACAATTGCTACAAAGAGAATAAAATACCTGGGAATACAACTAACAAAGGTTGTAAAGGACCTCTTCAAGGAGAACTACAAACCACTGCTCAATGAAATAAGAGAGGACACAGATGGAGAAGCATTCCATGTTCATGGTTAGGAAGAATCAATATTGTGAAAATGGCCATACTACCCAAAGTAATTTACAGATTCAATGCTATCCCCCATCAAGCCACCAATGACCTTCTTCACAAAACTGGAAAAAACCACCTTAAACTTCATAGAGAACCAATTCTAAGCAAGAAAAAAACAACAAAGCGGAAGGCATCACACTACCGGACTTCAAACTATCATACAAGGCTACAATAATCAAAACAGCGTGGTACTGGTACCAAAACAGAGTTATAGACAAACGGAACAGAACAGAGGCCTTGGAGGCAACACCATCCGATCTTTGACAAACTTGACAAAAACAAGCAATGGGGAAAGGAGTCCCTGTTTAATAAATGGTGTTGGGAAAATTGGCTAGCCATGTGCAGAAAGCAGAAAGTGGACCCCTTCCTGACACCTTACACTAAAATTAACTCCAGATGGATTAAAGACTTAAACATAAGACCTAACACCATAAAAACCCTGGAAGAAAATCTAGGCAAAACCATTCAGGACATAGGCGTAGTTAAGGACTTCATGACCAAAACACCAAAAGCATTGGCAACAAAAGCCAAAATAGACAAATGGGACCTAATCAAACTCCACAGCTTCTGCATAGCAAAAGAAACAGTCATTAGAGTGAATTGGCAACCAACAGAATGGGAAAAAATTTTTGCAATCTATCCATCTGACAAAGGGCTGATATCCAGAATCTACAAAGAACTGAAACAGATTTACAAGAAAAAAAAACAAACAAGCCCATTCAAAAGTGGGCAGAGGACATGAACAGACACTTTACAAAAGAAGACATACATGAGGACAACAAACATATGAAAAGATGCTCATCATCACTGGTCATTAGAGAAATGCAAATCAAAACTACATTGAGATACCACTTCACACCAGTTAGAATGGCGATCATTAAAAAATCTGGAGACAACAGATGCTGGAGAGGATGTGGAGAAATAGGAACACTTTAACACTGTTGGTGGGAGTGTAAATTAGTTCAACCATTGTGGAAGACAGTGTGGCAATTCCTCAAGGACCTAGAAATAGAAATTCCATTTGACCCAGCAATCCCATTACTGGGTATATATCCAAAGGATTATAAATCATTCTACTATAAGGACACATGCACATGAATGTTCATCTCAGCCCTGTATACAATAGCAAAGACCTGGAACCAACCCAAATGCCCATCGATGATAGACTGGACAGGGAAAATGTGGCACATATACACCATGGAATATTATGCAGCCATAAAAAATGATGAGTTCATGTCCTTTATAGGGACATGGAAGAACCTGGAAACCATCATTGTCAGCAAACTGACACAAGAACAGAAAATCAAACAACACATGTTCTCACTCATAGGTGGGTGTTGAACAATGAGAACACATGGACACAGGGAGGGGAGCATCATACACTGGGGTCTGTCGGGGGGGGAAATAGGGGAGGGACAATGGGGAGTGGGGGAGTTGGGGGAGAGAGAGCACGGGGGAGAAATGCCAGCTATAGGTGAGGGGGAGGAAGGCAGCACATCACACTGACATGTGTGTACCTATGCAACCATCTTGCATGTTTTTCACATGTACCCCAAAACCTAAAATGCAATTAAAAAATATATATATATATATATATATATATACAGTGACCTTGCATCAATCCCAAAAGATTTCTCACTCCCCATTCCATCTCTCTCTCTGCTCCCAGTCCTAGGCAACAACTTACATGTTTTTTGTCAATATAGATTAATTTACATTTTATATAAATGGAATCATGGAGACTATACTGTTCTTTGTCTTTCATGGAGAGGTTTTCTGAATATAATGTTGCATAAATGTCAGTTAGATCAGTGTGCTAGTGTTTTCTAGTTCTTCTATGTTTCCAGTGAATTTTTAGTCTCTATTTTCTATCAATTGTTTAGACAAGATTGTAAAATTCTCCTCTTAAAATTGTGGAAATATTTATTCCACTAATTCTATTAATTTTTGCTTCATGTGTTTTGAGGCTCTGTCATTAGACACATATCCATGTATTATTTTTATATTCTACTGATTAATGGAATCTTTTTTATTACAAAGTGTTTCTCTTTATATTTAGTAGTACTCTTTGTCATGAAGGCTAGTTTTGAATTTTTTTTTCTGGTATTATTTATCTTTAGCTTGATGAATTTCCTTCAGTATTTCCTTTATTGCAGATCTGGAGGCAGTAAGTTCCCTTAGAGTTTTTATTTGTTTTACAGTCTGAAAATATCTTTAGTTCACCTTCATTCTTGCTGGATTTAGAGTTCATTTTCTTTCAGTACATTAAGAACATTGTTTTACTGTTTTCTTGTCTTTATGGTTTCTGCTGTGAGGCAAGTGACCATTTGAATAATTATTTTCCCAGATATAAATTGACATTTTTCTGTAGCCATTTAAGATATACTTGTTATCTTTGATTTCCAAAAGTTGGACCATCATGTTCTTAGGCATGGTTTTCTTGTAAATAACCCTTTTTGAAGTTTACTGAGATTCTTGAATTTATGGTTTTTGCCATTTTTAATGCTTTCAGGCATTATATCTATAAATATTTTGTATCTTGCATTTGAGAATGTCCAACCTCATTCTCTATCTCCTTTTTGGGATTTCAGCTACCCATATAAAGACCTTTAGAGATTGTGCCACAGGATCCTGAAGCTCTGTTCTTGCTTACTATAATTTCTCTCTCTCTTTCTTTCTTCTCTTTTTCCTCCTTGTGCTTCCTGTTTTTCTCACTGAATAATTTTTGTTGATCCATCTTTAAGTTCAATTACTCTATCTTCTGTAATTTCCATTCTGCTATTAACATCTTCAAGTAAATTCTTTTTACTTATGAGCATATTTTTCTTAACTTCACTGAGCAGAATTATAATAGCTATTTTGGAGTCCTTACCTGATAATTCCAACATCTGGGTCATCTTAGAGTTGGCATTTGTTGATTGTCTTTTTCCTTAGCAATGGGTCATATTTTCTGGACTCTTTGTTGACGAATTTTGGATTGTACCCTGGATGTTATAAACATTATGTTGTATAGACTTTAGAATCCATCATATTGGTTTAAAGACTGTTGAAGTTTTTGTTTTAGTCGACAGTTGACTTATGTGTACTCAAATTGTATACTTTTATGTCTGCAGTTGTTGACAGCTCAGATATAAGTTAATTCTTAGTTGCAGGTTACTTTCTGCTTGTTTCATGAGTGTTTAGTTCAGAGATTATCCAGAGACTTGAGGTAAATTTAAGCGTAGAAGTTTGGTGTTTGCTTCTCTGGCTCTCCCCTTTCTCAGGTTTTCTTTTCACTCTTCAGCAGTGTTGGTTGTTTTGGGGCCTCTTGTCTGGGCATAAGAAAGATGAGGAATGTTTCTATAAGAGTTTTAGCCATTTTTTCTAATCATTCAAGTTTGATCGTCTAGTCATTGCTGACTCTGTCTCTTTTAAAATCTATTACCACTTGTTTCACAAATACAAATTCTTGTTTCTTTTCTTTGTCAGCTGACTCCTGATGACAGTGATCCATTTTACTGTGTGAATTGTAACTTCTGTCATAGATTGTATGAGAAACCTTAGAGAGTTATTAGTGTTTGCTTCTGCAGGGGACTACTGGATTTTCACTGGTTCCAGATTGTTTTTAGACTAATTTCTCAGAAAGGGGTTTCTGTACCATATGGGTTGCTTTAATTCTAACTACACATATGTGTGGCACAGGCCTGATTTTCTTATTTCTCACAGAATATGCGTATTTCTACACACATGGATATTTTCTACCCATGGACCTGGTATTATGACAAGGTTTCCAGAGTCTGATAGCTGCTGATTTTCTCATACCTGTTTTGCCTATAGGGTGACCCTTCCTGATTCCAATCTGTATACCAGGAGTTCAGCTCCAGCTCTCAGTGAGCTTCCTAGGGTAAGTGTTAGCATCCATCCTGGTTCTTCTGTTAAGCCTTCAGCTTTAACTCCCTATTACCACTCTGACTTTTAGTTCAGCTCAGCTATGGATTTACTTTTGTGGTTGTGGTATATTTCTCAGTGGTAAAAATGGAAAAGGAGTATTTCACTTGGCATCTTCCTCTGCCTGTTGACTAGAAGCCTCTTGTCTATTTTTCTGTCACTTGTAGTCAATTAACGAAGGCTGACTTTTATTCCCTTTTGTAGCATTTCCTGTATCTTACGTTTCTTTTTATTTTCACTCAGGTTCTCCAGCCCCAGTCCAGGCTCTTGTCACATCACACTGGATTAGTGCATTCATTTTCTAATTCCTTTTTCTATTGCCATTGTATCTCTACTGAAATCTATTTCAGATACTGCTATCATAACACTTGTCATAAAAATTGACTGATCATGTGACTTCTCTCTACACAAGTCTTTAATGGCCTTTTGGTGCCAAGCTGAAACTCTGTTTCCAGCATAACATGACTGAAACCTCTCTTTCTAACCATATGTTTTATATTCTCAGCACAAACTCTGGGTTTCAGGTGAAGTTTCTCTATTCATTTAGTCCCTTTAGACTGTATGGTCATGCAACTTCCTCACTACCACTTTACTTCTGTTCATATTATATCCCAAATGTGGAAAAATGTAAAGTTCCTTTCCCCCAGGCAACATACTTTTCCAAATAATACTGACAAAATTGAAGGCTCTCTCCTCCTAGGAGTTCTTTTCTGAGATTCTCCCACGGGTCCATGTAAATTCTACTAGTTGCCTCTGCAAGTCTTTCAGTGCTTTCTCTCTCTCTCTATCTGGAAGCTCCTTCATAGTCGGAAGGGAGGTAAGAAACTTTATTGTATGAGGAAAAATTGACTTGTAACATTTATTTTCATAGTTACAAAGTGTCTTGCACCATAAGTATTTTTTGATCTAGAAAGTGAGACGGTGAACTTTGATATGAGAAAAAGGGCATAAAAAGGAACAAGAAGTACAATAGTAATTGTCACTGAAATCCAGAAGAAACTTGAGACAATGTCTTAAGAATAAAAGTGACTGAAAATCCCAGGCACTTTATTTTCACCTACTTGATTAGCCATTGTGCTTGGGGCAAGCCTCAGAAACTGCATGAAGGCATTGTCACCTAAAATGAAACACAACAACACAAGCACTAAACACATGGCTCAATTCTTATGGAACTTATTCACTGCCTCCTCAAGTGGTCCTTTGATCCCTGTATATCCAAAGAGACACCTCATATAGGAGAGCTCTGGCTGAACTCTGGCAGTTACCTTTCTGGGTCAAAGCTACCAGAGGAAGGAACAGGCAGCAATCCTTGCTGTTCTGCAGCCCCCACAGGTGATTCCTAGGCAAGCAGGGTCTGGAGTGGACCTCCAGCAGTCCTGCAGCAGAGGGGCTTGACTGTTAGAAGGAAAACTAAAAAACAGAAAAAAATAGCTTCAATATCAACAGAAAGGATGTCCACTCAGAGACCCCATCCAAAAGTCACCAACTTCAAAGACCAAAGGTAGATAAATCCACGAAGATGGGAAGAAACCAGTGCAAAAAGGCTGACATCACCAAAAACCAGAACACCTCTTCTCCTCCAAGGGATCACAACTCCTCACCAGCAAGGAAACAAAACTGGATGGAGAATGAGTTTGACGAATTGACAGAAGAAGGCTTCAGAAGGTGGGTAATAACAAACTTCACGAAGCTGAAGGAGCATGTTCTAACCCAATGCAAAGAAACTAAGAACCTTAAAAAAGGTTAGACGAAATGCTAACTAAAATAACCAGCTTAGAGAGGATATAAACGACTTGGTGGAGCTGAAGAACACAGCATGAGAACTTTGCAAAGCATACACAAGTTTTCAATAGCCGAATTGATCAAGCAGAAGAAAGGATATCAGAGATTGAAGATTAATTCAATGAAGTAAAATGAGAAGGTAAGATTAGAGAAAAAAGAGTGAAAAGAAATGAACCAAGCCTCCAAGAAATACAGGATTATGTGAAAAGACCTAATCTACATTTCATCCGTGTACCTGAATGTGACAGGGAGAATGAAACCAAGGTGGAAAACACTCTTCAGGATATTATCCAGGAGAACTTTCCCAACCTAGCAAGGCAGGCCAACATTCAAATCCAGGAAATACAGAGAACACCACAAAGATATTCCTCAAGAGAGCAACCCCAAGGCACATAATTGTCAGATTCACCAAGGCACATAATCGTCAGATTCACCAGGGTTGAAATGAAGGAAAAAATGCTAAGGCCACCCAGAGAAAAAGGTTGAGTTACCCACAAAGGGAAACCCATCAGACTCACAGCAGATCTCTTGGCAGAAACTCTAAAAGCCAGAAGAGAGTGGGGACCAATACTGAACATCCCTAAAGAAAAGAACTTTCAACCCAGAATTTCATATCCAGCCAAATTAAGCTTCATAAGTGAAGAAGAAATAAAATCCTTTACAGACAAGCAATTGCTGAGAGATTCATCACCACCAGGCCTGCCTTACAAGAGCTCCTGAAGGAAGCACTAAACATGCATGTGGAGGCCCTAGAACAGAATTTCTAGAACTTGGCCCAGAAGAGCTTGGAAACCACTGAACTACAAGCTGTTTAATTCTTGATTTTTTCTGTGTGTGACCTACCTATCAATTAGAGTCATTTACCTAAAAAATATACTTGAGTGCTTCATAAACACTTTTTCACAAGAGAAAGATTGAACTACCAATCTTGGCTATCATGGGTAGTTAATAAATGAAAGCTGGTCCTATGACAAACTTTGTGGTATTTTTGAAAAACTTTTATGTATGAAATATAACGGAATTAACTTTTTCTTCTTTAAACTTTGATACAATCAAATTTTAGGGACTGGATCTTGAAAATGTTTATCTCTTCTGTTAAATTATTATACTTCCTTATGTTGACTGATCATTATATAATATATTACAGTTTATTTTTTGCCTTGCCTGAAAAAATTTATATAAGCTGTTCTTATCTTTTTTTCAGGTACAATTGTCTTAATATCTTTTTAATTGGCTAACGTTGCTTTATCCTGATGATGTTAGTGACATATATTTTATTGTGAAAGCTTCAAATGTTTTAGCAATAGAAAACATGTAGATTAAAATTAACATGATCTAAATAATAATGTGTAACTAACTGTAGAACAACTATACCTCAATTTTGTTAGAAATTAATATTTTTAACTATTTACAATACATTTCAACTTTCAGCAGTTGAAAATACTGCTAACATTTTCCTTTTACAACCTTTTGGGAGAAAACAGTTACTTATTCAGTAGCATGTCCTTAGGAATTCCAGAAATCTTAATGTCATTAGTGAAAGTGGCTATACCTAGTCAGTCATTAAAGTGATCTTTTGGTTACAGAAAAAAAATAGAAACAGGTTAGATTTATTCTGTTCAGCTCTGAGTGATAAGCAGTTACTTTATTTTAGAATACTTGTAAGACAGGTTTTAGTTTTGTAATGTTTAATATTTATGTTAAGAAAGAGTGTCAGCTTTTTGGACTAAGCGCCAATAAACAACACCAAAAGTATGTTTTTTTATTATGACATCACTAAAAAACTGTAGTTCTTATAACTGACAACTCACTGTGAACATATAGTACATTGTAACACAGATAAGTAATATCCCACAATAATTTTATAAGAATCTGTCTTTTGATAGATTTATTCAAAATGATGCATTTAAAAGTTTATATTATGTAACAAATAACATTAATCCAAGATTGTAATGTAAATACTACTGTAAGCACATTTCCCTCTTGAAAAGCATTCATACAGATAAAAAAATTATAGAGTTTTAAAAAAGACTGGAATTGAATTCTGAATTTTAAGTACAAAAGAACAAATAAAAATTATGATAAATAGAAATAGGCACAGAGAAGATAATTTCAACACTTTAAAACAGATTAGACCATAAAAACTAACATTAGTTAATGGATTGCAACTAAGCAATATTTTGCTTTGAAGGGAAGGCAGGGGAGAAAAGTTGACCTTTTGTGTTTATTTGAGTAAATGTATATTTGGCACATTTCCAAAAAGATTTTGGATGAAAGAAAATAGCTACAAAGAAGCCTGTGTTTAAATATCACAGTTGTGACATAAACTGACAAACACCAGGCTCTTCAGCCTGTCACTCTCCTAGCTGAAGAAAACAAAGCAGGGACCTGAGTGAAGAGTGGCATGTCCATCAGAACACACAATTTTCTGGCTCTTGTCATTATGTCATACGTTGTGTTTCTTTTAAAATATGCTTTTTATTTTATACAAACCTCTCACAGATCTGGGTCATGTGACAAGCAGCCTCGAAAATAAAAAAAATAAAAACAAAGACAGCAGTGAAATTTAAAAATATAACCCTTAATCAATCATGTTAGGTGACACAAGACATGTCAGTGTGGGCAGCATGCTAATGCCGCTGTTAGGGAGACAAGGAGAGGAGCAGAAGACTTGAATGACTGCACTTTTACGTTTTTGATCTGTCTGAAATCAATGCTATATTTTTGTATACTTCTATCTCAATATCTCTACCAATATCAGTTGGTGAAGGTAATGAGAAACATTAGGTCACAGATTGCAAAAAAAAATTACAGCATAAAACACTAGGTTTGGCCATTTTGCCCCGTGTTTATTCCAAATATTTTAGGAAAGATTGCCTGACCCAGTATAGTATAGCTTTGTTACTGAATACCAAAGGGTAGAACTATCCGCTCTGGTAATGACATCAGTTCTTAGATTTGGCAATTCGAATGCTCATTCTCTAGCACAGAGTACTGTATACAAAGTAAGCACATCACACATACCTGACCAAAATTCACTCCTGGACTTACACCTAGGAAACAATGAATTACTTAGGTTTATGATCTAATGGCCTCAGCTATTCAAATCACAATAATTGCAGCGGCAAGGACTCTATTCACCACAACTGACAGAAGAAAACCCAAACTGACTTAGGGCATTTATTGTCTTATGTTTCTGAAAACTTTAGATATCTGCAGCCAGAGGCCAGATCCAAGTCACCAAATGATGTCATCTCGAATCCCTTTTTAAATCTTTTGGTTCTGTTTTTCTGTGTTTCCCTCTTTATCACACTGGTTCCTCCTGTGCACTGGCAAAAATAGTGACTAGCAGATCCAGGCTCACTTCCTAGCAACTCGGCAACCCCAGTCAAAAGAGATCTTTTTTTTTCCAAAAATTCCAGCAAAATGTATTGGATCACATTCATTAGACAGATTTGTTTTATTTGTCCATCTTGAACTAATCATCATGGTCAAGGGATGAAACAGCTGATTAGTTGGGCCTCTGTCACATTCCTACCATCTCAGTATCTTGGAGGCGCTGGGGGGGGTTGGGGAAGGATGAATGTTTGGACTAGGTCAAACCCACGCAAACAACAGGTCGAGAGTGGGAGAGCCTGTTTTGCCAATGGAAAATGACTACCACGAGAATCTAACCTTACTATCCCTATTGTGACTCATCCTCTTTATTTTCAAGATGTCTTTGGAGAGCTTTCCTTAAAAGAACCATATTTGATTAGTTAAATAAGAACTCCCAAAATGTTCCAGGGCTTCATTGTACAAATAACTGATTTACAAATTTCTGTAAATTGCACATACACAAATCAGTACTGTTTGCATGAAATCCCATCAATTAAGGATTTGTCTCTACTGTTCATATATTTCCCATCCTTGTGAAGAAAACTTAGCAAGCCACACAGCTGTGTGTAACCAGACCAAGTGTTCTAGTGAATGAATCCAATCTAGTTATTGTTCCTTTCACATACGTAATAGATTCCTTTACTCATCTTAGCTGAGTGAAAAATAAGAGGCTGTGTTAGTCTGGATCCAATCAGGAGAGAGCAACCATGCAGTAAGTTGAATAGGGAAAGTTTAACATAAAGAATTATTAACTAGAAAGGGGATTAGAATACAAGGGGCTGGGCAATAAGAATTGTAAAGAATATATGAATAACAGTGTAAGGAGAGACACAGCTCTTGGGTTGAGAGAGCTCAGGTTGGAGCGCGGACTAGATCCAGACTTAGTTGGGAAGGATCACTTCCCTGGCTCACTGGCTCCAGAGGAGTTGCTATGGTGCCCTGTGTGCAGAACTTCTTGGCAATTCAACCTGGAGAGAGCCAGGAAAGCTGTTCATGGGGGAGCTAGTTCACAGGAGGAGCTCCGTAACAGACCACATAAAGGGGCAGTGGGCGAGGAAGCTGAGTGCGCTGACTACCATGCCCTGCAGGAACTGCACACAGGAGATGGCGCACATGCCACAGGAGTTGGAAGCACTTTCTACAAAATCACTGCGTAGGAAGGGAGGGTTGCTGGAAAGAGCTTCTGGCTGCTGAGTGCTGCTAACTACTGCAGACTGCAGAAACTGGACACTAGCAATGCTGTGAGTACCACAGGCACCCAGTGCTGGAACCTGCCGAGTGAAAAAAATTATATACTTATAAAATATGTGTATTTTATATATATATAAATTTTATTATATATATATTATATATAGGCATCGAATTCCAGACAATTTTAATTTTATATAGTAGTTTTCTTAACAACCTATGGGAAGTTATTTATACTTTAAATTTAGAGACTTGATTCTCAGAAGGTTTTTTTTTTGTTGTTGAGACAGAGTCTCACTCCGCCACCAGGCGCCAGGCTGGAGTGCAGTGGCGCGACCTCGGCTCACTGCAACCTCTGCCGCCCGGGTTCAAGCAATTCTCCGGCCTCAGCCTCCCGAGTAGCTGGGACTACAGGCGTGCACCACCACGCCCAGCTAATTTTTTTGTATTTTTAGTAGAGACGGGGTGGTTGACCAGGATGGTCTTGATCTCTTGACCTCGTGATCCGCCCACCTCGGCCTCCCAAAGTGCTGGGATTACAGGCGTGAGCCACCGCGCCCGGCCTCTCAGAAGGTTTTAATAACCTTTACCAAATATTCACCTCAGCTTATGGTAGGGCTAATTATTAGTGTATATTAAATTTGGGGACATAAAAACAGTGGTTCTTGAACTTCCAAAAATGTTATTTTCATTTTCAAGTATAATATACAAGCATATTTTAAGTGCACAACTTGATGAATTTTCAAAAATTGAGCCCACGTGTTACTAGTACACAGTTTCATAAATGTTCAAGGTGTTAGAAGATCTTTAGAGAATCCAAAGAAAGTTGAAGCCTCTTGTTCTAGAATAGGCCCTAACACAAAAATTTAGCTTGAGGCTGGGCTCAGTGACTCACACCTGTAATCCAGCACTTTGGAAGGCTGAGGCGGGTGGACCACGAAGTGAGGAGATCGAGACCAGCCTAGGCAACATGGTGAAACCCTGTATCTAATAAAAGTACAAAAATTAGCCAGGCGTGGTGGCTCATGCCTGTAGTCCCAACTACTCAGGAGGCTGACGCAGGAAAATTGCTTAAACCCGGGAGGTGGAGGTTGCAGTGAGCCAAGATTGTGCCACTGCACTCCAGCCTGGGCGACAGAGCCAGACCCCTCAAAAAAAAAAAAAAGGAAAAAAAAAAGTTTAGCTTGAAATTTCAAAGTTTTCACAGAACAGCAGGAAAGAATGCCTCTGTGTATTTAGTGATAAACACAAAGTAGATTTTCCCTAAGAAGATACAACAGCCTAACTCATTTGGTTTTATTTTCTTAGTTCAAAGAACAGGAACAAATGATAATACAGTACTAACCGCATGGATTTTCGGAATCACTAAATAATTTATGTTGAGTTTTACATTTTAATTGGTAATACATATTAAATAATAAATTGGTACTAATTATATTACCTTGACTAAAAAGTAATGGATTTTGTTGCCGATTTTCATAAAAAATATATTAATATATTTTTAGATGAATACAAATTTTTCTCAGAAGATAGTTGAGAAATTATCTTCATTTTCCTAAACTGGATTTTTGCCTCTTTTTCAATTACAATTTTAAAAATTTATTAATCATATACACTTTGGAAGAAATTAATCGCAGGTACAAACTGTAACAGTCTATTGATTAAATACATAAGAATTTAGAACTATATTCTAAATTCTTTAATATTTGGATCCATTCAGACATTTTCAATTCAAGAAAGCATAGTGTATTAATCATAGACACACATTATTGACTGGGAATTATTATTTTGACCACCAGATGGAGCCAGTATTGTTTCAGAAATGCAATGAATCCTGGTATTTTTCACATTTTTTCACTTCAACTTAACCTAAAAGTTTTAAATTTGCTTCTAAATTTGGTCAGGAATTCCAGAACTACTATTATTAATAAAATATATTATTATTAAAAGCTATGTAAAGTATTTTCTATAAATAGACACCTAAATTTCCTATGTGTAAAACGAAGGGATTGTTTTCGGTACCTATTAGGTCTCTTCCTAATTTAGAATTCTCTAATACATGCTGAGAATATTTTCATAGTATCATTTAAATTCCATTATGCTACCTTGATGGCATTCTTTGATATTTTATTATTCACAATCATGAAAGTCATTACTGATGATATAAATGAGAACTTAAAGCATACATTAGGTAATAACATGGGGAGAAACAGAGATGGAATAAAAAAGATTCTTAATGATATTTATTATGAAAGTCCATTGAATGTCTAAACAAAGTTCAAAATGTAGAGCCACTCAGTCCAAGAGAGTGTAAATTTGTGTGTCTGTGGCCCCAGCCTGAGGCCTCTGCAAGTTCTGAATAACCCAATGTCAATTCTCATCAGAAAGATCTAGGGAGATAACATTGAAATGTTAAAGTTATTTGCAAAAACTGGAATGTTTAAACATTATCCTACGTTAAAATTGGATTTCTAAAAATTTGGTACTCGTGAGAACTTATATATTGAAGAAAACACATATTCATATATACATAAATGCATCTCTCTCTCTAATGTTGGTTTCTGCTATTCCTTTTTCTTTCCCTACGTTTGGTGCATAATAAATACCTATCTTCCAAGAAGTTGATTTATGTATGTATATTCTTAATATTTCAACCTCACTCTTTTTGTCACATACTCTAGTGAAATAATCGCTGTTGACAAATTTAAACATAAAGTTGCTGGTGAAAGGGAAATACCAGCAACTTTGAGCTGAGAGAAGAAATACCCTCACAGTAACAGAAAAGAGTTAATACAAAATTAGGCCATGACAGCATCTTAGGAAGATTGTGTACATGTTGGTGGCCAGGTGGTGACAGAGCTCAGCAACCTTTCAAAGCCAGTAACTCAGGGGAGTGGAATTCACACAATTAGTCTAAGCATGTAGTGTGAGAAAGGATTTGACAATATGTGAAAGGCAAGAACAGGAGGCTGTAATTGATTTCACCGATAAGAGGCCAGAAGGGAAGTTGTAGGTGAACAATAAGAGAAGTTGAGCGTTTGATGTTATATAAACTTAACGGGCATAGTTCGGAAATGGCATGTTGTGCCTAGGTTACTGTCAATTACAATATAAAAATAAGGAATGGTTGCTGTTGCTAGGATTGTATCTAAGTAGAATTGTGCTATGATTAGGCTAATGGAATATAAAATCTGTTCTGGGGGCTCTTCTCTAAATGTGAAATTAGGGGGTGTGAGAAAGGATGAAAAGGAACAAGGAAGTCGAGCTAAGGGCTAAGAATATAGACTCAGAGGCGATGTTGTGAGTTCTAATTCCTGTGCTGCCACTCTCAAGCTGGGTGAATTCAGCTTTCTACATTTATGTTTTCTTACCTGGAAAAATAGAATAAAAGTGATATTATTGCAAGCAGTTCTTAAGATTAATTGAGACCATATGAAACAATAGTCCTCAATGTGTGATATATGCTTAGTAACTTATGACAATAGTAGTGAATAGTATTACTATCTCCAGGCTATTTTTTCCAGGAGATACATGCATGGCACTGAACAACAAAGAACACCTCAGAGGAGGCAGTTTATCCTACTTACTTACTGGAGGAAATGGCAAATGGCTAAGATTTGCCAAAGGACTAAGTGCCTCTTACTATGGCAGGAAAAAGAATTCCATTCAGGTAATGAAGTCCCCTGGGGAAATACTAAGAGGAGAAGCGCTGCTACCATCCAGGATATACATTTTCTAAGTGGCTTGCCTGTGGGTCCACTTTCCTGTTTAGCAGTGGGGGATCCTTCAGAAATGCTGCTCAAGGACTGGGAAGAGTGGACAAGAGTCCCATCCACTGTATCTCTCTAAATCATTATGGCTTGGGAAAGTGTGTAATTCTTAACAGAGAATTTCACAGATAAGGAAATTTTACTTACAGAGGAAAAAGAAAGATGCAATTATAATTATGTACCAAAAATATAGTTCTGCTAAAAGTAGAATTTCTGAAAATTCTTGATTTGACATGAGGATATTTAATTGCTCAGAAGGTAGAAGAAGCAGGGAAAAGATTGGAAACTTCAGAGTTTGAACAGGTAATGTGCTATGGATAGCAAGCAAGTAAATACCAAAATATGGGTTAGAGAGGAGTTCTGGCACTTGTGGTGCCAGAACCCCAATTATTCTAGTCATGAAGGAGAAAATGTGAGCCTGATTCATATAGAAGCTCCATAACTGCAGTGAGATACAAGCTGATGGAAAATTACTTATCAGGGGTTTATAAATATGGGGTATGTCCATTGGTTTGAAGTCTTAGTCTTTAAAAAACCTAAGGAGCAACGATTTATTATGTCATGTTGGAAAAACCAAATTAAACTGATGAACTTTAAAAGGAATATCCTCTTCAGCTCTATATGAAAAGTGGCCAAGAGGAGCAATGGTATATTTGCCTACCACTGACATGAGAATCCGCATAGCCATGTGCACAGATTTGGTCTCTTATACTTGTCTTTACAGAGAAATGCCAGCATTCCTAGGGAAGTAGCTGATTCCATATCTTAGGCAATGGAAAATTCAGAATAAGCAAAGACCATCTTACTATTGCTGGAAAGCAAGAAATCTTTTTAAGGATGTTCGGGATAGTGTTAAAAAATTAAAGGGCAGCTTAATGAAGCTCCTTTTGACCAAGTTGTGACAATCCAATTTGAATTAATGGAAATAAGTATTTTTTAATTCTTGAAAATTTAAGAAATATTGGCTGGATGTAGTGGTTCACACCTGTAATTCCAGCACTTTGGGATACTGAAGCAGGCGGATTTCCTGAGCTCAGGAGTTCATGACCAGCCTAGGCAACATGGTGAAACCCTGTCTCTACTAAAATACAAAAAATTAACTGGGTGTGGCGGTGTGCACATGTACTCCACGCCACTGCACTCTAGCCTGGTCAACAGAGCCAGAGTCGTCTAAAAAAATAATAAAAGGAAAGGAAATTTAAGAAATATCAATATAAAGGGCACAATAATTACTAAAGAGAAAAAAAACTAATGTTTATTTTTATTTTAAGTTCTGGGGTACACGTGCAGTATGTGCATGTTTGTTACATAGGTAAACATGTGCCCTGGTGGTTTGCTGCACAGATCAGCCTATCACCTAGGTATTAAGCCCAGTATGCATTAGGTATTTTTCCTAATGCTATCCTACCCCCCCCATGCCACCCCCTGACAGGTCCCAGTGTGTGTGTTCCCCTTACTGTGAACATGTGATCTCATTGTTCAGTTCTCTCTTATAAGTGAGAAGAAAGAAAAATTTAATGATATTTGGTGTATTGTCTTTAATTAGTAGATAATATTTATATATGAATATCTTGATTTATTATTAAATGTATATCTATAAAGTATAGATATGCATTTCTTTTATTCTATGTAATTAGGAAGTGAGTGAGTCAAATAGACATAAGAAATGTAGTGACTGGACCAAGAACTTTCAGTATTAGTGGGTACATTGAACAACTGGATACAAAAGGGTCCCACACATTTCAGAATGTTTGGTTCAAGCAATAACCAAGTAGACAAAAGTCAACACTAGGGGTACTAAGATTGCAAATTAACTAACAAATAATAAACAACTAAGCAAGCCCTATGCCTTATTTTCTATGAGAGGAAACCTCAATGGTGCCTCTAATAATATGCTATAACAAAACATATGTGAGTTTCTGATAATGTTAGTAGTCCAGGTCTATACAAAATGATGGGATCAGTTATAAAACACTGGCCATGCAAGACTGAAGAAGAAATACAGAAGAGAATGTGAGATGGCTAGGTTGCAAAAATCCTAGGTGGAAAAATGAAGTTAAAAAGTCTTAGTGACTGGGCGCAGAGGCTCACACCTGTAATCCTAGCACTTTGGGAGGCCAAAGCAGGTGGATCATGAGGTCAAGAGATTGAGAACATCCTGGCCAACATAGTGGAACCCTGTCTCTACTAAAAATACAAACATTCAGTCAGCGTGGTAGTGCCCACCTGTAGTTCCAGCTACTCGGGAGGCTGTGGCAGGAGAATCGCTTGAACCCGGGAGGCAGAGGTGGCAGTGAGGCAAAATCGTGCCACTGCACTCCAGCCTGGGTGACACAGCAAGACTCTGTCTAAAAAAAAAAAGTCTTAGTGAGCTAAAATATAAAGTTTAACTATAAAAAGCAAAACAAACAACTCAGAGAGATAACTAGATAACTAGTAGCTCATATATGACTCATTTTGGGAGAGGTAGGTAGATTCTTTGCCCAACCAAAAAGCAGTTAGTTGGTTACTCAAATCCTGGAACCTCAACAAATCTGAGATGTTAACTGGAGAAGGAGGAAGCACGTTCAGTTTCAAAAACATGCTATAATAAAAGAAGGTATAAAAACAAAAATGAGAAAAATATAAAATAACGAAGAAATACTGAGAAAAAGTAAACTCAGTCTAACTTTTTGCAAAAATAGGTGTAGGTGTAGCAATAAATTTTTTACTCAGTGGATTTATACACATTTTGTCTCTTGATTTTGGAGTTTCAACATTTTCAAAAGAATTAGTCATAGTAGATTTATAATTATTATTTAAATCATTGAAGAGATTTTAATTAAGTAAGGCTTTAATCAATGTTTAACTGTTTAAAGAAATTTAATTTTCATAGTTTTGGAAATGAGATATGAGTTCAATGAATTGGACATTAAATAAAATAAAAGTGATGGTAAGTGCTTCTTTCAAATAACAAAAAGCCCTTCCAGATATTAACTAACCTAGTCATTAAGTTAAATTAATAAAATCTTTAAATTGATAATTTGATTCCAACACTGCAGAAATAGGACTACCAGAAGCCAAGTAGTGGGCGCTGTCAGTAGTAACTGACCTGGTATTCACAGTGCGGTGGAAGAGTGGGTCAGATTGGGGGTGGAACAAGGAGTGGGACCACAGGTAGAAGAGCCTCGCCAGTATTGTACTTTCTGCCATTATTGTCAGGAATTGGTGAGAAGTGGTTTGGGAGGGTGGCTTCCTTTTCATTAAAAAAATTATTTCAAGAATGATTTAGGGAGGATTTCTTCTTTCTCTTTTTTTTGGAATAGTTTCAGTAGGATTTCTAAAAATAAAGATATACAGACAGCCAACAAACATGAAAGAAAAAAATGCTCAAAGCCACTAATCATCAGGGAAATTCAAATCAAAACCATAATAAGATACTAGGTTGGTGCAAAAGTAACTGTGTTTTTTGCCATTACTTTTAATGCAAAACCACAATTTCTTTTGCACCTCTAATACCACCTTGCTTTTGCAAGAATGGCCATAATTAAAAAGTCAAAAAACAGTAGATATTGGCATTGATGTGGTGATGTGGTGAAAAGGTAGCACTTCTACACTGCTGATAGGAATGTAAATTAGTACAACCACTATAGAAAATAGTATGGAGATTCCTTAAAGAACTGAAAGTAGAACTACCATTTGATCCAGCAATCCCATTACTGGGTATCTATCAAAAAGAAAAGAAGTCATTATATTAATATAAAACAGACACATGTGCATACATGTTTATAACAGCACAATTCACAATTGCAAAAATGCGGAACCAACCTAAGTGCCAATGGACCAATGAGTGGATAAAGAAAATGTGGCATATATACATGATGAAATGCTACTCAGCCATAAAAAGGAACAAAACAGTGTCTTTTGCAGCAACCTGGAAGGAGCTGGAGGCCTTTGTTCTATGTGAAGTAACTCAGGAATGGAAAATCAAATATTGTATGTACTCACCTAAAAGTGGGAGCTAAGCTTGGGGACGCCAGAGCATAAGAATGATGTAATGGACTCTGGGGACTCATTACATCAGTGGGGAAGGTTGAAAGGGGTGGGGGATAAAATACTACATTTTGGGTACAGTGTACACTGCTTGAATGACGAAAGTGCACTAAAATCTCAGAAATCACCACTAAAGAAACTATGTCACAAAAACCCACCTTCCCCAAAAACCACTGAAATAAAAAAATCATTTTAAGCTCTTTCTGAAGATGGGTAACAATAAGGTGAGGCTTGCTGCCTTTTTATGTGTTGGTTCTCATTTATCTGAAAGTGAAATGTGGTTTTTATGGGGCTAGAATATGTGTAGGTTGGACAGGGGTGAGAGATGAAGAGGCAAATGCCAGTTCAGCCACCCCCAGACACCATGCTATTATACAAGGACAGATCTGAGTGACAGGATTTTAAGGCATATTCTCGAAGCTGCCCTGTATTCTGCATGAGCAGCTTTTCAATTCAGATTCTAAATTTAATGCTTGATCTGTCATCCCGACAAACAGCATCATTACTCACTTTTCTGCCTTGCAAAGATTTTCAGCAGTTTGAATTGAGTAACAAGGAGATTCTCCCTGTTTTTTTTTTTACTATTTTTCTGCTCAGAACTAGTTTCAGGAATGTCAGTAGTTATTTTTCAATATAAGAGGCCTGTGTGGTCAAAAAATTTTGGAAACTACTAGATGAAACTTAATTAAAACTATTTTCTTTACTGTGAGACTTTCTTTGAGTGAGGATTCATTTTTAAGGTAGCCACTTGTAAGCCTGAGGCTCTGCAGAACATATTTTGGAAATTGCAGCTACTTCTGGTTTTCTTCCCATTCCCAGTGCTCTGAAGTCTGACTGGGGGCAAAGAGTGGATCAATAAACAAACAGTAATAAACAAGCAAAAAAGAGCTAAAGGTAAACATGATCTATCACTTTCATGATAGTGAATAATAGACAAAGCAAAACAAAACAAAACAACCTCCTCTCCTCTTTACTAGATAAGCAAACAAATGGAAACAACAAAAACGTGGTCTAAGGTAGCAGAGAAACCTGACTTCACAAGTGTCTTTATTGCTTATGAACCATATGCAGGCACTGGGGACTAGACCCTGCCTACCCAACTAAACTAATAGTCCCTTGAAGGATTGTGTTGAGGGCTCAATGAGGTTACACAATGTAAAATGTTGAATATAGTGCCTGTTACATAGTAGATGTTCAAGAAATGGTAGCTGTTCTTGTAATTTTAATATAATCACATTACATTAAAATTTTTTTGTTATAATAAATGCCTTTGAAAAAATTTCTTCAAATTTTTACACTACAGAGTACAACCAGTGTCTCTAAATCTAGTTGACTGAAATTAAAGTAATGCTGTTGATAAATTTCCCAAAATTTCTAGGTAAGTCTCAATTTTAGATGTGTACTGTAATTTGATTTAAAAAAAACTCCTAATAGATTCAGGATATGTTTAAGAGAGACTGACTGTCCACTAAAAGGGTTCTTGAAGTGGTCAAATTTGGGGGAAAACTCTGCAGTACAGATATAGGCTCCACCAGCTCAGACTGTTCCAACTACTAGGGATTGATTGATCTCTCAGGGTTGTACTGAGAGGATGGGGAGCTCAGAAAGACTCAACCACAAAACTGGACTAACTGCATTTACAATAAAAACAGTAACTGCTGAGTGGACTAGGTTCCTAGATTCTTGTGCTTTCTGGCTGACATAGCCTTTCTCTGAAGTCAAGAGAGAAGGCTAAATCACATTCTGAAGTTGGCTTGATGAGTGAGTCACAAAAGGGAAGTGGTTTATAATAACAACTTGTTTAGTGTCTACCACGTGCCAGATGCTCTGCAAACAGTATCTCATTTAATAGCTTCCCAAACATTCTGTGCATTTGGTACCATTTGAGCCCCATTTTACCATGGAGAAAACTGAGAGATAAAGTAAACTACCAATGAAGACATGGCTAGTAATGCCTGGAACCTTTCAGGCCAAAAGCCTTGGAGTTGCTCTTGACAGCTGTCTCTCTTACACTCCACATCCAATCTTTCAAGAAACAATATTTTCTCTCCTTCTGAAATACATCCAGAATATGATTTCCTACTACTTTCATTACTACCAGAATATGACTTCCTACCACTTTCATTACTACCACCCCAGACCCTGCCACTGTCATCTCACACTCAAATTACTGCAGGCATTCTTACAATGGCCAACAGTAACCTCTTCTTTTGATTGTATCTCTTGCTACCTTTCTATGTCTTCACTCAACTCCTGTCATCCTGGCCTTGAAATTTGTGCCAGCAATGTTCCTATGTTTGAGGCAGTTTCTGTAGCCATTCCCTGCATGGATTATTCTCCCTCAGATAACCACCTGCAGACTTACTTGCCGTCTTCAGATCGTTTCTCAAATATCCCTTTTCAACAAAACCTCCTTGATCGTTCAGATTAATTATATGTTGTTTCTTGTTTTCATTTTTGTAGTATTTTGTTTCTGAAATACTATATAATTTACCTGTTATGATCAATGCTTATTGTCATCTGTTACATAGAGGAGGGGCTCTCTGTTTTGCTCACTGACACACCCTAACTGTCTAGAAAAAGTATTTGGCACACAGTAGGTGCTAAGAAAATATTTGCATGGTGGATGAAAGACTTATCTGATTATGAAGCCCATAATCCTTCTGCTGTATGGCCATCATCGCAGTAATACAGGAACTAACGAGTCAGATACTCTGTTCAAAGACCCTCTCATCCAGAGACTTCTTAGATGAATAGTACCAAAATTTTCGTTTGTCATCTTGCTTCCGTAGCAGACCAGTACCTTTCTGACAAAATTTTTATTTATATAAAGAAAAACCTTTTAATATATAACAGCCAATCCTGGCATACCTGAAGCTAGTATCTTTAAGGTAATTTTGTATATCTATTTTTCCTGTTGAGAATCATCTCAGCTCCTAGTTTCTGAGCAGGGGCATATTACATAACACCCCGAAACTGCCAATTACACTACTGATGTCCTAGTACCCATAAGTCATTGAAATGTACCAAGTTTACAATGTTGTATTCAAGGTAAAGTTTACCAACACCTAGGAAGAGCATTCATTTTTTTTTTTTTTTTTTTTTGGTCAAAACCTTCTATCCAAGTTTTATTTTGGTTTGCTACATTTAGTTATTATACACATTGGTGAGAGCTTTTTTTTTCAGGGTCAGTTCTTTTCTTTGCATATTTTGAACAGATGAGAAAACAACTGGTGCTCAAAGGCTCCAAGCAACAAGAAAGTGGTTGTCTACTTTGGCCAGCTGGTGGCTCATTCAAGTGAAGAAGCAGGGACAAGGGAAGAGGGAGATCCCGCTTTCCTTGCACCCTTATCTTAATAAGCTAAAGGTCTCATTCTTCTTTGCTTTGGGATGCTACAAGGTAAAATCCATTCAGAACTTTACTAATCTCAACATAACTAGCACAAGTTTTTCAATTATCTTTTCATTTTTCCTTGTTGGCTTTGAGAATAAAAGAGGAAAATGTCAAGGGAAGCTGTTAGGAAACTGAAAATATCTAGGCAGTTTCAGCAGATATCTGCTGCTGCTTTTTCTCTGCCATGCATACCGTTTTTTGGACATAGGCAGGAAAATGTCAATCATGTTCCTCTCCCACATAAGGGACAGAAAACATGAGCTGGCTAGTCAGAATGCTCTCTTCTGCTGGACACAGAGATTGGTCCAGTCTTGAGTACACAATCCAAGTAAAGACAACATTCATTTGGCAGACTAATAGGGATATTGTGAAAGAGGAGTGTGGCTTTCTCTCTGGAATACTAACCAGCATTACAGCTATAAGGAGAATCTAAAGTTGAAAGTATAGGTGGACATCTTAGAATTAAGGTACCATTAAGAAAAGTAAAACTAAGACGGCGGGGGGGGACAGAAAATGATATTTGAATTCCTAGCTCTGGCTGTGGCAAAACAAAACAAAACAACAACAACACATTAGCCTCTTTTCTGGACTTCCCAATTAATTACATGAGCCAAATATATCCCCTTTAACCTCCCCCCACCATCCCACTGTTTATCAAAACTGGTTTGATTTGAGATTTCTTTCTCTTGCAACTGAAAAGTCCTGACTAATAAAACAAGGTTCCACAGTAGAATTACCTCAGTGTCCTGCATCTTATTCAATCACATATAGAAATCATGTATAAAATAATGACCTGATGTTCTAAAATAATAATAAAAAATAAATCAATTATGTTTTAGTTTCTTCTTTTGCCCCTTCTCTTCTTCCCTCTTCTCTCTTTCCGTCACATTTTTCCTACTCTGCCAGCCCCTGTCTTTATTCCAAAAGGTTTGAAACTGGCTGCATGCACTACATGAAAGGGAAGAAAAGTGGATATTATGAGCAGGTATTTAGTGTCAATTGTTATAACAGCATATTTTCTGATTATTCTTCAGTTATCAAGAAATTAAATAAAGCAGTATTCCCATTCCGCAAATGCCATGTTACCTGGTTAACAAATTTTCCTAGCAAGTAAAGAGTAATTCCATCATTCTATAAGGCATTTTGTTTGTTTGTTTTATTTTGTGCTTTGCCACTTACTAGTTGTGTTTCCTGTTTAAATTATTTAACCTTCTGAAACTCGGTTTTCTTCTTTGGAAATGAGATGAAATCTGCCTGGAATGCCCCCAAAGTGTAATAATGTAATAAGACAATAGATACTGGTCTGGAGTAGGTGCTCAGTAAATGGCAGTTATTTTTATATTATCACTGTGACATTACTTTTGCCCACTATTTTTAGAATCAGGAAGGAGAATGACATAAAGGTGTTCTTACTTAGTCTTTAAGAATAGCTAAGGAAAATAGGACATTGCTAAGTAAGCAAGAAAATTTGCATTCCTATTTCGTGCTTACACTTGCAACAATGTAAAAAAGCTAAAAAATTAAGTTTCTTTTATGGTAACCTCCAAATTTTCTATCCCTGTACCAATGATTTCCTATGTCTCTTGTTTTAAAGATTTGATTTGAAAGATAAAACCAGTGAGGTGTATCTGCAGAAGTGACAGAGTCCTAAGGGAAAGAATGTTCTTTACTCTCATGCAGATTCAGCATGGCTTTTCTGTAACAGAGCAAACCAGGCTTTACTGGGTTAGCTACACATTTGACTGCAGATATTGTCCCTT
Organism: Ateles fusciceps; assembly: GCA_036589455.1. NCBI lineage: Eukaryota > Metazoa > Chordata > Mammalia > Primates > Atelidae > Ateles > Ateles fusciceps. The sequence continues at coordinate 13,713,012 of JAZHEH010002597.1, read as the reverse complement.
AAGCTAGATTTTTACCAACCACTGTAATGGCATCTATTTCTGTTGCATCATTTCCATTCAACAAATATACATATTTTCAATGGCCTAAAACTCCAAGTATGCAAAACATGCAACTAGGAAGAGTGAAAGAATGCTGAAAGAAGATTGAGAAGGAAACATGGCATGACTTTGTTTTATTGGATTTTGTTAGGCAAAGCTCTTTTGGACTTTTTTTTTTCTTCCAGTGACTGATTAAATGTTCATGCCTATAGCAATGAGAACCCTTAAAATTAACTGAATATCTTAAGGTACAGAGTTTTTCATAACTATGCAATACGTCTTGAATTAATCTTTTATCTTTCTCATAATAGATATCAATACAAAAATAATATCTTATTGCACAGTGTTGCTCAGAGATTTACAAAGTACCTTCACGCACTTTCTCTCGTTTTATCCTTCTACTAAAATAGTAATTGAGGTAGAGTTTGCCCGCATCTCTCTCTCTGCTTTAAAATTGTAAAATTTGAGGTTTATTGTGTGTAAATACTTGGCCAAAGGTCACAAAGTGTGTAAGTGACATATGCAGTATAGATTGCTGGGCCTAAGTACAGCACCTTTTTTGCTATAGTATCTTTCAAGGGTTTGTTTGTTTGTTTTGTTCCTTTACCTATTTTATCTGTTTTAAAACACTAAACTTGAATATCTTCTTTGTGCTAGTAAAGTCTTATTTTTCAGAAGAGTTCAGAATTCCTTTGTTTTCATTTGAGTGAAGCAGTCCATTTACTTTCCTACCAAATTGGTATCCTATAAGATACTGCTTTCCCTCATCATCTTTTAATAAGCAGAAAGTGGTTATAATAAGCAGAAAGTGGGAAGTATCAATAGCTGGCTTACAGCACACTTACTCCACTTCCTTGCCTACTAAAATCCTCATTTAGTTGTGCATAGTGAGGGCATAAGACTATGCAGCAAATTCAGCACATTCTTGGGGCATGTGTTTTAGAGTAGCTGTGCATAAACAGGGAAATCTCATGGAAGTTTTCCTGTTCTAAATTACTGAAGATTGATAAAAGTGAGAGAGAGAGAGAGAAGATTCCATGTATGTATTACCTCTTTATCCATGTTTTCGTTTTTTCTTTTTAGTTGGGTAATGATAAAAACTGGATGATGATATAGTATGCTGAACTAGAATGTCTAGGAACATTTGTCTGGACTAAGGATGCTGAATTGAGAATAAGAGAAGTGCTAATATTTCTCAAAACCCAGGTTCTATGCAATACTTCCCCCTCTACGAACCTTGTTCCCTTACTTATTCCCCCACTCTTTTTTTCAATAATGGACCTTCCTTTTGTTTAATATCCAAATGGTTTCTCTATCTCTCTCTAGCAACAGCATACCATTAGCTGTTACTGAAGAGTAAATTCAGCTTTCTATTCCCTCAGATCTAATGGTCCGAGGAGCCTACAAACTCATCTGGAACAAGTACTGGGATATTCCACTACCTCTCAGCTCAATTGAGTGTTCTTGCTCTGGCTCTGTTATTGTTAACAAGGTTCCTGAGAAAGCCACAAGTATCAAAAAGCAAATGAAAATGCAAGAACAGCATGAGACTGAGTGAGATTAAAGTTTTGTATAATTGAAATTTCAATAATGGGGAAGAGAGAGGATGAGTCAGAAGGAATATCTGTGGACATAACTATGTTAAATTCTCCAAAGGTGAAGATTCAGGAAGCACTACCAAATTTAAGCAAATTCATGTTGTATTAAAATGGCCAAAAATCAAAGACAATGCTAAGGAAAATAAGGCATTAAGGAACCACTGGTAAGAAACAGAGCTGACCTCTGTAACGAACATTCCCCGACCTCAGAGTTGTGGGCCTTGACATGTGCCTGGCAGGAGTGCACAATTGTTATAAATCAGTGACTGCTATGATGCCTCTGTTGCGCCCTCTTTGGAATGTGAGTGTCTTGTTGAAGTTATCTTTTCCCCATCTCACCAATATATTTTGGATATGTGGCATGAAAATAACTACTTAGTTCACAGATCCATGGCTTAAGAAGTGCTTCAAAATGCTGTTCTTGAGAAATTTCACCCAAGAAGCCTCATTTGCATCAGGACCTCACGCAGATTTCCATAGTCTGGACTTTAAGCCTTATGCAGTGATGGGATGAGATTTTGGGGATCTTCAGAGGTGGTTAGTAAATCTTGTATGTGGAAGAAATGTGAATCCATGGGGCCAACAGAAGGACTAAGATAGATTTTTACAATAATGCTCCCAGTGAATCAAACCTCCCAGTATCCAGGTGACATAAAAAGTAGCCTTAGTTAGCTAGGGCTACCATAACAATATATTGTAATATAGATGACTTAAACAACATAAATTTATTTTCTTACAGTTCTGGAGGCTGGAAATCTGAGACCAGAAAGATATAGCTGGTCTTCACCTTCTGGTGAAGGCTTGCTTTCTGGCTTGCAGATAGCTACTTAACTCTCTCTGTCCTCACATGGTAGAGAGATAAACGGAGAGAGCAAGCTCTCTGGCATCTCTTCTTGTAAGGATGCCCATTCCATCATGAGGGCACTGCTCTCATGGCCTTATCTGACCCTAACTTAACTCCCAAAGGCTGTATCTCCAAATACCATCATGTTAGGGATTAGGACTTCAACATACGAATTTGAGGGAAGCTGCACTCAGTTCAGAGCAGTGGGGAAAGAACAAAAAACAAGGAACCAGCGTAACAAATAGAAAATAGTTATAAAGACAATAGATATTAATCCTTTTATGTCAATAATCACTTTAAATGTTAGTGGTTTAAATATATCAACTAAAAGACAAAGATTGTTAGAGTTGATTAAAAAAATAAAACAAGACCCAAGTAAATGTTGTTGGCAAGGAATCTATGTTAAATATAAAACGCAGAGAAGTTAAAAGTAATGGGATGGAGGAATAAATACAATGCTGTTACTCATCGAAAGAAACCTGAAACAGCCACATTAATATCACACAAAGTGTATTTTAGAACAAGAAATGTTATTAGGGATATGGAGGAGCATTACATAATGATACAGGAGTCTTTTCTCTAAGAAGATAGTGAAATACCCTAGCTTGGCTGTGATGAATACGTTTTAAACAATCCTGCTGACTCCATTTTACCCACCCTGAGCTATGTAGGGCATTCTGTTCCGAGAACTTTATCATCTGAGACACGTGGTATCTTTGTAACCAATTTTCTGAGAAACAGGGCCCACTGGCCCATACATCCAGTACCTGCAACTATGTAACTGCCTACCCCACATCCTGAGTGAAAAACAACTTTAAATATAATTTTGGTGTTAGGCACCACCCTATTCCCCTAACCTGCTCCTTCTGCTTCTGTAATAATCTGCTTACCACCCGCTGACCCTATACTGATGTGAAAATGTTGACCGCCCTTTGTTCTGGGCCAAGAGGTTTGAGCTCTGGCTGACTCTTGGACACCAGCCATTAAAGTGGACTCTCAACAAATTCAGAGCGTGGTGCTTCTATTTAAACTCACTGGGGTATAACAATTTAACAACACTAAACTTTCATGAACCTGAGAACAGATTGACAAAAAACATGAGGCAAAACTAATAAAACTGAAATGGGAAAGAAAATGTTCCACCATTATAGTTGGCAATAGATTTCTAGAAGTACACATACACTAACAAAGTGATTTTCAGTTGAGAGAGGAACTGTATCTGGGGATAAAGATAGGAGAGTGACTTACTTTTTATTTTATGTCATTTTTTACCTTTTCACTTCTGCATCCTTTACATCTACTGTGTATTAACAATGAATACATAAAAAAAGAAGAAAGTCTTTGGAATGAGACTTGAATTTAAATAACAATTCTGCTACATAATTCTGCTCCAAAATTGCTGTGATGATTGAGGTACGTATGTATGTCAAGTGGTGATGACAGTGCCAGACCCTTGATAAGCTCTTGATAATTACTACTTTTATCTTAGGTATGATTCACACAAAACTTAACTGTGGCTGTTCATCTGCAAAGGTCTCTGTTATTTATTTTTTAGGGCCCCAGGTTCTCTAAATTGTATTGTGCGTGTTAATTATGTAACTTCTTGCCACTCAAGTTGGATGATTCATAAGCACAGTACTCAGGAATTTATTCTCATGTCACCAACCGACATCACTACATTAGACAACCAGAGCACACATTATTTGTGTCATCTTAATTGTGTCATTTTAATTGACACATAATAATTACACATATTTATGGGGCACAATGTGATGTTTCAATACATGTATAAATTATGTAAATGATCAAATTAGGGTAATTAGCATATCCATCATTTCAAACATTTCCCATTTTTTCATGGTGAGAACATTGAAAATCCTCTTTTCTAGCTATTTCAATATACTCAATATATTATTGTTAACTATAGTAACCCCACCGTGCAGAACAACATCAGGACTTATTCTTCTTGTCTAATTGTAACTTTGCACTCGTTGGCCAATCTGCCTCAATCCTCTCCTCTCCAGTCTCTGGTAACTGCTGTTTTACACTCTATTTGTATGAGATCAACTTTTTAGTTTCCATAAATAAGTGAGATCATATATTATTTGTCTTTCTGTGTCTGTCTCATTTCACTTAATGCAAAGTCCTCCAGGTTCATCAATGTTGTCACAAATGTCAATATTTCATTCTTTCTGAAGATTGCATGGTATTCCATGTATACTTCATTTTTTTTTACTCATCTGTTATTGGACATTTGGGTTGATTCTATGCCTTGGCTATTGTGAATAGTGCCACAGTAACCATGAAAGTTCAGATATATTTTCAACCTACTGATTTTATATCCTTTGGTTAAATATCCAGCAGTGGGATTGCTGGATAATGTGGTAGTTCCATTTTTTGTTTTTTGAGGAAACATCATACTGTTTTCCATAACGGTTATACTAAGTCAATTTCTTACCAGCAGTGTGCAAGAGTCCCCTGTTCTCCATATCCTTGCTAACACTTGTTTTCTTTTGTATTCTTGGTAATATTCTAACTGGAGTGAGGTGATATATCATTGTGGCCTTGATTTACATTTCCCTTATAGTTAGTGATGTTGAATATATTTTCATATACCTGTGGACCATTGATTTGTATGTCTTTTTTTAAGAAATGTCTACTAAGCTCTTTTGCCCATTTTAAAATCACATTATTTGTTTTTTGGTTATTCAGCTGTTTGGGTTCTTTATATAGTCTGGAAGTTAATCCCTTTTCAGATTTGTGGTTCGCAAATATTTTCTCTGAAGAGGTTGTCTCTTCACTCTGTAAATTGTTTTCTTTGCAGAGCAGAAACTTTTTAGTTTGTCTATTTTTGTTTCTGTCAACCATGCTTTTGAGGTCTTATCCAAAAAACCTTTGCCTGGTCCAGTGTCATACAATGATTCCTCTAATTTTTTTTCTAGTAGTTTCATAGTTTCAGGACTTACTTTTAGGTCTTCTCAAGGTACAATACATTCATTTTGAGCTGATTATTGTATATCATCAGAGATGAGAATCTAGACTCATTCTTCTGCAAATGAATGTCCAGTGTTCTTACCTTTATTTATTTATTTATTTTGAGATGGAGTCTTGCTCTGTGCCCCCAGGCTGAACTGCAGTGGTGCAATCTCAGCTCCCTGCAACCTCCATCTCCCAGGTTCAAGTGATTCTCCTGCCTCACCCTCCCTAGTAGCTGGGATTACAGGTGTGCACCACCAGCCCTGGCTGATTTTTATATTTGTGTAGAGACAGGTTTTACCATATTGGCCAGGCTGGCCTTGACCTCCTGACCTCAAGTGATCTGCCCAACTCAGCTTCAAGTGATCTTCCCAACATAGTGCTGGGATTATAGGCATGAGTCACTGCTCTTGACCCCCTACGACCATTTATTAAACAGACTGTCCTTTCCCTAATGTATGTTCTTGGAAACTTTGTCACAAATCATTTTGTTATAGATGCAGAAATTTATTTCTGCGCTCTCAATTCTGTTTCATAGGTCTATGTTTCTGTTTTTATGCAAGTAGTATGCATCTTTGATTACTACAGCTTTGTAATAGATATATATATATGTATACACACACACACATATATATAATTCTTTTTTTTATTGTACTTTAAGCTCTGGGGTACATGTGCACATCCCACAGGGTTGTTGCATAGGTACACACATGCCATGGTGGTTTGCAGTCTCCATTCCCCCATCGCCTACATCAGGCATTTCTCTCAGTGTTTTCCCTCCCCAGTCTCTCCGCTCCCCCGGTGTCCCTCCCCCTAGCCCCCAACCCCCCAGCTTACCACAGTGTGTGATGTTCCCCTCCCTATGCCCACGTGTTTTCATTGGTCAACACTTGCCTATGAGTAAGAACATGTGGTGTTTGATTCTCTGTTCTTGTGTCAGTTTGCTGAGAATGATGATTTCCACATTCATCCATGTTCCTACAAAGGACACAAACTTGTCATTTTTATGGCTGCATAGTATTCCATAGTGTATATGTGCCATATTTTCTTTGTCTGGTCTATCATTGATGGGCATATGGGTTGGTTCCAGGTCTTTGCTATTGTAAACAGCGCCACAATGAACATATGTGTGCATGTGTCTTTATAATAGAATGATTTACAGTCCTTTGGGTATATACACAGTAACAGGATTGCTGGGTAAAATGGAATTTCTATTTCTTTTTTCTTTGTTTGTTTTTTTTTTTTAATCACCCCCACCGGAATTTCTATTTGTAAATCCTTGAGGAATCACCAGACTGTCTTCCACAACGCTTGAACTAATTTATACTCCCACCAACAGTGTAAAAGTGTTTCTTTTTCTCCACATCCTCTCCAGCATCTGTTGTCTCCAGATTTTTTAATGATTGCCATTCTAATTGGCATGAGATGATATCTCAGTGTGGTTTTGATTTGCATTTCTCTAATGACCAGTGATGATGAGCATTTTTTCATGTTTCTTGGCAGCAGAAATGTCTTCTTTTGAAAAGTGTCTGTTCATATCCTTTGCCCACTTTTTAATGGGGTTGTGGGTTTTTTTCCTGTAAATTTGTTTAAGTTCTTTGTGGATTCTGGATAGTAGCCCTTTGTCAGATGGGTACATTGCAAAAACTATCCCATTCTGTTGGTTGCTGGTTCACTCTAATGATTGTTTCTTTTGCTGTGCAGAAACTCAAGTTTAATTAGATCCCATTTGTCTATTTTGGCTTTTGTTGCCATTGCTTTTGGTGTTTTAGTAATGAAGTCCTTTCCTATGCCTATGCCCTAAATGGTATTGCATAGGTTTTCTTCTAGAGTTTTTGTGGTGTTAGGTCTTATGTTTAAATCTTTAATCAATTTGGAGTTAATTTTTGTATAAATTATCAGGAAGGGATTCAGTTTCAGCTTTCTGCACATGGCTAGACAGTTTTCTCAACACCATTTATTAAACAGGGAATCCTTTCCCCATTGCTTGTTTTTGTCAGGTTTGCCAAAGATCAGATGGTTGTAGATGTGTGGCATTGCTTCTGGGACCTCTGTTCTGTTCCATTGGTCTATACCTCTGTTTTGGTACCAGTACCATACTGTTTTGATTACTGTAGCCTTGTAGTATAATTTGAAGTCTAGTAATGTGATGCCTCCAGCTTTGTTCTTTTTGCTTAGGATTGGCTTGGCTATATGGGCTCCTTTTTGGTTCCATATAAAGTATAAAGTGGTTTTCTCCAGTTTTGTGAAGAAGGTCGATGTCGATGATAGCTTGATGGGGGATAGCATTGAATCTGTAAATAACTTTGGTCAGTATGGCATAAAGGGCTGTTGAATTTTATTGAAGGCCTTCTCTGCATCTATTGAGATAATCATGTGTTTTTGTCTTTGGTTCTGTTTATATGATGGATTACATTTATAGATTTGCATATGTTGAACCAGCCTTATATACCCAGGATGAAGCCTAGTTGATTGTGATGGATATGCTTTTTGATGTGCTGTTGGATTTGGTTTGCTAGTATTTTACTGAAGATTTTTGCATCTATGTTCATCATGGATATTGGCCTGCAGTTTTCTTTTTTAGTTGTGTCTCTGCCAGGTTTTGGTATCAGGGTGATGTTGGTCTCATAAATGAGTGAGGGAGTATTCCCTCATTTTGTATTGTTTGGAATAATTTCAGAAGAAATGGTACCAGCTCCTCTTTGTACATCTGGTAGAATTTGGCTGTGAACCTGTCTGGACCTGGCCTTTATTTGGTTGGTAGGCTATTAATTGCTGCTTCAACTTCAGACCTTCTTATTGGTCTATTCAGGGTTTCAACTTCTTCCTGGTTTAGTCTTTGGAGGGTGCAAATGTCCAGGAATTTATCAATTTCTTCCAGATTTACTGGTTTATGTGTATAGAGCTGTTTGTAGTAATCTCTGATGGTAGTTTGTATTTCTGTGGAATTGGTGGTGATCTCCCCTTATTGGTTTTCATTGCATCTATTGAATTCTTCTCCCTTTTCTTTTTTATTAGTCTGGCTAGCAGTCTTTTTGTTTTGTTAATCTTTTCAAAAAAACCAGTTCCTGGATTTATTGATTTTTTGAAGGATTTTTGTGTGTCTATCTCCTTCAGTTCTGCTCTGATCTTAGTTATTTCTTGTCTTTTGCTTGCTTTTGAGTTTTTTTAATCTTGCTCCTCTAGCTTTTTCAATTTTGATGACAGTGTATCGATTTTGGATCTTGCCTCGCTTCTCATGTGGGCATTTATTGTCATAAATTTGCCTCTAGACACTGCTTTAAATGTGTCCCAGAGATTCTGGTACATTGGGTCTTCATTCTCATTGGTTTCGAATAACATTTTTATTTCTGCCTTCATTTCATTGTTTATCCCTTCATCATTCAGGAGCAAGTTGTTCAGTTTCCATGTAGTTTTATGGATTTGAATGAGTTTCTTAATCCTGAGTTCTAATTTAATTGCACTGTGGTCTGAGAGACTGTTTGTTAGGATTTCCATTCTTTTGCATTTGCTGAGGAGTGATTTATTTCCAAATATGTGGTCAATTTTAGAGTAAGTGTGATGTGGTGCTGAGAACAATGTATATTCTGTGGATTTGAAGTGGAGAGTTCTGTAGATGTCTATTAGGTCTGCTTGGTCCAGATTTGTATTCAAGTCCTGGATATCCTTGTTGACTTTCTGTCTCATTGATCTGTCCAATATTGACAGTGGAGTGTTAGAATTTCCCACTAGGTCATAGAGAACTTGCGTTATATATCTGGGTGCTCCTGTATTGGGTGCATATATATTTAGAATAGTTAGCTCTTCCTGTTGCCTTCATCCCTTTACCATTATGTAATGCCTTTCTTTGTCTCTTTTGATCTTTGTTGGTTAAAGCTCATTTTATCAGAGACTAGTATTGCCACCCCTGCTTTTTTTCCTCTCCATTTGCTTGGTAAATCTTCTTCCATCCCTTTATTTTGAGTCTATGTGTGTCTTTGCATGTGAGGTGGGTCTCCTGAATACAGCACACCAGTGGGTCTTCACTTTTTATCCAATTTGCCAGTCTGGGTCTTCTGATTGGGCATTTTGGCCATTTACATTTAATGTTAATATTGTTATGTTTGAATTTGATCCTGCCATTTTGTTACTGGTTGGTTGTTTTGCCCATTAGTTGATGCAGTTTCTTCATTGCTTCATTGGTCTTTACCATTTGGTATGTTTTTGCAGTGGCTAATACTGGTTGTTCCTTTCCATCTTAAGTGCTTCCTTCAGGAGCTCTTGTAGGGCAGATGTGGTGGTGACAAAATCTCTCAGCAATTGCTTGTCTGTAAAGGATTTTATTTCTCCTTCACTTACGAAGCTTAGTTTGGCTGGGTATGAAATTCTGGGTTGAAAGTTCTTTTCTTTAAGGATGTTGAATATTGGCCCCCACTCTCTCCTGGCTTTTAGGGTTTCTGCTGAGAGATCATCTGTGGGTCTGATGGGCTTCCCTTTGTGGGTGACCCGACCTTTCTCTCTGGCTGCTCTTAGCATTTTTTTCTTCATTTCAACCCCAGTGAATCTTGACTATTATGTCCTTTGGGGTTGCTCTCTTGAGTAGTATCTTTGTGGTGTTCTCTGTATATCCTGGATTTGGATGTTGGCCTGCTTGCTAGATTGGGGAAGTTCTCCTGGATAATATCCTGAAGAGTGTATTCCAGTTTGGATTCATTTTCCCCGTCACATTGAGGTATACCAATCAAGCGTAGATTAGGTCTTTTCACATAATCCCATATTTCTTGGAGACTTTGTTCATTTCTTTTCACTCCTTTTTCTCTAATCTTGCCTTCTCATTTAATGTCATTGAGTTGATCTTCAATATCTGATATCCTTTCTTCTTCTTAATTGATTCAGCTATTGAAACTTGTGTATGCCTCCCGAAGTTCCTGTGCTGTGTTTTTCAGCTCTATCAAGTCATTTATGTTATTCTCTAAGCTGGTTATTCTAGTTAGCATTTTATCTAACCTTTTTTCAAGATTTCTTTGCATTGGGTTAGAACATGTTCCCTTAGCTCAGAGAAGTTTATTACCCACCTTCTGAAGCCTGCTTCTGTCAATTCATCAAACTCATTCTCCATCCTGTTTGTTCCCTTGCTGGTGAGGAGTTGTGGTCCCTTGGTGGAGAGGCGTTCTGGTCTTTGATAATTTTGTCCTTTTTGCACTGGTTTCTTCCCATCTTCATGAAATTATTTACCTTTGATCTTTGAAGTTGGTGATTTCAGATGGGATCTCTGAGTGGATGTCCTTTCTGTTGATGTTGTAGCTATTTTTCCCATATGAGGCATTTTTTTGGTTATGCAATTGTCAGGAATCTGCTTGTTGAGGCAGTCTGTCACTTCTCTGCCTGCAGAAGAGCTACTGGGCTGCCTCAGGCTCAGCCAGGCTGCTGGGTAGTCTTCCTTTGGGTTTTGTTTACACCGGTGAGGTTAGACCCACTTTCCCAATGGCGGTCATCCTTCCTCTGGCTGAGCTCAATCTTCCCGGGTCAAATTCAAACTTATGTGCTGGCTGCAAAATTCCAGTGAGTGGGCTTCAGTTTGCTGGACTTTGTGGAGTGGGACCTGCCAAGCCGTATCTTGTTTCCCTGCTTTCAACTCTCCCTCTTTCTGGGGGACAGGTAGTTCATCCTGCACGTGTTCTCGACATTAGTCAAAACTTCCTCCCAGGTCTGTGCCGACAACTGATGGCACTGGGCAGGCTAGAGCTATTGCTCAGATCTGTGTTGATAACTCGTGCTTTTCAGCCCAGTGGCATTCTCCTGTGCTGTGGATTGCAGTGGCCATGGGGGAAGCACAATATCTGGACCAGAGTGCTGCAGGGGTAAGGTCTCCAATCTTCTGGGCCAGTTGCACTTCCCGGGTGGGACAGTGCCCCACCCTGCTTCTGTTAGCCCTCTTTGGGCTTCTCCCACCCTGCTTCGGTTCACCCTTTCTGGGCTATTCCCACTGTCCAACCAGTCCCATTGAAATGAACCTGGTACCTCATTTGGGAATGTGGAGATCACTTGCCTTCTGGGTCTCTCTCACTGGGAACTGCTCTCTGGAGTTGTTCCTATTCAGCCATCTTGGCAGAAGTCCCCAAGTCAAGGTTCTTAGGTGCAGACAAAAGAACTCTTCCTAGCCTGTGTCAAGATATTGAAGAGGATATTCCCACCTGTATATATGAGTTACCAGTGAGATGTCTGCTGTCCCTTTCCATGTGGCCCCTTCATGACTGTAGCTCTCTATTTTTTTTCCAGTCTTTGTATATGAGCCTCTTCCTTAAAAGTGGTGGGTGATCCCATCCGTACCATGCAGGTCGCTTTTTAGTATATTTTGAAGTCAGGTAGTATGATGCCTCCAGCTTTGTTTTTTTACTCAAGATGCCTTTGGCTATCTGGGGTCTTTTGTGATTCCATATGAATTTTAGAATTGTTTCCCATTTCTGTTTAGAATATCACTGGTATTTTGACGGGGATTGCATGGAACCTATAGATTGCTTTGAGTAGTATGACATTTAAAAATTATTAATTCTTCCAGTCCATGAACATGGGATATTTTTCAATTGATGAGCAGTCAAAATCCAATGTTTCTATGTTGATTTTCTGTGTGGATGATCTGTCCATTGTTTAAAGTGGGGTGTTGACATCCCCCTCTTTTTCCCACTTTCCCACTTGCAAACACATATTGCAAGTACCACAAAAAATTGTAACAACACATGTGACACAGGCTGGTTTTCAACATACATAGAGCCTAAGCAAGAAGGGTGAGTACTAAAGCTCTACAGAGGTCACTCTGGGAGCCCTGCTACAGGAAATTTTAATCTATCAAAACAGCTTTTTTCTCCCACAGTCCAGGCTTGTCACTTCTTCCTAATCCAAGCTGGCTTGTCCACACACGAAAATCAAGGTTGCTCCATATATGTTAATACTTGCTCAGCTGTGTTTCACAAGGCATCTCCAGAAGTCAAGTCCTGGCTCAAATTCTGTACAGGAAGTTCCTGTTGCTGTCAAAGAACTCTTGCACCCTCTGCACTACTTTGCTGCTGAAGTTACCTGGCTCCTCTGCCCTCAACTCTTCCAGCTTCTGATTATTTGGAAATCTACCATTGTCAGTTCTTCTGGTACTCTCAGAATCGCTGGAGTACTTCTGCAGCCCTCTCTGATGATGTAGGGCTGCAGCAAGAGGCACAGAACTCTTCTTCTCTGGTTTCTGGTTTCCTTTATTCCTTCCCTTCCATCTCCTTGGTACATATGTCCTGTGAGTGTTTAACTCTATTACTTTCAAAGCTGTGGTGTGATTTGGGTCTTTGGATGAGGCATCATGCCCTGACATAAGCAAAGAGCCTGATACAGAGTGGCCTGCAGGGAATGGCTTTTAGGTATTTCCAGAGCCTGGGAGCTGCTGGAGCAAGTAGGCAAGTCCAGTTTTCTTAAGGACTTTTTGATCCTGCTTCAGTTTCAGCTCCAATGTGGGTACAGACTTGCTTTTTAAAACTCTTTGCATCACATCAGTGCTGAAATCAAAGCCTTCTGTCAACCTGGGAACTGACCAGGACTCTGACAGGAAAATGTGGGAATGTTTGGAACGTCCTAGACACTTGGAGGTTTCAGAAGACAGAAAGTTGTGGGAAAGTTTGGAACTTCCTAGAGACTGTTAATTGGCTTTGACAAAAATGAAAATAGTGATGTGGGTAATCAAGTCCAGGCTGAGGTAGTCTCAGATAGAGATGAGGAACTTTTTGGGAACTGGAATAATGGTGATTCTTGCTATTCTTTAGCAAAGAGACTGATAGCATTTCTCCCCTTCCCTAGAGTTCTAGGGAACTTTGACCTTAAGAGAGATGATTTAAGGTATCTGGCAGAAGAAATTTCTAAGCAGCAAAGCATTGAAGAAGAAGCAGAGCATAAAGATTTGGAAAATTTGCAGCTTGATGATGCAGTAAAAGAGAAAAACTTTAAGGAGAAATTGAAGTCTGCTGCAGAAATTTGTATACATAATGAGGAGCCAAATGTTAATCACCAAGACAATGGGGAAAATGTCTTCAGGAATATCAGAGACCTTCACAGCAGCCCCTCCCATCATAGGCACGGAGGCATAGGAGGTAAAAATGGTCCCAGGGTCATCCTGCCGTGTGCAGCCTAGGGACTTGGTGCTCTGTGTCCTAGGTGCTCCACCCATGGCTAATAGGGGCCAAGATACAGCTCTGGCTGTGGCTTCAGAGGATGCAAGCCCCAAACCTTGGCAGGTTCCATGTGGTGTTGAGCCTGTGGGCCTACAGAAGTCAAGAATTGAGGTTTGGGAACCTCCACCTAGATTTCAGAGGATGTGTAGAAATGCTTGGATGACCAGGCAAAGCACTCATGGAAAATCTCTGCTAGGGCAGTGCAGAGGAAATGTGGGGTTGAAGCCCTCACACTGAGGCACTGCCTAGTAGAGATGCAAGAAGAGGGCCACCATCCTCCAGACTCCAGAATGGTAGGTCCACTGACAGCTTGCACTGTGAACTGGAAAAACCACCGACACTCAATGCCAGTCCATGAAAGCAGCTGGGAGAGGGGCTGTCCCCTGCAAAGCCACAGGGGAGGAGCTGCCCAAGGCCACGGGAGCCCACCTATTGCATCAGCATTACCTGGATGCAAGACATGGAGTCAAAGGATATCATTTTGGAACTTCAAGGTTTAATGACTGCCCTATTGGATTTCAGACTTGTATGGACCTGTAGCCCCTTCATTTTGGCCAACTTCTCTCTTTTAGAATGGGTATATTCACCCAGTGCCTCTATCCCCATTATATCTAAGAAGTAACTAACTTGCTTTTGATTTTACAGGCGATTAGGCAAAAGGAACTTGCCTTGTCTCAGATGAGACTTTGGACTGTGGACTTTTGAGTTAAATCTGGAATCAGTTAAGACTTTGGGAGGATTTGCAGAAGACATGATTAGTGTTTTTTATTTGAGTCTGTTGCCCAGGCTGTAGTGCAGTGATACAATCTCAGCTCACTGTGACCTCCACCTCCTGGGTTCAAGCAATTCTCCTGCCTCAGCCTCCTGAGTAGCTGGGATTACAGGTGTGTGCCATCACATCCAGCTAATTTTTAGTAAAGATGGGATTTTATCATATTGGCCAGGCTGGTCTCAAGCTTCTAACCTTAGGTGATCTGCCCACCTCAGCCTCCGAAAGTGCTGGGATTATAGGCATGAGCCACCATGCCTAGCCTCAACATGATTAGTTTTGAAAGCTTTTCTTGTGTTAGATGAAACTTTGGATTGCAGACTTTTGAATTAATGAGTTAAGACTTTGGGGCATGATTGGAAGGGCATGATTGTGTTTTGAAATGTAAGGACATGTGTTGAGAAATGCTAAGTGTATGACTGCTGAGAAATGCTGAGTGTATGATAGAATATACTGTTTGCTAGGAAGAACGATGGCAAGGAAAACGTAGCCGGCCCTCTCCAAGTAGAAAACTACCTGGGGCATTCCAAAGTGGCAGGACAATATATAAATATCATATACTGGTTAAAACAATTCTTTAAGATATCTGACCCTGACCCCTTGGCTCCCTCATGGAGAATACTTTTGTCTGTGATCAATGGTAAGCAGGCACCAGCTGCCTACAGAGCATAATTTGTGTTATGAGAAAATACTGAACATCTGTTTGCTAGTAATAATCACCTGTTCAGAGAGAATAATAGCATGGGTAAGAGTCTACTTGGGGCCCTTCAGCCTGGAATGCTGTTAGCCCCTGAGGTTCTCAGCTCAGAAGGCTGCTGGTCCCCTGGAAACACCCACTTTGCTGTTCTATCTGGGTGTCTGTCTCTCAGTTTCCTTCATCGCTGCCTGGGTGGGGGTCTCTCTGGCCAAGGTGGTACTTAATAGACATAAGATTTGGAAGGGGCCTGGGGTGGAATAATATGATTTGGCTCTGTATCCTTACCCAAATTTCACCTTGAATTGTAATAATCCCCATGTATCAAGGGTAGGACCAGGTGGAGATAATTGAATCATTTATAGTTTTCCCCATGCTGTTCTCTTGATAGTGAGTGAGTTCTCATGAGATCTGATGGTTTTATAAGGAGATTCTCCCTTCTCTCCATACTCATTCTCCTGCTGTCCTGTGAAGAGATGCCTTCCACCATGATTGTAAGTTTCCTGAGGCCTCCTCAGCCAGGTGGAACTGTGAGTCAATTAAATCTGTTTTCTTTATAAATTACCCAGCCTTGGGTATTTCTTCAGAGCACTGTGAGAACCGACTAATACAGGAGGTTCTATTTTTGCATATTTCAAGGTTTTGTTCGAAGACTTAGAAGTTTTTTTTAGCATTTCTTGTAGTGCCAGGTTAGGAGTGGTGAATTCGCTAAGCCTTTGTCTGCAAAAGACTTTATCTCTCCTTTATGAAGCATTGTTTATTTTTTTAAAATCATTTTTTCTTTGTCTTTGTCTGATTAGATTAATTCTAAAGCCTTATCTTCAAGCTCTGAATTTTGTTCTTCTACTTGTTCTATTTTGGTGTTGAAACTTTCCAGTGCAGTTTGTACTTCTCTAAATTTGTCTTTCATTTATAGAAGTAGTGATTGCTTTTTCTTATAAGACTTATTTCTCTGGAGAATTTTTGATCCATATCCTGTATTGTTTTTAAATTTTCTTTAAGTTATTTTTCATCTTTCTCTGGTGTCTCCTTGAGTAGCTTAATAAGCAACCTTCTGAATTATCTGGCAATTCAGAGATTTCTTCTTGGTTTGGATCCATTGCTGGGGAGCTGGTATGATTTTTTTGTAGGTGTTACACAGCCCTGTTTTGTCATCTTAACAGAATTACGTTTCTGGTTCCTTCTCATTTGGGTGAACTATTTTATTGTGAAGTCTGGAACTTAAGGCCTGCTGTTCAGATTCTCTTGTCCCACAGGTAATTTATTGATGTGCTACTCTCCCCCTCCTCCTGGAGATGGTGCTTCCTAAGAGCCAGACTGCAGTGACTGTTACTGCTCTTCTGGGTCTAACCACCCAGTGGGGCTACCAGGCTCTGGGCTGGTGCTGGGTGATGTCTATAAAGAGTACTGTTTTGTGATCTGTCTTCAGGTTTCCCAGCCGTGGATACCAGTACCTGCTCTAGTGGAGGTGACGAAGACTCTGTGAAAGTCCTTGGTTATAGATATGTTTATTAGTATTCCGGCTTTCTTAAATGCTGGTTATGCTAGCAGTGAATTTGTTGTGTGGACACATTCAAAACCTCTGGTGGGTCAGGTGTGGTGGCTAACACCTGTAATCCCAGCACTTTGGGAGGCTGAGGGGGGATGGATCACCCGAGGTCAGAAGTTCGACTAGCCTGCCCAACATGGCAAAACCTCGTCTCTACTAAAACTACAAAAATTAGCTGGGTGTGGTGGTGCACCCTTGTAGTCCCATCTGCTGAGGAGGCTGAGGTGGAAGAATCAGTTGAACCTGGTGGGTGGAGGTTGCAGTGAGCTGAGATCACGACACTGCACTCCAGCCTGGGTGACAAAGTGAGTCTCCGTTTCAGAAGAAAAACAACAACAACAACAATAAGAACAAACCTCTGGTTAGCCAGGATATTGCAGGCAGTGGAATTAGCTGTTGTCTTCTCCTTCCTGTGATCAGGATTATTCTGTCATGAGCTGTTGTAATAACCTGAGTTGTTTGGTCTCCAACCAAGATATGGCACTTTTAAGAGAGCACCAGCTGAAGTAAGGAATTCTTTGTTATTACAATGTTTCTGTAAGTAGATCCAAGATAAGGGGGCACACCAAGCCACACAGGACCACATGCAGAAGCACCAGGCTGGTTAGGAAGCTGAGGGCACATTATGATTTTTATTTGGCCACATCACCCATATTTATTTGTCCATTTCTAGGCTTCTGTGGATCCTGGCATCTTAGCTATGGATCTCCTAATACCTGCTGGTCACAGCACCATAGAAATTGAGTGTCTAGGAGCAGAGAACACAGACCAGTGATAACAAGATGTAACTTTTTTTTTCTTTCAGCACTTTGATTATATGGTCCTATTGTCTCCTGGCCTGCAAGGTTCTGCTAAGAAATGTGCTCATAGTCTAATGGGGGATTCCCTTATATCTGACTTGACACTTTTCTTTTGCTAATGTTAGAATTCTGTCTTTGTCTTTGACTTTTGAAGTTTGATCAAAATGTCCCTTGGGGATGACCTGTTTGTGTTGAATTTGTTTGGGACTGTTACACTTCCTAGGTCTGATATCTATTATCTTTCAGAAGATTTGGAAGTTTTAAGCTGTTATTTTTGTTAAATAAGCTTCTTGTGCCTTTCTCTATCTCCTCCTTCTGAAAATTATATAGTGAATATTTACTTAATGGTGTCTCATAAATTCTGTAGGCATTCTTTGTCCTTTTTAATTTTTGTTTTCTCTGATTGGGTAATCTCAAAAGATCTGTCTTTAAATTCAAAAAGTCCTTTTTTTTTTCTTGATCCAGTCTTCCATTGTAGCTTGAGTTGTATTGTTCATTTTATTTATTGAATTTTTCAGCTCCAAGATTTCTGTTTGGTTCCTTATAATAATATCTGTCTCATCTCTGTTGACTTTCTCATTCAGATTATTAATTGTTTTCTTCATTTTATTTCCCGTATTATCTTGTGTCTCATTGAGTTTCCTTAAAATTATTATTTTATACTCTTTCAGTCATTTTGTAAATTTCCTTTTGCTTTTTGAGGTCAGTTATTGGATAATTGTGCTCTTTTGAGGGCATTATGTTTTCTTGCCTTTTTATGTTTCTTGTGTTCCTATCTTGATATCTGCACATCTGGTGGAACGGTTGTTTCTTGCATTTTTATGGAGTAGCTTTTTTAGAGAAGGGTTTTTTTTTTTCATTTTTTTTTTCCTGTATATGTGTCCTAGGATGTCAGTTGAGTACTGTGCATTGGCTTTGGTTCTAGGTAGGTGCAATAGTGCACTTCTATGAGGTTTCTTCAGCTGTAATCAATACCAGTGATGCCTGTGAGTTTCTCAGTGGCCTAGGATGTAGAAATTTATGGTGGTAGTGGTATGGCTTTGCTGGGGCCAGGACAATTGGCTGCCTCTCAAACCAAGGGTGTTCACTGGCTTTGGTTCAGCATCTCTGTTGTGCATAACCACCTGTACACTGGAGAATAGGACACTACATGGGCTTAGGTACCGGGCTTGCAGCTGTTATATGGCCTAGCTTCCAATTAGTTGATATTGTGGCACTGTAGCTAGATGCGTGAGCATGGTGGAATGGCAGTGCAGCCTCAGGGGTGCAGTGGCTACTGTCCTTCTGAGAAAAATGTACTGTAGCAGTGACTTCAGTTTAAATTTGGCACTGTGCCATAACACCTTGCATCATAGTGGGCTTGCTGAGTCCTGGGGATTTGGGGTGGATTCCTCCCCTGGAATAATGCAGCCATGTGAACTCCAGGCAGTTCCCTAAAGTGGGCTTAGGGCCTTGTATTACCTCAGAATTGTCCAGTAGTAGGGACTTCAGGTATCTACAGTGGTAATGGAGTTTCAGTGGAGTAGTAAACAGCGGTAACAAAGTGGTAAATGGAAGGGACCTCCTGTTAACCTTTTCCCTGCAGGGAGAAGTCTTAGTTTGGAGCTGATCTCAACTGGAGGGATGGAATGGAAGATGCATGGAATTTCTCCCCTTCTCTATGCTGCCAATCTGAGTTTCTGTGCTCCATATCATTTTCTCTACTGTCTTCCACCCCTGCCTATATTCCAGTGCTCTCCTTTGGAGTCTGTAGCTGGAATGTAGTTGTTTATTTCTTGTTTTGGTCCTTTTTATGAGGTAACAAGCATTAGGCAAGTTTAGTCAGTCATTTTGCTGACATTACTCCTCATCTTCATTTTTTATTGGGTTTAGTGCCCTGTTTACTAAGACCTTATTGCCTCTGCCATCTGTTGGGCACAGCTCTTAGTAGTGAATACCTGCAGACACTTACATAGGTTTATTTTGTTTGTTTGCTCAAGCTTCACAGGGGAAAGTGTACAGCAAAACTGAGTAGAAGCTGAGTGTAGGCAGGAAATAAGGGGTCAAATAATTGGACAGATTTTCTGGTTGGCTTAAATATTTTTTTTCAAGATCAGTTCCAAAATTATTTGCTTAATGGTTTAGGCGTTATTGTTTAGATGTAACATTGTAGTAAATTGAATCAATGCATAATCACTCTTAAGTCACTTCAGCTTACAATGTATATGAAATATAGGAAAGGTATTATAAGTTAAAACAGGTATAATAATCATAGTCACTATTCAAAAGCATAATGCAGAATTTGACCATGAGAAGAAATTACATCACTCTGAGTAAACTTTTGAAGCTTTTTGACATTTTGAAGCTAAGAGTTTATAAAAGGTTAAAAGATCAAAAATTAATTCTAAATAAAGGTTGATTCATGCATTTTAAGGCAGGTCAGCCTTATGTAAATGTACTGTGACCGGACGATGCTGCTAGTACTGTGGAATGAAATATTTAAAAAAGAAAAATCTTTGTGCTTTGTTGATTCAGAACTATTTATAATGTGCTATCTTTTCCTGTTATCCCCTACCACTTGTGTCTTTGTATTGTTCTTGAATTCTGTAAAATGTCACCTTTTTGAGCTTTATTTTTTTATCTGGCAATTATTTTCTTACCCCTACATGTCTAAAGTAACCATATTTCTAATTGTAAAAAACCATGAGGAGGTTATATTTTCAATAGAGATGTAATAACAGGAACTGGATTTACAGTCTGGCCAAAAAAAAATGTACAAATAGGAAATAATGGTTTTCAATATATTGGACATCAGAAAATGCATCACAGTGATTCCTGGGAGAGAGGAAATGAACAAGGTATACCACATTAGAGCCTTGAGAGTGTTTCCAGGTTGTGGTGTAGGGAGGGGAACCCAGTAATCTCCCTGGGTTGAGGAGACAGAGCCAACAATCCAAGAGAATATAGTTACTAGAGTTTGCGAGACAGAGTACTGGATAGGAGAGATCTGTACAGAGAAATAACTCTGAACATCTGAAGAAGATATTCTTTAGCTATTCAGGAGAGTCCTGATCAGTGTATTTAAGTGAGCAAACTACTCAAGGTCCAGAAAAGAACTCATTGAAAGGATTAGAGGAAATAGCACCCAACAATTATACAGGGCTAAGAATGGTGCCAGTTTCTACCTGCTGGAATCAAAAATCTTTATTTAGTAGGGCACTGAGTAAAGTACACAGGGTCTTTCTTCAGTTGTAGGAAATAGCCTTAGACTGAGCACTGCTGCAGTCCTACTTAACAAATCTTAAAAGCAGGATCAGACTAACCCCAACTATTTGCAAATAACTTAACTTCATCCCAGAACAAAAGCTAAGAATATTTATAGCAATACAAAAAATTCATTACTCAACAAGGTAACACAATGTCTGGCATCCAATCAAAATTACAATGCATGCAAGAAGGAGAAAATCATGATCCATAATGAAAAGAATAAGCAATCAAAACTGACCAAGAATTGACACAGATAATAGAAGAGCGGAAGAGGACATTAAACAATTATTATGATTGTATATAATATGTTCCAGAAGTTAAGTGAATACATGTAAGATATGAAAAAGGCCCAAATGAAATTTCTAGAGATGAAAACTAAAACGTGTGAGTTGAAAAGTACACTGGGTGAGACTGATGAGAAATTAGCATTGCAGAAGGAAATGTCGTGAACTTGAAGTTAGAGCAATAAAAACAATTCAAAGTAAAATACACAGAGGCAAAAGAATAAAATAACAAAGAACAGGACATTGATAAGTTGTAGAAAAATATTAGGTGGTCTATGTATGCAATTCGAATCTCTAAAGAGAGAGGAAATGGAAAAATAAAGAAATAATAGTCAAGATTTTTCCAAATTGATAAAAACTATAAACCTACATATTCAAGAAATTCAATAAATCCCAAGCACAAAAATTATGAAGAAAAAATGCATAAAAGCACATTGTTATCAGATTGCTAAAATTACTAAGAAGAGAAAAATCTTAAGATCAACAAGAACAAAAAAGACACATAAGAGAAACAAAGATAAGAATGACAGAATATTATTTTCATCAACAATGCAAGTGAAAAGACAGTGAAGCAAGATTTTTATGTGTTGCATAAGAAAAAACATTAACCCAAAATTCTATACTAAAAATATATTTGAAAACTTAAATGAAATAAAAACTTCTTAGGATATTTTAAAAAGCTGAAAAAATTTATTAGCAGGTCTGCAATATAGGAAACATCAAAGAAAGTCCTTTAGTGAGAGACAGAAATATATCAGATGGAAATGTGGATTTACACAAAGAAACAGCAAGCACTGAAAATTATAACTGCATGAATAAGTACATGAAATTTTTTTCCTATTGTAAAAATTCTGTTCAAAATATAATTGGCTGTTAAAACAAAAATAATAGCAAAGTAGTGTGCAGTATATAGCATTTGAAAATGTGAAACATACTGCAATAATAACATGAAAACAAGGATGAGAGATAGTGTA
Organism: Ateles fusciceps; assembly: GCA_036589455.1. Lineage (NCBI taxonomy): Eukaryota > Metazoa > Chordata > Mammalia > Primates > Atelidae > Ateles > Ateles fusciceps. The sequence continues at coordinate 13,691,056 of JAZHEH010002597.1, read as the reverse complement.
CCACTATAACATTCTTGTGCTATAACAAAGTAGTGTAATATACCTTGAAAATATACTGTGATAAGTTAAACATGTATAGTATAAATCCTACAGCCACCACTAAAATAAAAAATAAACAGCTAGATCAAATAAGCCAATTGAAGATGTAATTGAATCATTTAAAAGGTTAAATTAATCCAGAAAGGGTAGAAAAAGAAAAAAAAAAACAGATGCAATAAATATAAAACAAATATCTTAATGATAGGTTAAAATCTGACCATATCAATAATAATATTTAATGTAGATTATTTGAATACTTCAACTAAATCAGCAGTTATCGGATTGGATAACAAAGACCCCACTAGCTCTATGCTGCCTACAAAAAAAACACACTTTAAAAATAAAGAAACAAACAGGTAAAATATAAATAAATGAAAGCATGGAAAACATATACCATATGAACACTAATTAAGAAAAACTAGACTGGATATATTAGTATCAGAAAAACTCTTGCTCTGAAATCTATGTATAAATATATTCATGGGTAAATAATATTATTTCTTAATGGTAAAGGATCAATTCTTTAGGAGGACTTAGAAATAGGAAATGTTTTTATGCATCAAATAAGAACTTCAAAATAGATGAAGCAAAACTCATAGATGGAATCTTTTTAAAAAACTGCCAGGACTAATATATGTTATTTGCAGGGTTACAGGATACAAGATCACTTTAAAAAATCAATTATATATACTAGCAATGAAAAATCTGATGTTGCAATTTAAAATATCATTTAAAATAGCATCAAAATTTTAATACTGGGGGATAAATCTCACTGGGGGATCTAGATAAAAGCTGCCCTAGATCCATGTGCTGAAAATTGCAAAATGTAGCTGAGAGAAATTGAAGAAGCCCTAACTAAATAGAGAAACACAATGTGTCTATAAGTGCAAAGACTCAATATTGTTAAGATGTTAAATCTCTCTAAATTGATTTACAGTATCAATTCAATAAAAATGCCAGAGGGTTTTTTGTTTTTGTTTCACAGAAATTCAGAAGCTGGCATTAAAATTCATGTGAAAATGCAGAGGGTAGAGAATAGACCAAACAACCTTGAAAAAGAAGGAAGTTGTAGAGTTAAAATTACCTGACTTCAAGAACGCTTATAAAGCTATAGTAATTAAGACAGTGTGGCATTGGCATAAAGAGAGGGAAAGAGAATAATGGAAAAGGATAGAGAACTCAAAAATAGATTCAAACATGTATGAACAAAGGCAATTCAACAAAGGTGAAGAGAAAATTCTGTTGAGAAAGAATATTTTTTACACTGAATGATACTGAAAAAAGACCATATCCATATGCCAAAAATGAACTTCGATTCATAGCTCACAACATACATAAAAATCTACTCAAAACAGACCATAAAACTAAATGTAAAACTCAAACCAAGAAATTTACAGAAGTAAGCATATGAAAAAATCTTTGTTACCTTGGGTTAGGCAGAGATTGCTAAGATAACACACCAAAACTATAATTAATTAAACTTCATCTAAATTTAAAACTTCTGCTTTTTCAAAGATACTATTAAGAGAATGAAAAAAAGCCACAGATTTGGAGAAAGTGTTTGCAAATCTAATAAAAATCTTGTATCCAGCTTACAGAAAGAACTGTTAAACTCAATAGGCTGAATGTGCACCCACTTCCAACTCATATTTTGAAATCTTAACCCCCCTTATGATGGTTTTATGAGGTGGGACCTTCAATAGGTGATAAATGCTCTCATAAAAGACACTTAGGAGGGCTCCCTCACTCCTTCTGCCATGTGAGGATACAGAGAGAAGACAACTGTCTATGAACTAGGCAGCAGGCCCTCACCAGACATTAAATCTGCTGGTGTCTTGATCTTGGACTTCCCAGCCTTTAAAACTATGAGAAGTAATTTTTGTTGTTTATCTGCCACCCAGTCTATAGTATTTTGTTATGGTGTTGCAAATGTGGTAAGACAGAACAACCTAATTTAAAAATTGGAAAAATGCTTGAAGAGACATTTCAGTAATCAAGATGGAAGGATGGCAAGCAAGCACAAAAAAGAGATGTTGACCATAAGTGGTTATGAGAGAAGTGCAAATAAAAATCACATGATATGACTATAAGCCTTTTAGAATGGTTAAAATAAAAAAGGCAAACCAAACTTACCAAGTGTTGGCATGTATGTGAAAGAACTAGAACTCATGCATTGCTGGTGACAGTGTAAAAAGTTGCAAACACTTTGGAAAATAATTCGGCACTTTCTTTAAAGGTTAAATGGACAGAGTACTCTCTCTTATTTTTGAGTTTTGTTTCCCACAGTTTCAGTTATCTGCAGTTAACTGTAGTTCAAAAATACTAAAGAGAAAACTTTAGAAATAAACAATTCATAAGTTTTAAATCGCAAATTGCACACCATTCTGAATAGCATGATGAAATCTTGTACCACTCTGGCCTGTTCTACCTAAGACGTGAATCACCCCTTTGTCAAGTATTTGTGTGCTGCAGACACTACATGCCCATCAGTAACTTAGTAGCCATCTTGGTTATCAGATGTACTGTCTTGGTATTATTTTATTTTCTTGTTATTACGGTTAATCTCTTACTGTGCCTAATTTATAAATTAAACTTAATCATAAACATGCATAGATAGAATAAAACATAGTACTCTATATATAGGGTTTAATATTGTACATGGTTTCAGGCATCCACTGGGGTTCTTGAAACACATCCTCCATGCATAAGGGGGGGACTACTAAAATATATTTCCTACTATAAAATCCAGCCATTCTATTCCTAGGTGTTTACTCCAAAGAAATGTAAACATATATTCACACAAATATTTTTGTACAAATGCTCATAGCAGCTTTATTTGTAATGTTCCCAAACTGGAACAACAGAAATGTCCAACCAGATGTGATTAAATAAATATACTGATGTCTGTTTGTCCAGTGGGATACAACTCATGAATAATAATGAATAACCTATAGAAACATAGTATAACTTTCAGCTGTGTCCAACCCTTTGAATGTGAGAACTTTTTTGCTTATCTGTGGTGGCAGATATCATGAAAATTATGCACAGACCTTTTTTTTTTTTTTTAAAAATCTCATCAGCTATAGTCAGTGTTAGTGTATTTTATGTGTAGCCCAAGACAATTCTTCTTCCATTGTGGCCCAGGGAAGGCAAAAGTTTGGACACCCCGTGAATGAATCTTGAAATAATTATGCTGAGTGAAAGAAGCCATACAAATCGAGTATAAACCTTGTTATTTCATTTTTTAATATATAAAATTCTAGACAATGCAAATTAATCTACAGGGACCAAATTAAGATCATTGGTTGCCTGATAATGGGAGAAGGGTGGGTGATATGAGGAAGGGTGGGAAGGAGAGACATGAGGAAGCTTTTGGGGGTGATAGATATGATCTTTATCTTGATTGTGCTGTGATTTCATAATACATCCATATATATATAATTACATACTTTATTGTATGTCAATTTTACCTCAAGAAAGTTTTTGTTTTTATATAGGAGAAAGCCAGGAAACAAATTGAGACATACAACCTTAAAATATTTTTTTCCTGATTGTTGAATTTATAAGATGAAATACCTTAGAACATATGTTTAATAATTAATTCAACAATCATATTAAAAACTATCTGAAACCATATAATTCATGGATATCCAAAATGTATAGTCACGATGTGCATATCCCCATCTAACTTCTACAGACATTAATAGTTATCTGACAATTCAAGCTTTCTAAAAGCAAATAACCTTTTTTCAGGAGATAAATTTTGTTATTAGGTAACATTAGTAGGGTATTACAGAAAGAATCTGCTGTGGAATCTTGGCTCAGATTACTGTTGTCTCTGTGAACTTTAGCAAGTTACTTTACTTTTCAATATGCAAAATTTGTGTTCCACCTAGATCTTTTGGTGTCCCTTTTACTATCTTGGTGGGCCCTTACCCTGTCTTCTGTGGGCCTGCTAGTTCATTTCCATACCCAGTCCCCATCCTTACATGTCTGTGGTCTTTAGCTGATGACTGACAGGTATGGGAATTAGAAAGTCTTGCCTGCCATTTCAGAAATCTCTAGCCATATGAGGTTTTATGAAGCAGGACTTTGAAATCCTATGCATGCCTGGCTTCTTTCTGTCCGTTTCCCTGCTTCCTTCACCCTCTTTCCTATATTTTTTGGGAGTGCTTCCTTCAAAAATCACTCACACAAGAATCTTCATTTCAGAATCTGATTCTAGGGAACCAGATCGAGGAGAGTTCTCATAAGTAAAGGAGATGGCAAAATGTACCCTGCAGATCTGTTACTAGAACCATGATATAAGGTCCAAAGCTGCTGACACACAGGGCCTTCATTAAATAACAAACACCCTCCACTTGTTACCTAGTGCAAGTTAGCTTAGCTTAAATACAGCATAATACTACAGAGAAAGAGTACTGCCAAGTAGAAAAAAACATGAGCTTTCTTTTTTTTTTTTTTTTTTTATTGCATTTTAGGTTTGGGGGTACATGTGAAGAACATGGAAGATTGTTGCATAGGTACACACATGGCAGTGTGATTTGCTGCCTTCCTCCCCATCACCTATATCTGGCATTTCTCCCCATGCTATCCCTCCCCAACTCCCCACCCCCTACTATCCCTCCCCTTTTTCCCCCGGCAGACCCCAGTGTGTGATACTCCCCCTCCCTGTGTCCATGTGTTCCCATTGTTCAACACCCGCCTATGAGTGAGAACATGCGGTGTTTGATTTTCTGTTCTTGTGTCAGTTTGCTGAGAATGATGGTTTCCAGGTTCATCCATGTCCCTACAAAGGACACGAACTCATCATTTTTGATGGCTGCATAATATTCCATGGTGTATATGTGCCACATTTTCCCTGTCCAGTCTATCATCGATGGGCATTTGGGTTGGTTCCAGGTCTTTGCTATTGTAAACTGTGCTGCAATGAACATTCGTGTGCATGTGTCCTTATAGTAGAACGATTTATAGTCTTTTGGATATATACCCAGTAATGGGATTGCTGGATCAAATGGAATTTCTATTTCTAGGTCCTTGAGGAATCGCCACACCGTCTTCCACAATGGTTGAACTAATTTACACTCCCACCAACAGTGTAAAAGACGTTCCTATTTCTCCACATCCTCTCCAGCATCAGAGCTACTTAGGCTCAAATTTCAGTCGTGTCATGTACGAGCTATGTTGCTTTGTAAGTTACTTCATTACTTTGTACCTATCTTTTCCTGTAAAATGGGGGATAAAAATGTTCAGGGTTGATAGAAGTATGTTCTGTGTTGTAGCTGAGACTTAGGTCTGACATCAGTTAAGCAATACTCCCTCTTCCCTAAGTATCTATTTAAATATCCTGCTTTATCTTTGAAGTGACAAAAACGTTTAAGAAATACAAATATGAAATGCAAAAAAAACAAAAAAAACAATAAAAACAAAACCAAAAACCCTTGAACTTTGTTCACAACCAAGTTTCAGACACAAATAATTTTTAGCTGGCTTGGGCAAAATGTGACAGGACAGTTTTGGTGATGTGTTTTTGGAAGCCCTGAGAATTTACAAAGGGGAGAAGTATAATACAATGAATCCACTTTACTCAGCAATGGGAAGTGCTATGAGGGGGATTAGTCATTGTGGACAGAGCTCAGGAAATGATTAGAAAAAGTTCCGACCCAGCTACCCAAGAGTTTCCTGAGACTTGAAGGTGTTCTCACACTTTGTAACACTCTAGGTTCCAACTAACTATGCTGTTCGACCCCCAGAGCGTTCCTTAGTAGAGCTGTGGTGGTGTCCATCTCACTCCCTTCATGCTACCAAATGACAGGAACCATCTCCGGAGCAGAGGTGAGTTGGGAGGATTCTTTTCTTTTAATTGTGGTAAGAATACTTAGCATAAGAACTGCTCTCTTAACGAATGTTTAAGTGTGCAAGACATTGTAATTTATCAGAGGTACATGTTGAACAGAGACTCTTTAGAGCTTATTCATCTTGTTTAATGGAAACTTTAACCTTATTGATTAACCCTTCCCATTTCATCTTCCCTTTGGTCCCTGGTAACCCACATTCCATGCTTTAATTCTATGAATTTGACTACTCTAGATACCACCAGATATAAATGGAATCCTGCGATATTTATCTTTCTGTGACTGGCTTATTTCACTTAGCATAATATCCTCAAGGCTCATCCATGTTGTCCATTTTGTAGATTTGTAGATGCCCAGGCTGGAGTGCAATTGTGCCATCTTGGCTCACCACAACCTCCGCCTCCCGGGTTCAAGCGACTCTCCTGCCTCAGCTTTCCAAGTAGCTGGGATTACAGGCATGCACCGTCATGGTGCTGGCTAATTTTTTATTTTTAGTAGAGACGGGTTTTCTCCATGTTGATCAGGATGGTCTCAAACTTCCGACCTCAGGTGATCTGTCCACCTCGGCCTCCCAAAGTGTTGAGATTACAGACATGAGCCACCATGCCTGGCCAGAATTTCACTTTTTTAAAGGTTAAATAGAATCCCATTATATGTATATGCCACATTTTCTTTATTCATTCATATTTCAATAAACACAGGTTGTTTCTACATCTTGGTTATTATGAATAGCGCTGCAGTGAATATGGGAGTGAGGATATCTCACTGGGATCCTGATTTCAGTTCTTTCAGATATATACCCAGTAGTGGAATTGCTGGATTAGATGGTAGTTCTGTTTTTAATTTTTGAGGAACCTCCATACTGTTTTCCATAGTGGCTGCACCCTTTTATATTCCTCCCAACAGTGTGCGAGGGTTCCAATTTCCCTACATTCTTACCAATACTTGCTGTCTTTTGTTTTTATGATAATAGTCACCCTGATAGAGGTGAGAGGATATATCATTGTGGTTTTGATTTGCATTTCCCTGATGAATAGTGACTTTGAGCATCTTTTTTATATCTGTCGTCCATTTATATATTTTTGGAGAAATATCTTTCAAGCTTTTAGCCTAATTTTAAATCAAGTTATTAGTTATTTTTTGCTATTGAGTTATAGGAGTTTCTTATATATTTTGGAGATTAATGCCTATCAGATATATAGTCTGCAAATATTTTCTCCTACTCCATAGGCTGCTTTTTTTTTTTTTTGGAAACAGAGTCTTGCTCTGTTGTTCAGGCTGGGGTGCAGTGGTGTACTCTTGGCCCACTGTAACCTCTGCTTCCCCGGTTCCAGCAATTCTTGTGCCTTAGCCTTCCAAGAAGCTGTGTTTATAGGCGTGTGCCACCACATCTGGTTAATTTTTGTATTTTTAGTAGAGACGGGGTTTTGCTATGTTGCCCAGGCTGGTCTCGAACTCCTGGCCTCAAGCCGATCCACCTGCCTTGGCCTCCTAAAGTGCTAAGATTACAGACACGCTGCCCAGGTTGCATTTTTATTCTGGGAATATGCTGCTCTTCTTGGAGGCAGAGGTAGGGGAGACAGAGGCATCCCAGGGCAGTACAGAGGACATGCAACACCGGTGAAAGATATGGGGAAGAAGCCAATGATAGGTGATCACTTAGTGGGTTGATGAATACATGTTGTAAATACTATATATCCAGCAATACATGAATGGAGGTTGTCAAGAGATTAGGAATTCTGCACTGAGCCAGTGGGACACAGAGCAAACAAGACTGAATGTTAACGTTAATATAGCCTCATTCTTATCTATGGACAGTTGAGGCCTGGGTACATTCATGTTACATAAGAATCAAGTGAGAAAATAACTGTAAAAGGCTTAGCACTAGCCCTAACTATACTAGGCACTTATTTTCCTTATTGCTTGCTCTTTTATATCATACATATATAAGAACAAGCTATATATATGTATATACACATCTATGTACACTCATAATATTCTAATTGATATTTTTAGGAGAAATAAAATGGCATGAAACATATTAAAGAGGCAGAAAGTCAGGAAACAGTATGCTCACTTCTAAATTAGATGAACACATTTTGTCATATAAGCTTCATGAAGAAAAAGCCTTGTAATAAGATTTAATTCTTGAACCTAAATTTCTTCAATAATTCATAATAGAAAAGCCTTGAAAAATATGGTAAAAATCTCCCAACAGACTTTTACTTTAAAATGTGAATACGAATATTACCTTTTTTAAACCTCTCTTCCCAAACAAGCCTTTTAGAAACACTGCAGCAGTCTAGAACACAACAGTTTGCAGCCTGTATTTCACAGAGCCTTAGGGTTTCCCAAAAAAAGATATGAAGTTGTTAAAAGGAAGCATTGGTGAAAGGCGAGTGATCCCTTCACACTTTTTCTGTTTTAAATATTGTGACTCCAGGCAAGATTTCATTTGAAAAAATAATTCTGCTATTGAAAGATACAGAGAACAAAAAGAGGAGGAGTAAGAGCCACCATTGTAACAGAAAGATCATTGACTAGGAATCATGACATGTGGGATATAATCTAGCCATGTGATTTTGGGCAAATAATTTACATTTTTAGTTTTGACCTGCAAAGATTAAGAACAACGTACCCTCTTTAACACTTTTAAAGGACCCTAGAATGGATTAACAAGTGATGCTAGTTTTAGCTTAAAAAAATGATAATTTGAATTTCAATTACTTAGATATGTGCAAATGACGATAATTAAAACATCTATGTGAAACGTTTGTTTTCAAAATTATGTTAATATTAATACCTTACCTATCAATAAGTTACTATTTATTGAAGTATTATTTCATTTAATTTAATTCTTCCCACAGCCCTATGAGTTGCTATTATCTCTATTTTATTCATAAAGGATAATGAAGCTCTGAGGTATTCAAAGACTTGCCAAAATTACATTATTTTCCAGGCCTTTATGAATGATGAGTCCCTCCTTTCTACCCCACAGGCAGCCTTCTTTTAGGATAGTTTTGGACAAGTGGTGGAATTTATTTGTGGAATCAATGCCTGAGTGTCAAGGATACTTTGGGTTTCTGTAATTTAATGAATCCGTGTCTGTTGGAATCAGTCTTAGTAAGAACATATATGATGACCATGTAGTCAAGATTTTTTTGAACAGACTCCATTGCAAGTGTTTTCCCCCTGCTTTATTAAAGTACAATTGAGAAATAGAAATTGTTGGTATTTACAGTGTACAATATGATGCTTTCGTATCTGTATACATTTTGAAATGATGAAATCAAGCTTATTAGCATGAACTTTTTCTCACATACCTGTTTTTTTTTTATGAGAACTACGAAGATCTAATTTCTTATCAAATATACATTATTGTGAACTATAGTGACTATACTGTACAATGGATCTTCAGAACATATTCATCTTAACTTAGACTTTGTATCAATTTAACTAGCATCTCCCCCTCTTTCCACGCCCACAGCCCTTGGCAACCACCATTCTACTCTCTGCTTCTGTAAGTTTGACATTTTTAGATTCCATATGTAAGTGAGATCATGAATTGCAAGTGTTTCTTCCCTTTTGTTCACTAAAGGCAGAATTTCATTAAATATAACTTGCTTGGCTAGGTAAGTGGAAGAGCAGAGCTAAGATTGAAACCTCCATCAGATTCAAATAGCTGTGCTATTAATATTTGGCTTCCCAATATTTTCTTATCCAGTGAGTTCTAACACACCTACTATCAACACTTTAATTACAAAATAGTAATCCAGTTACAAAAATCAAACTAAAAGGATGAAGACATCAAGTTTCTTTCGCTCCTTTTTAGCACTCGACTTGTTTAAATGCTGCATCATTAATCCCAACAGAGATCTTATGTCTGTCTGGGCAACTTTTAAACTATTCAGGAACTATATTAATTCATTCTCTAAATTGTGATGTCTGGATTAATGAATTATATTTATACGCATATAGAGTTATATAAATAAAATACATATATACAATTTATTAGACTTTCTTACTCTTGGACTGTTTAATTGTTATAGATAAATTACATTAAATGATGACTTTACTCACTATTTGAGACAATGGAAAGATGAACATCTTTGAAACATAGCTCAAAATCATAACAGTCAGTCAATCACACTGTTTATTGTTACTTTAATTTTGCTTCCGAGATGGGAAGTTATTTTTCCTGATTGTTAATCCAATATTATAGCTGGGTCTAAACTCTCACAGATTCCCTAAGCCTAAATATTTAATATATTAGGCTGGTTAAAATGCAAAATGGCTGAGCTACAGACTGCCAGCCTAAGGCTGCAGTTTGGATTTTCTTCTTTAATTTTTTCCCTGTATATTAAACATCACAGCAGGGGCCTGTTAACAATTGGTGTTTATTGATCATGGGATTTCTGTTTTATAGTGACAGAAAAACTCTGCACATCACTAGGTACACAGCAAAAAGACTTCTATAATGAAATCTTTTTTAATTGGGTTGCATTTTATAATATCCAAAACTGACATAGGAGGAATTAGAGTTCAGACATTTACCCTCAAAATTCAGAATTGGATTAGTTACTACTGCTACCAAATTCCTTTACCTTATTCATTTCCAAAATGATTATAAACATATTTTATTATGGCAGCTCTCCTCCAAAGAGTCTAAGGCACTTTACAAAGAATAAGTCTCTCCTTGCCTCTGGGCAAAGGGGAGGAAACTTACCAGAAACCACTCTCAATCTTGTTCTATTCCATAGTCTCAGTGACCTAAGTAATATAATGGAAGATCTGGATTTCCAACCTCATAGGCCAATGGTTATGCATTAAATCAAACATATTCCAGTACTATATAATTACATGAACCCGATAGACTGAAAAGTAAGATATAAATTATTTATTAATATTATTAAGTGTTTTAGGGAAGGTAGTTTTGCATGAGTGTTTAAAAGCTCGGGTTCTTTTTTCAGACTGCCTTGAATTTGAATTCAGGGACCATAAAAAATAGTTTGGGTACATTAATTATAGTGGATACAGATGAGATCATGTCTCTCCATCACCCCTCGTTTTCCCTTCATTATTCCCAGTTCTCCTTGTTTCTTTATAAGGAACACTATGAAGAAACACTCTACTATGCATCACAGTGGAGTTGGTGCAGCATTCCAGTGAACCCAACTTCTAATTACAGCTCTGCATCCCAACCAACTGCATAATTCTGCTTCGGTTCAATAAGGGGGTTGGGCTAGGGCACTAAATGTTTGTTTACTTTCAGACTAGATGGGAATAAATTTAACAAGGTTTTTCTTTGTTCATTCTGAACCTGTGCTACCCATCTACTTAAACAGGCCCTGGAAATATTGCTCACCTGCATCCCATGAAATACTCACTCACATTTTGTCTGGGAATGAATGGCAAGAAAACACACTATTTTTGTAATTTGTGAGTAAATCAGACTCTTCCAGTTGTAGAAAATTTTGTAATTTAAATAAAATTAAATTTAATATGTGTTTTTAAATTTAAGGAGTATGCTCCTTCCAGTGGTTAAAAAAAAAAATTGTAACTTAATTAAATGCATTCACATTCCCATTCTAGGTCTGAACAAAATTTCTAATTCTGGGACTGTCTTTCCATATGTATGTATGTATTATTAATATCAAGAGTGATACCTTTACTCTTATTTTTTTTTCCAGCTTGTGATTAAGTTTTACTAAAGTCTCTATCTGTCATACCTACTCCTATTATTTAGCTGTGTCTCTTTCAGCTTTCTTTCCCCTATCTTTTATAAATAAAACATGATCCTTAAGAATGAAATATTATTAATGTGTTTTATTAGACTGAAGGTAGCACAATATTTCATAGGCACGTCTTATAATGATGAAATACAGCCACAAGGAGATGTCCACAAAGCAAACACGTAACATAGAAACATGTATTCAAACTGAGGATGGAATGCTGAACAGGAATTCTAGTCACTATATTTTGTAATTTTGTTTTCCCTTTTGCCACTAACCTGGGATAAATGATTTAATGTTGTGTCTTAATCTTCCATTTGTAGAGTAAAACCAATATCAAACTTGTTTAAACTGCAGGATGAGAGTTGGTGCTGCACAACTTTGGCATTGGTAAATCATATTCTTAAGAAACCTGAAAACAGTCTGAATCTTGAAGCAGTTAAACCTGGGGATAATCATTTATCTTATCCAAGAGATATATCATTCATTCGTAGAACTCCACACTGTGAATGTCAGTGGACACATATATGAAGAAATACATTGTGGACAAGTATAGGGGACAAAAGGGGGACCTAAATATATTATACCACAAAGCAGAAGATGATGATGTGTGCTTCAACACTAGCATTAAGTTCTACAGGAATTGAAAGGTAGAAGCCTCAAGGAACAATTTTACTATTTCACTGGCAATGTAACCAGAATTACCTGAATTGGCAAATTAAAGGAGTAAATTACCAAATATCAAATACTGCAAAAAATTAGGTAATATTGTACTTTCCCAAAGATACTTCTTGAGATTATATGGGTTACATGTCAGATGGCCATGTACTTTATCTTTCAAAACAGGGGACACTTTTGAGAGTGAAAGAAGATATATTAATTTCTCTGGATAACAGGTATAAACTAGGACTATCTCGGGCAATCTGGGATGTAGTGTTAAGTTTGAAACTGGACAGAGGAGACATTAACATACTTGCAAGCTAACAAATTAGCCTGCCACAGTATGTCTGTGCATGTGCATACTTGTATGTGTGTATACACATATTTATGTGTGTGTGCATGTATTTACACTCTATCAGAAATACGAGACCTCTAGTCAGATCAGAAAATAGATTTCTTATCTCTCTTAATAGAGCATCTTGTGTCAGTTCCCATACTCCTATTCCCCATGTGGCAATTTTGCGAGAGCCAGATATACCTGCTCAGGTAGCACAAGAGAGAACACCACATTGTGAAATTCAGAACTTACATAGGCCAGCTGGCATGCCTGCACATCCTCTTTGCTGGGGAGAGAAAGAAAGAGTTAGAGAGATAGAGAAAGGGATATCTTTGCTCTGGAATGTGAACCAATCCTATCTGGGGAAAAAAGAGGAAGGGGCCTGCTTCATCACCTTCACCACTCTGGAATGTAAATGAGTGGCTCCCAGGAGCTAAATCTCTGTGGGTCTCTGGAGGTATATATCTTTAGGATTGCTATTCAATTATCTGTTTTTTTTTTTTTTGCTTGTTTTGTTTTGTTTTTGTTTTTTGCTTTTTGTTTTTTTGTTGAAGTCTCACTTGTCGCCCAGCCTAGAGTGCAGTGGCGCAATCTTGGCTCACTGCAGGCTCCACCTCCCGGGTTCCAGCGATTCTCCTGCCACAGTCTTCCGGGTAGCTGGGATTCCAGGCATGCACCACCATGCCTGGCTAATTTTTGCATTTTTAGTAGAGATAGGGTTTTGCCATGTTGACCAGGCTGGTCTTGAACTCCTAACCTCAAGTGATATGCCCTCCTCGGCCTCCAAAAGTGCTAGGATTACAGGCATGAGCCACTGAGCCCAGCTCCAATTATCTGTTAACCCAGGTGCCAGTGCTCTTTGCTCAGAAACATTACAGCATTTATGAAACACTGTCTACCAACAAGTCTCTCACCCTAGTTGAATGCTGGGTACATGACAATCTTTTAAAAACCAAAGACAGTTACGTTAAGTTCAGAATTTTCAGTGAAACCTAATCCTTCCCTAGGTTTCTCAGATAGCCTATGTGGGGCTAATTTATGTATTTATATCTGAGTTGCACATCCAGAGTGAATCCAGTTGAATTCCCCACAGATTTCTGGGATGAGAAACAAAGGCATTAGGTCTGTTTTGGGTAGTAAACTACAGAAATCTGATTTGAGCTAGCTTAAGCCCCCAAAATAGAATTTGTTATAAGGCCTTTGGGTGTCAGAAAACCTAAGGGAAAGATGAGCTGAAATGAAGGCTTCTGCTTCTCTGTATCTTTTTCCTGGTGCTTCTGCCTCATTCTTGTGTCTCATTGCAGGTCAGCTCCCTTTGTGTCTCTGTCTATATAGCTTAATATGTAAAATAAAGAATACTTTTGTTTCAAAAAGTCCTCACATAGCTTTTAATGCATATTTTACATATCTCTCTGTCTTAGGCTTTGTGGCAAGAAACAAAGATTCAATCAAATTACTTTGGGACATTCGTGTAATAACAAGAGAGGCCGTGTGGAGCTCAAAAAAGCAAGAGTCATAGGTTTCTAAATAGGCAGACTCTAACACTGAGTTAGAAACTGGAACCGGGTTAACTTTCAGCCCGTAGGAAGTTAGATTTTGTTCATCTTTTGTGTTTAACATAATTCAGAAGCTCACTTTGCTCCTCCTACAGCTAGTACTGGTGCTACCCAACAAAAGCCATGTTACCATGAGGCCATCTTTATGAACTTGCCCACCAGAGCACCCTGGCCTCCCTTGTATGTTTCCAGCTTCTGGTAAGACCTACTCAAGTCTCCTTTCAGTGGCACCTTTAGGATTTCTGTATGGGTGAGACTCAAGGGCAGGCATGAGGTTTGAAAATTGCCTGTTTTTTTTTTTTTTAAGGAATTGAGGTGGGAAGTGATAAAGATTATGGAGTAGGAGTGAGCCTTTTTTCCAAGCCAATGTCAGTCTAAAAATGTACACATTTTTGAAAGAGAAAATCTGATTGTAATGGAAAGTGGCTGTCATCTCTGGGCAGAGCTTTTGCACTGTCCTCAAGTCATGTGTTCCCTCCCTGATCTAATCAGGAATGTCCAGAGTCATGGTCACATGGCATAGCTCAGGATTACTGCCATAGAAGGAGCTGTCTGGACCATATTACCCAGGGTTCCTGTATCATGACCACTGGTGTTCCGCTTATTTGTAAGAGCATCAGGTCATAAACCTGAACCCCAGCTCTATGGTTTGAAGGGTTGGTGACTGTAGACAAGTTATTTCCTGTCTGTGAGGCTCCATTTTCTTGTCTTCAAGATGGAGCTACTAACCTCAGTTGAGACCAGTAGTGACGACAAAATGAGACAGTGGATATAAAAGAATTCTGTGGTTGGTAAAGCCATGTGAAAGTAAAGGGTTAACATTTGCAGTGCTGTAAAACTTTCAAAAGACTTGAGTAATATTAATAATTAAATAGTCAACACTTCCTGAATGCTTCTGTTCTAAAAACATTGTGCATATTATTTTAATTAGTCATCATAATTATTCTATGGGGTACATACTATTATTGTTTCTATTTTCAGATGACAAATCTAATATACATGGAGGTTAAGTAACTTGCCCAAGGTCACACAGCCAGTAAGTAAAGTTAGGATTTAAACCCACATGGTCTGACTCCAAAACCAGTACTCTGTTCTACCTAGGTCTCTAAGACTCTAACAAAGTTTCATGGTAACAAACAGTACAAAAATATAAATTAATCTATAAGATAGAAAAATCAACTTCTTATACTGTCCTAAGGAGGTAGTGATAACCTTAAGAAACTGATTTTTGTATGAGAAGAGAATCTACTTTATATACAAGGAATCTGGCCAAAGTTGTGCCACTTGCTGGTTTAAAAAGATTACTTTCATTTATTTTTTTGTTTTCACATTTATACTAGGAGGGTTTCCTTACTCTGTCAGAAATACCCATAGGTGTTAGTGAACACTGGTGGGTGAGTTTCTGGATTAAAGAAGTGCTATGCCAACAAATTAAATCTTTTGATCTTTTGTAAATAAAATAGCTCTATAATTGTTAACTCTTTTTGTTAAGAAACTCAGTTCCCTTCAACCATAAGCAGTCATATGGTTGAAGTGATAATAACCCATACAAACATTGATTTTTCTGAGTTCCACAGTTTTCTAATTTCCCTAGTTAATATCTTGATGTATACATATAGATTTTCTGAAAATAACATAGAAAAATTCTGCTCCAAACTGGTTCCAGAATTATTATGCAGCTTTTTATAATTGAAAGGTTAGAGGGACAGTTATTTTCTTTTTTAAATTTATTTATTCATTTACAAATTAAAATATATTTCATATTAATATATATTTTTAAATTAAGGGGTCTAAATACTTTGCATGATTCTCACTGTCTATGAAGATCTAGTACAAAAGTGGTAAGAAAACACTGGTGAATAGTAATTCACTAATATTGTTATTGTTTTAATAGCTAACAATCATCACAGGTTTACTATGTTTTAGGCACTGTTTTAAGTGTTTTTGTGTGTAATTCTTTTAATCTGCACTGCTTTAAATCATTGGTGTAACAGATATTACTAGTTTTCCCCCCCAATTTCTGTTCTCCCATCTTGCTATAGTGATAAAGTTTTAGCAAGGCATGTGGCATCTCTGGAAACTCAACGTGGCCATTGACTAGGTTCTGGTCAATGGGATTGTGAGTGGGAGTGATGTGGGAACTTCTGGTTCATACTTCTAAAGGCAATGAGGACATGTTCCCTTTTTTCTTATCCTCTTCTGCTGGTGAGAATGCAGATATCCGTGTGGGAGCTGAAGTAGCTATCATGGTTCAGGAGACGGAAGCCACCTTTTGAGAGAGCAGAAGAAAAAGACACAAGAATTCAAACTCCGCAGAATCATGGTGCCACCTTACCAGCCCTGGACTCCTATATTGAAGGGAAGCAAATTTCAATTCATTTAAGTGGCTATTATTTTTGTTCTTATTATTATACAGCCAAACCACTACTGTAACTACTGAAGTTGATGTCATCATCATTCTCATTTTAAAGATGGATAAACTGAGACACACAGAAATTGGAGTGGCAGAGCCAGGTTTGAACTAGAGAATCTGGCTGCAGAGTCTTCCCTGTTAACCACAACCCCCTATTTTTCTGATAAGATGCCATGCACACTTGTGTTCAATTAATTTTAACACGTGATTTTCTACCATTTGTGACTTAGGGATGGGAAAGTCAGAAGGTTTTTTTGTTTGTTTTTGTTTTTTATGCCTTTCCCCATTTTGTGTCAGTGATCAGGTTGAAATCAATATGGATGTGTCTAGTTCATTCAGGTAAGGATGGTGAGGCTGTTAATGGAACCAGAAACAGGGGTGGCAAAGGTGATGATGTGCAGAAGATAAGGATAGGGAGGTAATGAAATTAAGATGAGAATGTGACTACAGAGGGCCGATTTCTGCACAGCTGATATGGAAAGCAAATAACAAGTGTGTGATAAAGCATAAGGAGGTAAAGTAAGTATTTTCACATCACTGACAGATATGGCCCCATGTCAGGTGCAATCAAGGTTGCCTGGCATCTTGCAGTTGGTCCCACTAGCCAGCAGGTTCCCTGGGACAACAATGATCCTGCAGCCTAAAGGAACACGTAATGTTCTGGAAACTTGAGTTTCAGTGTGACCCTCTCCACAGCAATCTTTTCAGCTTTAGGCCTTCCTGGGAAGCCTCAGAGAAGCATTTCCTGCAGCTTCATTAAAGATACTGTTTCACTCACCTGTCTGTCCTGGCTTCTCCTTCTGTCATCTTTTTGGCAGCAAAGGCAGGATGACCCTTGGTATTAGAAAGGTATGATGCTTAAAATTAGAAGACTCTGAAATAATCTCAAATTGACTCCTCACTTTTCATATAGGTTGACCTAAATTTCATTTGAGAACAGAGATTCTTCCTCTTACCACATAATTTCTCAGCATGTTCTTCACTTTTCTCTATTTCATTTTCCTTAGGTGTGAACGAAAGACTTGAACTAAGTGAGTGCTGAGGGCATTTACAGGAATAGCCTTCCATGGTTTGCCCTTCTTCATAGCTTTGAATTTCCAAACCACTGAAAAAGAAGTCACAAACCATGCATTTTCTTTAATACATCCTTACTTTTCACTGCCTCAGTCACTTAAATAATAGGAAGTTTTGTGTGTTCATGCCTTTGTCTAAGAAATCATGAAAGAGGAAGTGTCTCATTAGGAAAGGTGACTTGTATTTACTTACACTATGATTAAGGCAAAAAGACAATTCCATCTTTAGAAAAGTGGAGTTGTTCCAGGGAGAACAATGAGAAGATGCATCTGGACTCCACATTTCTGCCCTCTAGGCTTGCTCTCTCATTGAAAGGAGAATTTCCTAACTTCTAACTTCATAAACATTGCTCTAGGAAAGAAGTAGTAATGACCCTCACTGACAAAGAATGCAATGCAATTGAGAATATGCTTGATGCAAATCATCATCAAATTGATAGTGCTTTACACTTGGCAAAGTGTTCTCACAGTACAAGGCCCCCTGCCCAATGTGGGCAAAACACAATGAATAAAATATGATCCCTGCTCAGAAGGGGCCTATAATCCAGGGTAGAAAATAGATATGTGCATAAATAATTCTAACTCAAGACAGACCCCCCATTTATGCTTTATTAGAGGTACAAAGAAAATAATAGCAGAACAGCAGAGGGAAAGGTTACTTCCCATAGAGTTATAAATGAAGGTTTCTTGAAAAAAGTGAGAACTTGTCAAGGTCGTTGCTAATAGCAAACATAATTGGTTACTTTACCTATTTCTTTAATTTCTTTTAATTTTTACAATAACCCAAATGAGGAAGAACAACATGAAGAAAAATTTGAAAATGCAGGAAATTTACTGTCTTATGTAGACAAGACATTCTCTGGGGTGAATAGCAGCATCAACCCCTTCTCTCTAAAGTTGATGCTGCTATTCATCCCAGAGAAAACTCACAGAGTTGTCTGTGTGAGAAGCATCTAGATTATAGAGCACTTCCTATAATTGGAGAGTGTGCCCGATGACTTTTGATTTGTGGGCACATAAAGTAAATTTTATGCATGCTTCAATCTATATTTTAAGTTTGATCATACCTAACATGCCTATCAACAGTAGTCATTTTAGTATAATGAGAATATGTGATTTTTTTCCTTTTATTTATTTTCCAAATACGATTTAAGGGTATGCCTTTAATAGAGATAGAAAATAAATAAAAAGAAATAAGAATAGTGACAGAGTAAAAGCAAGAGAGTGAGACATGAAGATGTTTTTCATATATAGGTTTCTTACATTTCTTTTTTTTTTTGTGACTGAATATATTGCAGTTCTTATCCTGATCCTTGAGCATGCATATTGTTATTAGCAGACACTGTCAGCTGGTGAAAAGGGCACAGATTGGAGACTTAGGGAGCTTAGGTTTTAATACTGGCTGTCTTGCAAAAAGAAAAAAGAAACAAAAAAATCTTTTGGTAATATGCAGTTATGTGCATCCCTCCATCTTTCTTCTTCACTATAGTTCTGTGTTTTTTTGAGATGGAGTCTCACTCTGTTGCCAGGCTGGAGTGCAGTGATGCGATCTCGGCTCACTGCAACCTCTGCCTCCCAGGTTCAAGCGATTCTCCTGCCTCTGCCTCTCACCTCGAGTAGCTGGGACTACAGGCGCGGGCCACCATGCCCAGCTAATTTTCATATTTTTAGTAGAGACGGGGTTTCACCATGTTGGCCAGGATGGTTTACGATCTCTAGACTTCGCGATCCGCCCACCTTGGCCTCCCGAAGTGCTGGGATTACAGGCGTGAGCCACCGCGCCCTGCCAGTTCTGTAATCTTAATAAACCTTTTAACCTCAGCCTCAGGTAGCGCCTCTGTTGAGCGGTCATTTCCCTCATCAAGTGATTGTACAACATTGATGAAACATATAATATGTTATTTATGTAAAGTAACTATTTAAAAAATATTTTTAGGCTCCTCCCGCGAATCGCAGCCCTTGGGACCAGGGTTGCTCCATCTGTGCTCTGCCTCGCAATGACTTCCTACAGCTATCTCCAGTCGTCCGCAATCTCGTCCTTCCGGGACCTGCACCGCGGCTCTGTATATTTTGGGCCGCGCGTCGCGTTTCGCGCGCTCAACATGCACCGGGGGTTCCAGCGGCTGCGGCGTGTCTGTGTCCTCCGCCTGCTTCGCGTCCTCGTCCTCCTCGGGGGGCTACGGCGGCGTCCTGGCCGCGTTCAACGGGCTGCTGGCGGGCAAGGAGCTCACCAGGCAGAACCTCAAGGACCACCTGGCCTCCTACCTGGACAAGGTGCGCGCCCTGGCGGCGGCCAACGGCGAACTGGAGGTGAAGATCCACAACTTGTACCAGAAGCAGGGGCCCGGGTCCTCTTGACACTACAGCCACTACTACAAGACCATCCAGGTGCCACCATTGAGAACTCCAGGATTGTCCTGCAGATCGACAGCGCCCGTCTAGCTGCAGATGACTTGCGAACCAAGTTGGAGACGGAGCAGGCTCTGTGCATGAGCGTGGAGGTCGACATCAACGGCCTACGCAGGGTGCTGGACGAACTGACCCTGCCTACGACCGACCTGGAGATGCAGATCGAAGGCCTGAAGGAATAGCTGGCCTACCTGCAGAAGAACCATGAGGAGGAAATCAGTGCGCTGAGGGGCCAAGTGGGAGGCCAGGTCAATGTGGAGGTGGATTCGGTTCGGGACATCGATCTCACCAAAATCCTGAGTGACATGCGAAGCCAATATGAGGTCATGGCCGAGAAGTACTGTAAGGATGCTGAAGCCTGGTTCACCAGCCGGACTGAATAATTGAACCGGTAGGTCGCTGGCCACATGGAGCAGCTCCAGATGAGCAGGTCTGAGGTCGCTGACCTGTGGCGCACTCTCCAGGGTCTTGAGATGGAGCTGCAGTCACAGCTGAGCATGAAAGCCTCCTTGGAAGGCACACTGGCAGAAACCGAGGCTCCCTTTGGAGCCCAGCTGGTGCAGATCCAGGCGCTGATCAGCTTTAATGAAGCCCAGCTGGGCGATGTTCGCGCTGATAGCAGCAGAATCAGGAGTACCATCAGCTCATGGACATCAAATCGCGGCTGGAGCAGATCACCACCTAACGCAGCTTGCTCAAGGGCCAGGAAGATCACACTACAGCAGCCTGTCCACCTCCAAGGTCTTCTGAGGCTGCAGGCTCTGGGGCTTCTGCTGTCCTTCGGAGGGTGTCTCCTGGGTCGGGGGATGGGAAGGAAGGGGCCTTTACCCCCAGCTCTTCCCCTGACCTGCCAATAAAATTTTATGGTCCAAGGAATATATATCTATACACACACACACACACACAGTATATATTATATAAAAATATATATAACATCTATAAAACATATAAAAATATATTATAAAAACAACACATGATCATTGTAAAAATGTGGAAAACACAGCAAACTAATCAGAAATTCATAAATATCACCCCTGACTTTACCACCCAGTGAGATCCACATTACTTGCACTTTGTTGAATCTCCTTCCCATTTGTTTCTCCATTACACTCTAAGAAAGGTAAAAGTAGGGAATCCATCTTTATCCGACTCAATGATCCTGGTCAGGCATGGAGGCACTTAACACATGTGTTCAATGGATAGGATATAAGCATGGTTTTCTTCTTCTTCTTCTTCTTATTTTTTGAGATGGAGTCTTGCTTTGTCACCCAGGCTGGAAAGCAGTGCCATGCCTAGCTAGTTTTTGAATTTTTAGTAGAGATGGGGTTTCATCATGTTGGCCAGGCTGGTCTTGAACTCCTGACCTCAGGTGATCCACCCGCCTCAGCCTCCCAAGGTGCTAGGATTATAGGTGTGAGCCATCACACCTGGATGTTTCCTTATTATCTTTTTCAAAACTCTCTGTGACTCAGGCTGAATTTATTCCATGCCTTAAAAATAGGCCTCAAAACTTGGTACCTCTTGTTTTTTTTCAGGGCCTGCTCCTGTTTACCCTTTAGTCTCCCAATTATCTTGTGAGGCTTCTAGGACAGACTTCCCCTGCTCTGTGCATACTTGTAGAATGACAGAGTGGTGGATATAGACAGGCCCAGGGAATCTTCTGTTCTCTTCTTTAGTTTCCAAGAGGGAAATCCAAGGCATCCAGAGGGAACTAGATCAAAGTTATAGAGAAGGTTCTCAGTGGACACTGGACTCATCTTGAAACTCCTATAGCCCCCACCCCAGAACAGAACATCTAGAACCTGATGATATAGTCAATCTTGAGATATTCCTGTCCTTGTGTTGAGAAGTCAACTAGATAATCCTCTGAAGTATATTTTCAGTATGGAAAGGCAGGGAGAGTCCATCTTCCATTCATCCTGAGTCTTCTGTCAATTGCCTCCTGTGAAGACTCCAGTTGCTCAGTGATCATGATTACAGGCTTGATTCTCAAGGCCCAGGAGCGGCTGAGCGCATTAAAACACACACTTTGGGTGCTAAACAAACCACACAGTAATTCTGGGAGAGTTTTAGAAACATTTCTGCTTTGCAAAGTGCTTCAATCACATGATCTTCCATTTTTGTTTCTTTGTTATGCTTTTTTTTGCTTCTGATTATTTTAATTTACAAATCAAAACTATAATTTTATGGTACACAACATGATGTTTTGAAATATGTATATATTGTGAAATGGCTAAATCAAGCTAATTAACATATGCATTACCCCACATATTTATTAATTTGTGGTGAGAATACTTGAAATTCACTCTCAGCAATTTTCAAGTACACAATACATCGTTATTAATTATAGTCACCATGTTGTACAGTAGCAGCTGCTTCAATAAATGTTGGAAAACTGAATAGTTTTAGACCCTTATCTCACACTATATACAAAAATTAACTCAAAATAAAGATGTAAATGTAAGATCCGAAACGGTAAAGCTACTAGGAAAAAAATTATGTTTCTAAGAATTTTTGTTCAATTTTTGTATTACTTTTCAATATGGTGCACTTCCACATGATACGTGCAGATCGTTAGTACTGCATTCAAGTGTCAGGAAATTATAAAGTAATGGGATATATATTAAGGGCCACATATCTTCAAACAGATTATGCCCTTCAAATTACTTCCTCTCAATCCTAGCAATGACCGAAATTAATTTTCATATGTAATGGGCGCTTTAAAAATAAAAGTGATACATAAAAAAAAGAAAACAAATGGAAAGAATGGGACGAAGTCTCTTTAGCAGCAGGAAGCAGCTGCAACACGACTGTGACCATACAACATCAACTCCAGCAGCTGCCAACTCGCTAGTCAGGCGCGCTGGTGGTCGCCAGGCGCGCCCATTGCGCTTGCGCGCAGCGGCGGCGTTCCAAGGAACCCAGGCCGGCCGGGCGCTCTTCCCGTCCCAGTTTATTTAGGACCCTGCGCTCGCGCTGGCGCCGCCCCCACCGTAGCTTTCCAGCTTCGCTTTTTAGCCCCTGGTGCTCGCGCAGCGAAGTGGCAATGGGGAAGGGAGCAAGTGGCAGTGGCGGCGGCAGTCTGAGAGGTAGAAGGGACGAAAGGGACGAGGCCTGCGAGAGTTCCCCATGGAAGGAATTCCATTTTATGCCTGCAGACCTTGGGAAACTGGGGTTTCTCAGGGTGGAACTGCCGGGCGCCCTCCTCCCCAAAGCGCTGAGGACAAGAAGCACCAGACACAGGAGGTACCGCGGGCCCATTTCCCGCTCGCCAACGGAGTTCAGTTCCACAGAATTCGAACCCCACTTCCAAGAACCCACCACTGGCCCCTCTGGTTGGTTATTATGATTCACTAATTTTCTGTTTAAAACCTGCAGAATTTTCGCATTGTCAGCACTTCTAAATATATATATGTATTTCCGGTAACGTTATGGAACCTCCATGACCTACCTACCTACCACTCAGCCCCTTATTTGTAGCGTCGTCAAATACAAGATGCTTTAAAATCCTGAAAAACATAGCTGGCTCTTTGAACGCATTTGGGGCATCCTCTTTCTAGTATTGGTGTGTTAGACTTACTGTCAAAAATACAATTACAATGCAGTGTAAAAATATTGGTTATTATTTAGTCTTTTCCCCCGTCAGTAGTATACAGCATGAATCACACTTAGGAGCATAGATCTGGAATTTTAACCTTGTTAATTAACATAATTTCCTCATCACTTGTGTGAGTCACGATCATGTGAAAACTGCTGAGAGTTAGACATAAGGTACAATGCAACACACTTTTTCTAAATGGAGATACTAGTGTCCTCTTTCCCACCTATCCCAGTTTCTCTGGTGATTAATGGGTATGAGTTTAAAACCTTGTAACTATTAGCGATGGGAACTCGTGAAAAAAGTTGCTAATTTGATTTGGGTTGGTGCTCTATCAATTCAACTAATTCGCAAAATAATAATACAGATAATGCTGAAATATAACTTTTGCTGCCATACAATAGAAGATTGTGGGCCAGGGTAAGATACTTAAAGAAAGGGCCTGGAGTTTCCAGCTCCCCTCCCTCTACCTGAAGAGAAGTTCAGCTGAAGGTGTCCCACTGTCTGCCCATCTTAGTAGGTGACATTTGGGGAGGCCCCCTTCCAGGGGCTGTGAGATTCCAAGGGACCTCTTGCCCGGGTTAGCTTCCACCTAACAGTCTTTTCACTGTTCAGTGCCCCTTGTAACTTCTCTTGCTGAATGTAGGCCTTGGCCCATCTTCTCAGGCTTCCTGGAGCAGAAAAGGCATGAATGTTCCAGCTTCTCCTGTCCTGTGTCCAAACAACTGTCCTGATATTTTAAATATTTTGAAGACTTCCCCCCCTCATCATATAAATTATAGAAATTGGAACAGTGCTACATCCAACTACATCCTTGGGTTTGAATTCTGGCCCTGTCACTTAACAGCTGTGAAAGTTTAGACAAGTCATGAAATCATTTCAAGCCTATTTTCTACATTTGTAAAATGGCAATAGTAATAGTGCCTGTTTCCTACTGTTGTGGTGAAAACTGAGTAAGATATTACATGTAAAGCCCTGATACATGAGCTATTAATAAGTATTATTTCCTTTATTTTGTTTTTGGCTTCACTTCCTAAAAGCTGTGTTATTTGGACACAGTTCATTCATCAAATGGAAGAGGGGCAGGTAATAGCAGAATCTATTGGTGGTGGTGTGAAGATTACGTTAACGAGTGAAAAGCATTTAGAACAATACTGGGCTTATACTAAATGGTAAAGAATGTTAACTAACTTTATTCCATTCATTGATGTTGAGATCTAGACCCTTAATTAATGGTGGACACAGAAGGAACACAGAGAGTCAGTTCTCTTTTCTGTTTTCTATGTTCAGTGGTGAAGAAAGGAGCACACAGACTTCCTTCAAGAACTCCCAGACTGCTGCTTTCTCTTCAGTGTCCACTGTCTACTTCCAGCCTGCTTTCCAGGCTCCACCACTAGGTCTTGCTCTGACCTGAAGAGTGACTAAAGGAAGGTAGGACTAGTGTTTGTTTTGACCCTTAATTGAGGACTGGAAGACATGCAGGGGACACCTATTCTGAAGACACAGAACCATCCTAACTGTATGGGATATGGAGTGATCTTGGGCTTTTGGTGTTCTTCAGGGACACTTTACTTCTCCCTTTAGACTGACTGGTCATGGAAATCTATTTTCTAGTCCTTATTACTTCAGTCTGAGGCTCTAGCACTTGCTAAATCACACAAGCTCTTGAGAGGATGTATACTGTTAAGTTTTCTGCAGTCAATATTCCTCCATTCCTGCAGCCAGGATTGACTGAGCATTTGGTATGGAAGGTTGGGTATTAGAAGCCAGGTATATGGTGAAGAGAGCAGATCTGGTAAGCCCCCCCTTTACAGACATCAAAGGCATACTTCTAGCCATTTATTGGCATTAGCTTTGCAGATTATGTAATGGTGCAGGTACAGTGACCCTAAAGGTGCTGGATTTTCATGAAGGAGAGAAGGCAGGCCAACCAGATGAGAGAAGTGAAAGAATGGTACCAAAAAGGTCTTTCTTGACATTTTTTTTTTCCAGCTGGATTTTCACAGCTGGCTGCTTAAACACCAGGTAGGGAATGAGAAACATGTTTCCCCTTCTGCCGCTTATCTAAAGTTTCCTAATTGAACCAAAGCATATATCATATATATTTTCTACAGGCAGAACTCAGCATTTAGTCGAATGCCCTGATGAAAGAGATAGCCCTTCACCTGGAAAACGCTGCTTCTTGCTCTTAAGGCTCAATGTCGCTCTCTATAGCTGTTTTGAAAATAGCATCACAATTGCTCACTTGGCATCAGGAATGGGGTGGTGATGGGGTTGATGAGAAAGAATGTGTTTCTACTATAAGTTAAAATATTTTTAAAATATTTGGATGTCAGATCTCCTTGGCTGCCAGATTCTTAGTTCAACTTTCTCTTTATTTTCACTAAAACTGAAGGCTTTTCTAAACACAGAAGGCAGAGTACTTCCTGACATCTAGTACTAGGTTTTTTACCCTATTGGCTAATGCTTTAGGGTTAAAACAGAATATATTTTAGCCATGTGGTTATCTGAGAAAAACTTTTGGTCATGTTTAGTATGTGGAAAGAAATTTTTTATACTTTTTTAAGGATGGTGAAGGATGGAAATGAGAACCAGCTCCCTAGAAAAATCTGCAAGACGGCCTGTGGGATACAGTTACTTGCCTCCTAAATGTAGGCAGACTGCTGAGTGTTTTAGATCCAGTGATTACACAATCTGTTATAACATAAATAGATATCAATTTTAAGCTAAAAATGGATTTTGCTAGTGGGTCATGTGTAACAGCTCTCTCCAAATAAAAAAAAAATATTGTAGTTAACTATGAGATATTTTAGCAGACTAAAACTATAAAAAATTAAAGAATCTGTTTTCCATACAGTATATCTTTCTAAACCACAACCAAAACCAAACAGCTATATGTGGATTGATTTCTTGAATAATCCTGGGGAAGGTCTCAGTTATGCTGGCGATTATATCTGTATAGAAATAGTTGAGAACTAAGATACTTATTCTCTTAAAACTGTGCTTTGACTTTCATGGAGAATAACCCACTGCACACTGAATTGGGTTGTTTGGTAGACAAGATTTTAATCAGCACTATTGTAGCAGACAGTCAAATTCTTGGCAGGGCCTGGAAAGAGGGTCTGGGGTCTATGGATACTTCCATAAATATACTTACCAGATTTAACATATAACACACAATATATATGGGAATTGCACAGTCTATTTGGAAACAGCAGTATTGCTAATATCCAAAGAAATGAGAGAAAGGCTTTGGCCTGTTCCTGGAATATTTGTGTGATTGCTGTTTTGAGTTTCAGGAGTACTTCTGCAAAAGGTAAAGGGCTTTCAGAAAGACCACCTATCCCTACCCTACAGTGGTTTAGTTAAATAATTTATAATTTCAGCTACATTTAATTACTTTTTCACCTCACTACTCTTAAAAATGCCATCTCATATTGACTCATGACATTGTGTTTATTTGCTGGGTAGACGAGTAAAGTCAAAATAAAGGCTTTAAGTTTGCAAATGTAGAAAACTTATTTAAACAATCAAAAAAGAAAGGAAATAAGAGGACTTGATTTATTATATAACATTTAATTATGCTATTTAAGAATGTTTTTACAAATTTAAAACAGAGTTTCCTAACCTGGGTCTGTGAACTATAGATGAATTGTTAGGCTGCACAAGGTCTGTGAATTTACTGATATTATAAGCAGAATTTCAAATGTGTGTGCATATGTGCTCTTTGTTGGATATAGATTTTTCTCACTTATATGAGATTGCCAATGATGTTCAAGAATTTTAAGAAACCCGTTTAAAAACTACCAGTTTAAAGGAGCCATGCATGCCAAATTTTAAGTAAAAAAAAAAAAAAAAAAAAAAGAATATGTAGACAATTTGTAAAAGTTGCCATAGAATTAATTTTCTTCTAAATGGTAATTGAAGAATATCTGAGAACAT
The DNA here is from genome assembly GCA_036589455.1 of Ateles fusciceps. Taxonomy (NCBI): domain Eukaryota; kingdom Metazoa; phylum Chordata; class Mammalia; order Primates; family Atelidae; genus Ateles; species Ateles fusciceps. The sequence continues at coordinate 13,663,442 of JAZHEH010002597.1, read as the reverse complement.
CTTTTCAAATAAATATTTTTCTTAAGTGATTATTACAAGCAAATAATGCATTATGCTTTCTTGGCATAATGTACTTGTTCCAATATTTAAGGCATGGAGTTTGTCACACTGAGTAGTGACATTCGTTTGTAAAACTGATAGCATGAAAAAATAGAACAAACAAACTTGCTGTCTCAGGGAACTGAATATTTGGATTATTGTATATATCGTGTAATAAACATATAGAATATTTGGATTATTGTGTATATAGTGTAATAAACATGGATAATATTTTAAGAAATTTAATACATCTCTCTCACTTTTGATAAGTACTTCAGTTTCCCAGTCACTTTCATATCTGCTATCTTGTTTGAGCTTCACAACTAACTCATGCATAGATTGTAAGAATTATAATTCTCTTGATTTTAGATTAAGCAAAGTGAGGTTGTTGCATGAGTTCACCACAGCTAATATGAGTCAGATTTCAATGTAGATCTCTTGACTTCTAAAATTTTAGAGTTTTAAAATTGTAACTTATTCTTTCTCTATGTGTAACAATAGAAGCTACTATTCTTTTTTTTTTTTTTTTTTTTTTGAGATGGAGTTTTGCACTGTCGCCCAGGCTATAGTGTAGTGGCGTGATCTCGGCTCACTGCAATCTCCGCCTCCTGCATTCAAACAATTCTCCTGCCTCAGCCTCCCGAGTAACTGGTACTACAGGCATGTGCTGCCACTCCCAGCTAATTTTTTTTTGTTTTTAGTAGAGACGGGGTTTCACCATGTTGGCCCAGATGGTCTTGATCTCCTGACCTTGTGATCCACCCACCTCGGCCTCCCAAAGTGCTGGGATTACAGGCGTGAGCCACCGCGCCTAGCCGAAGCTACTGTTCTTTAATAACTTAGAGGGCACTCTCAGGATCACATGTTGATTGTTACTATGACTGTTGTTATCACTATATAGTTCAAAATAAAACTTCTCATGATTTAAGCCTTCTGATAATTTGGAGTCTGAGCATGGTGATAAACGCTCTCACAGGATTGTTTTCTAATAAAAATGATTATTAGCAAAGTTCACTTTGCAAGTGGCAAGTTTCAGACTCTTCCATAGTCATATCAATAAAATCATTACTGTTATCATATAGTTCCTGTCTTAAGCACTCTAGCTCATCCATATTTTGTTTATATGCCACATATAACAAGAAAAGATATTCATCTCTGCAAAAAGCAGCATAAAATAAATATATTTATGGAATAAGGACATTAGAAAAATTTTCAGGTGATTTACATATGGATATTCTGTATTATAAAATTTTAGGCTGTGTGCGGTGGCTCACACCTGTTATGCCAGCACTTTGGGAGGCCAAGGCAGGTGGATTACAAGGTCAGGAGTTCGAGACCAGCCTGACCAACATGGTGAAACCCTGTCTCTACTACAAAATACAAAAATTAGCCCCGCATGGTGGCGAGTGCCTGTAATCCCAGCTACCCGGGAGGCTAAGGCAGGAGAAATGCTTGAACCTGGGAGGCAGAGGTTACAGTGAGCCGAGATCATGCCACTGTGTTCCAGCCTGGGCAACACAGTCAGACCCTGTCTCAAAAAAAAAAAAAAAATTCTGAGTTTGGTTCAAAATTATTGACTGAGTGTTGAAATTATCAGGCACTGTGATGGGCTCTAGGCATACAATGGTAAATATGATGAACCCTGATACAAGTTCTCAAGGAACTTGTGTTTAATGGAGAATTGGGACTCTAAGATCTGGATTGTGTCAAGTGATTTTTTTTATACACAATATTTGTATAGTGAATCTATGTGAATTTGTGGAAGCCAGAACATGAGGATATTGGTAGAGACCTCTTTTTACAAATTAGTTTCATGTTGTGGATGGAAGCTGGAGAGTTCATGTTTGGTCTTTCCAGATGCCTGTCCTTTGTAAAGAAGGAAACTTTTCCTATTGGGGTTAATAAGTTTTCTGATATGAAGGATCTTTCAGCAGGGATTTGATAAGCTCTTAGGAGAGTCGCGGAGGAAAATGAAAACATAAGTGAGTAGTCATTATAAGGCAAATTACAATTTTCTACAAATTAGAGATACCATGACTTTTGACAGACCATTCGAACTTAATGCAGCCTTAGGTTTCTTCAACTTATTAAATAAATTAAATATATTTTATCTATCCACATTACAGGATTGTGATAGCTCTCTGAATACTTTAACAAATGTATACTAATGAATAATTGCTGAAGACTAACAATTTGCTTTCTCATTTTTGGCTTATAGTTTTATTTTCTAAAAAAAAAAAAATCGAAAATTTATATTCCTCCCCAAACTAAAAAAAAAAGCCCAGATTTTAAATTTCTTGATAAAATCTCATTACTGTGGAAAAAAATTATTAAATATACACTCGTTAAATTTATCTTTGTTGTTGGTTTATTGACAATAATTAGAGGGAAAATAACAGCCTTATTAAGTTATAATTTACATGCAGTCAAATTAATGCTTTGTAAGTGACAAGTGATTTTTAGTACATTTACAGAATGGTGCACCCATCTAGTTTTAGAACCTACTACCATCCCCAAAATATCCATTAAACACATTTATAACCACTCCTTGTTCCTCAGCCCCAGGAAACCACTGATATGCTTACTGCTTTTATAGACTTGTTGTTACTGGAAATTTCAGATAAGTGAAATTATGCAATCTATAGCCTTTATAGTATGACTCCCTCTATTTAGCATAATGTTTTTGAGAATCATCCGTGTTATAGCATTTATCAGTATTTCATTCCTTTTAATTCCTGAACAGTATTGTGTGGTATGAATATGTACATTTTGTTGATACATTCACTACTGAATTGTTTTCAGTTTTTAGCTCCTATGAATAATGATGTTCTGAGCATTCACATACAACCATGTGGATATAAGTTTTCATTTCTTTTGAGGAGGTAGAAACCTTGGAGTAGAATTACTGAAATTTATAGTAAGTTCATGTTTAATATTTTTAAAAACTGCCATATTGTTTTTTCAAGTAGCTGTATCATTTTACATTTCTACCAGCAATGTATGATGATCCCAGTTTTTTCACATCTTTGCCAACACTTAGCATTGTCAGTCTTTTTGATTATAACGATTCTAGTCGATGCATAGTGGTATCTTACGTGGTTTTAGTAACACAACATCTTTTAAAAAGTGGACGACAGAAAACAAAACAACAACATGCAACTCTAGAATTCTATACCCATAATTCAAAATGGAGACAAAATCAAGTCCTCTTCAGACCTACGAAAGCTAAAATAATTCATCACCTGCAGACCCTCACTACAAGAAATGTTACATAAATTCCTTCAGGAGTAAGGAAGATGGTACCGGGTAGAAATATGAATGGGTGATCTAAATAGAAGAGGAGCACCAGACACAGTAACTGTATTTATGTACATGAACTGTTACCACCAATCCTTTTTGATAGTTCTTTTCTTGGTCAAGTGTAGTTTCCCTGAATTCATGCAATGAACAGTAGGATACAGCTGAATCCTGGAGGGGACACTTTGCAAATATCCAGAATATTTTCTCTGTGTATTTTTCTGCTCTCCAGTACTCTCTTCCAAGAATTCTAACGGCATCCTTTTCCCCAATTTAGAGAGTCTGCTGAACTCCACTTGGTTTCTTCCTCTCTGCTCCGTGAGCTGGAATTTCTGTCAAGGCAATGAACTAGGGCAATCATAAAGCTCACTCCATTCATTTCCTGTCTCTCACTGGTCACTATTTTGTTGCTGAAAGTCTAGTATCTTGAAAACCACTGTTTTATACATTTTGCCTTTTGTTGTTATTGTTGCTCCAGGTGAGAGGGTAAATCTGATCCCTACTATTCTGATGTTGCAAATCAGAAGTCCCTCCCAGTCTTCTTTGGTAACAGGAATTTTCTCATTTTCCAATAGACGAGATAAGGGCTTATTTTAGCATACAATTTGTTCCTTACACATTTGCTTGCTAGAGATACAGTTTTCCAAGTTAGTCTCCTGAGGAGTTTTCCTGATCAATTTTCCAAACAGTGGCAAACTCTCTTTTCTTTGACCCCTATTGATCCTTTTAAGAACACAATTTAATTGATAACATTCCTTTTATTATACAGTTTTCAAATAGTCTTGACAGCTTTCTTTTTATTGCTCTTCTCCTTTATGACTGGATTGCAGTCCCAGCAGAGGAGCCCCACTCCTTTTGTCAAATATACCTCTGAAAAAAAGCTTTCTGGGGCTATTCTATAGGTGGTTTCTTCCAGCTGCAATTTAAAGTGTTGATCTGAAAGGAGAGCCTAATTTATTTGATTTCTGATTTCTATGATAGCATAAGTCTCCCTAAGCACAGTAAAGAGTTAAAGTCAGCTGCAGCTTATCATAGCAGGATTTGAATTTCAAAAAAAAAAAAAAAAAAAAAGGAAATAGAAGGTTTTTATTGAAAGCCCTTAGATCTTTCCAAGACTTACAAGAACATTTTTTTTTTCATTCTCAGGGCAAAATGAAATCATTATTCCATCTTGTCCTAGAGGAGTAAGAATTTAGCTAATACCTATTTAAAAATATTTCCTTTTCTTAGCACGTGCAGTCCTCAACAGATTTAGTGAGGATTACTGAGCTCTTGTTTTTATCTTTGTTTTTTATTTTTCCTGTTGTAAAATAGGTCAGGCTCCTTAGAGGCAAGTAATTCAATAAAATAGTTGTCTAACATGTGAAGTTTAAAAGACATCTGTTGAAGAGGACTAGACAAGGGGAAAAGGGAGGAAATGACATATATATCACGGCTTCTGCATACAAATTTGCCCACTCATTTTATGGATGGAGACTTACTGGCAAATCCGTTAGAGCTGCAGGGGTGGCCAGGGCTCTGAGCCAGGTTGCCTGGATTCAGGTCCTGGTTCTTGCCCTTATTAGCTGAGCAATCTTGGCCAAATTACATATTAAATAATTTCTGTATATCTCCTTTTCCTCAATAGTAGGTGAGGGTAGTGAAATCACCTCTTTCATAGGTTTGATATGAGGATAATTCACGTTAATATTTATAAAGCACTTAGAATAATTCTTGGTAAACAAAACATACTGTATAAGTGTCATAAAATATGCATTTAAAAATATATTTACTGGGAAATGCAACCATTTGTTGACCCAAGAATCACCCCATATTTGGAACTGTCATTTATGCAAATGTTATGAAAGTTGAGCTCTACTAGGAAATTTAGTTCACATATCTGTAAAAGTACTTACATAGAAAAGACTGTTGTTTCCTACATTATAGGAGCTTATAAGAAAACATTTTTAAACTCAAAAGTGTATTGAGGGCTCTCCAGGTATTAATCACAATGCAAGGCACCAAGAATTTAAAGATGAGTAAGGCCTAGGCTTCATTTAAAGAACACTGTAGTTAACAGACAAATAATTGGATCATTTGAAAATAATATACAGATGCAGTACCAATAATGTTTCTACAGAGTACCAGGGAAGAGCACCTAATCCAGGAGTATGGGGGTGGGGGGACTCGGAAAATAGGTCAAAGAAAGCTACTTGGAGTTGTTGAGTGTAAATCAGGTCACGAGGCAGGAAAGGAAATTCCTGGCAGAGGAAGAGAATTGCCATTGTGATCCAAAGAACAAAGTCAGTCATATGTTCAGCATTGCTGGAGCTCCTGATAGGTCACTAGGTTTTGGGACTAGACTGCAGCTCTGAACTTTAAGATACAATTTTATTATTTTTCCCATATGTGAGGTGAGTTTCAGTGTTGACCCATAGTAACGATATTCATAAGTAGCTGATTTTCAGCCATACATCACATTATGACTATACTGGAACTTGAAATCTTGCACGATAGCCAACTGACCATATGTTCACAAAGCCTCCAATTTTTAGCCTGTTTGTTGAACTCATTTAGGAAATCAATGTAGAGATCAGAATGCTGATCACTCAGCATCAAAATGGAACAAAGGTCATAGACGTTGTTGGGACACATTTCCAACAACCTACGTTAGTGGATGCTCTTCACTTTTTCAATTTGCAAATATCTCAACTTCAATGATACCTATTGTTCCTTGAAGGTTAGAAGAAGCATCCTCTTCTGGAGACAACTGAATAAAATCTGGTAATTTAGGCTTTATGGCTCTCTAGTTTTAGAATTTGTGTAGGATTATGGATTTAATATACTATATTTAGGCTATTGTATTATGATTGATGTGGCAACAGCTTTCTCTAACACCAAATCAATAATTATTTATGTTTTAAAGAAATTGTATATATTCTTAATTGTATATGGTGGATTCTTTTCTGTACAAAAAAATGCAAAACCTTTCCCATCATAAGTCAATTCTGTCATGTTGACATTCATCATCTGTTGATTTTTGTTAGATTTCAAAGGAAAATTTTCTTCATCTTATCTCTCAATACAGAGGCTTTTTAAATTTTGAATTTACTTTTACTTTTGTAGCTGACTGCTTACTGACTACATACAATAGTCATTTTGACCTTTTTACTTCTAGGGCCAGGCAATGAAAGAACTGCTTAAATAAACATCTCTGGTATACAGAGTATTAGAATTAAAGCTGAGAAATAAAAACCAAAACACTGTGAGACAGAAAGTTATTATACTTCATTTTCAAATTTCTGAAATAGAAGAGAAACCCCAAATGTACTATATTTTCATTTCTTGCATCTTTCTTCTTTAGTATGTCACCCAGGCCAAATTCATACCTTGTCCTCTTCAACACCTTTAAGTCAATATCTTACCACATAAATTCATTAAAAATTGTTCATGTCTTTTAAAATTGTGTCTTGCCTTTAATAAATCAATAAATAATGATTTCCTGAGTTGAATATTGCAATATCTATCAAAGGGGAAAGAATCATCTGTGAAAAACAGTCACAGTTCTTTGTCATTATGAATCTCAGATTATTATTGGGGAGACAACATACATGAAAAGATACCAGATATGTTTTTTATTAACAATCAATAAGTACAAATTGCTTTACTAGAGAATATAATCACTCGCATTTCAAAAAAAAAGTTATGACGGGTTTAGAGTACTTCAAAAGCTTTAATAATTCAGGTGGGACTTGTGGTGAATCTTAAAGCATGGATAGATTAACCAAGAAGTGGCACAAAGGACATGTTAGAAAATGACGAGCTTGAGAAGAAGCAGAGATAGGAATGAGTGTGTGTTTGTGTCTGTGTGTCTGTTTTGAAGAACAGGCTATAATAAATATCCCTATTGGGAGAAAGAATGTTCTTGTTCTGAAAGACAGGTAAATATATTTGAATATGTAAAAATAGCTATCATTTATAAGGTGCTTGCAATGCTAAGTGTCCTACATAAATTGTCTCTCTTAATCCTTAACCAAAAACCAGTGAAGTAGGTAGCACCATTTTCATCACCATTTCGTTTATGAGGAAGTTGGGGCTTAGTGTCTGAGGTCACACAGCAAAGAATAGTGGAGCCAAGATTGGTACTTAGAAAGTTTGACTGCTGAGTCTAGGGTACTTTTAAAGGAGAATCAGGCCACATATTTAATGATCTTAATTATAAGACACATGAATTTTGACCTGATATTTTAAGGTAACAGAAGACCACGATAGATCTGAGTGACACAATGAAACTGACATCTAAAGATGAGTTGCCTGTCAGAGGTACATAGAGTGATTTGGGATGAGCTCATGAAATCAATAGGGAGAAAGGGGTAAAAGTGAGGACAAGTCAATGATAAAAATTATCAACACTTCCTTGTCTCCGCATTGTTTGACTGTACTACCAACGGATGTTTGGGGTATAGTAAAAAGTTGCGCATCATAGCCTGCACTCCTTCCAGTACTACTCATTCCCACAGTGAGCTCTTTCTAATGTAGCTGAAAGAGCTAGACTGGGCCCCATGAGTGAGGTACTTTAAGGTCTGAGTAATTTGGCCAGTTGGGGAGAGATTATTTTGTGAGCCAGGAAATAAAATGAATAATACTCTATATATCTGGAGTGGGTGTAATTCATTGCTTGAGCATACATGATACTCACCTCAAGGCTCATTAGACCTGGCTGTAATTCAGGATATTCCATCATTTTTATTGACAGATGCCATGACCATGAATTTGTTTCCGGTCAGCTAAGCATGACAGTATGATATGATCTCTGACTTTCTCTTTTCTTCTTCTTCTTACTCCTTGGCCTTTAACTAAATCCTACTATACAATAGTCATTTTGACTGATTGGTGCTTTTAATGTTTTCAAAAATTCCAATGTGCTTTGACACTGGTAGTTCTGTAAAACAGTGATGTAAGTAGAGAATTAAGTCCAAGCAGCAACAAAATTTTTCTTTTAACTTCAGCAGACAGAAATATTTTAACTTCCTAGTCTACTCAATACAGAAAAATGTTCTTGTTAAAAAAAGGAAAAAATAACTGAAGTATATAGGTACTATAGTCCCTGAGATCTTCTGTAACAAAAACAACAAAATAAGAATGCCTTCATGTTGTAGATGGCTGATTTTAAAACTCAATGAGTAGTATTATTGCCAAGAGTAATTAAGTTATTCAGATTTTGACCATATGGTATATAGTTACAATAAAACTGTTTTAATGTCCTTTTTAACTAATTCTATCATCCATGCTACTTTGTACTTTGGAGGCTGCTTCTATTGATTGATCATTTTTTCCTTCATTATGGGTTGTATTTCCCTACTTCTTTGTATATCTGTAATTTTTGACTGGATGTCAGATGTGAATATCATGTTGTTCAGTGCTGATATTTTTGTTTTCTTTTAAATATTCTTAAACTTTCTTCTGGGTTGCAGTTATTTGGAAACAGTTTGATCCTTAAAGTTGCTCCTTTCAAGCTTTGTTAGGTGAGACTAGAGTACTAAATTTAGGACAAAATATTCCTCACTCCTGGGGCAATACCCTTCCAAATACTCTACCAAATGCCTTTTTTTATTATGAGTTTTTTCCCCCCGTATTCTGGCTGGGAGGAATATGAATTATTTCCCACCTTGTGTGATCTCTGGAGATTCTCCTGCTTGCTCCTTGCTGCCAGTTCTTTCCCTGCTCCGGTACGTTCCTCACACACAGGTGCTCATCAGTACCTAGCTGAAGCCCTCTACCAATCACTGGATTTCTCTTTCTCTTCTCTCTCTCTTTCTTTTTCTCTTTCTCTCTCACCCTCTCTGTGCAACTCTCCTGGCCATTCTCCTCTCTTTGTGCAACTCTTTCCTATCACGTGAAGTCTGTGAAAGCCTGTGGCTGTAAAGAATGTTGAGCTGTAGATTCCATCAGAGATAGTAAAAGGGGCCTCGAAATATTCTGAAATTTGCAGAAGGGTGAAGTAAATACCTAAGGTAATTGTGATAGATAGTGCCTGAAAATATTTGCTCTCCAAATTCCATCCACCTTTGCCTCTGAATTCTCAACTTCATCTCAGCGCAGGAAGACCATCAGACTCCCAGCACAGTGGCCAGGAAACCCTCTGCAAGCAGTAAGTGGGAGAACATCCTGGGGCTCACTTAGTTTGTTTCCCATCTCTCAGAGATCTTTCTCGCACTGTTTTTCATGTCTAAAATATATTTAGACTGGTTTCTTAGTTGTCTAATGATAGTGAGTGTATCTTATCCTCAATACCTGTCTTGATTGGAAGTGAAAGTCCAGTTATTCAGATTTTTAAATATGTCAAAAATTAAAGTAAAAATTTGAAAAATTTGGTGCTTACAGTAAATTGTGAGAGACTTACTTGTGCTCGAAATTGAATCTGGACTCACTTAGTAGATGTCCTGCAAGCCTTGTGAGCAGAGGATCTCTTCCAGATTCTCGTTATGTCTCTTCACAGCAAAAATTGATGTTAAAATTATATTGTCCTACATATCAAATTTTTTTGAGGAGAAATGAGCCAAGAAAAAAAAAAGAATTTCCAGAACAGCAATTGTGGAAGTCTGTTAACTACATTTGGGATCGAAACAGTGGTGATATGTATATTTATATATATACAAAAACCTACATATTTTGTTTTGAGTAGTGTTATAGCTGATTACAGACAATAAAATGTTCGAGTGCAATGAGTGTTATGATTAATTGGGTTTTTGGTTAAATTAATACTAATTTGATACCTCTTGTTTTATGCCTTGCTTTGAAAATCTTTCTAATATTGTTTAATTTATATACCTGGGAACTAGAGAAAATTTGATGTGATTAAGCTTTTGCAAACTTAATTAAGTTTATATTTTTCATATATCTATGATTCGAGTAGTATATCTAGATCAACGTGTTGAATATCAATAATCATTTTTTAGCACTGTAGATGTGGCTAATGTGATTTCACTGGGGCTCAGTTGTCAGTACATTGATCAGATAAAAGATATGCATCATCTAGAAAGCTAGGCACAGATATATTCCCACATCGGGCTGGGATGTAGTCCAGGGGAGATTCCAGGAGAGCAAGCAGGAACGGTCTCAACAAGTGGCGAGTTGACAACTAAGAATCCAGCAGGATGTAATATACATCTTACAGGTGGGAAGGAAGGTCTGGTAATAGATAGAACACTCCAGATCCAGGAAGACTGTAACTTTTGGGAGACCTGGATGTAGGTAACCTGGGAAAACACATGGAAATTAGAACGTTAGTCTCTGAAGAAGATGGAGTAGGTAGGGGCAGGCAAGGCACTATTCTCCAAGGAACTGAGAGAGAGAAAGAGGGGATCTAGATGAACACAAGAGTAGAAGTATCCAGTGGTATTATAAAGTGACTTGATGAAAGTCGTACTTGCTGCAGGGATGAGAATGTGGTTTCCCTGGCACCTTGTCTATGGATCTGATCTGTTAGTTTTAAGTAGGGTCACTCTTAAACATGTAAATGACTGTAGGCACCCATGTGAGAGACCTTAAAAATAATGAGACAAGCAGTTTGTTATGATGTTGGAGAATGTGCTGCGTGTACCATTCCTAACCCTTTAAATCAACTCCATATAACTCCACAAACATATGCTGAGAGGGTGTTAAAAGCTGTCAGGGCTTATCACACTGGGAATCAATCCAGATCTCCTCTCTTTCACCTGCTTGCAATATTACCTCATAGCAGCTCTCCTTGTGTTTCAGGACTTCAAATCCTCCAACTACATACTCTCAGTTTTTGTTTTGACACTTGACACCTTGCCCTTGATTAAGATTTTTGTTTAGCCTCCTTCCGGGACATTGCTTTGGAAATTCACTCTCTGATCTTTTGCATGCTGTAGATCTTATATGCCATTAAAGACCCTATGACATTGACTGGTGTGTGTGTCCTTTAACCCCTTGATCAGTGGACAGTTTCAACCCTGAGTTATATCCTAGAAATGACTTATTTGAATAAATGCCTTAGGTAAATTTGTTCTCTCTGATTTGGTTCAACACCCTTATATTAAACATCTATTGTGAGTCAGGGCAGTGACCTAGGTCCTGAATCTGGAAAGATCTGTCTCCACAGCTAAGGAGGTTGCAGTTTAGGGTGAAGAACACATAGGTAGCAGATAGTACATTAGAGTGTGATGAGTGCTTTGAAGAAATCCATGGATACATTTGCTAAGAAGAGGGGGCCATTTAACCAAGAGGAGAGAGACATTTAACACAGTATGGAGATGAAGGGAAGGTTGGAAAATTTAGGGAATTATTTTCCCATTTGCTTCTTGGTGTTAACAGAAGGAGCATGGGAATATTCTAACCAAATAGTTTAATCAGATGATTATAAGAAGTCTAATAATGGATTCAAAATATAGAACCATCTACAAAATACTTTGAGTGGACAGTTTTCATCATAGTGCTCTTAGGGTGTGGTTAGAGCCTAGTTTTAAAAATTACCAATCATTTGTGGCGCTGAACATAATTTCTGGCTCTGTCATTCCTGCTGTATTCATGTCTCCAAGCCTTTGTGTGTCCCTGTGCCAGTATAGATAATGATTACTCTGCAAGTGTGTCAGTTATCAATTTATTGCCTCTCAGTTCCAAATGCACTCTTCCATATATGTTATGTGACAACAGAATTTTTTAAAGCATTTCTAACTTAAATTGAGCACAGTGCTAGGTTTTCTTAATAGAGGATGCTGGAAGGACAATGGGAAGGAAGAGGTTTCCTGAAATTTCTGGTGTGGGCTGGGGAGATGAGCAGTGTGGGTGTGAGGACATCTGGTAGAGCCTGTCCCAGCTATAGGCTCAGAAAGCAGTCTTTCTGTGATCTTGCAGCCTTGGCCTGACAATGGCCGTTCTGCAGCTCACTTGACATGGAGCCTGGAGCACTGTGCAGCTTGTATGCAGCTGCCAGTGCCCAGAGTATCACAAAACATGTAGTCATTCCTTCTGCATTCTCTGCCACATTCCTTGCCCTCTGAAGGCCTAGCCAGTGCCCAGATTCCCACTGCACATTCATACCACCAGTTACTGCTCACTGGCTCACTACTTGCACTGTGGAAGATGGTCTGTCATTTGCCCAGCAACTCAAGACAAATTCTGGCCTGGCCAGATTATCAGACTTCTCCACTGTCTAATGGTTGAACCACTCCTTCTCCAACAAAGTCGTACCCTCTTCCAAATTCCCTTTATTGGTTACTCTCTGTCAGTTCTGGAGCACTATATAAAATTTCCTCTTATAGTTTCTGCTTTATCATAGTTTGATTATTCTTTATATTCACTTTCCCGGTTTAACCATTATATGGTTTCTATCTCCCGACTGGACCTGGACTGCAGCAGGATTTATCATGAGGAGTACATGAAATAACATTTGGCATAATAAATGATAACAATTATAGCTAACCTTGTTATCTCTTCCTTCTCTCCAAGAAAATCCTAAAATTTGCTTGTAAAAATATGTGTGTGTGTATTTAGGGACTTGTGTGTGGGTGAGACTAAGTTCATTCAATGCTAGTTGTGCTTCTCCTTCTACACTGCCACTTATTAACAGAAATATAGATTTTAGTGCTGGAAGGAAGTATCAAGATCATCTAGTTCAACTCCGTGGAAACAAATTGATGGACAGGAAAGCTAAGATTCTTGCTCAACAGCACAGTGAATTCTGGATATACCTCTAAAAAAAGCCATGTATCTTGATAACCAGTCCAGGGTTTTCTCTATGGCTGGAATTTATTCTCCATATCAGTTTTAAAGACAGAATAATCTAGATGACTGTATTAGTTTCCTATGGTTGCCATAACAAATCACTATAAACTAGGTGGTTTAAAAAAAAAGGAAATTTATTCTCTCACAGTTTTGGAGGCCAGAAGTTTAACATCTGGCAGGGCTGTGCTCCCTCGGGGGCTCTGGGAGAGAATTGTTCTTTGCCTCTCCCAGCTTCTGGTGGCTGCCCGTATTCCTGGGCTTATGGCTGCATCACTGCCTCCATCTTCACATTATCTTGTCCTTTATATAACTGTCTTTTCCGCTCTGTATTTTTTATAAGGACGCTTGTCATCGGATTTAGTTTTTATTTGAGTAACCCAAAGTAATCTCCTTATCTCATGATCCTTAACTTAATTACATCTGCAAAGACGCTTTTTCAAATCAGGCAGCATGTACGAGTTTCTGGGGGACTAAGATGCACACATACCTTTATTGGGGTCACCATTCAGCTCAGTACAAAGTTTTGTGTTTTTAAAATAGATTTAGATCCCTAAGGTCTATAATACGGTACTCTACCAGCTTGGTTAATAAAATACAGAAATGTTTTTCCAATAGTTATTTATTCTACAGCATATTATTTACCAAAGTGATTTGCTTAGGTTTTGTAATGGTAGTCATGCTATGTGAACTTATTGTGGGGAAACAGTCTTTTTACTGTTATATATCATAACTAGCCGTTTCACATAGTTGACAGGCTGATTTTAATGCAAACTTATGCATGAGGAGAAGTTGACCGTGACACACCCTTGTGTAGTATCTTCCCCACACCATCAAGCAGGGGCTTTTACTAATATTTGAGGTTAAGCTTCTTGCATAAGGCATTAGAAAATCCAAGGAGAATTTTGGGCCAGTGATCACATGGACCAGCCTGTTGACTACATTTTATAGAGGTTTAACTACAACAGTTTCCTTCAGGGGTTCAAATGTAACCCATTATTTTTCTCTGTGTTAGGCTGACATGCTGTAGAAGAGTTCCTCCTATAGCCGATAGCTTTGCCCCTTTTTATCTCTCATACATCGCTTTATGTTTAATCCCATTTATGTGGAAGTGTTTTTTTTTAATATTTATTAAATTAAATGAGGCCAATTTTGAGCATAATAATAGACTGCTTGAGCAGAAGGAATATGTGCTGTGGTTGTGGAAGAGGGAAGAAGACATGTTCTCACATAGGAATGTGGGTTGAAAAATATGTGTTAGATTCAGGATAATTGCTACTAATTAATTCTAGAATGTAGACAGCTGGAAATGCAGGGTCACTCACCCTTGCTATTATCCAAACTGGATAGGTCTTCATAAAATCATGCTTTGCGATAAGTCCTTTAGTTCTGTTTCTTACTGGTACTGGTGGTAAAGAAAAAAAAAAGATATGATTTCTTTTTTTTTCTTTTTTTTGAGACGGAGTCTTGCTCTGTAGCTAGGCCTAGGCTGGAGTACAGTAGTATGATCTTGGCTCACTGCAACCTCTGCCTCCCGGGGTCAAGAGAGTCTCCTGCCTCAGCCTCCCGAGTAGCTGGGATTACAGGTGCCCACCCACCCCCGCCCCCTGCAGCTAATTTTTGTATTTTTAGTAGTAACTGGGTTTCACCATGTTAGTCAGGTTGGGCTCAGTCTCCTGACCTTGTGATCTGCCCATGTCGTGTTGGCCTCCCAGAGTGCTAGGATTGCAGGCATGAGCCACCGCACCTGGCCAAGAGATATGATTTCTAAAAAATGTATTGGTGACTATCTTTTCTCTCACATATGTTTTTCTTTATTATTTTGGGGTATGCCAGGAGTAATGACTTTTTCTAAACCAAGTTTAGGATCTTAAGATACAAATTAAGTTGGATTGACTGAAAACTAAATTCAGATGATTGTATTTGCTAAACTTAATGTCAAAACACAAGTTGTGCCTTCTTTTCTTGCAGCAGCTAAAAACAAAAACAAAAGCTAAACTCTGCCTTCTAAAAAATGGAATTCCCTACAGAGAATATTTCCTGCATTTTTTTTTCTTTCTGATGTTTAGATGACATTGAGTATCACTGATTCTTCATATACATGTTTTCTATCAAGAAAAACTCAGAATTTACTTCATAAAGGACAAAGCCATGAGTCTTCTTGGTACACAAATGCTTTGGAATCGGCTCACTTTCTCTTTAAAGTGCTCTCTATGTCAAAGTTCTTATAATTATTATGACCTCAGGTGGAAAATCTCAATCAGAATGTTCTCTTTAACATCTGCAAATATCCTTTTCTGCAGAAAGACAATAGCAGTGGAAGTCAGAGATTAGGGGGTGAACCTTGCAGCATATCAGAGAGCAGCCACTTCTGTTTGGGAACCTGGAAAGCTTTATCCTGCCACTTTTCACAGCACAGCTGATGAATGGATTAGTGGAATGATGAAGTGAAGAAATGACCATGGAAGAAAATAAAGAAATGGGTGTGAACATAGAGATTCTTTGGTTTGACTGAAGCATACTGTTTATGTTTTCTTATACTCTACTGTCTGCTCTTTGCCTTCTCCTTTCCCTTGCCCAATCTCCTTCTCCTCTTCCATCCTGGTTGCATGCAGTCTTTCACAGCTCCTCTTCCACTGCATGCTGAAAAAGTCTAGACATTTATTCAGTCAGCAAATATTTGTTGGGTTTAATCATGTGTTCTGTACTATGTTAGATGGTGGCTATAGAGTACTGAATAAACAATATGCTGGCTCACATGGAGCTTTTACTCTAGCAGGGAAGTTAGAACCTGAACTAGCAGTTCTGTGTGACACACAGTGAAAGAGTTCTTCACCAGAGTTCCAGAGAGGTGTTCCCTATAAGGGAAGAGTCTCAGTAAGGCAGACCAGATTCTATACACAGGGCTGAGCATAGGATAGAGGTTCCCAAGCCCAGTGGCCAAGTGGAGGGCAGACTGGAAGATGGACAGCAAAGGCTCTAGAAGAAAATGAAGAGACTTTTTGTAGCCAGCTAGATTGAGAAGTTTTAAGAAAACAGGCATCTATACTGTGTGTTTTTTTGTTTGTTTGTTTGAAAAGCTCTCTGCATGAAGCACTATGTGAAATCCCTGGGCTTTTAAGGTAATACAAATGAAGATTTTAAAAAATATATTCTGGCTGGGCATGGTGGCTCACGCCTGTAAACCTAGCACATTGGGAGGCTGAGGCAGGTGGATCACAAGGTCAGGGGTTTGAGAACAGCCTGGCCAATATGGTGGAACCCTGTCTTTACTGAAAATACAAAAATTAGCCAGGTGTGGTGGCAGGTGCCTGTAGTCCCCGTTCTCAGACTCGGGAGGCTAAGGGAGGAGAGAATCACTTGAACCTGGGAGGCGGAGGTTGCAGTGAGCCCAGACTGTGCCAGTGCACTCCAGCCTGGGTGACAGAGCGAGATACACTGTCTCTCTTTCTCTCTCTCTCTATATATTCTCTCTCTCTCTCTCTCTCTCTATCTATATATATATATATATATATTTTTTTTTTTTTTATTCTGCAGGGTTTCAGAATGGGATTTGCATCTGTTTGTTTCTAGGTAACAACCAGCACTGTGCTGAGAGAAGTAAAGGAGGTGGGGCCAGCTAACAGACTTAGTCATCTCATCAGCTCTCTTGCTCACTGGCTCTCACTCTGGCTCTCTCTCTCCCTCACCTCTCCTTGTCTCACTCTTCTTCTCTTTCTCTTTCCCCTACCAAGTGTTCTTAGCTGGTATTTATTTAATTGTCAGCTGAGTTTCATTCTAAAGAAAGAAACCTCTTTTCCAATAATTCCTGCAAAAGTTCTACTAAAACTTTCAATTAGCGAAGCTGTCCATTCCACAGGTCCATCCCAGAAACAGTCACATAGGCAGGGTATGTAAAACTTTGAAGGGCCTCCCTAGAGTTGGGCGTTTCAATTTGTTTATTGAATTATGAAACATCTAAATAATTACTTACTAAGTATGCATGAAATGTTTGAAAAATATTTAGGAAAGATGAATATTTAACATAAATGGTTAACAATATTTACAGCAGTACACACAGTTATCTAGGCTGTGTGTCATTCTAATCTTATATTTATAAAAATCATTGCTACTCAAAACAGTAAAAAAAGAAAAGGAAATAAAAATGTTAATCTCTTGATGAAATTATGAGTGTTATTTTCTTTACATTTTGTTAAATTTTCACATTTAAAAATTGATGCAGATTATTTTAATAACAAGGAGAAAGAAATAATACATGTTGCAAAGACTGTTCAGATTTATAATAGTAACACCGAGGAAAATCTTGTTTTGCCCTAATATAGCATATCCCATGCTAATAAACTACAGGATTTTTTTTGCTGTTAATAGCTGATTGTTATTCTTCTATTTTTTAAAATTTCTTGTAACATCCTTCTGTTTATTGATTTAGTGGCCTTGCTCTTGACATTTCTTTGATAATACATAAAGTATCATTTATTTTCTCTTCTTACCTACATATCTTGACCTCTGTTGCTTTTACTTTAAGACTTTCACTTTTGGACCTTTTACTTTAGAACCTGTTTCTTTTTTCTTTTAATTTTTTTCTATTTGTTTGGGGAAAAGAACTCTGCCCTCACATAGTAACTCAGAAATCTAAGAATACAGAATATAAACCTCAGTTATTTACTGTGTAACTTTTTATGTTTTCAAGTAATTCCTTTAAGCTTTATGGCGGGAAGATCCTCTGGAGAGATCATGGTTCAACCCATTTATTCTTTCTTTGTATCTTGCATTCAGAAGTGAATAAACTGAGGTTTAGAGAGGTCAAGTAATGGCGGAGAGTCAGAGAGTTAGTTAACTACTGAGCTGTCTAGGACCCAGACAACTAATCCAGTATCTTTCTTTATATGCTATCCTGACTTCTTTCCTTTGCAATTTTCTAACCCATAAAATGGCATTTTTAGCTCCCCTCATAGAAAGCAGGTTATCATACCATGAAGGTCTTTCTGTAGACGAGAGTATTGCCATTCAGCATACCCTGTAAATGTTGATACAAAAGGCAAAATCTGAAGAGACATATGTAATATCAGAACCAAATACTAGAATGTAGGTTATATTTAATACTGTTAACAAACTTATTACTTCAAATTATTTTATGCCAAATAAATTTTGTAAGTGTTCCTACTCCCTGATTGTGCCAATTTGAATATGACAGAAACTGAACTCATAAGCTTCCTCTACAATCCCCAAAGCTGTACCATCTACCCTGTTGAATGAGATGAAATCCAGGTGATTTTACTTTCTCCTCTTTCTCTCTGATGCTTTTTATTAGATCTACTATAAAAACAATGAGCAAAGCAGTTTGTTATAATATTGGAGAACATCTCTCTGATGCTTTTTATTTAATCCACTATAAGGCTCTATATCAGTTTTAACTTCAAATTGTCTCTTGCAACCATTCACTTTGTTGCCTCTATCACCCCTGCCCCTTTCCCACCAATCTCAGACCTGTTAACTCTTGTAGAGGCTCCTACAGAACTCCTTAGTGTCTACCTTTCGCTAACGGTGGTTTTGAGAAATGCAGACTTGCTCACTAGATTCTCCTGCTGACAAGTTCGGTGTCTTCCTTTGCTCTAATGATAAAGGGAAATACTTAGCATGACTGTCAAGGCTCTCTCTGTTTATCTTTAGAATCTAACTCTGCCCTTCTTCTTGCTGGCTTTCAGCCCCTGGTACTGACTGTGTTCTCCACTCCTTCCCACCCCAGGGTTTGTGCATATGTTCTCTACCCAGGGTACAATTCTCTCACTCTTTTCCTCTAAAGAACTCCTACTCGGTCTTCAGATATTTGCTCAATCTCTTCTTCCTTCCTCTGGGAAGCCTTCTTAGTTCATCCTGCCATGGGAAAAAAATCACTGTTAGATGGTGTTACGGCTCCTTCCTCTTTTCCTTTCCTTTTCTTTTCCCCCTACTGTGATTTTCCATTTATTTGTGAGCTAATTTAATTAATGTCTTTTTCTCATTAGACCACAAGTTCTAGTTTTTACTCATAGCATTTAGAGGGGACACTCAGTAACTAATGACTGAATCAGTGAACGTGTATTTAATATTCTGCAAGTGTTACGTTTATATTAGAGAGCCAGCCTATATATTCTCCTGCTGTATCTTGTTGAGGAAGGGGGGCTGGCTTCCATAAAAATAGGTCTTTATCTTTTAAGGAAATGCTGGAGAAAATCATGCAACCATGTGGGCTGTTGACCCCCAAGATATTTACTATCTAAGCTTAGCATGGATGCTCCATGACACTTAGCAATCCTTGATGTATACTGGTTCAGCCCACTCTTCCATTCCTTCTAGCTGTTCTTCCAAATTCCAGTTGTTCTCTTTAAGTTGCCCACTCTGACCCACAGTCTTCTTCATTCTTAACTGGAGAGATGTCACCTGAGAATAATGAATCTATCAGGATGGAGATCCCTTTCTCTACACACATCTGCAACTGTACCTGTCTGTATCCCCTTCCCTCCCATGCAAGACTAATCCATGCTCACATGTTCTAAATCTCATGTTCTCTTATTCCCTTTAGAGACTCACTAGACCAATTCATCAGTCTTTTTTCTATATTTCCAACTTTCTTTCGACTGGCTCTAACTCTCCAACATTTGTACTTATAATCAAAAATGTTACAAACAAAACATAATTTATATATCATAAATAAAACCAGAAACCCCTCTTTGTAAAATGTAAGAAAATTAGTTGTACCTTATTCTAAAAAACTGAATGTTGGCAGGGTGTGGTGGCTCATGCCTGTAATCCCAGCACTTTGGGAGGCTGAGGCGAGTGGATCATGAGGTCAGGAGATTGAGACTATCCTGGCCAACGTGGTAAAACCCCATCTCTACTAAAAATACAAGAAATTATCTGGGTGTGGTGGCACATGCCTGTAGTCCCAGCTACTCTGGAGGCTGAGGCAGGAGAATTGCTTGGAGGCAGGAGAATTGCTTGAACCCAAGAGGCGGCAATTGCAGTGAGCTGAGATCGCGCACGACTATACTACAGTCTGGTGGGCAGTGCGAGACACCGTCTCAAAAAAAAAAAAAAAGGAAACTGAATGTTTGAATTTGACTAACAGTATCTGTACCAGTGATGGATAATACTTTCTCTTTCATTCTGTTCTGGTAACACTGGCCTCTTTGCTATTCCTTGGACACGAGAGCACATTCTCAATAGAGGACCATTCTCCCTTTCCCTGTAACACCGTCCTCCAGATAACTTTATGGCCTCTTCCTTTATTCTGGTGTCTTTTCCAATGTCACTTCACCAGTGAGGCATTCTATGACCAATATCTATAAACCAGCCCCTCCCCAAGCCCCCATCCTCCATTTCCACTCCCAGGTTCCTGATTTTCCTTATACTACTTTATTTTTGGCCACTATATAGTATTTGTCATAAACTCTTCTCCTCTAAGAAGACTTGCTTTTCTTAAAAAAAGAAAAAAAAGATTCACTTTTATTTATGAATTGATTGGTATCTTCTTATCCTTTAAAACTACTGTATGTCAATCCTAGAATTTGGAAACTCGCCTTCTGCCCACACTCTGCCATGTGTTGACTAAACATTGTATTTAGTAGTTCCTCATGGTGACACCTCCTATCCTCATGCTGCATCTTCCCTCCTGACTGAACATAGCTGTTTGACTGGCTTCCTTATTTAACAGTGCTCTTACATGCACCCCATCCACTCCATTGGTTTCCACAGTTCCATGCTGGTACATGTTGCTATAGAAAGGCCCAAGAACTGTGTCTGTTAGCTTTTCTACTGCACATCAGTGCTTACCCTAAGGTGGGTGTAAAACACTGCTCAGTGCTAGTTGATTCTTCTCCCTAACTCACTTTTCTTGCAGTCTCTCTCTGAACATTTGCAATCCCCTTAAAGATTCACTTCTGCTCTGTCTCTGAAAAGGCCAATTTCGCTTTTACCTCACCACCAGGTAAATACTACCAATTCATTGATTTGTTTCTTCTACACAAAAGATAATATGCACATGCACACAATATTTTTTTTAAAAAAGATCATCTGTATTTGTTCTTCTCTTTGTTGACTCTTAGTGGAAGTAGTCCCTACCTTGTGATTTGATACAATATCCTTTGATCGTCTCTTGTTTGTTTTATTCCAGTCTCATTCACTCTCTTATTACAATGATTCCCTTTGCAACCTCTGAAGGGACATTGTAAAAAAGAAATAACCCCTAAGCCCCAAACCAAAAATAGGACAACATACCAATAATTCTCTCCATTATGGTCAGGGGGATTTTTCCAGACACAGTCTGACCATGTGTCTGCTTTCCTTTCCTGTGCCTCACATCAGCACATTTTAAGGCTTTGGATACATTTAAAATTCCCTCACATAATCTGTGTAGTTACTCTCTCCTCAACTGTATTAGACTGTTCACACATCGCTGTAACTAAATACCTGAGACTGGGTAATTTATAAAGAAAAGAGGTTTAACTGGATCACGGTTCTGCAGGCTCTACAGGAAGCATGGTGCTGGCATCATTTGGCTCCTGGGGGAGTTCTTAGGCAACTTACGATCATGGCAGAAGACAAGGGGGGAGCAGGCATGACACATGGTTAAGCAGGAGCGAGAAAGAGAAGGGAGGTGCCACACTTTTAACCAGATCTCACGAGAACTCATTCACTATTGGGAGAACAGTACAAAGTGGGATGGTGCTAAATCATTCATGAGAAATCCACCTCTGTGATCCAGTGACCTCCCACCAGGCCCCACCTCCAACATTGGGGAATTACATTTCAATATGAGATTTGGGTAGGGACACACATCCAAATGATATCACTGACTCTCTTCCTTTGACTGGTCACTATACTTTTTTATGTGACAGTCTGACTTCCCAAAAGAATAAGCTACATATTCAAAATCACTTCTCAATTCCTCCCTAATGCTTTTTTCAGTATTCCACTGAGACTTCTCTTGAAAAGGTCACTAGTGATCCAATTAACAAGTCACAGCAAAACTAGTGGTCTGCTCTCTATCCTCATTATCCGCTCAACTGTTTGAAGATGCTGTCCAACATTTCTTCTTAAATGTCTTCTTTACTATTGACTTTCAAAGAATAAGTTATTTTTTCATTACTTTCCTTCTGTGTCTGAGTTCACTTTTTTAATGTGTATTTTCTGGGTCATCTTTCTTTCTCTACCTCCTACAAATAGACATTTTTCCAAAGTTATCTTTTCTCTCTCTACACACCTGCCTGGATGATGACTTTATTGCCTTTCTTGTGTTCCCAGAGGCCTTTGCATTTGAAAGATTGCCCTTGGTCAAATCATATTTGCCAAGTTTTACATATAGAAGAACTTGGTGCTAGTTCTACACATAGATAGTTCTGCAAATGCACAGTTTATCCCCCTGATATGGTTTGGCTCTGTGTCCCCACCCAAATCTCATCTTGAAGCTCCCATAATTCCCACATGTTGTGGGAGGGGCCTGGTGGGAGATAATTGGATCATGGGGGATGAGTCTTTCCCATGCTGTTCTTGGAACAGTGAATAAGTCTCACAAGACCTGATAGTTTTAAAAATGGGAGTTTCCTCAGGCACAGTGGTTCACGCCTGTAATCCTAGCAATTTGGGAAGCCAAGGTGGGTGGATAACAAGGTCAGAAGTCTGAGACCAGCCTGGCCAATATGGTGAAATCTCGTCTCTACTAAAAATACAAAAATTAGCTGGGCGCAGTGGCAGGCACCTGTAGTCCCAGCTACTCAGGAGGCTGAGGCAGGAGAATCACTTGAACCTGGGAGGTAGAGGTGGCAGTGAGCTGAGATCACTCCACTACACTCCAACCTGGGTGACAGAATGAGTTTCTGTCTCAAAATAATAAAAATAAAATAAAATGGGAGTTTCCCTGCAAAAGCTCTCTTTCTTTACCTGCTACCATCTACTTTAGATATGATTTACTCCTCCTTGCCTTCCGCCATGATTGTGAGGCCTCCCCAGCCATATGGAACTGTAAGTCCGGTAAAGATCTTTCTTCTGTAAATTGCCCAGTCTCAGGTATGTTTCTATCAGCAGTGTGAAAATGGACTAATACACCCCCTTAATTCATTCCAGGACTCTTTATAGAAGTAACTGAGCTTTAATAACTTTTCTAGCTTCTTACATGCTCGTCAGTGCACATGCATATTCTATATGCTTAGTATTGTTTTTTTTGTTGTTTTGTTTTGTTTTGTTTTTTGTTTTGAGATGGAGTCTTGCTGTGTCGCCCAGGCTGGAGTGCAGTGGCATGATCTCGGCTCACTGCAACCTCCGCCTCCTGGGTTTTTGTGGTTCTCCTGTCTCAGCCTCCCAAGTAGCTGGGACTACAGGCGCATGCCACCACACCGAGCTAATTTTTGTATTTTTAGCAGAGACAGGATTTCACCATGGTAGCAGGATGGTCTTGATCTCCTGACCTTGTGATCTGCCCACCTTGGCCTCCCAAAGTGCTGGGATTGCAGTCGTGAGCCACTGTGTCTGGCCACTTAGCATTGTTTTAATTAAATTAATGGAGTTGGGCAAGCCAAGATCATGCACTAGATAGCATCATCCTATTCTATGACCATAACTTAAGTCAGGGATTTCAAAGTTTTGCATTTTCTGCATCAAAGGGTGTAATAATTAAAAAATATCTACTAATAAAACATCATCACAGATCTTGGCAAAATAAAATTATGTACAGCCTATAGTCAACATCAAGTTTCACTAGAAATTGAGTTGAAAAAATGTTTATTATTTTTCTAATACACAGAGTAGAATCCAACTATTGTTTGATCAACCAACCAGTCAGGGATATCACAAGATTTTTTGTATTTTTTGCTTTATTTTTTTTTTATTTAGTATTATGCCGGGCTCTTGACTGTTGTTTAGTTGTGCTCATCATTCAAGGGGCTAGACATTTAAAATAATACTTATTTTTCTTAGCTACAATAACTATGTATTGTATAGGTAGAACAACTCCATATAATCCTCACAATGCAGCATGTAAAATATTATAATCTTCATTTTACAAATGAAGAAAATGAGGCTTATGAAGGTAGAATAACTTGCCTAAGGTAAAACAGCTAGGAAGATGCAAAACTAGGAAAGAATCAGGTGGTATGTGACTACAATGCCCATGGTGTTAAAGAGTATGATTTCTAAGGTGAGGGTCAGAAAGTAAGGGCTGAATCCTTTCCTGCAGAGGGGTTGTGTTTAGGTATTAGAGTGTTTACATGTAATTCTATTTAATTTGAATATTTTAGGTATGGTGTGCCCCAGTCCTAGAATTCCTTCACCTAGATCACCTGGCTCATTTGTACATCTGCCTAACACCTTTAGTCATGTGAACTTTTTACCTCCATGATGAGGCATCCTCTCTGCCTTTACTGAGTTTGTGTTAGAACTGAAGGGTTAAGGATATAAATGAAGAAAGTATATCAATATAACAGTTCTAGTAGAAGTTAGGAAATATTTTAAGGTTCCCCATAGGTGAAGGAAATGCATATATAGCTGAAGCTCACATTTATCTAGTCGAGTCATGTACTAGAAACTGTGCTTTTATAATCATCATTTACACTTCCCAATAATTCTCTCAGGTGAAGCTTTTATAATTACCTTTTATCAATGAGGTGCCTGGATTCTGGAGCATTTAGGTCATTTCCCAAAACCACACGGCTGGTAATAGAGGCAGAACTCAAACATAGGTACCAGACTCCAAATCCAAGATGATGAATTCTTTCATGCTGCTTCTGATTTGATCCATTATAGTAAAAAATGGGCATATAGAGGCACTTGTGGTGGGATTTTGAAAAGTAACATTTTTATCAAAGCATAATATATCTATAGAAAGGTACACATATCAAAAGTGCATACTGCATTGACTTTTTACAAACTGACTATACTCAGACATTGAGGACCGGATGAAGAAATAGAACATTACCCCCAATTATTCCCACTCTCACACTGAAGCCCCCAGTTGTTCCCATCTCAAGACTAAACATTGTCCTAATATTTAATAGCAGAAACAGTTTTACCTATTTCTATGATAAATAGACTTACCACAGTATGTTTTCTTTTGGCTTTTGTTTATTTAATTTATTGTTTGTGAGGTTAATCCATATTGTTGAACATATTTGTAGATCAGTTCTTTTAATTGTGGTGAAGTTAATTGGGATTTTATTATTATGTTTTACTTTTGAATCACATAAAGATACCACTGATTGTTTTATCTCTTGATGCAGAAGAAAACTTATGTTTAACCAGAGATTCCCAAAATCATATTATTTAAGTACATGCAAAAAGTATTAAAAGGTGAGAGCAGCTTACGTCAAGATATTACTCGTGTGTTTTTGTAAATTTATAGTTGTTTTGATGGAGACTATCACAGTCTATTTTGGAAGATTGTGTATTATTGCTTAATTTTCATAACCTCCTATGCATACTTACTTTGTTTAATGGGAATTTTTATTTACTTTTTTGAAAGAGTCTTCATATACAATAAGATGGAAAATACCATAAGCAAAATTAATTGTAAATATTTACGTAGTGAAGCAAATCTCACATCTATGTTTTTAAATAGATTCTGTAAAAAATAGGGATGATAAACATGAGTGAATAATAGTTTTCACTTCCATTGTTTGAATTTTATAATCATTTAAATTATTTTGCATTTAATCGGTTTATTTTTAATTCAAAAGTTTCTTCAAACGGTCCTTCAACTACTCATATATAAACCTTGGGGAAACTACAGATTTATATTTCATCAACAATGAAATTTTCCTTTCATTAAGATGCTCTTTCCTTTGCGCTTTTCATCCTATATAGCCCTCTACTCCTTCACCCAGAAGTGTATGTTAAACAAAAATAACAAAAACTACAAAAACAAATGGATCTTCTGGTTATAGACTTGTTTTTTCAGCAAAACCTAGTAAAGGCACAGAAAACGCATGACATACAATGATTATTATTTTATAGTAACGTCTCCACTGATTGCCTTGTTTTAATCTCTGGTGTATGTACACAATCCTACTTTGAATTACTCTCCTGGTTCTGATCCAAATTGTGCTTTGGTTGCTGGTTTCCAGAAAGACCCCAGGCCAGGCTTGCGTCTACTCTGCTTCTAGTCTTGCTTTGATTCCTCTGGGTTTGATCTCTTACCATCTCCACTTCATCATTTCAACATGATGTTGAACCTTCTGGCTATGTCAGTCCTCTTCCGGTCCATGGCATGAAAGCAGCTAATTAGTTATCAGTCTGGGAGTTAGGGTTCCTTCAGAGATGGCTTGTGAAGATTATTCTGCATGCCTGTCACACTAGAGCAGTGGTCCTCAACTCTGGCTGGCCATTATAATTAAGTAGGGTGCTTTAAGAAAATTCTGAAACCCAGATCCCAACTCCAGAGATTCTGAATTAATTGTTAAGGGGTGTGACTTGGATATTGGGATTTTAAAAATGTTTGCAGCCAAGTTTGAGAAGCATTTGTGTTCCTCTTTGCTTTGAAGTATAGGGTACTCTAAATATGAGACAGATTTCTGCTTTGACAAGATTTTGGGGAAGGATTTAGCTATTTTCTTTTTGCTGTCACCTTCCTCCTGCTTTCTAATTTTTTTGCCCAACTCTTATTAAGAATACACTTGTATTCTCATCTGAGTTCTTAATCCTTGTACCTGTCTATTTGGACTTTCCTCCAACTGCCTAATTTCTATTTTAGAATCCCACTTCATTTTACATGTGGTCCTTCCAGGGGCACCCATTCCCTGCTCTCACTGTAGACCAAGCCCTGATCCTTTCCTTGTGGTTCCTCTGTAAACCCTTGCACCCAGCGGCCTTCCTGGATCTCCTCTATACCTTGTATTGTTAAGCTCTGTTTGGTTCACTTCACCTCTGTGTTTGCCTGTCACTAAACTTTCTTTATGCTGTACCATAATTTGGAGGTGGAAGGCTGGGTAGTGTATACAGTGCATTGTAGGACAGTGAGTACAGAACTTCTCACTAGGGTTTCTCCAGGTCTATTAGTAATCATCTTCTCATCATCTTTTTTTTTCTGAGATAGCCCCTAACATGGATGAAGTTCATTTTCTTTTTTTTTGAGATGGAGTCTCGCTGTGTCACCCAAGCTGGAGTACAGTGGTGCAATCTCAGTTCACTGCAACCTTCTCCTCCCAGGTTCAAGCAATTCTCTGCCTCAGCCTCCTGAAGAGGTGGCATTATAGGTGACTGCCACCACATCCAGCTATTTTTTTTGTATTTTTAGTAGAGATGGGATTTCATCATTTTGGTCAGGCTGGTCTTGAACTCCTGACCTCATGATTTACCAACCTTGGCCTCCCAAAGTGCTGGTATTACAGGTGTGAGCCACTGCACCTGGGCTGAAGTTTTTAACAACATGAATTTATTAACTTATTCACAAATATTCATTGAGTATCTTGTGAGTCTGTTTTTAGTTTTATAAAGTGATCAAAGGGTGACATACTGAGTCTGTTAGTTATTACTGTAATTTCATATAGCAGTAAAGATTTCCATAGTGGATAAACATACTTTTAGAGAGTCAATTAGCTGATGACTACCAATTTAAAGATACAACAAAGTAGTCATCAATATCTTTGATAATATCAAAACATATTCTAGAATCTAGATCGCTTGAGCAGGGTAATGCTTACTAGTACTACAAAAGGAAAATGACTCTAATTAGTCTCGTGATTTATAAAACAAACATTAGTTGAACATTTATTATATGACAGATATAGCTTCTGCCTTTAAAAATATACAAAATGTTCATCCATGTTCCTACAAAGGACACGAACTCATCGTTTTTGATGGCTGCATAATATTCCATGGTGTATATGTGCCACATTTTCCCATCATTCTCAGCAAGCTGACACAAGAACAGAAAATCAAACACTGCATGTTCTCACTCATAGGCGGGGTTGAACAACGAGAACATATGGACACAGGGAGGGGGAGCATCACGTACTGGGGTCTGTTGGGGGGGAAATAGGGGAGGGACAGCGGGGGGGTGGGGAGTTGGGGAGAGAGAGCATGGGGAGAAATGCCAGATATAGGTGATGGGGAGGAAGGCAGCAAATCACACTGCCATGTGTGTACCTATGCAACAATCTTGCATGTTCTTCACGTGTACCCCAAAACCTAAAATGCAATAAAAAATGTATATTAAAATATATATATATACATACATAATGTAATATACAGACATCTAAAAAATAGTAACAAAACATGTGCCACACATACAAACATGTATGAGAGAGAAAGATAATAGATAATGTGGTAAAAGCACAAAGTCCCCAAAAAGTAACTCTAGTTGGAAAGAGGGGCAGTTGGAAAAGTTTTAACAGGGAGGCACCATTTAAACTGTGTCTTGTAGAATTTTAGCAGGTTTGAAGAAGGGGATAGTCATTCCAGACACAGGACACCAAGTGTGAGGGCACAGGGCAGTGGGATGGCTGCTGGGAGAATTTCAGTGAGCTAAAATATTAGCATGAGTGGCTCAAGAGGAGTATGTACCCAGTACATAGCTCTGAGAAATACCCTTAGAAGGGTATCAAATGAATGACTGGTAGGAAAGATTCCTAAAGGAATTCACTAGGTGGCACTCTTTCTTCTTTCGCAGTGTCTTCATAATAAGTGGCAGAATATTTGGAATCACTGATGAATTTTTGAGTTTCCTTCAGATGTGTGGTGTAGATAGATACCACCTGAGACAGTATAGCCTTTCTGTCCCTGTAGATGCTTCAGGGAATGCCAAGAATGAGGATTCTCAAATGACATGAAAAACACTAACAGAATAATTGATTGAGATGCTTGCATGTGTGATAATCTGGAATTGTTTTTACCTTGGTAGATTTTTGTCTGTATTTGCAATTCTTCCATTTCAGTCCTTCATTTAATGTTTTCCACTCCTGGGGAATGTTTGTAAACAATTTTTTTTTGGTATATCATCTACTGATTCTATTAGAATCAAAACTTATTTCACTTTTCATTTTAGAAACAAGAATGTTAAAATCTAATTAATCTAAGTTCTATAATTTGAGACATAAATAGAAGATTTCATAGAAAAGAATTTTATTAATTTGCAGCTAATAATTTTTAATTACAATGAACTCACTGTCTTCTGGAAATAGTTAAAATATACAAAATTCATAAATAAAATTCATACTGGGTCACATGTTAATTTAAAAATATACAGCTTCACAAATTAATTAGATATTTTTTGCTATTGATTTTGACATCTTTGGAGAGAGATTGGCAGGTATTTGAATAACATGTGCAGTGAAATGACAATTAGATCTAAAATTCTCTGGAATAATTATACTTCCGATTATCCTTAATAGTGCTGCAGATCACATTTTGTTGTTGCTTCTTAATGAAACAAAAAATATTGTTCTGATGCACCCTTTTTAGATCCATCTTCTTAAAATGTTTTTGATTTTTTAGAAAAACTATAAAAAATAGTTGCAATAGAAATTCACATTATAGCAAGATCAGTTTTTAATGAAATTCTGATAAGAAAGAATGTTTTTTAATGTTTTTTAATATTCCCAGTTAAACTTGCCACCATGTCCTGAGGCTGCACAGAGCAGAGAGGCCCTGGACCTGGCCCATTTTTCCCTCCTAGGCCTCCAGGCCTGTGATGGGAGGGGCTGCTGGGAAGGTCTCTGAAATGCCCTGGAGACATTTTCCCCATTCTCCTGGTGATTAACATTCACCTCCCCATTACTTAAGGAACTTTCTGCAACCAGCTTGAATTTCTCCCCAGAAGAGAGATTTTTCTTTCCTATTGCATTGTCAGGTTGCAAATTTTCCAAACTTCTATGCTCTGCTTCCTCTTGAATGCTTTGCTGTTTAGGAATTTATTCTGCCTGGTACCCTAAATAACCTCTCTCAAGTTCAAAGTTCCACAGATCTCTAGGGCAGGGGCAAACTACCACTAGTCTCTTTGCTAAAGCATAGCAAGAGTCACCTTTGCTTCACTTCCCAAGAAGTCCCTCATTTCCATCTGAGATCACCTCTGCCTGAACGTCATTGTCCATATCACTACCAGTATTTCAGTCAAAACCATTCAACAAGTCTCTAAGAAGTTCCAAACTTTCCCACATCTTGGTGTCTTCTGAACCCTCCAAGTCTCTAGGAAGTTCCAAACATTCCCACATTTTCCTGTCTTCTTCTGAACCCTCTAAATTGTTCTAATCTCTGCCTGTTACCCCATTCCAAAGTCAATTCCACAATTTTGGGTATCCTTATAGCAGCACCCCCACTCTCTGTCATATTAGTCTTTTCTTATACTGCTAATAAAGACATACATGAGAGTGGGTAATTCATAAAGAAAAGAGGTTTAATTGACTCAAAATTCAGCATGGCTGGGGAGGCTTCAGAAAACTTACAATCATAATGGAAGGGGAAGCAAATACATCCTTCTTCAAATGGCAGCAGGAAGAAGTGCTGAGCAAAGAGGGAAGAGCCCATCAGATCTCATGAGAACTCACTCACTATCATGAGAACACCATGGGGGAAACTGCCCCATTATTCCATTACCTCCCCACCAGGTTTCTCCCACACAACACATGGGAATTATGGGATTACAATTCAAGATGAGATTTGAGTGGGGACACAAAGCGAAACCATATCAAGTACTTAATGCACTGTGTGAAGCTCAGGAGTAAGGGTTAGACGTTGCTTTAGGAGTAATCAAAAGATGAAGAGTCCAGCAACTGAAGGTGACCATTGGATTTAGCAATAAATAGGACATTGAAGATCTTAGTGAAAGTCCTTGTCTCTGATGAGATTTTAGATTTGGACTTTTGGGTTAATTCTGGAATGAGTTAAGACTTTAGGGGACTGTTGGGAAGGCATGGTTGTGTTTTGAAATGTGAGGACATAGATTTAAAAGGGACCAGGGCAGAATGATACAATTTGGTTTTGTGTCCCCACCCAAATTTCATCTTGAATTGTAATCCTATAATTTCCATGTGTTGTAGCATGGACCTGCTGGTAGGTAATTGAATCGTGGGGTGGTTCCCCCATACTGTTCTCGTGATAGTGAGTGGATTACTGTGAGATCTGATGATTTTATATGGGCCTTTTTCCTCTTTGCTTGGCCCTTCTCCTTCCTGCTGCCACGTGAAGAAGGACATGTTTCCCTTTCTGCCATCACTGTACGTTTCCTGAGACCTCCCCAGCCCTGCAAACTGGGGAGGTCAGTTAAACCTCATTCTTTCATAAATTACCCTGTCTTGGGTATATCTTTATTAGCAGTGTGAGAATGGACTAATATAGTACTTACTTGAAATATTTTCCTAAATGTCTCTAAAATAGCTTGAATTGAATTTTCCATCTTCCTTTCCCAATTTGGTTCTCCCCCAGTGTCCTTATCTCAATCACTGTTTCCCTCTAATCAAGCCAGAAACCCCACCTTCTCTCTATATTGTCCATCCAATGAATTTCAAGTACTTTTAATTCCATCTTCTAAGCATCTATATATACATCAGTTTTCTCTCATTTGATGACCATCACCCTAGTCTACAATACCAGCTTATGTATTTAGACCAGTTAAGTCACCTAAGCACTAGTCCTCCAGAGTTTATTCTATAGTCTGCCCTGAATCAGGATGATGAAATTCTAACAATTAAAATCTGTCTATTTAAAACTCTTCAGTAAATTCTTTTTGCCTTTATGGTAAAGCCCCCCGCCTTTTTTTTTTTAGGCCTTCCATGTCCTGTGTCTGCATGCCTTTCCAGTATGTTCCTCTTTCCAGTCTCAGTATATATTTAAATTTTCTCAGCTTTTACTATGTTCAATTCTGTCTGGCCAGTAGGCCTCCACACATGGCAGTTCTTTTGCCTCAGGTTTGGTAAAATCCTAGTTGTTGTTCAGGTAAAAGCTTAAAGGCAGTTTCTTCAGGGATGCCTGCTGGGTCTCCTAGACTATATTTCTTCCCAGAATGTTCCCTGTATTACATGTATATATTTAGTACTTATGCTTTTCACCACTCTATCATAGGATCTTTTTGCGGTGACTAGCACAAAGGAGAAAAATTAAGGTTAACTAATTGAATTATTTTACTTACGAGATGGTGACATAAATGGCATTTTCATGTATCTTTCTTCCACTGTATTTTTGAAATCCCTGAAGTCAGAGGCCAGAATTTTCATTGCTAGCATAGTATCTGGCACAGAGGTGACATCTAAAAGCATTGAATGAATAAATGATTGAATTAGCAAAAGGGATGCTTGTGTTTGTCCCCCCATACTAAGAGGTAGGCTGTGGCAGTTAAGTATGAACAAGGTTATGACTGTGGAAGTATAGAGTGCCAAGAGACTATAATCTCTCTCTCAGTTGCAGGCTGGGGAGGAAATGTACATGTTCTTTAGAGCTCTACTTGTCATGTATACAAAACTGGAATATAAACTACAAATGTATGAGTCTTTGTGGGCACGTTTTTTTTTTTTTTTTTTTTTTTTGACCCCTTTATAGAATATATTGATGGAGCAAATGAGGAGTAAAGGAAAACCCTTCACTGTTTGGGTAAGAGCTTTTAGTGCAGAGTTGAAAATAAGGTGTGAAGAATGAAGCTTCAGGCCAGGTATGAGAGAAAAGACAAGTGAAGTGCAGGATGAATGGGGGTGTACGAGGAAATTTTAAGAACTTGTGGTTTACAAATTTATGTTCATTGAGGAACATAAATAATGATTTTAATGAATATTTAAGTGCTTCAGATATTGGGCTATTTGAATTAATATAACTCCATACTAAGGTGGGGGGGTCATATAAAACCAAGGGGTTTATTTAGAAAAGAAAAAAAAGAACCTCTTAATTGAAAAATTTTTTAAATTTTAATTTAAAAATAACAATTGTACATATTATGGGGTGCAGTGTGATGTTTTGAGACATGTTTACAATATCTAATGATCAAATTAGGGTAATTGGCATACTTATCACATCAAACATTTATCATTTTTTTTATGGTGAGAACATTCAAAATCTTCTCTCCTAGCTGTTTGGAAATATACAATATATTATTGTTAATTATGGCCACCCTATGTGTAATGGAGCACTAGAACTGTTTTCTTTTATCTAACTATAACATTGTACCCATTGACCAACCTCTCCCCATTCTGCCTCCTCCCTTTCCTTGCCAGCCTCTGGAAACCACCATTCTAATCTCTACTTCTACTAGATCCACTCCTTTAGATTCTACATGTGAATAAGATCATGCACTATTTGTCTTTCTGTGTCTGACTTATCCTACCTAACATAAGGTCCCCCAGGCTCATCCATGTTGCTCTAAACTACAGAATTTCATTCTTTTTTAATGGTTGAATAGTATTACATTGTGCAAATATACTACATTTTCTTTATCCCTTCATCTGTTGATGGACACTTAGGTTGATTCCAAATCTTGGCTATTGTGAATAATGCTGCAATGGACATGAAAGTTTAGCTATCTCTTCAAAATATTGATTTTATTTCCTTTGAATATATGCTAAGTGGGATTGCCAGATGATATGGCATTTAATTTTTTGAGAAAACTTCCATACTGTTTTCCATAATGGCTGTACTAGTTTACATTCCACAGTGTCTGAGTTCTCTTTCTCCACATCCTTACCAGCATTTGTTCTTTTTTGTCTTTTTTTTCCCCACATTGTGAATATATTTAGTTTATTTGGCTTTTTATTTCCTGAACAAAGAGAGACAAAAATGTATAAGTGAAGAAAGTATTCAGTATTCAGTTCAACTCTGGCTTTATGATACTTAGTTTTTCTTTTTCCTTTAAAAAGCCATTTAAAGGAGAAAAGAATAGCCTGATAAATATGACAGAAAATTATGCAAAAACAAAGAGATTCCCTGCACATCTATTTAATAAAGTTTGGATCAAAATAACCAGCCAAGCACACACACCTACACCTTACCAAGCACCAAAAATCCTACAAAATGATAAAGGAGATACTTTTAAAAAGTCAAAAATATCCTAGGAAAACAAGAAAAATTACTATCAACAAACCAGAAATGTTAAGAAAAGATGGAATGGAGAAAAATTACATCACAGAAAAATAAAATGAAAAGAAAATTCAACTTAAATTGTGTGGAGGAGACATCTAAGGCAAAGATAGGAGTAGTTGGGGGAGAGGATGTATAAGCTCACAGTTGAGAGATAAAGAAGTGGGGGAGAAGAAACTGAGAAATTGGTCAGGGAAAGTAATTGACAAAAGATATTT
The DNA here is from genome assembly GCA_036589455.1 of Ateles fusciceps. Lineage (NCBI taxonomy): Eukaryota > Metazoa > Chordata > Mammalia > Primates > Atelidae > Ateles > Ateles fusciceps. The sequence goes on along the minus strand of JAZHEH010002597.1, from coordinate 13,629,144 downwards.
AGAGTAGCTAGGCTAGTCAACTCCTTCCTCCTCCCTACCTGGTTCTAAATTGGTGCACAGGAAGCTATAGACTGCCAGGAAGAACAAGCTTCTCCTTCTTTATGAAGATGAGCTATTAATACACTCTTGCTTTGATTTTGGAGTTTTTAAAATTACAACATATTTCTGCATATTTATGGGATACAGAATGCTATTTTCATACTTTATATAATATGTAATGATGATAAATAATTAGCATATCCTTCACCTCAAACATTTATCATTTCTTTGTGTTAGGAACATTCAAAATCCTCTCTTTTTGTGATTTGAAAATATATAATAACGTATCCTTAGGTATAGTAACCCTACAGTACTATAGAACACTAGAACTTACTCCCCTTCTCTAGCTGCAATTTTGTATTCCTAACCAACCTCTCCCTACCCTCCCATGATCCCAGCCTCTAGTAAGCAAAATTGTACTCTCCACTTTTATGAGCTCAACTTTTTAGCTCCCATATATGAGTGAGAAAATGTGGTATTTATCTTTCTGTGCCTGGTTTATTTCATTTAACATAATGTCTTCAGGCTCATCCATGTTGCCATGAGTGACAGAATTTTATTCTTTTTTGTGACCAAATAGTATTCCATTGTATATGTACATACCACATTTTCTTTACCCATTCATCTGTTGATAGACACTTAGGTTGCTTCCAGATCTTTGCTATTGTGAATAGTGATGCAATAAACAGGGAGTGTATATATCTCTTTGACATACTGATTTCCTTTCCTTTGGGTAAATACTCAGTAGTAAGATTGCTGAATGATACCTTTATTTTTTAAGGAAACTCCACACTACTTATCATTATAGCTGAACTAATGTACATTTCCACCCAGAGTGTATAAGAATTCCTTTTTCTACATGTCCTTGCCAGCATCTATTATTTTTGTCCTATTTTTAATTAAAATGTTTTAATTTGTATGGGCACATAGTAGGTGTATATGTTTATGAGATATTTTGATACAGGCATACAATGTAATAATCACATCAGGGTAAATGGGGTCCATCACTTCAAGCATTTATCATTTCTATTTGTTACAAACATTCTAGTTATACTCTTTTAGTTATTTTTAAATGTGTAATAAATTTTTGTTGACTGTAATCATCCTGTTGTGCTATCAAATACTAGGACTTATTCATTCTATTGAACTATCGTTTTGTACCCACTAACCATCCCCACACAGTCCCCCCCACCACTCACCACTACCCTTCATAATCTCTTGTAACCATCATTTTATTCCCTAACTCCATGAGTTCAATTGTTTTGATTTTTAGTCATCACAAATGTGTGGGCACATGTCAAGTTTGTCTTTCTGTGCCTGGTGTATTTAATTTAATATAATTACCATCAGTTCCATCCATGATGTTGCGAATCACAGGATCTCATTCTTTTTAATGGCTGAATAGTACGCCATTGTGTATATATAACACATTTTCTTTATCCATTCATCTGTTGATGGTCACTTAAGTTGCTTTCAAATCTTGGCTATTGTGAATAGTGCTATAATAAACATGAGAGGGCAGATATCTCTTCCATATACTGATTTCCTTTTTTTAGGGGGAGGGTATATACCTAGCAGTTGCTGGATGATATGGTAGTTCTATTTTTAGTTTTTTGAGGAACCTCCATAATGTTCTCCATAGTGGCTATACTAATTTGCATTCCCGCCAATAGTGCACAAGTGTTTCCTTTTCTCCACATCCTTACCAGCCTTCATTATTGCCTGTCTTTCGGATAAAAGCCATTTTAATTGGGGTGAGATGATATCTCATTGTAGTTTAGATTTGCATTTCTCTGGTGATCAGTGATGTTGAGCACCTTTTCATATACTATTTGCCATTTATAGATCTTCTTTTGAGAGATGACTATTCACATCTTTTGCCCATTTTAAAATCAGATCATTACATTTACTTCTTATCGAGTTGTTTGAGCTACCTATCTATTCTTGTAATCCCTTGTCAGATGGAATAGTTTAAAAATAGTTTTTCCAATTTCAGGGGTTGTTTCTTCACTTTGTTGACTGTTTCCTTTGCTGTGCAAAAGCTTTTTAACTTGATGTGATCCCATTTGTCCATATTTGCTTTGCTTGCCTGTGCTTGTGGGATATCACTCAAGAAATCTTTGCACAGACCAATGTCCTAGAGAGTTTCCCCAATGTTTTCTTGTGGAAGATGTATAGCTTGAGGTCTTGGATTTAAGTCTTTAATATACTTTAATTTGATTTTTGTATATGATGAGAGATAGGGGTGTAGTCTCATTCTTCTGCATATGGATATCCAGTTTCCCAGCGCAATTTATGGAGGAGTCTGTCCCTTCCCTAGTGTATGCTCTTTGCACTTTTGTCAAAAAAATGAGTTTACTGTGGAAGTATGTATTTGTTTCTGTGTTCTCTATTCTGTTGCATTGGTCTATTCGATGTGTCTGTTTTTATGCCAGTCCCATGCTGTTTTATTTACTATAGTCCTATAGTATAACTGAAAGTCAGGTATTATGCTTCCTCCAGTTCTGTTCTTTTTGCTCAGGATAGCTTTGGCTATTCTTAGTCTTTTGTCGTTGCATATAAATATTAGAATTATTTTTTCTGTTTCTGTGGATAATGTCATTGGTATTTCGATAGAAATTGCATATGTAGATTGCTTTGGGTAGACATTTTAACAATATTGATTCTTTCAGTCCATGATCATGAAATAGCTTTCTTGATTTCATTTTCAGATAGTTTGATGTTGGCATATAGAGATGCTACTGATTTTTGTATGTTTATTTCGTATCCTGCAACTTTACTGAATTTATCATCTCTAATAGTTTTCTGGTAGAGTCTTTAGGTATTTTCAAATATAAGATTATATCATCTTCAAACAAGGATAATTTGACTTCCTTTTCAATTTAGGTGGCTTTTATGTCTTCCTCTTGTGTGACTGCTCTAGCTAGGACCTACAGTACTCTTTTGAATAATGGTAGTGAAAATGAGTATCTGTTGTGTTCCAGATCTTAGAGGAAAGGCTTTCAATTAGTCCTCATTTAGTATGATACTAGCTGTGAGTCTGTCATATATGGCTTTTATTGTGTTGAGGTATGTTCCATCTATAACCAGTTTTTTGAGGCTTTGTTTTTTTAATCATGAAGGATGTTGAATTTTATCAAATGCTTTTTCAGCATCAATTGAAATGATTATATGGTTTTTGTCTTTCATTCTGTTGATATGATGTATCACATTGATTGATTTGTTGAACTATCCTTGCATCCCTGGGATAAATCTCACTTGGTAATGATGAATGATCTTTTACATGTGTTGTTGAATTTAGTTTGCTGGTGTTTTGTTGAGGTTTTTGCACCAATATTTATCTGAGATATTGGCCTGTAATTTCATTTTTTTGATGTGTCTTAGTCTGATTTTGGTATCAGGGTGATACAGGCCTCATAGAATGAGTTTTCAAGCATTCCCTCTGCCTCTATTTTTCAGAACAGTTTGCATAGGATTGGTGTTAGTTCTTCTTTAAATGTTTGGTAAAATTCAGCAGTGAAGTCATCATGTCCCATACTTTTCTCTGCTGGGAGAATTTTTATTGTGGTGTTGATGTCATTAATTGTTAATGGCCTATTCAGGTTTTGTGTTTCTTCATGATTCAATCTTGGTAGGTTGTATGTGTGTAGGAATTTATCCATTTTTTCTTGGTTTTCCAGTTTATTGGCAGACAGTTGCTCATAGTAGCCACTAATGATCCTTTGATTTTCTGCAGTATCCACTGTAAGGTTTCCTTCTTCATCTCTGAGTTTATTTGGGTATTCTCTTTCTTTTTCTTAGTCTTCCTAAAGTTTTACTGATTTTGCTTATCTTTTAAAAAACCAACTTTTCATTTTGTTGATCTTTTATATTTTTTGTTTCAATTTCATGTATTTCTGCTCGATTTCTATTATTTCTTCTACTAATTTTGGGTTTGGCTTGCTCTTGCTTTTCTAATTCTTTAAGATGTATTGTTAGATTGTTTATTTTATGTTTTTCTACTGTTTTGCTGTAGGCACTTGTAGCTATAAACTTTTCTCTTAATACTACTTTCACTGTATCCAACAGGTTTTAGTATATTGTGTTTTAATTATCATTTGTTTCAAGGAATTTTTAAATTTCTTTCTCAATGTCTTGATTGACCCACTGGTCATTCAGGAGCATATTATTTTATTTTTATGTATTGGTATGGTTTCCAAAGTTCCTCTTATTATTAATTACTGGTGTCTTCCACTGTGATCAGTAAAAATACTTGATATGATTTCAATTTTTTGAGTTATTTAAGACTTGTTTTGTGACCTAACATATGGTTTATCCTTGAGAATCATCCATGTGCTGAGGAGAAGAGTGTGTATTCTGCAACCACTGGATAAAATGTTCTGTAAATATCTCTTATGTACGTTTGATGTATACTGCTGATGAAGTCTGATATTTCTTTGTTGATTTTCTGTCTGAATGACCTATTAATTTCTGAAAATGGGGTGTTGAAGTCTCCAGCTATTATATTGAGGTCACTCTCTCTCTAGCTGAAACAATATTTGCTTTATATATCTGGATACTCCATTGTTGGGTGCATATATATTTATAATTGTTATACCCTCTTGCTAAATTGACCTTTTTATTGTTATATAATGACTTTCTCTGTTTTTATAGTTTTTGCCTTAAAATCTACTTTTTTTTTTCTGATTAAAGTATAGCTTTTGCTCTTTTTTGATTTGTATTAGCATAGAATGTCTTTTTCCATCCCTTTAGTTTTAGTCTGTGTGTGTGTTTATAGGTGAAGTGTGTTTCTTTCTTTTTTTTTCCAGACAGAGTCGCACTCTGTCACCAGGCGCCAGGCTGGAGTGCAGTGGCACGACCTCGGCTCACTGCAACCTCTGCCTCCTGGGTTAAAGCAATTCTTCTGCCTCAACCTCCCGAGTAGCTGGGACTACAGGCGTGCACCACCATGCCCAGCTAATTTTTTTGTATTTTTAGTACAGATGGGGTTTCACCATGTTGACCTCATGGTCTGCCTGCCTCGGCCTCCCAAAGTGCTGGGATTACAGGCGTGAGCCACTGCGCCCGGCCTGAAGTGTGTTTCTTATAGGCAACAGATCAATGGGGCTTGTTTTTAATCCATTCAGCCATTCTATGTCGTTTAATTGAAGAAGTTAGTCCATTTACATTCAATGTTATTATTGATAAGTAAGATCTTATTACTGCCATTTTCTTATTTTGTTATTTGTTTTCTGATTGTTTTGTAGTCTTCTCTTCATTCTGTCTTTACTTCCTGTCTTTCTTTTTGTGAAGGTGATTTTTCTCTGGTAGTGTGTTTTAATTTCCTGCTTTTTATTTTTTTTGTGTGTATTGTATGTATGTTTTTTGAGTTGAGGTTGCCATATGGCTTGCAAATTACATCTTGTAACCTATTACTTTAAATGGATAACAACTTAATGGTTATTTCAAAAGGAAACTAACAAGCAAAGAGAAAACTAATTAAAATTCTACCCTTTAACTTCAGCATCCCTGCTCTTTAACTTTTTGTTGTTTCGATTTATATTTTATTATACTTTCTATGGCTTGAAAATTTGTAGTTAATTTTGATAGATTTGTCTTTAATCTTTCTACTCAAGATATGAGTAATTTACATACCACAATTATAGTGTATAATATTTTGTGTTTGCATACTTCTAATAACCAATGAGTTTTGTACCTTCAGATGCTTTCTTGTTTTTTTTTTTTAAATATATATATATATTTATTGCATTTAGGTTTTGGGGTACACGTGAAGAACATGCAAGATTGTTGCATAGGTACACACATGGCAGTGTGATTTGCTGCCTTCCTCCCCATCACCTATATCTGGCATTTCTCCCCATGCTCTCTCTCCCCCAACTCCCCCACTCCCCCACTGTCCCTCCCTATTTCCCCCTGACAGACCCCAGTGTGTGATGCTCCCCTCCCTGTGTCCATGTGTTCTCATTGTTCAACACCCGCCTATGAGTGAGAACATGCAGTGTTTGATTTTCTGTTCTTGTGTCAGTTTGCTGAGAAGGATGGTTTCCAGGTTGATCCATGTCCCTACAAAGGACACAAACTCATCATTTTTCATGGCTGCATAATATTCCATGGTGTATATGTGCCACATTTTCCCTGTCCAGTCTGTCATTGATGGGCATTTGGGTTGGTTCCAGGTCTTTGCTATTGTAAACTGTGCAATGAACATTCATGTGCATGTGTCCTTAGAGTAGAACGATTTATAATCCTTTGGATATATACCCAGTAATGGGATTGCTGGGTCAAATGGAATTTCTATTTCTAGGTCCTTGAGAAATCGCCACACTGTCTTCCACAATGGTTGAACTAATTTACACTCCCACCAACAGTGTAAAAGTGTTCCTATTTCTCCACATCCTCTCCAGCATCTGTTGTCTCCAGATTTTTTAATGATCGCCATTCTAACTGGTGTGAGATGGTATCTCAGTGTAGTTTTGATTTGCATTTCTCTAATGACCAGTGATGATGAGCATTTTTTTCATATGTTTGTTGGCTTCATGTATGTCTTCTTTTGTAAAGTGTCTGTTCATATCCTTTGCCCACTTTTGAATGGGCTTGTTTGTTTTTTTCTTGTAAATCTGTTTCAGTTCTTTGTAGATTCTGGATATCAGCCCTTTATCAGATGGGTAGACTGCAAAAATTTTTTGCCATTCTGTTGGTTGCCGGTTCACTCTAATGACTGTTTCTTTTGCTGTGCAGAAGCTGTGGAGTTTGATTAGGTCCCATTTGTCTATTTTGGCTTTTGTTGCCACTGCTTTTGGTGTTTTGGTCATGAAGTCCTTGCCTATGCCTATGTCCTGAATGGTTTTGCCTAGATTTTCTTCTAAGATTTTTATGGTGTTAGGTCTTATGTTTAAGTCTTTAATCCGTCTGGAGTTAATTTTAGTGTAAGGTGTCAGGAAGGGGTCCAGTTTCTGCTTTCTGCACATGGCTAGCCAGTTTTCCCAACACCATTTATTAAACAGGGACTCCTTTCCCCATTGGTTGTTTTTGTAGGTTTGTCAAAGATCGGATGGTTGTAGGTGTGTTGTGATGCCTCGGAGGCCTCTGTTCTATTCCATTGGTCTGTATCTCTGTTTTGGTGCCAGTACCATGCTGTTTTGATTACTGTAGCTTTGTAGTATAGTTTGAAGTCCAGCCGTGTGATGCCTCCAGCTTTGTTCTTTTTGCTTAGAATTGACTTGGCTATGAGGGCTCTCTTTTGGTTCCATATGAAGTTTAAGGTGGTTTTTTCCAGTTCTGCGAAGAGGTCATTGGTAGCTTGATAGGGATAGCGTTGAATCTGTAAATTACTTTGGGCAGTATGGCCATTTTCATGATATTGATTCTTCCTAACCATGAACATGGAATGTTTCTCCATCTGTTTGTGTCCTCTCTTACTTCGTTGAGCAGTGGTTTGTAGTTCTCCTTGAAGAGGTCCTTTACGTTCCTTGTTAGTTATATTCCTAGCTTTCTTATTGCTAATTAGCATCCTTCTCTTTCAGACTGAAGAAATCTCTTTAGCATTTCTTATCAGACAGATGTGGTGTTAATGAAGTTCCTAGCTTTTGTTTTTCTGAGAAAGTCTTTATTTCTCCTTCATGTTTGCAGAATATTTTCACTAGATATACTATCCTAGGATAAAAGTATTTTTTTTTCCTTTAGCACTTCAAATATGTTATGCCACTCTCCCATGTCCTGTAAGGTTTCCACTGAGAAGTTTGCTGTCAGACACCTATATATATTATTTGTTTCTTTTCCCTTACTGCTTTTAGGATCCTTTCTTTATCCTTGTTCTTTGAGAGTGTGATTATTAAATGTCTTCAGGCAGTCTTCCTTGGGTTAAATCTGCTTGGTATTCTGTAACTTTCTTGTGCTTGAACATTGATATATTTCTCTAGATTTCAGAAGTTCTCTGTCACTATCCCTTTGATAAACTTTCTTCCTCTATCTAGCTCTCTACCTCCTGTTTAAGGCCAATAACTCTTACATTTGCCCTTTTGAGGCTACATTCTGGATCTCATAGCCATGCTTAACTCTTTTTTATTATTTGTTTCTTTTATCTCCTCTGACTGTATATTTTCAAATAGTCTATATTCACTTTCACTGATTTTTTCTTCTGTTTGATCAGTTCTGCTGTTCAGAGACTCCAGTACCTTTGCTAATATGTTAATTGAATTTTTCAGCTCCAGAATTTCTGCTTGATTCTTTTAAATGATTTTAATCTCTTTGTTAAATTTATTTGATAGGATTCTGAATTCCTTCTCTGTGTTGTCTTGAATTTCATTGAGCTTCTGTAACACAACTATTTTGAATTCTCTGTATGAAAGATCACATATCTCTTTCACTTTGTGATTGGTTGCTGGTGTTTTATTTAGTTGGTTTGGTGAGATTATGTTTTTTCTATATGGTCTTGGTGCTTGTGGATGTTGGTTGGTGTCTGGACTTAAATGTGTTTGGTATTTATTACTGTCTTTGTGGTGTGGGCTTCTGTATGCCTGTCCTTCTTGGGAAGGCTTTCCAGGTATTTGAAGGGACTTGGATTTTGTGATCTACATCTTTTTTACTGCAGCTGTATCGGCCTTAAGGGGGACCTAAGAGCTCAGGATGCTGTGGCTCTTGCAGACTGATAGAGCTACCACCTTGGTGGTCTTGAGTAGAATCGAGAACTTACCCTGGATTACTAGGCAGAGAGTCTTGTTCTCATCCCCCACTTTCTCCCCAAACAGATGAAGTTTTGCTCTCCATGCTGAGCTGCCTGCAGCCTGGTGGGGGGAGGAGCTACCTGACTCCTGTTGCTACCACCACTGGGGCTGTACTGGGTCAGACCTGAGGCCTACATATCACTGGGTATCACCCAAGGCCTGCCAGGATCACTTCCTGGTTACCACCAATGTTACTTCAAGACTCTAGGACTCTACAATTAGCAAGTGGTGAATCTAGCCAGACTTGTGGCCCTCCATTCAGGGCAGCAAGCTCCCCTTTTGTCCAGGGAAGGTCCAGATATGCTGTCCTGGAGCCAGGGCCTAGAATCAGTAACCTTAGGAATCTACTTGGTTCTCTATTCTACTGCAGCTGACCTGGCACCCAAACCACATGACAAAGTCCTTCTTACTTGTCCCTCTCCTTTCCTTGAACAAAAGGAGCCTCTTCCTGTGGCCTCGTTCCTTGAGCAAAAGGAGCCACTGCCCCAGGGCCATAGCAAGTATTACCTGGCTACTGCCAGTGTTCACTCAAAGATAAAGGGTCATTCAGCCAGCTTGTGGTGAATGCTGCTAGGCATGAGTTTCTTAATTCAGGGCAGTGGGCAGCCCTCTGGCTCAAGATATTCAGAAGTCAAGGCCTGGAATTGAGTACCCCAGGAGCCTACTTGGTGCTCTTCCTCACTGTGGCTGAACTGGTACCCAAGTTGCAAGGCTGTAAGGCTAAGTTCCCCTATTCTTCTCTCTCCTTTCTCAAGTCAAAGGAGTCTCTCCTCATGGCCACCACATCTGTGAATGTGCTGGGTCACGGGGAAAAGTCAGCATAGCGTAGAGTCTCAGGCAAGGCCTGCCGTGGGTGCCCTTCTGGTCTAGGGTGTGTCTAGAAATGTCCTTCAAGACAGTGGGTACCTTCAAGACAGTGGTTACCCTTCTGACCTTGGGTAACCTTCTGGCCTAGGATGTGTCTAGAAATGTCCAGGAGCTAGGGCGTAGAAGGGGGCCTCAAACATCTGCCAGGTGCCCTATTTCTACTATGGCTGTGCTGGTATCCAAGTTGCAAGTCCTCTTTACTATTCCCCCTCCACTCTTCAAGCGGAAGGAAGGAGTCTTCCTGGAGCTGTGAGCTGTGCTGCCTGAGGTTGAGAAAGGGGCATGGCAAGCAGTCGGCTGGTTACCCTGGCCGATAACTCACTAGCTTGCATGTATCCCAATTCACTGGCTTTCAGCCCAGCACAGTACCAGGACATATCTAGGAATTGCAGTTGTGTTCTACACAGCCTTTCAAGTTTATTTAGGATCTCAGAGCACTTTAGCCCTTAGTGGCAGGGCTTTCTGGAACTCACATTCTAACCGTTGGGATGGAGTGATTTCCCTCTGGCTAGGGCTGGTCTAAATGGTCAGGAGTCCTGTGGCCTCTGTACTCCCTGGTGATTTCTGCCCTGTGTTGCTTTCTACTCTGACAGGCAAAACTCATTTCCAATGCAAAGTCCCACAATCATTGTGCTCTCTCTCCCCCAAGTGCACAGATTCTCTCTCTGTACCACACAGCTGCTGCTGCTCCGGGGGGTTGGGGAGAGGGTGGTGTTGGCAATTCAAGACTGTCTTTGCTTCCCTTTTCAGTGCTTTTTTTCTTGATACAATGTTAAAACCAGGTACTGTGGTCATTCACTTGATTTTTGGTTCTTATAAAGGTGCTTTCTTATGTAGATGATTGTTCAATTTGGTGTTCCTGTGTGGGGAGGGGCAGCATTTGCTGGAGGCTTTAGTCAGTCATCTTGCTCTGCTTCCCCGCCTTTTAAAATTATTTTGATAATTGTTATCTTGTTTGGGCTGAGGTGAATCTCATTGTGCTTTTAATTTGCATTTCCCTGATGATTAGTGATAGTGGACATTTTTTTTTTTCATATACTTGTTGACCATCTGTATGTCATATTTTGAGAAATGTCTATTCAGATCCTTTGCCCATTTTTAATTGGTTTATTTGTGGGGTTTTCCTCTTTTGCTGTTGAATTGTTTGAATTCCTTGTATATTCTTAAAAGTAATTCTTGTCAGATACATAGTTTACACATATTTTCTCTCATTCTGTAGCTTTTCTCTTCATTCTGCTGATTATTTCCTTTTCTGTGCAGAAGCTTTTTAATTAGATGTAATCTCATTTGTCTGTTTTTGCTTTTGTTTCTTGTGCTTTTGAAGTGCAGTCTAATCTTAAAAATCCTTGCTCAGACCAGTATCATAAAGCATTTCTTCTATGTTTTCTTCTAGTAGTTTCATAGTGTTAGGTCTTATGTTTAAATCTTATTCCGTGTTGAGTTTATTTTTATAAGTGATGAGAAATAGAGGCCTAGTTTCATTCTTCTGCATATGGATATTCAGTTTCCACAAATTCTTAACAAAATACTAACAGATTGAATCCAACAGCACATCAAGAATATTTTTCACCATGATCAAGAGGGATTATTCCAGAGATTCAAGGATGATTAAACATATGCAAATCAATAAGCATGATACATAATATTAACAGAATAAAGGACAAAAGTCATATGATTATCTCAATAGATGCAGATAAAACATTTGATATAATTCAACATTCTTTTATGATAAAAACTCTGCACAAATTAAAAATAGAAGGAACATACCTCAACATAGTAAAGGTCATACATGACAAACCCACAGCTAACATATTGAATGGGAAAAATTGAAAGCTTTTCCTCTAAAATTTGAAATAAGACAAGAATGCCCATTCTCATCACTCTTATTCAATGTAGTACTGGAAGTCTTAGCCAGAAGCGATTAGGCAAGAATAAGAAATAAAGGCCATCTAAATTGGAAAGGAAGAAGTCAAATTGTCCTGTGTGCAGATTACATGACTTTATATATAGAAAATCTGACAGATTCCATAAAAAGCAGTTAGAAATAATAATAAAGATCAGTAAAGTTGCAGGACACAAAATCAACATCCCCCCAAATTAGTAGCTTTTCTAAATGCCAATAGCAAACTATTTGAAAAGGAAATCAAGAAAGCAATTCCATTGATAATGCTATAAAAAATGCAATACCTAGGAATAAATTTAATGAAGGTGGTGGAAGATCTTTATACTAAAAACTATAAAATATTGATTAAAGAAATTAAAGAGGACATGGGACGTAAAAAGATATCTTGTATTCATGGATTGGAGGAATTAAAATTTGTTAGATGTTCATACTACCCTAAGTAATCTACAGCTTCAATGTAATCCCTATGAAAACAACAATGATTTTCTTCACAGATATAGAAAAACAATCCTAAAATTTATATAGAATCACAAAAGACTCAGAATAGCTAAGGCAATCTTGAACAAAAAGAATAAAGCTGGAGGCATCACACTACCTGACTTCAAAATATGCTGCAAAGGAATAGTAACCAAAACAGCATGCTACTGGCATAAAAACAGACATAGAGACCAAAGGAACAGCATAGTGAACCTAGAAATAAATCTATGCATTTGTAGTCAACTGATTTCTGATAAAGACCCCAAGGGCACATATTGGGGGAAAAGGCCAGTATCTTCAATAAAAAACAACAACAACACTTCTTACTGATATTCTCACATAGCTGTCTCATTTGATCTGCACTGAAATCTCATGAGTAGTGTGGATTAGTATTATTATACCACTTTATGCACGTAAATTAAGACATTGAGGAGTTGAGTGGCCTAACCAAATTCACAGATAGTACATGAAAAATGGGAAGTCAGCCATGTCTTCCCACGTTAATCCCACACACCACATGTTCTCTAGTACCGTCTATGCTACCACTGAAAAAAGAAGACAGAATATTTTATTTATTATTTTATGATTAAGCTTTTAAAAATGAAAATGGTCAGAATCAAAGAATTATTACTGAAGAAAAGAATCTTTAAAAAGGTACATAGAGCCAGGCGCGGTGGCTCATGCCTGTAATCCCAGCATTTTGGGAGGCTGAGGTGGGCAGATCACAAGGTCAGAAGATCGAGATCATCCTGGCCAACATGGTGAAACCCTGTCTCTACTAAAAATACAAAAATGTGCTGGGCCTGGTGGCATGTGCCTGTAATCCCAGCTACTTGGCAGGCTGAGGCAGGAGAATCGCTTGAACTTGGGAGGCAGGGGTTGTAGTGGGCCAAGATCCCAGCATTGTACTCCAGCCTGGTGACAGAGTGAGACTATGTCTCAAAAAAAAAAAAAAAAAAAAAAGGATAAAAGAAAAGTACATAGAGTTTTATGAAGCGAATCTTGCCTTTAAATACTTTGAATACCAAACTTATGTGTCTATTTGCCAACACAGGAACCTATTTCTATTTAAGCATGTTTCTTTCTCTAGGCTACCACATTAACTAAGTTTATTTATTTATACATTAATTCTTTCATCTATTCTATAAACATTTATGAGCACCTGTTGCTACCAACCAGAAGACTAAGAGATAAATAAGATGGAATCCCCTGTTCTCAAGAAGTTCACTAATAGCAGGCCAGAAGATGTATTAATAGATAATGAAATGCAACAACATCAAATGCATTGATAGAAAATAGACACAGTGCTATAGGAGCACCAAGATGAGTCATACAATTCATTCTGGGGTTGCGATCATGAAAGATTTTCTTAGAGGTTTGTTTACCTGAGCTCAGTTATAGGTTGAGGAAGCATTTCAGACAGTAAGACCAACATAAGTGTGGAGTGTAGCTATAGATGCAAGACGTATGTGTGTGTGTGTTTCAACTATAATGAAGGATATGTCTTGCAGAAGCAAAATTACAAAATAAGGGGTGAAGAAAATATGACCAAAATATAAAAGGTCTTGTATGTCATCATGCCAAGGAGTTCCAGCTTTATGCTGGACATTCACAATGGAGGAATCATTAAAGAACATGTCATGAATATATTTGCATTCAGATGGGTGTCCCTTGCTATTGGGTGAAAAAAAAATGAACTTAAATAGCTGGACTGGAAGTATTTTAATTACCTTTAGGACAGGTTATCCTATTAAGCAAATGCTAATCTAATTCATATATTCATGTAAATGAAACAATGGCAAAACAAATGAATAACAGCAAAACTTACATGAATAGAACACAAGTAAATTTTCTCATATTTTATAGATTTTTTATGCAAACAGTGTCTGAAGATTTTGAGACTTTAGATTCTGTGACTTTCAAGTTTGTGGGGTAAGACTAAGTCATTAAATGATGAAAAACAAGTATTCAACAATAACATTATTAAAAAGAAACATTAACTGCTCAATAAACAAAAGGTAATTTTTAGTGACAAGTATTTTTGAAAATAACCTGTAAAGAAGAATTTAAAAGAAGGATGCTGGGAGCCTATAGTATGAAACAGTGAGTGATTAAGGTTGACAGATGAGGGCATACCAAGTTGGTGTAGCACCTGGACATTTGGATCACATGATTGAAGGTTTTTATCTAAATGAATTTCTGCTCATGAAAGAGACCTGTAGTATCTTCAAACAATAGAGAATTAAGAATCCAGCCAATGCTTCAAAATGAGAGGACAGAAAAGAGTTAATATAATGGACAAAGATTTATTTCTCTTATACTTTTTCACAAATAAATGATAAATACAGATATACCTTGGATTTAAAATCTCACAAGGAAATTTTACGACTATATTTGGGATGACAGATTGTTTTCTATGGATCACTGTTTCTGGGACCAGAGAAGTAGGCATGAAGAAAGATCAATCTCAAGCTTTAAGGGCTCAGAGTGAGTTCCCACAGATGGTATTGTGTCTTTCTGAATGATAGTAGTTGCTCTATTATAAAAAATGATATTGTTGAAAATACTCAAAAGAAAAAAAATGGTGAATATTTTATCCAAGTTTTGCCCCAAAGATATTTGTAGCTCTGCATTGCTTGACATGCTGTTATAAGCAAAAATAAAATATTAGGACATAAGAGAATTTTGAGGGAGTTCCTCTTGAGGTCTCACTTGATCCATAGAAAGGATCTAATTTTCATTTAAAGTTACTGCTAAAAGGAAAAACTGGGTAGAAGATTCCTTTAAAGGAAAAATACCATATTCATCCAAAATTGATGTTTTAAAAATTCTTATTTCTTTGAGCAGTGGTTTGTAGTTCTCCTTGAAGAGGTCCTTCACATCCCTTGTTATTTGTATTCCTAGGTATTTTATTCTCTTTGTAACAATTGTGAATGGCAGTTTGCCCTAGATTTGGCTCTTTATTAGTCTGTTATTGGTGTATAGGAATGCTTATGATTTCTGCACGTTGATTTTGTATCCCGAAACTTTGCTGAATTTGCTTATCAGCTTAAGAGGATTTTGGGCTGAGATGATGGGGTCTTCTAAACATACAATCATGTTGTCTGCAAATAGAGACAATTTTACTTCCTCTTTTCCTAATTGAATACCCTTTATTTCTTTTTCTTGCCTGATTGCCCTGGCCAGAACTTCCAATACTATGTTGAATAGGAGTGGTGAGGGAGGGGCATCCTTGTCTTGTGCCAGTTTTCAAAGGGTAATGCTTCCAGCTTTTGCCTATTCAGAATGATATTGGCTGTGGGTTTGTCATAAATAGCTTCTATTATTTTGAGATACATTCCATCGATACTTAGTTTATTGAGAGTTTTTAGCATAAAGGGCTGTTGAATTTTGTTGAAGGCCTTTTCTGCATCTATTGAGATAATAATGTGATTTTTGTCTTTGGTTCTGTTTATGTGATGGATTATGTTTATAGATTTGTGTATGTTGAACGAGCCTTGCATCCCAAGGATGAAGCCAATTCCGTGCTCATGGTTAGGAAGAATCAATATTGTAAAAATGGCCATACTCCCGAAGTAATTTATAGATTCAATGCAATCCCCATCAAGCTACCATTGACATTCTTCACAGAATTGGAAAAAAACCTCCTTAAACATATGGAACCAAAAGAGAGCCCGCATAGCCAAGACAATCTTTGCAAAAAGAATAAAGCTAGAGGCTTCATGCTACCTGACTTTGAACTATACTACAAAGCTACAGTAATCAAAACAGTATGATACTGGTACCAAAACAGAGATATAGACCAATGGAACAGAACAGAGGCCTTGGAAGCAACGCCACACATCTACAACCATCAGATCTTTGATAAACCTGACAAAAACAAGCAATGGGGGAAAAGATTCCCTATTTAATAAATGGTGTTGGGAAAACTGGCTAGCCATATGCAGATAGCTGAAACTGGATCCCTTCCTTACACCTTATACAAAAATTAACTCCAGATGGATTAAAGATTTAAATATAAAACATAAAACTGTAAAAACACTAAAAGAAAACTTAGGCAGTACCATTCAGGACATAGGCATAGGCAAGGAATTCATGACTAGAACACCAAAAGCAATGGAAACAAAAGACAAAATAGACAAATGGGATCTAATTGAGAGTTTCTGCACAGCCAAAAAACTATCATTAGAGTGAACCGGCAACCAACAGAATGGGAAAAAATTTTTGCAATCTACCCCATCTGACAAAGGGCTAATAACCAGAATCTACAAAGAACTTAAACAAATTTACAAGAAAAAAACAACTCCATCAAAAAGTGGGCGAAGGATATGAAAAGATATTTCTCAAAAGAAGACATTTATGCAGCCAACAAACATATGAAGAAAAGCTCATCATCACTGGTCATTGGAGAAATGCAGTTCAAAACCACATTGAAATACCATCTCACACCAGTTAGAATGGCGATCATTAAAAAATCTGGAGACAACAGATGCTGGAGAGGATGTGGAGAAACAGGAACACTTTTACACCGTTGGTGGGAGTGTAAATTAGTTCAACCATTGTGGAAGAGAGTGTGGTGATTCCTAAAGGATCTAGAACTAGAAATACCATTTGACCCAGGAATCCCATTACCGGGAATATACCCAAAGGATTATAATACATTCATTTATAAAGTCACATGCACTCGCATGTTTATTGCAGCACTATTTACAATAGTAAAGTCTTGGAACCAACACAAATGCCCATCAATGTTAGCCTGGATGAAGAAAATGTGGTACATATGCACCATGGAATACTATGCAGCCATAAAAAAGGAAGAGTTCATGTCCTTGTGGGGGACATGGATGAAGCTAAAACCATCATTCTCAGCAAACTGACGCAAGAACAGAAAAGCAAACACCACATATTCTCACTCATAAGTGGGTGTTGAACAATGAGAACACATGTACACAGGGAGGGGGAACATCATACACTGGAGCCTGTCAGGGGTTTGGGGTCTAGGGGAGGGATAGTAGGGGGTGGGGGGGATTGGGGAGGGGCTAACGTTAGGATAAATACCTAATGTAGATGATGGGGGGATGGATGCAGCAAACCATCATGGCATGTGCATACATATGTAACAAACCTGCTTGTTCTGTACATGTACTCCAGAACTTAAAGTATAATAATAAAAAAAGAAATTAAGAAATTAAAAATAAAAAAGAAAAGAATACAGAAAATACCATAGGCAGACAATTTCTGTGTCCTAAAACTACTGCTGTGATTTGGTAGTTTCAAAGTTTGGATTCACAAACACACACAACCATATGTTGCTTCTCTTCATCAAGTTACATATTTCCAAAATAGCTCGAATTTTTGGAGGCTACAAATTGTTGGAGAGTGAAAGGGGGGATGAGGGTTGAAAAATTACCTGTTGGATACAGTGTTCACTATGCTGGTGATAGGTGCACTAAATGCCTAGACTTCACCACTATACAATATGTGCATATTTAAAAATCTGTACTTGTCCCCAGAAATAAATAAAAGAATTTATAATAAAAAGCTAAAAAATAAAAATAAAAAACAAAAATTTTACGTGTAGCCATTCTGACTACTTTAATTGTTCTTAAACTTTGTTGGATATCAGAATCACTTGAAAAACTTGTTGAATAAATATCCCTGGGCTCCACCCAAAAACTACTGAGTCAGATGTTAAGGAATGTCTCAGAGATAATATATGCTTTGTGAAATATAAAAAAGAGCATTTTTTTTTACATTGGTGAGTTCTGGGATAGTGCAATAAAGTAAATTTTAAAAACTAATGGCTACTGTTCCTTGCTTTTGGTCTAGTAACACATACATACTTTTTTCAATTTTGTTAAAAAAAAAGGGAATGTAAAGGAAAGATGAGTACTAGTTAGTGTAGTCAAAGATTATTAATCATGGCAGTTCAAGTTAATTAAATTCTAGGATTCAGTTGTTCAAGAGAAAATCATAGTTATGACAACATTTGAATTTTTGCAATGGTTGTTATCTGAGACTTGCTCTTTGCAGGAATATAGGTCTGAAGTGGAAGAAGTGGTCTTAAGTCTGTAGCTTTGGATAGAAACTACAACTAAGAACAGGAAAAATTTAAACAATAAATACAACTTGAAATCATTGACATAGACGTTTGGGAGTTAGGAGAGGGAAATGTCAAAGATTACTAAGGCTTTTGGTCATCACTGCCCTCTGGTGAAGGGAGTCTACCAGCATCTCCAGAATATAGCAAACTTTGGGAGTATAGAAATGACCAGTTCCCTAATACAGTCAAATTTCTGTATTTAATGTAAATTTTTTTGTCTTGGGGATTGTTCTAAAGTTGCTTTAGTTCTTTGTATTTTGTATTCTACAATTGTTACATGCAAATTGACTCGAGTATTAGTTTCCTTTTTTTAAAAAAAAATTCTTTATTTCTACTTCACACTGAAAGGGAGATTAAATATTGCATTAAAGATTGTTGATGATGTAGTCATTACTTGTTAGAATTAATTGTCTTTGGGCATTTGAGCTTCTTTCTCAAATAATGACTAAATTAAAAATAAAAACTTCAAAAATTCACAAAATTAGGTGTTCTGGACTGCCTTTATTTGCTTTTAGGAGGTGCACACATTGGAACATGGAAATGAATTTTATACAGATATCTGTTCTTGCTCTGTGTATGTTCTTTGGCCAATATTATATTTGTGTGATATTTATAAGATAGACAAAATTGATTAACTATCAAAAAAAAAAGTTAAAAAAGGAAATGACACACTTTCTAGAACTCTCTGTGATGGCCTGTGAGTTGCAGAACATCAAGCTTGTTTTCACAATGAAAACTTTCATTTCCTATATTAAAAAATAGACCATAGTACAATGACTCCTAAGAAAAGCTTAAAAAAAATAGAAGTGCCTTTCTAAGTAACTTTTAGTGATCTTGTAAGAAAATACATTACAAAATAAGAAATAAAACTTTTCATAATCACACATGCATTTTTTATGTTCATATTTTTTACCAATAAATTGCTCCAATATGCAGGAGTTTAACAGTAATATTTTTGTGTTTCTCCATGTAGGCTACACAGATGATAAATAAAGAAACAGGTTGATTATAGAAGTAGGTAACACCAACCTACACAAAAGAGTGTGGTATGTCTCACAGTCTCGCTGAGTGATTCTGCTTTCTTTATTCCTTAAGTAAGGAACCTATTTCGCCTTTGTGTTCTAGAATACATTGGTTTGCCCAACTGCCTCCCCTTTGTTTGTCATCCACTTGACTGGCCTAATTGTATGATCAAAGATGACTATGTGCTTGTCTCTTTGGATGTATTGTGAGGGGGACAAAATTTGCTGTAGTTCAAGCCTTCTGAAAACACAAATACCAACATAACAGCATTAACAGTGTGGCAAGATAATTGTGGAAGATGTGGAGAGTCAGAAAAAGGGAAGAAGCATCTAGAGTGAAAGAGTAGGTGAGTTTGGAAGTCTTTATCAAAGGGGCAACAAATGAAGGCGTAAAAACACACATGGAATGACCAGTGCTGGAAAAAGGTGAAAGCTTGGAGACTTCTCTTTCTTCCCCATGAGTCCCAGATAATATTCTGATATAATAGTATTCACCTGTGCCCAGTAGCATCCTCACTTTTGGTACTTGGTGTTCTTTTTGTATCCAGAAATTGTTTGCAAGCACATCACTTTTCTGGAGAAAGTATTCAGGTAAAGGATTCCTCAACTTGGCTATTAGCATCAGACTTTTAGCAAACACCATTAATTTTTTGCCTTACACATTTCCCAACTAGCTTTCATTTTGGAGGAAAATAGAAGGTTAGGTTCTGCAAATTGAGGTACATACTTTCTGAGCTTTTGAGGTTTCAGGGGAAATATAGTACAACATCAACTTAACTTTGAGGTGGGAGTGTCAAACATTGATTAAATTACAAATTTATTTGTTTATAGAATAAATATGTAAGTTTATTATAAAATACAAATATACTGTTGTGGTATAAAATGTGTGCATACATTTTAAGATGAAATAGAAAACTTTAAATAAAGTTTAAACTGAGAGATTAAAAGAAAAAAATAGTTAAATGCAGAATCAGAATAACACGCTATAAAGTAAAATAAAGTAGAACAAAACGATAAGACAATAGAGGATAAAAGAATATAAAAATATATCCTTAGCAGAATTAAACTGTTTTTCTATCATTTTCTTTTTCTTTGTTTCACTAATACATTAATTCTATTAAAGATACAGTTCTGTATTTTCATTTTTTCTTTGTATACATCTTTTGTTGTCAGATCATATTTTACCAATTTACTCAGTATCTAATTATAAGATTTTAGTTTTATCTCTTTTTTCTCTTTTATCAATTTTGTATGTTCACATTATCTTGTTTAATTTTATTTTCTAAATTTTGCTCATACATGGAGATACAAATGATTTTGTATCTAGTCATGTTGCTAAATTCACTTATTTATTTTGATGATTTGTAGATTATTTTAAATTTTTCTATATATACAAAATTAAGAATAATAAAGACTTTTTTTCTGAATTTTTAGGATTTAAACTTTTTTTCCTAACTTTATTACACCGATCAGGACCTCAAATATAATGTTGAATAAAAATGGCAATATCAGGCATACTCTATATGATATCAATTCTTTGACATTTTTGGAAACTTGTTCTGTGGTTCAAACAATCAGTTTTGGTAAATATACCAAGTGTGCTTGAGAAAAATGTAAGTATCAAGGCAGCATTCTAAATATCTCAAGACAAGTTTGTCACATTTGATATTCAAGTCATCTGTCTATCACTTTTGTATTTACCTCTTCTATTAGTTACCAAGAATGATGTGTTAAATCTTCCAACTGTAATTTTGGATTTCCCTATTTTTTCTCCTTTTATTTGTGGTTTTTAAATTTATATTTTTAAATTTTACTTTATTTTAAATTAACAAATAATAATTGTATATATTTATGGGGTAAATTATATATATATATATATACACATAAAATATGTATGTAGTCATACATCATATGGAATGTGAAGTTTTGATATATTCACATTGTAGAATGATTACATGAAGTATTTATCACTTCACTTATGTTTTTTGGTGTGGTGAGAACATTTATAATCTACTCTTTTAGCAGTTTTAAAACATACATTATTATCAACTATATTTATTCTGTACAAAAAATCACTAAAATTTATTCCTTCTGTCTAACTGAAACTTTGTAACCTTTGACCAACATCTTTCTTCTCTTCATCTAACTTTTTCCCCAGGATCTGGTAACTACTATTCTATTCTCTACTTCTATGAATTCAGCTTATTTAGGTTCCAAGTATAAGTGAGATCATGTGATATTTGTCTTTCTGTGCCTGGCTTATGTCACTTAACATAATATTTTCCAGTTTCATCCATGTTGTCCCAAATGGCAGTATTGATAATCCATTATGTATATATGCCAGCTTTTCTTTATTTATTTGTTGATGGACACTTAGGTTGTGCCTCTATTTTGGCTACTGTGAATAATGGTGCAATGAGCATTAATATACGGATTTTTAATTCCTTTAGGTACTGTCTTAGTCTTTTTAGTGCTGCTATAACAGAATACTACAGACTGAGTAATTTATAACAAATAGAAATTTATTTCTTACAGTTCTGGAGGCTGGAAAGTCTAAGACCAAGGTGCCAGCATCTGATGAGGGCCTTCTTGCTGCATAATCCCATGGTAGAAGAGCAAAGAGACAGGAAAAGAGGAAGCGGGAAAGGGAGAAGAGGAGAGAGGGAATGAGAAAGGGAGAGGGGGAAGAGAGGGAGTGAGAAAGCAGGGTGAGGGAGAGAGAGAGAATGAGAGAGAGAGAGAAAGAGAGAGACTGAACTTATTATCCTCCCTCCCAACATGACAAACCCATTCCTGAAAAAAAACAGCATTAGGCTATCCATCAAGATTCTATCTTACAACGTCTTCACATTGGGGATCAAGTTTTCAACAGAAAAACTTTGGGGAACATATTCATATCATATCATCTGCCTCTGGTCCCCCAAAGCCATGTCCTCATGTCTAAACTATTCTATTCCAATAGCCCCCAAAGTCATAAGTCATTCTAGCATGAACTCAAAAGTCCAAAGTCTCATCTAAAATCAGATATAAATGAGACTCAAAATGTGATTTATTCTGAGACAAGTTCTCCTCCATCTGTGACACTGAAATCAAAATGTATCCACTTCTAAAATACAATGGTGGGGACAGGCTAGACATTCCCATTTCAAAAGTGATAAATAAGTGAACAGAAAGGAGTAACTGGTTCCAAGTAAGTCCTAAAGCCAACAGGACAAACAACATTAAATCTTAAGACTGCAGAATAATCTTTAACTCTTTGTGTTACCTCTGGACACATTGGAGCAAGGGTTTGGCCCCCAAGGATTTGGATAGCCCTGCCCCCATGGCTTTGCTGGGCTCAGTCCATGGAGCAGCTGTTATGGGTTTGAATCTCATGCCTGCAGCTCTCTCAGACTGGAATTTCAAGCTGCTGGCTTTACAGTTCTGTGGTCTCAGGGGTGATCCCATCCCCACCACTTCATTAAGCCTATTGGGAACTCTCTAAAGTGGCTTCAACCTTACAGCTCTGCTGGGAATTGCCCTAGTGGGAACTCTGTGGTGCCACCACTCCTGCAGCAGGATTTTGCTTAAGCCCCTAGGCTGCCTGATACAGTCTTTAAAATCCAGGTGGCTGCCATGGTCCAATAGCCCACACACTTTGCAGGCCTGTAGAATTAGCACTATGTGAACCAACCCAAATGCCCATCAATGATAGACTGGACAAAGAAAATGTGGTACATGTACACTATGGAATACTATGCAGCCATAAAAAACGATGAGTTCGTGTCCTTTGTAGGGACTTGGATGAATCTGGAAACCATCATTCTCAGCACACTGACCCAAGAACAGAAAGCCAAGCACCGTATGTTGAACACTCATAGGTGGGTGTTAAACAACGAAAACATGTGGACTCAGGGAGAGGAGCATCACACACCGGGGACAGTTGGGCGGGGGTAGGGGGAGAGACAATGGGGGGTGGGGAGGGTGGGGGAGGGAGTAACATGGGGAGAAATGCCAGATATAGTATGTACCTAAAGTAAAATAAATAAATTACTTAAAAGAAAAAAAAAACTATTTGAGGGAATAATTGAGGAAAAATTCCCTGGCCTTGACAGAGATCTAGACATTCAAATACAAGAAGCTCAAAAAAAAAAAAAAAAAAAGAATTAACACTATGTGGATGCTGCCAAGGTTTACTGCTAACACCCTCCAGAGCAGCAGCCCAAGCTACACCTAGGCCCACTTAAGTCATGGCTGGGGTTACTGAGGGTGCTGTCAGAATGTCTGTAGCAGAGAAGAGACATGAGGTGACACAAGGCAACAAATACTGGGGTCTCAAGGGTGCCTCTCTAAAAACCTTGCCCCCAAGGCCTTACTCTGGCCTGATATTGGAGGTGCAGCCTCAAACATCTCTGAAATGCTTCCTGGCTTATTCTCCCATTGTCTTGATGAATAGCAACAGCCTCTGTTTTCTATACCAATTGTTTTTTTAGTCCGTTTTGTGTTACTGTAACAGAATATCACAGGTTAGGTAATTTGTAATAAATAGAAATTTATTTCTCATAGTTCTGCAGGCTGGAAAGTCCAAGATCAAGGTGCCAGTATCTTGAGAGAGACACACACATGCAGAGAAACAGCAAACTATGCACCCAACAGGGGTCTAATATCCAGAATTTACAAAGGATTCAAACAACTAAACAAAACCCTTTAAAATAGGGAAAGGACATAAACATTTTTCAAAAGAAGACATACAAATGGCCAATGAGCATATGAAGAATGCTCAACATCACTAATAATCAGAAATACAAATTAAAATCACAATGAAATATTATTTTACATCAGTCAGATTGGCTATTAGTATAAAGTCAAAAAATAACAGATGTGGAGAAGATGTGGAGAAAAGAAAGGCTAATACACTATGGATGGGAATGTAAATCAGTATAACCTCTATGGAAAACAGTATGGAGATTTCTCAAAGAACTAAACATAGAACTAAAATTTGATCTAGCAATCCCACTACTGGGTATCTGTCCCAAAGGGAAATAAATTATTATATCACAAGGACACCTGCATTTATATGTTTATCATGGTGCTATTCACCATAGAAAAGATATGGAATCAAACTAAGTGTCCATCAGTGGATGACTAGATAAGAAGAATGTGGTATATATGTGCAATGGGATACAATGCAACCATAAGAAATGAAATCATTTCTTTTGCAGCACCATGGATGGAACTGGAGGTCATTATCTTAAATGAAACAACTCAGACACAGAAAGACAAATACTGCTTATTCTCACTTATAAGTGGGAGCTAAGCAATGTGTACACATGGATGCAGAGTGTGGAATGATAAGATAATGGATACTTTGAAGGTTGCAAGCTCTGGGAGGGTGCATGATGAGAAACTACTTAATGGGTACAATGCACATTATTCAAGTGATGGATACCCTAAAAGCCTTGACTTCACCATTAGCTATACAATCTATCCATGTAACAAAATGATACTTGTAGCCTACAAAATTATACAAATTAAAAAAAAAACTTTTTAATGATATAGAATTTTAAAGTTGTCTTTAATCTCTTTAATGTAATTTTCTTTTCTTCTATTTTATATAATTTGTTCTGAGAAGTTGATTTTTAGCAGTGTCATTGTTCATTTGAAGGTAATATGCCATTTTTCTTTGACTGTTTTAAGTGCTATTGTCTTTTTTTTTTTTTGACTTTTTAAGTTCAACTATGAGGCACCTCTGTGTGATTTTCTTTTTTTCAAAATTTATTCTTCTACAGGTTTGTAGATTTTTGAATCTGTAGCATAATATCTTTCATCATTTTGGAAAATGTTTGGTCATTTTCTCGTTATATATTGCTTCTGGCATAATTCTCTATTGCCTGTAATTCTGGGACTACAATTGTACATATACTAGAACTTTTCACTATGTCTCACATTTTTCTCAAGCTGGTTTTTAAACATTTTAAAATATTTTTTACTTTGGTTTAATCTGGACACATTCTATTGACTGATCTTGCAGTTTGCTATCATTTTGTTCTGCTGCATCTAATCTATAATTTTGTTTGTATAAATTAGTTGATGCCCTTTGCATTTGATTACATTTTAATAATTTTTCATAGATTTTATTTCACTTTTTAGTAGAGTCCAATGTTGTGGTGAAATTTTCCATCTTTTCATTTATTTTCCTGAGCATTGAATTAGTCATTTTAAAGTCCTTGTCTGAAAACTTCAATATCTTAATCACCTAACATTGATGAAAAATAGATCACCACATATTTTTACTGAGATTTTTTTCTTTTGGCTTTGATAATATTGTCTTATTTCTTGACATTCCTAAATGTGCATTATAGAAGATTGAACAATAAAAAATATTAGAGATATTTTGAGGCATTGGCTGCTGTTTTACTCTTCCAGAGATAATTTATTTTGCTACTCTGGAGGGTGCAAGCAGGCAGTTAAAGTACAGGAAGCTGGACTGGAATTAATTCAGTTTTGTGAGATCCACTCTATTTCTAATTTATTTTCACTCGAGTGATGCCGTTCTCTCTGACTTTTTCCTGGAAATCTTAGATGTTTTTCACGCCCCCTCCTCCTTAGAGAACTCCATTTTTTTTTCTGTCTTTATGATTTTTCCAAGACCTCTGCTTGTCTTTCCAGACCACTGGACACTACTTTGTGCCTGACATCTCTTCCTTGAGCTTCTGTGCTGCTTAACAGATAGCACATTCCTTAATGGGAAACATGAGGCAGGGTACTGGGCTCCCCTGTGTTTTGTTTCTCTCTGGATTAATTTTTCTGCAAGTCCAACCTGCACAGATATCCCTGAACTCCAAGTTTTGCCTCCCCAGCCTCACCAAAATCGTATCTCAGGTTTCTGTTGGCAAGCTCTTTCTGCTTTCCTTTCCTTTTCTTTTTCTTTTTCCAGCTTAAAAAACAGCAAATGTCTCAAGTGAAAAAATGCTATGGAGTATAATGTTCACTTAAATGAGTTTCTCTTCTCTCTGAAATTCTGTGTCTCAATATTCTATCTCCTCTGGTCTCTCATTAGTTCCTTGAAACAGATGTTTTTGTGCTTTAGTCTAACTTTTCTAATGGTTCATTATGGGAATATTGGTCAACATCGGCTATTCCACCAATATTGAAAGTGGAAATTTTTGTTGTTGCTGTTGTTGTATTTTCTGTTCTTAAATTTCCATTTGGCTCTTTTTTATATGTTCTATTTTTAGTTTTTTATTTTTGGTGAGAATGTTTATGTTTTTGTTCATTTCAAGAGGGTTCATAGTTGCTCTTTGAGGCATTTTAAAAAAATTATAGATGCTTTAAAATCTGGTCAGATCATTCCAATATCTGTGTCATGTATCAACATGTGTCTGTTGATTGGTTTTTCTCATTAAATTTGACAGTTTTCTGGTTCGTGGCATGACAAGTTACTTTTTATTGTATTAGATTATGTTACTCATTAATACCAGGCGGGGATGGCAGCCAGGCCCCTTTCACACACGAAGCCTCCACAGACACCTACCATCCAGGAGGGAGCACCACGTAGTTGCTACTGGATTGTGGTGGTAACGGCTGCTGAAATAGTCTGGTGTCAGCTGATGCAAATGACAGGGTGGGGAAGGGCACTTTTTTTTTTTCTGGAGTGTTTCTGGTGTTGCCCAAAAGGTTATGCCCTGCATAGGCACTCCCTTCTAGCTCATTTGGCTAAAGCAAATAGGCTTATTTTGTTTTGTTTTGTTGGTTGGTTGATTTTTGTTAGTTTTGTTTTTTGGGGTTTGCACTTACCCTTCTTTTCAGATTGTGGTGAAATATTCCAATGTCCAGGCTAGGATAGTTCAGAGGCAGAAAACATCTTACCAGGATATTCCTTGAGTATAACATCTCGAAGAAGTATACCTTCTTTTCTTCACATTTCAGAATCTTCTTATGTTTGTTTTATGTATTTTGTCCTGGGTTTCTAGGTGTTATTAGGTGAGAGGTATAGGGTGAAATGTGTCTACTAACTTTAGATAGGATGACCTGGATATCTTCATTATAATTTTTAACATTTATTTTCCATTTAAACATTATTTTATAAACTTTTAGCTCTCTAGCATCAAGTAGAATGAAATACTTTTTTTTTTTATTGTACTTTAGGTTCTGGGGTACATGTGTAGATCATGCAGGATTGTTGCATAGGTACATACATGGCAATGCGGTTTGCTGCCTCCATCCCCGTCACCTATATCTGGCATTTCTCCCCCATGTTATCCCTCTCCAACCCCCCTCACCCCCCCACTGTCCCTCCCCCTGTTCCCCACCAACAGACCCCAGTGTGTGATACTCCCCCTCGCTGTGTCCATGTGTTGTCATTGTTCAACACCTGCCTGTGAGTGAGAACATGTGATGTTTGATTTTCTGTTCTTGTGTCAGTTTGCTGTGAATGATGATTTCCAGATTCATCCATGTCCCTACAAAGCACATGAACTCATCATTTTTTATGGCTGCATAGTATTCCATGGTGTATATGTGCCACATTTTCCTTGTTCAGTCTGTCATCAGTGGGCATTTGAGTTGGTTCCAGATCTTTGCTATTGTAAATAGTGCCACAATGAACATACATGTGCATGTGTCTTTATAATAGAATGATGTATAATTCTTTGAGTATATACCCAGTAAAGAGATTGCTCTGTCCATTGGTATTTCTATTTCTAGATCCTTGAGGAATGGCCACAGTGTCTTCCACAATGGTTGAACTAATTTACACTCCCACCAACAGTGTAAAAGTGTTCCTATTTCTCCCCATCCTCTCCAACATCTGTTGTCTCTGTGATTTTTTTTAATGATCGCCATTCTAACTGGTGTGAGATGGTATCTCAATGTGGTTTTGATTTGCATTTCTCTAATGACCAGTGATGCGCATTTTTTCATATGTTTATTGGCCTCATATATGTCTTCTTTTGAAAAGTGTCTGTTTATAACCTTTGCCCACTTTTGAATGGGTTTGTTTGTTTTTTTCTTGTAAATCTGTTTTAGCTCTTTGTAGATTCTGGATATTAGCCCTTTGTCAGATGGGTAGATTGCAAAAATTTTTTCCTATTCTGTTGGTTGTTGGTTCACTCTAATGATTGTTTCTTTTGCTGTACATAAGCTCTGGAATTTAATTAGATCCCATTTGTCTATTTTGGCTTTTGTTGCCAATGATTTTGGTATTTTAGTTATGAAGTCCTTGCCTATGCTTATGTCCTGAATGGTTTTGCCTAGGTTTTCTTCTAGGGTTTTTATGGTGTTAGGTCTTATATTTAAATCTTTAATCCAATTGGAGTTAATTTTAGTGAAAGGTATCAGGAAGGGGTCTAGTTTCTGTTTTCTGCACATGGCTAGCCACTGATCCCAACACCATGTATTAAACAGGGGAATCCTTTCCCCATTGCTTGTTTTTGTCAGGTTTGTCAAAGATCACATTGTTGCAGATGTGTGGCATTTCTCTGAGGCCTCTGTTCTGTTTCATTGGTCTGTATCTCTGTTTTGGTACCAGTACCATGCTGTTTTGATTACCGTAGCCTTGTAGTATAGTTTGAAGTCAGGTAGCGTGATGCCTCCAGGTTTGTTCTTTTTGCTTAGGATTGTCTTGGCTATGTGGGCTCTCTTTTGGTTTCATATGAAGTTTAAGGTGTTTTTTTTCCAGTTTTGTGAAGAATGTCAATGAAAGCTGATGGGAATAGCGTTGAATTTATAAGTTACTGTTCATCCCAGGATACAAGGCTGGTTCAACATACACAAGTCTATAAA
Organism: Ateles fusciceps; assembly: GCA_036589455.1. Lineage (NCBI taxonomy): Eukaryota > Metazoa > Chordata > Mammalia > Primates > Atelidae > Ateles > Ateles fusciceps. Next base: position 13,600,248 of record JAZHEH010002597.1, on the reverse strand, counting down.
CGTAATCCACCACACAAACAGGACCAAAGATAAAACCATATGATTATCTTAATAGATCCAGAGAAGGCCTTTGACAAAATTCAACAGCCCTTTATGCTAAAAACTCTCAATAAACTAAGTATCAATGGAACATATGTCAAAGTAATAAAAGCTGTTTATGACAAACCCACAGCCAATATACTGAATGGGCAAAAACTGGAAGCATTCCCTTTGAAATCTGACACTAGACAAGGATGCCCTCTCTCACCACTCCTATTCAGTATAATATTGGAAGTTCTAGCCAGAGCAATCAGGCAAGAAAAAGAAATAAAGAATATTCAATTAGGAAAAGAGAAAGTCAAATTGCCTCTATTTGCAGATGGCATGATTGTATATTTAGAAGACCGCATCGTCTCAGTGGAATATCTTAAACTGATAAGCAACTTCAACAAAGATTCAGGATACAAAATCAATGTGCAAAAATCACAAGCATTCCTATACACCAATAACAGACTAACAGAGAGCCAAATCAATTGCGAACTCGCATTCACAATTGCTACTAAGAGAATAAAATACCTAGGAATACAACTAACAAAGGATGTAAAGGACCTCTTCAAGGAGAACTACAAACCACTGCTCAAGGAAATAAGAGAGGACAAAAACAGATGAAAAATATGCGATGCTCATGGTTAGGAAGAATCAATATCATGAAAATGGCCATACTGCCCAAAGTAGAATGAAATTCTTACAGCGATCTTGCTCCTGGGTGGGAAGGAGCAGTCAGGACAGAGAGTTGTACAAATCACTTAGGTTCTGGCCGCTCTACTCATATGCAGGGGGATAGAATCCTGGAGATCAGCATTCTTTTTTTTTTTTCTTTTGTAAAATGAGGCTGACTATCCTTATTTTTCTCAATATAAAATATTTTTTACTAAATTTTAAAAATTCCTATAATACTAATAAAAGTTTTAAAATTGTTCTAGAATCTCAAATCCAGGCATAAAAAATACATTTTATCTTGATATATTTCATTACATTATTTTTAAATTACTTAATATTTTTTAAATTTTAATTTCTAATCTCTCAAAACCTCTTCATTAGCAATTAAACCTGCATATGTCTTTTATTAAAATTAAACAATAATAGCATATTTCTAGACTTTGTTTTCTTCTTTGGCTACCACCTAGCTCCTATTTCACTTGCTAGCCAATTTGTCAAAATATTGAGTCTCCGCTTTATCTTGTGACACTTCACAAGCTGTTGCTGTCTGGGTGCTGTTCAGATCCCTGAATCCTAGCTCCACAGGGTCACTGATTACCTTCCTTCTCCTAAATGTGGTGGATGCTTTCTAACTTTCTAGCCTGTACCTGGCTTGACCTCTGCATTTGATTACTGTTTGACATTTCCTACTCCTTTCAATTTTTTACTTTAAAAACAAAACAAAACAAAACAAAAACTTTATTTTTTCCAAGATGACTTTTAATTTTTTTAAATCAGAAATACAAATTCATGTAAAACATTCACATGATACTTAAATCTGCTTTCCTTAACAACTCCCGGTGTACTTCTCCAGAGGATGGCACAGTTAGGTTTCTGCTTATCATTTCATTAAATAAAAACTTTATATTCGAGATGATACCATTTTGGTACATTAAAAATGTTCTTCTAACTCATGGTAATTTTTTTATTGCCCTTTGGCCATCCCTCTTCAGATGATATGAGCCCATGTCTTCAGAGAATAAAAGAATTTAAAATATAATTCCTCAGTTTTCTGAGTTTCAAAATAGCTATAGTTTTTTAAATTTTTGTTTTTTTTTTTTACTTTAGGTGCATACTATATCTGGCATTTCTCCCCATGTTATCCCCTCCCCTCCCTCCCCACCCCCTGCTGTCTCTCCCCTACCTCCCCCAACTGCCCCCAGTGTGTGATGTTCCTCTCCCTAAGTCCACGTGTTCTCATTGTTCACCCACCTATGAGTGAGTACATGTGGTGTTTGGCTTTCTGTTCTTGGGTCAGTGTGCTGAGAATGATGTTTTCCAGATTCATCCAAGTCCCTACAAATGACACAAACTCATCATTTTTTTATGGCTGCATAGTATTCCATGGTGTATATGTGCCACATTTTCTTTGTCCAGTCTATCATCGATGGGCATTTGGGTTGGTTCCAGGTCTTTACTACTGTAAACAGTACCGCAGTGAACATATGTGTGCATGTGTCTTTATAATAGAACAATTTATAATCCTTTGGGTATATACCCAGTAATGGGATTGCTGGGTCAAATGGAATTTCTATTTCTAGATCCTTGAGAAATTGCCACACTATCTTCCACAATAGTTGAACTAATTTATACTCCCACCGTAGGATGTGTTCCTATTTCTCCACATCCTCTTCAGCATCTGCTGTCTCCAGATTTTTTAATGATTGCCATTCTCACTGGTGTGAGATGGTATCTCAATGTAGTTTTGATTTGCATTTCTCTAATGACCAGTGATGATGAGCATTTTTTCATGTTTGTTGGCCTCATGTATGTCTTCTTTTGTAAAGTGTTTGTTCATATCCTTTGCCCACTTTTGAATGGGCTTGTTTTTTTTTTCTTGTAAATCTGTTTTAGTTCTTTGTAGATTCTGGTTATTAGTCCTTTGTCAGATGGGTAGATTGCAAAAGTTTTTTCCCATTCTGTTGGTTACTGGTTCGCTCTAATGATAGTTTCTTAAAATAGCTATTGAAGCTCATGTTAAAATAATAGTTTTGAGAAAAAAGGTTTCAAGTCATGAATTTAGGCTATTTGAGTTATGTCCTAAGTGTTTTTAATCTCATAAAAATGATGCTCTCATCTCTACAGTTGTGCAATCCAGAAACCTGGAAGTCACTGAAGCTCCGCACTCATTCTCATCCTCTCGTCCCGTTAATTAGAGAGTGCTACCAGTTGTATTTCCTAAATATCACTAGATTATTCTAGTTTCCTTTCATCTTTGCTACCATCACCCTAAACTATTTAAATCTACTTTCTGGATTTCACTCTATTGTAGACATTGTTCTTGTAAATCTCTACCCAAAACTTAAGTATCTGGCTCACCTCAAAACTATTTCCATATTTGCAGCTAGAATGATGCTTTCAGAGTGCAAATGTTAGTGTATTTTAAAACTTTTTAAACTCTTCAGAAATTGTGTATTGATTTAAGAATGGAATTTTTAAAATCCCAATCATGACTTACAAAGCCCTGCATGTTATGCCCCGAATTTAACTCTCCAGCCTCATTTTTTATTCTCTATTCCCTTACCTCAGCTATAGTCATACTGGTTTCTCACTTCTTCCTGATATGGTCTAATCCTATTCACACACACTGAGTATGCTTCCTGCACTTTCCTCAAAGTGCATTCTTAAATCATTTATCTTTTCTGATTTTTATTACATATTCTGATTTTTCTGGTATATTTTTAAACTTCCCAAATTATTTTATTATTTTGGCATTTTCTAGAACTGATTTTCTTCTTTTTAAAAAACTCAGTCTGCTTAGAGACTGTCAGAAATTACCAGTGCCAATTATATTGCAAGTCATCATGACAGGGTTTTGGGAAAGGTTTTCAATGAGCAATAATTGCACTTCAGATAGACCTCAGTGGCTATGATACTACTACTGTGCAAAGCTACAGCTGATTTTCTATAATTTTCAAATATAAAATTGTAAAATTCTTAAGTAACATTACCTACCTCACAATATATATTCTGTCTGATTTCTTCCTTATTTAATTATATTGCTTAATATTTGCAGAACAATATTCAGTATAATGGAAGGAGCAGGCATCTCTCTGGATTTACTAATGTGTATCTAAACATCATACACACACATACACACACACACACACACACAAATGCACACAGGGAGACACACACGAGAGAGAGAGAGAAGAGTTAACATGGCAAACTTGAGACTGCCATCTTTAGAAAGACCTGCTTGCAAGGTTGGCCCTTGGGTGGCATCTGGATCATGGTAGGATTCCCTGTTAAGAATAGCTTACTATGCCTAAACTGTGCAAACAATATGGTTTATGCTAAACATCTTTCCATTTGACGTTTTAGAAAATGCTAGGCAGACAGGGTCTGTGTGACCAGCTCCCAGTAAAAAGCTGGGGCACTGAGCTTTTAGTGAACATCCCCTGGTAAACATTTCACTTGTATTGTTATAACTCATTGCTGGAGGAATTAAGCTCATCCTGTGTGACTCCACTGGGAGAGTAACCTGGATTTCATCCCATGCACCTTTTTCCTTTGCTAGTCTCATTTTATATCCTTTCACCATAATAAATCATAGCTGTGAGCATATACAACTATATGCCGAGTCCCGTGAGTTCTCCTAGGAAACACTCAAAACTAGAGTGGTCTTGGAGACTCCAAACACACACAATGCTTGCATATATACACACATATACATTCACACGCATATATACATATATGTTATTATGTTAAAGGAGCACTTGCCATTAAAATATTCATTAGATTCTACCAGTGATTTTTGCTCATCTGTTGATATGATTGTGTCATTTTTCTCCTTTAACGTATTAATATATATTTTATAAATCGATATCATCAAGTTATTCTTGTTTCCTGATGCTCTCTCTTCTTGACTTCTGTGACACTGCTGTGCACTGGATTATATCCCCTCCCTCTTTGAAGGCTATTTCCATCTCCTTCCTGCATGAGTTTCTCTTTTTTCTTTTTCTGTCTTTTAAGTATGTTTGTGCCTTGCCCTCAGCTCTTTTTTCTCATTTTTTAATTATAAAGATTATAATTAAAAATTATAATTTAATTCTCAGATGCTCTTATGCATATTTATTATTTGAAGTATGGCCTGTATGCATATGACATATCAAACTCTGTCTCCAGCAGCTCTGACTCCTTCCTGCATTTTAGATGCATAGATTGAATTTCCTCCTGGGCATCACCCCTAGATGTCTCATTCACACTACAAACTCAATGTATTTAAAATTGAACTCACTATCTTTCCCTCACTTACTTCTTTGTTTTCAATCTCAGTTAATTACACTAAGCTATAAAATTGGGCTTTATCCTTGACTCCTTTCCCTCACTCATCCCACACAAATTATCATTCTCCAAGTTCAGCTGATTATAAACATCTTTCAAGTTTGTGGAGTTTGCTCCCCCTCCACTTTTACTAGCCCTAGTATGGGCTTCTTCAACTTTGCTGCTATTATTAACAAAGTCTCCCACTGGGCTCTCTGACTCCAGGCTGCCCATCAGCCAGTACATTATCTACATTGCATTTATGGATTTTTATAACTTGCAAATTTGATTACCTCTGTCTCCTGCCCAAACTTTTCATAGTTTTCCATTGCCACTCAGAAAACTAACAGTTTTTACTCTGGCTTACAGAATTCTTTATATCCCCTACCACATTAAATTAAAGCCCCTTAATAACACACAAGTTCAAATAGCCACACTAAAGTATTTTCTGGAGAAAAATTACCTGGACATGCTCTTCTGATGTTTCTCCAGGTTTGAGTTGGGATCTCTTTCAGGATGCTCTCCTATCACGCACACATATGTATTGTAGCACTACGAATATGGATTTGAGTTGCCTTTATTCTCTAAGCTGTAAGTGCTGTGAGAGCAAGGACCATGCTCGCCACTGTTGCCACCTTATGTTGAGTGTTCAATGTGTATGTATTGAGTGAGTGAGTGAATGGTGATACCATAAATGTAGTTTTGATTGCTGCTTTATTTAACATCACCATCAATGTGCCTAGCTCCCCCACAGGCCTTTCAGAGAGAAACTACTCTTTACTTAACCCAAGCTGAAAGGCAATGGTAAATAGCCATCTCTGGAAACCTGTGGGCATGTGTGTTAGCCTTCCTATTGGCAGAAAGAGGATTAATGGGATGGCTTTTGGAGAGAAAGAGATGTAGAGTGGACAGATTAGCAGCTTCCAAAAGTCTCTCAATTCCTGATGGGTTTTTTATTCCTTGCTAGTTTTACTTCATGTGTATCCTTATGGAAAAATTCCCGCTTACTTGAGATAACTTGAGTGGAACTAATTAAAAAAAGAGAAAATTAAAACAATAAGTATTTTTCTCATGCCATTTAAAGTTCTATAAAACCCCTTTAATAGCTGAATATATTCAATATGAATTAATGACTAACACTTTATTGCTATTTATTCAACTTTTTATTATAAATATGTCATATACATTTTTGTACTTAAAAATCCTTATGCACATTTAAAACTATTTCTTTAGTGTATAGTCTTAAAATGGTGTTCTAGATGAAATATGATATTTTTGAAAAGGCTATTGGTAAATATGGTCAAATTCTCTAAATTGCTTTCTGGAAATTTTCTCCTAATTAATCTTCCACTAAAATGGGTTTACTTTTTAAGTTTTTTTCTGCAATTAAAAGAGATAAACCCTTTGGGAATATAGATAGTTGTGGGCTGCAAAGTCAAGCTGGCTACTCAAACTCAGTGACAGTTTTTTTTTTTAACCTCTCAACCTACCTTCTGCTTTCCCATCTCACAAACACAGTGTGAGACGAAGGTCAGGCAAGATAAAGGTTTAGGCACAACTTAACAAAAGGTCAGGCAAAACAAGGGTATTAGGCATGACTTATGAAAGCTATAGGCACAGGATAGCTAGCTGACTTCTGGTATGGTAATAACAATATTGGTGTTACTATTTCTATTCCTACTTGCTTTTGGCACAAATGACAGCCAGTTCTGCAAATGCTAAAGCTGTTTTCCACTGCCAACATGTTTTACTAATGATCACTGCAAAAATGCCAGCTGCAGCTATGAAGGGAAGTATTTTTCTGATTTTCCTGACTTTAGGAACAGAGAGAAGAAACAGTACTAAATGAATATGAATTGGAAGCCAGTTAGGTAGAAGTCCTTCCTTCTCTGGTTCCATATCTTCTGCCCAAAGCTGTCACACTGCACTGCTAGGGATAAAATTCCCATTTGCCCTCTACCCAGGTTTTTCTGCTTAGACTGAGGATTGCATCCTCATTACAATCAGAAATGGGTGGATCTGATCATTATATTCATATGAAAATAGGAAAAAAGTGTCAGTTCTCCTTCTTCTACACTACTCAGCTCACTAACATCTTTTGAAATTTCTGAAAAGTTTGCAAGGGGAATTAGTGCTTCAAATAGTCTTCATTTAGTTTCCTCTGATCTCTGGAAGTGGCACTGATCAGGACCACACTGAGGAAGCACAAATTCTGCTTGGAAATAATAGCCAAAACCAGACTCAACCAGTGACAAGGAAACTACCTCTCTGAGAAGAGTTCTGGGAATTGGAGTGGGCAGGTTAATTGCACTCCACAATTCCCAAGGCCACCTGGCCATGGCATTCACATTTATTTCAGCTGTGGCCCTGTCAGGCTGATTACATAGTTAAAACCAAGACTGTTTTGCATAGGTTTTCTGGAGCAGCTCAGCTGCTTAGTTACTAGCAAGCACTAATGACCTGGAATCAGAGTGACAGGAGAGTCTCAGGCCCCAGTCCTCTCCTGTGAGCTCCTGCCAATGTCTGTTTTTTCTTCAAAAGAGCAACTAGAAAATAGGAAATTTGTCTTAATTTTGTCTTTTCTATACATTTTGTCTTTAATAATAAAATGTGTATAGTGCTAGAGGGCTTACTCTGTGCTAGAAACCCTGTGTACATGATCTTCAGTTCTTACAACCCTGCTAGATATTTTGGTTTCCATTCTGAAGGTGAGAAAACCAAGGTTCAGAGAGTTTAGGGAATTTCCCAAGGCTACACAGCTAAAGCTGCGAAAGCCAAGATTTGCTTCCAGTCTGCCTGATGACATGACTTGCGCTTGTCTTCCCAGAAGACACTTCCCACAGTCTTCATTAGCAGCTTCAGTGAGAGCAGTGGGTATATCTTGTCCAGTATTAGTGACCAACATGATAGAAAGAAGCATAGATAACAGTGGTTTAGGCTAAGAATGGCAGCTAAATACATTAGTGTTGGGAAAAAGTTACGGTATTTACATTTAGCTAGAGATTTTAGCATAAAGGAAGCTAACTATACATAAAGCTGACTACTAAAACTTCACGGTAAAAATCTAAACTGTTCCACTTTCCTATTGGCCCAGTGGCTCTAACTTCTCTCTTGTTTTTCTAGTCCACACTAGCAAGGATTGAGGGTGCGCCTCAAGCTATGTAACTCAGATCTTGTCACTCCTTCACTTACAAGCCTTCAGTGATTTCCTGTTGCCTTAAAGATTAATTCCAAACTCCATAAAAGAGCAAATTAAGTTCTTAACTTTTACTACTCCCCCCATTTTCTTCTCCAAGTCCTCTTATTCTACCCATACTGAATTATCTGAAGTTCCTTGAGCAAACTCTCTTTGTCTGTCTCTGAGTCACTGTATATGCCATTGTTTCTGGCAGTAGTGTCTTCACTTATTAAATTCACTCCTCATTCCACTTCTCTCCTCCAAAACTCAGTCATGTCAGAGTCAAATACTGTCAGAAGCACTCCCTGACTACTTATTCTCAGGACTTAGATCGAACCCCTGATGTTTCAGCAACACAATAAGGATAAATGTGGGAATTATCTTTAAAAATGTATGATATCTTAAGGTGACAAATTTGTTTTTCTAATATTTGTGTAAAATGTATGTATATATTTATATAATACATATTTATATGACAGAGTGCAATCTTATAGGGTGTTAGATGAATAAGATTTGGATAGCAGACAGAAGGGAGAAGGAATTCCTGATAGAGAAAAAAAGAAAAGGAATAGTGGAAGGAATTAAATAATGTTTCTAACCACAGGGAGGAGACCAGTGAAGATTTCAAAAGTTGACTAAAAAGTGATTTTTAAATAATTCATAAAGAGGGTAAAAAAGAAGGGAGAAAATAAGATCAAAGATTTCTAGCTTTGGTTATTAGAATGACAGGTGTTGACTCTAAAGTAAACAGCCCATTAAATAATGACAGGTGTTGACTCTAAAGTAAAGATGATGATTTTGTATTTAGAAACATGAAATAACTAGCCGGGAGCGGTGGCTCACGCCTGTAATCCAAGCACTTTGGGAGGCTGAGGCGGGCGAATCACAAGGTGAAGAGACCATCCTGGCCAACATGGTAAAATCCTGTCTCTACTAAAAACACAAAAATTAGCTGTGTATGGTGACGTGCACCTGCAGTCCCAGCTACTCCAGAGGCTGATGCAGAAGAATCTCTTGAACTCTGGAGGCCAAGGTTGTAGTGAGCCGAGACTGCGCCACTGCACTCCAGCCGGTGACAGAGCGAGACTTTGTCTCAAAAAAAAAAAAAAAAAAAAAAGAAACATGGAATATCATTAAATTTTATAATTTAATGAGATGAATTTCAGTACATGTGAATTAGATCTCAGTAAAGGTTTCATTTAAAAAAATGAGCTTAGTCATGTAGTGCTTTTAAAAACTTTAAAATATTTACCTGAAATTATATATTAATATGAAGGCTAGCTCTACCTGAGTATACCTAACTTGAACTCCTTTTAGTATAGTCCCTTTTCCACATCTAATCTCTCCACATTAGAGAAAAGGTGTGGGCTATTGAAAACCTTAAATTATACAAGGAAACATTAAATAATACAAAAATATGTTTATATTTATGAAACAATGACTACTGATCTTTCTAATATTTTATAGTAACGTGAAAGCATTATGAATTTGAAATACCTCTTCTTTATGTAATATCTTCAGATTTTCAAATTAACAGTAAACTAGTCATAAAAATCCTGAACAATATATGTATTTTATCTATTTTTAAAACCAGTAGGAATCTGGTAAGTCAATATGCACTTCCATTATTTCAAATTTTCATTTAAGAACTTTAAATGTCCCTCTTTGGCAAGGATAGAGTATTGTAAGTTCACCAATATGTGGACAGTGAGCAGATGTTATAAAAAATAGTATATCTTTCCCAAATTATTAGGTAAATAATTCTTGCATCATGAAAAGGTCTTGTTCTGAAGTGATTCTGTTTGTCATGATCATAATCGCATTGATAGTTTATAACAACCAAAACAAGCCTATTGTGTTGTTCTTGATATGTTCATTACAGAAGACCTGTAGGTTTTAATTTTTGCTATTGTTAATTTGTTTCATTATCTATGATATGAAAATAAGGAGGAGCTATGAGACTGCAATAATTGGGTTAGTCTGTAGTTTGCTTTGTTGCCATAGACTTTATCTTTGAGATGTCAGGAGAGACCATTCTTTGTTGCCCAATCTTTACTACCTCCATCTTTATTGGCCTAGTCAGTAACTAGTCTGGTATTTTGTTTATTCATCTTAGTGTTGAAGTCCTCCTTGGACTGAAGACCTGCTCTAAACTGAAGCCAATTTGATAGGGAATCCACACACTTTGTTTAACTCTTACAAAGCTGTTCTGAGAGGGTGGATCTTTTTGAGACATGGTTTCTTGTTCCATCACTTCCAAAGGCAGATTCTACCTTCCAGTGGATTAGTTTACCTGTTAAGATACTGACTTATGATACAACAATGATGAACCTCATAAACATTATCCTCTGTTTTATTAACTAGGGATCCCAGAAAAACAGAAAAAAAAAAGAATATATACAGACAGATAGTTGAGAGAGAGTTTATTAGGTGAATTGGCTCACATAATTTTGGAGGCCAAGAAGTCCCATGATGTGCCATTTGCAAGCTGAAGAACCAAAGAAGATGGTAGGGTGGCTGGCTCCACATTTCAAGCCATAAGAACCAGAGGAGCTGGTGGTGTAATTCTCAGCTTGAAACCGAAAGCCTGAAAAAGTGCTGGTGGGGAAGAGTAGTGGCTAGTGCAAGTCCCAGAGTCCAAAGGCCAGAGAACCTGAAGTTCTGATGTCCATATGATATAGTTTGACTGTGTCCCCACCCAAATCTCATCTTGAATTGTAACTTCCACAATTCCCACATGTCATGGGAGGAACCCAGTGGGAGGTAACTGAATCATGAAGGGGAGTAAATCTTTCCCTGGCTGTTCTTGTGATAGTGAATAAGTCTCACGAGATCTGATGGTTTTAAAAATGGGAGTTTCCCTGCATAAGCTTTCTCTCTTTGCCTGCTGCCATCCACGTAAGATGTGACTTGCTCTTCCTTGCCTTCTACCATGATTGTGAGCCCTCCCCAGCCATGTGGAACTGTAAAACTGTTACACCTCTTTGTTTTGTAAATTGCTCAGTCTTGGGTATATCTTTATCAGCAGTGTGAAAATGGACTAATACACCATGGTCAGGAGAGGATGCATGACCAACCCTCAGCCTATTCAGTGAGGGTGAGTCATTTACTCAATCCATTTGTTTATTCTTCTGGAAACACTCTCATAGACATATCCAGAAATGATGTTTACCAGCCATCTGGGTAACCCTTGATTCACTCAAGATGACACCAAAAACTAGCCATCACATCTAGTCACATAGACCATATATGTGATTTTGACACTTAATAGTCGCATCTACAGACACAGAAAGTAGATTGGTGCTTGCTTAGATCTGTGACAATGGGACGTAGGAAAAGGTGATGGCTAACAGATAAGGGATTTCTTTGTGAAGTGACAAAAATGTTTTAAAATTGTGATAATAGTTGTATATATCTGTGAATATACTAAAAAACATAAAATTGCATGTTTTAAGTGGGTGAATTATGTGGTATGTGAGTTGTATCTCAATAAAGATATTTACAGTTAAACCAAATGAGAACAAGGAAACATGAAAAAAAGATTGATCTCTGTAGGAACCAAGCCTGAATTTGCCACATTACTGCATGGGATTTCTAGTTACCACTTGAACCCCCTGTTTTCCCTTCTCCATACTCCTAAACTTAAACACACACACCTTGAACTAGCTGCCTGCATTGGTTTCTCTGTTTTTCCTTATTTTGCTTGGTTCCAGTTTCCTTCCTTTCCTTCAGGTTTACTGCTCCTAGGGCCCCAGTACCTCCAGTGGTTGAATCCTCTTTATTTCTTTGCATGTCTGCACTCTTCCCAGTGCCCCTGTGAGTTAGCTAAGATGTAACACAATGTCTGGTCAAGTTTAAGGCTATAGTAACTATTTTACTTCATGATAGAAGTAATATTTTAGTTGGGGCTTGATGGGCTTACTCTGCCCATAGATATGGAGAAGGGTCTATACTCCAGGCAGCAAAAGTCAAGATAAGAAAAGGCCTGTTGTATTTTTTTTTTAAAGCAAGAATCTTGTTAAAACAAAGTGTAGATGAGAAGGATACTAGAAAGGCGGCACAGCCGCAATTGTGAGAGGCCTGGTATCTCATGCTGAGAAGAGTGGTGTAGGTGGTTAACCTTAGACAGTGGACAATTCCGAGTATCTGATAACTGAGTAAAATACAAGAGAAATGTTTGCCCATGTATTATCACAGTGCCTCTTCATGGCATCAAATTCTATTCTGTATTTGCAACATATGGTCACACAAAACTAATCTTTCCTTGAAATGATCATTTTATGTTTTAAAACCATCATTAATTTAATTTTTATTCAACTCTAATGGTTATCATGAGTCACATTATCATCATTATTGTATAAGTTTTTGTGTTAAATGTATTAACTAGGCTTTTGAATTTCTAGCTAACTTTTATCCCAGAACCTTAGATTCCATGCTAGTTGTTTTGTAACCATGACTGAGCAACCTCAGTGTTTCAAAAGTTTTGGCATACAGGTTGAATAAGTTGGAGATAAGTAGCTTCTTTAAAAATTAAAAAATAATGACAATCTATAACATAAGATTGCTAAGTAAAACCGATATAAAACTCTTAGGGATCACATTGATCAGATTGTCAGATTTATTAATTTGCATATCATCGCCACATCAACAAGTTGTCTTTTATTATTGGGCTCCCTGTCATGTTTTATCTGACACCATTTTAATAAGATTCTGACAGGATCCAGAGAATCAGTTTTGTTCACTGCCACTCTATTTTCATTCAGCCTGTTTAGGTAATTATTCATTTAGCTATGCTAATTATCATTGTTCTATTTACAAGCAGTGTCTAGAACATTCTCAAGTAGAAATGATTGCTATCTCCCCTTAGGTACCAGATGTTTCTTTTGTCACTTCATGATACCTTTCACATCCTACTTTGTATCTAGTTATTGTGGACCTTATCTCTTCCACTACTGACATGCTGCTTGAGGTCCGGAACCATGTTGTTTTTCCATTCTCCACTGTGCCTTTCAGAGGACCAGCAAAGAGTTGGCACTGAAGTGTCTTTAAACATGAATGACAAAACAGTATCATTTTATTTTCCCCATGGTTCACTTTTAAGCTCCTATCAGCCAAGCATTGAGAGTCCTTTAGAAATTGTTACTATCCTGCATATTTTAATGTGAATTATTAAATACTATTTGGGAAAAAAACACTATCTTAACAGGATGAGGAGTAGACACATATATATTCTTTGTATAAACATACCATATATATGTATATGTTTATATATAGTATATATTTATATGTTATATATATTTGAATTTATATATATATCCTTAAGAATATATGTATATTTAAATATTACAGGGGAGTACTATATAGATATGTTTTATACAATTTAGTTACTAATTCTTAAAAGTGAGTAAAAGAAAATTTTCAGAGAAAGACTGGAAATTCATATATTTCAAGCAGACAATTTGGGTTTGTCTGTTGTGATAAGAAGAAAGTGTCTGTTTGTGCTGCTTTAAATTTGTATTGATAACAGATGAGTTCCTTTAAGTTAAGGTCATGGCTCAAATTTATTTATGTGCTCTTTCCCTAATCAAAATTATATGTACATTTTGGTTAACAATTTATGAATTATTTGTTTTAACTTATTCAATGATTGGTTAATCTAGCTATTTAAGCTTTTAAAACTCTTGGTTTCTATATAAAACTATGCTCATGATCTTGGGATATAGCCATGTGTTGTAATTGTTCTTAGTGCCTCATTGTCAAGAGACACAAAGAAGAATTTGATGGCAGGCTTTGGAATTCTTTTTCTGTAAGTTGATATGTAGCACATTCCGAAATAGAATATCTGATATGTCCATAATTGGTAATGAATTTAGGTTACAAAATATTATTGCTACATTTATATGTTAGCCAACAGAAGGAAGCAAATTCTATATCTGTCCAATCTTCATCAAGATTTAATAGGTAATTTGGTTGGCCCTAAGGGTTTCTTGGCTGGTGAACAACCTTACCTGATGGAAAAAGATTCCTTTGAAATACTGTAGATTTCTTTTCATAAGTTAAATTAGTCAAGGACAATGAAGAGTTGAGGATAGAGGATACATCAGTGAAGAGATGGACCATTGCAAAGGAAGGAGAATCTTGCAGCATAATGACTTTGGGAAATAAGAAACTATAAACCTATGTAATTGAGGCTTTGAGGGCTGAAATAAAAATCGAAAGGAAAGGATAGAGCGCTATGAATGATTAATCTAAAAACATAAAACTTAAGCCAGAAATGTTAAAGTTCAAAGTCATTATTGAAAGTAAGAATGTATAATGTTTTGACTTAAAATCTATGGCAAAATATCATAGAACTTGGAAAAGACAGTATCATTTTGGTGCTGCTAAGATAAAAGGAGAATATTGAACTAGAGACAAAAATTTTCAGAATTTAATTTTAATGAGTATATTTCTGTCATTGTAACTTTACAGATTATTGTGGTTTGATATTTTTATGCAAAAAGTAGGGACATCAGAGAAATTAGAACTTAGTATAATCCCAATAAAATGTTTGAAAATAATTTCTAAAATGGCTTCTCAATTTGAATGAAAGTAAAATTCACAGTTTAACCATGGGTGAAAACCCCAACATGATCTGGCTTTTGCTTCTTTATCAGGTTTTCTATCTCAATCTCCCACACCCATCCCATACTTCAGCTACACTGGCCATCTCTGCTATTCGTGGGACATGCCAAGCACACTCCCACCTCAGGGCCTGTCTCTGCTTTCCCTTTTTTCTGGAACACTTTCCTCCATAATTTTGGAATGGCCAGCTCCTTTACTGCCTTCATATCTCTGCTAAAATGTCACTTTACTGATGCATCTTTCCTGACATCACCATATAAAATAATACTCGCCTTGTCCATTTTGATCCCCTTTACCCTGTTTAAATTTTTCGTGGCATTTAATGCCCCCTGACACATTGTTTGCTCATGTATATATTTATCTCCTACGAGTAATGTAATCTCCATGAGGACATGAACTTTGGTTCATCACTGTGTCTCCAGTACATGAAACAGCACTTGACATATAGTAGATTCTCAAGAAATATTTGTCAAATAAATGAATGGTAAGTAGTAATATATACGACCTATTGTTTTAGATCTTCCTTAAAATAACATTCATAAAGGAAGAAATGCTCCTGGTTAGTTATGAGAACTTATCAAAGGCAGGAGTGGAGCCATATTTGTCTGCTGATCTTTAGCATCCCACACTTGTGGAAAAGAAACAGAATGAACCAGCACAGGCAGACAGTTTAAAATGAATGATCAGTGAATAGATGGAAGAAGCAATGACACAGATAATCTCAAAGAGCAAGCAATCCTAGAATCCTTAGAAATCGTTGTACATAATCATATGCATACACACACACAACTGGTGCAAATCTTCTCCTCTTAAGAAAGAATTCTTCGTAGGGAGAGAGCACCTTCTCTCTCTGATCATTGTTGCACATCCAGTCTGGACATTTTAATAGGGACTTACAGAGTGGATAGTGAGATCCAGTACTTCTTAATTTACTAGGAATTATCTGTAGAGTAAAATATACATGTTCATTGATTTACAGCCATGACCTAGTCTAATTTTTTTTATAACTTTTAATCTTGGGTTTTATAGACACTAATAACTATGAGATAACCACAAAAAATGGATTCTTTGTTCAAATAATGTTAAAAAAAAGGCTGTGTTAAGCAAAGTTAAACAGGTTTTCCCTGTCAAGAATTCTTAGGATCCTTAAAATATACCTTGTGAATCAGAAAGAATCAGGCATCTAGATTAGCTCTATGCAGCTATTTCTGACTGAATACCATGTGTTATGTTTCAGTCTCTTTTCCCAGTGTTTATAACATTTGTAATTTAAGAAGTAGAATGCTCTCCTTCTATAACCAGCACACAAAGTAGTTGAGCCAGCTCTGGGCAACCTTATCCTTTATTTCATTTGTTGTTATCTGTATAGGTAGAACTGGTTTAAAACTTTTAAAAATTTGTTTGAGAAGAATAGTACTATAATGTAGACTTTTTTTTAATTCAAGAAAATGTTGTGCTTATTTATTGATTCTGAGGAGACAAAACTGTGGGAGGAGAGTAAAGTTCAGGGGACTTGGGATTGATTCCTCCAGGCCTGTCAATTAAGTGTTAGTGGTCTTCCTGCTTCCTCCCCAGTTGCTTGAAAATAGACAATGTGGAGAAGAGAACTGATGCCAGCGACCTGATATATATGCTCTTTTTGTACATATCATGTAGGCAACATTCAGCAGATTGACTTGCCTGGTCTCCAGACTCACCCTTTATGCACGCTTCTCTGTTAAGAAGGCATGTGGTGTCTCTTTGGAAAATCACAAAGGGGTGATAATCCATTGAAACACATTTCTCTTCTAACAGACTAGCGTGAGGTAACGATCTAGGCAATTGTATCTGCTCTGGAGACCCATATATTTCTTCAAGTGACCCATTCCAACATCTTTATAGATAAAGTACCAAATTCCTGGTGATAAATGGTAGATATGTTATTCTGCCCAATTAAAAAAAAATAAACTTAATTTATTAACAGATTTAGAGGTACAGAAAAATTATAAGAGTTCAGATAGTTACCACATACCCTGCATTCAGTTTCCCTATTACTAACTTCTTATCATCAGTATCGTACATTTATTCCAATTAATGAACCAATATTGATATAGTATTTCTGAGTAAAGTCCATATTTGATTCACATATTCTTACTTTTTACCTAAGATCCTTTTTCTGTTCCAGGATTCTATCCAGGATATCACATTTCCTGAATTTATCATGTCTCCTTAGGCTCCTCTTGGCTGCGACAGTTTCTCAGATGATCCTTGTTCTCGAAGATCTTGAGAGCTCTGAGGAGTACTAGTCAGATATATTGTAAGATGCTCTTCTATTGGGATAAGCTGAGGTTTTTCTCCTGACTAGACTGGTGATGTGTTTTGGACAGGAAGACCATAAAAATACCATTCTTATCACATCATATTAAAAGTAGTTATTGTCAAAATGACCTTTCACTGTTGAAGCTGACCTTGATCACCTGGCTGAAGTAATGTTTGTCAAGTTTTTCCACTGAAATGTTACTCTTTTTTCTCCCTTTTTATATATACTCTTCCCCCCCCCCGCTTTTTAAATCACAGGCAGCCTCATTGATTGTGCTTCACTTCATTGCAGTCTATAGAAGTTGCATTTATTATAAAGTAAAGGCTACCAAGCAAGTCTGTCAGCTCCACTTTTCTAACAGTATGTACTCACTTCATGTCTCTGCGTTACATTTTGGTCCTTCTCGTAATATTTCACATTTCTATCATTATTTTATCTGTTATGGTGATCTGTGATCAGTGATTGTTAATTTACCAATCTTTGATACTATTATCATAATTGTTTTAGGGTACCATGACCCATGCCCATATAAGATGATGAACTTAGTTGCTAAATGTTGAGAGTGTTCTGACTGCTTCAGTGACTGGCCATTTCCCCATGTCTCTCTCTCTCTCTTCATGCCTCCTTATTCCCTGAGACACAGTAATATTGAAATTAGTCCTATTAACAATATTCCAGTGGTCTCTGAGTGAAAGGAAGAGTCACACATCTTTCACTTTATTAAAAACTAGAAATGGTCAAGCTTAGTGAGAAGGTCATATAGAAAGCCAAGACAGGTTGAAAACTAGACCTCATGAGCGAAGAGTTAGCCAACTGGTGAATGCAAAGAAAATGTTTTTCAAAGGAAATTAAAAGTGCTACTCTAGTAAACACACAAATGATAAGAAAGCAAAACAGCCTTATTGCTGATATGGAGAAGTTCGAGTGGTCTGGATAGAAGATCAAATCAGCCACAATTCTCCCTTAAGCCAAAACCTAAACGAGGTACAGAAAAATTATAAGAGTTTAGACAGTTACCACATACCCCGCATTCAGTTTTCCTATTACTAACTTCTTATCATCAGTATCGTACATTTATTCCAATTAATGAACCAATATTGATATAGTATTTTTGAGTAAAGTCCATATTTGACTTTACTCAAGAGCAAGACATTTGACTTTAAACGAGAGCAAGACATTTCAAGTCTATGGAGGCTGAGAAAGGTGAGGAAGCTGCGGAAGAAAAGTTTGAAGCTAGCAGAGGTTGGTTCATGAGGTTTAAGGAAAGAAGCGGTCTCCATAAAAGTATAAGGTGAAAGAGCAAGTGCTGATGGAGAAACTGCAATAAGTTATCCAGAATCTAAGTTACCTAGCTTACATAATTGATGAATAAGGTGGCTACAGTAAACAACATTTTACTAAATTGTACTTTAAGTTCTGGGGTACATGTGCAGATCTTGCACGATTGTTGCATAGGTTAGACATACGCCATGGTGGTTTGCTGTCTCCATCCCCCTGTCACCTACGTCAGGCATTTCTCCCAGTGTTGTTTCTCCCCCAACCTCCTCACCCCCTGCTGTCTGTCCCCTAGCCCCCCACCCCCCCAACAGGTCCCAGTGTGTGACCTTCCCCTCCCTGTGCCCATGTGTTCTCATTGTTCAACACCTGCCTATGAGTGAGAACATGTGGTGTTCGGTTTTCTGTTCTTGTGTCAGTTTTCTGAGAAAGATGGTTTCCAGATTCAACCATGTCCCTACAAAGGATATGAACTCATTGTTTTTTTATGGCTGCATAGTATTCCATGGTGTATATGTGCCACATTTTCTTTGTCCAGTCTATCATCGATGGGCATTTGGGTTGGTTCCAGGTCTTTGCTATTGTAAACAGTGCCGCAGTGAACATATGTGTGCATGTGTCTTTATAATAGAACAATTTATAATCCTTTGGGTATATACCCAGTAATGGGATTGCTGGGTCAAATGGAATTTCTATTTCTAGATCCTTGAGGAATCTCCACACTGTCTTCCACAATGGTTGAACTAATTTATACTCCCAACAGTGTGAAGTGTTCCTATTTCTCCACATTCTCTCCAGCATTTGTTGTCTCCAGATTTTTCAATGATCACCATTCTAACTGGCATGAGATGGTATGTGGTTTTGATTTGCATTTCTCTAATGACCGGTGATGATGAACATTTTTTCATATGTTTGTTGGCTGCATAAATGTGTTCTTTTGAAAAGCGTCTATTCGTATCTTTTACCCACTTTTGAATGGATTGTTTGTTTGTTTCTTGTAAATGTGCTTTAGTTCTTTGTAGATTCTGGATATTAGCCCTTTGTCTGGTGGGTAGATTGCAAAAATTTTTTCCCATTCTGTTGGTTGCCAGTTCACTCTGATGATTGTTTCTTTTGCTATGCAGAAGCTCTGGAGTTTAATTAGATCCCATTTGTCTATTTTGTCTTTTGTTGTCATTGCTTTTGGTGTTTCAGTCATGAAGTCCTTGCCTATGCCTATGTCCTGAATGGTTTTGCCTAGATTTTCTTCTAGGGTTTTTATGTTGTTAGGTCGTATGTTTAAATCTTTAATCCATCTGGAGTTAATTTTAGTGTAAGGTGTAAGGAAGGTGTTCAGTTTCAGCTTTCTGCACACTGCTAGCCAGTTTTCCCAACACCATTTATTAAACAGGGAATCCTTTCCCCATTGCTTGTTTTTGTCAGGTTTGTCAAAGATCAGATGGTTGTAGATGTGTGGCATTGCTTCCGGGACCTCTGTTCTATTCCATTGGTCTAGATCTCTGTTTTGGTACCAGTACCATGCTGTTTTGATTACTGTAGCCTTGTAGTATAGTTTGAAGTCAGGTAGCATGTTGCTTCTAGCTTTGTTCTTTTTGCTTATGATTGTCTTGGCTATGCGGGCTCTTTTTGGTTCCATATGAAGTGCTTTTTTTCCAGTTCTATGAAGAAGGTCAATGGTAGCTTGATGGGGGATAGCATTGAATCTATAAAGTACTTCGCGCAGTATGGCCATTTTCACGATATTGATTCTTCCTAACCATGAGCATGGAATGTTTTTCCGTCTGTTTGTGTCCTCTCTTATTTCCTTGAGCAGTGGTTTGTAGTTCTCCTTAAAGCGGTCATATTTTTAATGTAAACAAAACAGGCTTCTGTTGGAAAAATACATTCTTTAGTACTTTCATAGCTAGAGAGGAGAAGTTAGTGTCTGCTCTCAAATCTTCACAGGACAGTCTGACTCTCTTGTTTGGAGCTAATGCAGCTGGTGACTTTTAAGTTGAAGTCAGTCCTCCTTTATCACTCTGAAAATCCTAGGGCCATTAAGAATTATAGTACTCTACCTGTGCTCTATAAATAGAAGAATAAAAAAGTTTGGATGACAGCACATCTGTTTATACCATAGTTTCCTAAATATTTTAAACCACATTGTTTGGAAGAACTTGATGACTTGGGGGAGAGGGGGCTCAAAACTTAAATGGAAGAAGTTACTACCTATGTGGGAGAAGTAGCAAGAGAATTCGAATTGGAAGTTGGGCCTGAAGATGTGACTGAATTGCTGCAATCTTCTCATCAAACTTGAATGGATAAAGAATTGCTTCTTATGGAGGAGCAAAGAAAACGGTCTCTTGAGATGGAATCTACCCATGGTGAAGATTCTGTGAACATTGTTGAAATGGCAGCAAAGGATTTACAATATTACAGAAACTTAGCTGGTAAAGCAGTGACATGATTTGAGAGGTTTGACTCAAACGTTGACAGTTCTTCAAGGAGTAAGATGCTAGCAAACAGCACTGTATGCTATAGAGAAAGGAAGAATCATTTGCTCTAGTAAACTTTATTGTTGTTTTATTTTAAGAAATTGCCATAGCCATTCAACCTTCATCATCCACTACTATGATTAGTCAGCAGTGATCAACGTCAGGCAAGACCCTTGAGCAGCAAAAACATGTGACTCACCAAAGAGTCAGATGATCATTAGCAATTTTTGGCAATAAAGTATTTTTAAATTAAGGTATATACATTTTTTAGACATGATGTTGTTACACATTTAAGAGACTGTAGTATAGTATAAATATAACTGTTATATGCACTGCTAATCAAAAATTTCTATGACTCCCTTTATTATGACATTTACTTTATTGCAGTGATCTGGAACTGAACCTGCAATATCTCCAAGGTAGGCCTCTGTTTGGAGGGAAGTCACTATGTACAACCCACATTTAAGGAGTGGTGCCACCTCCTTGAGGACTGAGTATATTCTGTTCAATTTTACCATCAGGCCTTTTATACATGTTTGTTTTTATGCAACATTTTACAAGGGTTATGCTAAGTCATTGATGATATTTATGTGCTCATAAGACAAGTGACACACTGTTGTGACTTGAATAAGGGTGCAGAACTGGGTAAAGAAAGAAAATATGCTTTTCATTTACTGGACACTTTGTGGGCAGTATGACCCTGGCTGCAGACATAATGCTGTGGGTATCAAAGATCTGCTCTCAAGAAGGTTATAGTTAAGCACAATAAACTAATACAGTTTTTAAGATAGAAAATCTGTATGAAAATATAGACAAGAACTTTAAGATACAAATAATTTATTTTTGCTGCCTGGAGGCAAATTTTCACAGGATATTTCAGTGTCTCCCAGTCTACTAGGAATTTAGTGTAAATAGACATATGAAGGTGGGTCTTTCAATTGGCCAGATGTGACCCCCTTGATGTCCTAGTGAAGAGGCATGGTATATAATCCTTAGCCTTTGTTGGTGGGTTCCCAAAGGGCCTGAGGACAGTATGATCCCTGAGACCCTTGTGATATAAGCCACAAAATGATGGGGCCAGTGCTCTCATTTTACCCAAATGACTTTTTCACAACCTGCCTAAGTTTGTTTATATCTTCCATTTGGCCTAAAATAGTAATTTTGCTTCGTTCCTTTAATCCTTAACTGAGGATTTAGAACCTCAATTATACATCCTTGACAAGAAGTTCCCAAAGTGTATTTCAGATCACCGGGTCACAGGATGTCAATATATAGTATACAAAACAATTTATTTCCACAGGTAATAATCTTAAAGTTTTGTTAGGCTTAGTGAACTTACAGTTTATTTTCACTCGTTTCTTTTTCTTAATCAGACCTAAAGTAAACACAGCTAGAACCAAAAGTATACTAATTGAATTTCAAATTTTTTATTTTTCTCTTCTCCCATACTGAAAGAAGCTTAATTCTGTATGGTGTCCAGGTTTTCCCATAATGGCTGCTGAGTAACTTTTGATTGTTATAAACTGACTATATAGTGATCCAGCCCCTCCAGCCCAGAGTTTGTTTAAGGTAGGTTCTACTGCATTTCTGCCTGAGACTTAGAGGGAGTATGCTGAGAAGGCTTTGGGAAAGCCTTAAATTAGATGAAGAAGGAAGGGATTTTGGGTATTATCCTGTATAGATTGACTCCTGGTTTGCTGTGGCTATTTGTGAGCACAAAGGCACTCGCTGGGGGGCAGTCAGACATGCTGAAGATGGCAGAACAGAAAGATGAAAAGAACTTTGCTGCTCATAATATCACTGAATGACCAGACTGACAAATCCTGGAGCCATTTGTGAGATGACAAGCTTTCTTTCTTGTCGTTTTAGCCAGTTGCGTCAATGTTTTTTTCTATTTGTAGCAAAAGCATCCTACAAGATTCTAGGGTTATATTCATAAAAACCACATGTATGAAGGGATTTAGAGCTATTTAAGACAGTTCAAAGATAATTTTGTCTCTGCTGAGCTTTGCAATGTGTGCTGACTTTAGAACCTAATCTCTGTAAGAGGAAATGCCACAGAATAGTTTTATTGAAGAGAGTTCATTATTTCTTCTTGGTAGTATCTACCTTGTTGTCTTACACATATTTTGGGTTAATGTCCTAATGTATGTTTCTTTTCACTGGGAATTTTTCTCCCGATTATAATGGTGGACCTCATTGTATCTCAGTAGCGTTAACCTCTAGTTATGGTTTTCTTAGAGATAGAAAGGAAAAAAGTGTTTTTCTGCTCTCAAATTCACCACTTAACATAACACTTTTGACGCTAGATGTATGAGGGTTTTTCACCACACACCAGACATTTCTCTAGTGGATACTGACGTGATGTTCTACAATTTAACTTAATTCTGACACTATTCACCTGGAGTTAGATTAAGATCATACAAGTTAAGGGTTCATTCCCACAAGACTGCCCCCACTTCACATGCCAATTGCAAGTAGTAGTAAGTTGTCCCTCTTACTTCTGACTGAACTGCTATAAGAAAGGAGTATCCATTACTCCGTTCTTAGCTTTGATTAATTTGCTGGGACAACTCACAGAACTCAGGGAGACATTTACTTATGTTTATCCATTTATTATAAAGAATATTACACAGGACACAGATGAACAGATAAAGAGCTGCATAGGACTAGTTATGTGGGAAGAGGCATGGAAGCCCTCTCTACGTAAGACATCCTTAAGGCACCTTCATGTACTTAGCTATAGGGAACTTCTCTTTTTGTGTTTTTATGGAGCCTTCATTATATAAGCATGATTGATTATGTCACTGACCATTGGTGATCAACTCAACCTTTAGTACCTCTTCCTTTCCTGGAGGTTTGAGAGTGGGGCCAGAGTTCCAGCCTTTAATCACATAGTTGGTTCTCTGGCCACCAGCTCCTCCCATCCTATTTGGGAGCCTCCCAAGTGTTACCTCATTAAAATAAAAGACACTCATATCATCGAGGAAATCCCAAGGGATTTAGGAGCCCTAGGCCAGATATTCCTATCACTGAGGAAATTGCAGAGGTATTAGGAGCTTTATGTCAGGAACTAGGTCAAAAACCAAATATTAGAACAAAAGAGTCTCCTAACACCCCTATCTGCAACAAAGGGCAAAGACCAAATATATATTTCTTATTGTATCACAGTGTCACAAGTTTGGACTGAGATGCATACCTGGCCCAAGCTGGGCCACTTAGGCCCAAATACTTCAAAGTACTATCTTCAGGGTATTTGGATTTGGGTCTCTGAGGCTTGGGTCAGTTTTTATTAGCTCTTGAACTGAGAAGTGATGCAAATTAAGGTCTGGGTCAATCATGCTTGGCCTTGTGCGTGTCAAAGTAGAGAAAGCAATTTTTTTAGAAAAAGAGAAATTTAAAGGGACAGTAGTAGAAATAAGAGACCATGACACTTCAAAAAGACAGAGTAATTTTAGGTTCTTTATTAGCCAGTTTCTGGATCGATTTGCTTCTGAAGGCTAGCCTTGGGTTCCATGAGATAAACATATGCTTGCTACTGTTTCACTCTTTTTGTTGAAAAATCGGAGGCTTATGTTACTTGCAGCCTTTTAATACTTGACCAAAATACTTGCGAACTGAAAGAGGCATAACAGGATTTATTTTTTCCTGTTTTGGTAATGCCTCAGCAATTCAAATTCATTTATGGCACTAATTTCAAACTACCTGGTATTAGAGCTACATGATGACCTTTGTAATCTATTTTGATAGTGTGTGAGTTTAAGAGCAAAGATTTGCCTTATTCATGTTTTTGCTCATTAAATCTGGAGGTATTATTCTTTGCCTATAGTAAGAATTTAAAATATTTGTTGAAAGGTAATGATAGCCTAAAGAAAGAGAAAATATTTTCACCCATCCAAATTAAGTGTTTATTTCAGGTATTTTAGGAATAGCTCAACCACTGAATAAAGACACATCTTAATAGAAATTATTTGCTTATCCAAAATTATGTAATACTGTTAAATCCCTTTTAGGATTAATCAACAGTGTTACCCAAGGAGTGTTTCAAAATAATGGAGGGCATTGTAAGGTTTTTGCATATTGTTGGAGATTAAATAGTTCTTTTTAAAGCAAACATGTTTCTTTTTAATTAACTTGAAAACAATAAATTCCAAATAAGATTTTATTGACAATGATCTTAGAGCTTTTTACTAAGAGGAGGCATTGCTGTAGGGGTAGTATTGCTCTCATTACCCTTCTCTTAAATCGTGCATGAATTAATCTCTTTGAATAGTGAGAATCAACGAAACCCTGCAAATACGGTGACCAAGATGGGCTTAGAGTTCCCCTCACCTTGATTAAACATTAGATAATTTTCTTCCCAACTCTAGGCCACTGATATCCCTTTGCTTACAGTGTTTATTGCAGAAAACTTGTCGTTGCAAATTCTTTCTCTGCCCCTCTGAAAGGTTTATAAATGTCCCAGTCTCTTGCCAGTTTTGCAACTCAGGAATGTCTTTCTTAAGAACCTGCAAGCTATCCCTTTAAAGTGTAAGTAAGGAAGTTAGCTCAAGTGACTGTGGCTGGGATATCAGATATCTCCCAGTTTTGATGTGAGGGTAGGAGCCTAGCTTTTTTGGGAATTTTATCTTGGAAGCTAAAAGAAAGTTTACTTCTCTTTTGGATAAGACCAGTTAGCAAACACAGATATTCTAAGATGTCTTTCCTCTCCCTATAGTTCTTAAAAACTCTCCAGCCTCCCACTTTTTTTTTTGGCAGAGTTGAATTCAGACTGGATTCTGTTTAACTTAGTCCAGTGAAATTTTTGCTTTGACAGTTTGGAGAAAAGAAAAGGGTAATTTCTCTCAGCAGTGTTTATAAAATGCTTTGGGGAAATTATCATTATTAAGCATTTTCAATTTTGAAATAGTTAAGTGCCCTGTATAATTTATTTGTTAGGTAGTAATAAATTCCCCTTAAATAAGGATATGCTAAGAGGCTTTACATTATTTGCTGTCAGAGAACACCCTTCACAGAATTACTTCTGCCCAGTTGGGTTGGGGGAATGGCTCAAATTCCCTGGTAGGGCTGGGGTATCTGGAGTTTCTGAAGTCATTTGCTTCCAAGACTCAGGGTGCACTCAAAGAGATCACTTTGTTAATAAGCAGGGATTGTCCTGTTGAAATCTACCATTGCATACTTTCTGATTTTTACTGATTGCAATGCTTACCTTGTAAATGCTGTAGACTTTAATAACTCTTGATAACGGACATTCCCATCTCTGTCAAGTATTTTCCCCCACTTTGATAAGAGCATTTTTTCAGGTAAGCACAGATTTGTTAGGGAACTAGCTGTAAGCAAATGACTAAGCTGTTCTCAGGACTCTTACCTTCCAAGTTTGTTTACCTATTCAAGTAATTGGCTTTTACCGGTGGCCCCCTTTCTTGGGATTTCCTATCAGAAAGACTGTCTGAGGGCTGAATTGGAGAACTGCTCACAGATGAGAGGGAGTAGAAGGAGGAAGAAGATTTGCAAAGGAGTGTCAAGGAAAGAAGGTTGGAGGATAAATGAAAAGAAAGTTACTGCATGACATGGAAGAAAAGTAGGGGAGCTGGAAGGGATCTTTGACCACAAAATGGCTGAGAAAATAAGAAATTTTTAAAAGAAAATTTTACAGTAAGGAAAAACAAAAAAGATAGTGAGACACACATTCTCACCACTCAAGATTATTATCTATAAACATTGGATCACATTGGTTTGCACCTATCACTGCATTCAGGAGCATAGTTGAATCAAATGAGTTAACTAAATGACAGTTCACCTCTATTCCTGTGATACTACCTATTCTAAAGTGTATTAAGAAAGAATTAAAGAATAATATAAATTTGGGTCATAATAATAGGAATATTAGAATTAGAAAAAAGTTTCTATATAATAGATATTCATCACTTTTTGAATCTTTGAAATTTTTAAAAGGTTTGTTCTACATTTTAAGAAGTATTATTAATTTATAATATCCAAATACCTGGATTGAAATATTTTCTATACATTTTCAACTTTATTTTGACAAATTGCTACTTAATGAGAGGTTTTAAACATAATGAGATGATAGCATTTTTATTTACTTAAAAGGTGGCCTGGGTTGGATATAATTCCATGCCTATAATCCCAGCACCTTAGGAGGCTGAGGCAGGTGGATTGCCTAAGCTCAGGAGTTCGATACCAGCCTTGGCAACATGGTGAAACCTCGTCTCTAATAAAATGCAAAAAATTAGTTGGGCATGGTAGCATGTGCCTGTAGTCCCAGCTACTTGGGACACTGAAGCAGGAGAATTGCTTGAATCCGGGAGGCGGAGGTTGCAGGGACCCGAGATGGCACCACCCCAACCTGGGCAACAGAGGGCAAGACTCCATCTCCCCCCCCCACCCCCCCCCCCCAAAAAAAAAGTGGCCTGTCTGCTGGATCTGGTTCAAGAGAAAGCCTGGCTAAGTAAAGACTTGCCCTGGGACTGTGTTTATGATGGAAGATACATGGCAAAGCCTGTGGAAGATAAGGCTGAAGCCATTGAGTATGGAAAGTTAGAGAGAATGATAGGAATCCTGGATGGCAGTGTGGCAAAGAGGGATTTGGAGAAGAACAGATATGAAATGTAATATTAACTCAGCTTATTGCTTTGGGGTGTGCATTTCAATCATCCCCCTTAAAGTCTTCAGTGGAATCTACTGAAAAAAATATGTAAGAAAAAAATCTATATTTCTTGCTTCTGCTTTTGACAGAAAGGATTTTTTTTTAAATGGTGAATAAAGACAAGCTGTCTACAATGGAAGTTACACCTCAGCCAGCTGCATGAGAGTTACCCCAAAAGACTTTGTGCAGAACACCTTCACCATGTACAAATGGAAGAGCAAACCAATTAGTCTTTTTTTTTTTGATGGAGTCTCCTCACTCTGTCACCCAGGCTGGAGTACAGAGGCCCACTGCAACCTCTGCCCCCAGGTTCAAGCGATTCTTTGGCCTCAGCTTGCCAAGTAGCTGGGATTACAGATGCCTGTCACGGCACCCAGCTAATTTTGTATTTTTAGTAGAAACGGGGTTTCACCATGTTGGCCAGACTAGTCTTGAACTCCTGACCTCGTGATCCACCTGCCTCAGCCTCCCAAAGCACTGGGATTATAGGCGTGAGCCACTGTGCTTGGCCCAGCTGGTCATATTTAATGAGTACCTACACTGTGTGGATCTTGCATGAAATTTTTAATTTTTTGTATCTGATAAGAACAACATATGCTATTGACACTATTAATCTTACACACTGAATAAGATGGTTTGTTCCATCATTTGTATACAGTCTGGCTAGACATAAATATGTAAGCATGGTTTCTTATTTCTTGATTATGGAATTACCCATTTGTTCACCTAAATTTATTAAGCATTTACTATGCTAGATGTAATAGTTCCAGAGATGGTTTCCTCAAGTTGCTCATGATTGAGGAGCTGAGACAGACATCTAAACAGGTGATTGTGGTAAAACACAACCTGTGCAATCACAGATAAATTTTTTAAAGTGTTATATAAGCATGGGAAAAGGGAGTAGTATTTGGGTGTAGAGCAGGTTAGGAAAGATACTAAACATTATATCTACATACTCTATTACATTCTAAGCCAGAACTTTCTGCAACTTTTATAAAGCCTTTCCAATTAATATTTAGGGAAAAGAACTGTTCTAATAACACAGATATCGTTTGTTAGAATGTGACTGTTTTTTGTTTTCTGGTCAGTTAACAAACATTGGCATTCATGTACTAGTTATAGAGCTTGGCACCCAAATTTTGGAATGGAAAGGAGATCAAAGCAATCTGCTCCAAAATGAAGCCAACAAGATATTTTTGCCAAGAGATGATGGCAGTGTTCTAAATGGAATCTTCTTGTGATGGTAGAGCTATTTCTCATTTTCCTTTCCTTTATAGCGTATCTTGTTTACATTTGGTTAATAAATGCAAATGTAATTACCACCACAGAGCGGGCTGCTTTAAACAAGTCTGTTTCCAGAGAATTTCTTTTGGGCTATGTTTGACCCACATTTATCTGTGGAATGCCATCATTGTGTAATCCACACTTCATGCATCTAAATGTCACCTGGTAACAGGACTACTGAAAACATGTTTGGTTTCCATGTGAGGTGTATGTTCATTTAGGCAAGTATTATAATTTATGTGTTAGCAGTTGAATTCTGTCAATCAGGGCATTGTATACAAGTTCAAAACCTGAAAGCCAATAACTGATTATCTCTGATCTCCAAGTTGAGGCAAAAGAAATATTTTTAGATAAGGAGAATATGCAAATATATAAAGATTTAAAATTAAATAGTAGCAGTAAAAATTTTATTTAAAAAAAGATTAAGGAAAATTATAGTATAAGGAGGTTAGAGGACATAAAATACGGGAGAATACATTGGCATCTTGGATACAAGATCATGGGAAAGGGAAGGAAATGTCCTCTGAGTAGAATACCATCTCCGGATGTGATTGGTTGGTGGTTGCTGCTGTTGGTGGTAGTGGTAATGTTTTCCTTCTGTCAGTATTTTGATTCCTACTTTAGATAATTAAAAGTTTAGCTTCCTGGTTAGGATCATTTGTCATCCCAATTTAGTCAGCCTCTAATATCCCTAAACAAGTATAATTTCCTCAGTACCAGTGGGACCCACACTTTAGTAGGCTCTAGAAATATTTGTGGGTGCTAAACTGAAAATGCAGATTTCCAAGTTTCTTCCTGGAAATTCTGCATCAATATACCGAAAGTGGAGCCTCTGAAGCTATATCCCTATGAATATCCCTAGGAGGAGATTTTATCTTTATTTGCTGTTAATATATTTGGCATATATTTATAGATGGATTCTGTAATGCTTCCCTCTCCCCCTCCCCTTCTCCCTCCCCCTTCCCCTCCCCCCCCTCCTTCTCCTTCTCTTCTTTCTTTTCTTTCTTCTTCCTTCTTCCTCCTCCTTCCTTCCTCTTTCTTTCTTTCTCTTTCTTTCTTTTCCTTCCTTCCTTCTATTCCTTCCCTCCCTTCCCTTCCCTCCCCCTCCTCTCCCCGTCCCCTCCCCTCCCCTCCTTTCCCCTTCCGTCCCTTCCCCTCCCCCTCCCTTTCCTTCCCTCCCCTCCCGTCCCTTCCCCTCCCCCTCCCCTTTCCTCCTCTCTCCTCCCCTCCCCTTCCCTCCTCTCTCCTCCCCTCCCCTCCCCCTCTCCTCTCCTTCTTTCCCCTCCCCTCTCCTCCCCTCCCTTCCCCCTGCCCTTCCCTTCCCTCCCCTCCCTTCCTTCCTTCTCTTCCTTCCCTCCTTCTAGTTTTGCTTTTGTTGCCCAGGCTGGAGTGCAATGGCATGATCTGGGCTCACTACAACTTCCACCTCCTGGGTTCAAGTGATTCTCCTGCCTCAGCCTCCCAAGTAGCTGGAATTATAGGCACCTATCATTACACCTGGCTAATTTTTTGTATTTTTAATAGAGACAGGGTTTCACCATGTTGGCCAGGCTGATCTCTCCTGACCTCAGGTGATATACCCACCTCGGCCTCCCACAGTGCTGGGATTACAGGTATGAGCCACTGTGCCCGGCCTGCTTCTTTTGTATATTACTATTTTGTGTCCTTTGCCAAGTTTTTTCTTTTTACTAATTTATAAAAAATCTTGAAATACATATATCATCTTGATATGTATCTGTATCTTGATAAGTAGATGACTTTCATCTCTTAGGTATGTAACAAAAATGTTCCCTGCGTGCTACTGGCATTTTAATTGTATATATATTTGTGTGTGGAGGGGATGTGTGTGTTTGTGACAAGTAGGCAGTAAAAGCAGTTCTTGGCCTCATGGTCTATGGCATATTCCATTACTTAGAAGTAGAGCAATTGTTTTCAGTGGGATTATGTTTTTGAAATATTAGCAAAATTTTAAGTTTCCCCTGGCATTTTTGTTCCCCCTTTGTTCCTCTATCGTCAATTGAAGGTGAGAGGTTATTCTGGATTCATTGATTTAGATTGCTAAAGAATGCGTTGGCAAAAAGCAGCAGACGAGGAGCTCTTTCTGGCTTTTAAATTTCAAGGATTCAGGCCCTGCCAGTAATAGAAAGGATGAAGGGTAGCAAACAATAAATTTGAGACAAAAATATGATGTAGTCTTTCTGCCTTCAAATTTTAGGGGGAAAAGACTAAAGAGAGAGAAGAAACTCTTGGTTTCCTTCTCACTTGAAAGGGAAACTAAGGGTTCTTGGGGACTAGGAGGCAGCCCGTGAGGAATGGGCCTTGTTCCCTCCCCCAGGAGCGAGAGCAGGAACAGAACTCCGGAGAGGTCTGAGAGAAGAGAGAACTTGTGTCCCCCTTTCTTGGTTGATTTGTTAGTAGATCCCTGGGGGATGAGGCAAGTCCTAAGAAACAATTTCCGTGATTTCCCAGGAACACAAGACCCCAGCTAACCTCATAAAGTTTCTAGTTCTCCAATATGGTGGGAGGACAGAACTAGTCCTTTTTTCTTGAGAGTTGAGAAAAAGTAGCAGAGGTTGGCACTGTGTCTGTGGAGAACTTTCAGATAGGAATAAAGGATGACCTGATAGCTAATTGTCTGAAACAACAGTTGAGGATCTCAACCTCTTGCACTCCCTTCATCCCATATCAATGTGCAAACTTGATCCTCTGGGTGAATGCAAGAGCCAACTTCAGGAAGAAGGCAGAGGGAGGTGTCAAAATATAAATTAAATCAATTTATGAAAACTAGAGAAAGGTATACTCTGTGTATACCCGTTCTGTGTACAGTGCTTAGCCTGGTAAGATATCATCTTAGAATTGCAGTGGAAGACCAGGCATGGGGACTCATGGCTGTAATCCGAGCACATTGGGAGGCCAAGGTGGGTGGATCACTCGAGGCCAGGAGTTCCAGACCAGCCTGGCCAACATAGCAAAATCCCATCTCTACTAAAAATACAAAATAAAGTAAAAATTAGCCAGGCATGGTGGCACACACCTGTAATCCCAGCTCCTCAGGAGGCTGAGGCACGAGAATTACGTGAACCTGGGAGGTAGAAGTTCCATTGAGAAGTTGGATGTTTACAAGGTGAGCTGCTGAATCTCCTATATGACCTTCTTTTATCTTGTTCTCTTTCTTGATTCTCTTTTATTGGGCCTATAATTCTCTGGTGTAGGTTCAGTTTGTAATTCTCTGGTGCAGGTTAGTTGCCTGGGCTTATTCAACAGTAGGCTAGCTTCTGGCTCCTAATCTAAGGCTGTATTCCTAGTTTAAAATCAGAGGCTGGTAAACATTTTCTTCAAAGGGGCATATAGCAAATATTTTAGACTTTACAGGTTATACAGTGTCTTTTACCACTATTCATCTCTGCTATTGCAGCACAAAAGCAGCCATGGACAATATGTAAATGATAGCCATGGTTGTGTCCCAGTAAAACTCTATTTACAAAGCAAGCAGCTGGCTAGATTTGGCTGCTGAGCTTAGTTTGCCAACTCCTCTCTTAGATAGTACCTCCCTCCACATTTTATCTAAGAAGCTGCTTGTTGGAAATCAGGACTTGAACTATGGTAGGAGGAATATCCAAATGTAATCTGTTCACCTTTTCAAACGAGGTACTGGAATGAGCTTGCATGGTACCACACTGACTAGACTATTGGTGTTATTTAAGATTGACTAACACAAACTTTGAGAAGTGGATTGAGCTCTGATCCTAACTATAGGAGTCAGACAGCCCGCATTAATGGGGATAAGAGCCTGGTGTGCTAGCCCACATCTGTAGTCACAGCTACTTGGAAGGCCGAGGTGGGAGGATCAAGAGCTTGAGGCTGCTGTGATTGTGCTACTGCACTCCAGTCCAGGTGACAGAGTGAGACCCCCATCTCCCCCAATCAGCCTAAGGCATGGATAGCATCTTCTCTCTTGAGGTATGAGCACATGGGTGATGGGCTTGGGTTATACCTCATTTCTGATAATAGAGAGTCTTGTTGGAAGGGCTGAGGGCCCCTTACTGTGTGTGATCCTCTTAGATCCTGGTTGGTCCTTAGGTCCTTAAGGTAGGGTTTGGGATCCTTTCTGGGCTGCCCTTCCCTTAGGCCTGAGTTCTCAGAGAGACATAATAAATGTCATAGTTGTTCTCAGTTGTGCTGGGGAAACAGGAGGAAGTGCCTCCTCCATAGGTCGGCGGGGGGCACTTCATTCACGGTCACTAGTTGTTCTGGTGGACAACCATCTGTAGCCAAGAGAGAGAGTGGCTGTGGGAGCCAGAGGAGATGGAAAGTACCTGAAAGGCTCTCCTGGAGCATGTGTGGGCTAGTGACCCTGGAAACTTCCAGAGCAGCTGCTAGAAACTCTGTGAGCAGAGCAAACATTTGACAACACGTCAGTGGGGTTTGAGTTAGAATTAGTACATAAAAAGAAATATAAGCTCATTTCATATTCAGCAGCTGAGGATGGCACTGTAATAGGTTAAAACTGCTTTCTAACCCCCCCCCAGGTATACTTACCAATATACATATATTGT
The DNA here is from genome assembly GCA_036589455.1 of Ateles fusciceps. Lineage (NCBI taxonomy): Eukaryota > Metazoa > Chordata > Mammalia > Primates > Atelidae > Ateles > Ateles fusciceps. The sequence continues at coordinate 13,566,887 of JAZHEH010002597.1, read as the reverse complement.
ATTATGAGTTTGGTTTGTTGTGTACACCTACGGTCAGTTTTATATGGGGATTTTCTCCAAATAGGATGATTCAAACTTTTCACTGTTATAACCTTTATAACTATCATTGTGAATACAGTGTAGTCTCTTTTTAAAATGATTTCCTTGAGATAGATTCTTAGAAAGAGATTAGCTGAGTTAAATTACATGAACCTTTTTAAGATTCCTGGTATGTAATACTATCTTGTTTCTGACAGAGTGTGAAAGTGCCTGTCTCATTTAGCCTTCACCAACACTGAATATATGAAGAGATTATTGGTAACTCAATAGATATTTTAATTTTGTTTATTTGATTACTCATTAAATTGAATACTTTATGTGTTTTTAACCATGTGTATGTTATTTACTTTTTGAATTGGCAAGCATTATTAGCTTCATTCTTCAGGAGAGGAAGCTGAGGCTTAGAAAGCTTAAATGACTTGCTTGGGGTCAAACCCAGAATGTTGCAGCCTTGGGATGCTAGCCTAAATTCTGGTTTTTATTCAGTGCTCATTTCTTTGTTCAATAATATCCTGAAAGAAGAATAAATAGGGCTTTCTCAATTTTCTGTTTCTGATACTCACAAAGCATTCTTTTTTATTATTATTAATTCCTGGAAATTGCAACTGACACCAAAAATCTCAGGAGAAATTTATTATAAGAGAGTACAAAGCTTCATTCAAAGATGAAGGTCAACAGAGACAAAGTAGATACAATTTCAGTCTGTTTTAATGAATCAAGACTGATGGAATGAATTCTCTTTTGTGAAAGAAAAAAAGACTGTTACTGTGGTTTCCTTTCAAAAGAAGATTTTATTCAGTCTTTGATTAGACTAAAGAGAACATAATATTTCAAGGACAAAATTCACCTTTCTCCAGATGTAGAAACATTTTTTTCATTTGGAATCCACACTTATTTTCTGTCAAAAATTAAATTTGTGGGAAGGTGGAATTGGGGTTATGTCAAAGCAGATAGAAGAAAAGACTAAGAAAGTCCTTCGGCAAAAGCCAAAAGAAGTCTTCAGTCAAATTGATCCTTTCTGTTGAGTCCTTTTTCTTCTCAACTGTAGAGAGCTGTCTGAAGTCTTAGTCCTGAGACTCTTGTTTCTCCTTCTGCCTCATCCCTGATGTCCCTCCAGTCTGTAACCCTTGCTTCCAACTTTTAATTTCCCTTGTTTTTTTTTAAACTAAAATATTTTGTGTGTGTATATTTAAGGTATACAGTGTGCTGTTTGTGGATACATATAGATAGTAAAAATAGTTACCATAGTGAAGCAAGTTAACATATCCATAGTCTCACAAAGTAAGCCTTTTTTCCCCTACATTTTCTCCCTTGAGAAATCCTTCTCAAGAGATTTCTGAACTGGGCAGCTGCTATGGATGCTTTCCCAGCCTGCTCACTTGGGATCCCAGACCAACATTCACTTATAGCAGATGCTGTTGCTGAAAATTCCTACTGTCCTGAGCCTCTGAATTTCCTGGGCACCTTTCCTTCTTCTAGTGGTGATGCACATTTCCTTTCCATCATCATCTTACTCTGCTGTGAATCTTTTTATGAGACCTCTCCTTTCCATTCAGGTATGAAGGCTCAGGGTGCATGAGTGGAACTTCTCTGTAGAAATGACTTGGGTGTGCAGGACTTTAGGATTCTGGTAAGGGGGAAAAGTAGCATCCAGGAGGAAGGTCAAGGACTTTTCCCAGGTCCACGTGTAGTTTGAGCCTGTTTGAAAGAGCCAAAGATCTTGGAGACTTATATGAGGGCTAAGCCTTTTTCAAAAGTTTGAAACCAGCAGGAAATTTGGGGTCAGGCTTTAGCTAATGAAAAGCAATAACTTGAGAACCTAATGAGTGGTGTTCTGGACATAATAGGAAGCTGTTGAAGATCCGGATACTTGGAAAGATATCTTTCAAATATCTTTTAAAGGTGAAAAACATTTGCTATAAGCAACTGTGTTACTTTGTTGGCCCACTGGTGTTAGGAACACTTTGCAGTGGGTTTAAGGGTATGGCAAGGGTTCATATGTTAAGACCAATTTATATTTTGTGGAACAAATTATTTTCTATTTACTACTGAAGGTTATCCTTAAGTACCAAAACAATAGAAGTTCTTCAAAAGCAATTGTGTATAAAAATTAATTTAAACAAATAATTAACTGGTACCTGTGATCAAGATTTTCATTATTTAATGCTTTCTTGATTTTTAAGAAACTCAAAAGTTCTTGTTTCAGTTGCCTGATTATGCTTTAAAATGTTAAACTCTAAATTCTGATATATATCAATTTAGCTTTTTTTGTTTGTCTTTTAACTGTTTTTCTTATCTCACAGAAGTAAATTAGTAAATTTACCAGTGCACACAGGTAAATTTACCATGCACATATGTAAATTTTATTTTAAAGCAAAAATTTTAGATGATCTACCTAGACAGACCAAATTATTTCCTGAATATATTTTTCTTAGTAGTAGAATTTTAATAGTGCATAAATCAAAGTGTATGAAAATAAATTACAGTAGTATATGAAATAACGAGAATTAAGACTTTGGAGTTAAAATTAAATATTGATCTTCTGAACCTCATTTTAGTTCTTTAGAAACAAATAACTAATGAGATATTAATTCTGGTTACTATTATCCTTGTGTCAGTTCCAGCAGGAAAAATAACAATCCCAAAAACTTTTAAGTTTTCTTTTAATTTAAGCATCATATTGAAAAAAAGATTTTATATGGCATGTTGATTTGTGACATCCTTAAGATTAAAATGTTTAACCTAATATTAATATATTTAAAAATAATAAATATCTAAATTTTAAACATTCGTGGAGCTAAATCTGGCATTTTTAATTACATGTATTACAAACATCTATAGTTGAAATGTTATTCAAATGTAAATATTCTAAATGAGAACATATTGGGAGTATAATTTTGTCATTGTAGTTAATAAAACTATTTGATTTTGCTTTAATTGAAATTTTATTAACAAAGTTCTCCTGAAATGATGAGCTTTCTTAATTTAGCCACATCCAATATCAATTTAAGAACTTCCAATGACTTGCCACTTATTGGTTGCTTGCCTAGTTCTTTAACTTAAACAACAAATATTGTTTTAATAATTAAGAAAAAAGTCCTGAACGTTTCAATGGGTAATGAGAAAACAGAAAATAATTTCAAGTCTGTTTGATAGAAAAAAATAATGAGGTATCCTTGCTACAGAGGACCTTAGAAATAATGACGGGGTAGAACAATGATGGGGATCACAGCTTGAAACTTACAATTATAAACTTTTGGATAGAACAGACAAAGGCCCATATCCTAATCTGGCACTCATCAGCTGTGTCACCTTGGGTGAGACTCAGTTTCGCCATCTGAGATACTAATCAGTATCTCTGTAAAACAGAGATACTAATAGTCTCCTTCTCGAGGGATTTTTGCAAATGTCAAATGTGATGATAAATGTAAAGAGTTTGCATTGTGCCTGGCCTAAAGTAAGTACTCAATTCATTCTAGGTTTTATTATTATCATGAATGAGATTTTCTCCATTTTATTAGATGAGGAAGTTGAGGTCCAGGAAGATAAATCACAAACTCAAGATATTTCAGCTTATGTTTTTTATTCTGTCTTAGATTTACAGAATCTAACCTGGTTAGCTAATTGAAATAAGAATTATAATCTGAACACCGGGGTCTCCAAACATTCCCTAATATATATCTCTCTATCTCTCCACAAATGTAAATACAAGATATTAAACACTTGAGGAGGGCAAACTCAAATCACACTCCCACAAAGCAAAATGGAGCTGTACAAATACAGACTCACACACATATACTGAGAAACAAAATGCATTGTGTACATTTGCTATGTCATTATAGACCATTTACTCCCTGATGATGGAGAGAATGTTCTGTATATATTTTTATGAATGTTCTACTCTAGAGACATCTGTAAGATAGCCAAATCTAGCAATTATCCAAGATTTGGCTATCTACAGATGTCTCTAGAGTAAGAGACACCTATATTCTAGCCTTGGTACCCTTCTAAGATATGTGACATAAACAAGAAAATTAACCTTCCTTAGTCCTTATGTTCTCATCTATTTGTGGGGAATGATTATGTTTACCTCCCAGTACTGTTATAAAGTTCAACACTTTTAAGGATTTAAATATGGATTTCAAACTCTAAACACTATACAATTGCGAAGGATTAGTAAACAAGCTTTAAACCTCAGTGGGTAGCAGGTAATTACAAAAGTTTATATAAAAACATGTTTCAGTTAGCAAGATGAAAGGAAGCATAGATTTTTGAGCTAAGGGGAGAATATGTCAATAGATTTGAAAATTTGAAAATTTTATTTTAACCTGATTTGCCTTGATAGTGTTATAATTTAAGACTGTTTTTTTTCCTTATAATTCTATGCTGTTTTATTTACTGTACGGCCTTCCAAATAATTTTATGTTTTGATTTCAACCCAATGTAAAATTTATAGCTAAAAACCAACCCATTTGAAATAAATTTACTTACAAGCAGTTGTTTATAACTCTTATTTATAAGCTGATAATTTTAGGAAAATTAACACTTTTATTTTGATTCAGAGGAAACATGTGCAGATTTGTTACATGAATATATTGCATGATGCTGAGGCCTGGGGTAAAAATGATCCTGTTACCTAGGTAGCGAGCATAGCACTGACTAGTAAGTTTTTCTACTAAAAATCTTACCCCCTTCTCGCCCTCCCCTCTCTAGTAGTCCCCCAGTGTCTCTGATTGTCATCTTTGTGTCCATGTGTACCCAGTGTTTAGCTCCCACCTATAAGCGATAATAGGCAGTATTTGGTTTTCTGCAAAGAATATGATTTAGTTCTTTTTTTTTTTTTTGTGGCTATGTTCCATGATGTCTGTATTCCACATTTGCTTTATTGAATCCACCATTGACAGGCACCTAGGTTGATTCCATGCCTTTGCTATTGTGAATAGTACTGCAATAAACATAGAAGTGCATGTGTCTTTCTGGTAGAAATATTTTCTTTTGGATATATATCCAGTAATGGGATTGCTGGGTCAAGTAGCAGTTCTAAGTTCTTTGAGAAATCTCCAAACTGCTTGCCGCAATGGCTGAACTAATATATATTCCCACAAGCAGTGTTCCCTTTTCTCCATAGCCTCACAAGCATCTATTGTTTTGGGGCTTTTTCTTTTCTATTTAATATTATTGAAGGCTTTATTCATGCCTTAAAAAACACATAAGTTCTTGAACATATGTTTATTATCTGGAGGAGTAATGCTTATCATTAAGCACTCCAAATGCTTATCATCAGAACTCTGGAAAAAGACATATAAGTTCTGGACTTTTTGGTAATAGGCATTTTGACTGGTGTAAGATACTATCTGATTGTGGTTTTGATTTGCATGTTTTTGATGATTAGTGATGCTGAGCATTTTCTTCTTGTATGTCTTCTTTTGAGAAGTGTCTGCTCATGTTTTTGCTCATTTTTAATGGGGTTATTTTTGATTGTTGAATTGTTTAAGTCTCTTACAGATTCTGAATATCAGATCTTTTTTGAGGCATAGTTTGTGAATAGTTTCTCCCATTTTATGTAGGTTGTCTGTTTACTCTGTTGATAGTTTCTTTTGCTGTGCTTAAGCTCTTTAGTTTAATTAGGTCCCACTTAACAATTTTTGTTTTTATTTAATTGCTTTTCCTCAAAAAGCATTTAGGATTTAGTCATAAATTCCTTGCCAAAGCTGATGTTCAAGTTGGCATTTCCTAGGTTTTCTTCTAGGATTCTTATACTTTGAGGTCTTACATCTACATCTTTAATCCATCTTGAGTTAAATTTTGCATATAGTGAAAGGTAGGAATCCAGTTTCATTCTTCTGCATATGGCTTGCCAGCTATCTCAGCACTATTTATTGAATAAAGAGTTCTTCCTCCATTGTTTATTTTTGTGAACATTGTTGAAGATGTGATGACTGTAGGTGTGTGGCTTTATTTCTAGGTTCTCTATACTGTTCCACCGGTCTTTGTGTCTTTGTATTAGTACTATGCTATTTTGGTGACTACAGCCTTTTATAATACCTTTTCTACTAGTATAGTTTGAAGTCAGGTAATGTGAGATTTCTACCTTTGTTTGTTTGTTTGTTTTTTGTATAAGCAGATAATTTTGGAGACAAAGAGTAATAAAATCACCTTTTAAGTTGGAGAATTAAGTTGTGTAGATCAGAAAAAGGAGAGTGGAAAAGATTTAAGAGGACAAATGGTGTCCCTAATCTTTTCAGTGATGTTGAATTTGACTTTGTCATTAGTCATTGTGATGAAATCAGTTAGATGTTGAGATCCAAAATGTTTTGATTATTTACTATGTAGATGGCAATTTAACTGTTATGAAATGAAATCACCTTAGAACAAAGTAAGGAAAATAACAGAGGCCAGAGACGGAGAAAGGAAACATCATTATTATGTTACTTCTAAACAATAATGAAAGATGTGAATAGACAACCAGCAGAGGATACAATCACTAAATCCAGGGCAATATGGGGAAGCTTAAAGGAATGAAAAAAGAAGAATGAAGCACAGTAAGAAGGAGAGAGAAAGATGCACCATATATGGAGAATATGTTCCGTGATAGAAATGTAGACATTTTGTAGAGCTACTTGAATTCATCCAGTTGTAATCAAGGAGAAGGCTGTCATTGGAACACAGATACAAGACAAAAAGTAGATATTGAAGGAGTTGGAGTGGAGAGGATACCAAATACATTCTAAGCCATATTTTAATCCTTTTCCATTTGATTAATTTAGGCAATTTTTATTATAATGTATAAGATGTTACTAATAGCCAGAAAAGAAAAACTTTGTAATTTTTTTCTATCATTTTCTAAATACACTTCTTAGTGAATATATTTAAACATAACAATGCGTGTTTAAACATTCACTAAGAAGTGTAATGCATGTTTTTTAAAATCATCAACATTTGTATAAGAGCTAAAATCTTAATGAGAATGTGCCAAAACAAGTTCATTGGAATATTTTACACAGGAGCAAATTACACAGTAGTGTCAGGTCTAACACAAATAAGAGTGCCTTATGTTTTCAAGGTGTTAATTGATGTATTCAGAAAAATCACACCACTGTATCATGGGATGATTTCCAATTAGATTATTAAAATATTGGGCTACAGGAAAATGGCCTCCTAATAGGAAAGATGATCTAACTCAAAGCACTGTGATTTCATTATGATTTTTTAAAACAAGTAAAACATGTCACCAGTTCTGTTTATAGAAGACATTAATATGTGAAACATAGTGTAGGTAAAAATACAACACAAAAAGCTAATGGAATTGAAAAGATAAGTTGTATACTTGAAGATATATATATATCCAAATACATTAAATGTTTATCTCATTACCTGCTTGAAAGAAAGAAACATATTGGAAAATGTTAATTTACAATAGTGAAAACAGTCTAAAAAACAGTATGAGATTTATAAAGAATTTTTAAAAAGCAGTTACTCAGCAAATATTATTTGATTCACTCACTCTCAATGCATACGGAATAAACACCTACTAGTAAGCCAGGCACCATTCTATATCCTGAGTACAGTAGTGAATGACACTGACACAAGGTCCTGATCTTATGTTGCAAGCCTTTTTTTGGGAACACGCAGCCAATCAACAAGCAAATATGTATGTCAGTTAGTTATAAGGGCTGTGAAGAAGAGTTAAGCACGATGAAGAGGGATGGGATATAATGTTTAGACAGGAGGTTAGGGAAGACCATTCTAGTGGAAGGCACTTGAAGAGAAACATGGAGGAGAAGAAAAATAGCCATGTGGTTATCCAGGAGAAGAACATGCTAGCTAGAAAGAGTAGGAGCATGCTTGGAATGTTTAGAATTGTGAAGGTGGAGAAAGAGATGATAGAGTATGTGGAGGTCTTTGGAGGTTACTGTAGGACTTACTTGGAAGATGAAAAACTATCGGAGAGTTTTGAACAGAGGAGTGAAATGATCTGATTTATGTTTTTAAAAAGATTGTTTTGGCTCTTATGTGAAGAACAGATTGTAGGAAGAAAGGCAGAAGTAGGAAGACTAGTTATAGTGATAAACAAATGCTAGACAAGAGTGGTTTGGAGCAGAAGGATAGGATAAAGGTGATAAGAAGTGGTCATAATCTAGATAGGTTTTGAGCATAGAGCCTACAGGATTTGTCAGTTGACTGGCTAAGGAGCAAAATCCAGGAAAATAGCAAGAATGTAGATGCTGTTGGATTAAAGGAATAAGGAATGAAGTAGAGTAAGAGGGAGAGAGAGAAAGATGCACAATATATGGAGGATATGTTCCATAAATAGAAACCTAGACATTTTGTAGAGCTATTTTAATTCATCCAGTTATGATCAAGAAGAAGGTTCAGAAGGAAATCAGATTATTTCACTCCTCGTTCAAAACTCTTCAATAGCTTCTGATCTTTTCGCAAGTAAGACCTACAGCAAAGAGAAAGAGAAGAATGAGTCAAGGATGATTTCGAAGTTCAGGGCCTGAGCAACTGAATGAAGTGTAGAATCAAATACTAATCTAGGGAACACCCCATGTAAGGGTCAAGTTTTGATGGTGGGTTTGAGAATGATCATGAGAATAGCTTTGAGTGTGCTAAGTTTGAGATGCCTGTTAGGTGTATAGGACTCCAGATATCAGGTGAGAAGTATTGAGTGGAAATTTAATTTTAGAAGTGTTTGGCATTACAGATGATATTTAAGGCAAATGGACTGGATGCACCATCTAGAGTATGTGTGTAGCTGAAGAAGAGAAGAGCTCAAAGGTCTGATTCTTACAGGATCCTAAGGAGGCTCTCCAGCATTTGAAAGTTGAGAAAGTAAGGAGGATTCAGTAAAGGAGGACTAGCAGGAAACCCCAGTGCATTAGGAATTGAAGAAACTGTTTGAAGGTGGACGTGATGGTCTGTGTCAGATATTGAGTGACCATTGCATTTAGCAGAATGGATGTGAATGATGATCTTGACAAGAGGAGATTAGGTGGAAAAATGGTGATGAGTCTCACTGGAGAGTATTCAAGAGAGAACAGCATTAATGGAAGTACAGACAGAGGAGTCAACATTTTCGAGTTTTGCTGTATAAGGAGGCAGAGAAAGGATTTTTTAGAGGAGGACTAGGAAAAGTTGAGTTTAAATATCATTTCAAAACATTTTTGATAACTCAGATAATACATATGATTGGGAGTGATAATATAAGAAACTTAGTTATGTTATTTTCAGGTATTCCAGGTGCTTCATTTGCATTTCTGAAAATAAATTTATGTTTTCATGCACACATTATGCTTAAAATTCGCTGTGAAAAGTTGCCCAAAGCACTGACAATGGTTCTGTTTTTTTCATCCAAATCTCTTATGATCTTTGTATCTAAATATTACATATGCTTTAACTTGCTACAGGTAATTTCATTTGTCTTTGAAAATACAACCCAGAACATTTTTAAATCATGAAGATTGTGTTAGACATTGTTAACTGCCTGCCAGCAGCCATATCTTCTTCTTTTTTAATAGAATTCCAATTTTGTATAGAATGGCAACCTGTTTAGCTCTCAGTAATGAAAATTCCATTCCTCTTTGTCAGATATTATATGTTTGTATTAATAGCTTTACCAGCTATCTTGTGATCATGAGGGGAAAAGCCAATAAACTGAGGATAGCAGAGGAGAAGGATAGTAAGAGACTTGGTTTTGTGTGATACTGTTGCAGTTCTGTACCAAATCAGTAAACCCTCACCACTAGTCTTCTTACATATATGAGATAATTAAATGTCTTTATTGATTAAGTCATTCTTCCTAGGGAAGTAAAAGCTGTCACTTGTAGCTGAGAAAATTCATAACTGGTACAATTTTCAATTTAATTGTTAACTAAAAGTCAAAGGTAGGATTAGCGTAGATTTCTCACTGAAAAACACCCTTTATTCTCATTGTGGTACTTTCTTCTAAAGGAATCCATACATGCTTTATTATTCGTAATAATAATAACAATAATAGTAGCTAAAGCTTATATAGTACCTACTTATATGTTCCAAGCACTGTGCTAAGTACCTTAGTTACATCATTTCATTTAACCCAATAAGGTAAGTAGTATGTTTTCTATTTTATAGATGAGAAAACTGAGGCACAGAGAAATTAACAATTAACCTTCCCAAGGTTATACAACTACTTATTAGCAAAGTTGAGATTAAAACCTATGATGTCTGCCCCTGAAGTGTGTACTCACATGGCAAAGGCTCCCAAGGCTTATGAAGAGAATCTCTGCTTGCCCCTGTTTTCAACTTATATATTATTGTACTTTAGGTTCTGGGGTACATGTGCAGAACATGCAGGATTGTTGCATAGGTACATACATGGCAATATGGTTTACTGCCTCCATCCCCCATCACCTATATCTGGCATTTCTCCTCATGTTATCCCTTCCCAACTCCCTACCCCCGACTGTCCCTCACTTAGTCCCCACCAACAGACCCAGTGTGTGATGCTTCACTCCTTGTATCCATGTATTCTCATTGTTCAATTCCTGCCTCTGAGTGAGAGCATGTGGTGTTTGATTTTCTGTTCTTGTGTCAGTTTGCTGAGAATTATGGTTTCCAAATTCATCCATGTCCCTGCAAAGGATACAAACTCATCGTTTTTTATGGCTGCATAGTGTTCCATGGTGTATATGTACCACATTTTCCTTGTCCATTCTATCATCGATGGGCATTTGGGTTGGTTCCAGGTCTTTGCTATTATAAACAGTGCCACAATGAACATACGTGTGCATGTGTCTTTATAATAGAATGATTTATAATCCTTTGGGTATATACTCAGTAATGGGATTGCTGGGTCAAATGGAATTTCTATTTCTAGGTCCTTGAGGAATCACCACACTGTCTTCCACAATGGTTGAACTAATTTACACTCCCACTAACAGTGTAAAAGTGCTCCTATTTCTCCACATCCTCTCCAGCATCTGTTGTCTCCAGATTTTTTAATGATCGCCATTCTAACTGGTGTGAGATGATATCTCAATGTGGTTTTGATTTGCATTTCTCTAATGACTAGTGATGATGAGCATTTTTTCGTGTGTTTGTTGTCCTCATATACGTCTTCTTTTGTCAAGTGTCTGTTCATCCTTCTCCCACTTTTGAATGGATTTGTTTGTTTTTTTTCTTGTAAATCTGTTTTAGTTCTTTGTAGATTCTGGTTATTAGCCCTTTGTCAGATGGGTAGATTGCAAAACTTATTTCCCATTCTGTTGGGTGCTGGTTCACTCTAATGATTGTTTCTTTTCCTGTGCAGAAGCTGTTAAGTTTAATTAGATCTCATTTGTCTATTTTGGCTTTTGTTGCCAATGCTTTTGGTGTTTTAGTCATGAAGTCCTTGCCTATGTCTATGTCCTGAATGGTTTTGCCTAGGTTTTCTTCTAGGTTTTTTATGGTGTTAGGTCTTATGTTTAAATCTTTCATCTATCTGGAGTTAATTTTAGTGTAAGGTGTCAGGAAGGGGTCCACTTTCAGCTTTCTGCACATGGCTAGCCAGTGTTCCCAACACCATTTATTAAACAGGGAATCCTTTCCCCTTTGCTTGTTTTTGTCAGGTTTGTCAAAGATCAGATGATTGTAGACGTGTGGCATTACCTCTCAGGCCTCTGTTCTGTTGGATTGGTCTATATTTCTGTTTTGGTACCACTACCATGCTGTTTTGATTACTGTAGCCTTGTAGTATAGTTTGAAGTCAGGTAGTGTGATGCCTCCAGCTTTGTTTTTTTTGCTTAGTATTGACTTGGCTATGTGGCCTCTTTTTTGGTTGCATATGAAGTTTAAGGTGTTTTTTTCCAGTTCTGTGAAGAGGGTCATAGGTAGCTTGACGGGAGATAGAGTCGAATCTGTAAATTACTTTGGGCAATATGGCCATTTTCACAATATTGATTGTTCCTAACTATGAGCATGGAATGTTTTTCCATCTGTTTATGTCCTCTCTTATTTCCTTGAGCTGTGGTTGGTAGTTCTCCTTGAAGCAGTCCTTTGCATCCTTTGTTAGTTGCATTCAAAGCTATTTTATTCTCTTTGTAGCAATTGTGAATGGCAGTTCATTCTTGATTTGGCTCTCTTTAAGTCTGTTATTGGTATTTAGGAATGTTTGTGATTTCTACACATTGATTTTGTATCCTGAGACTTTGCTAAAGTTGCTTATCAGTTTAAGGAGATTTTGGGCTGAGACAATGGGATCTTCTAAATATACAATCATTTTGTCTGCAAATAGAGAGAATTTGACTTCCTCCTTTCCTAATTGAATACCCTTTATTTCTTTTTCTTGCCTGATTGCTCTGGCTAGAACTTCCAATGTTATACTGAATAGGAGTGGTGAGAGAGGGCATCCTTATCTAGTGCCAGATTTCAAAGGGAATGCTTCCAGTTTTTGCCCATTCAGTATGATATTGGCTGTGGGTTTGTTGTAAATAGCTTTTATTATTTTGAGATACATTCTGTTGATACCTAGTTATTGAGAGTTTTTAGCATAAAGGGCTGTTGAATTTTGTCAGCGGCCTTCTCTGCATCTATTGAGAAAATCATGTGGTTTCTATCTTTGGTTCTGTTTATGTGGTGCATTATTTTTATAGACTTGCATATGTTAAACCAGCCTTGCATCTCGAGGATGAAGCCTACTTGATTGTGATGGATAAGCTTTTTGATGTACTGTTGCAATTGGTTTGCCAGTATTTTATTGAAGATTTTTGCATCTATGTTCATCATGGATATTGGCCTGAAGTTTTCTTTTCTTGTTGAGTCTCTGTCGGGTTTTGGTATCAGGATAATATTGGTCTCATAAATGATTTGGGAAGGATTCCCCTCTTTTGGATTCTAAAGGAGTGGTACCAGCTCCTCTTTGTATGCCTGTAGAATTCAGCTGTGAACCCATCTAGACCTGGGCTTTTTTTGGTTAGTAGGCTATTGATTGCTGCCTTAACTTCAGCCCTTGTTATTGGTTTATTCAGGGTGTTGACTTCTTCCTGGTTTAGGCTTGGGATGGTGCAAGTGTCCAGGAATTTATCCATTTCTTTCAGGTTTACTGGTTTGTGTGCATAGAGTTGTTTGTAGTAATCTCTGATGATAGTTTGTTTTTCTGTGGAATCAGTGGTGATATCCCCGTTATCATTTCTCATTGTATATATTTGATTCTTCTCTTTTTTTTTTTTTTTAATTAATCTGGCTAGCTATCTATTTTGTTGATCTTTTCAAAAAACCAGCTCCTGGATTTATTAATTTTTTGAAGGGTTTTTTGTGTCTCTATCTTTTTTTATTAATCTGGCTAGCTATCTATTTTGTTGATCTTTTCAAAAAAGCAGCTCCTGGATTTATTAATTTTTTGAAGGGTTTTTTTGTGTCTCTATCTCCTTCAGTTCTGCTCTGATCTTAGTTATTTCTTGTCTTCTGCTAGCCTTTGAGTTTTTTTATCTTGCTCCTCTAGCTCTTTCAGTTTTCATGATAGGGTGTCGATTTTACATTTTTCCTTGCTTCTCATGTGGGCATTTATTGCTATAAATTTTCCTCTAGACACTGCTTTGAATGTGTCCCAGAGATTCTGGTACGTTGTGTCTTCGTTCTCACTGGTTTCAAAGAACATCTGTATTTCTGCCTTCATTTCGTTGTTTATCCAGTCAACATTCAAGAGTCAGTTGTTCGGTTTCCGTGAAGTTGTGCAGTTCTGAGTTAGTTTCTTAATCCTGATTTCTAATTTGCTTGCACTATGGTCTGAGGAACTGTTGTGATTTCCATTTTTTCATTTGCTGAGGAGAGAATTACTTCCAATTATGTGGTCAATTTTAGAGTAGGTGTGTTGTGCTGCTGAGAAGACTGTATATTCTGTGGATTTGGGGTGGAGAGTTGTATAAATGTCTTTTAGGTTTACTTGGTCCAGATCTGAGTTCAAGTCCTGGATATCCTTGTTAATTTTCTGTCTTGTTGATCTGTCTAATATTGGTGGAGTGTTAAAGTCTCCCACTGTTATTTTGTGGAGTCTAAATCTCTTTGTAGGTCATTAAGAACTTGCTTTATGTATCTGAGTGCTCCTGTATTGGGTGCATATTTATTTAGGATAGTTAGCTCTTCTTGTTGCATTGATCCTTTTACCATTAAGTAATGCCCTTCTTAGTCTCTTTTCATCTTTGTTAGTTTAAAGTCTATTTTATCAGAGACTAGGATTGCAACTCCTGCTCTTTTTTTTTTGCTCTCCATTTGCTTGGTAAATCTTCATCCATCCCTTTATTTTGAGCCTTTATGTATCCTTGCATGTGAGATGGGTTTCCTGGATAGAGCACACTGATGGGTTTTACCTTTTATGCAATTTGCCAGTCAATGTCTTTTGATTGTGGTATTTAACCTATTTACATTTAAGTTTAATATTGTTATGTGTGAAATTGATCCTGCCATTTTGAGGCTAGCTGGTTGTTTTGCCCGTTAGCGGACACAGTTTCTTCATTGTGTTGATGCTTTTTACCATTTGGTACGTTTTTGGAGTGGCTGGTACTGGTTGTTCCTTTCTATCTTTAGTGCTTCTTTCAGGAGCTCTTGTAAGGCAGTCCTGGTGGTGATGAAATCTCTGAGCAATTGCTTGTTTGTAAAGGACGTTTTTTGTCTTTCGCTTATAGAGCTTAGTTTGGCTGGATATGAAATTCTGGGTTGAAAGTTCTTTTCTTTAAGGATGTTTAATATTGGCCCTCACTCTCTTCTGGCTTGTAGGGTTTCTGCTGAGACATCTGCTGTGAGTCTGATGGGTTTCCCTTTGTGGGTAACTCGACCTTTCTCTCTGGCTGCCCTGAGCATTTTTTACTTCATTTCAACCCTGGTGAATCTAATGATTATGTGCCTTGGGGTTGCTCTTCTTGAGGAATATCTTTGTGGCATTCTCTGTATTTCCTGGACTTGAATATTTGTCTGCCTTGCTAGGTTGGGGGAAGTTTTCCTGGATAATATCCTGAAGAATGTTTTCCAGCTTGGATTCATTCTGTCCATCACATTCAGGTACACCTATCAAATGTAGCTTAGGCCTTTTCACATAATCCCATATTTCTTAGAGGTTTTGTTCATTTCTTTTTACTCTTTTTTCTCTAATCTTGCCTTCCCATTTTGTTTCATTGAGTTGATCTTCTATCTCTGAATCAGAGATTCTTCTGCTTGGTCAATTTGGCTATTGAAACTTGTGTATTCTTCGTGAAGTTCTTGTGTTGTGTTTTTCAGTTCCGTCAATTCATTTATCTTCTTCTCTAAGCTGTTTATTCTCGTTCTCATTTCATCAAACCTTTTTTCAAGGTTCTTAGTTTCTTTGCATTGGGTTAGAACATGTTCTTTTAGCTTGGAGAAGTTTGTTATTACCCACTTTCTGAAGCCTGTTTCTGTCAATTCATCAGACTCATTCTCCATCCAGCCTTGTTCCCTTGCTGGTGAGGAGTTGTGATCCCTTGCAGGAGGTCGGGCTTTATTTATAAGTTCCTGATGTGCTGCTGCCTTTTTTCAGAGATGCCCTGCCCAGTGAGGAGGGAGCCTAGTCACAGTCTGCCATCAGAGGCATTGCTGAGCTGCCATGGTCTCTGCCCAGCTGCTGTGTGAACTTCCTTGCGGTTTTGTTTATAGAGTATAGTTAGAACTGCCTTGGTAATGGCAGTCTGCCTCAGTATGGCGGACTCTGTCTGTAATGGCAGACTGCCTCAGTAATGGTGGACGCCCTTCCCCTCACAGAGCTGGACCATCCCGGGTCCAGCTATGCTTGCTGTGAAACTCTCAATCCAGAGCATTTCAGATTGCTGGTCTGTGTTGGGGGTGGGACCCACTGAGCCAGATCACCTGGCTCCCTGTTTCAGCTCCCTTTTTTCAGTCGAATAGGCGACTCTGTCTCCCAGATGTTCCAGTCACCAGTTGAAACAGCACCCGGATTTGTGTGAGTTTTTGTGTGGAGACCTGCTGCTCTGGCTGAAACGGCCATGCTGGAGACTCGTAGTGCTTTTGCGCCCGGGAATCTCCTGGTCTGTAGGCAGTAAATACTTGTTTGGAAATGTGTTGATCACTCACCCTCTGTGTTCTTGCTGGGAACTGCACTCCAGAGCTGTTCCTATTCGACCATCTTGGATCGTCTCCCTGTCTTCAACTTTTTATCCTTACTTTCCCATTGTGTTCCTACAATCAACAAGTTCTAATTGCTAGATGCCCCATCTAATTTTTTTCTTTTTGTTATTAATATATCTTAATCATCTTATTCTTATTGTAGGGTGGAACAAAGTCTTTATTTTCTAGGAAGAAGGGGCTTGAATGCAGGTATCCTCTCTTCTTGATACTTTGGACTAGTCCATAATCTTGCAACACATTCTTGGACCTTCTTTCCACTTAGCAATTTTGTGTGATTATCAGTGCTGATTATTCTTCTCATTTCTTGGTGAAAGTAGTATGTTTCCTCTTATTATATCAATTTTCTCTCTCCAGCAGCACTGCTAACATAGATTTTAAGGAATATATAGAATATATGTGAACAGCCAAAATATAGAATGTCTACATATATCCATAGGAACTAATATACATCATGTACAACCAATAAATAGGATATTTCAGTGGACATATGTGTATCTATAATTGTGTGTTTTAAGGTATAATAACATAATTTAGCTATCTATACACATTATACATGTTGGATATATTGGCACTTAATTTTTACAAATCCCTATGATGCATTTTTAGCCATCATTTTATAGGGGCTCTTAGAGGTTAAGTAACTTGTCCAAGGTCACAGTGTTACTGAATAGCTCTATCATCTCACCATACACTTTTGTGATATCTGGTACATCTTCCTAATGGTTATCCTCAATTGTAATGTATACTTATTTTTTATGAGTGTTTGATTATTGTTTGACTCATGTATATGGCAGAGTTTGCATCTTTTCTGCTTAGCATTTTGTTACCGTAACCAAAAAAACAAGTGATGCATAGTAGCTGCTCATGAGATATTGAAAAAAATTAAATTGTAAAATTATATTATTGGATTAAAGTAAAATATTTTAGTACTTAAAAAATAAAATATAACATAAAAAAAGTTGCAGAGCCTATATCAGACAAAATCTGACTCCAAATCCAGTCTTCTCTGGCCAGCTTACTGCTCTTCCTTTCAAAGTATCTAAGAAATCATCTTAGTTACTACAACAGAGGTGTCATGTAAGTTCGAGGCATCAAGTCAAGCATATACGCTGCCACTCTCTCCTTTTGTTCCCATGACATACATTGCTGAACAGTCAATGCCCCCTTTCCCATAGAGCCTAGATTAGGATTCAGAATTCTTCTCCACTCAGGACTTTAGACAATCATTACCTATCAGTTGTTATTGACTAAGATATAAATCTAGAGGGTAACTGAAAAAAAGTTTGTCCTATTAAATTTATAGTAGCTGTTTCTTCCGCAAACTATTCCAACCCTGTTGCGGGGGGGGCGAGGGGGGGGGGCGAGGGGTGGTCAGAACATTAATACTAGGAACAATTGTATTATATCATCACATGTATTAACAGATTATGAAAGTGAAAAACATCTATTTATTTACCTATCTATACATCTGTGGAGGGTGAGAGAAAGAAAGGACGTTACCCTTCTGACAAAATTCCCTAGAAATCCCCTCCTTTCAACACATAGGTTTGAAATGATATGGGTCAGAATAATAGGTGCTCCTTTATCTCAAGTGAGTTACGTTTATTCACAAAGATGCCTGTACAGGGAAACTGTTGTCTCAATTGGTCTTTGCTTCACGTAACAATTTGTCCTTTCAGGAAAACTGCGTTTTGATTTGGTCACACACCCATAGTAGGCAAAACCAGCCTCAAAATGATTGCCATGCTCACAGTTTCCTTCTGAGGAAACCTGAACATTTTCCGATGAGGGAAGTATCCCTAGGCAGTCCCTTAATAAACTGCCTGACTGGTGCTGCATGACCTTAGCCTTGATCACAAGTTATAGAATTGGATGTGGATATTGATGTAAGGAGAGTACAGTAATAGGCTTGGAAAAGGGCTTTGAGGCCTAGTAGCCCCAGGATTATCTCAAAAACTTTAAATGAGAGATACTGAGAAAGTTGAGGATGTTAGTAGTAGAAGCAGATGCTGAAAACACACAGAGAGATGTACCAGTAGGCAGAAGTCATGAGACAATGGGCTTAGCAAGAATATTACTTAAAATTTTTTTTTGTCTTCACAAAAATAAAAAAGTATAACTGGTCTAATGTCCTAAGAAGTAATATTCTCTGTTAATGTGTTAAGACCCGTTTTACATAAACCAGGAGTATTTGGGCAATATCTTTAATGACAAATTACTTTCAATAATGTTTCTCTAGCAATTTCCAAAATATAAAAATTTATATGTTTTACAATTTCCAAATTTGGCTGTCTTTATTTTTCTAACAGTTAGTTCCTATTTGATTTGTACTCCCCCAGAAAACATATCATCTGTTTATTCTAAGAACTTTATGTGTGCAGTTCCCAGGGTGTTCTGCAGGTTATAATGCCAAATGTTTAAATTGGTCAATAATGACAAAGGATGTTGAGTACTTTAGGAAATGGAATTCTAACTTAAGAGACACTGTACCTCACAGAGGAAGAGAGAAGGAGATGGTCATTGATTAGGTGTTGAATGAGTGTATGGTAATGATTTGGGTAAATGGGATTTGCTAATTTTCTGTCTGAGTAAATACACTAATAAGAAGACTCACTTAGGTGGGCTATTAATCAGCATTGCTGTTAGCAATGTGGCTGAGAAATATTGATTTGGTTGTGATTGTAGATGTCTAATAAATGTAGTGTGGTCCCATGACTGGTCTGTTGCCACAGGGTATATTTGGCATAAATCAGGGTAATCAGGAAGCAATAGAGACATGTTAGACAATTCAACATGATCTGATGTCTAATATCATCATTACTTTTATTTTCTTTGCTAAAGAAAGTATCAAGATATTTTGAATTTTGAATTTAATATATTTTTATTTGAGGCTAATCATGACAGTTTTCTAGTAATTATCAATTAATTTAATTCTGTTTTATCTAATATATACCTCAATTTTATTTGTTTTTCTTACTCATTTTTTCATTGTTTGGTTTTGTTCTATATGGAGTAGTATATTAACTTTTGTTAATACTTTATAGATAATTTTTATTATCTTATGTTCGTTATCTCTGGTTAAATTTTTTTCTTGATTAAAATGCAACATATTTTTTATTGAAGCAAAGTTAGAGAATACAGAAAAGTAGTAAAATGAAAATAAAAATTCTTGAAATTATAATGATGGCCAGTCTTTGTTCTGGAACATCATAAATTATTATAATAGTTGGAAGAAAATAAGGTGAATTTAGGTGTTAGAGAGCTAATATTTATTCCATTTTCATATTTAATAGAGATAAGTTACAAAAGTAATCATATGTTTTTAAACTATAAGATGCAAAAAACAACTTGTACCAATCTCTTATCTCCTAATCTGAATATTAATTATTTTTACAAGTGAAAACATGAGCAACAAGATTAATTTCAAGTTTTGAAGAAGGAAAATTCATAAAAATAAGAGCAGAATTAAAAAATTTATATATAATAGTAAAGATCAATTACAAGGAGTAATTATAAGGAGTAATAATTTTTCCTTAATATCTATTCTATTTTTATTATTAATACAACAGCCAATATTTAGATAGACATAAGGTGGCTTAGAATAATAAATGCAATTGCAGCTAGGTATAGTTATGGAAACAGACTTTGGTAATAAATGCAGTTGCAACTAGGTATAGTTATGGAAATAGATTCTGACCAATGATGAGTTAGTGGACATGTTCTGTAGAAGCTTTGGAGAATCTGCCTTCAGAGAGAGCTACTGAGTGTTCTTTGCTCTTTTCTTACCTTGTTTTTCCTCTCTTTGGACCATGAGAACAAAGGTAAAATGATGTATGAAATAAACCTAATACTTAAGGTCTCCATGAATAAAGCCACTAGGCCGACTTAAAGATCCCTCTCTGAACTTTTATGGGAGACAGGGATAAAGTTCTGCATTTATTAAGCAGCTATTAATTGGAATTTCCTTGTTACTGTCATCTAAACCAATTCTGCCACATAAAATCAACAAAGCTAAAGAATGGCTCTTTAAAAAGTAATATATTTGCAAATCTCTAGGTACATTTACCCCTGTCTTCCAAAAAAGGGGGAAAAAATGTGAGAAAGAAAGAAGGCTCAAATCTGCAACATGAGGGAATACAAACTGGTACTTAAGTTCTACTGGCATTAGGAAGATAAAAAGAAGATGTAGAAAAAGTTGTATCAATAAACTTGAAAATATAAATTAAATTCTAAGAATTTTATTACTTACCAAATTGACTTAAGAAAAGATAGAAAACTTGAATAGTCTTATACCCATTAAGGAAATTTAATCAGTATTTTAAAACTTTCCTATAAACAAAACACTGAAATTATTTTATAAGTAAGTTCTACAAAATATTTTAGGCGTAGGATATCAGTCAGTTTTTGCCAGTTTATACTACATACAAGAAATCTTAGGCCGGGCACGGTGGCTCGGGCTTGTAATCCCAGCACTTTGGGAGGCCGAGGCGGGTGGATCATCTGAGGTCAGGAGTTTGAGACTAGCCTGACAAACATGGAGAAACCCTATCTCTACTAAAAATACAAAATTAACCGGTTGTGGTGGTGCGTGTAATCCCAGCTACTCAGGAGGATGAGGCAGGAGAATCGCCTGAACCCAGGAGGTGGATGTTGCGGTGAGCCGAGATCGTGCAATTGCACTCCAGCCTGGGCAAAGTCCGTCTCAAAAAAAAGAGAAAGAGCTAAACTCTGTCTCAAAACAAAAAAAAAGAAAAAGAAATCTTAAAGTAGCAGTGTTTTACACAGCATGCCATCTTTCTTGCTCACGTTATAGTATTACTGTTTCGCTGCAGCTTTGCTGTAGCCCTTCTCTAGGTGTGCTTTAGAATCATGTCTTCTAAACATGTCTTCTAATTGTGGGACTCAAACCAAGGGAATGTTCTCTATTCTGGATATGCCTTTCTCATCACAAGGGACACAGGAGGAAGAAAGACTGCATATGCATCCAGTTATATTATGGCTTCTGCTTGGATGTGGCACATATTACGTCCACTCACATTTTGTTAGCCTGAGCAAGTCACATGGCCAAGCCCACATCAGTGAGGTCAGAAAGCAAATGGTTTTCAGAAAGTATAGGGCTAGGGAAGAGAGATATTTCTGAAAATGGAACAATGGACTATACTATAGTAAAACCTAATATTTAGGTGACCTCGGAGTACAAACAAGAGTAAAAACCCTCCAACTTGCTTTGAGAAGATATTACAATTTGAAACTGAAAACAAGCAGGAGCAGTACGAGTGAGAAATATGACAACTAATCTTACTCATTAATTCAGATACAAAAATTCCAAACAAGACCACAAGCCAATACAGTAATATTTGGAAAGATAATATTTGATGACAAAGTTGTTTTATTCTAGGAGTGCAAGTTTTGATTAACACTAGAAAAGTAAAATAATGTAGTTTACCATACTAATTGATGAAGGAAAAAAAAATACTACCATCATGATAGATGCAGGAAAATCATTAGATCCAATTCTCTTTCTTAAATATTCATTTAAAAATTTTTACAATTATGAGTACATGTGTAGGTTTGTTACACAGGTAAACTTGTGTCATGGGGGTTTGCTGTACAGATTATTTCATCACCCAAGTAGTAAGTGTAGTACTTGTTAGTTATTTTTCCTGATTCTCTCCTTCCTTCCATCTTCCACCCTCCTATAGTTAGGCCCCAGCATGTGTTGTTCCCCCTCTATATGTCCCTGTTTTCATCATTTAGCTCACACTTAAATTTGAGAATATGTGGTATTTGGTTTTCTGTTCCTTTGTTAGTTTGCTAAGATAATGGTCTCCAGTCCTATTCATGTTCCTGCAAAGGACATGATCTCGTTCTTGTGAATAAAATTCAAAATTGAATATTTCAATTAAAAATATTAGCAAGTGAAGAAAAATGAGAACTTCTAAAGTTTTAATTAAGAAGTTTTTCCTTCTGAAACAAGTTTAAACTTACCAAAAACTTGCAAAAGGATTTATGTATACACTTTCTCAGCTTACCCAAATGTTAAGATCTTACATAACCAAAGGCAACTATCAAAATCCAGAAATTAGCATCAATAGAATACTTATTGAGTAACCTACAGTCCATATTCAAATATCATCAATTATCCCACAGATTTACTTTCTCTGAACCAGAATTTAATCCAGAACCAGACATGGGTTTGTCTTTCATATCTCCTTTGTCACTTTTAGTTTCTCACTTTTTTCTTTGACTTTTATAATCTTGATACTTTCGAAGAATAATGGCCACTTACAGGCATACCTTGTTTTACTGCATATTGCTGTATTGTGCTTCACAGATAACTGTGTTTTTTACAGATTGATTTGTGACAACCCTGCATTGAGAAAGTCTATTCGTGTCGTGTTTCTAATAGCATGTTTCTAATTAGCGGGTTGTGGTGGTGCCTGTAATCCCAGCTACTCAGGAGGATGAGGCACTTCATGTTTCTGTGTCACATTTTGGTGATTCTTGCAATATTTTAATTTTTTTTCATTCCACCTGTCATGGTGATCTGTAATCAGTGATCTTTGATGTCACTATTATAATTATTTCGAGGTTCTATTATTAAATATTGTATGTGTTCTGACTACTCCACTGACATGTTTTCTCTATCTCTCTCCCTTTTCTTGGGCTTCTTATTCCCTGAGACACAACAACATGGAAATTAGGCCAGTTACCAACCTACAGTGGCCTCTAAGTGTTCAAGTGAAAGGAAGAGTTGCAGGTGTCTCACTTTAAATCAGAAGCTAGAAATAATTAAACTTAGTGAGGAAGGCATGTAGAAAGTTGAAATGGGCTGAAAACTAGACCTCTGGTACCAGATAGCCAAGTTGTGAATGTAAAATAAAGTTCATGAAAAAAATTCAAAGCACTACTTCAGTGAACATGAATGATAAGAAAGCAAGGAGCCTCATTGCTGATAGGGAGAAAGTTTCAGTGGTTTGGATGGAAGACCAAACCAGCCATAACATTATCTTAAGCCAAAGCCTAACCCAGAGAAAGCCCTTAAATGTCAATTCTGTGAAGGATGAGAAAGATGAGGAAGCTGCAGAAGAAAAGTTTGAAGCTAGCAGATACTGGTTCAGGAGATTTAAAGAAAGAAGCTTTCTCCAGAACACAAAAGTGCAATGTGAAACAGCAAGTGCTGGTAGAGAAGCTGCAGCAAGTTATCTGAAGATCTAACTAAGATAACTGATAAAGGTGGCTACACTAAAGAACAGATTTTTTAAATGTAGTTAAAATTTCCTTTTATTGGAAGGAATTGCCATCTAGGACTTTCATAGCTAGAAAGGAGACGTCAATGCCTAGCTTCAAATGACAGGTAACTTTCTTGGTAGGGGCTAATGCAGCTGTTGACTTTAAGTTGAAACCAATTCTCATTTATTATTCTGAGAATCCTAGGGCTCCTTTAAGAATTATCCTAAATCTACTCTGCCTGTGTTCTATAAATGAAATAACTTGACCCAGCATATGTTTACAGCATAGTTACCAGTTATTTTAAGCCCACTGTTGAGATCTGCTACTAGGGTAAAAAGATTCCTTTCAGAATATTACTGTTCATTGACAATACACCTGGTCATCCAAAAGCTGTGATGGAGCGTAGAGGTAATGTACCTGGTCATCCAAAAGCTGTGATGGGGATGTAGTAGGAAATTAATATTGCTTCAATGCAACATCAATTCTGTAGCCCGTGGACCAAGGAATAATTTTGACTGTCAAGTCTTATTATTTAAGAAATATTTTTTGTAAGGCTATAGCTGCCTTAGATAATGATTCCTCTGATGGATCTGGGCAAAGTAAATTGAAAACCTCTAAAAATGTCTCACCCTTCTAGACACCAGTAAGAACGTTCATGATTCATGGGAGGAGGTCAAGTATCAGCCTTAACAGGAACTTGTAAGAAGTTGCTTCCAACTCTCATGGATGACTTTGAGGACTTCAAGACTTTGGTGGAGGAAGTCACTACAGATGTGAATGATTGTTGCCAGAGACTTAGAAGAGTAATGGGGCAGGGGGGGGGATAAAGTGGAGATGGTTAATGGGTACAAATATGCAGTTAGATAGAATAAATAAGGTCTAGTATTTGCTAGCACAATAGAGTGACTATAGTTAACAATAATGTATCATATATTTTAAAATAATTAAAAGGATGAAATCAAAATATTTCTAACACAAAGAAATGATAAATGCTTGAAGCGATGAATCCTTCAATTACCCTTATTTCTTCATAACACATTGTATACCTGTATCAAAATGTCATATATATCTCTTAAAAATATACAACTATTATATACTAATAATAATTTAAAATAATTAAAAAGAAATAACATTAAAAGTGAAGCCTGAAGATGTGACTGAATTACTGCAATCTCATGATTCAATGTAACAGATGAGGAGTTGTTTCTTAAGGATGAGCAAAGAAAATGGTTTCTTGAGATAAAATCAGCTCTCAGTAAAGATGCTGTGAACACTGTTGAAAGGATAACAAAAGTTTAAAATATCACATCAATGTAGTTGATAAAGTGGTGCAGGATTTGAGAGGATAAATCCAGTTTTGAAAGAAGTTCTACTCTGAGTAAAATTGTATCAAACAGCATGGGATGCTGCAGAGAAATCTTTTGTAAAAGGAAGAATCAATCTACGCAGCAAACTTCATTGTTGTTTTATTTTAAGAAATTGCCACATTCACTCAGCCTTCAACAGCCACCACCCTGATCAGTCAGCAGCCAGCAACATGGAAGCCAGACTCTCTACCAGCAAAACGATTATGACTCTGCAGGCTCGGATGATTGTTACTTTTGTTCTTGTTGTTTTTTGTTTTTTAACAATGAAGTAAGTTTTAATTAAAGTATGTATATTGGTCTTGCAAACATAATGCTATTGCATGCTTAATAGATTACAATATAGTATACACATAACTTTTATATGCACTAGGAAGCCAAAATATTCTTGTGACTCCCTTTATCATGGTATTTATTGCAGTGATCTGGAACCCAACCAACAATATCCTGAGAGGTTTGTCTGTATTTTGTAGCTTGTTCCTTAATTTAGGTTTGTGTTATGACTCCCAATTGTTAAACTCAGATTTCACATTTCTAGCAAGAACAACACAGAGGTGATGTACCATCTCTGTACATCATACTAGGAAACTTACAACATTGATATGTCTCATTAATGGGAATGCTATCTCTAGTCAACTGGTTAAGGTGGGGTTTGCTGGGATGTTTTTCATCATGAAGATACTATTTTCCTCTTTCTAAATAGAAAGGTATCTTGTGGAAATACTTCTTGATTGTGTAAATGTTCTGTTTCCCCACCATACTTTTGCCCACGAATTTGAATATCCATTGATGATGCTTGACTGTAAAGAATTATGGCTGTGGGATTTGCTAAAATGGTCATCTTTGATTTTCAAGATTATGTCTGTGTTTAATAGTTGAAATTCAACTGTGAGGAAGTGCTTCTATTTCTACCCTTTTATTTATTTATTCATGTATTTATATTCGATACAGACTTGTGAATATTTGTGTACTCTCTGGGTTATAATTCATTACTTCCATTATATCTTTTATTCCTTAAATTGTCCTAGTTTTTATAATTGGGTGCCACTTCAGGTTCACTCCTACGGCCTTTTAAAATGTCCCCATCATGTTTTGAAGCACTTTCTTCTTTTCTACGCTGAAAAGATGTTTCAGGTTCATCTTGTATTTTCTGCGTCTGGCCCAGGAATCAATCATTTCTTCAAGGAGCTCTAGTTCTTTGTATTGGAGAATGATAATTAGAAATGAAGATCTGGGTTCAAGATGTAGTCAGTGCTACCAGTATTATTGTTTGTAGGCCTCCATCACCAAAATTGAACTAGAAAGTATAACTATTAATATGTATTAATATTTATACACATCTGCTTATAAATGTATATTTAAATGTATATTAAAATCATGAATTTCTGCTGATCATTCTAGTCCCATCTCTGAATATATTCTAGCCTCTGCCCTGTCTCCTGAGGATCTGGGTGAGAATCAGATCCTCGTTTCCTCCCATTTCAGGTGGCTGCCCAGCATTGCTAGAGTTCCTTGGCTGTAGCTACATTACTCCAGTTTCTTTTTCTGCTTTCTCGTCGCCTTGTTCTCTGTGTGTCTGAGAGAAACTTCCAGTTACCTTTTTCTTAGAAGGACCCTTGCGAATACATTTAAGGCCTAATTAGATAATCCAGAATAATCTTCCTACCTTAACATTCTAAATCATATTTATAAACCCTTTTCTCAAAGTAATAATCACAGGTTCTGGGGATTAGGGCATGAACAAATCTGTGGGAGCCATTATTAGCCTGCCACAGTAACCGGTCTCACTAATTTCTGGTTTATGCTTTCTGTTTTGTTTTTATTTTTTCCACACATGAAAATATATATAACTTTTCTTATTCCTCTTTCTTTTAATAGTAAACGAAGCATATAATAGGTAATCTTTTGCATTTTGCTTTTTTCATTAAACAATATATCTGAGAAATAAGTCTAGCTATTCATAGAGATATTTCATTTTTTTACAACTTCATAGAACTCCACCTTGTGGATCTACTATGGTTTATTAATCCATGATCCTATATAAGTATATTTAGATTGTTACTAACAATTTACAATTTGAAATAGTGCTGCATATGTATTTTGGTATTGCTGGAGGTGTAGCTTCTCAGGGCAAATTCCTACAAGTAGAATAGCTGGGTAAAAAGATAAGAGTATATATAATATTGCTGGCATTTCAAAATTCCCCTTTAGAAGCATCACACAGGTTTGCATTCTTACCACCAATATGTGTCAGTTCCTGTTTCCAAGTAGCTTCCCCACAGATTATGTTGTCATACTTTTTAATATTCACAAGTCTGATAAGAAATGTTTTAATTTTCATTTCTCTAGTCATGAGTGAGGCTGAACATATTTCCATATATTTAAGGGCCATTTTAATATCTTTTTATTTTCAATTGTCTTTTTATGCGTAAAAGAACTTGTGTGGCCAAGCGAATTGTGCCTTTAAGTAAATCTGAATACATATTAAATTAATAAAGAATTGCTTAAGATATTCATTTTATATTAGAAACAATAAAAGGATGATATTATCACTTTTATTCAACATTGAGTTAGTTATCCTGGCTAATGAAGCAAAGCACGAAAAAAAAAGTAAAAGGATTAGGAAGAAAGAAAATAAAACCATCATTATTCATAGCTAACACAATTGTCTGTATAGACAAATAAAAAACATTCACAGGTAATATATTAGATCTATTGAGATGACTTAACAATGTTTCTGGTTATAGAATCTAAGACAATTGCATTTCTAAATATGAAAAAATGTAATTCATAAAAACATACAATTAAAACTGAATAAAATGTTAAAAACCTAGAAATAATTCAACTTAAACTTTTAAGGCATGGTCTATGAGACATCAAAACTTCACAGAAGAAGAAACCCAAGTGGTTAATAAGCATAGGAAAATATGCCCAATCTAACCCATATTTGGGAAAGTGTACACCAAAAATTTCAAGATATCATACCACATTTATCTAGTTAGTATAAATGATAAAGTTGAACAAGCATAAACAGAAAGCAAGTGGATACTTTAACCTTGCTGGTGACAGTGTAAAATTTAAAAAGATATTCTAAAGCATTTTGTTGTATCAAAAGAAGGTAAAAATGGGCATGTATTTTCATTGGAGAAATTCCATTTTGAGAGACATACCTAAAATAAATTATTTGATATATATACTCAGAGATAAGTACAGATACGCTCCAAATAGCAACATTTTTAAGAATAAAACATTGTTTAAGAACCCAAATTTTATTCTGCCAAGGAATAAACTATTGTATCATCAGATAATAGCAAATCTATAGAGTGGTGAAAATAAATGACCTTCAGCTGCAATTGTCAATGTGGATAAATCTCAAGAACAATATTGAGCAAAAATCAAGCTGTAGCAGAACATATATTCTATAGAGCTCATAAATAGATAAAGCTAAACAATGTATTGTTTAGGGATACATTGCTAGGGATATGTGGTAAAACTATTTTTAAAAAGTATGGACATGATAAACACAAACTTCTTGATAGTGGCTACATTCAGATGTTGGGGGAGAGAGTGGGCTGATATCAGGAAAGGTCACATAAGATTTTAAGGTTCTAGAGTGTTTTATTGCTTAAAATAGGCATACTCATCACACCTTACACATATACCACACATACTTTTATGAATGTATAAAACCTGAAAAAATATGGATTGAACAAATATACAAAACCTGGGAAAAATATAGATATTAATTGGAAACATCAATGTGACTCATTATCCTTTGAGAAATGGTTATTTATATGTTTTGTTATGAGAGGGCTGATAGCTCCTCTGTTCACACTCCACTTACCTTTGGCTCATATACTTATTCACTGCCGGCTGATTATGTTGGCCTAGAATATCATTCTCCACTAAAAAAAATCAAGACTCAGAATCCAGTTTTATGTCTTGGGACAAGTAAAGCCCAGATGAACTGTGACATCTTAACAGAAAGTAAGAAGCTTTCATAGAGACAGGAAGAGCCTTCAGCAGTGTCAGAAAAGGCAAAACAGGAAGTGAATGTTGCTGGTTTCCTAATACTGATAATTTGAATGTCTAAAGCAAAACAATCAATACCATTAATTTGAACCAATCGAATTTGGAAAAGGTCATGAGTCCATAACAATGCTTGAAAAGAGTAAAGTGAAATAAGCTGTTGGAGTAGATCATGTACGTCAATAAGAGTCAATTTAGTAGGAGCCCAGTTTCTCACGGATGAGAAAATGGGTTAAGTCAAATGATTTAAGGGTAAGTGGACATTTGTTTAATTAGAACAATACTACCCTCTCATTGAATAGTTCAAGTAGCGATTGAAGTATTAGTAAGGAGCATTTGCTCTACTCTGGCTGAAGTATAAGATGTGTCTTACGATGACAAAGAAAGCTGAGCCTGCTGAGTTAATACTATGAGATATTGATCTGAGACCAGAGGTTGGATTGCAAGTGCAGGCCTCAGGCATGTCAGAAGAGATAATAAATTTGAGTGCTGAACTTTTGGGAATAAGCTGAAATGTACTTCACTTGGTGAGCAGGCAGGTGTGAAGCCAGTATGCAGAAGAGCTGAGGAGCTCGCAGGAGCTTCATGGAATTCTCGGTCCCATCAGGTGGAATTTTTGCCCTTTGTGTAGCTGTGAAGGTAGCATTGTTGTGTCCCTCTTTTGCGGATATATCTATTATGTACTTTACTTGCATTAAAGTGTATGCATTCTTGGCTTGGGTCTGCCTTTTCATCAATCACTGACATGATTGTGTCAGCTCTGCATGTTCCAAAAACACTAGTTCTAAGGCACTTTGAAAAGTGTTGTGAGATCAAATAAAACTGGAGAATTCTGTGTCAGTCAGCATTTAATAGGAGTCATTGAGACTTCCTAATGCCTTTAATAGTTACTGTGAATCTCCGTAAAAGGAGTTACATGTAGTCAAAGTTTTCTACCCTGATTTTACCATGAATTTCTGATATCAAGCAAACTTTCTTCTGATTCATGTTCAGAGAAATGTGTTATGAAAACTCTAAAACTATTCACTAAAGGGGTCATTCCTGCCCCTTCACTGTAAAGACCATATTTCCCTGCCTGAAGACACACAACATCCTAACCAGTTGCATAAACAAAGTGGAAAACTTGTATTTCTGGGAGCTTCTCCCTGCATTACACTGGATTCCAAATCATCTCCTTCCTGGGCCACAAGAAAACAATTTTCCATTCCATTAGAGATTAGGATTTTGGATTTGTTGATAAAATTACTGGCAACATTGATTGGGTATATATGAAAGGATAGAAATCATTACTAATAACTTATTGGGGACATTGGAACAGACCCTCATTATCTTCAGAGAAGACACTTTTCTAATAGAGAATGGAATCCTTAGATTTAGAAATGATAAGCTAAAGTACAAAGCATCAATACGTTCATTTATT
Source organism: Ateles fusciceps (assembly GCA_036589455.1). NCBI lineage: Eukaryota > Metazoa > Chordata > Mammalia > Primates > Atelidae > Ateles > Ateles fusciceps. The sequence goes on along the minus strand of JAZHEH010002597.1, from coordinate 13,536,692 downwards.
TGGAGGGAATGGATCTGGGCTTTTACATTAGGCTAGGCAGTGAGTCTTACCTAGAGATGCAAAAATGTCCCTGAAAAGCTCACTCAAACCTAAAATGCAATAAAATGTATGTGTGTGTATATATATATATATATATGTAAATGTCCCTAAAAAGCTCACTCAAACCTAAAATGCAATAAAAAAATATATATATATATATATAAAAGTCAAAACACACACACACACACACACACACACACACAAAGCTCACTCACAGACCAGTAGAGCCTGAGGAGCCAGCTCTATCATCAGGTCAGGGAGATGCAACCATGAAAAGTATGTCAAGGAGGCTACTGGCACACAAGAAGGAAGGCACACAGATGTGGGGGGGAGAGGGGGGACTCATTGTCATTCCGACTTAGAAATATCCTATGACTGACCCCTGACCATGTTATCATTAGGTCTAATAGCTCATAAATGTGTCCAAAAGGGAACTCTGCGTCTCTATTTTCCAATAACCTGATCCTATTCCTCTTATATTCTTTCTAATCTAATGAAGTAAATGCCACTGGCCTCCACCCATAATTTGACCCAAAACCCAATGAAGCATCCTTCAAAGTTCTCTTTTGAGGATAAATTTTACTTCTCCTTTCCAATATAATGCAAATCTTACTGTTCTGTGATAAATATGTATCTTTAATCTGTCAGCCACTCCTAACAGATTAAACATGGGTCATCCTATGTTTAAGCTCTGTAATCTTTCCTCAGGAATGCTGAAATAACCTCCTAGTCTCTCTGACTCCACTCTTGTCAACCCATCTCTTCATTATCTTCTACATTCAAATCGATTACCTCTATCATTTGGTAAAATTGCATATGAAGGCTTGTTATCCTTAAATATTAATAGTTTGATGTTTCTTCATTGCTTTTAAAGTAAAATCCTCAGTGTTTACTCAAGGCCCTAACACCTTGAATAATCTGGCCCCTGCCTCCTTCTTCAGCATCATTTCCTACCACTTCCTCCATTGTGTACGAGACTCCTGTTTCTCCAACACATGATCCTCTGTCCTGTCTTGGTTTGTTTATATTTGCCATTCACTTTCCTGGCTCAGATCGGTCTTTTGGGTAGCAGCTGAAATGTCTTATCCTAAGCTGCGTTCTTCCTGATCATCCCATATCTCCTCTCCACCCTACCCAATTACTCCCTCTTTCTCTCCTTCACTGCACTTGTCACAATCTGAAATAATATTGTTTGTGTCTATTTCCCCTTGATTAGAATGCAGGTTCCACTAAGTAAGGCACTTTATAGATTTGGCTGTCTTCTGTTTCCCCAGTACCTTGCACAAATAGATGCCCAATGGATACTTGGTGATTGAATGTGGAAGAATTGAGAGACCTGAGTGTGTCAGTCCATTGGGAAGGCTGGTCAATATAGTACAGCATGAGCAACAAAAATATCTACAATAGTCATTATTTATTAAATGTACTTTTATGCCAGGTATGATTCTAGCCACTTCATATACATTATCTCACTTAACCTTTATAACAACCCTGTGAATTAGATATTATTATAGATAATGCAGTTGAGGCCCAGAGAGGTTAAGGAATGTGTCTGAAGTATAACTTGTAAGTAAAAGAGAAGGGTATTAAACGTAAGTCTGACTTTAACATTTGTACTCCTGACTCCTCTTGTAGCCAAGTTTCCGCAGAGCAACTGATGGGAGAGATTTGAGGAATCCATCAGTGATGTGATGGCCATTCTATTGGAATTCCTACCATCCAGGTTCCTCTTGGGGATGCTCTATTTGTATAATTAAGGCACAATAAACAAGCTTGTTAAACTACTAGCTAAATTAGTTTGTCTGATTTATCACTATCTCCTTTTATCTGATACAGAATATTGCCCCAAGTGAAATGAACATGATAAGATTGAATTTGATATGTAAGTTTGCTGGTAGGGGGAAATTTAGAGGCATAATCAAGAAGAAGGAGACACTGGGAAACTTAACAGGGAAATAGATAAATGAATAAATGTTATTTATTCCTATTTGTTAAGTTATTCTTCTACTTGATTAAGCTTCTCTGTTCTCCCACATATAGATTTGAGTTTCCATATTAATATAATTACAGATTTTATAGCAAGAGGAACCCATATGAAATCATGCTGTCCACTTTTCTACCTTCAGCCAGCTAAAGAATTATTACCTATAGTTTGTCTGACAAAGCCCAGAAAAGTTAAATATTTGCCCACCTTTGGCCTGAAATAAGGGGCATGTCTATAGAGAGGTCTCTGCGTTCTAGGTGAAGTGCTTCTTCTAGAAATTGGGTTCTTTATAAAATGTAGATGGCAGAATGTCCTCTTACCCCTTGGATATCCAAGTTCTAATCCCTAGAATATGTGAATATGTTACCCTACATGACGAAAAGAACTTTGTAGATGTGATTAAAGTTAAAGACTTTGAAATGGGAACATTATTCGGAAGTATGCAGGTGGACCCAATCTAACCCATACATTCTTAAAAGCAGGGGACCTCTTTCCTCTGTAGTCAGAGGGAGCCATGACTACACAAGAAGAGTTGGAGAGATACAAACCTGTTGGCTCTGAAAATGGAGAGAGGAGATCATAGCCTGAGAAATATGAGTAGCTTCTAGAAGCTAGAAAAGGCAAATAATTGTCCACTAGAGCCTCCAAAAAGGAATGAGGCCTGCTGATACCTAAAATTTAGCCCAATGACAGACTTCCAACCTATAAAACTATAAGATAATATTTTTTTTTTTTTTTTTGGTTTTTGAGATGGGAGTCTCACTCTGTCGCCAGGCTGGAGTGCAGTGGCACAATCTTGGCTCAATCCAACCTCCATCTCCTGGGTTCAAGTGATTTTCATGTTTCATCCTCCTGGGTAGCTGGTATTACAGACACACTCGACCACACTCAGCTAATTTTTATTTATTTATCTATTTTTGGAAAAGACACATTTTTACCTTGTTGGCCAGGATGGTCTTGATCTCCTGACCTTGTGATCTGCCCGCCTCAGCCTCCCAAAGTGCTGGGATTACTTTGGCAGGCTAAGACGGGATTACAGGCGTGACCCACCATGCCTGGCCATAAATTTGTGTTTTTAAGCTACAAAGACTGTGGTAATTGTTATGAGAGCAAATAAAAACTAATATATAAAAAATTAGAATTTTAAACTATTACTAACATTTTACACAGAAGGACTCAAAATACAGCAGATTGCAGTAACTCAGGTTGAAAGTCTGCATGACTTCATTACCCTCAGTATGCTCTCATGAGTAAAAACATTCATTCAATGAACATCAGTTACCTTCCTGCTTGTTGAAGAGACTCATTCAGCTAGAATTCAAAGCCCAAATAACACAAATTCCTCTTTCACAAAAGAACACAAAAATGATTTTTCCTTTGTCAGATGTTGAGAGACAAAATTTCATGAGGGAAACTGTGGCTCTGATTTTAGCCAGCAGGTTTTGCTTATTGTTCGTTTTGTTTGCTCCTAATATGGTTAACTAATATCTCATCATGAACTTGAGTCCGTTAATGAGAATTTTAGAGTCCTTACATTATTAAAAGATCAAGTGAGAGTTTTAAATTCAATCTGTGTTTTTATAAACCTACCTGATTTTGGTTAATTTCTTGTTTATTTTTAAGCCTAAGTGGTGGTTATTATTGCTTTACCTCATTCATTGTAGAAAGTACAATCTCCTGATTTTTAATTCATCTTCTTTACCTCCTTCCCCCCAGAAGAAAACAGAAAACAGCTATACAGAGAATTAGAACTGTTATCAGGCTCAAAACATTTAACTAATGCATTTTATTATTTCTAATCATGTTGAATTAATCTTCTTAGTTCTTCCCTTATATTAGTCAGGAAAGCCTGGGCTATGTTATAGTAATAAATAAATGATCAGTGGCTAAATACAACAAAAGTTATTTCTCATTCAAAGTCTGTAGTATTCCTAAATCAGGTTCCTGTATGTAGTAACTTAAAAAATCCAGATTTTTTTTTTCAAACTGTGGCTTAACATCTCATTTTGAGACCTCCATGTCTGTCTAGGTGGGAGAAAAGAGAGTGAGGTTATTCTAGTTCACCAGCTTTCAAATGCATTGGTCTTGAAGTGGCAAATGTCTTATCTGCCTTATATATTAATAACAACCCTAACTTCATAGTAGCTGGGAAATTAAGAGGAGTATATGGAGATTCAATGAGAAATATATGCCTGTCACAGCCTTTCAAGTCCTAATACCCAATTTCCCAAAAATGTTCCTATTACATGTAAAATTACTATTGGGAATTTAAGAACAAGAAATGCTATAAGTTGCATTTTGTCATAAGGCACCAATTTGTCTGTCTTTATCATAAAAACTCAAACACAAGGAAGAAAGTTAAAGAGAAATAATAAATGCAAAAGTTAAGGCCCCTCAGATATAAATGATAGCAAAGCATATGCAGTATGTATTAATAGAAAGAGCATTGGGTGAGGAGTTGGTTTCTGTTTCTAGCTCTGCACATAATGGTGCTTGGTAAATACTTGAATGAATGAATAAACTGCCATTGTAATCAGGATAAAGCCTCTTGATTCCTGTATTTTCATCTATAAAATGAGGATTCTGCTTGGCCAATTTAAACTTTTTCCATGTCTAAAACTCTGTTAATTGCAGAATTAGAACAACTCAAACTTCAAAGTGAATAATCCTAATGATTTATTTAAAGCAATCATTTTCAAAGTCTGTGGACCCCTGTGGGTTTCTGAGACCTTTTCAGGATTTTATGAAGTCAAAATCACACATGAGTAAAAGATCCATTCAAAGTGAAAGGTAGACTGCTCAATTTTAATGTAATAGAGCGTGAAAGTTGATTGTAATGGTTTTAGTTTCCACATTGCAAGTAATCTTTAAGAAATTATTACCTAATAAGTTTTGATGTAGTATTAATGAAGGATATCCATGATTATTTGAAAAGGCTCTTAAAATTATTTTTCCTTTTTTGACTACATATCTCTGTGAAGTCAGATTTTCTTCATGTACTTTAACCAAAGCAACATACCACATTAGATTTAATTAAGGATCAGTTATGAGAATCCAACTGTCTTCTATTAAGCCAGGCATGAAAGAGATTAGCAAAAATGTAAAACAATGCCACTCTTCTCACTAGCTTGTTTTTGAAAATGTAGTTAATTTTCATAAAAATATATTTGTTAATATGTAATAAGTTTATTATTTTAAATGAATTAAGAAATCTGTTTGTGAAACTACTCACTTTTAATCTCTACTGTGGTACATATTCATGTTTAATCTAATAATCTAATCTCCAAAATGGTACATGTATCAAGAAGTATAACATGTATAAACAAAAACCCTTTGTGTTCTTTAATAGTGTTAAAAGTGTCCTGAAAAGAAAAAATTTGAGAATGACTTGTTTAGAGGGTAGGTATATCATTTGACATTGTAAACAACATGTCCTCAAATGTGATTTTTTTTCCCATTATAATTGAGGATTTTAGTTTGCTTGTTTTTGAGGCAGAGTATTACTCTGTCACCCAGGCTGAAATGCAGAGGTGCAGTCATGACCCATGGCAGCCTCTGGACCCACTGAACAGCCTCTGGACCCACTGAGTAGGCTCTCACTTGACCACTTCTGGGTTCAAGCGATTTTCTCACCTCAGCCTCCTGAGGATGGGACTATAGTCATGCACTACTATGCCTAGCCTACAGGTATGTTTTTAAAGGCTCATACTGAAAGAAATAATAATACTGTATTCCAATTGAGGAATGTGAAGTAATTTACAGAATGCTTTTATATACTTTTCTCTTCTGAGATGCATTCACTCTTTCTTTACTAAGAAAAATAAAACTTAGGAATGGGAGAGGTTTCAATCTTATCAGCTATAACAAATTACCCAGAAGCCGTTGAAGATAAGTCAGTACCAGCCAATAAAACAGAATTGATGTAATTGGAAGTTACTGAGTGGGACTTTGGAAGTTTTTTGAAGGACAGAGATGTTACTTGTTTACTTTTTACTCATTCCTTTTGCTATTTGCCCTTCTCCTTTTACAAGGGACTATGATGTATTTGCTGGAATTCAGCATCCATATTGCCAGTATGAGGACAAGGTTCATAAGCTAAGGATGAAAGAATAAAAAACTAGAAACAGCTTTAGTTCTTGATAATATCAAACCACCACACAAATCTGGGCCTGTCTACTCAGTGTATCTTTGTTCTGGAAGAGGGAAACGGGTTCTTATATTGCTTACATCACTGGTATTTGTGATTTCTCAACTCAGTTCTTAACTAGTGCACAGGTATTATCTCACTTAATTTCAGCAATTCCTGAGGAGATCGATAAGAAAGTTGTTATTTTCATTTTATAAATGAGACTGAAGGTCAGAGAGTTTAAGTGAAGTACCTTTGTGTCCTGGGGCTGCCATATTAAAATATTGTAGACTGGTTGGTTTATAAACTTATTGTCTCACAGTTCTGGAGTCTAGAAGTCTGAAATTAAGGACTGTGAGGGTTAGTTCTTTCTGTGAGCTGAGAGAGAGAATCTGTTCTATGCTTCTTCCCCAGCTTCTGGCAGTTTGCTAGCAATCTTTGGCATTCTTTGGCTTATAGATGCTTCAACCCAGTATCAGACGTAATGTTCATGTGTTCTTCCTGTGTGCATGTCTCTGTGTCCAAATTGTTATTTTTTTTTTTTAAGAATACCAGTTATACTGGTGAAAACCCCATCTCTACTAAAATACAAAAGAAATTAGCCGGTGTGGTGGCGTGCGCCTGTAGTCCCAGCTACTCCAGAGGCTGAGGCAGGAAAATTGTACTGCTACACTCCAGCCTGGATGACAGAGTGAGACTCCATCTCTACAAAAAAAGATAGTGTATTTTGAAACTGCTGTAATAAGCATTTTGGTAATAAAGAACAAGTTATTACAATTTTCAGAGGGAACATATTAAAAGTATTTTGTGTTTGTTATGAAGTGTCATTAAATAAATGTTCCTCAAACAATCTGTAAATATTAGTAAAGTTTACATTTGCTGCTTAAAGACCAAACACAGAAACCTAGGAGCCTAGGACTGGACACATAATGGTGCTCTGTAACTATATTCATAAATGAAAAAAAGGATTTAAAATAATTGACTTCAGCTATTAAGCCAGGTATAATAATACATCTTCTCATTTGTAAGTGATATGAAATAAAATTCTGTAATAAGCAAATTGAAACGCCTCTATCCACACAGAAATTATTACTAAAATGGAAGAGATTAGAATTATAAAATATGTCCTACTTATTACTGTTTCAATCATATACAATTTGCCTGTCAATGGATGGCCTAAAATGGATGACTGTACAAAGGTAAGAGCACCTAAATCACTGAATTAGCCAACAGAGTAAGGCAATGACCATTGCTGATATTCTTATGCCTGAACATAAATTGTTTCAGTAGATCAATGTATATGTGTTCAAATGATCAACAGAGAGAAAAAGCAACATGTCTACTGTAAATCCAAAAGATCAAACAATGACAATCTCTGAAGGAGATTTTTTCTATAAAAGTCAAAGTTTGACAAGGCAAGAGTGGTAAGAATTGAATACATTATCCTAGAAAGGTATTTCTTATTGTTTAGCAATTTCTGATTTTCATTGAATCTAAGATGCCATTTATTGAACGGCACACACTATTATTTTACATGTGACTAAGGAACAAAAAAGTCACTACTAATTTTAATTATAGTATGTTTTTATGTAAATTTCAGACATAAAAAAAGGGGAATTATAGAATGAACAAAATACAGTATGTAAAGCACTAATAGGCGATAAAGAAATATTGGTCAGGAAAAAAAAATAACAACAATAGTCAAAGCCAGAACAATCTGAGCAACAAAATAATGTATTATGTTGGTGCAAAAGTTATTGTGGTTTTTACCATTGATATTGCAGTTTTTGCCATTATTTTCAATGGCAAAAACCGTAATAACTTTTGCACCGACTTAATGATACTGTATCATGGCCCAAAGTATAAAATAAATATCCTTAAGTCCATCCTTACATAAATGATTGAATAAATAAATGGAAGAGAATAGAGACATCTGTCTTGCAGGAAAATTCTGGTTTATGTAGGTAGTCTGCCATCAAGGAGGTAGCACATAACTCTCTACTGTTTTTTTGTTTGTTTGTTTGGTTTTGGTTTTCTTTTTTGAGACTGAGTCTCACTTTGTCACCCAGGTTACTGGAGTGCAGTGACACAATCTTGGCTTACTGCAGACTCTCCCTCCCAAGTTCAAATGATTCTCCTACCTTGGCCTCCTGAGTAGCTGGGATCACAGGTGCACAATACCATGCCCAGCTAATTTTTGTAGTTTTAGGAAAGATGGAGTTTCACCATGTTGGCCAGGCTGGTCTTGAACTCCTGGCCATAAGTGATCCACCCACCTCAGCCTCTCTCAAATTCTTAAGTGTGGACTGTGCATGCAGACTTCCTTCTGAGAAGTACTGCGTGGAAAGGAGTAAAAAACTTTGTAGTAGAGAAACTTGACAAACACTACCTCAGCCAGGTAATGAAAGACAGTATCAACAGTGATATATCATATTGATAGTACATACACTTAATATGTTGTGATGAAAATGACACTTTACCTCTGTGGTTTTCCTTCCCTAAAGTCATAACTTCAGTCTCATTAAGAAAACAGCAATAAATCCCAATAGAAGAGCCTCTTACAATATACCTGACTAGTACTCCTCAAAAGTCTCAAGGTCATCAAAGACAAGGAAAGCCTGAAAAACTAACAGTCAAGAAGAGCCTAAGGATACAGGATCACTAAATGTAATATGGTATGCTGCATGGGATTTTGGAGGAGAAAGATGACATTAGGTAAATAGGAAATCTGAATAAAGTATGAACTTTAGTTAATAATGTATCGTTGTTAATTATTAATTGTAACCAATGTACCATACTAATGTAAGCTGTTAATAATAGACAAAATGCGGCTTGGGGGATATGGGAACTCTGCACCATCTTTGCAATTTTTCTGCAAATCTAAAATTGTTCTAAAATAAAAAGGATGCTTTAAAATATACATTGCAGAATCAACAAAATACAGTATATAAAGCACTCATTGGGGGTAATAAATACTGCCCTCCTATCTTCCATCAGAAGAAAAACACTAGGAATGTGATATTGATTTGTGTATTTGCACATAACAGATCCTTAATGAATTTGCCAAGGATAATTAATAAATATGCTAGCTCATGTTGTGAACTTAAGTGAAAAAGATAGTCCTTATATTCCTTGAGCAACTTCATTTTTCAAAGCATCATACTAGGCACTTAATTTGTTTAATGATCACATTAAACCCATGGGGATTATGCCTTTTAAAAACCTAGGCAATACCATTTAGGACATAGACATGGGCAAAGACTTTATGACTAAAATACCAAAAGCAATGGCAACAAAAGCCAAAATTGACAAATGGGATCTAATTAAACTAAAGAGCTTCTGCACAGCAAAAGAAACTATCATCAGAATGAACAGGCAACCTATAGAATGGGAGAAAATTTTTACCATCTATCAATCTTACACGGGGTAATATCCAGAATCTATAAGGAACTTAAACAAATTTACAGGAAACAAACAACTCCATCAAAAAGCGGGCAAAGGATGTGAACAAACACTTCTCAAAAGAAGACATTTATGTGGCCAAAAAACATATGAAAAAAAGCTCATCATCACTGATCATTAGAGAAATGCAAATTAAAACCACATTGAGATACCATCTCATGCCAGTTAGAATGTCAGTCATTAAAAAATCAGGAAACAACAGATGCTGGAGAGGATGTGGAGAAATAGGAAAGCTTTTACACTGTTGGTGGGAGTGTAAATTAGTCCAACCATTGTGGAAGGCAGTGTGGTGACTCCTCAGGGATCTAGAAGCAGAAATACCAGTTGACCCAGCAATCCCATTACTGGGTATATAACCAAAGGATTATGAATAATTCTACTATAAAGACACATGCACATGTATGTTTATTGCAGCACTTTTCACAATAGCAAAGACTTGGAACCAACCCAAATGCCCATCAATGATAGACTGGATAAAGAAAATGTGGCATATATATACCATGGAATACTATGCAGCCATAAAAAAGATGAATTCATGTCCTTTGTGGGGACATGGATGAAGCTGGAAACCATCATTCTTAGCAAACTGACACAGGAACAGAAAAGCAAACACTGCATGTTCTCACTTATAAGTGACAGTTGAACAATGAGAACACATGGACACAGGAAGGGGAACATCACACCGGGACCTGTTGGAGGGTAGGGGAATAGGGGGAGGGATAGCATTAGGAGAAATACCTAATTTAGGGATGGGATGATGGGTAGAGCAAATCACCATAGCATGTGTATACCTATGTAACAAACCTGCACGTTCCGCACATGTATCCCAGAACTTTAAAAAAGAATAAAATAAAATAAACCCAGGATCTAAGCTATTAAGAAATATGTTTGCTAGGGCTGCCATAAAAAAGTACCACAGTTTGGGTGGGTTTAACAACAGACATTTATTTTCTCACCATTCTAAAGTTCAGAAGTCTGGGATCAAGGTGTTGGCAGGGTTTATTTCTTCTGAGCCCTTCCTTGGGATTTTAGTTGGTTGTCCTAATTTCCTCTTCTTGAAAGGACACCAGTTATATTAGATTAGAGCCCACATGAATAATTGCATCTTAACTTAATTACCTTTTAAAAGACTCTATCTCCAAATACAGTCACATTCTGTGCTGCTAAGAGTTAGGACGTCAAATTATGCATTTTATTCAGGGACACAATTTAGCCCATAACAATTTCCAGATTGATCTCTTTGGCCCCTACCGTTACCCCAGTGATGGAGGTATGATACTAAGCCAGATCTTTAGAACTCCAAAGCCGGTACTCATTTCTTTATAGTATCATAGTGGTCACCAGCCATGGTTTATTTATATCTCCTAGAATAGTTCAGCCACAGGAGAAGCTGAATTCATCCAGCTTTGTTTTATCTTTGTTTTTTTTTTTTCTTTTACATGATAATCCATAGTAAACATTTTACTTAAAAGTGGGAACTAGTGCTTTAGTAATATAGTAGATTCCAAGACAGACCTATATTTAGACACTGTTCTGCTACTCTATAACTGTGCTCTGTTCCTCCCAAGATTTTTAGTAAGCATTAAATGAGATACAGATAAACACTTGGCTTGAAACAAAAGATTATCAGCATTTCCCTTATTTAGAGAAAACAGTATTATAGCAAATCTACCTTTCTAGTCAGTACAATAAATACATGAGGAGTACAGTGAAATGTTCTTTAAGAATGTGGAAGTGAAAGAAATATGATTGCCTTTTGAGAGTTAAACTTTAAAATCATCACATAATGGATAAAAACAGTCTCTTCTAGCAGCAGAGTTGACGTAATACGACTGGAGCTATTAATACAGCTAACGGAAGGATGTGTCATTCCAAGGTAGGGGGTTGGACAGCCCATGGGAGCTTAGGAAAAGAGTCACAGAGACAAATATTAACAGAACCCATCTGGGTTCTTTTGGGAAACAGGAGACTTTGAGCCAGTAGATTTTTTAAAAATACTAAGTTCCCATTGCCAAGTTCCCAACTGTGGGCTTAATACTTTAACCTGTTTTAGTCTTAAATCATAAAACATTCACACATTTCAATGAGCTTCTTGTGCTTGAAAACCAATTTTACCTGACCTCAGTTTGATGTAGATGTGCTTACAGAGATTGTGTGGGCCTATCATGCTAACCTGGGTATTTAGCAACCAGTTGTTTTTTACTGTAAGTGAATAGACTTTTGTGTACTTGGTTAATGTGACTGATCAATCAATCCATTATCTGTGTACTTAGAAAGTCTGGTTTCTGTCGCTGAATGACTGTGAACCCAGTCTTCCATATTTTGAGTTTAACCCATAAGAGCTAAGATTTAGGGTTGTTAGATTTAGCAATTAAGAATATGGAATACTCAGTTAATATCTGAATTTCAGATAAACAATGGTTTTTTTTTCTTAGTATAAGTATGTCCCAGATAAAATTTTGGATATACTTATATAAAAAGTGTTGAATATTCATTTGAAATTCAAATCTAACACTTTACCTGGCAACTCTAGAGAGACCCTTTTTAATACAACTCCTAGTTTTAATATACTTAAAGCCCTTAGTACAGATTATCACACATAAACACTATAAATGGTGACACATTTCTTGTCTTATGTAAACAAAGTTACAGTACATGAAAAGTAATCACCTTTGTTGATACCTGTTAACTAAATAGAAGGCCCATAAACCTGTGCCCTTTTGCTCTTCACAATGAAGACCTCAAACATTGGTTATTGTTATTGAGCCTTCTGTTCAAGCAAGATCATGTTGCTTATATTTTGCCCATGAAGTTTCCAAATAATAAAATATTTACGAAATGGCCAAAAATGTTTGCTGCTTCTCTCAACCTGAATGATTACAAAATAGTCTAAACTCTTCCCTTCAACTTTTGTTCCTTCTGGCTGAGATGGACGTATGGTGTGCCTTAACCCAAGACTCCCAAGGTTTAAAAAGTCCTTCTTTTCAACCCAGCCATACTACTTCTAATCACTTTCTGTTAGCACAGTGGGTGTGGCATGAACGTGTAACTGACGAACTGCTTTAAAACTTTTGTAGGCAATTTTCCTTCAAGGTAGATGAATGCCACTGTAGGAGAGAATAAACGTCTTTCCCTCACCTATCCTAGGTTCATAGCCGAGGCCCCTATGACAGACAGATTGGCAAGAGAATAGGGTACAGATTTATTTAATATAATTAGTATGTGATACAGGAGCCTTCGTAAGGAAATAAAGACTGAAAGCAACAGTTAAACATGACTGTATTTTATTGACGGTTTTAAGAGTAGACTACCATGAAGAAATTTGACAGAATAAAGGGGATATAATCTAATGGAAACTAGGGGAAATTTAGAAAGGCCTGGTATGTTCAGATTCCTTTCTGTGTCCCTTTGTCTTCAGAGATAAGGATGTTTCTTTCTTCTGGATATAGAGAGAGCATCTCTGACAAGAGGGTCTTATGACTTGCTTTAGGGGAAGGTCAGAAAAACCTTCCTAGGTGTTATGACCTGTTTCACAAGAAGAGTGTAGATTAAGATGAGAATGAACTTCCTACCTTGTGGTTTTCTCAAATTCCTTCAGCTTAAACTATTTTAGGGTTGCATACCCAAAACCTCATCATTGGAAGAATGAGTGAGGCTTGGCACTAAGAAGCAGCTATAATCTAGGATATACAAAGCCCTAAGAGACTTCTACAATAAAAGAAGAAAATCTTGGTGGGTAATTCAAAATCCCTTTCTTTCCACATTTGTCTGCTACACTAAAAATTTTCATAAGATTAAAAGCTGTTAACTGGTCTTTTCAATTATGTGGTTTATTAAGCTATCCAGGCAGCAACTTTCTCTAGATAATTTGGGTCAAGCAAATCATTGACCCATTCTTCTGTTTGTTTTTCCTTCTCTTTCTTGCATTGTTCTTTAAGGAAATCTTAAAGAACATTCTTCTGTTTGTTTTTCCTTCTCTTTCTTGCATTGTTCTTTAAGGAAATCTCTAATGTCATGAAATATACCAACTAGTCTACTCTCTGCTAGATGAAATCTACTTAAAATGGGCCATGTGGAGCAAATCTGCCATTCTAAAGAAACACTCTGTGCAGTTCCTGGCTTGGACACATATGACCATGTGAAAATGACCAGCAAAAATGTTAAGTTAGAGTTGGGGGAAGCATTGTTATATCCTAAGTATAGTTTTTAATGTTTTTTTCTCTTTTATGTAAAGACAATGACATTATCAAAAAGTAAATGCACAAAACATTGGGAGAGGAACAGAAAAGATATGTATTAGGTATTGAACTTAATACCTGGGTGATGAAATAATATGTACAACAAATCCCCATGATGTGCATTTATCTATGTAACAAACCTTCATGTGTACCCCGAAACCTAAAATAAAAGTTTAAAAAAGTATGTGTGCTTTATATTATCACCCAGCATTCTACATTCATGTCTGCATCTATTTTAATGTAACAACAATAATTTGAAAGGAAAAATAACGTTAAGCAAATTTTCATTAATAGGAATTATAGTAGAAGCTCTGGCTTTTCTTTTCTAGACTGCTTTAAAGGCTGGCTTTTCTCCTGTTACTTAATTTAACAAATCAGATAAAATGGTGGTTTGAATTATGTGTCTTATAGAGTGATTTCGTTGGCAAAGTCAGAGTGTATGCATTCCTTAGAAAATAATTATGCTGACAACAACAAGCACTTACTCGGCTTCTTTTATAAAGACTCGCAAGATGCTTTACAATTAAAACACAGCAAACTGACCTACTTTCTTAAGTGTGTTCAGGAATAGGAATGAACAGATATGTCTTTAGTTTTAAGTCCAGACAGAAGAGTACTATGAATAGAATCTGCAAAGAAATTCTGGGACTCCGAGAGCCTGGAGCTCATGAGTGGGATAAAGCAAATATCCTGCTGACTCTGACCTTAATGATCAACCAGGGACATATGGTCATCACAGAAGATCTAACAAATTTCCTGGGAGTCATCCATTAGCCAAGTCATCAGTCACTGATACTCCATTTAAATTGGTATTAGGTTTTATGAGGATTTAATTCTGAAATATATAACAGCCTCCTGAGCCAGGCGGCCAACACCACCACAGACTGAGGACTACCCCATCTTAAGCTTCAGGTCACAATAGGTTCTTATATTACTGATGACAGAGGCCAGCTTGTACTCTGAAGTAGAGTGTGTAGGGGGTAGGAAAGAGATGTCTACAAGACAGCAGCAGGAGCTGAGGTCAGAACGCTTATGGAATAGAACACCCTGGAGCCACCAGTAATATTAAATAATATCCTGGAGAGGCTTTTGTCACCAACAGTTCCAAAGGCTTTATCTATCTAACTTGTTAAGCCAAAGCAGCTTTAGCCAAGTTGATCAGGCATCCACTCTCAATGTGAGGGCATTTATCTTCTCTGGCTGGTCTTTCTTACCATTAGGATTCTTACTGGGAGAAGGAAGAACCTGAATATTTCTTGGAGATTTGGACTCAGGCTTCTCATGTCCATTGCAAAAGCTCCAGGTCCCTAAAGGTTGTGGTCATCCTCAGATACATGCAGATGGTCAGCCTGTACTATTTTAGTATGGAAATTATGGTTGATAAAAATGAAGTGTAAACCTAAATTTATGTTTTAATAACAAACATAAAAAATATTTCAACATCAGCGTAAATCAGCAGTTTTCAACCAAGGACAATTTTGTCCCTCAGGGGATATTCAGCAATGTCCGGAGACATTTTTTGTTGTCACTACTGGGGGTGCTACTGGCATCTAGTGAGTATAGGCCAAGAATGCTCCTAAATATCCTACAATGCACAGGATAGGCCCCTACAACAAAGAATTGTCTGGCCCCAAATGCTGATCGTGTTCCTGTAGCGAGAAGCTAGATTAGATTATGTTACATTCAAATTATTTTGGTCAAGTTAGAGATATATGTAAATTGAGAAAGTTTCAAGATAGTGAAATTATGACCTATATTAGGATATGGGGACATATGCTGCAGGATTTGAAAGAAGAGCCCAATCAGGATTTTGCAGAATGTGTAGAGAAGGGTTCAGGGAGGAGCTAAGGCTTCAGCTGGGCTTTAACAATTGTAATACATAAGCAGAGAGGAGCCAAGAAGAAACTGTATATCACTTTTAGAAAGAAGTGCTCAAAAGTGCAGCATAACGATACTATTTCTCCAATTCAGTGTGAATCCACAGAGTATTAGGGAGTCTTCAGGACTTTTCCTGTGACTGAGTGCCTCTTTCTCCTTTTCTGTCCCTTCTATAACCCTGATGGAGAGATATGGCAGAGAGCAGGTACTGCGTGCGGATTGTGGAATAACTTGCCAATAGTATGGTAGTGCCCAGAGTGCTGCCAGTAAGGTGACCATGCTAACAGCCATACAGGATTTTTGATCCACAGGAGGACTTAACTGCGAGTACATTTGTGCTTTAGTCAGTATGGGCTATTATAACAGAAACTATGTGGCTTGTAAACAACAAAAATTTATTTTACACAGTTCTGGAGGCTGGGAAGTTCAAGATCAAGGCATTGGCTTTATTTGGTGTCTGGTGAGGGCCTGCTTCCAGGTTCATAAATATCATTTTCTTCCTGTGTCTTCACATGGTAGTTGAGGTACGGGAGCTATCTGGGTATTTTTTTTTTTTTATCAGGGGCACTAATCCTATTCATGAAATCTTCACCCTTATGATCTAACCATCTCTTTAAGGGATCACATACAAACACCATAACACTGGGGATTAGTTGTCAATATGTGAATTTGGGTAGGACATAAATATTCAGTGTATAGCAATTTGGTAGTTTACTAATTAATGTGCATCTCAAATTGTTTTTTTGACACAGAGTTCCACTCTTGTTGCCTAGGCTGGAGTGCAGTGGTGCCATCTTGGCTTACGGCAACCTCTGCCTTTCAGGTTCAAGTGATTCTCCTGCCTCAAGCTCCCAAGTAGCTGGGATTACAGGTGCATGCCACCACGCCTAGCTAATTTTGTATTTTTAGTAGAGACAGGGTTTCTCCATGTTGGTCATGCTGGTCTCAAACTCCTGACCTCAGGTGGTCCACCTGCCTCAGCCTCCCAAAGTGTTGGGATTACAGGCGTGAGCCACCGTGGCTACATCTCAATTTTTTTTGGCTCTTTACATTTCCTATAGTTGAGAATATGGGGCTCTGCCTCACTCACATGGGTTTATTAACAGCATCTGTCATGTATTTCTTTGTCCTGTGCAGTAGAAAGTTGTATGAGTCTCAACCATTCTGATATTTCAATCGGTCTGAAGAAAGAAAACTTTCTTTCATCCTTCATAATCAACACATGTAGACACAGCAAGGTGGGGACAAAGGAAAAGTTGACTCTGAAACTGGAGATAATAATGAATGAAGTTATCCTTTTGCAGATGGAATTCATAGTACTAGATAGTGTAGGTGATAACATTTTTCAAGTCTCTAATAGATCAGAATATATTTTCAGGTAGAGGGGTTTCACTTCAACAAATACATCAAAACTATTTTCTACAATATACTGTATTGGGCTACATGACCAGTATTAAGTATGTGATAAGTACTACTAGCAGTAACTGGTAGTAAGTGGATCTTAGGTAATAAAAATCCGTGGATCTGATTGGCAATTTGCTACCAGGAGGTTAGTTATCTATATGAAGTGCACAGAAAAGAAAGCCAAAGGGCAAATATTTGGTAATTCTTATTCACCAGTGTTCAGAAACAGAATACTTTAATTCTGGAAACTCATTACCTACTCTTGAGTTAATTAGAAACACTCCTCCTAAGTAAGATGGGTCATTCTCAGGCACTTTGTGCCCATCTCTCCCCCACTTTGTTTTGATGCTATTTTGTTTAGTGATCTTCTGACCTTGAATTTGTTTCTTTCAACAGCTTTGCCTAGTAGAGGGAAATGCCCTGAAGAGTAATGGGCTTCAGCTCTCAACTTAAGAACGTCTACCAAGCCTTCCCACTTACAAAATACTTGAACTTTCACATAAGCTTACTGTACATGGTTGTAAATCCAGTGAGGTCGAGTGAACAGTGATTTTTATTAATGCACTCTATGGAAAAGGAAAGCAAGAAAGGCAAATTGGTTTCTTGAAGTTAGTCAGTTAATCTGTGCCAGAGTTGAAACTGAAAAGCAAGCCTACCTACGCTTTCCATGATACTCATGTCCTAAGAGAGTTGATAAAACAAAGAACAAAAGGTGAAAGAATGAGCCCTAGAGACAAAAAATGTGATGGCTTCCCCTCTGACACTTCTCCCAACCTATACTCCTTCCAGTTTTGCTGCCCTATCTTCTTGTGGTTTCTATGACTTTGGTTTCCATTCAGGAGCATTTTGGGTAATTCACATTTCTCTCTTGTACCCTGGAGGCACTGGGGATGGAAATCAGAGATGTGGGGAAGAGAAACCGTGGCATCTTCAGAGACGTGCTTAGAAGAGGGGAGATCTTCCACACTCCCTGTAAGAGGAAGTGAGAGTCACAGAGGTGAAAGCCAGAGATGCCTGGGGAGGCAAATATTTTGAATCCTAAGCTTATTATGTCTTTCTTGATTTTTAGTTTTGAACAAATTGCTGCATCTGTCTGCCTTGGTATTGTTGCTTATAATTGTAGAATGAGACTGCAAGAGTGCTAAAGGAATACTAGATCCTTTACTCTTAAAAATCCTCAGCTAACAAGTAAATGTGCTGGAAGGAATTGGATTTCTCAAATCACTTTGAGATTTGGCCAATCATTCATTTCATATAGTCACCACATTTAATTAACCAGTTATATTAATCATTGTAAGCCCTAGAAAAACATTTTCTGTGGTTAATTGATCCAATTCCTTTGGGAGGGTGACATACATGAGACTCTTTTTGGGACTTAGCTTTCTTTCCAAATTTTAAATATCGCATATGTACTTATTGTTAAATATGCTATATTAAGAAATTCTGAAAAATAAAATCTTGAAAGAAAATTCTACATGAGAAGAATTGTGGATAAATTCAGTCATATTTAAGACCATACTTAATTATCAAAACAATTCAATAACATGTTTTAGGGGTATTTAACATTAACTTTTGTAATGATATTTAAAAAGTAGAGTAGGAATTTGAGAAGTAGAATTATTATTTTTCTTATTACTTTTGAGATGAAATTTTGCTCTTGTCACCCAGGCTGGAGTGCAACGGCATGATCTCAGTTTGCTGAAACCTCCACCTCTCAGGTTCAAGTGATTCTCCTGCCTCAGTCCCCCAATAGCTCAATCTACAGGCACATACCACCACAACTGGATAATTTTGTATTTTTAGTAGAGACGGGATTTCACCATGTTGGCCAGGCTGGTCTCAAACTCTTGAGCTCAGGTGATCCACCCGCCTCAGCCTCCCGAAGTGCTGGGATTACAGGCATGAACCACCCCACATGGACTGAGAAATGGAGTTATTAAAGTGACACAGAGTCTTAGGCGAAGAGAAAAAGAAAAAAACCAAAACCTCAGGAAAATGAATCCCTGCCAGTAACACGTTAATTATTCTTTTTTGCTTTAAACCACCAGTTATTAGATTCCAAATTTACATAATAGCTTTAGGGAAAACCATATTTGTCTGTACTTATGTATCTTCAGATGCAATGGTTTGTCACCTGGTTTCAACTTGAAGCGATTCCTTTGAGCTTTGAGCTTTCTCCTCAGAGCAGCAACAGTGTGGAATGTTGAAAGTATTACATTTTTTGTGAAGTGCCACATGCCTCTGGAGCTGCCTAGGTTCCATGATTATGTACTTTGTGTTCTGCCAATTTAGATTCATTTTTATTCCTTATGAAATCTCTGTACCAGAAGATTTAGGAATAAAAGGACTTGCAACAATCACTTGCTACTGCACAAGAAGCAGGAAACTGCTGCTGCCTTACTGTTTTTCTTGTCTAATTCAAGAAAGAAAAATGTTCTGAAATCTTATACCATAAAGCCCCCAAGGAACTTTCATCTGTATTAAGACCCAAATTCAAAAGCCACAAACTGGAAAATTAAAACTTTAAAATACCCTTGACTAGTGTTTGTCATCTCAAATTTAACTGCAGTACATGCACAGGTTTTTAATTAGGAAAGTGTGAAAACAAATAGAATCCCAGGCAAATTTCTTGTTTTGGAATATTCTTGTGATTCTGAGGATGAAAGTTTGTAAGAATGTGCCTCAGTTTTGTGAAACTTTTTCTAGAGAAAAGGATTGGGGAGTAATCCATTTCTATTAATTTCAATAATGTATTTATGTTTTCAATACCATGTGGTAGGCTCATCAGTTGCTTGCTGGACAGCAGATTCTTCTTGCTGTGAATCTGATTCCTGAGACTCTTTTGATTCATTTAATGGTTTATGCTAGGTAAATAATTCTTGAAATCCTCCTTTTCTTTGAATGTAGTCAGCAGCAGGCAAGCAACAATATAGCACTATAGTCTAAAAATTTCAGACAGGTAGATGTGACCATATTCAAGAACCATATACTTTTGGAAAATAATTTATTTGGATGTTTTAGAATAAGGGATGTTTCATTAATATGATACAATAAAGAGGAAAGATGAAATATTGTTCATATATTGGTGGCGGCTAGAACCTTAAAATCTTGGAAATGGTAAGAGATGCTCCTAGTAATCTGCTCTTCAGTTCTGAGAAATTTTTCTTGGCACAGTCACATTTGGGGAGCACTCAAATGAATTCAACAGAATTGAATTTAAAGCAGTTTAGTAAGTATAGTGGAAGACACTAAAGTTAAGACAGTGTACTTACTGTGTTCTTCCATAGTGTGCTTTGCATGACACTGACTTAAGAATTCTACAGAAGCACTTATATTTATTACTTTTGGACTGCTTTTTCCTTCCTAATAGACTGTAAGTGCTCTGCACAGGAAGGCAAGATCTCGCATATCTGTGTTACCAACAGGTAGTACAGTGGCAGAATCATAGGAGACATGCGAGAGTGTTTGTAGAGTAAATGCTACATTTTATTTTGTAGTAGGAAAAAAATGATATCTTATGTTAATACATTTCTGTGTAGTTTCTTCTATTAACCAACCTTTCTAGGCCTGCTACATTAAAATAATAATAAAGAAAAAGAATTCTAGCTCTCCCCTCATTAAACCAAGATGTACTATGTTTACTAGTGGGTAATGTCTAAAAGCAATTATTAATATTTCTCTTTTACTGTGCTTTTATGATTATTAATGTTACCTTAATTGCCAGAGCTATCTTATAGAAGAAAACTTAGGATAGGGAAATTAAGACGATTACAAGATAAATGTAAAGAGAAAAATACAGGTAGTATGCAGCTTTGGATGATTAAGTTTAGAAACATATCCTTTCAAGTCATGTTATTTTTCTGGAAAAGGATTTTCTAAATTCCTTTAGCTCTCATTTAACATACCAAGGATTCAAATTGGCTCTATAGTCAGATAGAAGGATTTGATATAGGGAAAGTAAAAGAAAACTCAGGCTCTTTCCAGTGCCTGTGGATTATGGAACAAGTAACAGGCACAAGGAGAAAGAGCTAATCAGATGTGTATGTACAGATTTTCCTTTCTATGGGATTAGCTTGCTAAAAGCTGATAAGTAAGGGTCTCATGCTAGCTCACAGGGCCCTGGGTGTTAAGCAAGGGCATCTGCTAACAGGTATGGACTTGGGATACTCTTGCTTCACTCCTAATTTTTAACTCTGGAAAGAGATACTTTCTTTAGCTTCCCCTAAACAACTGGGGCGTGGAAACATCAACTGGAAGGTGCAGTGAGCAGTTAAAGGCTTGAGACATTTTCGTTCTCCCATACTACCCAGAGTTACTATGGGACATGAATGCTAAATTGAGGTGTAGAGGGCCAGCCATCAGGTCCTTTGTGGCAACAGAGGCTCAGGGTACATGAGCAGGCCAAGGCACTGAATGGAGAAAGTGGGCAGATTTAGAAGTCTTTAGGACATAGGAGTTGAGAAGGGACACAATCAGCCAGGGAGCTTCACCCAGTTCTGACCAAGCCAAGATCACACTGCACATTTCACAAGTCATGCATTCCACCAGTCATGAATTCCACTAGCCATGAATGAGGGCAAGCAGAAAGCAGATGAATAATCCCCAGAGACTACATGGCTGAACTTAACAACTTGTAGGTGAGAACTTCTAAAGACTGTGTAACCATATGTGGATGAAAACCTTACCTTTTTCTGCACTTCCAAATTGTAATTAAATTCTGCAGACCTAATTATGAGATAGTAGTTGTTTGCCAAAGTCTGGGAATAGAATGGTCTGGTTTCAACCTGTCAGTGATCAGGCAGTATTAGCACAGGGTAAGATCTCTCTTAATAGCCATTTGGAGCAATGCACTTGCAATTCTTTAATCAAAAACTGTTACTGATAAGAGAAACTCAACCTGATAATGTCCTCTGAAATTTGTCATTTCAGATCGATTATAAACAAATTTGAGGACATTTATATTAATGGTCTGGATAGGAATATAATGACTGCTTTCAATTTATTTTTGATATCCACAATAATAATGACTTTTAATGAAAGTTGTAAGTTCCTAATTAGAAATTCTGGTTCCATTGTTTCTTGTGCAGGAACAGAAATAACAATTTACTGTATATTAAATTTAATTTACACATATAATCTTTTAAAATCTCCCAATCACTCTGAAGATAGAAATTATTATCTCAATGTTTGCAGCAAACTGACTTTCCAAGATTTCAGGTAAATTGGCAAATATTACAACTAATAAGAGTAAAGAGCAGGTATTTATCGGCCGGGTGTCGTGGCTCATGCCTGTAATACCAGCACTTTGGGAGGCTGAGGTGGGCAGATCACTTGAGGCCAAGAGTTCCAGACTAGCTTGGCCAACATGGTGAAACCCCATTTCTACTAAAAATACAAAAACTAGCGGAGAATGGTGGTGGGCACCTATAATCCCAGCTACTTGGGAGGCTGAGGCAGGAGAATCGCTTGAACCTGGGAGGCGGAGGTTGCAGTGAGCCGAGATCACGCCACTGCACTCAGCCGGGGTGACAAGAGCAAGACTACTTCTTAAAAAAAAAAAAAAAAGAAAAGAAAAAAGAAAGAGTAAGGAGCAGGTACTTATTAAATAAATACTTGTCATAGGTCAAGAACTTTCCATAAGTGATTTGAATTAATCTTCAAGACAACCCTATCAAGTGAATATTCATATATCTATGGAGAAGAAAGATTAAGTAACTTGCTTAAGAATGCACAGCAAGATTAGAACCCAGGTCTGATTTGATTTAAAAGCTGCTGTTCTTTTCACTTTCTATTTTGCCTCATAATTGTGTCTGTTTGAAGATCAATTTTAGCACTGTAAAATGTATAATGTATTATACAGCCTCATACATTATTAGAAGGATGAAACAGCAAATTAAAACAACAAATTGCAATGCAGTCTAAACTTTCTGAGTTCTTATTATTCTGTGTTTAATTCTCTTATCTTGTAGGAATTAAATGAGCTAATATATTAAAAGTGAAAAAACAGGCCTTACTATTCACTTCTCTCTTCCTGTATAAACTTAGAATATAGAGAGATAGATGGACAGACAGGTTTGCACATATAAACACATACACCTCTATATGTCTCTATATGATATATACCTTTATATAGTGTATAATACATATAATTTAAAAACCATGAAACTGTAGTATTATAAAACTATAAAGGCTAAAAATAAAATATTTGAGCTGTTTGCATTTTGACTTTTTAATATAAACACAAAATACTTTGTATATAAGTACAAAATAATTGAAAATGAAATTCTTACAAAGAATACTTAATGATCACTTAAAAAGAACATCACAGTTTGATCAAGTCTAAAAATATTCAATTAAATTATTAAAATTACAAAGCTTTATTTTAGTGTTAGTTGACTATATATTGTTACTGTTGATGTCAAATAAACAATATGAGCTGTAGTCAGAAGAAAGTGCTTAAATGTTATTTGAAAATCAAAATGTTTGCTCTCACTCATAAGTGGGAGTTGAACAATGAGAACACATGGACACAGGGAGGGGAACATCACACACCGGGGCCTGTCGGGGGGTGGGGGCCAAGGGGGAGGCAGAGCATTAGGACAAATACCTAATGCATGCAGTTCTTGAAGCCTAGATGATGGGTTGATGGGTACAGCAAACCACCATGGCACAAACCTAGATGTTCTGCACATGTATCCCAGAACTTAAAGTAAAATTTAAAAAAGAAAAAAAGAAAATCAAAATGTTTTAAGACATACCAAATTTTAAGCTTGAAACAACCTATAATTGGAGAAAATATACGCTGGAAAATGCACAAAGCAAAAACACTCTGAAATACTTGACAATGGGATGTCTGCATGGCCCTCTTGCTCCCTGGGACTTCAGCCAGTCCATATGGTCATCTAATAGGGAGCCTGAAGACTGTGGGTGATCTTGCAGACCATATGTGCTGCAATACCTAGGAACAATTGGGGCTTGGCTAATGACGTGGCAAAAACCTAAATTTAAATTTAACTTGTTTTTATTGGGCAGAACCCAAACCTCACTGTTATTTTTGCACATTGCTTGGTTTGTTTATCAATAACTTTGAACGGAGGCTGCAGAAATATACCCCTTTCCACTACAGACATGCTTCAAGTGACCTGTTTAGAATGAAATGCCTTTCATTCTACAGATACATTTGAAGAGCCAAAAGAAATAATGTTGCAATTCTCCTTGTGCTGAGAAGTATTAAGTATTGAGCCCACCAGTGGGTTGATGTTAGAATTGCATCTGTAAATGATCCAGGCTACCTGATCTAAACCAAGATTGTCCTCTAATCTCAGAGCTGACATTAAAAAAATAAGAAAACAAAAACCATGAATGTGTAGTTGGTAGGATTCTAGAAGCCCCCTGGGAGTGCTTGAACTCAGGAATAGGCAAGAAGAAGGTCAAAGGAGATGGACAATAGGCCGGGTGCGGTGGCTTACACCTGTAATCCCAGAACTTTGGGAGTCCAAGGCGGGTGGATCACGAGGTCAGGAGATCGAGACCATCCTGGCTAACACGCCGAAATGCCATCTCTACTAAAAACATAAAAAATTAGCTAGGCGTGGTAGTGTGTGCCTGTAACCCCAACTACCCAGGAGGCTGAGGCAGGAGAATTGCTTGAGCCTGGGAGGCGGAGGTTGCAGTGAGCCGAGATTGCACCATTGCACTCCAGCCTGGGTGGCAGAGCGAGACTCCATCTCAAAGAACACCCAAAAAGATGGAAAATAAAGATCTGATGAGATGATAATGAAAATCATAAGACACAGCATTCTCCCTAAATCTTCACTCTGTTTTCTATCCTTAGGTGAGCATCCTGTTTTGTGAGAGGCAATTTCATTTGAATACTTCACCTTCTTTATGTCACTTTAGCACCACTTACAAATACAGCAAAATTTATCACCAGGAAATACAGTAAGGGAGACAGGGACAAGTAAGATAGAATTCAGGGCTGTGATATTATTCTGAGCTGTGTTTTCTGTTTAAATTAACCAATTAATTTTTTTGCTTAATCTTAAATTTTATATTGATTAATACACATCGATGAAGTACCAATAATGTGAAGAAGCTTACTTTTAACTCAAGATTAGTGCAAAATACATTATAAAATGGGGGAAAATTTCTTTACACAAAAGATAAGCAAGGAAATACTTTAAGATGACAGATCCACTTAGTTTGAAGAAATTCTACACTTCCAACAAGGGAGATGGGTGTTTTCCATCAACATAACTACTTTTCTAGCTCAGCATCTTTGTGAACAATTTGCGCTGGATTAAGAGGCATTAACTCTGATCCTCCCTCTTAGGTTTCACAGTCAAAGACATCTTGTTGAGGAGCAAATTGAAATTCCAGTTAAGCTTATGTAAACGTCAACATCTATTTAATTTCTTTTTACAGGTTAGAAATCAAAAGGATATAGGGCTCTCTTTTAGTTTGTATTGTGTTGCTTTAAATTTCTGTTTGTTCCAGATTATGATTTTAAAACTGGTAAATATGCCAAGGAGATGCCACATTTAATTCAGCAATGTGTTGTCAGATTGTTAGGAAGCAATTTTTATTTTCTTGAACAGAAGTGAGATCACTTGAGTAATATTAACTTTAATGTTCAAAATTGGCTTGGGTTACCCTCAACATCACACTTGATGCAAGATTACAAAATGGGAGAATTAATGCTTAGGTGTTTAGAGGGTTCTGAACATGTTAAGCACTAAATTTTCTGTTAAGTTACCAGCAGGCTGTTTGGTGATCACCAAGTAACACATTTTTTTCTATATTTGTGAAAATTAATATACAGAGTGATAACGGTAACCACAAATTGCTCCTCCTTATAGTAATGGTGTCATAAAGATGAGAAATATATTTCTGTTACTGGTTTTAAACCTTGAAGGCTGAATTTCATACTGGACAGAAACTCCTATATAGTTTAGATGAGCAACTATAGTTAAGAGGACAAAATAATGCTTTCATTCAATATAGAGACAATGAAAAAGAACAGTGAGCAAGTAGAACCATTAAATCATGGTTATTGAGCTACATATAAAAATGAAATTAATATTCCAGAGGATAGGGAATTCTATAACAAGAGTTCTGTGGGTATTCTCCCTGAAAATGTTGTGGAAGGGTCCCAATAGGAATAGATTTACTGATCCATTAGCAAATATTTATTGTATGTATCCACCAGAGACCATTCAAGAGACAAAAACTTATCAGTTATGTAAACAGAGAGAATTTAATATAAAGAATGAGTAGTTAGGTATCCAGTTATTAACTAGATACCTAGTTAATGTCACAATTATTGTAATGAGCATCAAGGACAAAGTGGCACTCAAGGGAGCCTGACTTACAGAACGCTATGAGGATGCTTAATAAAGCAGGATAATCCCAGAGGCAAGATAGATAGGAACTGAATGAGGGTTTTGTTTAATCTATATGACCCAAAGAAATTAAGGGTGGATAATTAAGGGGCTGAGGCAGTACCCAATAAACTACTGCAATTCATTTGATCAGCTGTTTACTTGGGCTAGTTTTCAGACCCAGAAGCCACAACTGAAGGGGAGGCTGAGTTGTTTCTAGGAGGAAGAACTCTGCAACACCATGGCAATTGCATGTGGAGTAATTATCCCTGCTTTCCTCTCCCAAAGGGACCTTCTCCCATTTACTCAGGTTATCATACATTGATTAAAAGATAGTGTTAACAATTCTGAGGGCTATTCAACACTATATTTGAGTTGACAGTAATTCCTGAAAACCTGCCAAAATTTTGTCATCTTGTTCTTTCTCTTAGAGTAGAAGGTGCATGGGCAACAGGTAATGAATGCAGTCTTGGCTCAGGTCCATCCAGCTCACAGTGGGCTGCCTATATCCACCCACCCACTCAGGGATCATTTTCCTGATTTGTCGATGTATTTTACAGTGGACATATTTTGTAGTTACAGAAACTGACATTGGTTCTTTGACCTGTGAAGTAGGAACTATCACAGGGGCCAGTTAGAAACTTTTCTCTTTTTGAGATAGAGTTTAACTCTCTTCACCCAGGTTGGAGTGCAATGGTGCAATCTCGGTTGACTGCAACCTCTGCTTCCTGGGTTCCAGTGATTCTCCTGTCTCAGCCTCCTGAGTAGCAGATCAGAGGCGCCCGCCACCTTGCCCAGCTAATTTTTGTGTTTTTAGTAGAGACGGGGTTTCACCATGTTGGCCAGGCTGATCTCAAACTCCTGACCTCAGGTGATCTGCCCACCTTGGCCTTCCAAAGTGCTGTCCCATCTTCACTCCCCAAATCAAGATAGTAAATCAAAATCAATATGGCATCCTGAGGAGACATCAAGGGTTAGTGCCTCCCATGAGGACCTTACTATTCAAGGAAGGGATTTGCCATCACAGCTTCACTAATTCACCACCTGGACCCTGCATAAATGACATGGATACTAGAGGTTAGCAGTGGACTACTACAAATTTAGCCAAACAAATAGTAGTATCATTTCTAGCTGCTGTGCTAGATATGATAGCTTTGCTAGAACAGATTAATATAACTTTGGGTTTAAATATGGCTATTGAGTAAATGCAGTAGTTCTCAACTGGTGATGATTTGTTTTTAATGTCATGACTGTTATGGTACTCTATGGATCCAGTAGGTAGAAGCCAGAGATGCTGCTAAACATCATATAATGCACAGGACAAATACAACAAATAATGTCCAGTCCAAATACCAATTGTGCTGATATTAAGAAACCTTGATCTAGTGAATACATTTTTCCATCTCTATTAAGAGGAAAGACCAGAAGCAGTTTACATTTACATGAGATGGAAAAGAGTAAACATCTAGATTCTTGGCTCTAGGGCTATGTTACGTCTTCCATGCTATGCCATTTTATAGTCCAAAGGCATCTGGACCGTCTGGACATTCCATTGAATGTCATGCTAGTCCAATATTAATGACTTCATATTAATGAGAACAGTGCATTGAAGATAAAGTCTTCAAAGTGTTATAGATTTGTGAAAAGTCAGTGAAATTTGTGGTCTCTAGTAGTGTAGGACATGCTAATATATTCTCCTACAAATTCAGGCACATACTACATCTCTTGTTTCTCACAGTTAAGAGGTAGCACAGTGCCCCAGATGTTTCCTTGAATTCTCAAATTCTGGAGGGGGCATATTACTCACATAGGAGTAGTGCTTAGACCCATTTACTGAGCGACATGGAGGGCTAGCTTTGAGGAGGGCCCAGAGGAGAAAGGGATCTAGGAGTTAATGGTTGCAGTCCAGATGTTCTTGTCACTAGACCTTGTGATCTAGTAGATCTCAAGCTATTAGAGGTAACAATGGTGGGAAAAGATGCCACACTGGAGTCCATGGCAAGCCCAACGTTAGAATCACAAGATAGAACCCAAGAGTTTTGGAGCAAAACCATGTCATCTGCAGCAGAAAATTTAAAACTATTCAAAAGTAAGCTACCAGCATGCTATTGCATCCTGATAGAAACAGAGTGCCTGGCCATGGAATAAGCAATCATGTGTCCTCAACTGTTCATTATGAGCTAGGGTTCAATGGGCCTTGCAGCAATCTTTAATAACACAGAAGTATTGTATCTATTATTGGGCACAAACAAGGCAGAGGCACAAAGTGTGAAGATCTTTGCATTATATATTAACAAATACCACAGACACATTATCTCCAAAAAGGTGTAATGACTCAGCTAGTTGTCATACAATCTCTGTTACAACTACCCTAGTGTTGGCCCCCTAGGAGCATAAAGAAAATATTGTGGTGCAGGGATAAAGGTTATCCAATTGTACTACACTGTTGTGGTATAGATGATAATGTGTCCTCCAAAATTCACGTTGAAACTTAATCCCCAATGCAAAAGTCTTAAGAGGTATGGCCTTTTGGAGGTGCTTAAGTCACCTTCATAAATGGAACCTATCATCATAAACGGGAATAGCATCCTTATGAAAGGGCTTAATGTAAAAAGGTGTATTTTCTTGCCCTTCTGCTATCTGCCATGTGAGGACACAACAACGAGGTACCATTTGCAAGTAGTGAGCAGCCCTAACCAGGCACTGAACTTGCTGGAATTTTGATCTTGGACTTCTCAGCCTCCAGAACTGTAAGAAATAAATTTCTGTTTTTTATAAATTATCCAGTCTAAGGTATTTTGTTACAGCAGCAAAAATAGACTAAGACAAACTCTCATGCACTTAAGCTGACAATTGCTGCTGCTATCAAGTGTTCAGTTTGCCAAGCAACGCTGTCCATTCTGATATGGCACCATCCTTTGAGAACACCAGCCAGCCACTTAATAGAAAGTTATTATCGAACCCCTTCTATTCTCCTACAGCCAGCAATTCATCTTGACTAAAATTGATGGATATATCAGCAATCTGTTTGGCTTTTCTACCTTTAGGGCTCAAACACCACTACTGTTCAAGCTGACAGAGTGTTCAATTAAAAAATATAGGAAACTGCCTAACATTGCATAAGACCATGGGACCAATAGGTCCACCACAGGACCATGGGATCCACTTTTGCTGTCACATACTGGACCATGTAGAAGCTACTGGCCTGGTAGAGTGATGGCCTCTAGAGGCATGGCTGAAGTTCCAGTTTGGTAACCATAACCTGAAATAAATGGGGCTCCATCTCTCAAGGTGGAGTATATACTCTAAATTGTTGATGATTTTTATGTTTCTGTGTTCCAGTGAATGGAATGCATGGATGTGGGTGGAATACATGAATATGGAATCCAAGGGGTGGAATTTTGATGGACCACAATTGTCATCTCAGTGATGAAGTTGGGAAATGTGTGCTTCCTAATTCTTTAATTCTTTGCACTTAAGGTCTAGAATTCTGTGCTTCCTAACCCTTTAGTTCTTTGTACTTAAGTTCTAGAGTCCTGGTACTCAGAGAAGGAATACTTTTACCACAGGATACAGTAAGAATCTATTTAAACTTTAAGTTATGACTGCCTTCACATATCTTTAGTTCCTTTGTGTCAATAAATGAACAGTGAAGGAAAGAAGTTAGCATCATATTGGTCATGATAGAACTTGAGTATGAGAATGAAATAGGGCTGCAGTGTCACAATGAAAAGAAGAAATGATGTGAATTTAACACTGAATTATTTCACCTGGAAAGCTTGTGGTAGACCTCTGCCCAGTTTTTATGGTAAGTGGAAAAATGCAGTAGCCAAGGCGGAAGAAGTGCGTGTTGGTTAGGGGCCCAGACCCTCAGGTATGAGGCCTGTATAACCCCATCAGATAAGCTATGTAGATCAGCAGAAGTACTAATGAATGTTAAATAAAGAAGGTAGATGATGAATATCATTTGTAGCCCAGAGGCCAGCTCTAGTGGCAGAAATTGTAGCTTTTCTTACTAACATACCATTCATGAATACCTTAGAAAGAGACCAATCAAAATTCTGGAAGACCTGAACTTGGATGAAGTTGAAACATTGAATTTGAGCACTGTAAGGGGGTGGACCGTAGTGGATGATGGAATGCATTATCCAGATTCTCTTTGAGATGGAGGAATTCATTCTCCCAGCTTCTCAGACTGTTGGTTGCTTAGGCTTCAAACATGTATCCCTTTCTGAGAATTTCCTTGGCCTCAATCAAGATTATACCCCCTCCTCAGGGAAGCCTGTAGCTAAGCACTTATGAGTACAGAGACATGAAGATCTGGTTCACTTGCTTTTATTCTCTAAATGGCCAACTTGACTTCACAGCTATCCACAGGATCAGCTGAGTTTGTTTGAACTGAGAATCTGCATCACAGTTCAAATTCTCCCTATGCCAAATCTTGCTTCCCTCATTTCTGACAAGTGTTACAAAGAATACTCCCCAGCATATCCTCTGGATACAAATCTTAGTGTTTCAGAGTCTGTTTTCTAGGAAACCTGACCTGTGGAGGTCACTGATTTCACAGAACTTATAACTGGTTTTAATAATAAGTGGATGTGGATAACAAAAATGTAAACAAAAAAACAAAATAATTTCAGAAAGTGATAGATGGTGCTATGAAACAGAACAGTTGGTAACAGATGGAGAAAGTCATTGAATCTGAAGAGCTGGAATTTGGTACTAAAACCTGAACAATGAGATGGAAGTAGGGGGAAGTAGTTTGAATCCTAGGAGCAGGTTAATTTGGCTAGAGCACAGAGAATGTGGGAGAGCATGAGAGGATGTTAGAACAGTAGGTACAGGGTAGATTATTAGGAGCCCTGTAAACCATGGTTGAGGTGTTTGGAAGAGAATATTTTAAGCAGGGGAGTGCTATGATATGAATGACCCCTCAAAAATATAATGATCACTTTAATAAAAGAGACTTTCCTAATAGCTATCTAAAATTTCACTCTTACTTTCATCTTTTCCAATATTCCATATCCCTTTTTTTTCTGCATTATTTTTTCTTCTACTTATCACTAGTATATAGTCTATGCTGCTCCCTTACTAGAATGTAAACTTTCTTAGGGCAGGATTTTTTTCTCCATTTAATCATTCCTCTATCCCCAGATCCTAAAAGAGTGCCTATTACTATCGCATACTACACGCAAAATAAGTACGTATTAAATGAAAGAACAAAAAAATTTAAATAACTACTATATAGATAATGGACTGGGGAGAAGGGAAGAGCCTAGAGGCAAAGTGAGTATTATGAGAGTAGAGCAATGGTCCAAATGAGAGAAGATGGTGACATATATTAAAGCTTTAGTTTTGGAGACAAAGAGAATTTGGCTCATTTCAGTTAGGTTTGCTAGTAGAGCACTTGGTGATAGATTGAAGATCTGTTAAATAGAGAGAATAAATCTATCAAATAGAAGAAAATCGAGGAGAATTGGCCTGAGCCACTCAGTAGATGTTGGTACCATTAACAGAGATTGGGAAGATTGGTGGAAAAGAAGAGCTGGAGTGTGTATATGTGACTGGAGAAGTTATTTTCTGCAGCACAAAGAACAGGGGGTTGGCACCTCTGTTTTTATGCTCACAGTGCACTAGGAATCACAAGATTCAAGGGAATGAACTTGATCACAAAGGGCTTCTTAAGCAGAATGTATAAGTACTCATTCTTTAATGGTGTGTCTAGTTATTAAAAACACTGGAACATTGGATGAGAGAGTGGAGGTAGCAGGGATCACTAAGTTCAGTGATCAGAGAGGGGTTAGTTATGGAATGATCACTTGTTACCATTTCTGGGTCAGGGGGAAACCTGTTATCAATCTCATCTCAATGTAATAGTAATGTGATGGGTTTATGCTCAAGTGTGTTTATGACTTAAGCAATTAAAATCTTGAACCATCTTCCGATTTTGTATATTAGAGTGTTTTAAATAGGCACCGATACCAGGGATTATAATCAAACTATCAAAGTCACATTATCAACAATATTGAATGCATCTGATAGATCCAAATGTGACAGAAGTGGCAGCCAATGGGGTTAATTAGCAAATATGTCATCAACTGCTGAAATGACAGTATTCTCCTTTCCAAAAAGAGACCTTTTTCTAACCAATTATGCAAAATAATTGTATTCCAAAAGCTGTTGGTAAGTGATTGGTAAAGAAGATTGGTAAAGAAGCCAACAACAAAAACTCCAAAACCTGTATGATTAATTAATTTTGGGAAACTCAGCATCCTCTTTCTCTTTTATTTACAGAATGTAGAAAGCCTGAAAAAATCCTGATGCTCGTGCTATACAGCATACCAATTAAGTCAGACCTTCTGGGGGTCAGACCAAGACATCAGAATTTTTTAAAAAAATCCCCCAGGTGATTTTAATGTGTAGCTAACACTGATAACTGCTGCATGAGAGATTCTTGAGGCACATTTGTGATTAAAGAGCCTTAGGGGTAGTGCAGTAAAATATCTGTTTTCTTTGTTCCCACAGTTTGCAAAATAAAGTTGTTCATTCTTTGTGCATCATTTACAGTATCTCAAGTAATACTAGCATTGCATTGATATATTCTGAGAATATGTCTTTAAATAATTTAAACATAACCTGAACTTTCCAAGTATACAAATCTGAAGGGTTAAACATCACATCTCATTGTTTTATTCCATTTGCATTTCCTTGTTTATTAGTGAGGTGAACATCTGTTCAAATGCTTCTTTAAAGGTCAGAAAGCTTTCAGTGTTGCTGCTTGTGGTTATGGATAATTCAAACAAGGGATTAGGAGAATAAGGTTCAGTACGTGGAGGAGAGGGAAGCTGGTGATCTGGGGAAATTAGTCATTTGGACATGTAGTCCTGGGTTTTTCACTGATATCAGTGTGGCATTGTGCTTCTCCCATGAAAATTTAGAAAGGCAGTGATGTTAAAGAGCTTGGTCTCACATTCATCTGTGTAGCCTGAAATATTAGCACAGTGCATGTCAGGTTCTCCAAAAACATTTGGTGAATGAACTTGTAAATGTCATGGCATTCCTGGACCTCAGTAGGGGTTCATGGACACTGCATTAGTTTGCCAGGGCTGCCATAACATAGTGCTACTGCCTGGGTGGCTTAAACAACACAAATCATTTTCCCACCATTTTGGAGGCTAGAAGCTCAAGATCAAGGTGTTGGTAGAGTTGTTTTTTCTAATACTTTTCTTCTTGACTTATAGATGGCCATCTTCTTCCTGTGTCTTCCCATGTTCTTTTCTCTGAGTGTATCTGTGTTCTCATTTCCTCTACTTACAAGAATAACAGTCATATTGAATGGGCCCACCCCAGTGACCTCCTTTTAGTTTAATTATCTCTTTAAATACTCTTTAAAGGTCCCAAATACAATCACATGCTGAGATGCTGGGGGTTAGGCTTCCACATTCTACTTAGGAATTTTGACTGAAACACAATTCAGCCTGTGACACTCTCCACGCAATCATATTTCCAAGTGGTCTAAAGAGGTGGCTTTGGAGTTGTATACAAATTACCTTGAGTTGTGTATCTAGCCTGAACTAAAACTTTTTTTCTTCCTCCCTATCAGTTGTGTGTGTGTGTGTGTGTGTGTGTGTGTGTGTGTGTGTATGTGTGTGTGTGCTGGATATGTGTGTCCCAGAGAGAGAGAAACTGTTAGAAAGGAGTCTTCTAAATAAGTTAGATTATTGCAATATTCTGCACAGGCATTAATAAAGGTGAGAGGCTGGTCATATTTCTCCTCTCCCATTTAGTTCTCTTGGAGAATTACATCTTCATCTGACAGTTTAGAACCTCTGAAAAGGTTCTGGGAGATACCTGGCAAATGTAGGACTGGTGATTGTCTTGCCTCAAGACTGACTACAGATATAGTTTGTTCTTAATATTACTTCCTCTATGCCATTGTAAAGAGGTAGAATTTAAGGCAATAGGGCTTCAAAATACTGTGATAAATTCCTTACAAAGTAGAGATTATTTTTTTATTGTACTTTGGGCTCTGGGGTACATGTGCACCTCCTGTATCCTGCAGGATTGTTGCATAGGTACATACATGCCATGGTGGTTTGCTGTCTCTATCCCCCACCCCTCCGTTGCTTACATCAGGCATTTCTCCCGGTGTTATCCCCTCCCCATCCTCCCCGCCCCACCCCACCTATCCCTGTGAGTGTTGTTCTTTCCCTGAGCCCAAGTGTTCTCATTGTTCATCACCGGCCTGTGAGTAAAAACATGTGGTGTTTGGTTTTCTGTTCTTGTGTCAGTTTGCTGAGAATGATGGTTTCTAGATTGATCCATGTCTCTACAAAGGACAGGAACTTGTCATTTTTTATGGCTACATAGTATTCCATGGTGTAGATGTGCCACATTTTCTTTGTCCAGTCTATCATCAATGGGCATTTGGGTTGGTTCCAGGTCTTTGCTATTGTAGACAGTGCCACAGTGAACATACATGTGCATGTGTCTTTATAAAAGAAAAAATTATAATCCTTTGGGTGTATACCCCGTAATGGGATTGCTGGGTTAAATGGAATTTCTGTTTCTAGGTCCTTGAGGAATCGCCACACTGTCTTCCACAGTGGTTGCACTAATTTACACTCCCACCAACAGTGTAAAGGTGTTCCTATTTCTCCACATCCTCTCCAGTATCTGTTGTCTCCAGATTTTTTAATGATCGCCACTCTAACTGGTGTGAGATGGTATCTCAATGTGGTTTTGATTTGCATTTCTCTAATGACCAATGATGATGAGCATTTTTTCATGTTTTGGGCGAAGGATATGAACAGATACTTTTCAAAAGAGATTATTTTCAGAACTCCACTTATTTCTCGAGCTACTGTTTGCTCACTGAGAATTCCAGCAGTGTTTTCTACCATCTTGGTGTTTCTAATCATTTCCATTTCCTTTGTATTACGGGGTTATTTTTACCTTAGTTTAAATGAAGTAATTAAAGACAAAATACAAGAGAAGTCTGATAGAATAATATGTGGAACCACTCTTCTTCTTACTTACTGAGTTTTCTGTCCATTGGAAAGACATGTTGAATTGCTAATGTTTTCTTCTCATTTAGATTAAGAGGTTTAGGACCTGTCAATATTTTCAGGTATTTTGTATCTTTCTTTGCAATTCTCAGTCACTTGAAGAGAATACTTACATTTTCATTTTCATTAAAGAGGAACAGAAGAGGTGGCAAATCAATCCAGACCCCCCCGACCCCATCCTGTGGGACTAAACAACTAGATAACAATTGCAGTGTTTCATTAAATTTCATGTATCATAATTACCAGCTTTATTTACTAGAAACTTAAACCTGTCATACTTATTGCAACTTAGTTGCCAATATGTATTTCATGCATTGTTATATGACAAAAGAAACAAAAATACCTGTAAGCTAAAGATTGCATAAAGCATCATACTTAGGGAAATTGATTGGAGAAGAAATCTATTCTATGTGTGATCTTGTTTTTCTCACTACTAAGGCATGTAAGTGCAGTTAACATGTCTCTATAGTAAGGACAATTTCACTTCTTCTGTATTATTATTTTTTTAACAATGAATATAGGTACTCTGAAGACATACAATATCCCAGTTATATGTATCATTTACCTATTTATACATTTATCTATTTACACTAGTTTAGTGAATTCTACCTCAGTTGCCTTAGCTATTTTAATGATTAGAAGCTGCAGTGCATATTTTTGGGTATTTGGGGTGGGCTCTTTAGAAAAGTTTTACTTCTGGATTAACTTCTCCAGGTGAGGATGCTTGATGAAATAATTCAAGCTAAAAAATGGGTATAATAATTTCATATTGAAATTGTGGTGACAAGTAATTGTATTAATATATTAATAAAATATATTGATACAACACACTAAGCGCTTGGCAATTGATGTAACCAAGGTTGTAGGGAAAGATTGTTTCAAGGACTCTTGCATGATAGCTGGAACAAGGAAGTAGAACGTAACTGGTATAATGAGGAGCTTTGACTTATTGAAGTATGAAAAAGAAACAGTTTGATCATCTCAGTAACTATACTATCTGTGTGATGCAGAATTCCTGTTTTACTCTGGAGGATGGCTCTCTTAACAACAACCCCAATCAATCCTATAATTTTCAGTCACTTTAGATTTTGTTAATACTGAAGACTCAGTTACATTTATTCAGACTAGTGGTTAGTCATAATCTCTGTGCTGGCTCATTGTTGATAGCTCTACAGTAGCACATTCGACACCCAGGGAAGGTAGTTTTATTTGTTTGTTTGCTTCATCATCTCTTTCTTCCATACAGAAAAACCATATTCAGTAATAATCATAAAATAAAATAAATAATATTAATGGCCAGAAAATAAGTAAGATTCACTATTTAGCTTCATACATATAATCATGCCAGTAAAAATTTTTAACTACAAATAACTATAGAAGTACAAAAAGGAAAAAACTAATGGTTTAATACTGTTCAATTGTACTGATAAATCTTTTGAAAAAGGAGAAAAAACTTGTACCTTAATATTGGGTTGTCACAGCAATGAATAATAAAATTATGGTTTCTGTTTCAAGACAGTTTTACAAATTTGTCAATGATTTTGTGATAATTGTTCTCTTTTTTGGACATATGTGTTCAATAGACAGCATATATAGATTCCATCCATCTTGTACTTCATTAACACTTTTAATTAATTTTAATTTTTAAAAAAGTTTCATTTTCATTAAGCAACAGATATTTCAATTATTAGAAAAAGTTTTAAACATAAGGATACACCTGATGGAGATTTGTAAAAATGTTATTCATAATAAATTCTTGAAATTTCAACATGTATTTAATCCCAGGATTAATTGTATTAGCTTCCAAATGTCTGTGCAATGGAAAAAAATAAATAAACACAGTCAAAATCCTCCAAACAGTCACAGAGCATGGCAGAATTGAATGAACTCTGGTTGTATCTCTTTGTCTTTATGATCCTTGTGCTTTTAACTCTTTTAACTTGGAAATACATTGTCCTTCATGGGTTGAACTTACAAACTACACCCAAAGTAAGCTTGAATTATGTTGAATTATTTGCATCCTTTTGCAAACTTACTCTATAAAGAAACATATGTGACAGTCTTGTGTGTTGGAACACTTACTGTATGACTGAAAGTTTCCCCATATTAACTCTGATGTACATGTAATTTTTATTTAAGGAAAAATAATAACGTGCTAATTTGAATATTATGCATATATCATTCAAACTCACCTGTAATTGAAACAAATGTAAAATTAGAGCAAAACGTTTTGTTTTGTTGTATTTTGTTTTCAGGAAAGAGCATTGATCGCTGATATTATTGCTGATATATGCTGAATATCTATCTTGCATGCACCCAGGGCAGTCCTCTTCCATGTGCTCTACTTTTGGCTCTACTGTCAACAGACAATATTTTATGTCTTTCATATTTCTGATTGCTTATAAGTGGTGGCACTGACTGCCTTTGTCCTAGACCATCTTTCCACAAATGTTTGTATTGAGAACAGTCTTGGAAGATAGACATAGTGTCTTCCTCCAGATTAAAAGGCAGATGTGCTTACTGTCCAGTATATTAAATATAGTGTCTTCCTCCACAGCAAAGATAAGCATAATGTCAATTTAAAAAAATGGAAGTTTGCTAACTCTGCGTTCTCTTGTGTTACACAATCCCCTGCATGGGCAACCATCACTTAGTCTTCTTCACATCACACTGTGGAAATTGGGGCTCAGGAAACTGACATAGATGCTGATATTTTGGCTACTGCAATTGCTATGAGTAATAAAGTTCTTTATTTCTGACCTAGGAGTCTCATGTCTTCCTCCAGCATCCATGAAATTGTATCAGGCTAACTTGCTACCTTACAAATAGGGTAAAATCTCACTTAGCATGTAATATGATTCTATTATAAATATTTTGAAGATAAATTAACCTGTTAAATGTGCAAAGGAATGTAGATGACTTTAAAAAAAATGAATGAGAGGCTTTCTTGATTTCTTAGATGGATTATATATAAAATGCTTTGGTCCTTAAATGTTATCTGCATGATAATTGGGGTCATCTGTGTGTTGACATGGTGACAAGAAGCATGTCAGAACAAAAACAAGAGACACTGAAGAGTCATGCAAGAAACAAAGAGTGAGCAAGTGTTAGATATGTTCCACAAGAAAGTAGTGGCTTATTGGAAGGGATGCAGCTACAGTTTAATGTGAATAGTTAAACAGGAAACGCCGTAAGGAAGCTGAGTGAGAGGCAGAGGACAGAAGTTAAAAAAGAATGATGGCAAAAGAAGATAAAGTAGCTGAAGGCTGGCTTAGAGGAGGCAGTTTTGGTACAACCTGATGACCTTTGTCAGGTCACCAGTCTTTTAAACCTGCTAAGAGGACACATGGGCAATTCTACATCTTAACCTGCCATCTCAGATCTGAAATCTGCAGCCATAGTATACATCTAACTTGCTTTCTATTTCCTTTCTTTATGTATTTTTTTTTTCTTTTTGGATTACTCCCTTTCAAATGTGAACATTTAAAGAGGGAAATCAATTAAAATCGGTTCCTTTCACTTTTCCATCTTTAGAGATTGTTGTGGAACGGTTTTGTTTGTTTGCTTTCTTTTATTTTAA
Source organism: Ateles fusciceps (assembly GCA_036589455.1). Classification (NCBI taxonomy): domain Eukaryota; kingdom Metazoa; phylum Chordata; class Mammalia; order Primates; family Atelidae; genus Ateles; species Ateles fusciceps. The sequence continues at coordinate 13,497,533 of JAZHEH010002597.1, read as the reverse complement.
TTTGCTGTTCATGATCTCTATTACAACTCATTTAGATACTCCTTTTCCCTGGTTACTAATCCCTTTAGAACTGATGGCTATTTTACAAGTACTAATATAATCATTATTATGCACTGGCATGTTCTTAGGGAGACAGAGTATGAAACAGAAAATATCTACATCTTTTCCCTGGAGGAAACTCTAAAAAGACCATGATAGGGGCTAAAGAGACCATATTAATGTTGCAGACTGTAGGGAATATATTTTCTGCAGACTTTTAAAAATCATATAGATATTACTAGATTGAGAATATATTACATTAAAGTTTAAAAATTGTAATTTAGACTATAATTCTATAATTATTAAAAATGTAAAAATTTATGTGAGACCAGTTGGAAATATTTCTTACTCTTGGTTTTTAGAGTTAACTTAAAACTGTTAGGGAAAACACTAGATTGAGAGACTAAGACTATCTGGGCATGCAATTCCATGTTTATTGAGCACCTACTAGGTTCTAGGTTGGGAGTTTATGCTATGGATCAGACACCTATTAAGCAACAGGACCTGCCTAACAGCCATAAAAATGGATGAGTTCATGTCTTTTGCAGGGACATGGATGAAGCTGGAAACCATCATTCTCAGCAAGCTGACACAAGAACAGAAAACCAAACACCGCATGTTCTCACTCATAAGTGGATGTTGAACAATGAGAACACATAGACACAAGTAGGGGAACATCACATATGGGGGCCTGTCGGTGGTGGTGGAAGGGCTAGAGGAGGGATAGTAGGGTGTGAGGGGATGGGGGGAGGGAGAACATTAGGAAAAATGCCTAATGTAGATGACGGGGGGGGAATGGATGCAGCAAAGCACTGTGGCATGTGTATACCTATGCAACAAACCTGCAAGATCTACACATGTACCCCAGAGCGTAAAGTGTAATAATAATAATTATAATATTAATTTAAGAAACTTTGCATGAGTATGAATTTCTTGAAAGATATTTCCCACATTTTAGGAAGGAAACAAACTTTGAATAATAATTCTAAATAAAAAATGTAATACTATCTCCTTTAAAATATGGATATACTTTTGTTCATTATTGGTGACAGAAATGTGGTTTTAACTAGGCAAGCCTCTTGAATAAAACAATTAGCTTTAGCTATTTTGTGCAATAAGCTACGTTTTGGAGACAACTTATGGAAATGACCAATGTTTATCAGTACATGCTCTGAAAAAAAGCTCAGGATGAGGAATCTCATTAACGAGGCAACTCAGTGTCTTGAGACTGCACCTAATCACATCCTATCAGTCACGGTTTCAGATATGAAACTAGAACACGCGAGTGGGAGTGAAATGAAACTTCTCTCCTTTGTGAGCAAGTGTCAGCACAAATGAGCAAGGCCAAATGCTTCTCAGGAGGCTCAGGCTGGGCCCATGCAATGAGAGGCTCTGTATACTCCTTTTATTTCCACCCCACCCCTGCCCCCAACCTTTATTTAAACCACCTTTTACTCTTTTCAGATATTTGCTTGCATTTTCTCACCGCAGTTTATCAAAAAGAGGAAAATCAACACTTGCTTATTATGAGAAAGGGAGAAATGATTGGATAAGATGAAAATCTAAAAATTCAATTTTTAAAATCATCAGATAAAAAAATTATTGAAAAAATTATGGAGGCTAAAAACAAAACATTTTGAAGAGTATATCTGAAGGATATTTACCACCCCTAACTTCTCTGTTTATTGGAAGTACTCGACTTTACCAGTTGATATTGATGATGGATAGATTTGTAATTATCAAATGTTGAGCTATTTGTACCATTTCCAAAGGAGTTAACATTGCTGTAGATACCTTGATCGTGTTTATTTGCTGGTTATGTGCTAACCATATCTTAATATTCAAACCAATTTTAATGTTGAATGTAATTCAATAAGAATCTCAATGAGAAGACAGATAGGTAGATAGGTAGATACATGATAGAGATATCAATACATTTTGGAAACATAAGATAATTTCAAGTTTATTCTGGCAAAAATAGTCATTTTGGGGGAAAAAATTGTCATAAGTGGGAAATGTACTACCAAATATAAAAATAAAAAAAACTTTATTAATTAGAAACATGTGGTTCTGAGATAAGATTTACCAGCTCAAAGATATCAGAATAGATAGCTTAGAAATAGACAAGGCATATGTAGAAAATTAGTGTATGGTAAACATGATATCATAAAATATTTGGGAGAAGAATTATTCAATACTATGCTAAAATATGTATATAGTTAAGTGATTGCTCATCAGTGATGCTGCTTTGTCAAAATGTATTAGGGAGATATTAAAATGTTAAATGGAAGATGTAAATCTGTTAGAAAAAAAGAAAGACAATATGAAAGGTTCTTTTACTGTTCTTGAGATGGGAAATTAAATTCTACATATTAAAAGAATGCAAGAACACTCAAAGGAAAAGAATTCTGTGTTATTCCAATTCAAAGAAAAAGCAGAGTAAATCAGAAAACATACTTGTAACATATACTGCAATTTTTTTTTTTGTCTTTTATATATAAAGATTTAGTGGAGAAAACTCACTAAATCTACCCATTAAGGTGAGCAAAGGGTATCATGACAGAGAGTGCCAGCTGGCCGACAAAATTGCCCTCTTTTCTTCAGTAGTGGCTGAAGTGTAGTCTGGCTCATGGGTAGACTCATTACCAGCCTGCTTCATGGCCACATATCTAAGTCATTTCCAGTAGAAAAGAAACAGAAATGATGTGCCACTTCAACGCCAGGGCTTTTCAGAGTGTCCATGTACTGCACATTCCCGTGTCTCCTTCTCTCCTATTCTGCCTGTGTGGTATGACCCAATCTTAATATTAAAGCTTTAGGGGGTTGCAGGGCCTGGGTCTCTCAAACATCTTGTGTCCACCTGCCAACTTAACATCTATTGGACAGGGTGATAAATAAACCTCTGTTTATTTCAGACTTTACTCAATATTAGCTCACCCTAATGCACAATGCTTAAAATAAGAAATCCAAATGACTAAAATACATTTATTTTCATTAAAAACCAAGAAAAATTAAAACAGTGAGACACAGTTTTTGTCTACCAAGCAATTATTGCAAATATAGAAAACAACAAATGCAAAAAAGTTTATTTTTAGTAAAGCTTCAGGGAAACTACAATTCTCATATAATTACTGAGAATACATGCTGGTCTCAATTCTTCCAAAGTAATTTTGCTATATATATATATATATTTTAAGAGTCTTGAACAAATCACATATTTTAACTTAACAACTTGTCTTCGATAAATTTATTCTAAGTAAACAGTACTAATAAAGATATATGTGCAAAGATGTTCACTGCAATGTTTCTTATAATAAAACATTTGGAAGCAAAATTAATACTCACAAATAATAAGATGAATAACAACAATTTAGTGTATTTATATCATAGATTATTTAGACCCATTCAAATTGTGTTTAGGACAATTTTAAAATTACATTTAAATACGCATATCATAATGGTTAGTATAAAAAATCAGCACAATAAAATATACAATATGTTATCTAATGAATGGAGGGGAACACCAGAACTGTATATATTTATAAATATAGAAAATTTAATTACACACACTCATATATTTGAAAGGATATATGCCAAAATATTGTGTTTAATACAAGTGATTTCTATAATCTTCCCTTTACCTTTCCATAATTCTTTCTTGAATTCTCACAGTAAGTATGTATTGGTTTATAATTAGAAAAGAAGCAGTTTTGAAAAGAGAAAATAGGCTGTCAAAAAAACAAATAGATGTGTGAAATCATATTTGTCAAGGTAGCAATCATTATAGCAATTGATTTAAAATTGCTGCTTTTTAGAGGACTGTGTTAGCTTTATTTATTTTTGTTCTCTGGTTATGAAACATTTTATAGTTTTAGAGTTTCCAAGATGTAACATTCTCTACAGAGTCGTACAAAACTGACACTTTGAATATCATATATTTTTTAAAAACTTTTTATTAACATGTAACATAGATACAGAAAAATGCACATATTTCAAATGTATAGTTTTATGAATATTCACAATTGAGAGGACCCATGTTAACCCATACACAGAAACATCATCAGCACCCAGAATACTTATGTTCCATTCTAGTCACTTACACCCAAGGTAACTGCTGAGACTAATTTTGTATATATGTTGAAGCGAATGAAATGACATAGTATGTTTTCTATTGTGTCTTGCTTCTGTCACTTAACCTTATGGGTATAAAATTTATCCATTTTGTAGCATATATTTTTAGATTATCTATTCTCATTGCTGTGTGGGATTCCACTGTGAGAGTACATTCCAATTTACTTGTATATTCTACTCTTGATAGGCATGTGAATAGTTCTGAGTTTTAGCTGTCATGAATAGAGAGTATAACATTCCTGAACATGTCTTTTAGTGAACATATGTATGCAATTTAGTTAAATGTGTATCGAGGAGTGTAATTGCTAGATAATAGGGAATGTATATGATGAGCTTTAGTAGATATTGCCAAACATTTTTCCAAAGTTGTTTAATCATTTATATTTTCATCAGCCATGCATGAGTTTTAATTACTCTACACTCTCACTAACACTTAGAATTATCATTTTTTTTCCTTTTTTTTAGTCCTTCTGGTAGTGGTGATATGTATGGTATTGCTATCTTAACAATAGTTAAGTCTTCCATTCAATTAATATGGAGTATTTCTCAATTTATTTATATCTTCTTTAAATTTTTCTCAATAATACATATTAGTTTAGAGTGAATGCATACTAGTTTACAGAAGTACACTAAATTTTTCTTTAGGTGTATTCCTAACCCCTTGATGTTATTTGACACCACTGTAGATGGCGTGTATTATTTTTTAAATTTTCTTTTCTATTTGTTTAAAGTGCTCTTGGGTGCTCTATCCTAAGAACTCTAGCTGCCTTGCTATCCCCAAACTTTCTTCCCAACCCAGAGAGTTCTCTCTACTTATCCTGTTTCTTCCTCCTTGCGTGATGGCCTGGACACTCTCTCAAGCTTATGTCAAGCATATGCTCTCTCAAGCATATGCTGGAACAAGTTTATGTCTTGCCTCATTCAGTGCCTGTTCCTCACAGATCATAACCTTTCATTTCCTGACATCCAGTTCCTTGAAAACCATTTTTTCGTATATTTTATTGTGTGTGGGGGAGGTGGAAGTGGGTGATTATTTCAGGCAGAAGTACAAATCTTGTTCTTTTTCCTCCATCTTGGCCAAAAAAACCCCATAAGAAATAAAGTCCGTAAGTGTTTATTATTGGTTTAAAACAATATGGGTATATTTTAGTACTTTTTATATGCATGTCAAGTTTTACATACATATAATTTTTAATAAAATTCTTAGGTATGGAGTCCCTATTTTGAAAAGTTAACACAGTTTGAAAATAGGGTAGCATAGTATAAGGTTTTTTTCAGTGCTCTCTTTTGAAACATTAGCAGAGGAAGCAATAGGGTAGCCATATAGAGACTGTAGAATAACAATTGGGGTTTCTGTCACTGGTAAACAGAGGTAGTAAATAGACTGCAATTTGTTGCTTCATTGAAGATTATAGGTTATACGGGAAGCCTATAGAAGCAGAAAGGTGGCGGAGATGTAGAGTTAGAAATGTAAAAGCTAAAAGAGCCCTGGTCAATTTAAAAATATACAACAGAACGAGACCATTCTTTCCAAGTTTAAGGGAAAAAGCCTCCCCTATTTAATTAAGCAAAACTTGACCCTTTGGACGTTCCAGTGGCACTAATTCCCACTTAGGTTGTCATACTCTTTTGGGATCCTTCCCAAATTATGTAATTTTTCAAAACACACCTACTTTGCTCTCTTCTTGGGCTTACGTCAGTCACAGAAGACTCCAGCTTCAATTCGTTCTGCAGGGAAGTTAATTTGGAAGCCACAATTATAAACTCTCCAGTCCACCCTGTCCCCAGCACTTACTGTTACCTGACATTATGTCAGTTTCATTCTCTTAGTCTCTTGAAACATCTGAATTTATGGCTCCTCTTACCTGTACCCAGCTGTATGTAAAGGGCTTTCACATGTGATGTTTAAGACAACAATCCTAAAAGGCAGGAAACTGAAGTTTAAAATTATGCATTATACAGTCAAATGAAGATTTGAACATCAATCTTTCTTTATTTTCACATCTAATCCCTTTTCACACAGTCATTTTATTCTCTCCTGTTCTTATGGTGATGGTGGGGACAGGGCACACAAGGAAAGTCAAGCATCCAAACACACCTATATGAGGTGGCAACTGCCTTTCACCTGAAGTTGAACACCTGCAGTCTGGAAGAGAGAGGCAATGCAATTCTAACTGGCTTTGCAGATCCAAATCTAAAAGTGAAGGCAAAGTCACATAACAAATTTAGGTATCAACCCTAAGTCAAAACATTGAATAAAAGAGTATGTGCTATATTCAGGCAATTCTGAGTTCTAGTCAGTCATATCTCTTGCACTTACTAGTGGTTCAACTTTGAGCAGGTAACTACAATTTCTGAGCCCCAGTATTCTACTCTGTAAGATGCATATAATAATACTCATACCAGTGATGTGCTGGTAAATAATTAGCAGTTGACTCTTTTAGGAAAATGTTTGCATATTTATACCTATTTAACTTTATTATAAAATTTTATATAGACGCTTTACAAATAACAATATATGCAATATTATATTTTGAAAAATGTACCCAACCATAGTAATTTCCATGTGATTTGCCATTTCTATATAATCCACTATCATTTTATAATCCAACACAGCATCACAATATGTACTATGAATAAATGCTTGATTACTATCCAATTCCGCAAAGAAATTCTTCGTGTCATTGACAAGTGAATGCAGTTCTGATGTGAATAGTGGTTGATGGTTTTATTTATGTTAATAAGACAAAAATGAAACAGTGAAGACATGCTGGAATTTCACTCATTCATCAATGATGTGAATGAATTCTTTATTGAATCTAATAATAGTTATCAAATACTGAAAGAATGTTTTCTAAATTTTTTGTCCTATTCATGGTATAATAGCTACTGAAACTTAGAAGCAAGATATGGTCAGCTGTTTCCTGTTTTAATGAAAAATAGGCTAATGTATATCAAGCTCTTTTTAGTATGGCTGGTTTCTATGATATAAAGACTCTTGTCATGGTCAATTTGATGCTCCCTATATGATGTCACTAAACACAGCGTTGGGAAGAGAAGTGCAGTAGCACACCATTGCATGTTTCCACTACATAGATACAAAAAGTATAAAGAGACTCAAGAGCATAATTTATATAAAATGTCCTAAAATAATTAGGCAGTGTTGGTTTTAGAAATTTATTACCTGTGTTCTTAATGCAATTTATTTTTAATGTGAGTTGATACAACTTAATTTTTAATAAGGATGTTTACTAACAAGCTCAAAAAGTTCTGAAAATATAACAATCAACTCTCACAAGCTGATGTGAGCTGGCTCTGTCACAGTCTTGCTTCACTACAGGACAGTTGAGATGCTCAGAAATTACATAGGTAAAGTTCCTGATATATAGAACTTGCTAAATAAAGGGTATAAGCTGCACAATCTTCCCCATCCCCCCACTAAGGAAGATAGGCTCACCAGAAATATTTTTACTTTGTTGTTTTAAAAAAGGTATCATATTGTGGAAAGATCTCTAGGGTCAGGATTCAGTATTTACTATTGCTAAGGTTTACTATTCTAAGCCTGCTTCTTCATCAGCAAGTAAGAGTAATTATTGTGTATGCATCATAAGTCTGTTGTGCATATTAAATAAAATAATGTCCACAAAGTCCCTAGAACAGCACCTCATAAGTATAAAGTGCTAAGTTAAAAAAGTTATAAGGCAGAAAGTTTATATCTAATTTTGAAAGATTTTCCATGATTTGACAGAGGTCTTACTGATCCTTTCTGGCTCTATGTGTACTCACTCTGTTATCATTCATCTTCACAGCACTAAAAGCATCATCCATCCCCCTTCCTGCAACATTTGAATGTGCTCATCACACATTGTGAGGTTTTTGGTAAAGTGGAAGAAACAACAATATGAACAAGTCAGTATCCACCCTTGGATCATTTCCCCAAACTGTGTGAACAGTATATTACCCCCATTACAATGCTGTGAAGCATAAGTTTGTTATTTAAAGTGATTTAAAGTTTGATCTGGCTTAGAGAATTTTTGAGAATTACATGATACTCCTTGAGATAATTGAAAAACACTCTAGGTGTCGCAATATAGGAAAGAAAATTACTAACAGGAGCTTAAGCAAAGTGCTAATAAGCAGGGAAGAGAAAGTGGGCTGAGTGCTTAGTGGCAGTAGCCTGATGGAGAAAGCCTGGCAATGAACCTAAGCCCCTAAAGGGCTTGTACTGAAGAAAACAAATAGCAAAGGGAACCTGGAGTGATTCTCTTCCCCCACATGGGGCTATGTGTGGGGTGGATTGGGAAAGGAAGACACTGTAGAAAGAGTAAGGGGAGAGAAAGAAATAACAGTGTTCTTTCCCTTCCCCAGAGGCCATTTTGCGTGGGTTCTGGAGCTTTCAGAATAATTAATGAGGTGAGCATAGAGCTGGAAGACTGTAGAGTTATATATTTTCCAAATCTGATTGTAAGAGAGCTGGAAGTTCTTCATTAAAATAAAAAAAATAAGAGGTTTTGTTGGTGGAGCAGAGATCAAGGAACTTGAAGCAGGAAGATCTTTCATGTCTGTAAGCATTATAAATAAAGTCAAAGATGTATAATGGTCTTAAGGGATCAGACAAGTTTTGTCAGCCTCCTATATCATTCATTGAGAGACTAGTTTATGGGTGGGATTATGCTATAATCAGTTTTGTTGATGGGCTGAGCTCAGCAGTACACACTTTATTTTTCTGTTTCATTGCTTTGAAATAGGTTCCATAAGATCTGTCAGCACTTGGCTAATGTTATAAGTTTAGGTATAAAAAACAGATTCATTTTTAGTAAAATCTCAGGCTACTTTAAATATATTCTAAGATTATTCCCTTTTTAGAGCCCAGGTTTGATTCACGGATTGGAGAGCGGCAGGAAAGATGAAGGTGGGTTTTAATTTTGACTTTCATCTTTCTCCTCTTTCTCTTTCATGTACTATACTATTCCTCTGGCTTCTCCAAGTTTGAGAGAGGAGAGGCAGGAAAAAAGGAGTAATGTCTTCTTATTTAGCCAGTGTGGCTTGTGACTCCTTCTTGGGGACTGGCATATCGTGGTAGGTAAAAAGATACCCAGTCTTCCACAGTGCATCTCTCTAGAGATCTCCTTCTGAGAACCTCCATACTGCGCTCTTCCCCAGTATGGGTGTTATTTTCTCTGGCTGATTTCCTGATCTCTTGCCTCTTGTAGCACATCTTTGCCTTTTCTCCTGGAGTCCTCTCCCTGACAAAACGCTTTCCCAGGTGGAGTCATTCCAAATGACTTGAGTCAAGCTAAGTACTGTGGCATCTACTTGACTCCCCCAGATGAAAAGCAGTTGACAGTCTTGATATGCATAGGTAGTCTTAATATTCCTGGGTGCATATCTCAAGTTCTGTCAATATCCCTTGTGCTCTATTCTGAATAGTTCAGGAGAATATCAAAATTTCTACAGCTCAGTAGCCATTTAGCTAGGGCAGTGGCAATAGGGGCTGTCTCCCTGGGTGCAGATAATAAGGAGAAACATTTGGTGTAAAAATTTTTAAAACAGTGATAAAACTGACCAAAAGTCAGTTTTTTAAATTATTACTAGGCACTTGACAATTCTAAAGAGTATCAGTGATAAAATATTCCTTGTGAAAAACTATTTTGTTAGTCTAAGTTCTTTTTGAGTATTAATAATACATAATAGGCTTCAAATTAACATATTGTTATTACTTATCCTTCAGCAAAGGATTCCATAAGGACATTAATTTGGAAAATTCTTACTTATACAGTTGCCACCTGACAGACAGTCTCGGCTTCAGGGATTCATACTTGAGAGTAACTTCCTAATAGTATGTAATGGTTGACACTCACTTCAAGTGTGGTTTGTGTCTCCAGCCCCTGTGGTACTACAAATTCCTTCATTTAAATGTTAGATTACAGCACAGTGATCATAGTGGCAAAGAAACAGAACACAAGTTACTTCATTCCTGTCATTCATTGTGACCTCTTGGAGTTTGTATTTGTGTTTAAAATTTAAAACAGTGAAACAGGTGCAAACTGCAAGGGATAATGTTTTTGTTTGGTAAATATAAATTTTGGTTTACTCATAAAACGCTTTATTAATTTTATTAACTTTAAGGCTGGGAACAGTGGCTCATGCCTGTAATCTCAGCACTTTGGGAGGCTAGAGGGGTGGATCAGTTGAGGTCAGGAGCTCAAGACCATTCTGGCCAATATGCTGAAATCTTATCTCTACTGAAAATACAAAAATTAGCTGGATGTGGTGGCACACACCTACAGTCCCAGCTGCTCAGGAAGCTGAGAAACGAGAATCGCTTGAACCCAGGAGGCAGAGGTTGAAGTGAGCTGAGATTGCACCACTGCACTGCAGCCTGAGCAACAAAGAGAGATTCCACCTTAATAACAAAACAAAACAAAAAACATTTTATTAATTTTGAATATTTTAAAAATAGAAACATTCTTTTAAAAATTGTGCTTTTGTTAATTGTGCTAAATTGTAATGTTATTCATTACTCTGACAAATCAATCTATAGATAGAATTTACACACACACACACACACACACATATAAATGTAATTAAAATGTTCATTTGCTGTATCTTTCTTTTTTGTACTATAATATTAATTTTAGCCACGTGGTGGCTCATGCCTGTAATCCCAACACTTTGGGAGGCCAGGGTGGGCAGATGACTTGAGGTCAGGAACTTAAGACCAGCCTGGCCAACATGCTGAAACCCCATCTCTACTAAAAATACAAAAATTAGCCAGGTGTGGTGGCACATGCCTGCAGTCCCAGCTACTCAAGAGGCTAAGGCACAAGAATCACTTGAACCTAGGAGTCAGAGGTTGCAGTGAGCTGAGATAGCACCACTGCACTCCAGCCTGAGCAACAGAGAGAGAGACTCTGTCTCAAAAATAAAACAAAATAAAAACCACTTTATTAATTTGGAATATTTTTAAAATAGAAACATTCTTTTGAAAAATTACTTGTGCTCCTGTTCACAATAGCAAAGACTTGGAACCAACCAAAATGCGCATCAGTGATAGACTGAATAAAGAAAATATGGCACATATACACCATGGAATACTATGCAGTCATAAAAAAGGATGAGTTCATGTCCTTTGCAGTGACATGGATGAAGCTGGAAACCATCATTCTCAGCAAACTAACACAAGAACAGAAACCAAATACTACATGTTCCCACTCATAAGCAGGAGTTGAATAATGAGAGCACATGGACACAGGAAGGAGAATATCACATGCCAAAATTTGTCAGGGGGTTGGGGGCTAAGGGAGGGATAGCATTAGGAGAAATACCTAATGTAGATGATGGATTGATGGGTACAGCAAACCACCATGGCACATGTATACCTCTGTAACAAACCTGCATGTTCTGTACATGTATGTCAGAACTTAAAGTATACTTAAAAAAAATACTTGTGCTCTTATTGGTTATTTAATTGTGCTGAATTGTAATGTTATTCATTACTGTGACAAATCAGTATGTAGATAGAATTTTACTATATATATTAATTAAAATATTCATTTGTTTTCTCTTTCTTTTTTGTACTATAATATTAATTTTGGCCGTGTGTGGCTGGGCAAATATAGGTGGCTCATGCCTGTAATCCCAGCACTTTGTGAGACCCAGGTGGGCAGATCACCTGATGTCAGGAGTTTGAGACCAGCCTGGCCAACGTGGTGAAACCCCATCTCTACTAAAAATATAAAAATGTAGCCAGGTGTGGTGGTGTGCACCTATAGTCCTATCTACTTGGGAAGCTGAGGTGAGAGAATTGCTTGAACCTGGGAGGCAGAGGTTGCAGTGAGCTGAGATTAGGCCACTGTACTTCAGCCTGAGTGACAGAACAAACCTCCTTCTCAAATAATAATAATAAAAATTTCATTGTTGCCAGGCGCGGTGGCTCATGCCTGTAATCCCTTGCAGTGAGCCGAGATCATGCCACTGCACTCCAGCCTGGCGCCTGGTGACAGAGCGAGACTCTGTCTCCAAACAAAAAAAAAAAAAAAAGAAAAATTTCATTGTTACTTTTTAAGTTACTTTTTAAACTGACATAAATATATATATGAAGCTCAATAAATATTTTTTTACAGTCCACTTATTTTCTGGCTAATATTATTGTTTCATTTTAGTGCTATTACTGATAAGATGTTTAAAAACTACCCACAATTAACTATAGAGGTTGCCATTGAACTGAGGCTAAGATACCAATCTCCTTACTTAGTAAACACCTTTCCCAGTCTCTCTAAAAAGTTCTCTTTAGGCTTCTGCCTTGGCTCACCATTCCAAATTGTTTAGTATTTGAGATTTAAAAGAAAGATTACAGTAACTAGAATGTTTACGTCATATTTATTTATATTAAAATTCCTTTCTAAAATTCCTTTACGCCTTCAGTAAATATATTTGTATGTGCTTGTGTAGGCTGGAGTATTAATCTAATGGAGATCAAAGGAATGTGGTGGCAAGAAGGGGGTCCTTTCTGATCCATTCCTTTCTGAGCTTCTGTTCATAGAGGGAAGATGGGGTAGTTGAGTAACAGGGCACTATGGCTTTGCATAAGGGTTGATAGGCCATGCTAGAGAGCACCTTCAGGGGAGCAAGCACAGCAGGATGACCTACCAGTCAGACAAAGATGTACGAGAAAATTTCTAGGCTGAAGACTGAGACCAAACTTCCAATTTCTTTGTCAGTTAGGAATGCCTGCACATTTGAAAAGGGAGCAAGCAACCCCAAGGGAGTTCCTGGATTACAATTCTATTCTATAAGTGTTTGCAATTTATGGTATGCCAGAAAAGGACACGACTGGGTTCAATATAATAGATACTCCCTGGCGTACTATATACCCCACAAAGCAGGCAATTCATTCTCATTGTTTTGTGTCTGCAAGAGTTAGCACAGAGGTGAAATTCAATTCTGACATATTTCTTACTACAGCCCCAAAGTTCTCTGCCCAGTTCCAATTAGCCCCTCACTGAATGCATGATGTATTTCAACATCTTCACACTGTTGTTAAATGATTTGCATTCTCTAAATTTGAACTCAAATGCCACTTCCTTGATTAAATACACCATAAACTCCTAAATTAACTGTTTTCATCTGTCTACCTATGATGTTCTGGTTTCACTTCTTTTATCATTTTATTTAATTTTGAATTGTACTTGATTTGTTTTCACAACTGTTATCTTGACAGACTTTAAATGCTTTGAAGTTTAGAGCTCATGTTCTTTCAAACCTATACCTTTCCCTTCAGGGTTCAACGAAACACATGAAAAAAAAACTTCCCTAGTAGTTACACAATAAACATATTTGGAGAATAATTTAGTTAAATGCTAAAATAATGACCATGTTGATTAGAGTGGTTACCACATAGTAATCAAATACCAAGTTTCTAAAAAAACTAACCAGTTTCTGGTTTTTAATTGAATACCTGTAATGCTCTATATCATTTTAGTAACACAGTAAATATTTCAACAGTAAGTATAATCTAGTAAATATTTAACAGAAAATGTGAAAGCTTTGCCTAACTGCTTTGAGAGTTAGAAATATAATTGCTAGCTCTATTGGAACAATTAGGGAAAGAGAGTGACTCAGTTCATTTTGGGCTGCTATAACAGGACACCTGATACTAGGTGACTTATAAAGAAGAGAAATTTTCCTCTTATAGTTCTGGAGGCTCAGAAGTCTAAAATCAAGGTACAGGCATCTTGTGAGGACCTTCTTCTTGTATTATATCATGGCAAAAGTATCACATGGGAGAAAGAGAACACCTGCTTCAAAAAATATGAACCCATTGCTGCAGTAATGGCATGAATCCATTCAAGTATATGGTCCCTCCACGACCCAAGCACATTCCATTTGGCCCCACCTCCCAACAACATTGCATTGGGGATCAAGTTTCCAACAAATAAATTGTCTGAAGACACACATCATAGCAGAGAGGTACTGTTCTTTGCTATGAGATTTCTGTTATCACTCTCACTAGGATTGATATAATGAATCTAGGCCCAAGCCAGGGTCAAGATTCCTGAAATGAAATTGTCATACAAAGGATGCAACTAGGAGTTAGAAACCCATCCATGTTTAGAGACATCAAGAGAGGGAGATCTGAGAGTGAAGAAACAATCAAAAACCATAAACTAACATAAGCCTGAGATCAGAGTGAGGTGGTTGGTGGAGGTAATTTGTTGAGCCCTTACTGAATGAAAATGGGCCAAAGAGTCAGATCGTCATCAGGAAAGAAACTTTTAGGGGCTTTAAAGTTAGTAGAATCTATCAATGTCTTCTTTATTTACTTTTTGCTTCCTTTTATTTTTCTTTTGCAGGCTGTATTTTATGTGCCTGGACTAGCGTCCATTAAGGATCCTGATTAATTTATGATTTTAAAACAAAATAAACATCTAAATAGATAAATCCTCAACTAATTACATGGAAGCCACTTCCAAGTTGGTGTATAGTTTTGATCCAAAAAAAAAAAAAAAAAAAAACCATCTGCTTCAGTGTCTTATTCCTCATCTGAATGTTCTATTTATATTCAAAGTCTCAAATAAGACAGATGCGCCTCCCCTTTCTTAAGAGGAATCAGCACACAAAGATTCATATTTTTTTGTCTTTTTTTTTTTTATTGTACTTTAGGTTCTGGGGTTCATGTGTTCAACATGCAGGATTGTTGCATAGGTACATACATGGCAATGTGGTTTGCTGCCTCCATCCCCCCTATCACCTATATCTGGCATTTCTCCCCATGTTATCCCCTCCCCAACCTCCCCACCCCTCCACTGTCCCTCCTTTAGTCCGCCCCAACAGACCCCAGTGTGTGATGTTCCCCTCCCTGTGTCCATGTGTTCTCATTGTTCAACACCTGCCTATGAGTGAGAACATGCAGTGTTTGATTTTCTGCTCTTGTGTCAGTTTGCTGAGAATGATGGTTTCCAGATTCATCCATGTTCCTTCAAAGGACACGAACTCATTGAACTCATTGTTTTTTTATGGCTGCATAGTATTCCATGGTGTATATGTGTCACATTTTCCTTGTCCATTCTATCATCGATGGGCATTTGGGTTGGTTCCAGGTAACAGTGCCGCAATGAACATACGTGTGCTTGTGTCTTTATAATAGAACAATTTATAATCCTTTGGGTATATATCCAGCAATGGGATTGCTGGGTCAATTGGAATTTCTATGTCTAGGTTCTTGAGGAGTCGCCACACTGTCTTCCACAATGGTTGAACTAATTTACACTCCCACCAACAGAGTAAAAGTGTTCTGATTTCTCCACATCCTCTCCAGCATCTGTTGTCTCCAGATTTTTTAATGATCACCATTCTAACTGGCATGAGATGGTATCTCAATGTGGTTTTGATATTTTTATAATAGAATACACTTATTGATCAAAGATGTATTTAAAATATTGATATTGTAAATAACATATTATTTGATTCCACTAAAGGTAGATTTTTGTTCAGTTTTTTGTTTGTTTTGTTTTTATAAAATTCTGTTTTGCAGAGCTTGACCTGGGGGAAAGGGACAAAAAATTTAATGTAACAGGTTGAAATACAAGCAATTAAATATTTTTCAAATGCCAACTGAAATTTTACTTCCTGAGTGAAGCCTTTCCAAGTTTCCTAGTCAGAATCCCTCAGGTGAAAAATCAGGAAGGAAATGGAATCACTAAAATCATTTATAGAAGAATATTCCTTAATATAACAGAATATAAATTATATAGAACATCAGAAACTAAAATATTGCATAAAATTGTATGTTGGTGTGCCTCCTGCCAAGTCATGAAATACTGACACTGTGTTATTCAGTATGATATATAGAAAACCTACAAATGCCAATACTTTTGATCCCCCGATTTAAATCTTACATTTATATCCACCATTGTTGAAGTACTTTTGATCCCCCAATTTAAATCTTACATTTATTTCCACCACTGTAGAAGCAAACAAGACTAAAGAATGCACTTTATTGTATTAGATAGTTTTCTATAGGTGTGCTATTTACCTACTCTTATTAGAAAAAATAATTATGGTATAGTGGGTAAACACTGGACTAAAAAAAGATCTGGGTTTGAAAATGAACTTCTACATTTTTGGGGTGGGTGAATTTGAGGAAGTCTATACCATTCTGAGATTTAGTTTACTTATCTGTAAAAAAATGAACCTACTTCACACACCTGTTGTGAAAATTTATTGTGATCATATCTGCAAAACATATTTTATGCAATAGATAATTGTATTTATAATTTATGATTTCAATAAGTTGCATATGTCATCACTACTAAGTAGAAGGTCAGTACACTTTGCTTATTTGGTTTTCACTTTTAACAGCATACTGATACATTGTCTGTGGTTTTGTTTATCTGTTAGTTTCAAAAGAAAAAGATGGGAGACACTAAAGGATCCTATGGGACAGTGTAAACTGGAAAGAGGTGTGTGTTGCAGTATAACTTTGTGGAACTTTTCATAACTGAAAAGAGCCATATGTGTAGATCTTGAAGGTAAAATTAAGGGGAGGTTCTGTAGCTCCAGGAACAAGTATGGCTGGTGGATATATTATTTGTTCACTGGGTGGTGGGGACTAGTTGAAGAAGAATGGCCACACATAGGTATATTGTTCATGTTGGTGTTGCTTTAATTTGAATTCGGTTTCCTAAATTGAGCACTCCTTCTAATTTTTATATATGCCCCTTGTAGTACACAATGTGGAAATTGCTGTACCTTAACCCTTATAGCACATGAATTTAGTCTCCTCTATCCCTGGGTTTACAGTTAAATCTCTGAGAAAGGTAACTGACTGATCCAGGGAAACAGAATTCTTCATGGACAGAAACACCGAATTGAGTGGGAGGGTGCTACCTCCATCTTCCTCACTTTAATCTCTCAGAATTTTTGTTTCCTTTTTTCGTAAAATGTGGGATGTGGCTAGCACCAGATGGTCTCTGAGATCTCCCTCAGTTCTAAGACTCTGAATTCAAGTCTTATGAAGCTGAATCAAATGCTGTTTTCTCTGCAGTCACAAATTCTCCACTCTCTCCTTTGAGTTCATGGGACTTATGTACTTAGGAGCCAATATAAAGCTGACTTCAAAACAAGTTCCTATGTATGTATTTCATAGATTCAATTTTGCATAACAGAACTAATGTACTACCAACCTATTAACTGCTAAAATTGTTGATATGTAAAAGGAAAGCAAAAGACCAAATAATCTGATTTTTTCTGATGCAGCAAGGAATAAAAGTAGTTTTGCCTCTAATATTATGGCTATTGCTGATAATTTGTTATATCAGAAAAAAACTAGGTCAGGTTTAAATAATCTGCTGCTTGTAAAAATATCTGAAACTATAAAACAGTCTTTGTATGTCTTTTCTTTGAAAGGGTGGATATTTTAAATGACCTGGCTGGCTTTGTGGATCAAGTCTTTGTTTCCATGACACTGCAACTAGCAGAGAGCAAAGAGCTGGTTGACTCATTGGCTTTTTCTAAGAGGCAGAGTTGACTGCAGCAAATTTTCTAACACCTACAGGTACTAAGAGCTAGTTGTATTAACTTTCAAAAGTATAATACAAATTATAATTTCTTTTAATTAAATTTTACCCAATTCTTAACTTCCGTTCAAGAGGCAATTAGAGATATTCCCAGGGACAAGGTTATATATCACACATTATACTTCATGCTGATTTGTGGTCTTCATTTTATAATCCTCATCATCAAATCCCATATCACACGTAATAAAGAAGATTTTATCTCAATGCCACTTGGTAGGATGATCAAATCACTTATTTTTATTGCATTTTCATCCATGTACAATGACAAGATCTATTTCGTTTTTATCTTATGCTGAATAATAGAATTTCTGGAGTCTGTCATGTGTTCTTTTGTTTTGGGGAAATTGTCATAATCTATTTGCAAGATTGTAAATCTATTTAAATAGCATAAAGCTATCAACCTGACACTTAACTAAAAATGTACTTAATTTTGTTGTTTTTTAAATTCATCTCTCTGATTTTGATTTCCACCCCTAAGAAGGTCATAGGGCCACTTACCTAGGGTGTAGAGGGGGGATGAGGAATGACTTATTGCTGCCTGTAAATTGAATGAGTGAGGCAGAGAGTGACAAGAGAAGGAGATCTGAAGTAACATAGACCTTGAAGAGGCCACTTGGGGCTGCTTTTGCTGCCAAATCATCAGTATTTATGACATCTTCTTTGAGGTTGTAAAATTCTGGCCCTGGGTATTATATGACAGTTATATTATAAGGGTCACCTATCTTGCTTCTGAATTTTTGCTCAAAATATTCCCTATGTCTAGATTTGTCCCTCCGTGCTCCTCATTAAGTGTGACTCTTGTGCCTAAACTTGAATCTAAACTCTAAACTTGATTCTTCAAGAAAACTTGTCTAGTTGATGCAAAAAAGACATACCATCCTACTCCCCTAAGCATTCTTTTTAACTTTCTAAAATAGTTATTTCTGTTAAGTTTACATTTTAAAATTATTCTAAATACCTACCATAAGACAAGCACCATAGTGGTTAATTTTGTAACCACCTTTGTGTGCACTGTCAGAATTTGCAAATATAAAATATAAATATAAAATCTCAGATGTATTGAGAACTGGGTAGGACCTTCTGACCCAAGACAACCTCCCATGAATCAGGGCAGGAAATCCAGTATGCCTTGGCCTTCTCTCTGGTTCTAAATTAAACACTCAACCCATGAGTGAGGTGACAACAGAATTTGTCATTAACACTTAGATGTGATAGGTTTACTCAACCCTTCAATATGAGGGGTCTAGAGAACTCTTATAAGGAAGAGAATGTGCTGTAACTGTAGGGCAATGGTGACAATCTGAATCAAGCCCACATCTTCCACATGCATCTTGAGCCATGCAAATCAGCTTTCCAGTGACCTTCTAGGAATTACTAGGAGCCCTCTCTGGTACAGTCTTCTCTCTAAGGCATTCTCTTCAGACAGGCAACTTTAAAAGAGAGAGACGTGTATTGCATGTTCAAAAGTATTCTCCTTTTTTCATAGAAAATCAAAGAGCTCAAAATAGTTCATTCCCATCTCTAAAGGAACACTGTTACAATGTGTTTTCCTGAAGCAGAAGCTCCTGACTGTGCCCTTGCTCTCATGACATGTTTTGCTATTACTTCTTATAATGATAAAAAGTTCTTTCTGGTATTCTTCTATCTCCATTAAGGTTGCTTATAAAGCAAAATCATGTGTAGCAAACCCTGTCTCTCCATTTACACACATTTAGAAGTAGGACATGGGTTTCAGTGAGGTGTCAATGAATCCCAGTCTCTGGAAGCCCTCGCCCCGACCTTATTGCTCAGGTTGCTTGTAAGATTTCATTATGTGCTGCAGGAAATCACTACACACAGCTCTGTTCTTATTTGCATAGGCAAAAATCTTCAGGACTTGTTCGGAATAAGTCTTTGTGGAGGGTATAACTTATTGGGCTCTTTGACCTATCAATTGTAATACATTAAAATTCTGTATCAAATATCACTGTGTACCCATGAAGGAAACTCTCAGTTTCCCTGAGGGCCCTGTAGTAAATACTTGAAATGAAAAAAAAGAAGTAATTAAGTACAGTTAAAAGAGGTGACTTATCTAAGAATAGAAATTGGACCTAGAGAAATTGGCTTTTCCTTTCTTCCCTTTCTTTCTCCTTCATCTCTCATACACACAACTCCCACTCAAAGGGCTGATCTCACCTAGTGTGATCTTTTTCCAGCAGGTGACAATGAAGCATGATGGCTGGGAGGTTTAACCTATTCAATGAAGAATTTTTAATTCAATTTATCATTTCTTTTAGCTACTGGCCTTCCTTTATCCCTGATTTGTTCTGAGAGGTCCCTAATTCCCTTTTTTCTTCTTACAATCTGGACTGCCCTTGCCACATATGCCTGAACCTTGGTAAGGTGTTCAACATGTCACAGGGCTCAGGAAAGACTCCATCCAGAACAAAATATTAAGGTTGTCAAAGCAAATAAAAAATCCCAGCAGAAATTCCCCCTTACAAAGGGTTTGAGTAATTCAGTTGTGGATATAAGTGCTGCTGTAATAAAGATCATTATTATTCCTACTGTTACTTCTGAGGAGCACATTTCCCCCTTTATTTTTTTAAATAACTTCCAAAATATTTTTAAATGATTAAAAAATTGTTTGCCAAACTAATACTTGCACACAGCTTAAAAAGTCAGTGTGTTCTAAATGGCAGGCTTTTCCTGTACCCTTGCCCTATTTGATCTTCAAAACAATCTCATTTAACTCTTTTACCTGTTTCTCTGGCATCTGCTTTCATATTTATATCTAGTATTTTTATTCTGCTTTATTTGTTAGTGAGGTTTGGCCATACCTTTTTACTGAAGACAGAAGATTTACCTCAAAATCCAGCCTCTTCCCTGCACTGCCTCTTTCCCACAAAGGATAAATCAAATATTCTGTGTTTAAATTACTATGACTATGTAAATGTTGTCTTACTCTGCCAAATATTGTACAATAATTTCTTTTCTTGTACAAACTTTGATAATCCTGAAGTTAATAATTAACTTGTTTTATCATTTGATCCTGTGTAAAGATCACTAATTCTTTCCACAACTTTGTTACAACTTAGTGCAATTTGCCATATAGTCTTATGTTTCACTTTTACATGTTTTGTAGAGACTTTCCTCCTGGAACTCTGAGTCCTCCAGTTCAGTGCAGATTGGTGGCTTTCGGGGCCTGCTTGCACCTGTCACCTTGGAACTTCCCTGCACCAGCATCCAGAGACTTCCCTTTGCCTCTTTTCTGTATGGAGCCTCCTGATACCAGAACCCCATCACTTCCCCTTTCTCTGTTAAACTTGTTTTGTAGCTAATACACTTGTTTTGCTTTCTAAGAAATGATGCTTAGGAGATAAAATTTTGAGATCTTGTAAATCTGCAGATTTTTAATTCTACTTCCTCATTATTTAACCAATAGTCTAGTTATGTATAGAAATCTAGCGTGAAAATTACTTCACTCTGAATTTTGCAATTCTGCTTCTCAAAGTGGATGTTGAAAAACTGATGTCATTCTAATTTGAATTCCATTTTATGTAATCTATGTTGTTCCACTTTGGAAAATTTTAAAGATTGTCTCTTTATCATAGGTATTGTGAAATTCATAATGCTGTGTTTTAGTGTGGCTTTTTCTTTTTTTCATATATTCTGCTTGGCTTCAGTAAACCATTTAATTCATTGATGCATAGCTTTCCATTTTGGGAAATGTTTTGCATTATTACTATTTTTAAACATACCTGTTTCTGTTGCTTGGGTGTTGTTTTAGTTGAACACTGAAACCTTTAGAATTATCCTGATATGTTCTTATATTTTCTCTTCTACTCTTCATCTCTTTGCCCTTTTGTTCTACTTTCTGGGAGTTGTCTCACTTAGATTTCTGGGGTAGATATTATGGGTGCTCCTCAACATATATGGCTCTCCTCCCTTTTCTGAACATGTGAAATGATTACAATTTCTTGTGTCCTTATACTATTAAGAAGTTATGTGACTTGCTGTAGCAGATGAAATATAGGGACCTAGGGTAAAACCATTTAAGGGCTGCTATGTGATTGTCCATGTTCTCTTTTCCTTCCATGGTAAACCCAGAAGCATCATATTTAAATAGGGGATTCACAAGTTTGGAGCGCCTAGTACAGAAGCCAAGACTCCATAGAGACAATAATGATGTTGGAGAATCACCCAGGTCAACAACAAACTGTACAAACAAGAAATAAATTTTCATTTTGTTAAATTCCTGAGATTTTTTTAAATTTTCTTACCACAGCAAAATTTTGTAGATCCTAAATAGTTACATTTCCAAGAGACTTTATTGTGATTTTATTGGTCTTTTTTTGCGGCATCTCATTCTTGTTTCATGGATGTAATAGTGTTTCAAAGGCTAAAAGTGATAACAATATCATGTTACCTTCCATTACTTCTGTATAACCTGGGTACCTTTGTGCTTTCCTAGTCTGCATGTTTTGATTTCTGGCCTTCCTCAACTTTCACGCAATTCTCAGGTCTCAGTTCCTTTTAGAGGGAGGCACTAAGAAGCTGATTTGAACCACTATGTGCATGGCATGGCTTGCTGGTTGTTGGACTTCACTGTAGCATAGTGAGCATAGTCAAATGGAAGCCTGAGACGTGCTCCTTTCCCCCGTCACCATTTTGCACTTCATAATATAAGCCTAGTTGCAAGTATTGGGGAAGATAAGTAGATGAAGGGAAGTAGAAGAAGATTTTATCTCCCAGTATGACTATTTTAAATTAACTTCTCTATTTGTTAATCCACACCCACTTCTGTGTTCTTCTGCTGTCCCTGAGTCCCCTTCTCTGGTTCCAATTTTCCAGACAAAAAAATAATAAATATCCATGCTCATGTAGAGCTGGGGCAGAAATTGGACTGTTTGGGGGGGCAGGGCTGAGGACCTGAAGACCTAATTGTTCCTTGAGCAAAAAAGGACTATAACCAATCATTTTTTTTTTCTGGCTTTATGGTCGTCTTTGTCTTTCACAGTAATCACACCTGTGG
Organism: Ateles fusciceps; assembly: GCA_036589455.1. Taxonomy (NCBI): domain Eukaryota; kingdom Metazoa; phylum Chordata; class Mammalia; order Primates; family Atelidae; genus Ateles; species Ateles fusciceps. The sequence continues at coordinate 13,474,769 of JAZHEH010002597.1, read as the reverse complement.
AAATTCTGAGACAAGCTAGAGTTCTGTGAGCAATTCTGCTTTCTTCTTATTGTATCTTTTCTGTTTGCATTTGAGTTCAAGTTTCTCTACTCTTCCATGTTGCTTGTCTCTCCTCTGCCTGCTGTTTATATTCTAACAATGGATTGAAGTCTTTCATCTGTTGATGCTCTAATTTTCTGTTCCTTGCAGTGTATACCTCATTTATTCCTCTACTGACATTTTGGAAGATATTTATTTTTGAATGGAGATAAAGAGATATGTGAAATCTGCCTGGTTTATCTAGATTGTCTCTGAAAAGAAACTCATATTATGAGTTAAGATGGCAAACATTCAGACACTGATTCATTCTATTAAATGCAATGTATGCCCTATCATGTACCATGTCCTATATGAGAGAACATAAAGAACAAGTTGGAAACAAGGTAAAGAGAGAATAAAGTGTGAAAAGACACAAGATGAAAGAGTCAGTAATTGAAAGAAGGTCAGCTAGTTGGAGCACGGCATGGCAATGATGATGTTGGAGAGAATTGTAGGAGGAGTCATGAATAGCCATGTTAAGAATTTGGAATTTAAATCTAAGAGCAACAAAGAGCCACCATTGCCTTTTTAGGAAGACAAAAAGTGACAAGATCAAATTTGCATGATGGAAAAATAATTCTGGCTGCAGTATGGAAAGACTAGAAGCAAGAAGACCAATTAAAAAGTTATCAGAAATGGTAATAAAATGATGGATGTTAAAGAATTGGGTTTGGAGAACATGATATGATATTTAGGAATACTAAGTTTGTCAATGATAGTCCAATATGACCAGTAGATAGTGGGAATATGAAGCTCAGAAAGTCAGTATGACTTTTAAATGTACACCTGGGAACATAAATTGTAGTAGAGGACACAAGGGTTAATGAATAGCCAGAGTATGTGTAAAAGTGAGAAGAGCAGCTGGATTAGGAATCAACATTTGAGAAATGGATAGGAAAATTATTATCAAAAAGAATCTGAGGAGTGATCAGTTGGAAAAAAGTAAAACTAATGAAGTATTAGGCTATAGAGACCAAGGAAAAAATGCTTTTGAAGAGAAAGATCCATAGTAACCACTGCTGAAGAGATACCAATCAATTTGAAAACTGGACAGGACAGGATTGAAGGATATTTAGGAGGTATAACTGACAGGAATTATAGATTGGTTGACTTTAGTGTGAGGGAAAAAAAATCTCCCATTTTTCAGGCTTGGTCCCCAGAAAAACAGTGGTACTATTTCCTGAGATTAAAACTCCAGGGGACTGGTACAGTTTCAGGCTTGGACAGGCAAAGTTCTGAGAGTCTGAAGTAACCTCTCAAACATTCATGGCTTTAGCCTCCTGAGTAGCTGGGATTACAGGCGCTCACCACCACGCCTGGCTAATTTTTGTATTTTTATTAGAGACAAGGTTTCACCATTTTGGCCAGGCTGGTCTCAAACTCCTGACCTCAGGTGATCTGCCTGCCTCAGCCTCCCAAGGTGCTGGGATTACAGGCATGAGCCACCACACCTGGCCCAAGGCAATATATACTAATGAAATTTTATATGTGTGTCTCAGGCTTGGGAGAGGGATCTGGTTTTCCTGATATCAGGGAAGATAAGGACTACAAAGATGAGGGTTTATTCAATAGTGAGGGCATCATTTACCTTGGTGAAGCAGATGCAATAGCTTAGTGTAAGAGAGAAGTCATATTACAGTGACTCTGGGAGAAAATTAGAAGGGATGAAGTAGATTCAGCCAGTCTGTGGGTTCACCACCAACTGCATGAAACTTTTCCCTAAAACTTAGTTTGATAGTCATATCCACTCTCTATGTTACTCCCTTTCCCCTTCTGTGTCTCCAAACTTTTCATAAGTTTCTGGTGTCATCCCCATATTCATAAAAAATTGGCAATTCTACTATACTTACCCTGCCAATCCTTAAGGCCAAATCAGTACAATCTCTGGCTTTTTTTGCTGTATGCCCAAGCTGTTAAATAATTTAATTAAATGCACACAACTGTATGGTTTATTTCCAAAAAAATATGGTCACCAACCCTATTGCAACATGGAAATCTTAAATAACGATTAGCTTTCTCATAATTCTTCAGAATTATTTCAAACCTCTAAAATTGTTATTGAAACTTAGTGCTCGCAACTGGCTTCCACTGGAAAAGTTCTGAACCCACTGATCAAGGGTAGGTCCTTCACATTTGTACCTGCAAGAATATGCAGCTGAAACCTAAACGTTCTTTCCTTCTTCTTTTAAAGGATAATTTAGCATAATTATCACTTACTTCCCACCAGGAAGGAGACCATAGGCAATCTATAAAGTACCGTTATAGATAGGCCTAGAATAAATAGTTCCAGTTGTCTAAACAACCCATCTCAAGCCGGGATCCATCTTTTTAAAAAGCAAATGTACTATGTCACTGCCCAGATTGACTTGCTTCAAAAATTTTTATTGCCTTCAGATTGAATCCAAATTACTTAGCATTCCTAAAGTGCTGTATGCAAATACATAGAATTATGAAAAAGCATGGTTCTTTAGGAGAACTGAGGTAGTTTGGAGGTTGATAAAATATGGCTTGGTATGAGACTGAAGAAGTAGGCAAGGATCGAACATGAAAGACATTGTATCACAAGATTGGTGTTAGTGCCCAGAAAGAATGAAAAGAACAAAACCACAGCTGATATGTCAAGGTGCAAAGGTTGGTGTTTGTTATGACGAAATAGGGGCTATATGGAAAGACAATTTAATATTTTATGTGATAATCTTTTGGTCTTAGAATGAATTCCTTCCTATCTCATTATCACTTGGAAGAATGTGGCTATTGCTAAAGTAGGCTTGTGGGTAGGGTGACAAGGCTGTGTTCACAGTTTCAAGTAAGAGTATTCATTTTTAATTTATATAATTATTTTCCTGCTATTAGAGTTCCTGGTCAGGTTTGCCAGGCTGCCTGTTTCTGCATGTACCTTGTATGCAACCAATTGTAAATCTCAACTTGAGTTAACCTTATAAATTGGCAATAAAAAAGTACATGTCTAGTCATTATTAATATTCTCTACCTGTCCCCCACGCTACTGCTGATTTGCTTTGTGTCAGGTTAGTTTATATTTCCTAGAGTTTTATATAAAGGAAATTATGTAATATGTACTTTTTGGCCTGGCTTCTTTCCCTGAACATAATTATAATGAGATTTATTCATGTTATTGCATGTATCAGTAGTTGATTGTTTTCCATTAATGAATAGTAGTTCATTGTATGAACACAAAATTTTATTTATCCATTCACCCTCTGATGGATAATTAAGTTGTTTTCAATTGCTGACTATTACAAATAAATCTGCTATAAACATTGGAGTACAACTCCAAGTTCTTTAATAAACATATGCTTCGATTTCTCTTGAATAAATACCTAGAATTCGAATGGCCTGATAAAGAAGTATGGGTATATTTAATTTTTTAAAAACTGCCAAACTGTTTTCTAAAGTAGTTTGCCATTTTCATAATTCTACTTGTGGTGTCGCCTAGTGCCCCACATGGTCATCAACACTTAGGATGGTTCATTATTTTTTACAATTTTAGACATTCTAATAGGTATGTATTGGTATCTCATTGTGGATCTAATTTATATTTTCCTAATCATTATGATGTTGAATATTTTTTTCATGTGCTTGTTTACCATGTGTATATCTTCTTTGGGACAGTATTCAAGTTATTTGCCCATTTATATGGGTTTCTTATTAGTGAGTTTTGAGAGTTCATTATAGATTTTGGATGTAAGTTCAGTATTATACATATTTATTGTATTTATTTTTTCTTAGTCTGTGGCTTGTCTTTTTAAATTCTTTTAAAAATGTTTTCAAAGTGAAATATTTTAAAATTTTGATGAAGTTTAATTTATCAATATTTTCTGTAATAGATCAGGAGTTTAGTGTTATATCCAAGATAATTTTGCCAAACTTAAAGTCATAGTGATTTCTTTTATGTTTTCTCATAGAAAGGTTAATAATTTTAGAATTTACATTTGTTCTATGGCCAAGATGAATAGTTTTTGTATTTGGAATAAGTGTGAACTAAGTTAAGATTTTTTGGCATATGGATGTCCAATTGTTTCAGTTCCATTCATTGAAAAGCCTGTCGTTTACCTACTGAGTCACCTTTGGTCCTTTGGAAAAAATAAATATATATGTCTATCTCTGAGCTCTCTATTCTGTTCCAATAATATCTTTGTCTAAGTTTAATACCACTCTGTCTTTGTTACTATAGCTTTATAATAACTTTTGAAATCAGACAATGTTTTTCTTCCTACTTTGTTTTACTTTTTCAGAATTGTTTGGATATTGTATGTCTTTGCAGATCCATATGAATTTTAGATCTCCCTCTCAATTTCTAAAAAGAAACAAAACCCTGAGATTTTGATTGAGATCGTGGTTAGTTTATAGATCCTTTTGGTGAAAACTGTCTTCTTCACAATATTGAGTCTTCCAACCTAGGAGAAGGCATATCTTTCTATTTATTTAGATCTTCTGTAATTTCTCTCTGCAATGTTATACAGATTTCACTGTACAAGTCTAGTCTATGTTTTGTCATATGCAAATGTATTCCTATTTTTGATGCTGTTGCAAACTATATTGTTTTTGAACCTCAATTTCTAAGAGTTTGTTGCTAGTATATAGAAATATGATTGCTTTTATATATGCATCTTGTGTCCTGAAACATTATAAAACTCATTAGTTCTGGTAGCTTATTTGTAGATTCTATTGATTTTTCTACATGAACAAGCATATTAACTGTACACAAATCAGTTTTACTTCTTCCTTTATTAGGCTGTTCACCATTGTTTTCTTGCTTGCTTGAGTCCACTCTCTAGAACTGCTAGTGCAACATTAAATAGAGTTAAAATAGACATTCTTCTTTTGATTCTGAACATAGGGGAAAAGCATCTGGTCTTCCATGAATAAATATGATGTTAACCATAATTTTCCTAACAATAGTCTTTGTCAGGTTAAGAAAGTTCTCTTTCATTCAAAGTTCTCTCTGAGAGTTTTCATCTGAAGTGGATGTTTGGCTTTGTAAAATCTTTTTCTTTATCTATTAATATCATCATCTGTTTGCTTTTAAAACATGTTTTAATATAACGAATTATACTGATCTATTTTGAATGTTAAGCCAAGCCTGCACTGGTTTTGAATTGATTTCATTTTGTTAAAAAATTGCACATCTCTGTTTGTGAGGTATATTGGTTTGTAGTTTTATTTTCTTTTAATATCTTTGTGTATTTTTTGTCATCAGGGAGATAGCTGGCCTCAGAGAAGGAGAGATACCCTCTTTAAATTTTTCTGAATAAATTGGGGTAGAATTCATGTGACTTCATTTTTAAATGCTTGGTAGAATTTTCTAATGAAATCATCTGAGCCTAGAGTTTTCCTTCTTCTTCTTCTTCCTCCTCCTCCTCCTCCTCTTCTTCTTCTTTTTTTTTTGAGATGAAGTCTCACTCTGATGGCAGGCTAGAGTGCAGCGACGTGATCTCAGCTCACTGCAACCTCTACCTCCTGGGTTCAAGCAGTTCTACCTCAGCCTCCCGAGTAGCTGGGATTGCAGACCTGCACCACCATGCCCAGCCGAACCTAGAGTTTTCTTTGTGAAAAGTTTTAATTATAAATTCAGTTTATGTTGCCCATTTGTTCTTGAGTGGGCTTTGGTACTTTGTGTTATTTGCTGCATAAACTTTTAGGATTGTTATGCCCTTTTGACCCATTGATGCCTTTATCATTATGAAATTATATTTTGTATCCCTGGTAATATCCTTTGTTCAGAAACCTGCTTTGTCTAATACTAATATAGTCACTGAAGCTTTATTTTTATATTATTAGCATGGTATATATTTTTAAATCTTCTATTTTTTGACATATATTTGTCTTTGTATTTAAAATTTATGTATTCTATGCAGTATGTATATTGTTGGGTCTTTTTAAAAAAATCAATACAACAATCTGGCCATTTATATTTAGAGTGATTATTGATTTGATTTGTTGTTCATCTATTATTCTGCTATTTGTTTTCTACTTTCCCCCTTGGTTATTTATTTTTCTTCTTTTTCTATCTTCCTTTGTATTTTAAAAATTGTTTTATTTTATTTCTTTTATTGGCATATTAGTTAATAACTAGTTTTGTCATTTTAGTTGTTACTTTAGGGTTTATAACATACTTCTTTAACTTATCACAGCCTACCTTCAAACAATATTTTAGCACTTAATATGTAGTCTAACGGCTTTACTTTCATGTCTCCCCCTCCCATAAATAGTCTTTATGATATTGTTTTCATATATTTCAAGTATACAGATGTTATAAACACCACAATACATTGTTATTATTTTTGCTAAAGTGTCAGGTATTTTTAACAGAGGTTTAAATAATAAGAAAAATACCATGTGTGTTTACTCACATAGTTGTCATTTCTAGTGGAGCATGTTCTTTGCATAGATCTAGATTTTCATGTAACATCATTTTCCTTCTGACTGAAGTACTTCCTATAACAGTTCGTTTAGTGATAGTTTTATGGTGATGAATTCTTTAAATTTTTATGTATCTTCACCTTTGATTTTAAATATATTTCTGATGTCTAAGGAATTTTATACTGAGTTTTCTTTCAGTATTTTGTGTGTTGTTCCACTATCTTACCAACTTGAATTTTTTATAACAAGAAATTGGTTGTCATACTTATCGTTACTTCTTTTTACACAGTGTGTCTTTTTTATCTCACTACTTTTAAGATTTGTCTCTTTATTGATGATTTTGAACAATTTGATTAGATGTGTTTTGGTGAAATCTTTATCTTTCTTGCCCTTAGGATTTGTTCAGTTTCTTGTATTTGTGTATTTATAATTTTATAAATTTTGGACAGGTTTTGGTCATTATTTTTTCAAACATTTTTTCTGTTCTTTATCCTTTCTGTTCTTTGGAGACACCACTTACACATATATGAATATATGTAATATTTGTAATATTTGATATTTTCCTATCTCACTGATGCTCTTTTTATTTTGAGTCTTTTTCTCTTTCAAAGTTTTTTTTGAGTAGTTTCTATTGGTTATATCTTTAAGTTTACTAATTATTTCTTCTGCAATGGCCGACATTAATCTGACATTGATTCAATTCCATGTATTTTTCATCTCAGACATTGCAATTTTCATCACTAGGAGCTTGATTTACATTTTTATATTATTCATGACTCTACTTATCTTGTTGAATATATGGAAGATGTTTTAATGTCTTAATGATGTTGTCTTCTAATTCTAATAATGATATCACTTCTGAGTCAGTTTCAATTAGTTGAATTTCCCCATTATGGGTTATATTTTCCTGTTTCTTTCTATGTCTTTTGATTGGATGTAAAATATAGTGAATTCTAACTTGTTGACTGCTGGAAATTTTTGTAAACATATAAATACTCCTAAGTTGTGTTCTGGGATACAGTTAGGCTATTGCAAACAGCTGGATTCCTTCGTGTTGTTTTTATAGTATTTTTAGGTGTGATCATTTCAGTGGTTAGTCTAGGGCTAATTATTCTTCATTACTATTCAAGACCAGTCTAGTATTTTACTCAATGGTCTGAGAATTAAGAGGTTTTTTTTTTCCAGTCTGCAGGGGAGAATGAGTACTATTTTAAGCCCTGCATGACCACCAGGTACTGTTCCAACTGTGTTTCAAACATTACATTGTTTTCTTACACACATGTGTTAGTCAGTACTCAGCTAAGTATTTGAAGGGATCCTCTGCAGATCTCCAGAGTTGTCTCTGTGTGCAGTCTTCTCCTTTCTATTACTTGTACACACTCTAGCTGTGTTGCTCTCGCTGGATGCTCAGCTCCATCTCATCAACTCTGAGATTCCGCTAGGTTCCACTTGGGGTAACCCTCCGTTCTCTGCATCCAAGAAATTCACTCAAGGAAGTAACCTAAGGGAATTATAGGGATCCCCTCACTTGCATCCCATTTCTCAGAGATTATTGTTTTTTGTTACCTGATGAGTGTTATCCTGAAAACTGTTCTGCAGATATTTTGTCTGGTTTTGTGACCATTCCAGATGGCAGAGTAAATCCAGTCCTTTTTAGTCTACCTTGACTGGAAGTGAAAGTCCTGACTCATTTATTTTTTAAAGTTTGCTTTTAAATGATAGGAGACTTGGTCTTTCTGTACACTTAGTCTCTATATATCATTTTAGCTCACAGTATATTTTTATGGCAGATAATAGTAGCTTCTATTTATGCCTTGTAAATCATTGATGTAATTTTTCTGTCTGTTTACTTTCCTTATCCTTGTATTTAGAGATTCCCGTCAGATAGCTTTTGATTCACAGAAAAGTGTTTGTTTAGATCATAATTTTTGCATAAAAATCTCCTTAGAAGTCTCTATATTAACTAATTCTTTTACACAATCATTTTCTAAATTTTATGGCATCCTATTATTACTTTTCACTTTTGTTAAGACCTATATAACTAAAATGGAAAAGATGTTGAGCACTAGTCAAAAACGGTGAAGGCCATTATTTCAACATGTCATGTAAGTTTTTTATAAGTTATAATTTTTTAAATGAGTTGTAATAAAATCAATTTTCTCACTAATAGACTGATTTTAGAGCAGTTGCATAGATTTTTAAAATGTTACTTAATATTTATTTACTCCCATCCAAGGCACATTTTGCCCTATATTATATATTTATGAAAATAATTATTTAAATAAAATGTTTTGCTTTGCTGGGGCAAGTATGACTCAGGAAAAATCTTCCTTGAAGCAATCTGACTATTAATATCCTTCTTGGCAACAGTCAAGATCATATTTATAAGGGGGCATGTGATAGGTCAGTTCAATTTTTATCACATATATATCTTCTCTTTTCACTGAAGTTTATTGCTGAGAAGCCTCAGTAATACTTTTTAACTTTTATTCTGACTTTTTTTGTCACAGACCCATTGTTTAAGATCCAAACTCTTACTTGAACTCTCAATATGAAAAACATAAAAGCAGGTTGTGCACTGTTGGGTTACTGACATCTTGGAAGCACTGAACCAGGAGGTATTTATCCATTTTGTACTTTTTCATTGGTGTCTTTTGATGTTACCAAATTGTAGCAGAGCATCCAATATTTTCCTAGAAAACCAGTAGTCAACATCTGATCCCAATCCAGAGTTGGTGTGGACAAGCTGTTAGAATTATAAAGGTTGAAGTGTTGTTTCCTGTCTCTTCCAAATTGAATGATAGAATATGAAAGTTCTGACCCACTGGGTTTGCTCATGCCTGTAACTCTAGCACTTTGGGAGGCCAAGGCAGGAGGATTACTTGAACTCAGGAGTTTGAGACCAACCTGGGTAACAAAGTAAAAGCCCATGTCTACAAAAAATTAGCCGGGCATTATGGCATGCACCTGTGGTCTCAGCTACTCGGAGGCTGATGTGGGAGGATGGTTTGAGCCTCGGAGGTGGAAGTTGCAGTGAGCCAAGATTGTGCCACTACACTCCATCCAGCCTGGACCAGACCCTGTCTCAAAAAAAAAATAATAAATGAAATTTAAAATACGAAAGTTCTGATGGATGGGGGTAGCTTCAACAACCATATTTATGGCTTTTACATTGCTATCTGTGTTCATTGAATCAACTATTTTTGAGCATTATGAGTTGGATATTATAAATAATATTATAGGAAGGGGGTTAGGCAAGTGGCTCACACCTGTAATTCTAGCACTTTGGAAGGCTGAAGAAAGTGGATTGCTTGAGCTAAGGAGCTGGAGACCAGCCTAGGTAACATGGCAAAACCCCCCATCTCTACAAAAAATACAAAATTAGCCAGGCAGAGTAGCATGTGCCTGTGGTTCCAGCTACTCAGGAGGCTGAAGTAGGAGGATCACTTGAGTCCAGGAGGTCAAGGATACATTGAACTGAGATCATGTCACTGCACTCTAGCCTGGGTGACAAAGTAAGACTCTGTCTTAAAACAAGACGGGCATGGTGGCTTATGCCTGTAATGCCAGCACTTTGGGAGGCTGAGGTGGGTGGATCACCTGATGTCAGGAATTGGAGACCAGCCTGGCCAACATGCTGAAACCCCTTCTCTACTAAAAATTAGCCGGGCATGGTGGTGAGTACCTGTAATCCCAGCTAATTGGGAGGCTGAAGCAGGAGAATCCATGAACCTTGGGAGGCGGAGGTTGCGGTGAGCTGAGGTCACGCCAGCCTGGGCAACAAGAGCGAGACTCTGTCTCACAAAAAAGAAAATAAACAAACAAACAAACAAAATAATATTATGGGAGACTAAGAAAAATAGAATTTATAGCTCTTGGCTAGAACTTTGAGTTCATCTTAAGCTCTGATGTCCTCATTCTTTATGAAACTGCATGTCAGCATTCAGTACGATGGAGGCATTGGAGCAGATTTGAAAAGGTGAGTTTCAATGTTTATAACTGCTAGGGCAGAAAACTGCCCAAATAGGTAGTTCATCTAGTGATGCCTGTATGGTATAATCTGTGAGCCAAAGATACCATAATACCTCTGGGATAAACATATTTTCTCCCTGCTGATCATACAGAGATTTAAAAATCACTATTGGATAAAATTAATTCCAAGTTTTCTAAATTGGATCCACTGTCAATCAAAAACTAGGCTACTACTTTCAGTGAAAATCTTTTATTTATAATTCAGGATATATATATATATATATATATATATGGATATATATATATATGGATATATATATATATATATGGATGATATATATATATATATATGGATATATATATATATATATATATATATGATTTGTCATCTTTACTATTTTTAAGTGTACAGTTTAGTGGTAATAGGTATATTCATTTTTTCCCACTTTATCCGTCTCTTCTTTCTACCCTTTCTGTCCTCTGGTAACCACCATTCTAATGTCCGTCTTCATGAGATTCTCTTTTAACCTCCCACATGTGAGTGAGAACATGTGGTATTTTTCTCTGAGTTTGAGTTATTTTACTTATCGTAGTGGCCTCCAGTTCCATGTACATTGCCGCAAATGATAGCATTTCATTCTGCTTATTGCTAACATTCCCTTGTAAATATGTACCACATTTTCTTTATCCATTCACATATTGATGGACACTTACATCGATTCATACTTTGGTTGTTGTGAATATTGCTACAGGAAACATGGGAGTGCAGATAATACTTTGATATATTGATTTCCTTTCCTTTGGATATATACCCAGTAATATAATTGTTGGATCATATGGTAGTTCTAGTTTTAGGTTTTTGAGAAACTTCTAGATCATTATCCATAATGGCAGTATTAATTTACATTCCCACCAACAGTGTACTAGGGTTTCCCCTTCTCCATATCTTCACAGCATCTGGTATTGCCTGTCTTTTTGATACAAGCCATTTTAACTAAGGTTAAATGATATTTCATTCTGACATTGACTTGCATTTCTCAAGTTAGAGATGGTTAGAGCTGTTGAGCATTTTTTCACATACCTGTTGGCCATTCATATGTCTTCTTTTGAGAAGTATTTTTTTCAGCTCTTTTGCCCATTTTTATTGGATTACATGTTTTTCTTAATAATTTCAACTTTTATGTTAGATTCATAGAGTACATGTGCAGTTTAGTTACATGGGTATACTGTGTGACACCGAGGTTTTGGGTATGAATGATCCCAACACCTAGGTAGTGAGCAGCATATCCAATGGGTGGTTTTTCAGCCCTTACCCCCTCTTCCCTATCCTCTCTAGGAGTCCTCATTACCTATTGTTTATTTTATGTATTGGTCTCTCTCACACTGCTATAAAGAAATATCTGAGACTGGGTAAAACTGGCTCATGTTTCTGTGGGTTGTATAGGCTTGTGCTTCTGGAGAGGCCTTAAGAAACTTAGATTTATGGCAGAAGGCGAAGGGGAAGCAGGCAAGGGAGACTTACAAGGCAAGAGGAGGAAGAGAGAGAAGGGGGAGGTGTTACACACTTTTAAACACCCACATCTCAAGAGAATTCACTCACTATCACAAGGACAGCATGGAGAAAGTGCCCCCATGATTAAGCTACCTCCCATCAGGTACCTCCTCCAACACTGAGGATTATAATCTGACATGTGATTTGAGTGGGGACACAAATCCAAACCATGTTTTTCTACCCTGACACCTCCCAAATCTCATGTCCTTCTCATTTTGCAAAATACAATCATCCCTTCTTAACAGTCCTCCAAGTTCTTAATTCAAAAGTCCACAGTCCAAATTCTCATCTGAGACACAATAATTCCTTGCATATGAACCTGTAAAATAAAAAACAAGTTAGTTATTTCCAAGATACAATGGGGGATACAGGCATTGGGTAAATACTCCAATTCCAAAAGGCAGAAATTGGCCAAAAGACAGGGGCTACCAGACTCAGGCAAGTCCAAAACCAAGGAGGACAGTCATTAAATCTTAAAGTTCCAAAATGATCTCCTTTGACTACATGTCTCACATCCAGGGCACATTTTGCAAGGGTGGGCTCCCAAGACCTTGGGCAGCTCTGCCTATGAGACTGCAGTGTAAAGCCCCCATGGTTGCTTTCACAGGCTTCTGTTGAGTGCCTGTGGCTTTTCCAGGTGTATGGTGCAGGCTGTCCGTGGATCTACCATTCTGGGGTCTGGAGGACAGTGGTCCTCTTCTCACAGCTTCACTAGGTTGTGTGGACTCTGTGTGGGGGCTCCAATCCCCATTTCCCCTTCACATTGCCCTAGCAGAGTTTCTTCTTGAGTGCTCTGTCCCTGCAGCAGGCATCTGCCTGGACATCCGGGCTTTTCCATAAATCTGAAATCCAGGTGAAGACTCCCAAGCCTCAACTCTTACACTCTTTGCATACACAGGGTTAATACTATATGGAAGACATCAAGGCTGTGGTTTGCACCCTCTGAAGCAATGCCCCAAGCTGTACCTTGGCCCCTTTTAGCCAAGGTTGAAGATGAAGTGGCAATGATACAGGATACAATGTCTTGAGGCTGCTTACTGCAGCAGGTCCCTGGACCTGGCCTAAGAAATTATTTTTTCTTCCTTGGATTCCAGGACTGTGACTGGAGGGGATGCTGTGGAGATCACTGCGGAGATCTCTGAAGTATCTTCAGGGCCTTTTCCCCGTTGTCTTGGCTATTGCTCCTTGCCGTCCTTTTAGTTATGCAAATTTCTGCAGCCTGCTTCAATTCCTTCCCTGAAAATGGGGTTTTCTTTTCTAACACATGACCAAGCCATGAATTTTCCAAACTTTTACACTCTGCTTCCCTTTTAAATATAATTAACAATTTCAAGTCATTTCTCTGTTTCCATACAGTATAGTATTCAAGATGTAGTCTGATTGCATTAGCTTTTAGAAGCAACCAGACCACATCTTGAACACTATACTGCTTATAAATGTCTTCCACCAGATACCCTAAATCATCACTCTCAAATTCAAATTCCACTTCCCTAGAGCAGGGGTACAATGCCACTGGGTTCTTTGCAATGCATAATAAAAGTAACCTTTGTACCAGTTCCCAATAACTTCCTCATCTCCAACTGAAACCTCATCAGTCTGGCCATCTCTGTACAGATCACTATCAGCATTTTGGTCATTCAACAAGACTTTAGGAAGTTAGGAACTTTTCCTCATTTTCCTGCTTTCTTCTGACCCCCTCCAGACTGTCCCAGCCTCTGTCCATTACCCAGTTCCAAAGCTACTTCCACATTTTCAAGTATATTTATAGCAATGCCCCACTGCTGGTATAAATTTTCTCTATCAGTTGTTCCTGCAGTGCTATAAAGTACTGCCTGAGATTGGGTAATTTATAAAGAAAAGAGGTTTAATCGGCTCAAGTTTCCATCGGCTGTACAAGAAACATGGCTGAGAAGACCTCAGGAAACTTTCAATCATGGCAAGGATCACAAATTGCTATTTCTAAAATGGCAGCATAGAAGCAAACTGGCTTTGCTCCCCCACATTCCCTACACAGAGAAAAACAAAAACAAACACATAGTAGTGAGATTTTTACCAGCAATGTACCATAACTCAAATATAAGGATGAAATAGTTTCCATGGCCACAGACAAGTGAAAAAATTTCAAGCAGATGGTAAGAGAATCAGACTTCTACATCCACAGTGCCCCATCTCCCATTCTGCTTGGTACCAAACACTTGGAAAATCTCCCCAAACTTATAGTTTCTAGACTGGAAAAGTGAGATTGAGGCTGTTAGCTATCTTCCCCATCATCTTGGGTACCTTTTCAAGAGACTCGGCTTTACTTTAAACCAAGACTTATGGAAGCATTATAAATATCTGAAGAGAGAAGTATCCCTGAGGACAGCCAGAGACAAAGGGTAAAACTACCATCCCCAATCCTGGAAACTCTGCTCTGCTACTCAGCCAAGGGAGATGATACATCAGAGTGGCTCTTCAGCAGCATCATGGTATAGGATATACATTCCATAAGTTCCCTGGGCATAAACCCCTAGCAAGCCTTGACACATTCCTGGGGTAAATCCTTTGGAACCTCCCTATTTCAGGACAGGCAGCACTCCAGTCATTTACCTGAATGAAAGCAAACTTGGTCTTAGGGTGCCAACTAGAGCTGGAAAGGAGGCAGCGATCTAGTGGTAAATATTAAGCAAATATATTCAATAAAAACCAAAACAGGCCATACATAGAAAACTGGAGTAAATAACCTTCAATAAAAGACGTAAGTATATACTCTTAAGAAACTATAGCAAACAGTGATTTATGACCTCCCAAAAGGATGAAGCTAACATCCATTGACTGACCCTAATGAGATGGCAATGTGAGAGCTCTCTGACCAAGAATTGAGTGTAAATCTTGAACAAAATTTCATAAATAATAAGATGCTCTTGGTGAGTTCCAGAATCCCAATTTTGAAATTTTTCCCTTAAACTATGTTCTCCAATTGTGATCTCTGTGTTTTCATGTTGACCTATGTCAGCATTAAAAAAATTCCAAGACTGTTACTTGGTAGATACGCATGCTAACCTTGTTTCTTCCACTAAGTATCAGTTTCCTCATCTGCAAAATGTGGAATTATATAAGCATAATCTCTACAGTTACTTAAAGTTCCCAAATTCTGAAATATTTAAGCTTTCTACCAAGGGGGAAAGGACTTAACATGTCCACATAAAATGCTGGTAACATTTGTCACAAATGGAAAATAAAATTGCATCTAAAAGAGTGAGACACTTGAAATGAATGTGCCAAGAGTTGAGAACTTTGGAATTAGAGCTTCGTTATTTCTGGGAACACCATCATTCTGGGCCGCTCAAATAAATACACTTTGCCATTCCATTTGGATATGCTTTTTATTCACTTATGTACTTCACAAATGTTAACCTAATAAATATTTACTGAGTGTATTTTATGTAGTTCTAGGTGCTGTTGTAAATACTTCCAATTTCAGATTATTTTTCCTACATGCTAATATAAAATGTAGAAAATTACAGGGTCTAAAGTAAGTGCTGTATACAATTACGACACTAAAATGTATGTAAGAGGATGATCTGTCCACCAGCTGCCTCTCTCTGTATTCCTACCACCACCCACATCCTGGCCAGTCCTTTGAAGTTTCTTCCTAAATATTTTGGATGAAATGGAGGAGATTATTTTGATGTATGAGGCAGAAATTACAGAAAGCATTATTTGGGTAAAATATTAAGGTGGGCACTTTATTTATCCAAAGGATGGAGGAAAATATAGTCAGATGAGATGGAGGAATCTAAGAGTAAAAGTGCATTTTTTTTTTCTCAGTAATGTACCATAGGCTTGTCTTTATGCATCACAGAAATAGCTTTTTGTTGTTGTTGTTGGTAAAGCCACAATCTGAATATGTGTGTGTTTGTGCATGCATTTGTGCTATCCCCCCACATAGAATATATATTTTCAATGGCTAAAGGCCATTTCCACAATATTGATTCTTCCTAACCATGAACATGGAATGTTTTTCCATCTGTTTGTGTCCTCTCTGATTTTTGTGAGCAGTGGTTTGTAGTTCTTCTTGAAGAGGCCCTTTACATCCTTTGTTAGTTGTATTCCTAGGTATTTTATTCTCTTTGTAGCAATTGTGAATGGCAGTTTGCTCTTGATTTGGCTCTCTGTTAGTCTGTTATTGGTGTATAGGAATGTTTGTGATTTCTGCACATTGATTTTGTATCCTGAGACTTTGCTGAAGTTGCTTATCAGTTTCAGGAGATTTTGGGCTGAGATGATGGGGTCTTCTAAATATGCAATCATTTTGTCTGCAAATAGAGACAATTTGACTTCCTGTTTTCCTAATTGAATACCCTTTATTTCTTTTTCTTGCCTAATTGCTCTGGCTAGAACTTCCAATACTATATTGAATAGGAGTGGTGAGAGAGGGCATCCTTGTCTAGTACCAGTTTTCAAAGGGAATGCTTCCAGTTTTTGCCCGTTCAGTATGATATTGGCTCTGGGTTTGTTGTAAATAGCTTTTATTATTTTGAGATACGTTCCATCGATACCTATTTTATTGAGAGTTTTCAGCATAAAGAGCTGTTGAATTTTGTCAATGGCCTTCTCTGCATCTTTTGAGATAATCATGTGGTTTTTGTCTTTGGTTCTGTTTATGTGGTGAATTATGTTTATAGACTTGCATATGTTGAATCAGCCTTGCATCCCGGGGGATGAAGCCTACTTGATTGTGATGGATAAGCTTTTTGATGCGCTGTTGCAATTGGTTTGCCAGTATTTTATTGAAGATTTTCGCATTTATGTTCATCATGGATACTGGCCTAAGTTTTCTTTTTTTGTTGAGTCTCTGCTGGGTTTTGGTATCAGGATGATGTTGGTCTCATAAAATGATTTGGGAAGGATTCCCTCTTTTTGGATTGTTTGGAATAGTTTCAGAAGGAGTGGTACCAGCTCCTCTTTGTATGTCTGGTAGAATTCGGCTGTGAACCCATCTGGACCTGGGCTTTTTTTGGTTGGTAGGCTCTTAATTGCTGCCTCAACTTCAGACCTTGTTATTGGTCTATTCAGGATTTCGACTTCTTCCTGGTTTCGGCTTGGGAGGGTGCAAGTGTCCAGGAATTTATCCATTTCTTCCAGGTTTACTGGTTTATGTGCATAGAGTTGTTCATAGTAATCTCTGATGGCAGTTTGTATTTCTGTGGAATTGGTGGTGATGTCCCCTTTATTGTTTTTTATTGCATCTATTTGATTCTTTTCTCTTTTCTTTTTTATTAATCTGGCTAGCTGTCTGTCTATTTTATTGTTCTTTTCAAAAAACCAGCTCCTGGATTTATTGATTTTTTGAAGGGTTTTTTTTTGTGTCCCTATCTCCTTCAGTTCTGTTCTGATCTTAGTTATTTCTTGTCTTCTGTTAGCTTTTGAGTTTTTTTGCTCCTCTAGCTCTTTCAATTTTGATAGGGTGTTAATTTTAGGTATTTCCTTGAATCAATATTGTCAAAATGGACATAGTGTGCAAATTAATTTATAGATTCAACACTATCCCTATCAAGCTACCTATGACATTCTTCTCAGAACTGGAAAAAACCACTTTAAACTTCATATGGAACCAAAAGAGAGCCAGCATAGCCAAGACAATCCTAAGCAAAAAGAACAAAGCTGTAGGACTCATGCTGCCTGACTTCAAACTATACTACAAGGCTACAGTAATCAAAACAGCATGGTACTGGTACCAAAACAGAAATATAGACCAGTGGAACAGAACAGAGGCCTTGGAGGCAACACCAGACATCTACAACCATCCGATCTTTGACAAACCTGATAAAAAACAAGCAATGGGAAAAGGAGTCCCTGTTTAATAAATGGTGTTGGGAAAACTGGCTAGCCATGTGCAGAAAGCAGAAACTGGACCCCTTCCTGACACCTTACACTAAAATTAACTCCAGACGAATTAAAGACTTAAACATAAGACCTGACACCATAAAAACACTAGAAAAACTTAGGCAAAACCATTCAGGACATAGGGATAGGCAAGGACTTCATGGCTAAAACATGAAAAGCAATGGCAACAACAGCCAATATAGACAAATGGGATCTAATTAACTCCAGAGCTTCTGTACAGCAAAAGAAACAATCATTAGAGTGAACTGGCAACCAAAAGAATGGGAAAACATTTTTGCAATCTACCCATCTGACAAAGGGCTAATATCTAGAACCTGCAAAGAACTAAAGCAGATTTACAAGAAACAAACAAACAAACCCATTCAAAAGTGGGCAAAGGAGATGAACAGACACTTTTCAAAAGAAGACATATATGAGGCCAGCAAACATATGAAAAAATGCTCATCACTGGTCATTAGAGAAATGCATATCAAACCAACATTGAGATGCCATCTCACGCCAGTTAGAATAGCGATCATTAAAAAATTTGGAGACAACAGATGCTGGAGAGGATGTGGAGAAATAGGAACACTTTTACACTGTTGGTGGGAGTGTAAACCATTGTGGGAGTTCAACCATTGTGGAAGACAGCGTGGCGATTCCTCAAGGACCTAGAGATAGAAATTCATTTTGACCCAGCAATCCTATTACTGAGTATATATCCAAAGATTATAAATTGTTCTATTATAAATACACATGCACACGTATGTTCACTGTGGCACTGTTTACAATAGCAAAGGCCTGGAACGAACCCAAATGCCCATCAATGATAGAATGGACACGGAAAATGTGGCACATATACCATGGAATACTATGTAGCCATAAAAAAGATGAGTTCATATCCTTTGTAGGGACATGGATGAATCTGGACACCATCATTCTCAGCAAACTGACACAAGAACAGAAAATCAAAGACTGTATGTTCTCACTCATAGGTGGGTGTTGAACAATGAGAACACATGGACACAGGGAAGGGAGCATCACGTACTGGAGTCTGTTGGGGGAAACTAGGGGAGGGACAGCAGTGGCCGGGAGGTTGGGGAGGGATAACATGGGGAGAAATGCCAGATATAGGTGACAGGGGGGATGGAGGCAGCAAACCACATTGCCATGTATGTACCTATGCAGCAATCCTGCATGATCGGTACATGTACCCCAAAACCGAAAGTACAAAAAAAAAAGAAATGCCTTAAAGTAACACATGCTTCTATGAATATAAGACTGAATCCTTCATGTCTAAACTATAGCATCCATTTTTTTATGTTTTCTCTAGCTCTCAGACTACATTTGTCATCATCATTTCATTGTTTACATGTTTATTTTGGGAATGCAACATTTAGAAAACTGGAATCTACTTCATAAAATGTGAAGTGATAATTCCATCATAAATTAATACTGAAATCAAGTGGCATTTATTTTCACACATCTTTTATTGAATTTTATGTTTTTGGATATCACCTTTTAGCAAGCATGCAATCAACAGGATATAAAACACACACCATCAACTGAAATTCATATGTTAAATTGTGTTAAAAGTTTGAAAATTGGAATTGGTTATAAGGCAGTCTTTTTTCCTTTTGACTTCAGAAAGCTGAAAAAGTAATTGAGAAACTGAACAATTTTTTAAATTCAAACTGCAAGCGAAATATCCTAAAATATCATTACTGAAAGGCTTCAAAATGTTTTCTGAAGCCATGGTTTATTTAACAGATGCATATTGAATACCTGAGTTGTGTAAAACATTGTGATAGTCATCAAACAGGAAAAGAAACAATTACAGAAATGTATAAGGCATGGCACTAACCCAAAAATGTTTACAATAGGAAAAAAAAAAGAATTACCTCTGCAACTGTAGTAAGTGAATTGTTGATAAAGTATATGTCAGACACTTATATATATTTTTATCTTTGGACAAACTAGGAATCATTTGCTTCATGGCTTTTAATTTTATAATATTAAGCAAAACTGATCTAAAGGGAAGCTCTTAAAATTCAATAAGAAAAGTTCACCACAAAAAAAAAAACCTCCATCTTAGAAATAAATCTCTATTCTTGTCATTTGTTCAACACTCAGACATATCACAGAATAATAAGGTTCACTCAGTATCCAGAGGAAATCAAGATGGCTCCTCCATACCACTAGCATGACATACCTGACATTTCATGTTCTCTGGAGATAAATTAGTATGTTGCAAGCTGCCCTTGGGGTGACCATCAACATCATCACCTTCAGTTCCACTGACCATCTATGTCCACAATTTATGATGTAAGGTTTTCCAGAAGCAAAACAAGAAAATGTGTAGGTATTGAAAGAAAGACAATCCATTCTGTAGATGACCTGTCTCTGGTCAGCCACCACAAAGGATGGTAACTCTGCACTAAGTAGCCAAGTGACCTATTCCATGAATTTAAACATGGATCCAACTCAATTTGTCTTAAAGATTATCTTAGCTGTATCCGTATTACCTAACTTAAAGCCCTGACACTAATTAATCACTATCCTAGACATTAAGACTTATTTAGAACCCCTAAATCAAAACAACATAGGCTTGGATTGCAGTTTTAGGGTATCTGAATATAGTCTTTGGAATATTCTAGATGGATAACTGAAAATATTAAAAAGAACACTTAAAGATAAACTTAGGGCTGAGAACCAGATATATGGAAAATTAGTTTCTAACATTTGAAAATACACATTTCAGAACAGTAGTGGTCGTCTTGGAAAATGAAAGAATTTACAGGAAGTTAATTTAAGCTAAGTGGTAAATACAGAGAACCGCCAAAGAGGCAGAATCCTCAAACTTTGAAAAGTAGACTTGGGATGTTAGAAGCTACAATAGTGTAAGGCCAGGAATAAAGGGAAATCACTGGTTATCAGGGAAGATAGGAAGTTTTTTGACCTCTACTCACATGACTCTATAGGGAGAGTTACATAAGTTTGTTGATTTTATTGTTTGTCTGTTTTCAAAGTACTGTTTTATTTTATAGCTCTAAGATCTAATTGATTCAAACTAAATTAACTCCTTAATTTTGTAAGCCAAGAGATAAAATTAGATGTATTCTAAAATATGTCACAATTTTTAAACTTTTATTTTACTTTTAATTTACAATAATAATAATTACACATATTTGGGGGGTACAGCATGATGTTTCAATACGTGTATAACTTGTATAATGATCATCAGGATAATTAGCATACCCATAATCTCAAAAACGTATTCTTTTTTGTGGTGACAACAATTAATATCTTTTCTTCTAGCTATTTTGTAATACACAATACATTATTGTTAACCACATTCACCCTCCTGCACAAACAGAACACCAGAATTTATTCTATCTTTGTGTACTACTTTTAAGTCCGGTTACATGAGATGCTAATAGGTTCAGTTATTAAAATTTGAAATATGTCTGGGCAGGAAAGAGGAGAGGCATAGAACGTCTCATGTGTTAGTAAAATGTAGCACAGAGTGGGAATCTGGCCCTGTGTTATATATATGTGTGATCCAATTGAGAAATCTTCACCTCCTGGACTAGGCATTAGTGGAAATCACTAGATGGTACAGACATACTTTCAAATCTACCAATGTTCTTATCTTTGCTAACTGCTTGCTAGAATCTTAGCTCCAGAAAAGCAGGGGCTTGGCCTACTTGATTCATTACTATATCCCTATAGAACTCAGCAGTCATTAAATAAATATTTGTTGAAAGAATTTACAAATGGATGGATTTGTCTACTAGATACTTTGTCTATTATTGTTAATTAAGTATCAAGCAAATTGTTTTAGAGTTTCTATGTAAATAAAGTTTTAAATAAGTATAACAATATCTTAAATGCAATGGGGAAAAATTTTATTGAGTTCTCTGATAATTTTGAGATGTGAAATACCTTCAGTATTTAAAAGTTTAGCTTTGTGTATTGGTATATACATATATTTTCAACATATTCAACTGCATTTTGTAAATTGTCTATCAGAAAGATATTCATATATAGTATATTATGTAATAATATTTATAAATTATTATGATATGTAATAATATTTAATGGAAGCATTGTATGTAGCACTATTTTATTATTTTTAAAATTTTTCCATAGGTTATTAGAGTACAGGTGGTGTTTGGTTATATCAGTAAGTTCTTTAGTGGTGATTTGTGAGATTTTGGTGCACTGTCATCCAAGCAGTATACACTGCTCCCTATTTGTAGTCTTTTATGCCTCATCCTCCTCCCACCCTTCTCCCCCAAGTCCCCGAAGTTTGTTGTATCATTTTTATGCCTTTGTATCCTCATAGCTTAGCTCCCACATTTCGGTGAGAACATACAATGTTTGGTTTTCCATCCTTGTGTTACTTCACTTAGAATAATAGTCTCCAGGATGGCCGATTAGCAGCAGCTCAGGATTGTAGCTCCCTCTGAAAGCACAGAGAGTGAGTGGACGCCACATTTTCAGACAAATTTTTATTGCCCATGGACCAAGAGATTCTTGGCAGAGGAGCCCCACGGGCCGCCAGCGCAACTCTTTTGGAGGGCGTGGCCGTTTTGCAGGCGCCCAGGTGCGGCGGTTCTCAGTCCGGAGTATACGGGACTGAGTGCCCTTTGGTTGGCGTTGGAGCTCCGGGGAAAGCAGAGTCTCCCATTCAGCTGATTGAAAATCGGACTGAAGTGGGGAACCAGACCGGGAGATTCCCGGGCAGAAAAGCTACATGAATCTTAACGCCGCTGTGTCAGCCGGCATAGTGGGTCGCCGCAGGGGAAGGCTGGTACCCCCCTCCACAGAAAAAAAAATAAAAACAGCAGTTGGAACTGCTGAGGATTGAGAGTTTCACAGCAAGTACAGCTGAACCCGGGAAGGTCCAGCTCTGTGGGGGAAGGGGCGTCCGCTGAAGGAAAACTAAGAAACAGAAAAAACTTTATCACCAACAAGCTGGACGTCCACTCAGAGACCTAATCTGAAAGTCAGCAATTACACAGATGACAGGTGGATAAATCCACAAAGATGGGAAGAAACCAGCACAAAAAGGCTGAAAACACCCGAAATCAGAATGCCTTTCCTCCTACAGAGGATTGCAGTGCCTCATCACCAATTGAACAAGGCCTGATTGAGAATAAATGTGAGGAATCAATAGAATCAGGCTTCAGAAGGTGGATAATGAGAAACTTCTGTGAGCTGAAAGAACATGTTCTAGCCCAATGCAAGGAAACTAAGAACCTTGAAAAAAGGTTTCACGAAATGTTCATGAGAATGGACAATTTAAAGAGGAATATAAGTGAATTAATGGAACTGAAAAACACAATACGAGAACTTGGTGAGGTATGCACAAGTTTTAACAGTCGAATTGATCAAGCAGAAGAAAGGATTTCAGAGGTCAAAGACCAACTTAACGAAATAAAACGAGAAGACAAGATTAGAGAAAAAAGGGTAAAAAGGAATGAGCAAAGTCTCCAAGAAATATGGGACTATGTGAAAAGACCTAATCTACGTTTGATAGGTGTACCTGAATGTGATGAAGAGAATGAATCCAAGCTGGAAAATATTTTTCAGGATATTATCCAGGAAAACTTTCCTAACCTAGCAAGGCAAGACAATACCCAACTCCAGGTAATACAGAGAACACCACAAAGATATTCCTCAAAAAGAGCAACCCCAAGGCACATAATCATTAGATTCATCAGGGTTGAAATGAAGGAGAAAATACTAAGGGCAGCCAGAGAGAAAGGTCAGGTTACCCACAAGGGGAAGCCTATCAGACTCACAGCTGATCTCTCAGCAGAAACCCTACAAGCCAGAAGAGAGTGGGGGCCAATTTTCAACATCCTTAAAGAAAAGAACTTTCAACCCAGAATTTCATATCCAGCCAAACTAAGTTTCATAAGTGAAGGAAAAATAAAATTTTTTACGAACAAGCAAGTACTCAGAGATTTCATTACCACCAGGCCTGCTTTACAAGAGCTTCTGAAAGAGGCACTATATACAGAAAGGAACAACCAATATCAGCCACTTCAAAAAACCCATCGGTAAGCTGCATCCAGATCCATCTTACATGCAAGGATATACAGAGACTCAAAACAAAGGGATGGAGAAAGATTTGCCAACCAAATGGAGAGCAAAAAAAAAAAAAAAAAAAAGCAGGAGTTGCATTTCTCATCTCTGATAAAATAGACTTTAAAGTAATAGAAACCGAAAGAGATAAGAAGGACATTGTATAATGGTAGAAAGATCAATGTAACAGGAAGAGCTAACGACCCTAAGTCTATGCGCACCCAATATAGGAGCACCCCGATACATAGGGCAACTTCTTGGTGACTTACAAAGAGACTTGAACTCCCACACAATAATAGTGGGAGACTTTAACATTACATTGTCAATATTGGACAGATTACTGAGACAGAAGGTTAACAAGGATACCCGGGACTTGAACTTAGACCTCGAACAAGAAAACTTAATAAATATTTACAGAACTCTCTACTCCAAACCCACAAAACATACATTTTTTTTTTCAGTAACACATTACATTTATTGTAAAAGTGACCACATGGTTGGGAGTAAATCATTCCCCAGCAATTGCATAGCATTTCATAGGTTTAAATGAAATACTGGTTGGCTGTTTGTTTGTTATTTTCCTCCCTTATTCCTTCCTGTCTCCATTGTATAACACAATTATTAGTATAAAAGAGTTTTTAATATCCATTTGTAGACTGCATTCTAGCCTGGGCAATAGAGCAAGATTCCCGTTCTCTCTCCCTTTTTCCTTCTTCTTTTTCTCTTTATTTCATTCTTTTTTTCTTCTTTCTTTCTCTTTTTCTCTCTTTCTTTTCTTAAAAAAAAATAAATATAATTGTCATAGTGCTATAAAAGGAGAAATGTAGTTTTAACAGGAACCTATTAACAGGAAGAAGTTAAGAGTAACTTTAGTCTTCAAAAAAAAAAAGGATTAATAGTCTCCAATGTTATTCAGGTCACTGTGAATGCCATTAATTTATTCCTTTTTATAGCTGAGTACTATTTCATCATGTATATCACAGTTTATTTACCCACTAATTGATTGATGGCCATTTGGGTGGTTCTACGATTTTGCAATTGTGAATTGCACTGCTATAAATATGCGTGTGCAAGTATCTTTTTGAGATAATGACTTCTTTTCATCTTGGTAGATACCCAGCAGTGGGATTGCTGGATCAAATCGTAGTTCTACTGTTAGTTCTTTAAGGAATCTCCACACTGGTTTTCATATGGTTGTACTACTTGACATTCTCACCAGCAGTGTAGAACTGTTCCCTGATCACCACATACATGCCAACATCTACTGTTTTTGATTTTTTGATTATGGCTATTCTTGCAGGAGTAAGGTGGTATCACATTGTGGTTTCGATTGGCATTTCCCTGATCATTAGTGATGTTGAGCATTTTTTCATATTTGTTGGCCTTTTTTATATCTTCTTTTGATTATTGTCTATTCATGTCCTTAGCCCACTTTTTGATGGAATTGTGTGTTTTTATTTTTTTCTTGCTGATTTGTTTGAATTCATTGTAGATTCCGGATATTAGTCGTTTGTGAGATGTATAGATTGTGAAGATTTTCTCCAACTCTATGGGTTGTCTGTTTGCTCTGCTGACTGTTCCTTTTGCTGTGCAAAAACTCTTTAGTTTAATTAAGTCCCAACAATTTTATCTTTGTTTTTATTGCATTTGCTTCTGGGTTCTTGGTCATGAACCAAGGTCTAAGAGGGTTTTTCCAATGTTATCTCCTAGAATTTTAAGAGTTTCAGGTCTTAGATATAAGACCTTAATCCATCTTGAGTTGCTTTTTGCAGAAGGTGAGAGATAACAATCCTTCTTTTATTCTTCTACATGAGGCTAACCAGTTATCCCAGCACCATTTGTTGAAAAGGGTATCCTTTCCCCCACTTTATGTTTTTGTTTGCTTTGTCAAAGAGCAGTTGGCTGTAAGATTTTTGGTTTATTTCTGCGTTCTCTATTCTGTTTCATTTGTCTATGTGCGTATTTTTATACCAGTACCATGCTGTTTTGGAGACTGTGGCCTAATACTATAGTTTGAAATCAGGTGAGGCCTCCAGATTTGTTCTTTCTGCTTAGTTTTGCTTTGGCTATGTGAGCTCTTTTTTGGTACCTTTGAGTTTTAGAGTTGTATTTTCTTTTTTTTTTTTTTTATTGCATTTTAGGTTTGGGGGTACATGTGAAGAACATGGAAGATTGTTGCATAGGTACACACATGGCAGTGTGATTTGCTGCCTTCCTCCCCATCACCTATATCTGGCATTTCTCCCCATTTTCTAATTCTGTGGTGAATTATGATGGTATTTTGATGGGGATTGTATTGAATTTTTAGATTGCTTTTGTAATATGGTGATTTTTATAATATTGATTCTATCCATTAATGACCATGAGATGTGTTTCCATTTGTTTGTGTCATCTATGATTTCTTTCCACAGTGTTTTGTAGTTTTCGTCATAGAGGTCTTTAACTCCCTTGTTTAGGTGTATTCCTAAGTGTTTTTTTTTTTTTTTTTTTTTCTGTTTTTGTTTGTTTGTTTGCAACTATTGTAAAAGGGATTGAGTTCTTGATTTGATTCTCCACTTGGTCACCATTGATGTATAGAGGAGCTACTCATTTGTGTACATTAATCTTGTATTCAGAAACTTTGCTGAATTATTTTATCAGTTCTAGGAGCTTTCTGGAAGAGTCTTTAGGATTTTCAAGGTAAATGACCATATTGTCAACAAACAGTGACAGTTTGATTTCCTCTTTACCAATTTTAATCTTCTTTACTTCTCTCTCTTGTCTGATTGCTCTGGCCAGGACTTCCAGTACTGTGTTAAAGAGGAGTGGTGAGAGTAGGCATCCTTGTCTTGTTACAGTTCTCAGAAGAAATGCTTTCAACTTTTCTCCATTCAATATGATAGCTGGGGGTTTGTCATAGATGGCTTTTATTACATTGAAGTGTGTCACTTGCATGCCAAGTTTGCTGAGGGTTTTAATCATAAAGCAATGCTGGATTTTGTTGAATGCTTTTTTTGTTGAGATTCACTTGGGGTGGCTGGCAAAATATTAGAGAAATATTAGGAAAATTTGTAGATTAGTCTCAACCCTTTTGGAAGGCTGAAAGGTTTTATTGGGTGGGTAGGGAAGGACCATCAGGTGGGGGGCAGGGCTGTGCATGTCTGAGCTCAGACTTTATTTGGTTGGGTCTTGCTGTAGCTGCTATGGGGAATGGGGGATGAGGTTCCCAGGTCAATGGAGTTCTGTACCTAGGAGGATTGTAACTACCTCTGCTTAGTCATGCAGGTTGTCAGGAGAGTGGAGGAAAGTCAGCAGTCATAGGCCTCACCTAGCTCCCACACAATCTGACGGGCTGGCCTCACTCCCACCATGTTCCCCCACTAACAGCACCAAGTCTGATTTCAGACAGTGGGCAAGCAGGGCTGAGAACTTGCCCCAGGATACCCAGCTCCAAGCTGCAAAAGAAAAGGGCTTTAGTTCTTCCCCCTCCCTGTGGAGTCTGCATGCCAGAATCACACCCTCTCCAAAGTTCTGGCCAGGAGTCTTCTCAACTGGTTCAAACTGTTACAGTGTTCAGCTGGAGACTTCCTTCTCCCTGTGGCATTTTCCCCACACCTCTGGCCACCCTCCCAAAGGATCCCTGTGATTCCAGGCAGGAATAACCTCCTCAGAGACCCATCAAGCTCCCAGAGCTTTTACCCCTGCTTCCTCCAGCCCTATATTTCACTTGGCTTTCTAAGTTGACTCAGCTCCAGGTAAGGTCAGAATCTTCTCCTGCAAACTAGACCTTCAGTTTTCCCAGTAGAGGTGTGTGTTTAGGAGTATAGGGTCTCCCTTTGCTACTTCCACAGCTTGGGCACTCACAGTATTTGGGGTATCTCCTGGGTCCTGCGGGAGCAGTCTGCTTCCTTCACAGGATCTGTGGGTACTCTCGGGATTCATGATTTATTCCTGCAGTTGCTCACCTCTGCACATTGCTCCGTCCATCTGAGTCAGAGCTTCAATCTAGTCCTGTCTCCCATTTGCCATGATGATCCACAATATCTATTTAAAAAGAGACTTTCTTTTAACTGAGAATAGTCAAATATAAAAGAAAAAAAGTCACTGAAACTTAAAAGTATAAAATTAATTTTAGCTTATTTATTTAACATATGTTATAGACAAAATGTATTATCATATAGCTGTAACCATGATCTTAAGTAATGAACTTTACTGATAGTGTTTCTTAAGTGGGTATACAAAGCTGTGGGGCGTGTACAAAATTCTCTGTACATTGAAGAACTCTCTTATCTGAGTACTTGGACAAAGCCGTCGAGATCAGTAGTAAGGAGATCTTGCTCCTTTCCTCTCTTATATTTTATAGCTTTTTCTCTTCTTTGGATCCTCAATCTCAGTATATAAATGTTTGTCTCCCCTATATTCCTTTCATAGACTTAAGGATCCACTAGGTACCACTTTTTTCCTTTCATTCTCTAAAAAGCCACTAAAAAGATAACTAAGAAAGAAAAACATTGGGATGACATCTGCCTTTTTCATTGCCCTCTATTTCACTCCATCCTTTTCTAACTCATTGATATGGTTTGGCTGTGTCATCACCCAAATCTCATCTTGAATTGTAGTCCCATAATTCCCATGTGCCATGGGAGGGACCTGGTGAGAGGCAAATGAATCATGGGGGCAGGTCTTTCTTGTGCGGTTCTCATGATACTGAATACATCTCATGAGTTCTCATGGTTTTACAAAGGGCAATTCCCCTGCCCACACTCTCTTTGCCTGCTGCCATGTAAGATGTGCCTTTGCGCCTCCTTTCCCTTTTGCCATGATTGTGAGGTCTCTCCAGCCATGTGTCCATTAAACCTCTTTTTCTTTATAAATTATCCAGTCTTGTTAGCAGCATGAGAATGGACTAAAATAGACTCATGATTAGGCAGCACATAGCATAGTAGTTAGGAATGTGGACTCTGAAGCCATACAACGTAGGTTCTCATCTTGATCTTACGCCACCTAACTTTGTGACATTGTTTAAATTCTTTAATTTTTATGTGCTATAATAACTTCATTTGTAAAATGAACATTATAATTGTATCTAAGTCTTATCTTAGGATTGCTGTGAAAATTAAATGAAATACTTTAAAGTGCTTAGAAATCATAATATCAAGTACTTAGTGTGTGCTGGATATTGTTGTTGTTATTAACCCATACTTCTTCTAAACCCATCATCTAAATATTTTACTGACACAGATCATGAATACCCCAAGTGACTATATTTCAAGAATTCCAGGGGCAGTCCCAGTGTACACCTGTTGTCTCAGCATAATGATTGGTAACATTCTGTTTTAATCTCAAAGCTCTCTCAGTTTGGAAATAAATTACATGCTCATCCTAACACTGACTTATAATTGAAAATGCCAGTAGGCTCATTTTTGTACCTTCCCAGCATTACTTTAAACTATATTGCATACACTTATTTCTAAATTCTTATTCTCAGGCTTCTGTAATTGGGAGAATTATGCCCATATCCAATGTACCTGCCTGTGAGGGTAGCATGAACTAGTGGGTGGCAAGCTTTCACACAGCTTTTCATTGTGGTCCAGGGCCTCCGAGGGAATGCTTGCTCATGGATTTGACCAGGTCCACAGAGATTATACTACTTTCATAATAGTTTTGTGATTATTATGTGCATATGTATTTATACTGAATATCACCTATACAATATTTATTAAAATAACTATATCCCATTGCTTTATTTTGCTAAACCCTTTCAGTAGCTGGATTTCAATTTCTTCTCCAGGTTTTAATTTATGACTTTAAAGATTAAGGATTCTTGCGTTAGGTTCAACCCATGACCTCTTTAATGAGTTAAAAACATCAAGATACAAAATAGCAGACTTCAGTCATTGAAAAAAATCACCAATCTAATTCAGAAAGTCTGTTTCTCTGAAAAAAAAAAAAGTTCACTATGCCAAAACATATGAAACCCTTGTCAAATCTCAATCCTGTGACATTCACTTTATACTCTCAGGATACATTTGGAGTAATGGAGCATCAGGTTAACTGTAGCCGAACAAATGACCAGAAAATATTTTCTACCAACATCATATTCTTCAAATCTTGACCTTATATAAGAGAAGGGTTGAGAGATGCTTAAGTAACAGTTGGAATTAAGCCACTCCTCTTCATTTGAGAACATATAATGTAATACCACTGATTCTTCTTCATCCCAACCAAGTCTTTCTTTTAATCAATTAAAATCAGAGACTAATGCAAAAAGGTGAAACTCTTACCTGTTTGTTGTAACAGTATTGCAACATTCTCTGATTATTGTCAGGCTGTAAGACTCAGATTTTGATCTGATTCCTCAGTTCAGCATCTTTCCAGTTCATACCAAATATTTATCGGCTTGGATCAACTGTAAACTTGCAGTGCATTTAGCAGAGGCCTACATATTTTTCCTTGTACTTTTCAGTCTGATTCTATAAGCTATTTTGCCCTATCCATACCTCTTTGCCTGGATCTTAGCTGTATGGAAAGAGAGCTTAGAGCCATTGTTGCTATAGATCTGACTCTTAAATATTACCTATTAATCAGATTCATTGCTACCCACCTAACTGGATGTTCTAAATATAATCACTTGCAGATTTTGTTAGGTGACAGTTGAGTCTTCTTATTGGTTAGTTCTCCAGTTTCTCCCTTTTCTCCAGGCTCAATTATGCCCCTATTATAATATTCCCCCATGCTTTTGGGCTTCCAGAGTGCTCAAGTCTGAATATATCCAAGCAAAAATAGTATTCTTTTGCTGCCACTTATTAGCTGTGAGATCTTGAGATATTTACATATTATTCCTGTGACTCAGTTTTCCAATTTGTACAAACAAGGATAATAATACTTTATCTGCCTATTCAACAAGTTTTCTATGGATGAAACAAAAGTGTGATGCTATGCCTGAAAGTGCTTTTCAATTATAAAGTAATATACAAGTTACAGTATATTATGATGATACTAGTGATTCACAGAGGGATATGTATATAACTCTTCATATAATGTGTTTTATTGGAAATAGAATCTTTGGTATGTCAACTTGAATGTTAAATTTTAGTAGTTTCTTAATGTCTTAGGCAAAACAAGAGCTAGCTAATGCATTATTTACAATGGAGAAAACAGCACAGAAAAATATCATGTGACTATTATATTTTTTTGGACCTGATTGTATTTTGTATACGCTTGATTCACTTGTCATTTTCAACATGTAGGTGACTGTGGTGACAGGATAGTCAGCTTTTTAAAAAATACATTCAAACCTATTGCTCTAGAGAAAGGCCTTCAACATACATTTAAATCATAAAAAGTGGATAGAATGCTGGACAGTCTGGTCCAAAGACTTGTCACCTTAGGTAGGCATAATACTGGAAGGGCCCTAAAGCTCCAAGATGCTATCTTTTAAGACATACTTTATTTGGATGATTTTCTTATTATTTTACTATTCTATTGCTGTCTTGCTTTTACTCACTGACCTTGGTCACTTTTACTAATAACATTGTTTTTGCATCTAATATTTTTTTTTTTTGCTTATACCTTTAAACAGTAGCTATTTTAAAAATATGTGTAAATTTATTTGTAATAGCATAGCCCCATAATTTTATACAAAGTAACTAAGTAGGATTATTTGACAAAAACATATATTTGAAAAAATATTTTCTGAATACTAGTGAAATAAAATAAAGTGACAATGGTTGATGAATTTCCAATGCTAGTATACAGTACTGAATATATTCCTGAAAAGTATGACTTTGTATTGGTAAACTCTCTATACCAAGACTTTTTGGATATACTAACAATAGAACCTGTATTTATTAAGCTCACTCATTTTAAGTAAAACAAGTATTGAATACTGACATATTCAATATATAGTTACAAAGAATCAAACACTTGCTGAACTCTTACTTTAAAAAGGAAAATTAAAAAAAAAAAAACAGTGAAACTTAAAACATATTGTAAGAGAAAATAAAAAGGAAACACATTTATCAAGAGGCATTGTATTAGTCCGTTTTCACACTGCTGATAAAGACATACCTGAGACTGGAAAATTTATAAAAGAAAGAGATTTATTGTGCTTGCAGTTCTGCATAGCTGGAGAGGCCTCAAAATCATGGTGGAAGATGAAAGGCACAGCTCAATGGTGACAAACAAGAAAAGAGAGCTTGTGCAGGGAAACTCCCCTTTTAAAAAAACTGTAAGATCTCATGAGACTCTGCATTATCACAAGAACAACACGGGAAAGACCCACCCCCATAATTCGATCACCTCCCACACACATGGAAGCTGTGGGAGTTACAATTCAATATGAGATTTGGGTGGGGACACAGCCAAACCATATCAGGCATATTTATAAATGGGGGAAATAAAAGAGATTAAACTTCAGATTTGGTTGTTATGGCCTTTGGGGCACAGGATAAGAAGATAAAACTTAGAGGTAGAACAATGGGGAAAATATCATTGGAAACATCTCCACAAAAGTCTGGGACTCCAAAGGACTCCTGTGTAAGAGTGAAGTAAAAATAAACCTGTTATAAACCACAGGAGGGAAAAATTACCTATCTCAAATCTTGGCATTGAATTGAGTGAAAAACTCTCCTTTGGTTTATAACCATGAACTGTCTTTTATTTAAGTTTGAGGAAACACATTTCTTGCATAGGTTAAAAATAAAGTCAAGTAGGAAGCCATGTTAAAGTTGACAAAGTAATTGCAGCCACTCAGCACACTGATTATCCTGGCACCCCAGACCCAGGGAAGCCACAGTTGAGTCAGCAGAGCAGCTCTGCCCCCTCAGTGCCTGAACTGGCCTGGCACAATCTACCTTGCACCACAAATGCCACAGAATCTTGCAGTCTAGACCACTGAGGCACCCACAGCCACTATTGACACAGATTACAGCTGAAGAAGCTGCACGCGTACTACATTACTACACCCACCCAGAACCAGAGCCAACCTACACTACTCAATTGATATCCTAAGATGTATCTGCAGATGATAGTGTTTCCTTACAAGGCACACTCTTTGAAATTGGAAGAGGTGTCTTTTATCTTATCGGCATGGTTATCAATGCTAGGGCACAAGAAACATGAAAAAGCAAGAAAACCTGTCACCACAAAGGAACACGATGTTTTTCCAATAACTGACCACAAAGAAATGGTAATTTATAAATTTCCTGAAAAGGAATCCAAAATATTGATCTCAAGAAAACACAACAAGATACAGGAAAATACAGATAGATCCTTCAAGGAAATTAGAAAAACAATTCACCGTCTAAATGAGAAATTCAGCACATACATAAATGTAATAAAAAAAGAACCAAGCAGTGTACACCAAACACTGCATGTTCTCACTCATAGGTGGGTATTGAACAATGAGAACACGTGGACTCAGGGAGAGGAGCATCACACACTGGGGGCAGTTGGGGGGGGCTAGGGAAGGGACAGCAGGGGCTGGGGAGGGTAAGGAGGGATAAAATGGGGAGAAATGCTGGATATAGGCAAAGGGAGAATAGAGGCAGCAAACCATCTGGTTATGTATACACTTATGCAATAACCCTGCATGACCTGCACATGTACCCCAGAACCTAAAGTAAAATTAAAAAAAAAAAAGAAATATTGGCAGGAAATATGCCAAAAAGATTCCCAGTGATTGCCTTTGAGTAAAATAAATTGAACAACATTTGTATTATTTTACTTAAAAAAAAAAAAAAAAGAACCAAGCAGAAATTTTGGAACTGAAGAATTCAATGGATGAAATAAAAAATACAACTAAGAACTTCAACATCAGACTAGATCAAATAGAAGAAAGACTCTCTGAATTTGAATACATGTCTTTTAAAATAACCCAGGAGAATAAAAAATGAAAAAGAGCAAAGTAAGTCTGTTGGACTTACGGGACACCATTAAGTGAATCAGTTTTTGCATCATGGGAGTCACAGAGGAAAAATAAATGAAGAAAGACATATAAATCTTATTTAACAAAATAATTGCTGACAATATCCCCAAGTCTTGGGAGAAATATGGACATCCAGATCCATGGAAGCTCAAAAGTATTCAAATAGATACACCCCAAAGATGTTCTGTCCTGGGAACATTATATCAAACTGTCAAAACTCAAAGACAAGGAAAGAATTCTAAAAGCAGCAATAGAAAAGCATCAAATCTCATACAGTGGAATTACCCTTAGACTATCAGTGAATTTCTCAGCAGAAAATTTGCAGGCTAGGAGAGAATGAGATGATATATTTACAGTGCTGAAAGAAAAAGACATCTTCTAGACAAGAATACTATGCCGAGAAATGCTATCTTCAGTTATGAAAGAGATACAAAGTCTTTCTTAAACAGTGAAAATCTGAGGGAATTTATAACCACTAGACTGACATTGAGAAATTCTTAAGAGAATGCTTCTACTGGAAGAGAAGAAACAATAATTACAAACACAAAAACATACATTTTTCAAATATCTAGTATACAAGTAAAAATACAAATCACCAAAAATAACTATAATAGCTACAATAAGGTATAAAGGAATACACAATATAAAAAGATGTAAATTTTTACAAGAAAAATATAAGTTGTGTGTGTCTAGGGAGTAAAAGGCTATAGTATATGTATGTTACCTAAATTAAATTGCTATCAGCATAAGATAATCTATTTTAATGATGAGATGTTTAATGTTAAGTCTCATAGAAAACACAAGGCAAGAAATGACATTGCATACACAAAAGAGAAAGAGAGAGGAATCAAAGCTTAGCACTATAGAAAAATTACCAAATCACAAAGATATGCAAGAAAACAGGAAAAAAGGAATACAGGATCTACAAAACAACCAGAAAATAATTAACAAATTAGTAAGATTAAGTTCTTACCTATCAAAAATAACTTTGAATGTAAATAAATTAAATCTTCCAACCAAAAGACAGAGTAACTAAATTAATTTTAAAAACAAGATTAAATTATGTGCTGCCTATATAGAGTCATTTTTAGCTTTAAGGACACACATAGACTAAAGGAATTAAAGAAAATATTTCATGCAAGCAGTTACAAAAAAAGCAGGAGTGGTTTTACTTATATGAGATAAAAAAAGACTCCAAGTCAGAAACTGTTATAAGAATCAAAGTTAGTCATTATTTAATGATAATGGCTCAATTTATCTAGAGAACATAACAAGTGTAAACATATGTGCTCCCAACATTGTGACATCTAAATACATGAAGCAAATATTAATGGACATAAAGGAAGAAACAGATAGCAATACAATAATAGTGTGGAACTTAAATACTCCTCTTTGAACAATGGACAGTTCAATCAGACAACATTAACAAGGAAATTCTAGGCTTGAACTGCACTTTAACCAAATGATCCTGACAGACACACATAGAACTTTTCATCCAACAGCAACAGACTCTACAACCTTTTCTAGTGTACATGGAACAATCTCCAGAATGGATCATATGTTATGCCACAAAACAAATTTTAACAAATTCAAGAAGATTCAAATTGTATCTATACTGTTTTTGACAAATGTATGTAACTAGAAATCAATGACCAAAAGATTCTTGGAAATTTTCCAAATATGTGGGAATTAAGCAACACTCTCCAATGAGCCAAAAAAGATACCAAAAGGAAATTTAAAAATATCTTGAGATATAAATACCTACATAAAAAAGAGGAAAGATGTCAAATAAATAGCTCTGAATTATACCTCAAGAAGCAAGAGAAATAATAAAATACCAAGCCCAAATTTAGATGGAAGAAATAATAAAGAATAGAACAGAAATAAATCAAATAGCATAAAAATGTTAGAAAAAATTGGTAAAACAAATAGTTGGTTCTTAGAAAAAATAAACAAAATTGACAAACTCCTAGCTATACTAAGAAAGAATAAGAAAGAAGACTCAAATAAATAAAGTCAGAAATGGAAGTGGAGATCTTACAACATATGCCTCAGAAATAATAATAATGAGGGACTATTATGGATAATTATGTCCCAACAAATTGAATAACCTAGAGAAAAAGGATAAATTTGTAAAAAAATATGACCTACGAAGATTAAATCTGGAAGAAATAGAAAGCTTGAGAAGACCAATAACAAATAAAGAGATTGAATAAGTAATTAAAAACCCTCCAATAAAGAAAAACCCAGGACCAGATGGCTTCATGGCTGAACTCTACCAAACGTTCAAAAAAGAATTATGACCAATGTTTTTTTCAATTCTTTCATAAAATAGAGCAGAAGAAATGCTTCCAAAGACATTTTATGAGGCCAGCATCATCTTAACACTGAAGCAAGGCAAATACACCCCAGTGGGAAAAAAAAAAACCCACAAGCCAATATCTCTTGTAAATATCAATGAAAAAATAATTAATAAATATTAGCAAATCAAATTCAACAACACATCAAAAAGATTATACATCCTAAAGTAAGACTCATCTCAGGCATGCAAGTCTGGTTTAATATGCAGAAATCA
Organism: Ateles fusciceps; assembly: GCA_036589455.1. Classification (NCBI taxonomy): domain Eukaryota; kingdom Metazoa; phylum Chordata; class Mammalia; order Primates; family Atelidae; genus Ateles; species Ateles fusciceps. Next base: position 13,438,340 of record JAZHEH010002597.1, on the reverse strand, counting down.
AACAATATGATACATCAAATTTCAAAATATAAGATAAAAACCACATGATTATTTAAATTAATGCAGAAAAATCATTTGACAAACTTCAGCATTCTTTCATGATAAAAAGTTTTAACAGTTAGGGTAAAGAAGAAAAGTTACTCAACACAATATAAGCTATTTATGAAAAACCCACAGGTAATTTCATAATCAACAGGGAAAAACTGAAAGCTTTTCCACTAAGATTCAGAACAAGGCAAGGACGCCCACTCCCTTCACTTCTATTCGACATAGTCATGGAAGTGCTAGCAAGAGCAATCAGAAAAGAAGAAATGAAATAGAAGGCATTTAAATCAGAAATGAAGAAGTACAATTTTCACTGTTTACCAATGATAGAGTCCTATATGTAGAAAACCCCAAAGATCACACACACACACACACACACACACACACACACACACACACACACAACACTGTTAGAACTAGAAAATGAATTAAATAAAGGTGCAGGACACAGAAATCTACATACAAAAATTAGTAGCATTTCCAAACACAAATAATAATCTAGCTGGAAAAAAAAAATCAAGGAAACAATCCCACTTACAACAGCATCTTTAAAAAGAACCTAGGAAAAAATTTAACCCAGGAGGTGAACCATATATATATATACACTGAAAACAGTAAAATGTTAATGAAAGAATTTGAAGCAGATACAAATAAATGAAGAGGTGTACCATGTTCATAGATGAAAAAAAAATTTCGTTAAACTGTCCATATTACCCAAAAGAATATATAGATTTAATGCAATCTCTATAACAACTTCAATGATATTCTTTACAGAAATAGAAAACATAATCCTAAAATTTGTATGGAACACAAAAAAATACCCTGAATAGCTAGAGCAATCTTGAGAAAGTAAAACAAAGTTGGAGGCATTTTGCTTTATGATTTAAAATCATATTACAAAGCTGTGGTAATCAATACAGTAAGGTGCTGTCATAAAAAGAAATACATAGACTAATGAAACAGAAGACAGTTCCCAGAAATAAATCTAAACACATATGGTCAACTAATTTTTTACAGGGGCATCAAGAGGACACAGTGGAAAATGGATAACCTATTTAATAAATTGTTCTGGGAAAACTGGTTTTCCACCTGCAAAATACTAGAAGTGAACACTTAACTTACACCATACACAAAAAGCAATTTAAAATAGGTAAAAGATCTAAAACGATAAACTTCAAAAGATAACATAGGAGATAATCTCTACTTTGGCCTTGCAATAAATTTTTGGGTCTGACAACTAAAATTCAGGCTTCAAAAATGAAAATAAATAAATTGACTACATAAATGAAAAAGCTTATGCACAGAAAAGAAAGCAATCTACAAAATAAGGCAACTTCTGGACTGGGAAAAAAATTCAAGCCTCATATCTAATAAGGGGTTAATATATAAAATTTATTAAAGAACACTTACAACTCAATAGCAGAAAAGCCAATAACCCAATTAAAAAAGAGCAAAGAATCTGAACAGTCATTAATCCAAAGAAGATATAAAAATGGCCAGTAGGTATATGAAAAGTGCTGTACATCACTAATCATAAGGTAAATGTAAATTAAAACCACTCTGAGCTATTACCTCTTACCCATGACTATTATCAAAAAGACAAGATATAACAAATTTTGGTGTGGATGTGGAGAAAAAAGGAACCCTGCTTCACTATTGTCAAAAAGATAGAGTGATACAGACATACGAGACAGATTATGGAGGTTCCTAAAGAAATTAAAAATAGAACTAGCATATGACCCAGCAATCTGCCTTCTATGTATATATCCAAAGAAGATGACATCACTACTTCATAAAGATATCTGAACGTTTATGTTCACTGCAGCGTTAGTCACAGTAGCCAAGATATGGAAACAACCTAAATGCACATTGACAGATGAATGGATAAAGAAAATGTGGATAATACACACAATGGAATATTATTTAACCTTTAAATAGAAGAAAATTCTGCATTTACCACAACATAGATGGATCTAGAGGACATTATGCTAAATGAAATACACCAGACAGAGAAAGAAGAAAAATCTTGCATAATCTCACTTATATATAAAATTTTTTTTAAGAAAAACTCAAACTCACAGAGGTAGAGAATGAAGCAGTGGTTACCATAGGTTTGGGGAAGGGAGGCAGTGGCAAGATGTAGGTCAAAAGTTACAAAAGAGCAAAAATGTAGGATGAACCAGTCTAGAGACCTAATATACAACATAAGGACTAAAATTAATAAAATTGCATTGCATTAAATATATTTGTTAAATAAGCATGTTTTAGCTACTCTTGTCACAAAAAGTATGTGAGATGATAGGTATGTTCACATACTTCACTATAGTAACTATTTTCCTGTCTGTACATATCTTATAACAACATGTTGTAAACCTCAAATATACATGATAAAATTTATTTTGAAACATGAAACCAATAATTTAGTTCAAAACCATTCTTGTTTGATAGTATATTTAAGCAATTGGCAGAAGTGAGTGCTAATTCTCTCTGGAGTAAGTCAGTTAAAAGACGACTGTGAAGTATGCTCTCAGATAAAGATCTAAAAAGGATGAGCTTCAAATAAAAATAAAAAAGAACATATGAGCAAGTGCAAACAGGAAAACTGACAGCAATACAAAACTTGCAAATTTTAAATATTTTGAAGTTGCTAGACCAAAATATAAGATGTATGTTATGTTTAAATAAAAGGAATAATTGATAATACTTGCAAAGACAAACAAATTATTAAAGTGTCTAAACACATTTGAATAAAGACTTAAATGAAGCCTCTAGCTGTGGAAAATAAGAACACTGAGATAAAAAATTCCATAGATATGTTTTATTGAGCTAAAGAGAGAATTAACAAACTTAAATAGAAATCATAAGCCTTGTCTAAATGTTGGCCAAAGAAAGAAGTGATGGGAAATATGAAAAAGTGTTAAAAATATAATGGATAACATGAAGATCTGATTGGTATCTTACCTAAATCAGAAATGAAGAGAGGTAACAGGGTATGGGAACAATACATAAGGAATTGTGAAAATTGACAAAAAATACCAAGCTACAGATTCATTAATCCCAGAAGTTGACTAACCAAAAAACAAACAAACAAACCCAATAAACAAAAATCAAAATCCAAAATTATTTTTCAACCAAGTGACATTGAAAACTAAAAAATGCCAAACTCAAAATACTTTATAGTCAATAGAAAAAATCTGCTTATCATTTTTAAAAAGACATTTAGAATGTCATGTGACTTTTCAACAGCAGCACTGAGAGTTGGAAGGCAGTGGCATAATGTGCTGTAAGAACATGATAACTGTCAACCAGAATTATATGCTCAGAGAGAATATTTTAGGAATGAGAACTATACATAAATATTTCCAGACAAAATAAAACAGAAATTTGCCACAAAGAGATACTCCTTAAAGTCAATTATTATTTTTCATTGTTTATTCTCTTAACAATTTTTTAAGTGTAACATACAGTATTTTTAATCAAACATACAAAGTTGTACAGCAGCTGCCTAGAATTTATTCAGTTTGCATAACTACAACTTAATACCCATTGAGCAGCAACTCTCTATTTTCCCTTCCCCCTTCTCCTTACAGCTATCATTCTCCTCTCTGTTTCTCTGAGTTTTACTATTTTAGATATTTCATATAAGTGGAAGCATGCAGTATTTGTTCTTCAGTAACTGGCTCATCTCATTTCCTAAAAAAATTAAAAAACAGAACTACCATATGATGCAACAATTCCACCTCTAAGTATGTATTTTGAAAACTGAAATAAGGATCTCAAGGAGATATCTGTACTCTCATGTTCATTGCAGCATTATTCACAATAGCAAAAAATCAATTATAAAGAAGGCACTTGTGTGAGAAAAAGATTCCAGAGAGTAAGTCTGAGATGCAAGAAGGAACAATGAGCAAATACTATGGTAATATGTGATTAATCTAAGTAAACATTGGGTATATAAACCACAATTAAAATAATGCATTGTGTGATTTTAAAAATTACAACAAAAGTATATGACAATATCCAGTAGATTAGAAAATGGTCATTATATTTTAAGTATATGGAAGCTAAGTGGATTTCTTGGAGAAGAGTAAATATATTACCAAATATTAGAATTTAAGAAATAAAAAACTTCTTGAATTACCATGTAAAAAGTAAAATAAATTGTGCAATAGTAGCAGCAAAGATATGGAATGATAAAACGTAATACATTTTAAAATGACCGAAAATTAAAAGACAGAATGCAGACATGATGGGTCACATAAAAATTACAAAATGACGAGGTAGAAATGCTTTGTTTAAAAAGACTGAGTAAATTTAAAAAATAATTCAGCTATATATTGTTTGCGATACTCATGTCTGTATATATGTATACAGAAAGGTTGAAAATAAAGAAAATAAAAAGTAATACAATTTATATTAAGATCAGAGAAAAGCTTTAAAGCAAAAATAGTAATTACCACTGCTAAAGAGGATTACTTATAATAATAAAAACTTCAGTTCTCCGGGAAGATATAACAAATTTCTATGCACCTAATAACATATCATCAAAATGCATAAAGCAAACCACTGAAAACCAAGAAGGAACAGTCAAATCCACAAATCACAATGGAGATTTTTTTTTAGGAGTCTGGCACTGTCACCCAGGCTGTAGTGCTGTGCCTCCTGGGTTCAAGCAATTCTCCTGCCTCAGCCTCCCCAGTAGCTGGGACTACAGGTGTGTGCCACCACACCCAGCTAATTTTTTTTTTTTGTATTTTTAGTAGATATGGGGTTTCATCATGTTGGCCAGGATCATCTCGATCTCCAGACCTCGTGATCCACCTGCCTTGGTCTCCCAAAGTGCTGGGATTACAGGTGTGAGCCACTGCACCCAGCCCACAATGGAGATTTTGATGTAACTTTCTTTGAAATGGATAGATTAAGTAAATAAAAATTAAGCATGGATTTGAATATCAGAATAACAAAGTTTTTTCCAATAGAGAGATAGAATAAGAGTATCTTAGATTCTATCAAGTGCATAATACATATCTCATTTAAACATACATAGAATATTTACAAAAACTTTCTACTTACTGGGTTCTACAGCAAATCACAAAAAGTTTCAGAGAATTGACCTCTTACAGACCATGTTCTCTGACCGTAACTAAATTATGATTGTAATAAATAATATAACTTTTTAAACTTAATCTGTATATTAAGAAACATGCTTTTAAATAACTCATAAATCAAAAATGAAATCTTAAAGTAAAAAATATTTAGATCCCAGTGATAATAAAACAAAACAATAGTCAAATTAAATTTGCGGTACCTTGCTAAATAGTATTTAAAGAAACATTTATAGTGCATACATTAGAAATAAAGAAATTGTGTAAATGAATTTACTAAACATCTAACATTAAAAGTTAGTAAAGAATAATGTAATATACCCAAAGGAAGAAGAAAGATGAAGATAATACAAACCAGAGAATAAGCTAATGTAATAGGAAATAAACATAAAATAGAATCTATAAAGTAAAAAGTGAAAAATTTACCAAAAATATTAAGTATTGAAGAGAATATGATGCTGTAATTAGAGTACTCATATACTACAGGTGCAAGTGTAACTTGGTACAACCACTTTTGAATACAATTTGGCACCTATTCTATGGTTGAAGATGGACATACTGTACAAGCCAAGAGTTCTAGTAGTAGTTTTTTATAATACAGAAACTATGGAGACCGTGCACCTGGAAATAGATGCAGAAATCTTCATAGACGCACTCTCTGTATAAAAATATATTTTTAAAAATATGTATACAACACAAAGGACATTAAAAGTAAAATGACCAAATTATGGTATATTCATACAATGAAGTCCTAAAACATAATGAAAATTAAATTATAACTACATGCAGTAATACTGACAAATCTTAGGAAAATAATATTGATCTAACAGAGAAACTCAGAAAATAGTAAGTGTTATATTATTAAAAATTTTAAAAACATGCAGAAATAAATAATATAGTATTACTGATAAACTGGTATATGGTAAAAGCATAAAGCAGAACAAATAAATACAAACACAACTTCAGGATGTTTGTTTTTTTCAGAGAGAATGAGAAAATAAATGGAATCAGAAAGGGGCATGCATGCATCAAAGAAAATAATTTTCTTTTCTGATACTGGGTTGTGAGTATAGGAATGTCCATTGTATTAATATATTTATATCTTACAGATAATTCATAAGTATTAGCTTGTTTCTACTTAATACTTAATAAAAAATAATTTTTTAAATGAACCCTACAGTTGGAACTTGAGGCCTAAGGAGGAAAGATCCCCTGACTAGGGAAACTTTGACTGGCTACTTGGGCAAGCTGTGGGCTGACGAGACACCCTGACCTACATAAACTTTTCACAAATAAGAAATTCAGAACATTTTTAAAATGTGCTTTCTGAAATAGAAATGTCCTCTGTAAGAATCAAGCTCATAAAACTTTTATATGCCTCTGAGTGTTGGTTCAACTAGCCATTCCTTTCGTCTACTCAGTGCTCTCCATGTCTGCACTGCAATTAGTCCAAGTTGCCATTCTTTCTTCTTTGGACCACTACAGTCATCTCTGAACCAACTGCCCTACAGTTGCCCAAGCTTCCCACTGGAGTTGTGGTGTGTGCCTGTAATTCTAGCTACTCAGGAGGCAGAGGCAGGAGAATAGCTTGAACCAGGGAGTAGGAGATTGCAGTGAGCTGAGATCACGCCACTGCACTCCAGCCTAGTGACAGAGTGAGACTCCATCTCAAAAAAAAAAAAAAGACAACCTACAGAAGAGGGGAAAATATTCACAAATTATGCATTCAACAAATGTCTAGCATCCAGAATTTATAAGGAATTCAAGTTCAACAAACAAAAACCAAATGACCCCATTAAAAAAGTGGGCAAAAGATGTGAACAGACACTTCTACTTCTACACATTTTTACTATGTAGTTCGAAAATTTTTTCCTTCCAAAAAGAAAAATTCTATTACCCTCAACTCTTCCCTAAACTCCTACTCAAATTGTTCTTTCACTGGCTTGTCATTGCTTACGTCACAAAGACAGATGCCTTAGCTGCATCTGGAAGGCTTGGCATGTTCTTGCCCAAGCATCTGCCTCTCTTTTGCACTTCCCTCTACTTGCTCTCTAAAATGTACCCCACGCTAGATTTTCGGTTCCTGACAAGTATCTGTGCTCATATTCACTTTAGGGCCTGTGCAAGTACAGTTTCTCTAAAAATATTCTTTATACTTCCCAATTTCTGCTGCTTTATATTTCTCAACAGTTTCCATTTTCATATTCACTACCCAATCAAAACTGGAGATGTAAAGGACAGAATAAACAAGCATGTGAAAGAAGGCTCAATATCACTGATCATTAGAGAAATTCAATAGAAAACTTATGAAGTCCTCAAAAGCAACTTCACCAAGAACAAAAATTGACAAGTGAGACCTAATTAAACTAAAGTACTTCTCTCCAGCAAAAGGAACTATCAACAGAGTAAGACAGCCTACAGACCAGGCATAGTGGCTCACGCCTGTAATCCCAGCACTTTGGGAGGCCGAGGTGGGCAGATCACAAGGAAAGGAAATCAAGACCATCCTGGCCAACATGGTGAAATCCCCGTCTCTGGTAAAAATACAAAAATTAGCTGGGAATGGTGGTGTGTGTCTGTAATTCCAGCTACTCAGGAGGCTGAGGCTGGAGGATAGTTTGAACTAGGGAGTCAGGGGTTTCAGTAAGCCAAGATCACGTTCTACTGCACTCCTGCCTGGCAACAGAGTAAGGCTCCGTCTAACACAAACAAAACAAAACAAAACAAAACAAAAAGAAAGCCTACAGAAGGGGGGGGAAATATTCACAAACTATGCATTCAACAAATATCTAGTATTCCTAATTTATAAGGAATTCAAGTTCAACAAACAAAAAACAAATAACTCCATTAAAAAGTGGGCAAAAGATGTGCAGACACTTTTTAAAAGAAGATATACAAGCAGCCAACAAACATAATGTTCAATATCACTAATCATCAGAGAAATGCAAATTGAAACCACAATGAGATATAATTTCATACCAGTCAGAATGGCTATTACAAAAAAGTCAAAAAACAACATATGCTGGTGAAGCTGCAGAGAAAAGGGAATGTTTATACTCTGCTGGTGAGAATGTAAATTAGTTCAGCTACTGTGGAAAGCAGTTAAGAGGTTTCTCAAAGAACTTAAAACATAATTGCCATTCAACTCAGCAATCCTATGCTGGGTGTATACCCAAAGGAAAATAAATTATTCTACCAAAGACACATATTCATTGCAGCACCATTCACAATAGCAAAGACATGGAAACAACATAGATGCCCATCAACAATGGACTGGCTATAGAAAATGTGGTACACATACATCATGGAATAATATCCAGCCAAAAGAAAGAATGAATTCATGTCCTTTGCAGCAACATGGATGAAGCTGGAGGTCATTATCTTAAATGGACTAATGCAGGAACTGAAATCAGAATACCACATGTTCTAACTTATAAGTGGGAGCTAAATTTTGAGTACAGCAGGACAACAATGAACACTGGATTCTACTCAAGGGAGGACGCTCGGGAAGGGTGTGAAGGCTGGAAAAAAAAGGTGAGAATAGGAAGAATTAATTTAGACTAGAGAGTGAAAGAGGAAAGACTACTATAAATCTTATATCATCAGGGGACATGATATGAAGGGATATGACAAAGAAAAAAGAGATTAACTCTTAACAGTAGAAAACAAAAAGTAGAGTTAAATCTTGTATTGTGATGAACGTAGGGAATCAAGTATTAATGAAGGAGGACCAGAAAAGAAATTAGCAGGAATCCAAGGGCGGTCATATTCTGTGCTCATCTTGATATCTGTGTTTTCTGAAATAAACCCTCCTCTACATTCCAGGTTATTTAGTGTCTACCAAATGGGATTTACTGGTTTCTCTCTTTTGCCTTTGTTCCTGCTGCAACTTTCTCCCAGAACGCTGGTGCTATTCTCTCCTTCATTCAAATCATGTATTTTATTCAAGACAGAGCTAAAGTTTCACCTCCCACAAGATGTCCTCACTAATCAATCTCTACTCTAAAGTACTATATACCTTCTAGTCCTTAAGATTCCATTTAGCACTTAATTATTTGAGGTGATGTACCCAATTACCTAGGAATCAGACATCTTCAATTGCAACCATCCAGAGTAAAACAAGGAATTAGAAGCGATCTTTCTTAAAATAAATAAATAAATAAATAAACAGATGACTTGTAGGAAAAAATAGCACTTTTACAATCCATGTACACATGAGTCAGTGTTACTTAAGACTCTAAATGTACTCAGGAGCCTTCTGGTCTCTCCAGAACACACATATGGTTCACGAACTCTACCCTGCTCTCTAAAGTCCTGTTATAAAGACAATCAAAATTCTGTTTTGTTTTCACTGTCTAACAGCCTAAATACCTACACCACTGTATTGGTCTGTTTTCACACTGCTATAAAGAACTGCCTGAGACTGGGTAATTTATAAAGAAAAGAGGTTTAATTGACTCACAATTCTACATGGAAGGGGAGGCCTTGCGAAACTTACAATCATGGTGAAAAGGAAAGCAGGCATGTCTTACATGGAAGCAGGTAATAGAGAGAAGAGCACAGTGGGGGAACTGCCAAACACTTTTTAAAATCATCAGATTTCCTGAGAACTCGTTCATTATCATGAGAACAGCATGAGGGGAAACTGCTCCCATGATCCAATGACCTCCCCACCAGTTTCCTCCCTCAACATGTGGGGATTATGGGAATTACAATTTGAGATGAGATGTGGGTGGGGACACAGAGTCACACCATCAACCACTAAACATCAACTTTGAATCAACTCCTATGAAAAGGCTATAATATGAGGAAGCTATTAGTAATGAGTTCCACAATGCCAATGTTATTCTGGAGGGGGAAACTTAGATGAGAGGCTGTGTTCATTATATTTAGAATAATTTTTACTTGGGTAATTTTGAATAGAATTCCACTCATCTTCTATACATCATTTGAATCTCCCTAGAAGATAAGTAGAGTTGGAAAAACGCTAATCTTAAAGGAAATGGAGAATCTATGCAATATTATAGAATTGAAATTAGCAGAACTTCATGACACTAATATTCAAAGTTTATAGCTTACACCCTGCTCTTAAAGTTTTATGTTTCTAACTTAGTTGCCCAAACCCTCGTAGTTCAAGAGGACCAGGGGTTTATTTAGTGAGTTTTAGAAAAATTGTCCCAGGCCCTAGCGGAATAGGAAACATCTGATAAGTCAAAGGGCAAGCCCCATCTGCTGATTACTTCTGAGCTCGCTGGTGAGTAGTTGCCTCAAGGCTATATTTCTCAATCCATTTATTATTATTATTATTATTATTATTATTACTGTCCCTCTAAGGAGGCTTTAAAATATTTTTTCTGATCACTCACCCATTAAATTTTAATATCACAGGTGTAGTCTCTGTTTATATACTCTATGTATATCTGTGTTTTATTTGAAAAAAGAATAAGTATAATTATTTTAATTCAGTATAGGATTAAATACAAATTTTAAACCAAAATCTAAATTTAAAATCGCAAAGCTGTTAACATTTAACTTTTTAACTGAATTTGTTGACTAACTTAATTACTTACATAAATTATAATGTTTCAAATTATACATTTAAAATATCAATTTATGTAAAAACATTTTTTTCCCTCTCTCTCTCTTTCTCTGTGGCTGGAGGCAAGTTTACTAGCTGAGTTGCAAAGCCCGGAACAAAGTCACTGGCTGGCGTCCACAGAGGAAGTTGCCAGTAGTAGCAAGGCAGGCTGCTGGCTGGGGGAGGCAAGCACTGGGCAAAAGGAGAAAACAGGGGCAGAAGGGAGCTCTGTCTCTTGTTCTCTGCAGCTCACAGTGCTACCCATGTCTGTTGTGCTGTAAGTCACACTTTGCAAGCCAGTAACCTAAATTATTAACATTTACGGCAGTAATAGATTTAGCAGGCTAAAGTGTTAGGTGAAATTGTTCCATTGCCCAAATGTTACCTCAATGAGTAACATTATTATGCTGTCCTATATGTCTTTTTGTTTCTAATTAGCAGGGACATTTTTATTGTATCTGTTGATAGTATGTGTTTCTTTAGAAACAAAGTCCTCTAAACCAACAGAGACCAAGAATACAAAAATAGGAGGCAACATTAGCAGGTATATTATTAGCAGTGATGATATATCTACTCATGATTCCCAGATGTGTTTATTTTGGCTATACCCTGTTCTATGGCAAAACACCCCAATTCTGCAAGGTGTAATTTTGCAGATGGCAGTATAACTGAATCTTCTGTGGTTCATTCTATCATTCTGCTGAGCCAGCAATTTCTGAGAAATGGAATAAATGGTAGGATTACTGCAATTCAGAAACATTATCACAATTGTTATGCTTCTTTGTGGTGAAATGAGTCACTTAAGTGGAAACAATGTTATGTGGACTATGAAAACAGTCACTATGGCAATTTGAAAGTTCATAAATGATGGTGCTAACAAAAGAATGGGACAGCCACGGAAGACAAATCTACATCTGGAACATGTGTCTTTTGCTCTTAGGATATATCTCCACTTCTTCTATGATGAAGCAGATCTGATGTAATTTGTGGGTTAGAGTAGGGGGACCAAAGGACAGCTGGTCCCCCAGGGTATAATGATTATTGACGACTTAAACATTGGCTTCTGATGTTGGTAGGTTGGGCATTTAGCAGTGGTGGTAACTATCTCACACTTGGTGAGGTAAATGCCTTTCTGTTAAGTCCCTGCATAAGCCTCTGTCACTCCCTTCATGGTCATTTTGTAAGTAGCAGGTGGCTGAGTAAAGAGAATGACTGACATTCACAAGATGGTTCATTTAATCTACCTAATTATTAATAGCCTCACAAAATTACAAAAAACATATTTATGTACAGATCGTCATGGTGGTTTAATAAACAAAATAAATTCTTCTAGAAAAACATAAAGAACTGAAAATTTGTTACAAAATTATGGTGTTAGATTTTAGTACTTTTTTGAGATCTTAAACATCAGTAGATAAAAGAAATCAAGACAGATATTTGAAGATTGAGTAAGTAAGCTCAGTTTTTATTAATATAAATGTATATATAGGTATATATGTGTTTGTACCTATACTCAAGACATTTTTCTATTATGTCGATAAAACACCAAACTAATCACATGTTAGACTGAATCACATAAAATAGCCATTTTTGTAGATCAAAATAGCAAAATATTGGTAATTTCATATGGTTTGATCTAATGATTGGAAAAAAATTTAAAGAAATAAAATAAATTCTGTAGACAGTAATTTGTGAGACAAACAAGAAAACAATAAAAATCTCTTCTGTAAAAACCAAAGATTTTAAGAAACTAATAATCAAAATGAAAATTACAAGTTCATTAAAAAATTTAAGAAAGGAGGGGACAACATAAAAATCTATGGCATCTACATAAACTCAGAAAAAATTGTATTCTTAAAATGTACAACAGCAAGTTTTAAAATCTATTATGAAATGTTAAAATTAAGAAACTATAAAAGTAACAAATAACTTCAAAAAATAGGAGAAAGGAATTATTCAAGATACAATTTTAAATTTTATCTTAAATAAAATCTTAAGATTAAAAAAAACCTCACAAATTGAAAGGGTAGTAAGGAAAGGCAGAAGCAAACATCATTTTTTATATAGAAATACAATTGATTCTGGCATTGTAACCTGGAAATCTGTAACCTTGGTGAAGTTACTTAGTTATAGGAGCTTTTTATAGGTTCTTTAGTATTTTTTATCTATTTCTTCCTTTCCTGTCTATATGCCCTTCCTTCGTTTTTTCTGTCACACTAACTAGGACCTCTAGTGTAATGATGAATTTAAAAAGTGAAGGTACTTAATAACCTATCCCCAGTAGGATGTAGGCTGTGGGTTTCTCATTCTATTTCTTTAATCAGGTTGAGAAAGTTTTCTTTATTACTAATTTAAATGATTACTAGTTTTAATGATGAATTAATATAGAACTTTGCCAAATGCTTTCTCTGGACTGTTGAGATGTGTTTTGTTTTGTTTTATTCTTTTCAGTCTGTTAATATGGGAATTACCTTGACTGATATTAGATGTTGAACCTATCTTCTGTTTCTGGAATAAATATAACTTGGCAGTTATATATTATTTTTTAAATATATTATTGGAATCACTTTGTTAATACTTTGTTAAAGATCCTTACATCTATGTTCATGAGAATGACACTTTGTCACTGTTTTGTGTGTAAGATATCTCTCTTGTTTTTGTATCAGAGTACTATGGGCATCAAAAAATGTGTTGGGATATATTCCATCTCTTCTACTTTCTGGAAGAGTTTGTATGGGATTGGTATTATTTCTTCTCTACATGTTTGTAGAGTTCTCTGATGAAGCCACGTGGACCTGGATTTTCCTTGAAGGAAGGTTGTTAACCATGAATGCCATTTCCTTAATAAACATAGAGCTTTCAGGTAATCTATTTCTTCCTGTATGAGCTTTGGTAATATATGTACTGTAAATGATTAGTTTGTTTCACTTAATTTGTTGAATTTATTGGCATACAGTTGCATAACATTCTCTTATTTTTCTATTGTCTACTGGATCTGCTCTGATGTTCTTTTTTTGATTTATGATATTGTTAATTGGTGCTTTCTTTATTTTTAATAATTCTAGCTGGAGGGTTATCATTTGGTTGATGTTAAAAACCACTTGTTACACTGATTTTGTCCATTATTTTCTATTTTCTGATTCATTGATTTCTGCTCTTGTCTACACTATTTCCTTCCTTATGCTTACTTGGCGTTCGTATCCTCATTTTTTCTCTTTCTAATTTAAGATGGAAGATCAGAGTATTTATTTGAGATGTTTCTCCTTCTAATATATGCATTTAATGCTATATATTTCCCTATTTGCATTTAGCTACACTGCATAAATTTTGATATGTTGTGTATTCATGTTCGTTCATTACAGAATATTTTTATTCTCTGACTAATTTGGGTTTTGGGTCCATTTCCTATTTATAAGTGTGTATGTGTATATTTTCTAGCTGTATTTCTGGTTTAATTCCAGTGTGCTCAGAAAATATATGTTGCATGATTTTAATTCTTAATTATTTATTGAGATTTCTTTTATGGTCCAGAAAATAGTCTATCTCATTGATTATTATCATGAATACTTCAGAAGAATGTGTGTTCCACTGTTGTTGGATTCAAAGTCTTATAAATGTAAATACATTCGTGTTGGTTAATAGTATTATTCAAATTATCTATATTTATTCTTTTTTTTTACTTATATCAATTACCAAATGAGTTATGTTGAAATCCCCAAGTAGAATCATAGATTTGTACATATCTCCTTTTATTCTGAAAGTTTTTGTTTTATCTATTTTGAAGTGCTGCTATTAAATACATGCACATTTAGAATTTTTTTCCTTCTTGATGGCTTGACCCTCTTTTCATCATGTAACATCCCTGTTTAACCCTGCTTCTACTCCTTATTCTAAAGTCTTCTTCATTTGTTATTAATAAAGCCACTCCAGATTTTCTTCTGATGAGGCTTGGATGGTATATCTTTTTTGAATTATTTTACTTTCTCACTATGTATATGTTTATTTTAGCGTAGACTTATTGTAGATCATTAGTAAGTGGGACTTACATATTTATCAAGTCTGGCAATCTCTGCCTTTTAACAGACATAATGAGATTATTTACATTTAATGTAAATTTTATAGCATTGGGTTTAAACCTGTTGTTAGGCTATCATTTTTTAATTTGATCTGATTGTTCTTTGTCCTTTTCTCTTTTTTCTGCTTTTTCTTTGGATTATGTTTATGATTCCCTTTTATTTCATTTATAGACTAGTTATACTTTTTTTTATATTTTTAATGGTCGCTTCAGAATTAAAATATACTTTTTTTCTTTTACATGTCATAGTCTACCTGCAAGTAACTGTGTTCATTTACATATAGCATAAAGACCTTCAAATTACATTGTTTCTTCTTTCTTTGTACAATTTATCATATATTTTACTTGTAAAAATTTTGTAAATCTGTAATACATTGTTAATATTTTTGTCTTAATATGTCAATTATCTTTAAAAGGGATTTAAAATATCCAAAATGCATTGTAAATTTATTATGAATTTTATATGCTTCAGGCTTTTTATTTCTTTTTTTAGTATAATTTCCATATATAATAATTTTCTTTCTTTTCTTTTTTTTTTTTTTTTTTTTTGAGACAGTGTTTTGCTCTTGCTGCCCAGGCTGGTGTGCAATGGCATGATCTTGGCTCACTGCAAACTCTGCCTCCTGGATCCAAGTGGTTCTCCTGCCACATCCTCCCAAGTAGCTGGGATTAGAGGCATGTGCCACCACATCCAGCTAATTTTGTAATTTTAGTAGAGATGAGGTTTCACCATGTTGGTGAGGCTAATCTTGAACTCCTGATCTCAGGTGGTCCACCCGCCTTGGCCTCCCAAAGTGCTGGGATTACAGGCATGAGGCACAACACCTGGTTCATTTTCTTTATTTTTGAAACATTTCTCTTAAAAACAGTCTTTGTCTGTTGGCAATAAATTTTGTTTTTGCTTTTCTGAATATTTATTTTGCTTACACTTTTGAAATTTATTTTTGTTGAATCTAGAATTTTAGGTTGACAAGTTTTATTTTCTTCTGTCAGTAATTTACAGTGTTGCCCCATTGTGTGTTGGGCCTTATATAAGTTTCTGAATACAAGTCTTCTGTCATTCTCTGTTCTACTATACAAAATATATATTTTTTTCTGGATGCCTTCAATATTTTATTTTAATCTTTGGATTTCAGCAGTTTGACTATGGTATGTCTGCATGACTTTTTATTTATATTTACTTCATTTAGAATTTTCTGAGCCTTTCAATTTGTAGTTTGTTGTATTTTATTAAATTTGCAAAATTCTCATCTATTTTCATTAGTTTTTTTTCTTTTTTTTATTATACTTTAAGTTCTGGGGTACATGTGCAGATGGTGCAGGATTGTTAAATAGGTATACACATGCCATGGTGGTTTGCTGCATCTATCCCCCTGTCATGTACATTAGGTATTTCTCTTAATGTTATTAGATGTTTCTTCTGTCATTTTTTCTCATTCACTCTCCTTATGGGACTCCATTTAAAAGTATGCTAGTTTGATATTGACCCATAGCTCCAACATGCTTTGTTCTTTTTGTCCCATTCTATTTTTTAATATTTTTTTCTGTTTGAGAAAATTTTATTGACTTATTATCAAGCTCACTGATTGTTTTTTCTATTGTAATCTGGTTGTAAATAAGCCCCTCAAAAATCTCCTCTTCTCTGTTATCATGGTTTTCCTTTCTAGAAGTTTCATTTGATTCTTTCATCTCTCTGCTAAAACTCCTTATCTGTTCGTTCATGTATTTTACCTTTTCCACTAGATTCTTTAGCATATTCATCATAATTACTTTGAAGTTCATGTTAGATAGTTCCAATGTCTGGCCTATCTCTGGGTCTGATTCTGTTGACTCTCTTATCTATTGAAAAATGGGCACTTCCTTCTTGTTTTTCTATCTATCTTATGATATTTGATTGAATGACAGATATTGTGTGTAACAAAACAGTCAAAAGGAAGAAATTGTATATATGTCCCAAATGGGTATGCCTCTTCAACTTTTAGGCCTTTAATGGTGGGGGTTGAGTCAATCTGGTCAGTAATTTTAAGCCAGGATTGAGTTTTCTTGTTGCCATAATTACATTTAGTGTTTCACAGGTTTCAAATTCCCCCAATGGTAAATTGCTGATACCTTATGCTTTGACTGAGATCAGGACTACCAGAGAATGTTTTTCAGTGTTCCTCCTCCATCTTCTGTGAAACTGAAGCGGGTCTCTCCCAAGCTATCGCCATCTTTCTGCAATAGATTGCTATTGCTTGTTATTCAGGACAATACTTTGTGTATGAGCAGAGAGTAGAGTTCATGATTCTCCTGCTCCAGTGTTAGCATTTAGCAGAACCTGTGCATCTAAATTTCATGGGCATGGAAGTCTCGGTGTGCCAGGCTGCTCTTTGCTCTTTTCTTTTTGAGACTGGAACTCTCTCTGTCTTCTGTCACCCAGGCTGTTGTGATCACGGCTCACTAAAGCCTCGACTTCTCAGCCTCAATAGATCCTCCCACCTCAACCTCTTGAGTAGTTGGGACTACAGGCATGTGCCACCATGTGCAGCTAATTTTTTTCTTTTCCTTCCTTTGTTTTCTTTTCTTTTCTTTTTTGTAGAGATGGGGTCTTGCCATGTTGCCCAGGCTGGTCTCAAACTCCTGGGCTCCAGTGATCTGCCAAAGTGCTGGGACTACAGGTGTGAGCCATAGCGCACAGCCCCTCTTTCTTAATCAAGGGTTTAGGTGCATTTGGTGTCCTGCTTTCACATTTTCCCATGGCAACCAAATTCTGCCTTATGTCATTTGGAGTCTTTAGTGTGAGCAAATGATTGAGAAGCTGATCCAATATGGTATATTTATAATACCTACTGTAAATGTATAGAGTGACATATTTATAATACCTACAGTAGTGAAAAAAAAGAAAAAGAAAAAAATGTGAGATTCTGTCTCAAAGGGTATAGATTTAAAACCTCACATCTTGATCTTAATACTATACATCTTTGAAACTATGCTGATTAAGGTTAATCTAAATGTCTTAAGTTTTCCTGTTTCTATTTTGGACACTTGCTTGAACCACAGTCTGTCAGGAGAGAGATCAGGAACTTCAGATGCTCATGGTAACTCAGAAGCACAGAGGCTGCTGTTTAGGGAGGTAATGCATGTTGACATTTTGAGCTTAAAATTTACCAGGAATTTTCACATCGTGAGCTTCAAAGAGATTACTACAGAGTCTTTACAGGTGAAGCAGAGATTTTTCTACTCTATGTTCCCCATGAGAAAGTCCAGCTTTTAATAAAATTAGATTCCAATTCTACTAAAATGAGTTTTTCTCTATAGATTCTATATCATACTTGATGTGGCATGTGGAAGGAAAAATGTTAAACTTTGAAAACTTTAAAGATTCTGACCTTTCAAATTTTGAGATTAATAAATGGAGGAGGCAGTTTTCCAGAGATTTGAAAGGGAAAAGGCAGGCTGATGAGAGACCAAGAAAAAACATTGAGAATTACAGGTAGATTTAGAAGAATTTGGGGCTGTATCAGCTGATTTTTATTGAAAGCAAACACATACCTAGCTGCTTTAAATTAGTTCAAGTTTGCAGGCACTGATGAATTTCATTTCAGAGTACAAAAAATACTTGCAGATCTGATTATATATCAAATGCTAGTCATTATATGGAATTGTGGATCAAGAAAGAGGATTAAGAATATGAGAGATGAATGATCTTTTAATTTTCAAAGTTCAAGAAAGCAGTAGATTCTGACTAGAAATAACATGGGTTTAACAAATTCTCAGTAAAATTCTTTATTTATTAGGCATACAACTAGTGACAGCTGATAAAGGGAGTTCACTAAAAACATTATGAATTTTCTAAGAACAAGTATTATCAGCCAATTTAATTTTATTTCCTTTTAAACATAATGAAAATGCAGTGTATTTTGAGGCATTAGACAAAGTATCTCATGATTATATTGTAGGCATGTGGAAATAAATTGTGAAGTTGATTTATGGTCTTGATTAGAGGGTTCAGGTAACTCTGTCTTCAGCTCTGTCCTATTTAATATTTCATCAACAACTTAACTGAAGATAAACATGTCATGTTTAGCACATCTGGATGCAGCAAAATTAGGAGAGTGGTTAACATGTTAAGTGGCAAAATCAGATATCTAGAAGAACACAATAGATAGAAATAACAAATTCAAGTGGTTATCTAAAGAAAATAACATAAAATCCTTCATTAAAATTTTAAAAAGTAAATCATATAGCATAGACAAATTAACTTTGGGTCTAAAAAGTATTTATTCACTTCTTTTTGTTTAGCATAAGCTTATACTGACAAGTAGGCTGAGAGCATTACTTTTTTTTTCTTTTCATTTTGCTTATTCCTCTAATAAGTCTGCCTATATTAAGGCATTGCTCTTTAGAAGGGAATAATGCTTATGACAACACACATTGGTGCTGGCTTGGCAAGAATCAGCGAGCCTGGTTTAGGCGAATTCAGTGACCCAGACTGTGGTTGGAAAATGATTTTGGTAAGGGATATACAAAATAAGGACATTTGTCCAAGTTCTGAGGTTCAACATTTGGAGTAAGGGTAGGCATAATCAGGCCCTCGGACCAAATCCAGTCTACCAGTTTTTATATGACTGGTAAGCCAAGAATGGCTCTTATATGTTTAAATAGCTGAAAAGGAAGATTAAAAGAATAATAATATTTTCTGACACTTGAAAATTATTTGAAATTAAAATTTAAGTGGCTATAAAGTTGTATTCAACCACATTTTGCCATTAATACATTAGATTTTCTACCTCATTCTTAATGAGCATCCTTTTTTAGTGCCAAAAACATCTGATGACTCTCTTAGAGTATTTTTATGCTTTTTGAAAATATTTTTGGAAATGCTTTTATAACCAATGCAACAAACTTGACATGTTCATCAAAGTAACCAGGTAAAGAGAGAAATTTCCTGAGCCCTATTTCTTAAAAACTTTAAAGCCTTATTGGATATAATTAAACTAATTTGATATTCCAGAATTTGAGTTTTAATCATAAAATTTTACTTTATTATAGAGAATACTGTAAGTGAAAATCTTTACTTTTTAATATACAATTTAAAATTTTGTCTTATATATTAGTTTTCTCCGTGTAATTATAATCATAAGCACTAAAAAGAAAAAACAGAATGCAAATTGTATTTTAAATAGTTAATCAACATGTAACTAAACTGTCTAAAGAATATAAGAAAAGATCAGAAAAAATAAGAATTTCCATCCATCTTTGATATTTTAACAACTAAAATAATAATCTTGAGTCACAGAACTTTACGTCTTTCTCAGAGATTAAGTAAGTTGGACTTGATTTTAACTCTACATCAAATATTTCATGATTAAAATATTATTCTGAAATAATTTGTTAAGAACTGGAAATTTTGGCCATCTCTGGCCATTTTTCTCCAGGGAAATTTGCCAAAGATGTGCACTAGCAAAATAGACAACTTTAGCTTTCAGCATCACGTAAAAGCTATATCCAAATCACAGTATCAGTAGCCGAGGTACACAGGAAAATATGGAGGAATAATAAAAAAGGGTTGAGTGACCTGCAAAATATATGTAGGGAGTGGTTATTTGCACTGTGTTTCCTTCAAAGGCCTAAAACTTGGTTCCTCAACCTTTATTAATTTTGAAGATAGGGTTCTTTGGACCCTTCAATTGAAAAATCAGGGCTTTTTGATACAGTGTATGTGAGTTTCCTCTTGTCATTTCACCTCTGATGTCTAGCAAGCTGAGTAATGGACACCAATTTGACTAAGCAGATTCTTTTCAAGGGTAAAATAAAGGAAGCACTCATCATAATAATTGCTTATGTAGGATGCTAGAAATTCATTAACTCATGAATTAATACAACTCCAAAAAATCCAATCCTTAGTCTTCTCTTTTGTCTATTACCAGAAATTCATTAACTCATGAATTGATACAACTCCAAAAAATCCAGTCCTTGGTCTTCTCTTCTATCTATTACCAACCCCTTGGTGATTTCATCTGCTGTCTTTAATCTGAATCTATAATTTTATAATTCTGCATTTATATATCCAGCATAAACCTTTCTCTGGAACTCCAAATACGTGTACTCAACTGCCAACTCAATATTGCCACCTAAACACCTAATAAATATCTAAAACTCAACTTGTCCAAAATTGAATTCCTAATTACTTACCCAAAACTTCTCCACTTGAAACTTTCTTTGTCGCAGAAAATGATATCTCTTTCTATTGCTCAGACTAAACACCTGAGAGTCATCCTTGTCTTTTCTCTTTCTCTTCTAACCTACATCCAATTGGCCAAGAAATGTTCTGGGCTTCACCTTCTGAATAAAGCCAGAAGCCAAATGCTTCCCATGACCTGCAATATTTCCCTTCTGGTATGAGCCACCTTCATCCCTTCCCTGGATTATTTCAATAGCCCCAGCAGGTCTCTCTTCTTCTACCTGTGCCTGCCTACACCTAGTCTTAACACAGCAGCCAACTTATGTCAGATCAGATCAGTCCTATGCTCAAAACCTGCAATGGCTTATCCTTTCACTCAGAGTAGAGGCCCAGTCCTTACGATGCCTTTCAAGGTGCTTAAAGATCTCACCTTCTTCCCATTATTTTTTATTATCTGTATTAACTTTTACTTTGCTTCTGTAGCAAAGTACCACAGACTTAATGGCCTAAAGTAACACAAATTAATTTTCCTATAGTTCTTTAGGCCCAAAGTCTGATGTGGGTCTCACTGAACTAAAATCAAAGTATTGGCAAGGCTGTCTGTCTTCCTTCTGAAGGACATCAGTTTCCTTGCTTTCTCCAGTTTTTAGAGCCTGCCTTCATTTGTTGACTCATGGCCCCATTCTTCATCCCTCAAATCAACATCACATAATTCCAGCCTCTCTTTTTGCCTTCCTCTTCCAATTTGAGAACCCGGTGATTACATGGGACCCACTGGCATGAGCCAGTGCACTCTTTCTATCTTAAGGTCAGTTGATTAGCAACCTTAATTCCATCTGCATCCTTAATTCCCCTGTGCCATGTAATGTAACATATTCATAGGTCCCAGAGATCAGGAGAGAGACATCTTGGGAGGAGGGGACATTCTCTGATTACATTATGTTTACCTTAATTCTGCTCTAGGCACGCACACTGTTCTATGAATTTTCCAGACACACTCCAGTTAGGATATAATTAAACTAATTCCAGTTTATTCCCTTGCCAAGGATGTTCTACCCCATGTTCATACTGAATAATGCTCACCTTCTTCTTAAGAAGTCCTCCTTTGCCATCCTATTAAAATTACAATCTGCCCAAACATCCATTCTTGAATTCTATAGTACTTATTATGTTCCAATGTACTCTATTTTTTTGTTATTTATTACACTTATTGTTTATTATGTATACCCTTCCACTTTGGAGAGATATTTGTCTTTTTTATTTATCAGGTATCCCCAGACCTGAAACAATGCTTGTTACACAGCAGTACTGAATAAATATCTGCTGAGTGAATAAAGAGAGCAAAATATTTTATTGCTAGAAATCCTCCGTTTTCCTGAAGTAAAATGTAATTGTGACATCATAATCATGAAGTCTATTGCCACCTTGAAACCAGGCTGAAAATTTCTGATTATTCCTGCCACAGGCTGCATATTTCCTTAGAAAAGATTATTGTGTGCATTCCTATAATTTATTGGAGTCACCACCAAAGCAATTGTGCAGCTTTGTAATTAAGTAGGACATGAATATGCTTGCTTTTGTGGTGAGCATAAATCAGTCTACCACCTTAGCTGTGCAAGTCCCTTTTCATTTTTTATAACTCAAATTAATATCTAACCCCAAGCTAGTATTTTATTGATCTAGTAGAAAACTGAACATCTGTCTTTTTAGAGACAGAACCAAGATATTGGTAGAGAGTGAGTGGATGGACATTAGTTCTCCATCACAGATCTAGCAGATGCTATGGAGACCTGCATCACCCATATCCACCTCTCCTCTTCAGGTTCAGTGGTTGTGCACTGGGACCTATGGCTTTCTTGCAAGAATGTCAGTGACCAAAAGTACTGGTTAGGAAGGGAGCTATAGCTTCTCTTTAATCTTCAGAACCGTAGTCCTCTCTCTTGCTTCTACCTATAAAGCTGCAAAAATATCTTTTCAATCTTTGGTCATTTGTTTTTCTAGACATTCTATGTCTTCAAAAATTCCTTTCTCCATTTCTAATCGTTTTTAAATGTTCTAAGTTCTTCTAAGAGCTTAGGCTTTCAGAAAGCAAAAACCAGAGAGACTACCATGTTATTTTGATTTTGACTCTGATATACAGCTTCTTATGGGCATGAACAGCTAGTGGCTTCTTTAAAGAAAAAGGGAGGAAAATGGGAGGAAATAAAAACAATGATATCTCAAATTACACAAAACTTATTTTTAAAACTACCTTTTCTCAGGTGAAGATCAATGCCTCAGGGAGGTTATTAAATTCTCCTCTTCCTTGCTTTGCTAATAAGTGATTTTTGTGTCAAACAGGTGACCTCTCAGATAAATTGGGTAGGCATTTAAAACACTTTTGAACATTTCACTATTTTTTCAATCAAATAATTTTTTAAGATAGCTTCATGCATGCTATTGATTATAAAGCCTTAGTGATGTACACAATCAGAGCCATGTTAAGAACAAACAAAGCTTTATATAATTTAAGAGTAGCTTTAGTCTTAGTTGTTCTATGAAGAGGGGAAGGTAATTTAGAGTAAAAATTACTTCAGCCTTTAGGAAATTTATCTGTGCTGGAAATTTACTCCTTTGCCTAATTGTTACTGAAAATGTCTTTTAAGCATATATTTTCTTTGAGCCATTTCTTGCTAAGGACTCACTTCCTTCAAATAAAATTACATAATCTTTTCAGGAAAGGGAAATAAAACACTTTTCCCCCCTTTTCTAATGGTCATATCTAGCAATTCCTTTTTTAAAACATTTTTACTGTGGTAAAAAAAAAAATATATATATATATATATTGCATAAAATTTGTTATTTTAACCATTTTAATTATATAATTCAGTGGTTCTAAGTACATTCACAGTGTTGTACAACCATCATTATTATCTGTTTCCAAAACTTTTTCTATCACCCTAAAGAGAAACACTTACAACCCCTGCCAGCCCCTGATTACGTCTTGTTTTCTGTATCTATGAATTTGCCTATTTTAGATATTTCATATATGGAGTCATACAATATTTTGTCCTATTAGGATTGGCCTATTTCACTTAGCATAATGTTTTCAAAGTTCATCTACATTGGGCATGTTTCAGAACTTCATTTATTTTTATGGCTGAATAATATTCTCCTGAATATTATTTAGAATATTTAGAATATTATTTAGAATAATAGTTTAAGAATATATAACATCTTTTATTTATTCATGTGTTAATGGACTCTTGGTTTATTCATATCTTTTGGCTATTTTGAATAGTGCTAAAATGAACATTGACATTCTAATATCTATTTGAGTTCTTGCTTTTATTTGAGGTATATACCTAGCAGTGGAATTGTTTGATCATATGTGATTCTGTTTAACATTTTGAATTGCCAAACTGTTTTCCACAGTGGCAGCACTGTTTTACATTTTCACCAGTAATGTATGAGAGTACCAGTTTCTTCACATTCCTGTCAAAACTTGGTATTTTCTTTTTTATTATTTTTATTACAGCCATCCTAGTAGATGGTTTTAATTATTTATTATTTTTATTACAGCCATCCTTATTGTGGATTTAATTTGCATTTCCTCAGTGACTAATGATGCTAAGTATCTTTCCATGTGCTTATTGGCTATTTGCATATCTTCTTTGGATAATTGTCTATTCAAGTACATTGCCTATTTTTCAAAAAAATAGACTTAATTCTTTTTGCTTAGCATTGTCTTGGCTATGTGGGCTCTCCTTTTGTTCCATATGAAGTTTAAAGTGGATATTTCCAGTTTTGTGAAGAAGGTCAGTGGTATCTTGATGAGGATAGCGTCGAATCTATAAATAACTTTGGGCAGTATGGCCATTTTCATGATATTGATTCTTCCTAATCATGAGCATGGAATGTTTTTTTTCATCTATTTGTGTCCTCTCTTATTTCCTTCAGCAGTGGTTTGTAGTTCCCCTTGAAGAGGTCCTTCACATCCTTTGTTAGTTGTTTTCCTAGGTATATTATTCTTTTTGTAGCAATTGTGAATGGGAGTTAGCTCATGATTTGGTTCTCTGTTTGTTTTTTATTGTTGTATGGGAATGCCTGTGATTTCTGCACATTGATTTTGTATCCTGAGACTTTGTTGAAGTTGCTTACCAGCTTAATGAAATTTTGGGCTGAGACGTTGGGGTCTTCTAAATATACCAATCATATCATCTGCAAATAGAGACAATTTGACTTCCTCTTTTCCTAATTGAATACCCTTTATTTCTTTTTCTTTCCTGATTGCTCTGGCTAGAACTTCCAATACTATATTGAATAGTAATGGTGAGAGAGGGCATCCTTGTCTAGTGCCAGTTTTCAAAGGGAATGCTTCCAGTTTTTGCCCATTCAGTATGATATTTACTGTGAGTTTGACATAAATAGCTTTTATTAATTTGAGATATGTTCCATCAATTCCTAGTTTATTGAGAGTTTTTGCATAAAGGGCTGTAGAATTTTGTCAAAGGCCTTCTCTGCATCAATTGAGATGATCATGTAGTTTTTGTCTCTGGTTCTGTTTATGTGATGGATTACGTTTATAGATTTGCGTGTGTTGTACCAGTCTTGAATCCCTGGGAAGAAGCTAACTTGATTGTGATGGATAATCTTTTTGATGTGCTGTTGCATTCAGTTTGCCAGTATTTTATTGAAGATTTTTGCATCAATGTTTATTGAGGATATTGACCTAAAATTTTCATTTTTAGTTTTGTCTCTGCTGGGTTTTGGAATCAGGATGATGTTGGTCTCATAAAATGAGTTAGGGAAGATTCCCTCTTTTTGTATTGTTTGGAATAGTTTCAGAAGGAATGGTACCAGCTCCTCTTTGTGCTTTTGGTAGAGTTCGGCTGTGAACTCGTCTGGTCCTGGATTTTTTTTGGTTGGTAAGCTATTAATTGCTGCCTCAATTTCAGACCTTGTTATTGGTCTATTCAGGGAGGAGGCATCATGCTGTGTGACTTCAAACTATACTACAGGTCTACAGTAATCAAAACAGCATGGTACTGTACCAAAACAGAGATATGTTTTCCATGTGTTTATTGGCTATTTGCATATCTTCTTTGGATAATTGTCTATTCACAGAACTGGAAAAGACCAATGGAACAGAACAGAGGCCTTGGAAGTAACACCACACATCTACAACCATCTGATCTTTGACAAACCTGACAAAAACAAGCAATGGGGGAAAGGATTCCCTGTTTAATAAATGGTGTTGGGAAAACTGGCTAGCCATGTGCAGAAAACTGAAACTGGACCCCTTCTTTATACTAAAATTAATAAGTGATGTTGGGAAAACTGGCTAGCCATTTGCAGAAAGCTGAAACTGGACCCCTTCCTGACACCTTACACTAAAATTAACTCCAGATAGATGAAAGATTTAAACATAAGACCTAACACTGTAGAAATTCTAGAAGAAAACCTAGGCAAAACTATTCAGGACATAGGCATAGGCAAGCACTTCATGACTAAAGCACCAAAAGCATTGGCAACAAAAGCCAAAATAGACAAATAGGATCTAATTAAACGTAAGAGTTTCTGCACAGCAAAAGAAACTATCATTAGAGTGAACTGGCAACCAACAGAATGGAAAAAAAATTTTACATTCTACCCATCTAACAAAGGGCTAATATTCAGAATCTACAAAGAACTAAAGCAGATTTACAAGAAAAAAACAAACCCATTCAAAAGTGGGCAAAGGATATGAACAGATACTTTTCAAAAGAAGACATTTATGAGGCCAACAAACATATGAAAAAATGCTCAACATCACTGGCCATTAGAGAAATGCAAATCAAAACCACACTGAGATACTGTCTCATGCCAGTTAGAATGGTGATCATTAAAAAATCTGGAGACAGATGCTAGAGAGGATGTGGAGAAACAGGAGCACTTTTACACTGTTGCTGAGAGTATAAATTAGTTCAACCATTGTGCAAGATAGTGTGGCGATTCCTCAAGGACCTAGAAATAGAAATTCCATTTGACCCAACAATCCCATTACTGGGTATATACCCAAAGGATTTTAAACCATTTTATTATAAAGACACATGCACACATATGTTCATTGCGGCACTGTTTATAATAGCAAAGACCTGGAACTAACCCAAATGCCCATCGATGATAGACTGGACAAAGAAAATGTGGCACATATACACCATGGAATACTATGCAGCCATAAAAAGGATGAGTTAATGTCCTTTGTAGGGACATAGATGAAACTGGAAACCATAATTCTCAGCAAACTGACACAAGAACAGAAAACCAAACACCGCATGTTCTCACTCACAGGCGGGTGTCGAACAATGAGAACACATGGGCACAGGGGAGGGGAACATCACACACTGGGGTCTGTTGGGGCATGGGGGGCTAGGAGAGGGACAGCAGGTGGTGGGGAGGTTGGGGAGGAAAAAATGTTGGGAGAAATGCCTGATGTAGGTGATGGGGGAATGGAGGCAGCAGACTATCATGGCATGTGTGTACCTATGCAGCAATCCTGCAAATCTGCACATGTACCCCAGAACTTAAAGTACAATAAAAATAAATGAAAAGAAATTAAACTTTATTATTTAGAGCAGTTTTCGGTTCCCAGCAAAACTGAAGGATGGTACAGGGATTTCACACATACTCCTTCCCCTACGTATACATAGCATCTCCAAATATCAAAATTCTGTACCAGAATGGAGAATTGATTATAACTTATGAACCTACATTGTCACAAAATTATCATCCAAATTCCATAGTTTACATTAGGATTCTCTCTTGGTATTATATGGGCTGTAACAAATGTACAATGACATATATACACAATATAGTATCATGCAGAATAACTTAATAGCACTAAAAATAAATCCACCCCTCCACCCAACAACCACTGATACTTTGACTCTCTCCATTGATTTACCTTTTCCAAAATGTCATATAGTTGAAATTATGCAGTATGTAGCCTTTTTAGATTGGCTTATTTGACTTAGTAATATGAATTTTAGTTTCCTACATGTTGTGTCATTACTTGATAACTCACTTCTTTTTTTAATGCTGAATATTCCATTGTCTTAATGTCACAAAATTTATTCATTCACCTACTCAGGAACATCTTGGTTGCTTCCAAGTTTTGGCAATTATAAATAAATCTCCTATAAACATTCATGTGATGGTTTTTATGTGGACATAGTTTTAAAATTCATTTGGATAAATACCAAGGAATGCAATTAATGGATCATATGGAAAGAGTGTGTTTAGTTTCTTTAAAGCAAAATTGCCAAATTGTCTTCCAACACGGATGTGCTATTTTGCATTCCTACTAGCAATGAAATAGAGTCCTTGTTGCCCCACATTCTTGCCAGTATTTGGTGGTATTGGTGTTTTGGATTTTGGCCATTCTGATAGATGTGTAGTGGTATCTAATTGTTTGCAATTCCCTAGTAACATGTGTTGCTGAGTATCTTTTCTTATGCTTATTTGCCATCAATATAACTTCTTCGATCAAGTGCTTGTTCAGGTCTTTTGCCATTTTTTAAGATGTGTTGTTTGAAGAATTGTTTGTATATTTTGGATATGGCTTTACATATGTGGTTTGCAAATGTTTTCTTCCAGTCTGAAGCTTGTATTCTCATCCTCTTGACAGCCTTTCATGGAATAGAAGTTTGTTAATTTTAATGAAGTCCAGGTAATCAATTATTTATGTGATGGTTTGTGCCTTTGGTGTCATTGCCACAGCCAAAGTCATTGAGGTTTTCTCCTGTTATCTTCTAGGAATTTTACAGTTTTGCATTTTACATTTAGGTCTGTGACCCATGTTGAATTAATTTTTGGGAAAGGTGTAAGGTGTCTAGATTAATTTTTCTTGCATGTGATATTCAGTTGTTCTAGGATCATTTTTTGAAAGGATTATCTTTTCTCCATTATATTGCCTTTGCTCCTTTGCTGAACATCAGACATTTATGTAGGTCTATTTCTTGGTCTGTTTGTTCTTCTACCAGCACCATTCTACTGTGATTACTGTCGTTTTGTAGTAAGTATTGAAGTCATGTAGTGTTAGTCCTTCAACTTCTCCTTCAAATGTTGGCTGCTCTAGGTGTTTTATTTCTCCATATACTTTAGAAGAAGTTTATCAATACACACAAAGTAACTTCCTGGGATTTTTACTGGGATTCCATTCTACCTATAGATCAAGTTGAGAAGAACTGACATCTTGATAATACTGAGTCTCCTTATCTATAAACATGGGCTACCTCTTCATTTATTTAGTTATTCTTTTATTTGTTTTAACAGAGTTTTGTAGTTTCCCTCATATAGATCTTTTGCGTATTAGATTTATACCTAAGTATTTCACTTTGTAGGGTATTAATATGAATAGTATTTTGTTTTCAATTTCAAATTCCACTTGTTCATTGCTGGTATATAGGAAAGGGATTAACTTTTATGTATTCATTCTGTATCTTGTAATCTCACTATAATTGCTTATAAGTTCCAAGCATTGTTTGTGTGTGTCAATTCTTTTCAGATTTGTACACACTCATGTTTTCCATGAATAAAGACAGTTTTATTTCTTCCTTTCCAATCAGTATATCTCGTATTTCCTTTTTGTGTTTTATTGCATCAGTTAAGATTTTCAGTGTGTTGTTGAAAGGTGGTTGTGAGACAGGACATTTTTTATCTTGTTCCTGGTCTTAGAAGGAAAGCCTCTAGTTTCTCAGCATGAAGTGTGACATTATCTGTAGGTTTTTTGCAGAGTTCTTTATAGAGTTTAGGAAATTCCCCTCTATTCCTGGCTTGCTGGGAGTTTTTTTTTTTTTAAATTGTGAATAGATGTTAGATTTTGTCAAATGCTTTTTCTACATCCATTGATATGATAATGTGATTTTCTTCTTTAGCTTGCTGATGTGATGAATTACATTTTTGAATTTAGCACCAGCCTTGCATACCTAGGATAATTCCCACTTGGTCTTGGTGTTTAATTATTTTTATACATTATTATACTTGATTTACTAAAACTTCGTTGAAGATTTTGACCCTGGTATTTATGAGAGATATTAGTCTGTAGTGGGATTTTTTGTTTGGTTGGTTGGTTGGTTTTGTTTTTGTCTTTTGATGCCTCTGTCTGATTTTGGTCTGATTTAAATGCCTTAGTCTAATCAGCCTCACAGAATGAATTAGAAAGAATTTCTTCTGCATTTTGAAGGGAAAATATTACAGAGAATTTATATAATTTTTTCCTTAACAATTTGGTAAAATTTTTCAGTAAGCGTATTGGGGCTTGGTTCTTTCTGCTTTGGAGGGTTATTAACCATATATTCAATTTGTAAAATAGATACAGAACTATTAAACTTGTCTGTTTCTACTTGTGTGCATTGTGGCCAATCGTGTTTTTCAAGGAATTGGTACATTTTATCTAGATTATCAAATTTGTGGGCATAGAGTTGTTCATAATATTTATTATGCATTTAATGTTCATAAGATCTGTAGTGATGTCCTCTTTCACTTCTAATTTTAATAACTTATATGTTCTTTCTTTTTTTATTGGTTATCCTGGCTAGAGGTTTACACATTTTATTGATTTTTTCACAAAGCTAGTTTTTGATTTTGCTGATTTTCTTTATTGATTTCATATTTTCAGTTTCATTGATTTCTGCTATAACCATTATTATTTATTTTCTTCTGCTTAATTTGGATCATATTTTCTCTTCTTTTTCTGTTCTTCTGAAGTAGAACTTAAGTGATTGATTTTAGATATTTATTCTATTCTAATATACATGTTGGATGCTATAAATTTTCCTCTAAATACTGCTTTCACTGCAACCCACACATTTTGATAAGTTTGATTTTCATTTTCGTTTAATTCAAAATACTTTTAAATTTTTCTTGATGTTTCTTCTTTGTCCCAAGTGTTATTTGAAAGTGTGCTATTTGATCTCCAAGCATTTGGGAATTTCTCAAATATCTTTCTATTGTTGACTTGTAGTTTAATTCCATTGTTCTTTGAGAGCAGACATTGTATTATCCCTATTCTTTTTAATGTGTTAAGGTGTGTTTATGCACCATAATGTGGTCTCTCTTGGTAGATAACTCTGTGTGAGTTTTAGAATAATGTATAATCAGCTTTTGTTGAAGAATCAGTTTATTGGTGTTGCTGTTTAGTTCAACTATGCCATTATGGATTTTTTGCCTGCTGTATCTGTCCATTTCTAAAAGAAGGGTGTTGAAGTCTTCAACAATAATTGTGGATTCATCTATTTCTCCTTGAAACCCTATTAGTTTTTGCCTCAGATATTTTAATGCTCTGTTGTGAGGTGCATACACATTATAAATTTTTATGTCTTCTTAGAGAATTGACTCCTTTATCATTATGTAATGCCCTTCTTTATCTCTGATAAATACTCTTGCTCTGAACGGTTGCTTCTGGACTATGAACGTCACAAGTGCTTCTCAGTTTTCCCTCCTTAAGGTGGCATGAGATGTCTAGAATTGGCTGGAGTTGAGTATTTCCATTCTCCTACATGAGAGGCTGGAGAGGGCTCCACTTGGATATTTTTCTTGCCCCAGGTTGGTTAGGCGATGAGAAAAACCTGATAGTTTATGCTTTGGTAAATAGTTTCTCTTGAGGACAGGCCTTTAAAAGAACAAAATGCTCTGTTTATTTCAAAATGGTTAATTTTCCCTCCTTGTACTATGAGGAAATCTTTCTTCAATCTTTCCTTTGAAAACCTGGTTGAGTTTTTAGACTTAAAAGTCACAAATGTGTGTGAGCCCCTTATAATTAGATCTCTCTGGAGTTTTTAACTCTCTGACTTGTCCACATTGACCCAGAAGCAATTCATTAATTGCAGTTTTGGTTTTCCTACTACTGTGGCAGTGGGTCCCTCAGAGGTTTCTACTTGTGCTTTGGTAACTTGGTGATCCTTTGTATTCACCTGTCAATTCATCCAATTTGTCGGGCAGTGGTTTGCCCTGTGGCTTCACTATTCTGACAGATCTATGAAGAGTTGTTGATATTTCATTTTGCTTCGCTTTACTTTTTGTTGAGATGAAAGGAAGAATTCCAAGCTTCTTTCATGCTGAACCAAAAATCAAAGCCTCTCCTTTGTTTATTTTTAAATTGGGTTTTCTACAAGACTTTCTGTTTCATCTAGGGTCAGTTTAGGTAATTTGTTTGTTTCTAGGAATAACAATTCCTTTTTTTTCCCCCCAACCATCCAATTCTTTTATTTCCTGTGTGATGAGTTCTTTTTTATATATAGATATATATATTTTTTATTGCATTTTAGGTTTTGGGGTACATGTGAAGAACATGCAAGATTGTTGCATAGGTACACACATGGCAGTGTGATTTGCTGCCTTCCTCCCCCATCACCTATATCTGGCATTTCTCCCCATGCTATCTCTCCCCCAACTCCCCACCCCCCGCTGTCCCTCCCTATTTCCCCCCGACAGACCCCAGTGTGTGATGCTCCCCTCCCTGTGTCCATGTGTTCTCTTTGTTCAACACCCGCCTATGAGTAAGAAAAAAACAAACAAGCCCATTCAAAAGTGGGCAAAGGATATGAACAGACACTACAAAAGAAGACATACATGAGGCCAACAAACATATGAAAAAATGCTCATCATCACTGGTCATTAGAGAAATGCAAATCAAAACTACATTGAGATACCATCTCATGCCAGTTAGAATGGCGATCATTAAAAAATCTGGAGACAACAGATGCTGGAGAGGATGTGGAGAAATAGGAACACTTTTACACTGTTGGTGGGAGTGTAAATTAGTTCAACCATTGTGGAAGACAGTGTGGCGATTCCTCAAGGACCTAGAAATAGAAATTCCATTTGACCCAGCAATCCCATTACTGGGTATATATCCAAAGGATTATAAAACAATTCCTTTTTAAAAGGAGTTGTGTTCTTGTGCAAAGCAGAGACCTAAAGTTTGCATCACTTTATTTCAGCTCATAAACTTTCACCCTGTACCTTAGCTCCTCTTAAAACTAAAATGTTCAACTTTTTCATTAGTTATCTGAAATTATTTATCTCATTCTTTAAAATAAATTCAATAAGCATCTTACACAAACATCTATATCCTATGACTAATTTTGTCTCATCAGTAGTGTTACAAAGGACTGTGATATGTGGTTTGCTGTTAAATAACCAAATTTCTACCATCCTACCGCATCTGTCTCCTCTCTCCTCACTGATCAATGGAAGCATATCAAGGTTTCTCTTGCAATAAGTCTATTCTAACTGTGTAGGTGCTTATAATTGACTCACCCCCTCAACTCTCTCAGAATGGTTACACTAATACATTTTGAAAGAGTATTTCAGTTCTTAAAGGTGATAAGCTTGCAATATGTTAAAACAATGATCCTTTAGAAATATCACTGTATGTGTACAGAAATGTTCTACCAATGTTAGCAGTGATACAGTAATAGGAAAATAGGCAGAATTTAGATGTTAGATCAATAGGTACAGCTCAGAATTTCAAGAGGTGCTTTATAATACTTGCTCATGTTCCTGTATGATGATCTCATGATGTAAGTGTTTTTTTTTCCAACAAGAATGATTATATTGTGTATATCACTATATAAAATAGACAAATTGCTAATATACAAAGGAGAGAAAACATAGCTGTCATGTGAAAAATGGTTTTTGTTTCTCTTTATCTCTTTTTAAGTAATGACACTGCTTATTCTGTTTCACAGATACAATTTGGGAGGAAAAAATTACAATTGAGATTAAAAGTTCAGCAAATGAAAGAAATATGGGAATTATGTTAGCACATTAAATTCTGTGATAACACAACTTATGGTAAAAAAAAATTCGGCATCAGGGAAATTATGAGCAGGTGTCTTAGAACAACTAACCTCTCAACTAGCCTTTGGACATGTGTTTAGACATTTGACTGTTGGTACTGGTTCTTCTGAGCATATTGTCTCTGGAAGCCTTCCCCAAGGAGTTTCTTTCCTCCTTCATCTTTTCCTAAGCAGGTGATGGCAATATTCCCGGGGGGGGCTTCTGTTTTGCTTCTTGGGCTCTGTGACTATCACTGCCTCTAGTAGGAGACTCCCCCAAGGATCTCACAGCTACCTCCATAACTAGGCTCTCCAAAACTGAAGCTGTGCCATCTTCACTAAAGAATAAGCTCCTCTCTTGCCTTGAAATTTGGTGACTCGCGCCCTGACTATAAAATATCATACAATAAATAAAGATAAATCATGCTAATAAACATGAACTTTTTAAAAAACTATAACTATTACAGAACTTCTGTCTAAATTATTCCCACATCAAATACAAAAGCTATTGCAGTTAGCTCTAAGGCATAATAATTTCTGCTTTCTTCTGAAAAGGAGCATGTTCAAGCTGTCATCATAGGCTAAGGACCATTTCCCTAAAAATTGGAGGAAGGTTGTGCTGTCTCTCAGTAATTATGCTGCTTTCACAAAACATTTCTGCAAAGATCCAATAAGTAGTATTATATCTGGAAAACTAGCAATTTCAAATTCAGTATTTTTGCTAATTATTATGGTATAGGCCTTCCAGATATAGTTTTAGGGATTCCTAAAAGCATTTTGCTAATGATAAATTGACTGTAAACATTTTGGTTCAATATATGTTACAGAGTCATGCCATCTTTATCTTTCATTCTTACAATTACTTAGAGAAATACGTTGCTTAAAATACAGGTCTTGATTTAAGTAAGCAACATAAAAGTAAATATTTATACAATAGATTAGAGCATGACTATTTATTTTACAGAAAAGAAACAAAACCTTAGTTTATATCCAGGGCTGGTAGACTATCATCTGCAGACTACCTGTTTTTGCAAATAAAACTTTATTGGAACACAGTCATGCCCACTCATTTACATTTTCCTATGGCTGCTTTCCTGATACAAGGGCAGAGTTGAGTAGTTACAACAAAGATTATATGGCATGCAAAGCTTAATGTATTTACTACGTGGAACTTTACCAGAAAAAATTTGCTAATACCTGGCTTAGATTTTCAGACAGGAGTGTTTTCAATGATAGGCATCTCTGATGAATTTTGGGGTTTTCTTGATAAAACTTAAGCTTACTCATGACTTTTGGGGAGTGCATCTGCTATTATTTGTAGGAGAATCACCCATACTTATGATGACTTTGAAAAGCCTTATAGTTTCCTTTTAATGCAGAAAGTCATTGGTTAATTTTCTATTAAAGGATGAGAGGTGATGTATCATTCTATCCTTTTTATATCAAGGACCGAATTGTTTGTCTATCAGCAACAACCTATGTTTATATTAAGTAACCAGCCATACTCATATTTCTTTTTTTTTGGTGGACTTTTTTTATTTTTATACTTTAATAAGAAAAGTTATGGGGCACATGTGCAGAACGTGCAGGTTTGTTACATAGGTATACACATGCTATGGTGGTTTGCTGCATTAATCTCCCCCGTCATCTACTGGATAAAGAAAATGTGACACATACACACCGTGGAATGCTATGTACCATGTTCATATTTCATACCAATGGATGGGGTATGGCAGGGAGTGGCAACAAAGACTAAACTGGCTTTTGGTTTTTAATACTTCTTCATCAATATCTGCAACTTTTTTGCTGCTTACACTACACTCACATAGTGTAATCCTCTTATCTTTTCTGCACTTGTACCCAGGCTGATTGCACTGTTGAAGAAAATGCTCACATCAGTGCAAACTGGAAACACCAGATACTCATGGCTAACTTCAGTCAAGCTTTCCTAAATTTTTTTTCTATATCTCCAGTCATCTCCATTTCCCATTATCATATATTTATTATATAACTTCATCATGATTCTTTCCTCATGAAGTACTCTCAAAACATTGTTTACTTCTTCTTTTATCAAAGAGTAACTTCCTCTATGTCTATCTCTTTCCCCTCCGGCATGTATTAAACGTCTATATCCAGACTAATTACTATCTGCATTTCTTTTTTAAAAAATAAATTATTAGATTTCTTTTCTTTTTATTGTATTTTAAGTTCTGGGGTACGTGAGCAGAATGTGCAGGGTTGTTACATAGGTATACATGTGCTTTCTTTCATTTCAGGATAACACGGAGGATCACACTATAAAATCAAGCTCATGCGAATCAGGGCTCTTATCCCTAGAAAGATAGTTAATAATTTCAAAGATACAAGTAATCAGGCAGAAGTGATGAAGCCGAGAGAGGTCCAAGACCTCCAGCGCAGCCTTCGCACCCAGTGCTTCATTCCTAAAACAACCATCCTAGCCCTTGGTCCTGATTCCACCCCAACTTTTCTTTTTTATATATATATTTTATTTTATTTTATTGCATTTTAGGTTTGGGGGTACATGTGAAGAACATGCAAGATTGTTGCATAGATACACACATGGCAGTGTGATGTGCTGCCTTCCTCCCCATCACCTATATCTGGCATTTCTCCCCATGCTATCTCTCCCCAACTCCCCACCCCCCCCCCCCACTGTCTCTCCCTTATTTCCCCTCAACAGACCCCAGTGTGTGATGCTCCCCTCCCTGTGTCCATGTGTTCTCATTGTTCAACACCCACCTATGAGTGAGAACATGCGGTGTTTGATTTTCTGTTCTTGTGTCAGTTTGCTGAGAAG
This sequence comes from Ateles fusciceps, assembly GCA_036589455.1. Taxonomy (NCBI): domain Eukaryota; kingdom Metazoa; phylum Chordata; class Mammalia; order Primates; family Atelidae; genus Ateles; species Ateles fusciceps. Next base: position 13,401,753 of record JAZHEH010002597.1, on the reverse strand, counting down.
GATGGTTTCCAGGTTCATCCATGTCCCTACAAAGGACACAAAGTCATCATTTTTATGGCTGCATAGTATTCCATGGTGTATATGTGCCACATTTTCCCTGTCCAATCTATCATCGATGGGCATTTGGGTTGGTTCCAGGTCTTTGCTATTGTAAACAGTGCTGCAATGAACATTAGTGTGCATGTGTCCTTATAGTAGAATGATTTATAATCCTTTGGATATATACCCAGTAATGGGATTGCTGAATCAAATGGAATTTCTATTTCTAGGTCCTTGAGGAATCACCACACTGTCTTTCACAATGGTTGAACTAATTTATACTCTCAGCAACAGTGTAAAAGTATTCCTGTTTCTCCACATCCTCTCCAGCATCTGTTGTCTCCAGATTTTTTAATGATCACCATTCTAACTGGCATGAGATGGTATCTCTATGTAGTTTTGATTTGCATTTGTCTAATGACCAGTGATAATGCGCATTTTTTCATATGTTTGTTGGCCTGATATATGTCTTCTTTTGTAAAGTGTCTGTTCATATCCTTCACCCACTTTTGAATGGATTTGTTTGTTTTTTTCTTGTAAATCTGTTTTAGTTCTTTGCAGATTCTGGATATCAGCCCTTTGTCAGATGGGTAGATTGCAAACATTTTTTCCCATTCTGTTGATTGCTGATTCACTCTAATGACTGTTTCTTTTGCTATGCAGAAGCTGTGGAGTTTGGTTAGATCTCATTTGTCTATTTTGGCTTTTGTTGGCAATGCTTTTGGTGTTTTGGTCATGAAGTCCTTGCCTATTGCCTATGTCCTTAATGGTTTTGCCTAGATTTTCTTCTAGGGTTTTTATGGTGTTAGGTCTTATGTTTAAGTCTTTAATCCATCTGGAGTTAATTTTAGTGTAAGGTGTCAGGAAGGAGTCCAGTTTCTGCTTTCTGCACGTGGCTAGCCAGTTTTCCCCAACACCATTTATTAAACAGGGAATCCTTTCCCCATTGCATGTTTTTGTCAGGATTGTCAAAGATCAGTTGGTTGTAGATGTGTGGTGTTGCCTCTGAGGCCTCTGTTCTGTTCCATTGGTCTGTGTCTCTGTTTTGGTACCAGTACCATGCTGTTTTGATTACTGTAGCCTTGTAGTGTAGTTTGAAGTCAGGTAGTGTGATGCCTCCAGCTTTGTTCTTTTTGCTTAGAATTGACTTGGCTATACGGGCTCTCTTTTGGTTCCATATGAAGTTTAAGGTGGTTTTTTCCAGTTCTGTGAAGAAGGTCATTGGTAGCTTGATGGGGATAGTGTTGAATCTGTAAATTACTTTGGGCAGTATGGCCATTTTCACAATATTGATTCTTCCTAACAATGAGCATGGAATGTTTCTCCATCTGTTTGTGCCCTCTCTTATTTCATTGAGCAGTGGTTTGTAGTTCTCCTTCAAGCGGTCTTTTACGTTCAACCCATATAATTCCAGATACCCTTAGCTTGACTGCATCATGTACTCTCCTGGCTATATTGTATTTGTTCTTCTATCTCCTCCCTGGATAGTAAGCAACTTGTAAGTAGATTTTTTTTCTATATCTCTAGCTATTAGCCTGTTGCCTACACCAAATTAGGTGTTCAATAAATGCTTGTTAAAGATAAAACATATTAAGAATCTCTGCCCTCTGGCACACTATAGGTTAGAATGGGAAAAGCCACATGGGGATAATTGATATAAATACAGTGTAACAAGAGTTTTAATAGATGAGAAAGCTCTAAGAAGATCAGGGGAAACCACTAGCTCTGCCCAGGTAGTCAAGGAGTATTTCACAAAGGTAGAGAAAAAATGTAGCTGCATTTGGAAGAGAGAATAGATTTTTCCAGGCAGAGACAAGAAGGAAGGATGTGTGGGGTAGAGAGAATGCTACATCTGAAGTCATGATTATTATTCTGCAAAACTCAAATATAATGGTGAAAATTAGGAACCTCATGTGATAAATTATTCAAGTGTTATGCTTTTGTTTAGTTATAGAAAGCATATGGTATTTCACTATTTATAAAGGAAGTGAATTTAGCCTAACATTTGTATTATTGGATGATGGAAGAATTTTTAAAATTAGTGCGTAACTTGAAGATATACTTTTTGGTGGCTCATTATGCAATGATTATTACAGGTGTACTGTGAATTATTGATTTAGAAAGCAATTGAGTTTTAAAACTGCTAAAACTAAACTAATAAGCATTTCATTTTTTATGATTCATGCATCTGAGTACACAAGCCAGTTATTTGTTATTTAAACAATTATTGTTATTAATTGAATGTTCAAATAACAAGTGAAAGTTCTCCATCATTTGCTGTCACATTCAAGATGAACTTTAAGGTAATATTGAAATCTTAAGGTAATATTTTCACTGTGAAAATGGATAGGAAAGATAGTTTTGTAAAAGAAAGCAATGACACACACATAAGTTAGTTTTAATGATAAGTGCAATGTACAACAGCTGATAAACATATTGAAATCCATAAAAATTACATGTAGTGAATTGTAATTTGCAACAAGAACATTTCTCACTGATTGTTGGTATTGTCCTTGTGATTTAATACTCATTACTGAGCAAGTTTGGAGAATGAATGGGCTAGGAGAAGGTATAGGAGGTATGTAGAGATTATGAAGGTTTCCCATGCTTTATGTACCCAGAGAACTTACGCAAACAATTGTTTGTGAGTTCCTAAGTCTCCAGAGAAAACAAGGATGTGGTCCACAAGGACATTTACATATCAGGGAAACCAGGCCCTGCCCACAGAAGATTGCACATTCTACATCCCTGGAGAAACTAAAGAGAAAAGATATACAATAGAAATAGTGCAGAAGGGACAGAGAAGCTCTAGAAGAGTGATTCCTAACCTTCACTGATTATGTCTTTCTCCTACCCCCAGGAGGGGATATTTGGCAATGTCTAAAGACATTTTAATTGTCACAAGCGGGGGTTGCTACTAGCATTTAGTGAGTAGTAGCCAGGAATGCTACAAAACATCTTATAATGCACAGGATTGTCTTCACAACAAAGAATTATTCAGCCCAAAATGTTGAAATAGTGCCAAGGTTAAGAAACTACACCATTACTGGCTGCAGTTGTTTTTTTATGTGAATAAAGAAAAGAAATATGGTTAAGAAATGAATTGGCATTACCTTTTAGGTTGTAAATGCCAAAACATAGTTTTAGATGGTATGCAAAATGAAAAATTTATGTGGCACATACAAAACAATATAAAGAAAAAATGAAAATGTCTTGTCATCCCAGCATCCAGAGGGAACCATTATTAAATTTTAAAATTAATTTCTAGAAATTATTGTGCAAATTTAGAAGGACACTATTAATCAGATGAGAAATCTGCTGCATTGGAAAAGGGTATGCCATCAAGGTAAATTGGTAGAAATAACATGAGAGAAGTTAGTAAAGTTAAAGAAGAAATGTACAGGTTAATGAGAAGTTGTGAAGAGACAAACAAGGAGAGAGGAGCCCAGGAATGTATTTTGAATGAATTGAGTAGAGTTAAGTGTTTATAGTGACATGCATGCCCCATTTTCTATGGTTCTAGCAATGGGATTAATATCTTCTAATAATGTTGAATTAGAAAATAAAAACAATACACTTGTAAATGAAATAAATAGTAGAAGCAGACACACTGGTTGGCAGGAATGAGTATGTGTACTACAGTCACAATATGATATTTTGGGGGAAGATTTTGTATAAATTGGTTTAACTAGACCTATATGAAACAGAATTTTGTATCTGACGTGCATTTGTTTCTTCCAGTGTTTTGACTCAACCAGTGCCAATCACCCTAGCAACTAAAAATGAATATATCTTCATCTATTGTCTATTTATTGACATTGTTGTACAGAAAACTTTGTATTAGGCAATGGTAGGACATTTTTGCTTGATGGCCTATGTCAATTGGTTTAGAATTAGAACAATTGTTACAGTTACTAAAACAGATCCCTCCTGTTTCCCAAATTAATGAGAGGAACAACAGGAATAGTACAAGGGGTTAACAACATGCACCATGTGAACACACCTGTGTTATAATTATGTCATGTAAAAACTTGGGGTAATAAAGCATAGAGATTTATTAGTCTGTTTTTTCATTTGGTATATGACATGAGAATTTTCTCATTTCATTAGTCTTCTAGACTTAATTTTATCTTCTGCACACAGATAATTCATCACGTGACTCTACCATAATTTACTAAACTAATCCCATTGTTGAACATATAAGCTGCTTAGAACTCTTCTCTGTTATAAAATACCTCACATCAAGCATCATTATACAATGGTTTTTTTAAATGAAATATATTTAGAAATAAACATTGGGTATACAATCAATCCATGGGACTGCTTGCTATTAACAGCTTTATTGAAGTATAATTTACATATCATGTGATTTACCCATTTTACACATATAATTCAATGATTCTTAGTGTGTTTACAGAGCTTTGCAGCTACCACTGTAATCTAATTTTAGAATATTTTCGTTACTCTGAAAAAAAGTCAAAAAAAGTCTTGTGCCCATTTGTAATCACAGTCTTTCCTTAAGCATAATACTGATTTACTTTCTGTTTCTATAGATTTTCGTTTTTTGGACTTTTCATATAAATGGAATAATTGACTGTGTCTTCTTTAGTGTCTGGCTTCTTTTACCAAGCATAATGAATCCGAGGTTCATCCATGTTGTCATGTGCATCAGTACTTCATTCCACATTGGGCTTTTGAAGCTGTCAGTCACCTATCATGAGCATGTATGCTTTAGATGATTTGACTTAGAAACTTCTTTTTTTTTCTTACAACTTTTATTTGAGGTTCAGCGGGGACATGTGCAGGTTTATTACATGGGTGAATTGTGTGTCGAGGGAGTTGGATGCACAGATAATTTTGTTACCCAGGTAATTGACATAATACTCAATAGGTAGTTTTTCAATCTTCATTTTCTTCCCCACCCTTCAGACTCAAATAGGCCCTGGTGTCTATTGCTCCCTCCTTTGTGTCTATGTATTCTCAATGTTTAGCTTCTACGTATAACTTCTGATGTGTTTTTCTATCTGGTGAGCAGGGTTGATTGCAGATCTTGGCTGAGTATCCACATGCCTCTTACACACCAGGCTGTGAAGTTAGTGACCTTTATTTTAATATTTGGATGCAGTTTAGGACCTAAGAATTTCCCTGTTCTTCTTAGTTGGAAAACATGTGATAGCTTCTTGCATTTCTTTTCTCTAGATGATTATATCAGTCATAAGATTATCCTGTTAGCTCTAATAGTGATGGATCAAAAGATAAAATATATATGTTTGACTTGAAATTTTAACCTAAGGATACTTTGCTGGTGATCAGCCATGGATTTGATTTATCATGGTAAGATATTAAGAAACACAAACATATTTTTAAAAAGGAAGTCACCTTTCAAAATCCATCAATCCAGAGTACTTAAATATAAATTTAGTAGAGGACAGCTTACTAAAACCTCATAAGCAAGAGCAGAGAAACAGTAGAATGACTCAGGATATATTCTAAAATATCTGAGGGGAAGGGATGTTTTTTGTAAATATTATTAAAGGTCAAATTGTTTCAAAAATAAAAGCTAAGAATATAGCTAAAGCAGAGTGTGGTAGGCAGAATGATGACCCCCCCAAATGTGTGCAAATCCTGATCCAAACTGAACTTGGCAGATGTGATTCAGGATCTTGAGACAGAGAGATTATCTTGGACTATTTGGGTAAACTCATATAATCACAAAGGTCCTTACAAGGGAAAGAATGAGATAGAAGAGTTAGAGGAGGAGATGTGACGATGGAAGCAGAGATCAGAGTCATTCACAGCCATGGGCCAAGGAGTGCAGGAGGACTTTTGGACTCCTGTAGCTGGAAAAGGTAAGAAATGGATTATTCCCTGGAGCCTCTAGAAAAAACACAGGCCTGATTACTCCCTAATTCTGGCCAAGTTCAACCACTTTGGATTTCTGACCTTCAGAAGTATAAAAGCATATATTTATTTTATTTTAAGCTACTAAAGTTTTGGTAATTTGTTACAACAGGAGTAGGAAACTAATATATAGAGACTTTCGGTAAGGGGAGAGGGAGAAGACTCTAACCAGCATTCAAGGGGAAATGTGAGAGAGAGGAATGCCAGGAAATCCTGAGCAAAGCCAGCTTCTGAAAGAGATGCTGGAAGCAGGCCTCCAGCAGTCGTATCCGGGCTGGGGCCTGGCTTGTCCTCAGAAAGCTCTGAAACTCAAGCATCACACATCTTTTTACTTTCCCCTTCCCCCAACACACAAATTACTCCAAAATGACTAATTCCAGTTTACCTTCACGACGGGGCTTACCTAAAACATAAGTGTCCCTTTGTCTTAAAGTATGTTTTTACTTTGCCTTGGTATATGAGATTAAAATTGTTATTAGTAGGCAGATCTAGTTTTGCACACTGCTTTTCCTACTTTCTAGCCGTGTCATGATAAGTAAGTAACATATTTAAAATTTAATGCCCTCATCTGAAATATGAGGAAATATTAGTATCTACCTCATGGAGTTGCTAAGGAGATCAAATGAAACAAAATGTTGATGTTTATACAGACATCGAAAACAGTAGCCATTATTTGTATCACCGCAACCCCCATCATTATCCTTTAAAATCACATCGTACCTGTCACATAGTAAATGTTACATGTGTTGCTAATATAAATAAAAACAAATTAGGGTCAAATAGGGCCTGAAAATTAATGACCCTGAAAACAAACTCTGTGGATGTCACAGAATTGCTGATAGTTGGCTCCACTTATTTGCAGATTTGCTGTGAAAATAAAGCTACACACAGTGGTATTTCATCCTGCTCAGCAAGGCAGCCTCTTACTTTACCAGCTTTAAATAAAGTGGGATTACTTCAAATATACTTCTAGAGCTTACTTAATGGAATTAACAATAATTTGCTATTTTTCCCTTTCTGTGTGATCATATAGTTGTAATTACAGGAAATTTTAAGAAATAAACGATTTGCTTCATAAACAAAAATTATATATCTGTGAGTAGCCTTGTATTCCCACTAAAATATCCCTGCATTTTCACATGTTACTTAATATTTTATTTTTTACTACATGTAGTTTTATAATATATCATGTGTTTAAACTTTATTTAGCTACTTCGCCACAGTGGGATGTATCTTCAGTATCAAGTGTGCAACTGCAAATACTTTTTCACAATGACTGTGTACAAAAAAGATGGACAGTGTCAGTACATTTTCCAGAGTAAGTGTTTTTCTCTAATCACTTGAATTGATGAAAAAAGCCAGTGTCTGCTTCCTCAGGAAAGTTCATGATGCATTCCTTATGTTTGATTATCTGCATGGCTCCCTCTCATTCCTTCTTCAGATTGCTTTCAAATATTATCTTCTCAGGAGGCCTTATTATCCAACAACCACTTTATTTAACTATCGACTCTTCCTTTTTTAGCAGTCATTCTCTCTGCTCTTCATGGTATCTTTCTCAGAAACACAATCTCTGACACAATATATATTTTACTTATTTATTTCCTGTCTCATCTGTCTCTCTATATATTTCATGAGGGCATGATTTTTTCATATTTTGTTTACTTCTGTGTCACCAGCTCTTATAACAGTGCCAGGCAAATTGCAGTCATTCAGCAAATATTTATTGAGTTTTTTAAATAGTTGTGCTTTGTGCCTTGCTTCTCCAGTTCTCTATTCCCAACAGGTTGAAGTAAAACTGCAAAATAGTCAAAATCTCATTTAATGTATTTACTGCAATTTGTGGGAGGGTATAAGAGATAGCTTGGTGGCCGCTGTCGGGATATACCCCTTGTTCTGACAGAAATGTTGACAGATTACTAGGCTTCAGTCAGGGAATTGAGGGATGATGATTATTCCTGGACTCAGAAGCTCAGGTGTAAGAGAATTTGGCATGAATTAGATCTGTATAAACCATCATGTATTCCTTTAGACCATTAGGCCTCATAGATCATTAATTAGACCATTATCCCCACAGAACATTCTGGCTGACCCATGTGGCAGGCAGAGGAGGAGCCCAGGCGATACAGCAGCCAGGGATAGAGACTAGTGCCTTCCTCATGGTTACACAGAGGATTCGGCTACCTAATGAGGAGTTGCTTTCTTCTTTACCACCACTGCATAGAAATGGACTAGTGACAACTTACTTAATTTTGAAGTGGCTTGAGAAATGGTAGTTACTATAGTAGGGAGAGTTATAGATCTGACCTGTCCAAATGCAAAGCACATTTAGGCTTTTATACAACCTGAATGAAAACATATCTAATAACTCATTGTGCCCTGGCTCCAACTCCAAGTGGCAATGTCCCTATTTTAGGAAGATTTCGCTCACTGAAGTAGAGCCCTCTTCTGGTTCTTATCCGATTACCCTGGATTGAGAATTAACCAGGAATTATTTCCTAATTTGTTAGGGCTTAAACTCTTAGAGTGACCTTTTACTCTGTTTCAATTAGGATTGCAGAAGAAATCCAACCACACTGGTTTAACTAAATATTTTTTCCTGTCATGTAAAATGTAGTTCAGAGATAGCTGTACAATGTTATCAGGATTCTGTCTCTTTCTGCCTCCCCCCTGTATGTGGCATTCATCTCCTTGTTTACAAGATGGTTGTAATCCCAACACTTTGGGAAGCTGAGGCAGGTGGATCACAAGGTCAGGAGATCGAGACCATCCTGGCTATGGTGAAACCCCTGTGTCTACTAAAAATACAAAAATTACCTGGATGTGGTGGCACATGCCTGTAATCCCAGCTACTTGGGAGACTGAAGCAGGAGAAGTGCTTTAACACAGGAGATGAAGGTTGCAGTGAACTGAGATCATGCCATTGCACTCCAGCCTGGGCAACAGAGCGAGACTCCATCTCAGAACACACACACACACACACACACACACACACACACACAAGCCCCTTAACACTTAGTGTTCTATTCATGGTTCTCAAATTCAATCCTAACTTTACTTAACCTCAACTGCTCTAGATGATGCAAGCTTATCGTCCAAGCCAGTCTGCAATGCTTGTTTTCTCAAATACTCGTCGTATTTTCCACATGTACAGAGTGGAGAATTACACTCCCTTCTTGAGGGTGAAGTACCCACATCAATTATTTGGAATTCTTCTGCATAAGACATTTGTTTTATGCTCCCATTTATTTATTTATTTATTTAATCATTTATTTTATCAGTATGAACTCATGGCTATTTTATTTTATACTTTGGGTTATAGTTCTGTACTGCACTGAATGTTTTTGTCTCCCCAGAGTTCTTTTGTTGAAGCCCTAACTCCATTGTGGTGGTGTTTAGAGGTGGGGCCTCTCGAAGTAATTGGGTTTGGATGAGGTCTTAAGGTGGGGTTCCAGGATGGGCTTAGTGTCCTTATAAGAAGGAGAAGATACAGCAGAGCTCCTTCTGTCTCCACCAAGTGAGGACACACTGACAAGCTAGGGTAAGCTAGTAAGAGGGCCCTTCCCACAGGGATTATTCAAGCCTCCTTTCCTTGTTTATCTATAAGCTCTTGCTCTGGCAGGGAGAAACATGGTTCCCATGTTCTGCTATCTCATGACTTAATTTTTCAATTTTAGTGTCAGAATTGTTAACCTGTACTCTCACAAGTAGTAACTTTATCAACTAAGAATAGTGTTTCTTCTTACATTTTGAAAGTAACATATTGAAAGTTATTTACACCAGTACCTTTCACACTACTGTCTTCAGTGAAGTTGTTTCATACATGGGTAATATGCTTAGATTTTCTTATCACAATCTGCATTCTTTCCTGTGACCTTCTGTCAATCTTCTAAATATATATTTTTAATTAGCATGCATTAAGGTTCACTCTGTGTTGTGAGGCTCTATGGGTTGTGACAAATACATTATGCCATATCTTCACCATTACAGAACGATCCAGAATAGTTTCACTACATTAAAAATGTTCCTGTGTTTCATCTATTCAGTCCTTCCCGCTGGCAATCCCTGGTCTTTTACTCTATAGGTTTGCCTTTTACAGAATGTCATAATTACAATCATATAACATGTAGCCTTTTTAGACCTGCTTTTCACCTTAGTAATATGTGTTTAAAGTTCATCCATGTGTTTTTGTGGCTTGATAGGTCACTCCATTTTATTGCTGAATAGTATTTCATTGCATGAATGGACTGTTGTTTGATTATCCATTTATCTATTAAAGGATATTTTGATGGTTTCTAGTTTTTGGTGATTATGTGTAAAGCTGTATATTTGCATGCAGACTTTTATGTGGTTACATTTTTCAACTGAATTGGTTAAATACCTAGAAGAGGAATTGCTGGATTGTATGTTTAACTTCGCAGGAAACTGTCAAAACTGTCTTCTTCTGTCTTTTTCTTATGTGTTATTCTATAAGTTGTATAGTTTTGCACTGTACATGTGGATCTTCAATTTACCTTTAATTAAAATCTGTAAAAAGTGTAAGATTGATGTCTAGATTCCTCGTTTTTGCATATGAATGCCCAATTGTTCAGCAATATCTGTTTAAAGAACTACTTTTGTCTCCATTGAATTGTCTTTGCTCCTTTGTCAAAGATTGGTTGACTGTAGTTGTATGGATCTGTTCTTTTGAACTATGTTTCTATGATTTTGCCAATACCACACTGTCTTGATTACTGGAGCTTTGTTGTAAGTCTTGAAGTCTGGTTGTGGAGTCCTACAACTGTGTTCTTCTTGACTTTTTTTTTGTAAATTACTTTTGGCTTTTGCCTTTCCATATAAACTTTAGAATCAGTTTGTAGGTATTTACAGAATAGCTTGTGGGTTATTGATTAAAACTGAGTTAAACCTATAGATAAATTTTGGAAGAATCAACATCTTAACAGTACTGAGGCTTTCTACCAATAAATATGAACTATGTCTCTGTTTATTAATATTTAGATCTTATTTGCTTTATCTATTGGTGTTTTGTAGTTTTCTGTATACAGATCCTATATATATTTTATTCCATTTATACCTAAGCACTTCTGTTTTTGGGGGTGCTATTTTATTTTTTAAAATCTCAAATTCCAATCTTTTTTTCCAATGTATAAGAAAGCAATTCAATTCTGCAAATTTATTTTACTATAATCTCTAGTTTTGCTAATGTATAAGAAAGCAATTCAATTCTGCAAATTTTATTTACTATAATCTCTAGTTAATTCCAGGAGTTTGTTGTCCTCTTCTTTGAGGTTCTCTACTTAGATAATCATCTGTGAACAAGGACAAATTTATTTCTTATTCTCAAATATATTTACATTTTATTTTCTAACCTATATTTCACTGGCTAGGACTTCCAGTATGATCTGGAATAGAAATATTAGGAGGGGGATATCCTTGCCTAGTTTCTGATTGTAGAGAGAAGGAAAATGCCCTGCTTGCCACAATTAAGTATTATGTTAGCTGTAGATTTTTTGGATTTTTTTTTTTATCAAATTAAGGAAGTTTCCTATATTCCTAGTTTTCTGAGAGTTTTTAATCATGACAGTTTTAAAAGCCTGACTTACCAATAGTTGTTTCATGAATCATGCCTTGATATTATCAAACATGTAAAATAGTTTTTTACATCAATTGATATATTTATGTTATTTTTCTTCTTTACCCTATTGATATGGCAGATTCTATTATCCAATATTTAAATATCGATTTCAGCTTACATATCATTGGTATAATTATTTTGTACATTATTGGATTTGATTTACTATGATTTTCCTGAGGATATTTGCACCTGTGTGCAAAAGAGACAATGGTGTGTAGTTTCTTTTCTTTTCTTTTTTTTAAAATAATGTCTTTATCTGGTTTTGGTATTAGGATAATGATAGCTTAGTTAAGTAAGTTTAGAACTATTCCTTTGGCTTCTATTTTCTAGAATAGATATGAAGAATTGATGTCATATCTTCTTTAAGTGAAGTAGAATTCACCAGTGAAACTATTTAGGCCTCGTGCCTTCTCTGTTAGACTATTAATTATGTATTAAATTTATGTAATAGATATAGGCCCATTCATATGATCTACTTTTCCTTATGTAAGTTTTGACAGTTTATGATCTCAAGTAATTGGTCCATTTCCTTTAAATCATCAAATGTGTGAGCATAGGGTTGTTTATGTTTATTCATTATCCTTTTAAGGTTCATGGGCTCAGTAGTGATGACTGCTCTTTCATTTCTGATATTAGCAATTTCTCTCTCTCACTTAGTTTTGAATAGCCTGGATAGCAGTTTATCCATTTTATTGATCTTTTCAAAAATACCAGTTTTTGAGCTCATTGATATTCCCTACTGTTTTCCATATCATTGATTTTTGCTCTAATTTTTATTTATTTTGTTCTGCTTGCTTTAAGCTTAAATTATGCTTCTTTCTCTGGTTTAATAAAATGGAAGCTTACATTATTTATTTTAGTTGTTTATTTTTTCCTAATATATGCACTTAATGATAAAAATTTTCCTCTGAGCACTTGTTTGCTGTATCCCTCAATTTCTAATATGCTGTATTTTCATTTGGCTTAAATACACCTCAAGATAAATTCAGATACTTCTTAATTTATCTTGAGAGTTCTTAGACCCTTGTGTTATTTAGAAATTCATTATTCAATCTCCAAATATCTATTTTCTAGCTGTTTGTTACTGATTTTTTTTTTTACTTTCATCTTCTTCTGAGAGCATTTTTCATATAATTTCTATTCACTTAAAATTTTTAAGGTGTGTTTTATGCCCCAGAATATGATTCATCTTAGTCTGTCTTCTACACACGCTTGAGGAGAATTTGTATTCTGCTGTTGTTGGAAGGAGTAGTCTATAAATGCCAATTTGATCAAGTTGATTGATAGTAATCTTAAGGTCAACTGTATTCTTACTGACATTCTGACTCTTCGATCTATCAATTACTGAAAGAAGGACATTGAAGCCTCCAACTATAGTAGTGGATTGGTCTATTTCTCCTTGAAATTCTGTCCATTTTTTTCTCATGTATTTTTATATTCTGATGTTAGGTTCATGCAAGCTAAGAAATGTTATGTCTTCTTGAACACTTGACTTCATTATCATTATGTTATGCTATCTTTTTCCCTGATATTTTTTCTTGTTCTGAAGTATATTTTGAAATTGATGTAGCTACTCCCACTTTCTTTTGATTAGTAATAACATGGTATATCTTTCTCAGTGAAGAATATCATTGGTAGTATTTTAATTGATAGATAAAATTGCACGTATTTATTGTGTGCAACATGAGATTTTGAAGTATATTTATATTGTGGAATAGTTAAATCTAGCTAACAAACAAATACATTACCTTACGCAGTTATCTTTTTTTTTTGGTGGGAACAGGTAATATCTATTCTCTTTGCATTTTTCAAGAATACAATCTATCATCATTTCCTAAAGCCACCATACTGTATAATAGAACTCTTGAACTTATTCCTCATATCCAAATGTAATTATATATTCTTTCAACAACATCTTCCCATCTTCCCCTCTTTCTAACCATCCCAGCCTCTAGTATCCCCACCCCAATCTCATGTCGAATGAGATCTCCAATTGTAATCCTCACATGTGGAGGGAGGGAACTGGTAGGAAGTGATTGGATCATGGGAGTGGTTTCTCAATGCTGTTCTTGTGATAGTGAGGGAGTTCTTATTGGATGTGATAGTTTAAAAAGTGGCAGTTTCCCCTGCTCTCTCTCTCTCCTGCCACCATATAAGAGTACCTTGCTTCCCCTTCACCTTCCACCGTGATTGTAAATTTCCTGAGGCCTCTCTAGCCATGCAGAACTGAGTCAATTAAACCTCATTTCTTTATAAATTACCAGTCTCAGGGAGTATCTTTATAGTTGTGTGAAAACGTATTAATGCACCACCATCCTACTCTTTACTTTTATGAGATGAACTTTTTTAGACTCCACATGAGTAAGACCATGCATTATTTGTCTTTTGTGCCTGGACTATTTCACTTAACATACTGTCCTCTGGGTTCATCCATGTTGTCACAAATGACAAGATTTTGTTCTTTTTTATGGCTGAATTATATACACAAATATTCAACGCAATTTTTATCCATCCATTCGTTCATTGATGGATGCTTGAGTTTATCTCCTGTCTTTTGTAAATAGTATTGGAATAAACGTGAGAGTGTACAAATCTTTTTGACATACTGATTTCATATCCTATGGATATATACTCAGTAGTGGGATTGCTGGATCATGTGGAATATTATTTTTAATATTTTGAGAAAACTCCATACTGTTTTCTTTAACGGCAGTAGTCATATACATTCCTGCCAACAGTGTGCAAGGGTTCCCATTTCTCCATATCCTTGCCAACACTCATTATCTTTTGTCTTTTTGATAATAGCCATTATATCAGAAGTGGGGTGATATTTCATTGTGGTTTTTATTTGTTTCCCTGATGATTACTGATAAACAGTTTTTCATATACCTGTTGACCATTTGTATATCTCTTTTGAAAAATGTTTATTCAGCTTTTATCCATTTTTAAATTGGGTTATTTATTTTCCTGCTATTGATTTGAGTTCCTTATATAGCAATACATAGCTAAAATATGATGATATGTTTTGAAAAATACATTATGTGATTTCATCATGTGAACATCATCGAGTATACTTACACAAACATAGATGGTATAACCTATTGCTCCTGGTTACAAATCTGTACAGCATGTTATTGTACTGAATACCATAGGCAATTGTAGAACAATGGCAAGTATTTGTGTATATAAACATAAAAAAGTACACTAAAAATATGATATTATAATCTTAGGGGACAATGGTTTGTTGCTGACAGAAACATTGTTATGTAGTGCATGACTGATATTTTGTAAATTCCTCATCAGTTGTATAGTTTGCAGATATTTTCTCCTATTTTATATGTTGTCTCTTCAGTCTGTTGATTGTTTCCTTTGTTTTGCAGAAGGGTTTCAGTTTTTATTCTTTTTTTTTTTTTTTTGAGATGGAGTCTCACTCTGTCGCCCAGGCTGGAATGCAGTGGTGCTATCTCGGCTCACTACAACCTCCACCTCCTGGGTTCAGGCGATTCTTCTGCGTCACCCTCCCAAGTAGCTGGGACTACAGGTGCGTGCCACTACACCCAGCTAATTTATTTGTATTTTTAGTAGAGATGGTCTCGAACTCCTGACCTTGTGATCCACCTGCCTCGGCCTCCCAAAGTGCTGCAATTACAGGCATGAGCCACCGCACCCGGCCGCGTTTTAGTTTGATGTAGTCCCATTTGTCTATTTTTACTTTTGTTGTCTGTGCTTGTAAGGTCATGTCTAAAAAACCACTGTCCATACCACTGTCATAGAACTTTTCACCTACAATGTATTCCAGTAGTTTCAAAGTTTTGAGTTTTACATTTAAGTTTTTAATCTACTTGAGTGGATTTTTATATGTGGTGAGATGTAAGGATCTGATTTCATTCTTTTGCAAAAGGATACCCAGTTTTCTCAAAACCATTTATTGAAGAGATTTTTCTTTGATCATTATGTATTTTTAGCATCTTTTTCGAAAATCAGTTGGCTGTTTTTTGGGTTTTTGTTTTATTTTATTTTTACTGTACTTTAAGTTCTGGGATACATGTGCAGAACATGCAGGTTTGTTACATAGGTATACATATGCTATGATGATTGGCTGCATCCTTTACCCTGTCATCTACATTAGGTATTTCTCCTAATGCTATCCCTCCCCTAGCCCCCCCCCCCAACCTGGACAGTCCCCAGTGTATGATGTTCCCCTCCCTGTGTCCATGTGTTCTCCTTGTTCAACTCCCACTTATCAGTGAGAACATGTGGTGTTTGGTTTTTTTCTTGTGTTAGTTTGCTGAGAATGATGGTTTCTAGCTTCATCTATGTCCGTGCAAAGAACATGAACTCATCCTTTTTTATGGCTGCATAGTATTCCATGGTGTATATGTGCCACATTTTCTTTATCCAGTCTGTCATTGATGGGCATTTTGCTTGGTTCCAAGTCTTTGCTATTGTGAACAGTACTGCAATAAACATATGTGTGCATGTGTCTTTATAATAGAAAGATTTATACTTCTTTGGGTATATACCCAGTAATGGGATTGCTGGGTCAAATGGTATTTCTATTTCTAGATCCTTGAGGAATCACCATACTGTCTTCCACAATGGTTGAACTAATTTACACTCCCACCAACATCGTAAAAGCATTCTTTTTGTCAAAAATCAGTTGGCTGTTAATGCCTGGATTAATTTCTGGGCCACTCTATTCTGTTCCACTGGGTGATACATCTGTTTTTATGCTAGTACAATGCTATTTTGTTTAATATAGTGTTGTAGTATATTTTGAAATCATGTAATGTGATGCTTCCAGCGGTGTTTTTTTTTGCTCAAGATTACTTTGGCTATTCATGGTCTGTTGCGGATCTATACAAATGTTAAGAGTTTTTTTCTATTTCTATGAAGAATGTCACTGGTATTTTGATAGGAATTGCACTGAATTTGCATGTTGTTTTGGATAATATGAGCATTTTTACAACATTTATTCTTTCAATCCATAAAGACAGGATAACTTTTCATTTGTGTTTTCTTCAATTTTTTGATAAATGTTTTATATTTTTCAGGGTAGAGATTTTTCACCTCCTTGGTTAAATTTATTCCTGTTTTTTGTATCTCTTGGAAATGGGTCATTTATTTGGTTTTACCCCACATGGCTGTATTTAAAGTGAGATTTTATAGACAGCATATAGTTGGGTGTTTTTAAAAAAATCTACTGTGACAATCTCTGTCCTTTAATTGGTGTATTTAGACCATTCATATTTAAAATGATTATTGATACAGTTAGATTCATATCTACCATGTTTGTAACTGTTTGCTATTTCTTTCTCTTGTTTTTGTTGCTTTCTTCTACTCTCTTTCTGCCTTCTCTGGTTCTATAATAATTAAGCATTTTATATGATTCAATTTTTCCTTCTTTTTAGAATACTAGACTTAATTTTTTTCCAGTTTTAAGTATACATTCACCATTAATCCAAGTACATGTTTAAATAACATTCTACCACTTCATGTGCATTGCAGGTACCTTTTAATAGGGTATTTCCAATTTCTTTTTCCCATTCGTAACAGCATTTTATCATTTATTTCACTTATCTATAAGCTATAATAACACAAACCATGGCCATTGTTGTTTCTTTAAACTGTTATTGTTTAGATCAGCTAAAAATAATGAAAATGGAAGATTTTGTTTTACCTTTGTTTATTCCTTCTCTGATCTTCTTTTTTAATGCAGATCCAAGTTTCTGATTTAGATGATTTTCCTTCTTCTGGAAGAATATTTTTCTAACATATCTTACAGAACATGCCTATGGAAATGAATTCCCTCAATGTTTGTTTGAGAGAGTTTTAATTTCTCCTTCACTTTTGAAGGATAGTTTTGCTAGACATAGAATCCTAGAATGGTGGCATTTTTTCTTTTAACACTTTAAGAATTTCATTACACTCTTTTCTTGCTTACATGTTTTCTGATGAGAAGTTAGCTATAATTCTCATTATTGTGTGTTTTTGGTTTTCTGTAGTTTGAATATGATAAACCAAAGAATAGGTTTTTTTTTTTCATCATTATTTGTGCTTCTTGGTGTTCCCTGATCCTCCTGGATGTGTGGTTTGATGTTTATCATTAATTTTTGTAAAGTTCTTGCCATTTTTCCTTAAATATTTTTCTGTTATGCTCTCTCTTTTTTTCTCCTTCTAATATTTACACACATATTACAACTTTTGAAATTGTTCCACAGTACGTATTCTGACTATCATTTTTTATTCTTTCTTAGAGTTTTCATCTCTGTGCTTATGTTACCCAGTTGTTCTTGCATGTTGCCTACTTTTTCCATTAGACCCCTTAACACGTTAATCATAGGTATTTTCAATTTCCTATTGATTCCAAAGTCTGTGTTTATATATGGGTCTGGTTCTACTGCTGACTTTGTCTCTTCTGATTATGCTCTTTCTTGCCTTTTGGCACACTTTGTAACTTCTTATTAAAAGCAAGATGTGACATAATAGGAATTGAAGAGAAAAGCCTGTAGTGTGAGGTTTTTGTTGATCTGGCTAGGTGTTGGGCTGTGTTTATTGTTTGCTGTGGCTATAGTTGCCAGAGGCTTTAAATTCCTCTAGGATTTTCATTTTTATTTTCCTGTGAGTTTCCCAGGATTTTATTTTACACCTCCTTAAATAGTATTTGTGCTTCGCAGCATTTTCAGCTGTAATCCAGTGTTGTTACATTGGAAATCTGTTTCTTTGCTAATAAATTATGGAGGAAGGGGTGTACTTTGTAATCTTTTGATTAAATCTCAGTTTTTTGTTAGGCCTTTCTCCCTGGAATGTGACCTTCACCATGTTTCCTAACTTTTTTCCTCCCTATAGAAGAGTGATTGCAAGACTAAAGGTTTCTAAAGTTGAATAAATACCCTTCTCCTTATGTGTAATAAAGCTATGGTAAAGTCTTTTCCCTAGAGAATTGCTCTTTGCAATGAAGAAAACTCTGAGTATATTGCAAAATGATTACTTTCCCTCTTCTGCTTATTAGAGCCATGAGAGTATTTGGTTTTTGGCTGTGAGAACTTGGGGTTCCTCGAGGTAAAAAATAAATGAAATGTGGGGCTCCTGCTAAGACTGCAGCCTCCAGGAATTTCCCATTCTCACAGTAGTGTACAGTCAGCCTCCAGCAATTAGTCAAAATTACCATTGAAGTTTTCCTACCAGTTACTGGCCCCAGTGGTTCTACTCCCAATAGGCTGATCTCAGCTGTGACTTTCTGTATTCACTTGTATCTTGAGATTTCAGGGTAGAGGTTTGCCCTGCAACCTCAGTTCTCTAATGGATCTAAGAAAAGTCATTAATTTTCTGTTTGTTCTCTTTGGTTATTATTGTGAGGATGGCAGTGACAGCTTCCAAGTTCTTTACATGTCAAACTGAATCTAGAAATCCCCATATAGTTTTTCATCTTTCCATTGATTGCCACCATGTATTATCTGCCTAGTGACATCATAGGCTCTCAATATAAATTGATCAAATCTAACCAGGCACTATTGATTACTGTAGCATGTAAAGTGTAAGCAGCACCATTATGTAATACCTCAGTTTCTCCCCTTCAATAAGTGGGGTCAGAATAGGGCATTGTTTTCATTTTCATTGGATCAGATCAACTTGGCTTTTGTCAAAATTATCATACTTATTAACATTTGGTATTCACTATATGATTCTGCTTGATTGAGTTCTATGTGAGAATGATCAAGGAGAAAAGGGAAAAATAATCTCTACTTGGTATTAAAATATGAATTTCTTTATACTTCCTAGGAAATGGATCACAACAGGGAAGATTTATCTCCTTATCTGGGAAAAAGAATATTATTCTGTTATTACAAATATAAGAAAGAAAAAAAGAACTGTAAGGCAGTTTCTTTCTTGGAAACATTGATATGTGAATAAATTCTACTATACTTTTCACTTTCCAAGTCCAAAAACATTACCAGGAAAATGATATTTAGGCTTTTGTAGTCTGGGTACATAGTTAGAAAACTTTTTTTTACACAAGTAAATATTCCACAAAATGTATTTTTATAATTTAAGAATGATACCGGTTGAGAGGATACATTTATCCTAAAAATATCAATGATAGATTTTAATATTCCAGTAGTTAAGTCTTAGGAAATAGTGATATTACTTGTAATTAAAGTTAGTAAGTAGAAAAATATTCAAATGTGAGGTATAGAGTAAAAATTAACAGAAGAGAGAGGAAGGGAAGAAAACATGGAGAGAGAGAGATCACACGTGGAAGTAAAAAGAAGAGAAGCTCTAATAATTTGGGTGGCTTTTGGAAAATTATGGATAATAAAGGTTCAAAAATATAAGCTTTCAAAAATAGGAGCTTTAGTCTGGAACATATCAGTATGCTGATAAGGTCACCTAGACATAGAATTCACCTGGAGGCTGGAGGCCAGTACTAGATTATTTCTCATGACTCAGGGAGTGAGTAGAACTCAAAGGCTTAGGAGGGGGCTCTAAGCTAAGCCAGACAAATGGGACTGCTGATTCAAGTACAAGGAGGCCAGAGCTGGGTGTGGCGGCTCATACCGGTAATCCCAGTACTTTAGGAGGCCAAAGCAGAAGGATCACTTGAGGCCAAGAATTCAAGTTCAACCTGAGAAATATAGTGAGACCATATCTCTATAAAAACACAAAGAATTAGCCCTCGCCATGGTAGCACATGCCTGTAGTTCCAGTTGAGAAGGCTAGGGCAGGAGGATGGCTTGAGCCCAGGAGTTCAAGGCTACAGTGAGCCACACTCATGCTGCTGCACTCCAGACTGGGCAATAGTGCAAGACCCCATCCCAAGCAGGGGAAAGGTACAGGAAGCCCTGGAACAGAAGAAGTCATAACCAAACTCAAGTTTGCCTCTGAAATAGTTTTCCTTCCTTTTCCTGAGTGTGGCCAGCCAGCTTGGGAAGGTTGGCCAGCTTCATCTGCCATTGTAAAAACTCAAGAGATTGATGCCAAGCCTCAAAAACAAAAAAGGGGGAATGAATAACTATGAAAATAACATAAGGGTCGTAGTAAAATCTGATGAGTCTCAATCCTAGGAATTGTGAATCAAAGAGAAGTACAGTAATCTCTAACTTCAGAAATGGTCAATTCAGACAAAGGCAATAGCAACTATGAATAAAAAACTGATACATTATCCATATGTAGTCCATTCTTTGATAAATTTATGAGCCCGTGTTGCTGCTTGCTGCTTCAATCTACTTCACTAAATATATGACATGATTTATGAATCTATATATTGGTTCACACACTTCTGCTGCTCACACACTACTGGTTATACAGGATAGAGCAATCTGTACAATGCAATAAGAACATGTCAGCCCTGGCATGACTCTTCTGTGACTTCCCTTCCCCTTATTATCTGGGCCAGAATTTGTTGTTACCTACAAGTTTTTACATGATCTGGCATTAACTACCTCATAGTCTGACCACACACTCATGATTTGTTATGGAAGCAATGTTCCATAGAACTCTCTGCAATGATGATAATGTTCAATACCTTTAATGTCCAGTACAGTAACCAATTGTCACATGTGACGAAGTTTAGTTAAAATTAAAACTTTAGTTTCTCAGTTGCAATAACAAGATTTCAAACACTCAATAACCATATGTACTAGTGGCTATTGTATTAAACATTGCATAAATAGAGTATATGCATCAATACAGAATGTTCTACTTGATAGTGATCCTTTAGATAGACTAACCTTGCTTCAGTTATTCAAATGCCCTAAAATTCTTCTCACATAAAAGCTTTTCCAGATGCCTTCTCTCTTTACCTACCTCTTTGCCTATTTCCTGTTCATTTGGGAAGAGGCTTTAGAACACAAAGGTTAGATTCCTTTGGATTATCTCCCCTTCACAGTACTTTTAATAATTTAAATTATTTATTGATTCTTTCTTACTGTATTGTAATCTTTATTATGGCAGAGACTATGTCTGTGTACCCATTTCTAGCACATGTGACAATTGGTGAATTGTCATTAAGGGTTTATTTAGTAAAAGAATAAATAAATGGGTAAAAAAGAGATAACTATATGAGATTGGGGATTTTTTTTTAAGAAAATGTTTAAATAAGAGAGTTGAGAAAAAATTAGTTTTGGTAAGAAGCTTAGTACTAGTTTATTGTTAGACATTTTATCTTTGAGGTGATGGTGGGCCTGCCTATGTAGCCATTGGAAATGTGGAACTGAATGCCAGGAGAGAAACTGGGCTGGAAATGTAAAAGACAGTTGCCTAAATACAAGAGTTGAAGGCCTGGGAGTGAGTGAGATCTATGAAATAGTATAGTCAGTGACCAGGTGACAAAATGTGTGCCACCCACCAGATGGGGAGAGAGAAGAGAAAAATCATTGAATAAACCAAGGAAGGTCAGTCAGTGAGACTAAAGCCCTCTAAAACTATCTGACGTCGTGGAAGCCAAGGAAGGAGAGTGTCGCCAACAGGGTCATGTGATAGGCCCAGTCCAATCAGAAAAGTTTTTCTTTTTATGTCCTGCTAGAGAAAGAAAGGGTTAACCAGGGTTGGACATATGTACAATAAACATTGTAGAAGAAAAAGAAGAGTGCTATGGGTTGAATGTGGTTTCTTCTCCAAAATTCATGTTGAAACCTAATTACCAAGGTGATGGTGTTGGAAGGTGGCTGAGTCATGAGGGCACCTCCCTCATGAATAGACTAAGGCCTTATAAAAAGGGCTTGCCAGAGTGGGTTCACTCTCTTCTATTCTTCTGCTATGTGAGGACAGAATTCACCCCATATTCCCCTTCCACCTTCCCCCATGTGAGTATGCAGCAAGAAGGCCCTCACAAGACATCTTGACCTTCTACTTCCCAGCCTCCAGACTGTGAGAAATAAATTTATAATGTTTACAAATTACTCAGCTCAAACAGACTAAGACAGGGAGCAAAGTAGCCTATGCATGAATGCTTAATCTAAGCAGGAGATCCTGGAGCCCAGGTTGGTTAGCTGTCATTCTATTCACACAGGCAGGAGTAGATAGGCTTCCTGGGGTGGAGGATTTAGTGACCAGGGAGGGTGATTTGAATAAATGTGCATGAGGCATTGGGAAGTGCGATGTATGTTTTACAGGTCAGGTTCTCCAAGAAACAGACTGTAAGACTCTGATGTTTGTGCATAGGAGGTATTATTATAAAGTGTTCTTGGGATCAGCACCTGAGATGGAACAAGGGAAGCACGACTGACCAAAGCAAAAGGCTGGACTGTGATGAAGGGAATTATAACAGTGGCTTCAGCCAATCCTGTAAGAAGCTCTGAAACTGAGAGGACCCTTCAGAAATGTCACTGTCCTTCCTTTTTTTTTTAAATTGCATTTTAGGTTTTGGGGTACATGTGAAGAACATGTAAGATTGTTGCATAGGTACACACATGGCAGTGTGGTTTGCTGCCTTCCTCCCCCATCACCTATATCTGGCATTTCTCCCCATGTTATCCCTCCCCAACTCCCCTCCCCCGCTGTCCCTCACCTGTTTCCCCCTCACAGACCCCAGTATGTGATGCTCCCCTCCTTTTTAAAAATTTTATAGATGAGACAACTCCTTATTTTATAGATTTGTATAGATGGAGCAATTAGCCATTTCCACAACTGCCACCCCTTCAACCTTCTTGTTCCTGATAACTGTATCTTCCTGACCTCTATAATTTTGGATTCCCATCATCCTCACTTCTGTCAGGGAACCTAGTCCTATAACAGCATCTCTTAACATCAGTTCAGTCATAGAGAGGACAGCCACCATTGATGTTTTAAAGGTGCTGGTGCCTGTTTCATAAGCTTATTCCTTATTGCTTTGGTAAATGGAGTGTGCTCCAGGCTCTTTTCAGAAGATATTTGACTGCTGTTTTTTTCTGGCCTTCTATTATATATCTACCCTAGCATGCTCCTTTCTCTGAGTTTTTTGATCCCTTCTCCCACTTTCTGCCCCAGAAGTTCTGGCATTTCTAATTCACTTATTATGGTCTGACACTTTTCTCTGTTTCCAAGAGCAATCCCAGGAATGTGTCAGCACTGTCTCCCAGAATCCTTGTCAGGATGTGCATCTTGTATCATAAGGAAGTGCTTCTGTATCCACATTGATAAACATTCCACTATCTAACTTTATTTCCAGTCTCTCTTGATCTAGCACATTCAGGATACAGTACCATAAGTATTTCTCAACTCCTACTGATATGTGTTGGCAAGGTCCTATCATTCCTTCAGAATATAGTCCCTGTTCTCTGTAAACAGGCTCAGCACTACTCTGGCTGGGTTATATTATGACTTAACCATAGTTGTTATTGATCAGGTGGTCAGAAAGAAAGGTGAGGTTATATCTTATGAGAATATTGCATCTGTCTTCAGATGAGAAGCCGTAGTTTTTAACACAGAGGAGTGAGCCACTTTGGCTCAGAGAGTTCAAGGTAATCTGGAGATTTAGTCTTAGACTCACATGTTCTTATCCCATGTCTCAAGGTTCTAAGCCTTCTCAAATCAAGCCCTGATCTTGGGGTAGCATGGTTGCTGAAGCTGAGAATTAAACCAACTAAAATTTTTACTACTATTAGAATTAAGACCTGGGTCTGAATCTCATCTCTTTTCTGCTTTCCAGCTGTAGGAGATGAGGCTCTTTTTACATGCTGCTATCTCAGTCTGTTTTGTTCTGCTATAACAAAATGACTGAGATTGGATAATTTATAAAAAACAGAAACATATTTTCTCATAGTTTTGGAGGGTTGTCCAAGATCAAGGTGCTTACAGGTTTGGTTGTCTGGTGAGGGCTTCTTTTTGCTTTTAAAATGGTGCCTTATTGCTGCATCCTACAGAGGAGAGGAATGTTGTGTCTTTACAGGGAAAAGGTGGAGGGGAAGGACAATGTAACTGAATGTTGTGTGAAGCTTCTTTTCTTTGAACTTGGATCCCATTGAGGAGGACAAAATCCTCATGGCTAATCACCTCATAAAGGCCCACCTCTTAACCACTATCATACCGTCAACACCTGAATGTCAGAAAGAACACATTCAAACTATACCAGATGCCAAGGAGGCACTTTGACTTTTACACCTAGACATGAATTGGTGATTAATCACCCTAAGTCATAAGTGAAGTCCTGTGTTGGTGTCCTATCCCAGTTCACGACCAATACAAATTCTAACAATTGTATTATTGCTAAATGGCAATTCTACCTACAATTAGTAATAGGTTCTTCATTGTCAGCTGGCCAGCGGGTGATTCAACTCCACAATTCCATTTTTGAGTCATTTTATTGGACCATTTATGGTAGAAATTGTTGAAGTTCAGGTTCCCAGGGAAACATATTCTGAAACTCTGTGATTAGCATGCAGGAGGTTTACTGTGGTAAACTTTAGAGAACACCTGTGAGGGAGAAAGAAAGTATGAATTGGGCAGGAAGAAAATGTAGCTGCCACACAGCTGCAACTGTAAACCACCAATTGCACGGCCACCGCTAAGGTTAAGACACCCTCTTCCTTAAACCAAATAAAAAGGCTGATTCTTTGTACTTTCGCAATATGAGCCAGTCATTGAACAAGAAGCCTTCTTCTCAGAAGGGAATGTAAGGCAAGAGTGCTTTCTTAGTCTCAGGACACAGCTGTGATTTGGGATGAGCCAAACTCTTGGCCTCAGTGGTGACACGTGCTTCAGTTCTGAAGGGGGATCTCAGTGAAATATGACAACATCCACTGTAGTATAGATTCCACTGGAAAAATCAGAAGGTACTGCATGCAAGATTTCTGAAGTAGAGCTGACTGAAAAATATAAGGTTAAGTTTGGGATTGAGGAAAACATGCAGAAAGTTAAGTCTTGAAGGAAATGGAGATAATATGTTGCCATGGATGTCAGAATTCCTAAGGACTTCATGAGATGAGGGATTTCATGACTCTATGAGTTTGTAATTCTATTATGCTCATCTATATCTTGCAGTAGGATTATTATTTTTATACTATACTCACTGCATATGTTGTAGTACTATAACAGAGAAAGGATAAAATATATAAGTTAAACAGTACATGAATGAAATGTATTTTGATGTATAATAAAATGATGTGTTATTTTCAACGTCAACTACATAGAATGTGCCTACCTATCAACAACCACAGGCCAACTTTTGAATCAGTATCTGTGGCCAAGGCAACGCTATACACTATGGTGAGAAAAAAGAAAATTCACAGCATGGCTTAAGCAACTAAGTCCCAATCCTGAAACTGGGATCAACCCCCAAAGCCACATATTTATAGGGGTAAAATAGACGTAGATGCAAGCACCATTTGATGTAAATGAGAAGTAAGATAAATGGCAACTTTTTAAGCTTTTATTTTGAAATATTTATAGACCCACAGACAACTGCAAAAATGGTGGGGTCCAATGTACCATCACTCAGTTCCTCTCAATGGTGACATTTTATATAACTGGAGTGGAATATTAAAACCTGGAGGGAATTAACTTTGGTACAATTCTGTTAACTAGACCCATTCCATTTGCATTATTTTTTATTTATTTATTTTGAGATGGAGTCTCACTCTGTCTCCCAGGCTGGAGTGCAGTGATGTGGTCTTGGCTCACTGCAACCTCTATCTTTTGGGTTCAGGTGACCTCCTACCTCAGCCTCCTGAGTAGCTGGGATTACAGTGCCCGCCACTCTCATATATTGCTGGTGGAAATGTAAAATGTTACAGCCACTTCAGAAAATTGCTTGGTAGTTTCTTATAGAAACAGCTATTTGTTGTATTTTAGTAAAGATGGGGTTTCACCATGTTGGCCTGGCTGGTCTCAAGTTCCTGACCTCAGGCGATCCATCTGCCTTGGCCTCCCAAAGTGCTGAGATTACAGGTGTGAGCCATGGCACCCAGCCCGATTTGCATTATTTTTTAAATATAGATTCGTATATATGTGAGGGTGCAGTGAAAGGCTGTAGTTCTAGCAATTATATCTCATGTTTAGATTCAGGTAATCACTACCTGCTGTTTTATCAGTATAAAGAAACCACCTCATGCTCATGCTTTATAGTCACACCTTTATATTCACACCCATTATATGAGCTCATCCCTATCCCCCAGCAACCACTAATCTGTTCTCTACCTCTATAATTGTATCATTTAGAGAATGTTATATAAGTGAAAATATATAGCATGTGACTTTTTGCTGTCATCTTTTTTAACTCCACATGATTCTTTTAAGATTCATCTGAGTTGTTGTATGTATTAACAGTTCATTACTTTTTATTGCTTAGAAACATTTCATAGGTATGCCAATTCCAGGATTTCTTTAACCATTTACCCACAGATGGACATTTGATTTGTTTCCATTTATTTGCTATTACTAATACATCTGCTACAACACATATGTGTATAGCTTTTTGTGTCAACATCTGTTTCATTTCTCTGGGAGTAGTGCTCAATAACGTGACTGCTGGGTCATATAGTAAGTGCAAGTTTAATTCTACAAGAAACTACCAAACAATTTTCTAAAGTGGCTATAACTGTTTATATTTCCACCAGCAATATATGACAGACTTATTTTCTCTGTATTCTTGCCAATATTTGCTATTATCACTATTTAAATTTTAGTTCTTATAGGTATGTAGTGATCTCTCATTGTGGTTTTAATTTGCATTTCTCTAATGACTAATGAGGTCAATACATAATCAGGTTTTTTTCTTCTTTTTCTTTTTTCTTTCTCAAGCCTATAGTCAACCAGGAGATAAATGATCAGCTTTGATTCAAATAAATTGGCTAGGTTAATATTTCTGATTTTCCTGAACATATCTTTTCAATATATGATACTCTTATTTCATAAAGAAATTCTTAAACTCCATAAAATACTGACTGCCATATATTGTTTACTACCTTTTTGTACTTTAGAATGTTGGAGATCGCTAGTTTCTTAAAGACTACTTAGTGGTGAAAGCTGTAATTTTACATAGTAGGAAACTGAGGCCTAGGAATATTAAATAATTTGTTCAAGATTACATCATCAGAGGTGGACCCAGAATCCAGACAACCAGTCTCTTGGTTCAGCACCCTTTTTTGATACTACTGTGTCTTGTGAAACTGTGTACCCACATATGTATATGTGGTTGATGAATGGTTTTAGGTTTAGTACTTTTTTAGCACCCTGGCCTTCCAGTACCGTTAATTGGAGTAATAATAAAATATCACATACCATTATTTAAACTTACACAGCATTGCAAGTTCTATCTAGCTGGATCCTGGGGGACATATAAAGTTAAGGGAGTGGGGACATACAAAGTTAAGGGTGACCAGGGATAAATAAGGATAGATGCAAAATTAAGTGAGTGGAAAGGTGAATGGAGCTTTGAACTGCTCAGTTTTGAAGATGGAGAGTAGTATAGAGAAGTAAACCCAGGGGAAAAGAGAATACCTTTAGGAATGGATACTCCTATGAGGTAATAAACTTGAAAGAATTTAACTGCTTGATAGCTTTTCCGTGAACTAAAATAAGGTCAATTTAACTGCTTGATAGCTTTTCCTAGAACTAAAATAAGGTTACATGTAGCATTTCATTTAAATTCCTTCCCTTATATTTTGTAATTTGCTTTGGTTCCTACTATATTTTTGAAAAAGTCTGATATATTCACTGCTATGGTTCAGATGTTTGTGTGCCCCCCAAATGTACATGTTGAAACTCAATCCCCGATGTGATAATGTGAAGATGTGAAGTCTTTATGGGGTATGTCATGAAGACAGAGCCCTCATGAATGGGCTTGGTGCCCTTATAAAAGAGGACCGAGGGAGTTTGTTTGCTCCTTCTGTTATGTGAGGATGCAACAAGATGACACCTTCAACAAACCAAAGGTGATTCTCACCAGACACCAATTCTCCTGTCACCTTGATCTTGGAGTTCTCAGTCTTCAGATCTGTCAGAAATGAATTTCTGTTGTTTATAAGCTCCCTAGTATATGATATATTGTTATTGCAGCCCAAATTGACTAAGACACTCACCTTAATAAAGTCTGAAATACCCTCCTAACTCTTTGTGAAGAAGGTAGAGAGAAATAATAGTCAAGACCAGGTGAAAATGGCCTTATCTTTCTTACCCCTTCACTATAATTGTTCTGAAGCACCATCAACCAGGATGCTGAGGGTCTGTAATCTCTAAGTTCCAGTTGACCTTGAGGAAATTGTGCAGTTGGACATGGCAGAGCAAAGATAAAGATGCCCAGAGAAGTAGCAGGAAGCAGGTAGTCCAACTGACAGAATGCATGAGACAGCACACTCCGCTTGCTTTTTATTCTCTATTCAAAAATACTAGAGGGAGAAAACCACACGAATGGGGAGAAATTGGATTTTATATCACTAAAGAAGGAATTATGTAATAGCTGAATATGAAGGTAAGTAAAACTACTATCAGACTAAAACAGAAAAAATAAGGTATCAGTGAATTGTAGGTATCCAATTTATTGAAGAGTTGTAGAAAGTAATGGTACTTGTATTCAATAAAGAGATATTTGAATTGGTGACTTTTGGAAATGCTACAGTTTATACCAGAGTCTAGGGAGTGGCCATGAAAATGGATACTGAATGGAGTAGATTTGAGAAAATTGAGATATGCAGAGATTAAAATATTAGATGTTTCATCTATGGGGATATTGAAATATTTCCCATGAGAGTACATCTTTGGGTGGAAAGGAAGACTGTGAACCAAAGTCTTTGGTAAATGAGATTAAGGGGTGGTAGAACAATTCTGAAAAGGAGAAAGGGGTGTATGCAACAAAGTAGAAGACATTGTACAAATTGGAAGAGGAATAATACTCTGAAAGCTGGGACCAAGGAAAATACTGGCTCTATCTCCTGATGCTGTGGAACAGAAGATGAGAAAGGACAATGATCTACACCAGTCATGCTAATATAATAGAACCCCAAAGAATTTTAATAATGCATAACCATTGTTAGAAGAAGAAAATATGATAATACATCTCAAACATTTAACACCAGCCAGGAACATTTAATAGGCTCAGTGCATGTTATTACTTTTATGCAAAAGCTGGGAATATTTAAAGGAAATACAACTGTTTCCATTTTACAGCTAAGAAAATTCAAACTCAGGAAGATTAAGTGACTTGCTCAAGTCTGTAGGCCTGATTAGTGCCTGAATAAGGAGCCAAGTCCCTGTATTCTTCTATCTGGTTTCCTATTTGCCTGCAGAGGCTGTGCCACTATGGATAGAAAGGAGTTTTGTCTAGGGCTTCTTTGTGTGGGATTGGATTGCCCATCTCAAAGTAGAGAGTGGAAAAGAGGAAAATAGTCAAAAAAATCTTCCCAAGAAACAGTCTCAAGGTTTCAAATTAGAGCATTCTAGGAAGGAGTGTTTAAATCTGATTTTTAAGTATCTCTGTTTAAATCAAATATTTCAATAAAAATATAATTAATAAATATCAAATCTAGCCAATGTGTTTTCCAACTTATTAAAAACCTGTGCTTATGAAATAATCTAGCCTTAGAAATTCTTATCCAAATCCATTTCCTAAGTAGAAAAATGGATGTTTTAACTTTTTAGGTGGTAAAGGTAACATTTCTTTTAAAGTCAGTTTAATATGTCATACTCTCAGGCAGTGATCCATCATAACTGGAGGAGAATCTTACTCAAAAGCTGGACTAGGGACAATGAGCTCAAGACTTTGGCACTTCAGCTGGGCTGAGTGGCTCACCCTGTAATCCCAGTACTTTGGGAGGCCAAGGTGGAAGGATCCCTTGAGGCCAGGAGTTACAGACCAGTCTTGGCAACATAGCAAGACCGCATCTCAATACATACATACATGCATAAGTACGTAAAAAGACTTTGGCACTTCAGTCCATCCAGTATTAACTTGCAGAAAATACTTGCAGAAGAATAAAGCCAATAAATTGTTAATGTATCTACAATGGAGACTCTTTATATCAGATAAAATCAAAATAAGTAACTCAGAAGAAATTACTGAATGCAAAAAAGGAAAATGGAATAGACTATAGAGAAATTATTCTAAAACATTGCCAATTAAGAATATTAAGTTTGACTAATATAGAAGGTGATCAGCCTCAGAAGAATGCAAAGAGGACATAAACTGTGATTTTGAATCAGGAGACAAGTATTGAAAAAAAAATACCTCAAAGTAAAAATAGCTAAGTATGTTAATTCCTTGGAGGAAGTATATCCATGGTTGGTATGACCCACCAGAAAAGAACAGAATTATGTCCCTTCTTCTAGGTCCAAGAACAAAAACAGTCCCACACATTGAATTCCTCATGAAATAAATGACAATGGTGGAACCTTACCAAAAATCAGATTAAAATAGGTATTTGGCTGAATTTGAGCCAAAATATGATATCTACTTTTAGCCAAATACTTTCAGTAAAATCTCTTGAGAGCCAAATGTTCTTTGATGTCAAAAGACTATATTTTTGCAAACTACTATAACTGTATATAAATAGGGTAGCCATATAATTTATCATACAAACTGGACACTTTTAAGTGAAAGGTGGTGCTGCTGATAATTAATGCCAGTACAAGAGGGGCAAACTCAGATGGTCCTGGACAAATCAGGACATATGATTACCTTATATATGAACCATTATTGTGTAATAGATTATAGTAGTGCTCACAAAAGAGTGCTGAAAAAACATAAGTGGATGTGATAATAACTTAAGTCAAAACTCTAGGATTTGAGTTCATTGGTTAGCCATGATTGCATCTCATTAGGTGTTGAAGATATTCCAAAATAATGTCTTTCAAAACTTTCTAGAAATTGAAAACAATTATAGCTTGTGTGTACAAAATCTTGAAACCACAAATGTGTTACTGGCTTATTTTTTGGAGTAGAAATTAATTAGTACCGTGTTCTTAGCTCTTATGTGAACATGCACATGTGCATAGATTTCTGCTGATAATACATTAATGGAATCCTTACTTTTCCCTTCATCAAGAGAGATACAAAGGCCCTTTTCAGCCTTCAGGTCAATCTTTGATAGAAGCAATTTTCCAAAAAATAAAAAAGACACTGCTTTTTTTAAACTTTAGGGAAAAAAAATTTTTGCCAGTGAAATCAATTAACAAATTAAATTCAAACATATTTCTCCTTTTGAAAGTTTTGCTGCTGCTGATGATAGTGATGATGATGATGACAAAATGATGATGAAATGCTCTTGGTATCTCTACTTCACCACGTGTTCCTTCTCACAACAAACACCCAAATTCTCCATCTAACTATATGGAACCACCACCCACTGATTTACTGCTCAGACCAAACAAAGAATCATAACTGATCTTCTCTTCAGACACCCCATGACTCATTAGTCAACAGATCTCCAGGTTCTATTTGCAAAGCACATCTTGCATGTGTCCACTTTTCTCCATTCATATCACACTACACTAGCCCAAGCCACTTTAATTTCTCCTAACCAGAGTTCCTGTTCCTGCATTCCTTTGTTTCCACAGTTTTCCTGCCACCCACAGAAGGAATAATCTTCTCAAAAATGCAAAGCATATTGTTTAACTTCTTACTTAAGCTCTTCAGTAGCTTCCCATTGCACAAGAATCAAATATCACTCCTCGACCTGGCTGACCAGGCCCTCTGTAAACTCATCTCCTGCCATTTTCTCTTTCCTTCACAGTGGTCCTGCCTCACTGGCCTACTTTTTGTTCCTCCAGAACACTGCTCTTCCTAACTCAGGGCTTTGTCTTTAGCACTTTCCTCTGCTTGTTACACTCAGTGTTGAGCTCTTCTTAGGCTAGTTCCTTTTTATCCTTCAAATCTCTGCTCTACAGGACCCTTTGTTAAGATTTCCATGACTACCTATTTTCCCAACAGTTAGGCTCTATTATATCTGGCAAGTTATTTCTAGAGTAGTTATTATACACTAACTGTTCTTGTGTGTTTATTTATTTATGCTTATTTTCTCCAATTGCATCTAGAGCAAGGGTCAACAAACTTTTTTCTATAAAGAGGCAGATTGTAAATATTTTAGGCTTTGTGAGACATGTGGTCTCTGTTGCATCTGCTCAACTCTACCCCTATAGCATGAGAGCAGCTATCCACAATACATAAAACAATGGGTGCGGCTGTGCTACAATAGAACATTATTTACAAAAAACATAACAAACAGTCATTTGGCTCATGGGTCATAGTTTGTTAATCCTCGGTAGGGCCCTTATATGCTGCTTTCCCTACCATATCTTCAGCACCTCACACAAAGCAGGTACTTGGGAAATACTAAAAGAATGAATGAAAGGAGTTCCTTCTATTTTCCAGGCACTACCCACATATTTACAACCTTTCATCCCTATTAAATCCCTGGAAGCTAATCATTTTTATTTTCATGTTATAGAAAGTGTAAAATAAGGCTCAGAAAAGGTTACAAATTCATCCAAACTTACACAGCTATTGCCGTAACAAAGTACCCCACATTATGTGGCTTAAAACAACAGAAATGTATCCCCTTACAGTTGTGGAGGATAGGAGTCCAAAATCAAGATGTCAGCAGGGTCGTGCTCTCTCCAAAGTCTCTAGGGGAGAATCATTCCTTGCCCCTTCTAGCTTCTGGTGGCTCCCACCATTCTTAAGTTTGTGACAGTGTCTGCCGGTGTCTCCACATGACCTTCTTTCCTCAGTGTCTCTCTGGTCCTTCATATGTGGCCTTCCCTGTGTTTCTGTGTGTTCTTTTCTTTTATAAGAATGCCAGTCATTGGATTCAGTACCCATCCTAATCCAATATGACTACATTTTAACTATTTTCAATTTGTAGGGTCACATTCTGAGTTTCTGGATGAACATGATTTTGTAGGAGGGATAGTTTTCACTCTGCTACAACTATAAAATGGTAGTGTGATGATTTGAATCTGACACCATTTCAATAATTTTTCATTCTGAAGTTATAACCTCAGCTATTAAGTTAAAAGTGATGTCAAATTTTATAGTTATTTTGAGAAAAGATGATATGAGAGCATCAGTGGAAAGGAGAGTTAAAAACCTACCTTTTAGGAGCTTTGTGTATGTCTTAATTTCTGACTAATATCCTAAATGTAATGTTACTGCTTATTTTAAGGACATTTGATACATATTTTATGACTAGAGATATAAGATGTGTTTCTACAGATATTGTTGGTTGAACAAGGAGTCTCACATCCAAAATTTCCTGTTTTTTTTTTTTTTATTAACATCTCTGCATACCAGGCGTGTAACTCAGGGTTTTTCCCAAAGCTTGTTTAAATCATGTGTCTTCTATCAGGGAAGAACATAGTTTTACTGTCTAATTCGTTTGGGAAATGCCAAGCCAAACTAGGTAAGACAGATTGCTTTATTGCAGTATATAATTTCTTGTTAGCATTGTTTTCATTTATTAGGCAGTCTTGTGAATTTCTAAGAGAGAGGTATTGTGAACATTTTTCCACATTGAGCATGTTCAGAAACTAATCTGTGCTACACACTTTGGCACACCTACTTTGGGTCTTTTCTAGCTTAACTAAGTGCAGATAAGTTCTCTTTTTCTGGAGGTAAATTTATGAAGACACTTCTCTTGGGTTTTAGAAATTGGTTTTGAACCCCTCTGTAATGGATGAGATTCCTGATAGAAGAGGAAACACTGATGGGCTGCACTAAGGCACTACTAATTTATTGGTCAACTCATTTACTCATTCATTTATGCACTCATTTATTTCTCAGAGACACATGGAGCCCAGGGAAGTAACTATAAACATAAAGATGATTGAGAAATAGATTTCTCTTCACTAAGTTATCCAGATAATACACATCGATCACTATTTCCCACAGTAATTTTAATAAATGGAAACCACATGTTATGGACTAAATGGTATTCCTTTCAAAGTCATATGTCTGAGTCCTATCTACTAGTACCTTACCATGTGACTGCATTTGGAAATAGGGTCCACATTACAGAGGTAGTTAAGGTTAAATGAGGTTATAAAGGAGGGTCCCTAATCCAATACAATTAGTGCCTTTATAAGTAGAGGGAGTGACACCAGGGATGCCTGTGCATAGATAAAAGGCCATGTGAGGACACAGCAAGAAGGTGGTGACAACAAGCCTAACTAAGTAAGAGAGAGGCATCAGGAGAAATTACACCTGTTGACACCTTGATCTTGGATTTCTAGCCCCTAGAACTTGCAGAGAATAAAAATTTCTGTTATTTAAGCCACCTGGTCTGTGGTATTTTGTAATGACAACTGGAGCAAATCAAAGCACCACTGTTAATTGTTCATTAGGTCCTTGCCTTCAGGAGCTTTCCTCGGCTAGTTGTAATATCTACCAAGCCTTTGTAATTCCTTTATTTGTATTTTAGAAGGATTTTATCAGAACCAGCTAGATTGTAAACCTCTTGAGAACAGGCCTTTGTCCATTGTATCATTGCATTTTCACACTGACTCACAGAGAGCAAATAGTAGTAGAATAAATATATCATCTACATTTCTACTTTCATCTGTATATTAGTAATTGAGAGGTGACCTAATACATCTCTTGGAGAGAGCAAGAAATAAAAAAAGAGAACTACAAAGTGTTAAACCCATAGTTAGAAGTTTAAATGTCTTCTTATTTAATACTTTTCTTCTAGTTTGAGATAAATATCTTTATCCCATTTTGCAGATGAAGAAACAGAGTTCAGAGAGGGATCATAAAATCATAAAATGTCATCAATTGCTTAATTATAGGGAAGAGAAAATCTGGCTATACAGCAGAGCTAATAAAAAATAACAAAATTTTAGTGGACTACATGTTTATTTCAGTGAGATCATTATAAGTGATACAGCCATCAAAAAGTTAGAGTAATGTTAAGTTTTGCAAATAAAAATAATGACTATACAGCATTATTGGTCACTTACTGTCAGGCACTGTTCTTGGTTACACATATTCAAATAGTCATGTACACATAGAAGCAGCTCCTGCATTTTATGGGAAAATAACTAAAGTCTTCGGTTCCTTAAAGATTTTAAGATTAATAATATCATGACGTAGTCATTTTCTTCTCCATTAATAAAGTTAGGCTTGGAGGAAAAAAAAATTGAGTGCTGACTTCCTTCTGGAGCTATTCTGAACAGCAAAATAAACTATCGTCAGGTGAACAGACAACCTACAGAATAAGATGAAATTTTTGCAATTTATCCATCTGAAAAAGTTTAAAATCCGTAATCTACAAGGAACTTAAATAAATTTACAAGAAAAACAACAACCCCATTAAAAAGTGGGCAAGGATATGAATAGACACTTCCCAAAAGAAGACATTTATGGAGCCAACAAACATATGAAAAAGAGTTCAACATTAC
The DNA here is from genome assembly GCA_036589455.1 of Ateles fusciceps. Taxonomy (NCBI): domain Eukaryota; kingdom Metazoa; phylum Chordata; class Mammalia; order Primates; family Atelidae; genus Ateles; species Ateles fusciceps. Next base: position 13,365,875 of record JAZHEH010002597.1, on the reverse strand, counting down.
TTATCGTTAGAGAAATGCAAATCAAAATCACGATGAGATACTATCTCACACCAGTCAGAATAGCTATTACTAAAAGGCAAGAAACAACAAATGCTGGTGAGGCTGTGGAGAAATAGGAACACTTTTGCACTAGGGTGGAAATGTAAATTAATTCAACCATTGTGGAAGACAGTGTGGCGAGTCCTCAAAGACCTAGAACAAGAAATACCATTTGACCCAGCAATCCCATCACTCGGTATATACCCAAAGGAATATAAATCATTCTATTATAAAGATACATGCATATGTATGTTCATTGCGGCACTATTCACAATAGCAAAGACATAGAATCAACCCAAATGCCTATCAACGATAGACTGGATAAAGAAAATGTGGTACATATACACCATGGAATACTGTGCAGCCATAAAAACTAATGAGATCATGTCCTTTTCAGGGACATGGATGGAGCTGGTAGCCATTATCCTCAGCAAACTAATACCAAACACTACATGTTCTCATATATAAATGGGAGCTGAACAATGAGAATACATGGACACAGGGAGAGGAACAACACACATTGGGGCCTGTGGGGTAGGGTCTGGGGCAAGGAGAGCATCAGGACAAATAGCTAATGCATGTGGGGCTTAATACCTAGGCAATGAGTTGACAGGTGCAGCAAACCACCATGGTACATGTTTACCTATGTAACAAACCTGCACATCCTGCACACATATCCCAGAACTTAAAATTAAATAAAGTAAAAAAAAAAAAAAAAGTCTGGGAGAAGAAACATGCCAGTTATCTCATCATCATTACAAAGGAGTCTTCACTAGGAAATTGTTGTTCAATTTGAACCCTTTTCTATATTGATTCTTTTATAGTTATGTTAAGAAGATTCAGTCTCCACATTTTAAAGCTGATAACATTACCTATTTTGAAAGGATTGCCTATTTATTTTGCCTTTATCAGCAAGAGAAGCTCATCCTTAATGCCTATCATTGGGCTAGGCATTAGCAGAGGCTTCTTAAATACAATAGGATATGGTTGAGTGTTTTTCTTATCTGGGATCAGTGTTTCTTGAGAAGTACCTACAGAGATACTCTGAACTACATGTGAGTTAGTATGACGATAGCAAGCATCATCAGAGGAATTAGAGTAGATAACCCGTGTGCATGCACCAGAGAGGTGCAGTTATATGATGTGATGGAGTTACCCAGAACCAAAAATGACAAATTAGAGTTACCGTGTTGCGGGGCATCTTGAAACACTACAGAACAGTCCTAGTGAGGACGGGTCAAGAAAGACTCTGCATTGATGAGTACAGCGTACCCAGAAAAAAACCTAGCCTGTTGGAAGATATCTGTGTGTGTGTGCGTGTGTGTGTGTGTGTCAAAAGCATCCAAAAAATCACATTGTTGTAGCTGTGAACACTTAACTAGTAAATAAGAAAGACATGGTGGCAGGAAGGGAAAAAAAAAATGTATCCAGAGGGTGTTCCATTCTGCTGTTCAGAACATTGTGGTTGCTCAGATAATATTAATGCTCTATGATGAAGATGGTAGCGAGGATGATGATGATTAATGCAACCCATGGAAAATAGGGCTGGGGAGGATGACATGGGCGAGGGACCAGGATAGGGAGGATGACTCACGGGTGAGGGGTACCTGGGGATAGAGCGAGGTGCTGTGCACGTTGGCGCGTGTGGGGGGGAGCAGCCGGGGCACGCGTGGCTTGGACCCGGCAGTGGGCGGGTGGGTGCCCGTGGGCGGAGCGGCTCCGGGACTGAGTGGCTGGCAGCTATGTCTGCGAGAGCAGTGGCATCACCCTGGATGGAAGCCTCCGAGACTCCGCCTAACTGACACCCAAACTCTCCCTCTCCCTCCCGCAGCCCCAAACTGGAGGCAGCCAAACCTAGGAGCAGCCTCCGCGGCGGCGGCGGCAGCGGCAGCCCCAGCCCCAGCCCCAGCCCCGCCCCCGCCCCGTGCCCCGCCGGAGACGCCCGGATCGGCGGAGCCTGGCGCGAGCCCTCGCCCCCTCGCCGCGCCTGCCGCACCTCCGCCTTCCCGCCCCCGCCGGCCGAGGCTGGGCTGCGGGGAGGCGGCCGGGCGGCCCCGAGCCTCGCTAAGGCGACCAAAACAAAGGCAGCATCCGGGGCTGGGTGGATTCAAACAACCATGAAAGACTGGGTTCTGGCTCTCCACGGCTCTGCTGCTGCCGCCGCCGCCGCCGCCGCTGCTCCTCCTCCTGCCGCCGCCGAGAGGGCTCCGCTGTGAGGGGAAGCAGGGGGCGCAGCTGCTGGGCGTGCATCCGAAAGGTGAGAGCCGGAGAGCTAGCGGAGGGGGCGGGCAGGCCATGAAAATGTCCTCGGCCGTGGGGCCCCGTGGTCCTCGCCCACCCACGGTGCCTCCCCCCCATGCAAGAGCTGCCCGACCTGAGCCACCTTACCGAGGAAGAGAGGAACATTATCATGGCAGTGATGGACCGACAGAAGGAAGAGGAGGAAAAGAAGAAGCCATGCTCAAGTAAGCCAGCCCCAGCCGTGCCATCCGTGCCTCCGTGCCTCCATCCGTCCATTCACCACTCACTCCCCCTAGTCCTGGCGGCTGAGTGTGGGGAAGGGGCGGCCAGGGTGCTGGGTGCGGGCGGAGGCGCCTGCCTTGGGCCAGGGGCGCGGGGCTGGAGCAGGGAAGAGGTCAGGGGACCAGAGGAGGGAGGGGATATGCCACAGACCCAGGAACCCAGGGACCTGGGTGCAGAGGAGGGTTGGGTGGACGGGAGGGTTGGGTCACCCTGGTGGTGGGAAGTGCAGAAGCTGAGAGGCACTGATCCCACCCAAGTGGAAGGTCCCTGGGCTGGGGGCAGGTTAGGGGGCAGGGGAAGAGTAGAAACAAGGGGAGGCTGGATGAAGAGGTGATGAGGACAGCTCCTCTTCTCTTCTTGGAGTTGTTTAGCTGTTCGGGGTTACCCCAGTGAAGGGTGCCTATATTTATATCATAAAAATGCTTATTTTTAGTGTTCATTTTAGTAATCATTCATCTCACAGATCAAGGTTGGGTCTTTTTTTGGCAGTTGCCATCTTTGGCAACCTGCTTCCCCAGCTTCTCTTTAACCTTTTATTCACAGTCTTCTACACAGCATGCCTGTGTGAAGACAGATTTTCTTACCCATATGTAATGCCATTGGCAATACAAAGTTTTTAATCATGGGAGAGGCTGGCAGGGACTCTGGCCTGAATAACATAGAGGTTCCTCTTTACTGGTTTCCAAGAGACCTTTGGGGCCTGTTCAGTTCCTGGAGGAAACAGTCCAATAACGGATTGGATATTTGCACTCCTCCTCACTTCTTTAGAGCCCATCAGCCATTCAAGGGATCTTTGTCTGGTGCCCCATTTTTCTGGGGGACAGGGAGAAGATGGGACTCCTTGCTGGTGGTGCAGGAGTGTGTGACACTGTGCTGCTGCTTGCTTCAGACAAAACTGCTTACAAGGGACTGGCAGAGAGATGGGGCTTTCCTTGCTTAGCATCACCCATAGAGTAGTGCTGAAGAAGGCTTCAACCCTGCCTTCTCTTGGGAACTTTCCTTCAGGTATTCAGGGAAAGTTTTCGCTCTGGGGCAGGTGAATTTAGGGGCCTTCACTGTGATTGACTCCTTGATGTCTCCTGCTTAGGCTGGAAGGTGTATCTGGGGCCAGGGGATTGGCATGAAGAGCCAGTGGGAACCTGTTGCATCTGGAGTTAGCTGATAGCAAAAGAGGGGTAGGGAAGGAGCAGGGGTGACACCCAGACACAGAGCACACTCAGCATGGCCTCTCCCCCACACTCTAGAAGAGCCTCCTGGAGAGAAGATGCTGCCGAGGATGATTTCTTCTGCTTCCCCCTCAGTGCAGCAGTGCCTCATAGGAGAGGAATGGAAGGAGGTTGCATTCACAGAATGATGGATCTCCAACCAGGGCAACTGACACACAGATAAGGGAGGGAGATATTGCGGGGACATGTGGATGTTAGATCACAGCAAAATAGTATAAATCCAGTTATTCCTGTCCTTTCATTGTAGATTCAGAAAAGGGCCATTAACTCCGAAGGCCAGAGCTGGCCTGGTTCTATAAAGAGCAGCAGGTTTCTGAATTCCCTGCTCCTTCTCATCCAAAAATCAAATACTTTAAGCCTGCTGGCTTGAGGGGAGGCAGAACCCTCGTTAATCTGCTGCCTGTCCCTAGTGAAAGAATGACATCCCTGGTGCTGCAGGCTTCCCCTCTTCTGAGACTGGTAGTAATGGATGGTGTCTGATGGTGCTGCTGTCTGTCTGTCTGGTTGTCAGTCCGTCTGTCTTCACTGGTTGCCACCCCGGCCACCTGTCCTGAACACCTTTTCTGGTTGTCAGGATTTACAGGTTTGCTGCTGTTCCTTTTGGTGTTTGCTGCAGACAGCAGGTGGATGGAGGCCTCCAGCAGCCAGTGGAAAATATGGGCTGCTGCTTGCCAGAGTCCGGATAGGAAGGGGAAGGCACAGTGCAAGTAGTGGCCATCACGCCTCTTCATTGGCTGTCTCAAGCGTGGTGTAGAGTGAGGGATTTTAAGTGGGAGTGGGCGAGTTTTAGGACAGAATTCCAAATCTTCTAATTGCCAAAGGACAGCAATTATAAGATTGTATGGGCTTATGTGGACAAATAAATTTAGGAGCACTGTCCAATTGCTCCTGTCTAACATATGTTTTCCACTGCTTCCCCTGTGACTGCTTTCTACTGGTTTGCATATATTGTTCTATTAGTGCATGGATTCACAAAATATCACAGTATGTGATGCTGTTATACAACAGCTCTCTATAGTCCTGGACCTCTGCATTAGCTTTATCAATCAGCCTCCTCTGCTAATGTCTTGGCCTTTTGTTCAATGACAGATTGGTGAGTGTTTTGGAATCCCAGTTTGCTGCCATGTAAGCATGTCATATTGTCTGCAATTAGTGTAAAAGTGCTCTACTTTTTTTTTTTTTTTATAGGAGATACTTTATGTCTTAAAAACCGGGGATAATGGGAACTATTCAGATGACACATATATATGGGACTTAATGACACATAGTCATAGATGGTGACCTTTTAAAAACTTTGTGTTAAAATAGATGGGAAAGCAGGATTCTTTCACAGGGCTTTAAAATATTGTTACATCAGAGAAAAGTTTTTGTGGTAATTATTGGTGATTATAATCACATATCTGAGAAATTACTTTCACAAAAGGCCCTACAAAGCTTAAGTTCTGGCAATACAGCAATTAGACTTAAAATTCACTTTTATTATCAGTGCAGAACTATCTCCTTAAGCTACCTACTGTGCATGCTATGTCTCTTCACAACGTGTAAATAGACACAGAAAAAATAGAAAATGATGGGTGAATATGAGAAACCAACATTATAAAATATCAATTAAAATGTATTTGTTTCATTGGCCTTGATTGTAAATTAGTACTTGAATTTGGTTTTGAGAATGTCTTTAAATATGTGTAAATGGAAAAAAATCAAGCTATTTTCACATCAAGATTTTAGAAAAATTTTATTTGAAATTGAAAGTACTTTGTTATAAAAAAATTCATTTTGTTGGCAAAGTACACTGATTTTAAATTCCATTGCCATATAACTAGAAATAGTTGCCTCTCACAAATTATGTTTGATGATTGACTTAATTATCTGCAAATTAGAGATCTTTTCTTAATAATGTTTTGGATGTGAGTGTGCATGTGTGTGCATATGTGTGCACACACACATGTGTTTTCTGAAGGCTTTCTGAAACCTAACTTCTTCAATGAATATTCCTTCAAGTAACTGTTACTAGACATCATGAGCTAATGTATTACATAGGCCGTAAACTGCATTATCTGGGACCTAAGTCAGGGAAGATCTCATTAGATCTAGAATCTTACTCCTTTTTGAAAGAAAAAAAAAAGCTTCATAGAGAAAGAGCTACCAAATAGTAAGAGAAGAGAAAAAATTTGGAGAATTAGTTAAGGTGATGGTTTGAGGATGAGAATTGAGTACCATACTGGAATATTTAATGTAAATAGTTAAAATTTATTGAACATTAACCTCATACTAGCTCTTATTCTAAGTTATTTAATCTAATGCCAAATAGTTAAACTGTGCTCAAGTTTAATGTAAGTATAAATATTTGGATTCTCACAATGGCCTGTGCAGAAGGTAAACCAGATAGTATCATTCTCACATCCTCACGGTACACTCAGAGAATTTTAGTAATATTCTAAATTGACTCACATAACATGGGTCCAATCAGAATTCAAAATCAGACCTTTTAGTCAAAATCCAAGTATTTTCCCATACACTACACTGTCTTCCTACCAAGAAGAAGCTTCTGTTTCATTTATCTTTTCTTCAAATGAATTTCTAGTCTTTCCTTAGTTCAGAGAAGTGGCTTGGCAAAAGATTAGGCTGATTCAGCTCAGCTGCTGATCACAGCCAAGCCTGGGGCTTCACCTATACCCTTTCACAGAGTGTAAAGATAATGAAAACCATCACAGTATAGTGGAAAGACCATTCACTTTGTATCCAAGTGTTTTTACATTCTAGTTCTGCCACTTACTGTGCAAACGTGGGCAAGAATATTAAATCGAGATTATATAAAATTTCATTTTTTCCTACCAATCCTTCAACCCATGTATGAATTGATTTATAAAGAGTATTGACTTTGGGCTTCTCCTTCTCTTCTTAAGAGGTAACCTACAATTTTCTTTCTAATCATCCATAATTGCTACTTTTTTTTTTTTTCCTGGAAAGGAGACAGAAAGTAGAAGGAGAAGAATTCCTGTAACTTCAGCTTTCCTCCTTCTTTCTCTTACTTTACACAAATATAATATTGTGGCCTGAAATATATCCATAAGGCTCATTATGAGAGATGCCAGTTATCAATTGGAAAAAGAAGAAAAGTGAAAGGAAAAACTTGGGAAACTTGAAAGGGATGAGGATAGAGTTCCCAAGTATGGAGGAATCATATTTTCATTGGGGTTTGCAAATATATTAATATCTTACACCCCAAAATATGAGAAAAGCATTATTTAAGTAAATGGATTACTAAATTTGAAGGAGAACATGGAAACCAGTGTGGGCTGGATGTGCTACTGCTGACTTGACTAATAGAAGGATAATGTCTTGGGAATGTTATTTGCTTAACTTTTTAAATGAGGAGAACAATTTGTGTAAACTTGTACAGTGAGCTCCCTGGAAATATATCAAATATTAATTCCTAAAATCATATTATTATTCTCCCATACCTATATTAAGCAGATGAATGAAGTTGCACTACCATGGATTATATTGTCCATTGTATTGCATTTCATTTGTCCTCATGGACTGTTTTCTACTTTATACATTTGGTCCTGTGATATCAATTGGGTATTTTAGAGCTGGTCCTGAGAGTCGAAGTAAATTTGCCTGAGGCACATGGCAGCTGGCGTAATGACTCCAGAACCCATGTACACTGACCTCAAACCATTAGTTTCTTTTAAGTCTTTAAAAAGGTACATTGAGTGGTGGGTATTATGATTTGTTTCCCTCATCATTGGGAAGGAGACTAAGATTTATTGTGTACCTTCTATATGTTATGCATTTGGCTGGATGCTTTATGAATTTTACTCACCCAGGCTTTCCTCTTGATGAGAAGTCTAGCCTGTATTTATTAGTTTTCCAATATTAGTGAAATTCCGAGAACTAGCTCTGTACCTTCCTTTGCTCATGACATTTGATTCTAGAGTCCAGAGAACAAAACTTAAACAAGTGAGAGAAGAGCTTCATGTGACTAGTAACATGTTGTGCCCTTTTCTGAGGGTGGGCTCTCCAGAACTGTCTGGCTTCCCCAGTTCTGGCCCCAGGTGACTCTCTAACCCCATTTTTACCTGAAGCTTTCCTTATCTGTTTGATATTTTGCCCACAGGATTCCCTAATACAATAACTTTTTCCTAGCATTCCACCTAACAGAGTTATCTTTGCTTGCCACTGTTGTTCTGAATTTTATTTATTAAGTAGGCTATTTCTAACAAAGTGTCATATGATATTTAATTCAACAAGACCATTGTTTCAGGTATTAGAACTGGGTCAGGCATTAGGCTGTTGGGATAGAATAAAGGCGAATCCTCTGCTTACAGCCCAATGTTGGCTGAGTTCCTATCATTGTAAAACTGCCATGGTCAGAAAAGGAAGTGAGTGTCAGATAGTTGGGTAGAACACTGGGTTAGATTCTGGTCTTAACATTATGACTTTTTATAAGTATGAACATTGTGAAGCTAATCCATCCAAGCATCATATTTTATATGTAAAGTGGAATTTATAATGGCAGCCTGTCTAATTTGTGAAGCTTTAACATGATCGTAGAAGCAACTTATCCTCCAAATTGCTGTTTCCAAGAAAGGTGCCATTGTTATGCTTGTTCTTTAAAACTGTAGAGGAATACCAACATTATGTTTTCAGGTAGTCTTTGAAGGTGCTAGGGGCTTAGGAAGATGAGCTCTGGGAGAAGAGCTCATCTATCCATTCATGCTAGCAATGCAGTGTTGCCAGGGTTGCAGCTCCCAGTGTGAGAATTTGACAAGGAGCTAAAAAGTAAAATGAGTTCAGGGCTTGGTCTGAGACTATATTTACGTTCTTTCTTTTCTTTTGTTTTCTTTATTTTCCTTTTCATTAAATAGCTTGTACGTGTTTTTAGCACAAAAAGCAATGTGGGCAAAATGATAAAGTTTGAAAGATCTAAAGGGCAATCTAATTCAAAAACAAGAGGAGAAATTAGCTTGGGGTAATTTCCTCATCTTTTACTACAAAAAAAGATTTGGAGAAACACAATGATAATTTTAGTGTCAGTGGGTTTAATAAATTATTCATTTTCAGAATTAGCTGAATAAGGGGTCATATATTTGTCAGGTAGTTTCTTTCATGTCAGTTTACCATTGAGTGATGTGGTAAATTGCATGTGTTTAAGAACTTTTTAAGATTCTTTATTGGATGCCTTAGGTTTTCTGTATTTATATTCTTACATTCTTATATCGAGTTTATATACACTTATTTTGACTAGGTCACTTTTCTGTGGACAGCAAGAGGGGGATATTCTGCAGAATTGATTTCGGATGTTTCTGCTTCTGTTACAATATTGTGAAAACTTCCTATTCATGTGAATCCTTACTTAAAGACAAAATAGAGCTGTTTAAAAGGAAGGTGACTGTATATGTTGATTTTCCTTTATCTGTTTATCCCAATTTCCTGCTATAATTATGTATGGTAACCCCTTCTCTAAATTTTGAGTTTCAGCCCGGATGATAAATTATATTGTCTTCCTCTTTATAAATCTTGCTTTCTCTGCCCAAAATTCAGAAAATCAAGCAATTAACAGTCTTAAAATATATCTTATCAATAAGTAGTGCAAGCAAGTGGTAGATATAAAATCTTGATCATTGTTTGGTAAATGGGGAACACTTTTCTGAGAATGAAGTATTGGCTGGGCGTGGTGGCTCACACCCATAATCCCAGAACTTTGGGAGGCCGAAGCAGGTGGATCGCTTGAGCTCAGAAGTTCAGGACAAGCCTGGCCAACATGGTGAAACCCCGTCTCTACTAAAAATACAAAAAAATTAGCTGGGCATTGTGGAGTGTACCTGTAATCCCAGGTGCTCACGAGGCTGAGGCAGGAGAATCGCTTGAAACCAGGAGGCAGAGGCTGCAATGAGCTGAGATTTTGCCACTGCAGTCCAGCTTGGGGAACAGAGTAAGACTCTGTCTCAAAAAACAAGCAAACAAACAGACAGACAAACCTAACTAAATAAGGTATTATCTTTTATGGAATCTCAGTGGAATGCTAGTTTTTATGGAAAAGCTGAATTTAAAATTTCAAAACATTTTTCAAATAATAGTAGTCATGAATTGCAACTTCATACAGGACTCTCCTTATCTCTTTATGAGAATTCTCCTTTGAACCTTGCAAAGAGCAGCCTGCTGCAGTTTAGTGAAGACATCTTTAATGTGTGAGAATTTATTTAAATCGATTTTAGGATGTAATATTTTTATATTCCTCTGAGTCTAGATGGCAAAATAAGGTAATGTTACAGAAAGTAATTTCATGTAATTTGTAATATTTTGATAATTCCTCTGATGTTTACATAGTAAAATAATGTAATGTTATAGAAAGTAATTTCATGTAATTTGTAAGCTATCAGTGCATTTAATTAGAATATTAGCTGTTTTAAAGAAGCATAATGAATGGAAGATATTTTACATAATATAGAATGTAGTACCATGCTAATGATTTATACATTATTTAGTATTTGTTTGTATTACCCATCATTATGCCAGGTAATTTAATTATTGTCTGGAAGATGCTAGTGTATTTACATAGAGAAAATATGTCAATTGAAAACCAATTAAGATATCTGTACCGTCATATAAATGTCTTACACTACTTAGCTTCTTTTAATGGACTCTCATGCATAATATACATACTCACAAGTAGAAACTAATGTAGTAATACTGATGGAATTTTCTTGCTGTATTTGCTAGACTTAATAGTCTATTTGTTTAGTTCACAACTTACATACATATTGCTTTCTGTACTTAAAGCAGTATTGCTTAATATTTGAAGACTATTCTTAATCTCAAGAATATATTTTAAAATTGTAAGTTATTGGTGCACAAACATTGTGTGCCACATTATTATTTTTGTTGTTTAAACATAGCTTTTAAGAAAACGTAACAAGAAACTCTTTGAGGCCAGGTGCAGTGGCTCACACCTGTAATCCCAGCACTTTGGGAGGCTGAGGAGGGCAGATCACCTGAGGTTAGGAGTTTGAGACCATCCTGGCCAACATGGTGAAATCCTGTCTCTACTAAAAATACAAAAATTAGCCGGCATGGTGGTGCATGCCTATAATCCCAGCTACTCGGGAGACTGAGGCAGGAGAATGCTTGAACCCGGAAGGCAGAGGTTGCCGTGAGCCGAGATCGTGCCTCTGCACTCCAGCCTGGGTGACAGAGCAAGATGCCCTCTAAAACAACAACAACGACAAAAACAAATAAACAAACAAAACTCTTTGATAGGATGTCTAGCTGTTTTATTTTCAATTGATATGGTTTATATTTTGGAAAAATTAGGCAGATTGTATATGAAGTATCTAGGGTATGTAAAAATCAATGTATTGGGTTTAACTGTGTAGTAGTATATATCCACATTTAGAGGTCCTATCGAGGTTAGAAAGATTATTTAGTGTATTGGTAGAGGAGATGAAAACAAAAGTAAAGTAACCAAATGGCTTTTCCTTTTATATTTCACATAGCTTAGAAGATTTATCTTCCTTGGCTATCTCTGTATTGCAATATATTGGAGCTTAAGTATTCTTTCCTAACCACTTTTTTTTCTGGGAAAAAATGAAGACATTTTTCATCCTAATATCTGAAATAAAGGGATATTGAAATGAACAGTCTCATTTATTTTAGATATTAGAATTTTGGTAAGAGCCAAAATCCTAAAGAGATTCTACTTTTATATTATTCATGATCATGACAATTTTCATAGAAATGTAATTTTGAAAAATGAAATACAGTAAAATCTTCTTATAATGAGAATGAATACTTCAATTTACAGCTGTCTATGTACCCTAGGTCAAACCTAGCCACCTAATATATAGCAACTTGGAGTAAAAACTTGATGCTATTCTGACAAAGGTATTATGATCTAAGTATCATGCCAGACACAGGAATTAGAAAGGGATGTTATATTATTTAGAGCTCCAAAAGCCTAAGCTCTAATAGTCACTTTAGGATACAGCTATGATTGATAATCAGTCAAGGGGCTATCTAGTCTCTGACTTCCATAAATGCAGCATAATTAAAGACTCTAGGAGGTCCACATGCAATAGAAGAGAAATAAACATGGTACCAGGCCACAAGAAGCAGATACTTTTGTCCCTGGTGAGGTTGTGCAAATTTAAAAAAGTTTACATATGTACTTTGGAAAAAGACTAAATAGTCAAGAATACAAAATAGGAGAACACAAATTGAGTGGTGATTATGATAAGTGGTGAAGAACGTTTTGAAGCTCCCTCTTGCCCTTGCTTCTGTAATTCTGCATCCTTTTGATTTGCCTTCAATGTTTCTAAATGCTTCTATTTTTCCTTCCCTCAAATCTCAAATGTTGGCATTCTCATGGGGTCCCACTCTCAATATTCTCCCATTTTATATGCAGTTCCTTGTGAATCTCCAACAATGACTTCAACCATGTATATCTCAATACTCCCCAAATCTATATTACTGCATTAGCATTTTTTACTAAATTCTGAATTCATGTCTTTATCCACCTGTTAAATTTCTCTACTGAGTGTCCTATAGGCACTTCAGCTTTATTGTGTCCTGTTATAAATTTCTTGACTTTCTGCCTAAATGCAATGTCTCTGTATTTCTTGTCTGTGTGGATAGCAACACCAGTGCAACTCCTCATTTTGCCCATCATCAAATCTTGCAAATTTAATCTTTTGGAATCTTTTAAATTTTTCTCCTATTTTTCAATCCCATTTTTATTACCTTAATGTAGGCTCTCTTCAGTGCTTACCTGGATGCCTGCAGGAACTGTACTTACCTGGATACTTGCAGGAACCTCCTGATTAATTTTTCTGCCACTGATCAGAATTCCTCCCATCTAATCTGATCTCCACATTGCTACCAGAGGAATCGTTCTAAAATTTGTCTGATCGTGACTTTCCCTTAAAACCTGCTTACTTTCAGAGTAAAGTTTAAACTTCATAATCTGGATCCTACTTGCCATTTCTGTTCTCTGGTCCATGAATACATTCCTGCCATAGTCTCGCTGAAGTAGTTCTCAAGGGTAATTGCTACTTCACAACTTGGTGACCCAACTCATACTTTTCTCTCCACCAGAAATAACTTTTTTAATCTGACTAAGTTTTACCTAGCCATTTTAATTTGCTCAAGTGACACCTTATCTGATACATCTTCCCAGACTTCCCAGACAGATTTTGGTATTTGTCTTCTGTGCAGGTTTTTGTCATAAGTTCTTTCTTTTAACAGTCTTCTCTCAGAACAATATAAATTCTGGAGAGAAGGATCATTCTTATTTGAATCCTTCATATAAGCATATTGCCTGGCATAGAAAAAGTACCCATTTTTTAAAACTGTGTATAAGGATGAATGAATGAATGAATGAATGAATGGATTCAGGGGATGTGGACTGGAGGAGACACCCAGGGCTGCTAAGTGTATAAGTATAAGGATAGAGTGGGATGCTTATTCTAACCATGGGAATTCAGTCAGCAAATTTTGAAAACAAGCAATGAATTTAGTGCTTTTGGTTATTGAGAGAATCAGGTTGACCAGAACTCATGAGGAAAATATATTGAACACTAGATATTATAAGGTAAAATTAATGTGTAATTTTTGATGGCCTATTGTATCTTGATTTATCATTCTTGGGTTTTTGAAAGACAACATTCTTAAAGTATTTGAATGTAAGTGAGGATGTAAATAACATATTTTAAAAAGTAATCCTCTGGACAGCCATTCTTAATGGAAACATTTTCTTTGAAATAAAACTCACTAACTTCCGTGACAGTTTAAAGCATAGTACTATATGTTTTCTGATTTGATATTTAGAATTAGATCAGAAGTGTATTGCCAGAAAGCATTCTACTGATTATATTTTTAATAAAAAAGTACACCTCAGTTAAGTCATCTTCTAGACTTAAAATCCTTGAAGGCAGGTATCTTATATTAATCATCTTTTCATTGTCATTGCCTAATTCTGTACTCATACATAATAGGCCTCCAGCAAGTGCTGTTGAACTAAATTGTACAGCCTATGTGCCTAAGACACAAAAGCACTGACTTTTGCATTTCAGAATTGGGCTGAGTTGAGATGTGAGTGGGCACTTAATGACTGTGTAGTCTAATATTGGTAAATTCACAGCTCACCTGCAAATACCTATATCTAGAGCAGCCTCACTAATACATGTGAGATGCCTCAGAACCTTTCTGAATATAGTGCTTCAGGCCCAGGCCATAGCTGCTAAGAGTCGGCAGAAAAATGGCAATAAACATTTTAGCCACTGAGGTTTTATTTCTACTCTTCTTTCAGAAGAGAAAACTGAGGCCAGAGACTCAGGATTTCATTTTTAATTAATGTGAGAGCTGGGGATAAGACTCCATGTTCTGTGTCCTTGTCTAGTGGTGGTTTTTTCCCACGATCACTCTCTTTCCACTTGGTTGTATTTTAACCACGAACACATTCGAACAGTTAATTTGTTTAAATTCTGTTTTCATTTGCCTGCTTTTTAAGATTCTATTTGTTATAGAAAACTCCATGAGAAGTTATAATTACTTTATTCATTTTGAATTAGGTTATATTAAGTAAATAATATATAAGTAAATTATTACCAGGTTATATAAGTAAATTTTTGTCAAGGACTAAGAAATATTTTATTTAAAATATTTTTTGCAATCACATTTGTTGAAATTTTATTTAAGCTGTATGAACATTTCTTTTTTTTTTTTTCTTCTCTTTTTTTTTTTTTTTTTTTTTCCCTCCCTCTCCCTCCTTCTCGCCCTTGCTCCTGTCCTCCCCCGCGGCTCCCCCCCCCCCCCCCCCCCCCCCCCCCCTCCCCCCCCCCCCCCCCCCCCCCCCCCCCCCCCCCCCCCCCCCTCTCCCCTTTTCTTAATTATGATAATTTTATTTTTAATGTTAAATTCTTCCCTGAAAGGTACACTTTTACTAGCTGTAATTTATTTATGATTCCAAGTAACTTTTCCTACTATGCTTTTGAATTATGTATATATTAAAATAATGTTTTGTTTTTTACTTTTAAAAACTGGTTGATGATTTTTGCTCACAAAGGAGTATGATTTTTGCTCTTTGGTTCCTCTTCACTTGGAAGTTTGACTTCAATTAGACTATTGGCCAATGATTCAAGGAAAGTTAGTAGGGTGAGACAAGAATGACTACTCACATATATATCTAAGAACTTACATTTGTATACACATATGTATATTCTCATCTCACGTGTGCCTCCCCGTTCATGTAATCTCTCACACCCAAATTCCTGAAGACTTGAAACATTCTTTCTATAAAGTTTTAAGGAGGTTAATTTTCTCTCATTTACCAGAATTTTTATGATCTAGACATTCCTCGTATTACCGTTTGTACCCACAGACCTTTCTATGGATTTTATGCCAGTGGCTATTCTGGAAGAAGCAGGTCTACATCCATATGATCCCACCATGGCTGGACTAATGGTGGACAGTTGGCCCAAGGCTAGGTAATTCATTAATTGGCCAAATACTAATAAGAATGTCTTTCAAAATTTTAAGCAAAAAATAATCAGAGGGCCAAAGAAAATAAATGATCCACATTCATTTGTTATTGAAGCAAAAATGGATTGAGCACTACTCGTGGTATGCTAGCTGTGATGCTCGAATTAATAGCCTTTTGTAAAAGGAAGTAAATTTTCTTGAATAACCATCCATGTAAAATTAAAATCTATGATAAAGGCAGCACAGAACATTATATAATATTTTGATAAAATAATACCTATCCAGAATTTTGACTAAGATCAGGCTATCCAGGAATGCTTCCCATGAAAATGACAGTAAGGACTGAGCAAAGATCTGAGAATGAATGGGAGTTAAGTAGGCAAATAGGGGTGAAGTACCTCTAGAAGGAAAGAATGAGAGCCACTGATGGAAGCGGTAGTGGTGAGTCTGAAGCACTGGAAGGTAGCCAGTCTTTTGGAAGAGGAAAAAGTCTGCAAAAGGCAGGAGGAGTGTGGCTTGAGAAAAATTTGGAGAGGTAGGCAGAAACTAGACATGGTAGGGCCCACTAGATCCTGTTTTAGAGTTTTTTTCTTTATTTTAAGAGCCAAAGGGTTTTGAAGAGAGATATGATATAATCTTATCAGTATTTTGAAAGACCATTCTGGCTGAAGTATCAAGAACAGATTAGATGAAGTCCCAGGGCATGTAGTGTAGAGACCAGCTGGTAGGCTATTGCAGAAGTCCAAGTGGCAGATGTTAGAAGCAGAAACTTTGGTGGTGATGGCAAAGTGTTAATATTTGAGAAGCAAAAGCCACAACTGTTGTTATTGTTGTTTTAATTGATTGAATATGGATTAGTGTCAGACTTGTGCCACTAAGTTTTGGAAGTATCTGGAGTGACGAGCCCAAATTTAGATCTGGTTATTTGGCTTTGTGGTAACTTTGAGAAATCCAAGAGAGATATTAAGTAGGTTAAAGGTCAGGAACTCATAAGAGAGTACGGGTTAGAAATGTAAATTTATGAGTCATCTGTACACAGATGACCATGAAGCTATGGGTGAGGCTGAGTGATTAAATTCAGACAACAAGAAAGCCTAGGAATAACCTTTAATGAAGTTTCACTTTTAAAAATTGATAGAGGGCAATAGCCCTGCAAAAGCATTAGAAACGAGATGGCCAGAGAGATAAGCTAAAAACCAGGAGAGCCTTATTTCACTAAATCAAAGGAGAGAGAATATTTTGAGGAGGCTGAGGCACACTTACTATGATAGCTAAAATTAAACAAACAAACAAAAAGACTGGAAATACCTAATGTTGGTAAAGATACTGAACAACTAGAAGTCTTATATATTGTTTGTGGGCATAATAGAACCACTTCAGAAAACTTTGATAGTTTCTTAGAGTTTAGCATGCATCTACACTATGACATAGGAATTCCATTCCTAGATATTTATATACGAAAAATGAAAACAAGCTCACAAAAGACTTATACAAGAATGGTCATAGAAACCTTATTGTTAATGGCCCTAAAATGGAAATAGCTCAGATGTCCATCAGCAGAAAGAATTTAAAAGATGTGAAATTTTCACACAATGAAAAATTTGCTATTCCATGATAAACAGTAATAAAACATTGATACATAAACAACATGAATGAATCTCAAAAACATCATGTTAGATAGGAAAAGCCAGACACAAATAGTGCAGACTGTATGATTGATACCACTCATATGAAGCTCCAGAATAGGGAAAGCTAATCTATGGTGGTGGATATCAGATTAGTAGGCTCCTCTGTGGTGGCAAGGATAAAGGATTGGCTGGAAAAGGGCAAGAGATGACTTTCTGGAGAAATGCAAATATCTTATATATTGATAGAGGTATGTATTATACATATGTATGCATTTGCCAAAACTGACCAAACTATATACTTACTATGTGTTCATTTCACTGTATTTAAATTACACCTGAATCAGTTTTTTTAAAAAAGGGAATTCTTCAGAGACATCAAATATGATGAGAACTAAGAAGAAAGAGCTATTGTATTCAGTAATAAGGAGATCACTGGTAACTTCAGGAAAAGCTTTTTCTGTAAATTTATGGGGCCAGAGCTAGATTGGAATGGGTAGAATGGGAGAAAGATGTGTAAATACATATAGTTATTATATGTAAATCTTTCAAGGAATTTGGCTAAGAAGGGGAAAGAATCATGAGAAGATAGCTAGAGGAAAATGAGGAGTTCAATTTGGGTTTATTTTAGATAGAATTTAAATGGATAAAGTGAAGAATGTTTAGAAATCAATAGGGAGAATACAGTGGAGAAGGTGATTTGAATAAAAGAGAGAGTGTATTTTGTGACTGGAAAGAAAAGATGAGGGACCTTCTGTCTGTTTCTATTTTTTTTCTATAAGTAGGAGTTGGTTCATCTTCTGAGAGTGAGGGGATTTTGAGATTTGAGGATAAAGAAAAGAGTCTGAAATAGCCACGTTGGGGGAGCAAGAGTGTGGGTTTATCAGCAAGACAGTTGATTACTGATCTGCAGATGAAGCCATGCTGGATATTGTACAAGAGAAGTCAATAGAAAGGGAGAAACTGGCAAAGACATACAGATAAGAGAGGCTTTTTGGCCCATGAAACACTAACAGAAGAGTCTTTAATCTTGACTTCTCAGGCTGAATTATTGTGAAGCCTGGATCAGCAATTCCCCACATATGTGATCTTTCTTTTTTCTTCAACTGTTTATTAGTTTTAGTTCTGGGGTACATGTGCAGGATGTGCAGATTTGTTATAGGTAGTTGGTGGTTTGCTGCACAGATCAATCCATCACCTATGTATTAAGCCCAGCATATTTTAGCTATTCTTCCTGATACTCTCCCTCCACCACCCAACTGACAGGCTCCAGTATGTTGTTCCCCTCCATGTGTCTATGTGTTCTCATTGTTGACCTCCTACTTATAAGTGAGAACATGTGGTATTCGGTTTTCTGTTCCTGTGTTAGTTTGCTGAGGATAATGGCTTCCAGCTCCATCCATGTCCCTGCAAGGGACAGGATTTCATTCGATTTTATGGCTGCATAGTATTCTATGGTATATCTGTATCACATTTTCTTTGTCCAGTCTATCACTGGTGGGCATTTGGGTTGACTCTATGTTTTTGCTATTGTGAATAGTGCTGCAATAAACATATTTATGCATGTATCTTTATAGTGGAATGATTTACATTCCTTTGGGCATATACCCAGTAATGGGATTGCTGGGTCAAATGCTATTTCCGAGTCCAGATCTTTGAGGAATTGCCACACTGTCTTCCACAATGGTTGAACTAATTTACATTCCCACTAGCAGTGTAAAAGCGTTACTTTTTCTCCACAACCCCACCAGCATCTGTTGTTTCTTGACTTTTTAATAATCGCCATTCTGACTGGCTTAAGGTGATATCTCATTGTGGTTTTGATTCACATTTTTCTAATGATTGGTGATGTTGAGCTTTCTTTTCACACGTTGGTTGACCGCATGAATGTCTTCTTTATAAAGTGTCTGTTCATGTCTTTTGCTCACTTACTAATGGGATTTTCTAAAACCCCAAACAATAGAAACCCTAGAAGAAAATCTAGCCTATATCATTCAGGACATGGGCACCAAACAATGTCATTGTTTGGTCATGAAGTCTTTGCAATGTCAAAAGCAATTGCCGCAGAAGCAAAAATTGACAAGTGGGATCTAATTAAACTGAAGAGCTTCTGTATAGCAAAAGAAACTATGATTAGAGTGAACAGACAGCCTATAGAATGGTAGGAATTTTTTGCAATCTATCTATCTGAGAAAGGTCTAATAGGAATGTAAACAAAATTTTTTTTTGTTTACAGTCTACAAGGAATGTAAATAAATTTACAGGAAAAAAAAAAAAACCCTATAATGTAATCTTAAACTGACTTAGTTTGAGAAGGTTTCTGTTTCTCCCAACCCAAAGAGCCCTGATAAGAACTTTGTAGTGTATGTGTGTGTGTGTGTGTGTGTGTGTGTGTGTGTGTGTTTTCCTACACAGAATTAGACTAAGTCTGCATTCCTATTAAATCTGCACTAGAAATAGACTAAGTTTTGAGTTTCCACGTTCAGACAAAAAGGATATTTCCATTTTAATAATTAATACATCTGGCTGGGGCAGTGGCTCACACCTGTAATCCCAGCACTTTGGGAGGCCAAGGCAGGTGGATCACGAGGTCAGGAGATTGAGACCATCCTGGCCAACATGGTGAAACCTCATCTCTACTAAAATACATAAAAGTAGCTGGGTGTGGTGGTGCGTGCCTGTAGTCCTGGCTACTAGGGAGGCTGAGGCAGGGGAATCTCTCAACCTGGCAGGCGGAGGTTGCCATGAGCTGAGATTGCACCACCACACTCCAGCCTGGGCAACAGAGTGAGACTCTTGTCTCAAAATAATAATAATAATAATAATAATAAATACATTTGTTTTGATATGTATATGTATGCATGCATGTACATATACACAAATGCATATGCAGTCTCCATAAATTGGCACTCTGCCAACAAGGTAAATTATCCTTCTTTTTCACATGCATCTTTCATCTAGTCAGTTTATGGTTTTGTCCTTTCACCTAGGATACCCTTGTTTATTTAACTTGAAAGCTTTGGAGGGTACAGAATAAAGAATGACACGATTTCCTTTAGATCCTTTACCATAAGGGACAGTCTGATAGCCACAATGTCATAGGGAAAGCTCTGACCACACTAGTTTGACTTGTTTCCCATTTCATGGTTGCAGAGTAATTTGGATTTGTTTTAGGCGAGGCCCCTCAGAAGCAGACTCTGAGATGGAGATTATTGTGCAGGAAGTTTATTAGGGAGTACTTTCAGGATCAACGCCTGTGTGAGAAGGGAAGTCAACAGTTGGAAAATAGGAGAAAGTGGGCTATAATACACATACAGTAAGGCCTCAATGAGTCCCTTGGGCATTCTGACACTATCTGGAATATCTTGCTTTGACCAGTCACTGGATTCAGGGTGCCTGGGGGAAGAGGATCTAGCCTTAGGGGAGGTGGCTGGCTTCAGCAAAGGGCGATTTCAAAGGGAAGTCTGACAGCTAAGAGCATCCTGACATCTGGAGGAGTAAGACCCCAGTCTTGTAGCAGACATCTGGGCAGCTTAGTGCAGCATCCACTCACTGATTTTAACTGCAAATTAAAATACCAACTTTGGGAAAGGTAATATTTCTTAACTACCTAAACATTAAAGGAATTTACAGGTTAAATATAGAGTCAACTAATAGGATGATGAGAAACCTAAGACTTATTGACAAAATGGAATATATAAGTCAACGATAAGACTGTCCAGATTGTGGGCCTCTTTTGGGGATTTACAACATCATCCGAATCTTAAATTACAAGTCTATCTATAGAACACTTGCAAATGTCTGTGAGGCAATGAATAAGAGTTGTGGAGGGTAGTGACTTCACTGAGGACATTTAATTTGAAAGGTTTGCTTTCATGAAATCTTTACTTCTATAAGATTTCATTCCACTAATTTTTTGTAAATAAGACAATATAGCAGGAATCTTATACGGTATTGAAGATATGTAATAATGAGATTTTACTTCTGTGACCTAAGTTATAGGGCAACTATGGCATATGGTCTTTGGAAAATTCCCTCCTCCCATTTAAGCCATTGTTCCAAAAACAGTCCTTACCTCTTCCTTTGGGGTAGGCGCCTTCTGTTAGCACTGAACTCTCAGGACTCTTTTTATATGGGAAAATAGAGCGGTACATTTTAGAAGATCTATTCAGCAATTTAGTCCAAATATCTCCACTAAATTAGAAGTATGTTTTTGTTAGAAAAATTAGCACAAACAACTTTCACATTTAGTAACCTAACATGATAAAACTTTCTGACTAGCATAGTTCAGTGTGGATCAGGTGGCCCTCTTCTATCTTGAAGCAGTGATCCCTGAAACACATGGCCACAGCCAGTGAATAGAGGGATAGAGAAGGTTGAATTAACGTACATTATTATTGCTCGTGGGCCATTCATTGGCCAGGACCAGGCAACTGCAGAAGACGACGGGAAATATAGGAGGGCACATGGATATTTGGTGAGAACCAATTTCAGAAATTTAAGTTATAATAATTTAAAAGTAAATATTTTGTGAATTAAGCTACCTGTTTCCAAAAATGGAACTAGTTTACTTTCCTTGATTTAAAAGTAAATTAATTTGTTGCTGACAGAAACAAACTGGGATGCATGAGATTTGAGTGAGAAGAGCATTAGCATCCAGATCAGTGGTTTTCACACTCTGTCTGGTGCAGTAATCCCAGAGTGTTGGGAAATAATGTTGACTGGACAAGAAGGCAACAGGGCAGGCTCCAGGTGTCTTGGTTCTAAACACTGCTGCTTGATTGCTAGCTCTCTGTCTTTACCTGTTTTGTGATTTGGGGGGAAAAATGAGTTCTGCTGCAAAAAGAAATCTCCGATAATGACTCATCTACTCTCCCCACCCTCCTTTTAAAGCTATAAAGTTTTACCACATCCATCTAACCAATATTTTGGGGCTGTAGGAATAAAGTCCCTGTCCTCCTTATACCTGTACTCCAGTGTGTCCCAGAAAGCTCCAGTGATTTCCCAACATCAGAATACTAACTTTAATTCTGCCTGAAGCAACAGTGAGATTGTCAACAGTGACTATTCCGAAAATTTTGGCATGGAAATGACTATGTAGGGAGTGTCTAGAAGAATGGCTTCTATCTTGGAGAAGAGACACAAACCTCCTAACAGTTATTTTAAGTCTAATATGTAGGCCTTGTTCGGACTTTCCTTCTTTCTCACTTATAACATTTAGTGATGAGCAAATTCTCCTCTCAGAATGCAGTATGTTTGCTTTACAGCAAAGTGTCATCATCAACAAATAACACTGCACCAACAGCAAAAAGTGCTCACATGTGCACTCCTTGTTATTCTTACTCTGACTCCGTGCAGTTGGTGTGACAGTTACTGCTTCTATCCCTACTTTACAGAAAAGAAAACAGAGAAAAAATAATTTAAGTCAAGGTTACACAGCACAAGTAGTAAATGTTCCATAGAACTGGGTAACAGACTTCACTATTATTACAACTGGATACTAAAATGCAGGTAATAAATGAGAGTTTCTCTAATGTAAACCCTTACCACTAGTAGTAGTAATAGTTATTATGGGATGCATGGAGGGGGAGTGCCTGAGTGTGTGGATTTCTTTTTCTTTTTTCTTTTTTTTTTTTTTTTTGAGACAAAGTTTGTTTCACTGTTATTGCCTTGGCTGGAGTGCAATGGCGCAATCTCGGCTCACTGCAACCTCCCCCTCCTGGGTTCAAGCGATTCTCCTGCCTCAGCCTCCCAAGCAGCTGAGATGACAGGCGCCCACCACCATGGCCAACTAATTTTTGTATATTTAATAGAGACGAGGGTTCACCATGTTGACCAGGCGGGTCTTGATCTCTTGACCTCAGGTAATCCACCTGCCTCAGGCTCCCAAAGTGCTGAGATTACAGGCTTGAGCCACTATGCCCAGCCTGAGTGTGTGGATTTCTAAATCAATGAGGCCTGGGTTTGAATCCAGAGCTCCACCACTTACTATATCATCCTGATAGGTCATTTAAACCCCTCCCAGTTGTCTTATCTGTGAAACAGGGATGGGTGGGAGGAGCAAATAAGATAACAATGGTAATATATTAAGAATACACTTAGCACAGCTTCTCACACATGGGCAACATTAACAGCTTTTGGTTATAATAATGATTATTTCAAAACAATATGAATTCAAATAGTACTACACACTCAGTATTCATATCTCTTTGAGTTTAAGGACAGGTGCATCTATACTGTGTGAGCACTGTTGCAGCTGAAAGTACAGTACTGGCTGTGTTGATGCTATGTAAAGGAATTTTGAATCACAATTGGAGCTTTGGTTCTTACATTGTGCTAAGCCAGAAGACTCTTATTCATTGTAGTGATTTTAGCACAGTGCAGTTACCTGAGCTTTGGAAACACACAGAAGTTGGGTGCTTTCTTTCGAACTAGGGTAATAAACCTTCTTTTAGCAGCACTTTGCAACAGATCTACCCTGCATTATGCTTACAGATTTAATTCTTCACATTTGTTATTTTACTAAGGAAACATTTTGGCTCACCCCTTCAGCTTATAATCTCATATGAATGCATGGGGATTTACATACATTATTCATATGGTCTGTCTTCAGTGGAAAAAAAAACCCTATGTTGAATTTTTAGCATGGAGGAATACCTCCAACTAGGAAAACTCACCGTTTGTATAAGAATAACTTACTTAAACAATTAACAGATTTTTTTTCCCTTAATCAGTGGCATTCCTGTGTAAACATTCAAAATAAATGTTGTAAAAATATTAAAAATGCTCTTTAAAAATGTTGCTTGAATGTAGGTCTAATGTGAACTTCCAGCAGGCAACAGTTGACATAACGCTGGTATTTTCATACAAAATTAGAAGTGATAGAAAGTTTAAAAATGTTCCAGTATTTTAAAAATACATACATCACAGCTCTACACCTTTGCTGAAATCAAAGGTGAAATAAAATTACTCAAAAAATAATCATGTGTGTAATAAATACATCTATCACTACCAAGTTCTAGCTCACAGCTTGTATACATACTTTCATAATACCACTGACATGTCAAATTGTCTACATTTACATTATGAGAAAATCAAGTGCATGTAACAAAGACCTGTGTTGTGTTGGTGAAACTAGTAATTTGGATATATTGGCATTTAATGAAAATTTTCTAAAAGATAAAATCCTTCCATAATTTTCTTTATACTTAAGCTGGGAATGACTTTAAAAGGATTTGTGTGACTCTGAGAATTAGTCCTTAATTGTTTTTCCTTCAAATTTGAAAATAAGAGGCTTTTGCCTTTATTATAGCAGACATTGCTGAACCTTTCACACCATATGGCATGAAAAGCGGGCAGTGTGTTTCTATTTACCGTTTTGGACTCTTGGTTCAAAACTGGTGTTCCTGGGCCCCTGCCTCTACCTTGACCCCAAGAGGAGACTCCTTGGCTTTTAGTTTCCGTTTTTATTTCTTTAGGGAAGAATTAATGGCTAACCTGGGAGAAATTTAGTTACTTTATCTTCTTTTTCCCTTCTTTGCTCTCTCTTCCTCCTTCTCATTATAGGAGATAGAAATATGAGAGCCTCAGTGGGGAATTTTCCCCGAAGAGAGAAATGAAGCATCCTTTGGTCTATAATGCCAGTCATTCCAGAGAGGAGTGATTTTTCTTGTCTGGCCCTTAGGGCTGTCTCCTGCTGGGTGAATGCAGCCCTTTCTGCCATCTCCCTCAGGGATGCTGGAAGGGAAACCTGGAGAGGAGCAGTACAGATAGGAGGTGGACACTACTTCTACTTCATATGAGCCTCCTCTACATGACCTCTCCTTCTTAGAGAGGTCGCCTCTCAGGGTGCAGTCAACTTCTCTAACTTTAAATGGATGGCTGCATATAAGTATTTAATTTGCTCATAGACTCCGAGGTGTTACAGACAAAACAGTAACTCTAGGTGAGGCAGAAAGCACATTTAGAAAGGAAGAGGATGCTGTGTTGGCTGCACAGTCATTGGTAAAGTTTGAGCACCCCCTATTATTTTCCCTTCAGTATGATGTTACAATATGTTTTGTTCAAGCCTAAATGAACCTTTTCATCTGGTAATTAACATTTTTACAGTGTTTCTCCTACTACCATATATTTTTGTTTAGAAAATTAAGACCCAGAACCAAAGTCAATGAGTAAAATGTTTGTTTTGCAAAGAGTATATATTTAAACCTGTAAGAGATGATTAGAGGGTAAAATGAGAAAATTAACAATAATTTAATCTCAACTTTCTTGATTTCCTCATGTATCAATATTTAGATTCTACTGTCTTTGCTGTTTATCTCTTTTTTTTCTTTTCTTCTTCTTCTTCTTTTTTTTTTTTTTTAAGCAGAGTCTCCCTTTGTCGCTTAGGCTGGAGTGCAGTGGTGCAATCTCGGCTCATTGCAAACCCCGCCTCCCGGGGTTAAAGCAATCCTCCTATCTCAGCCTCTGGAGGAGCTGGGAGACTACAGGTGCCCACTACTATGTCCAGCTAATTTTCTGTTTTGTATTTTTAGTAAAGATGAGGTTTCACCATGTTGGCCAGGCAGGTCTCCAATTCCTGACCTCAATAATCCACCTGGCTTGGCGTCCCAAAGTGCTGGGATTACAGTCATGAGCCACTGTGCCCAGCCTGCTGTTTATTTCATACTTACATTTTAAAATATGTTGATGTAATAGTCTTTTTCTAATATTAAGTGATACATACCACTGAGTGTGTTTAGTGGCATACCTTTTATGACATGCATTTTGACATATACGAAGAGTTGACTCTGAGTTTGTGAATTCTGTCGGGCAAATTGACATCCAAATCACAAGTTAGCTGAGGAATTCCTGGATTCTAATCTTGATTCCACTGTCTCTAATCTAACCCTCTAAGGTCTCTGAGTTTTCAAGAATGTTTCATTCATTTTAATTAATTAATTTCTTAATTAAAATAATGTTTTGGCTCTGGCTTACGTTAGAAAATACAGAGGTGCACTAAAATTAACAATAATTATGTGACTCTGTAACTTACTGCCGAGCCTATTAAACTCTCAGGAAGCTCTATTTTTTACATATGTGTCAGAGCTAGTTTTTAATTTATCTGAAGTGGTTTGTAATTATTGATAATGCTGATAATACAATTTATACTGTTTAGATCAGAAAAAAATTAAACGTAGACTCTGCCTTTTATTAAATACAGTTTGGACTCTAAAATGCGCTTCCTGGCACAACAATCTGCATACTGTTGGTGTGATCCTGTCTGCCCCTCCTCTCATAGAGCACAAAAAAGGCAGCCCAGATGAGGAGTCAATTCACCTCTTTCTAAACACTAATGATTTGCTGTAAGATAAATGGTCAGAGGATGTCAGCATGACTGTCTAGGTCTTTGTTTAAAGATCTAAAAGGCAGCAGGGAAAAGTTAACTTAGGTATGGCTTAGGTGTGAAATAACTTTTCAGTAGTAAGGCCCTCTGGAAAGCTGTGAAAATTAGAGAGAGAGAGAGAGAGAGAGAGAGAGAGAGAGAGAGACTTACAGGTACACGTTTTTCTCCTTTCTCCTGGTCAGGAGAAAATTAAAAATGACTACCCATTTAACATAATGTGTATTAGATAAGCTGACAACCTTAGGTATAAGTAGAAATACAAAAACTCTGTATTTAAAAAATGTATTAATTAGGAGGAAGGAACACAAAATACAACAAAGATTTCAGTGTATTGTCTGACTCTGGGAGCTTTAGAACACAGCAAAATATCATGCCTTCTTGGTCTGGACATATATTAGTCAATATGCTGACTGTGGGATCCCTGGGCTGAAAACAGGACCTGGTACAGGCAGTGCTTGGTGTACGATGTCCAGTCCATGCATACGCACTGGACCACATTATGAATACTGTCCAACTTTTATGACTTGAACATATTCTTTCCTGCTCACTCTCTAGGTCTTATCAAAACACTTACTCCCTTCCCTCTGTTCTGTATCCCTCGTTATCCAGGATTGATTTTAGAGATACTTCACATATGTTTTTTGGTGATGTGTGGCACACACAGTGTTGTTTGTGGACAACCTTTGCATGCATACTGTGTGCCTCTACGCAGGGAACAAAGGAGGCTGGTTGGGGAAATTTCTAGGTGAGTTCGGATATTCCAAGAAAAACATGTAAAAGGTGCCTTCTGATAATTTGAGCATTTACCTTGAGCCAAAGTTTAATTAATTTTTCACTATCTTTTGGCTTAGTAAACAGTGGAGAAATACATGGGGAGAGTTAGCAGCTCTGGAGGATGAGATGATCAGTCTGGCTCCAATGGGAAGACTAGACTGGAGCAAGATAAAGGAATATTAGGGTGATTAAAACTGTGTCAGGGTGCAGGTTATAGAGGAGTCGAATCTAATTTAGGCATTAGGTTCTAAAAGTAGAACAGTACAGAAGGTGTCATTTGAGTATTGTTGAAAACCCTTTTTGAAGGAGCCATATTGAAAACAAACATCACAGTTATATTCCACACAGGCAGTTTGCCGTTAGGTATTGAATGATGCCGTTCTGTTGAGCTCCAGATTTCACTGTTGGCTTATGTTTTAAGGCCCACATTGCATTAAAAAATGTGTCCATGTGTCACTGAACTCATGTAATACTATGGTCTTACTCAACTTGGTGAGGTAACCTGTGGATGAGAACCACACAGGAACTGAGTTTACTTCTTGGGTAGAAGATATTCAGGCTCATTTAGGGTAAATACTTACGGAGAGAATTAGAATGATGAGTGGATTTCTGCCCACTATTTAAAACAATTTTCTTATCTCTCTGTCTTATGCATATGGTTAAATTCTTATAGGTTAAATGCTTGTATAATTCAGATGCATTGTCCTTGTGGTCACTTGGCAATAGTAAAGGAAAGAAGCTTCCCTATAGATCCCCATACTCTGGCCCTTGGTGGATTTAGCAGCAGAAATATAAACATTAATTTAAGTTAAGTATTTCTCTTTTTTTCATGGATCACCTCTATGGAAATAGGCTACAATTGTTTTCACAAAATCTCATTCACCAGAGCTTTGAACGTGCAAAAGTTTTGAGATCTTTGCTTCTGTAACACATAATCAATCTAAAAGTGAAGTACTGAGGGGTGCTCATTTGTTAAAAATCTGTTGGTACTTTCAAAGTATAAGACGTTGGCCCTGATGAGTCAGTATATAGCAAGAAACACGTATTTCAAGTCTTGAAGGGATTTCCATTTTTGACCTTGCTGTTTTTTATGTTTGATATTTCTTAAATTCGACCTCCCTGTACCTTGGTTTAAGACCCCTGGGAGTGAACTCCTATCAATAGTACTTTTGCTGAAAGGAGGAAATTCTCTCCCCCTCACCAATGTCAAAACTTTTGTATTCAATTTCAAAAACAATGTTCTGAAATTTTTGCTGCTCTTCCATGGATATAAGACTTTTATTAAATCTTCAGGTTCATAGCTTGCAACTAGTCAGTTGAGTCAAGAGAATTTAGAATTAGGTATAGAAGAAAACTGAAGATGAAGTGAGCTGAAAACCTGGGACTTAATCCTGCCTCTTCTGTGACTACAAACCTATATCAGAATGAAGTATACATTTCAGAGAGGCAGAGACAATTCTCTTGTTTTAGGTAACACATTTTTCAGTCCTAATTTGTTTTGTTATTGAAACATTTGAAAACAAATCTTTGATACCCAAATTAATTATTTCTCATCATTCCTCCCTTCCCCAGGCTATTTATTTCTTGCTTTTTTGTGTCTCCAATAAAGCAAACATGGAATACTGTTATGTAAAATGTTATAGTAGAATTTATATTGTTATTACTGTTGTTTATTATAACTGCTATTAAATTATAGTAGTTTGTAAAGCCTCAGGGCCTTTAATTACTTTTTTGATATGATCACATATTTATTTAAAATGTCATAGCATTGTTCTTAAGGATAGTTTCATAATCTTCTCAAAGCAGTGACTTGTTCCAATGACCAGGAACATCTTAAATGGTGAAGAAGGTGTTCAGGAGGTCCCGATGAAACATTTGGCAAATACTAGACCTTAGAAATGAACACAAGCTTAAACATTTAATTTAATTGAACAAATATTTATTCAGTAAGGTATTTTGTGTCAGGTACTGAATCATATTGCCCAATAGAAAAATCTATTAGTAAAATAAATGGAATTTAAAGGAGAAAAGTATTTGCTGTCTACTGTGAACCCAGTGGCATGGGAAAGAAGGATTTGATGTTTCGGTATTATTTTGCAAACAAAAGACAAATACCTTTATTTCAAAATTCCAAGTAAAAACAAATGTGAAAAATGAGCTTCATGCAAGCTTCTTAAATTTCACACACCGTCCTTTTCTGAAAACAATTGAATGTAATCAGGTATGGTTTGAACTTTTTGAGGGAAATGGACTCAGACTGACTTTTTCTTTATTCAACCAAAAGCTCCTTTGATCAGATTACTAAATCTACTATGTATGTGCTAATGCCTTAATATAGCCCAATATTTCTGAACTCTTTATTATCTGTTTTTATTAAAAGATGTACATTTTTTATAAATATGTGAAATATTTGTCATTAAAAAATTCTTAATGTAATTTTATATTGTAAAATATTTTTAAATGTAGGTCTTATTAAAATGTTCCAGGGAGATAATTAGGCTTGGCACATTACTCCATAGACAAATAGATGAATTGACATGATGCAAAAGAAAGAGGACTTGAAGCGATGGATAGTTGATAGAGCACCAAATGTATTTTGACAGAAACTAAATGCCTTTTATAGATAATAACATTGTTTTGGGGAAATCGGTTTATCTTTTTATAAGTTTGCAATCTACTTGAGTGTGCTTGAAGAATATATTTTATAGTTCTCCTGCCCCCACCCGATCTCTTGTCTATACTGGGAATTCTATAATGTAACACCCTTAAATAGAAAACAGTTGCAGCTAATCCTATTTAAAATCGTTGCTAAGGGACTATTCATAGGAGCTTAGAAATGACTCAAGATCTCCCTTTAAGGAGTAAAGGAGGAAAAGTAAAGAAAAGAACACTTCTAGGAAGAATTTTAACATATGGGTTTGTGTCATGTGGTTTCTGGTATGTAGGTTGTAGGAATCATTTCCCAATCTGTGATTTCCAGGCCTTCCACTGAGCCCTGAACCTAATGCCAGCACACTGCTCTCTCCTCAACTTCTGAGGACATCCCTGAGCAAATGAGGTTACATAGCTGGGGTTAGGGTAAGAGGGACACTTCCTTTCTCTACAACTCAGGTATGGTAGAAAGTTACCTTATGATAGCTAAAATAGTATCTATAGCACTATAACCAGCTCCTTCAGAAAAAGAGCCAAAGTAGTCTTTGGGGTGTGGTGGGAAATAAGGATAGCTGACCAGCTGTACTCAGCTCTTTGCTGCCCATTTTAGGAAATGCAGAGTCATATTTCATCGTGCTTTGAATGTATGACTTCTGCTTTTCCTGTTTCAGGATGAATGTGCAATATATAGTTTTTCCTTCATCTATGAGAGTAGCTTGCATATTACTTTGTGAACAGGAAAATATGATCCCAGGATTTGCCATATACCAGATGGATTATGCTTCTACCATAAACAATGTTTTTTTCTCTTTTTTTGACCAGTTGCAAGTATTCATAAGCTTTTAGGAGAACATTTAGAATGGCAAACCAGACATTGCTTCTGAAAAACAGAAAGTTAGAGGTTTCTTGTCCACAAAAAATTTAAGAGTGGATACAACGGCTTCTTTAAAAATTAAAATAGGGCCACAGACTTTAGGGCAAATAACACAGTCAGAAATTCCTAACTCTAACTAAAAAAAAAGGTTAGGGTGAATTTGTTCTCAAAACTAAAAGTAAAATTAGGGTGTGATTAAATATCTAACTTTAATGATAAATGCCTCAAATTATTCTTAGATATTTATGTTTAGAGTAATTTAGATATTTTAGAATTTATGTTTAGAGTAATTCAGATATGTTTATACACCAATGCTAGCTAGTACTTATTGATTAAAAAACACAGACTTCTTGTTCTATAAATCCACTGAAATCGAGAAATCAATGTAGTCTCCATCTCATTTTGCCACAAGGCTTTGAGATCTATCTGAGGCACCATAATTTGTATTTGTTCTTTATGGGACAAAGTTAATTCTTTAGGAATAAATGGCCTCTGATAACTAGCTTCTCAAATCCAAACGAATCAAATGTTAAGAAAAAAAACATGCTACAAATAGAGTGCCTCTTTTGCTGGCTTTAGGTTTTGTGAGGGTCAGAGTCATCCTAAGTTAATAACCTTTGTGTTTGCTGCATCACTATCAGAGTACCTTAAGTACAGTGGGCACTCAGCAAATATTTCAGTGAGTTTAATTACATAAGCAAATGTACTACTTTGATTTAATCCCAGAAGCTTGCTTTTTTAGATAATGATGACATCAATTTCCATATGGCAAAAGTATCCCTAAACTATGCATACAGACCCAAGACTTCCTATTCTTATTTGTGAGCATTATTTAGTGTTTTCCTATCTGTCTAAATCCCTGTCCAACTATATGTTGACATCTTTTCTATTTACACGTATGCTGACTAATGATGTATATGTATATATTTTCTTTCTTTTCCAGATATAATTCTTTATCCTTCCCCAGTTCTGTCACATATGCTTTTCACTTTTACCTCCACTTTCCAAATATGGTCAGGCTGATCCAGAAGAAATCAGTCTAGTGACATATGAGATAACCTGCCTTTCTTTAAATAATAGTTCTGAATGTAAAAGGCCAGCATTGTGGAATGTGTTTGCTCTGTGTAGGTGGCCCAAGCTATTTTCTGATTGTTGACATGTCTTCTTTTCAAATACCCGTGAGTCTTTTTCACTAGAGAACACCTAGTATCCCTGGCTCCACAAGCTATTTCTTCTCCCTCTCGTATAAGAACTGTATGGCTACCAAGAATATCAGGGAGATAGCAGAGCTTAGGCAAGTCACTTAGCTTCTCTGTGCCTCAGTTTCTTCTTCTCATAGGATTGTGTGGAGGATTACATGAGTTAATATTAAGCATTTAAAACAGTGACAGACACATACTGAGCACTTGTGTTAGTCTGTTCTCACACTGCCAATAAAGACATACCCAATACTGGGTAATTTATTAAAGGAAGGAGGTTTAATCGACTCACAGTTCCACATGGTTGGAAAGGCCTCACAATCATGATGGAAGGCAAAGGAGGGGCAAAGTCATGTCTTGTATGACAGCAGTCAAGAGGGTGTGCGCAGGGTGACTTCCCTGTGTAAAACCGTCAGATCTCATGAGACTTATTCACTATCATGGGACAAGCCTGGGAAAGACCCACCCCCATTATTCAAATATCTCCCACCGGGTACCTTCCATGACACATGGGAATTGTGGGAACTACAATTCAAGATGAGATTTGGGTGGGAAGACAGCCAAACCATATCAGCACTGTCAAATTCTTTGATAAATAAAATGGGTATGGAGGAAAATTAGTGGTTAAAAAAGTGGCAATATTTAGAAAACAGAATATGAATTTCTCATTTCCAGTGTGAAGAGTTTAAGAGTTCTCTGGGTTAATGCTTAGAAAAGCTGGAATAAGCTCCCTGGATAAGTTTTCAACTGAATAGTCAAGTTGTTTCTAGCAAAAGCCAACTAGAATAACTAGCATTCAAAAAGATCATTTCATCGATTGGAGTATTCATAGGCTGTTTCCAAGGTTACATAGCATTTTCTGACAGACTCCATAGCTGAACTAATTGTCCTACTAAGCGATAATAAAATTTTACTTTATCTTTTCTAAAAATGTACTGCCTGCTCTCCTTCCAGTGGTTAATGAGTCACCTAAGCCAACTGATATTTGTATTCTAAGAATTCACCCTGGCTTTGAGTAATTCTAAGCTTATTTTAAAATTACCCTTATAAAATTATTATTGCTGTGGATTTCTGAGTATATAATTAATTTTCTAGTCTGGAGATTATACCTTTCTAGAATTATAGGGAATCAGGAATATTTTTTTTTGAAAGATGCCTTGAGAATTCAAAAGGGATTTTGCTCAGTTAGCAAATTTTATCTTAAAGACTTTATTCATAGGCAAACTTGTCTCATACTAAGCCTGTTTATTCTAACTTGTCTAGGTTGTGATGTAATTAAGTTAGTTAATTAATTAGCTATTGCCAGTTAGGAAGGGAAGTAGGACAACAAGAGGCTTTATTTACCCATTTAATATTTATTAACTGAGTACCTTTGTTTCAGGGGATGTTACAGTAATGACAGCCAAAGTTTCTACCCTCGTGGAGCTTACATTCTAGGAAGTAAGTGTACTATTGTGGAACTGGAGGTGTTTACATTCCAGTGTTTGAGGGAAAGACTTACATTATCATTCTGCTGCCTACTGTGTGACCATGACAGATTTTTAACCTCTCTATGCTTGTTTCTCTATGTGTAAAGTGGTAATAATACAATTACTTACTTCGTAGGGTGGTTTTAAGATTAAATGAGTTAAATACACGTAAGGGGCTTAAAACAGTGCCTGTCACATAAGAACTATGTAAACATTTGCTATTATCTTTAATTAGTTATATAACATTATATGAAGTAAATGTATAAAGTGAGGCAGAATAAGGGAATAGAGAAAAATATGAGCTGCTGTTTCCGATAGGATTGTCAGGAAATCCCTCCCTGAGAATGGAATAATTTGAGCCAAAACGTGAATGAAACAGAGAAATGAACAGTGCTAACATCTAGTGGAGAAGAATTCCAGGCATAGGGAACAAGTAGTGAAAATGGCATGAGGTAGCAGAGTACTTACATGTTGAGAGTAACATGTAATTCTATGTGATGGAAGTTCAGTGAGCCAGGGAGAAAGGATTAAGCTAAAAGACTGAAGAAAGGGGAGACGGTCACATAGGGCTTGGTGGGACAAAATTTTCAGCAACGGACTATATTCTAAATAATGAAAAGCCAGCAGAGGCTGAATCAGGGGAGTGACCCAATTCTTTTTGAAGAATATACTGCAAGGAGACCAGCGTGGACCTTAGAAGACCATTCAGTAGTCTATTGCAGATATTCAGGTGAGAGATGGTTATAGTTTGAACCAACCAAAGTAGTAATGAGGTTGGGTTGGTGAGTAGTGATTGGCATGTTTCAAAAGTGAAGTGACAAGATTTTCTTATAGGTTTGATTGAGTGTTAGTAAAACAAAGGCGTCTATAATGTTTCCACTTTGGGGCCTGGGCATCTAGATGATTGAGGTTCCATTTGCTGTGATGTTGTTTACTTGGTGAGTAGGTCTAGTTGGATGGGTGGCATTTTGGGAGGTGAAAATTTTGAGATAATGATTAGATATGCAGTTGGAGATACTAAGTAGCTAGTCAGATATTCAAGGTGGGGGAGTTGAGGGAAGTATTTGAGGCTGGGGATATAAATTTGGAGTGGTCAGATTATAGAAGTTTTAGGAAGCCATGGAACTTGAATTAGATCACCAAGACTAAAGGAGATGAAGAAGAGAGAAGAGCTGAAGATTGAGCTGCGGGAGGGCTAAATATCAGATGAAGAGAAGAGGATGTAGAGGCAGTAGTAGAGACAGAGAGAGGTGATCAATGAGATAGAAGAAGGCCAGGAAAGTGTAGACTTCTGGTAGCCAAATGAATAATCATTTTTAAGAAGGGTAGAATGAAATAATCCTTCTAGATGCTTCTGAGGAAGGGAATAAAGATGAAGATTGACTGATGCCTGCTGAATTAGACACTGTGGAGGTCACTAGTACCCTTATCAAGAGCAGGGGGTGAAGACAAAAACATAACTGGAGTGGATTCAAGAAAGAATGTGAAATTGCAAAGATGGATAACTCTTTTAAAGAGTTTTGATATAGAGGGGACAGAAGCATGGAGTATAGTTTGATGGAGTCATGAGGTTAAGTTTTTCTTCTAAAGGAGAAATATCACAGTGTATGTGATATGAAAACATTCCAATTAAGAGTTTAAAAGAAAAATCTTGATGTTGTATAGGAGAAAGAGGATAATTATAGGGTCAAAGATGTTGCATAAGCAACAGAAGATAAGCTTCAGCAGAAAGGAGGAAGAACAGGATGCCAATGCCAAGCATACCTCAATTTTTTGAACAAAAGAACAGCATTGTTAGCTGTTGGTTTCAGTAAGATAAATTATGCATCCTAGTGTCCAATTATTGGAGGAGAAAGAGTTTAGGGAAAAGAGTCAAGTTAGGAGGTATTAAAATAACACAGGCAAAGGACACTTTATATTTGTTTCATAACTTATAAATGCCCCCTATGGTTGGTGCTACTAGTGATAGTGTCATTGGGAAGAGATAGGTGGGAAAAATTAATGAAACTAATAGATTCAGTCAATAAATGTGGACAACTGATTGGATGTGGTATTGAAGAAAGGAGAAATGAGGGTCAGGAAAATGACAAAATTTTGACAAATATAAACAGAGGACACAGGAAGGAAAAAAAGCAAGTATGGGTGGGAAGATTACCAGTTAGGTTTTGTGGCATATTATGTTTGAAATGTCAGCCAGCATCTAGGTAAAGTTGTCTAGAAGGAAATTTAAAATTTAAGACTGGCACTTGGAAGTCATCAGGATACTGCCGATGGTGAAAGTCATGAGACTAGGTAAGAAAACCATGGAAAAGATGAGTAGAAGAGAGAAGTAAATAGTGTCAATGATGCACCTTTGTAGCCTATTTCCATTATGAAGGGAGAATGAGGAGGAGTAGCCAGAGATTGTGGTAGATAAGGGGTGGTGAGAGTTGGCTAAAGAGTAAGCCCAGACAACTGCAATGTTACTGAATTCCAAGAGAGAAATAAGAATGTTTTAAAGGGCTGTTCAACAGTATCAGAAAATCCAAAGAAGTTAAGAACAAGAACTGAAAATATGTTGTTGGATTTTGATCCTTCTCAGTTGATGGATGATAGCCAAACAACATAAGTGACAACAAGCACCACAACTCTGACTTCAGCTTTAGGCTTTAACTCTGACTATGACCGACATAACAACAATATTTTGCCACCAGGGGGAAGAAACTGACAATAAAAACACCATAAACATGAGAATATACTCAAATTTACGGCTGTCTGGGGCCAGTTAGTATAAGATTCAAAGAGTACAACTCATTTCAACAAACCCTAAAGGAATCGGTAAATTATGGTTTAGTATAATTGATGCTTATAATGTTGAAACATGAGTCTTTAAGAGAAGATTAATTCACATGAGAAATTCTTGCTTTAAAAATCAGTTGTGCTAAAATGCAATGTAGCATCCTGAATTGGATTCTGGAACTGCGAAAGGACATTAATAGAAAAACTGGTGAAATCCAACAAAGTCTGTATTTTAGTTAATAGTCATATACCATAGTTGATTTCATAGTATAATATGTCTGGTAATATATAACATTAAGAGACACAGAGTGTAGGTTTATGTAAACTCTCTTTACTATCTTTATAACTTTTTCATAAACCTAAAATTATTACAAAATGAAAAGTTTAAATTTTAAAAATGACCAAAAAAATCCAGTGACACATGTGGAAAGATTTTCTACCCAAATAATTAAATGAATAAACTCTTGGTGCTTATGTAGGTAAAATTTAATTAATGGGTATTCTGTTTATGAGAATTAACTCATTCCATCAATGTTTTTCTAGAAATGAGGTATTATGTTCTTAGACAAAATAATAATATGCATAAATTTTCCTATCAGTCACCTGCTTTCTCCAGTTGATTTTTAGATTTGTAGCTTAACTAGCCAGCATTAAACGAGCCTGTTTACACAATGAAATCAACTGCAGTTCTGCTTTTGTATTTGGTCTTTCTTCACAAAAAAATAGTTAATTATATCCTTGCTAAGAACAAGCAAGAGAAAGGTACCTGTTGTTTATTAAACAAACCAACAAACGAGGTGTTGTAATGTTTTTTAAAAGTACTTATTATTTATTTGTTCTTCCTGAGATGTAAATCAGATACCGTAGTCAGTAATGATTTGCACATGTAATTCATATTAACAATAAGCAAAGCCATTCTTCTAGAAGTCCTGGATAGAAGGACATTTGTGGAGCTGAGGCAGAAATGCCTCTCCACGGTCTCAATGAAGTCAGTGAGGTTGATAACTAAAACTCTGGTCTTCAATACAAACCATTCTTTAGCTACTTTCTTGTCAAAGGGAAGCTAAAGTTCCAAACTCCCATTTTCCATTGCAAGTATTAAACTTGTCAGACAATTGTTCTGAGCATAATGATTCACAAACACAGACTTACTTGATTTGGCCTCTTGTACAGTGATATTTACCGAATTGCATTTTGGCCTTCCAGGAAGTTTGCCTACTGAATTAGCAAGTATTAAACCAAATTTGCTTATGAAAAGAGACGACAAGTTTTTCGTAAGTATTGAATCATTCAAAATCTAAAGTTCGTAGATATATTATACTTCCTCTGGTGGGAACCACAAGTATAAAAAAAGTCATTTTATACAGATAGCAACCTCAAAGAAACCTATTTTGGTCTTTATTACGCAAATGCAGTTGAGGAAACTAGCCACCACATCTTGAGATATTTCCTTTATGGGAATTTCTGATGACATTTCTCTCTGGTTTCTTTACCAGCACTCAGCCCAAGCAGTTGTTCTGGTTGTCATTTTGTGGATACTGTAAATTTTTATTTTGGTTACCAAGAAAATCAGAACTAAATTTGCATCTTACCTTTAACCACTCTATAGGATCCAGTGGCATACATTTTGTGTACTCACCCAATTTTGTTCTATTTTCCTATTCTTATTTTCATATAGTTCCACTTCTCACTTATACATAATGCTGTTTCACAGCTCTTCCTCAAGTCATTTTTTATTGTGCTAAAATATACATAACAATATTTATCATGTTAAGCATTTGTAAAGTGTACAATTCAATGGCATTAAATATACTCACAATGTTATGTGATCATCATCACTACCTACACTCAACTATATCTTGCTCCTCATGAAAAACCCAGTATCCATGAAACAAAAAATTGATCGTCCCCCCTCCTCTCATCTCCTGGTAACTCTATTGTACTTTATGTCTCTATGAATTTGCCTATTTTAGGTACCTCATATAAATGCACTCATGCGATATTTGTCTTTCTGTGTGCTTATTTTTGAGGTAGGTGGATCAATTTAGCCCTTGAGGTTTAGGTTGCAGTGAGACATGATCACGTCACTGCACTCCAGCCGATAGAGCGAGATCCTGTTTCAAAAACAAAACAATACAGAACAAAAGCCAGAATAATGTTTTCAAGGTCCATCTATTTTCTAGCATACATCAAAGTTTCATTCCTTTTTATGGCTGAATAATATTCTCCCAAAATCCTTTTTGAAAGAAGTAAGGTATAAAGAAAAGGAGGAGGAAGAAGAGGAAGAGAAGAAAGAGCAGGAGGAGAAGGAAAGCTGGTCTAGGTTATTCCTATGAGAAGAGTATTTAGGTTATGTGTTAGCAGAAATGGAGTAGGATGTTAGT
Source organism: Ateles fusciceps (assembly GCA_036589455.1). NCBI lineage: Eukaryota > Metazoa > Chordata > Mammalia > Primates > Atelidae > Ateles > Ateles fusciceps. The sequence goes on along the minus strand of JAZHEH010002597.1, from coordinate 13,327,463 downwards.
AGATATTAGCAGAAATGGGTGTTGCTGCCTGCTAATATGGTCTTGGAAAAGTCATCTTAATTTTCTCAGCAGTAATTTCTTGTGTTCAATAGGAGCAGAAACCAGACCCCATGGAGGAATAAATAAAATAAAATATGGGAATATGCCTAAGATGTACATGCTTCATAAAAACAATAGCTTGAAAAAGTATTGGCGTTTAGTTTGCTGGCACCCAAGAGCTGCCCGTGAGCTAACCTGTGAGATAAGTGAAATTGACATTAGGACTTTTCTCCTGTCTACTGTCAGGGTCTCTCTCTCCTCCCTCAACTTCCATCTTATTCTTCCAGATCTCAAGGCACTCCTGTTCCGCTTGTAATGTTCTACAGTTTCCACAGATGAACAGTTTCTAAACAGTTCACAACTTCTTTAGAGTTCAACTACTAATTATCCTTAATAGGCTAGCATGTGATAATTTATGGGTGGCATTAATATTTAATAACAAACAAAAAATAATGCAGTGCTCTTTGATTGAAAGATGTTAGACTTCTAGTGTTAGAATTTCTGATTCTACAACTGTCTTATGTGGTGAGGATTTTCCTCAGGATACAGGTCGTTAGATCGGGGCACTGTCTTTCTCAGTCTCCTCAAGCCATATTAAATGGAAAGGGGCATGTGTCACTGTGTCGTCTCTACCATGGTAAGGATACCCTGTCCATAATTGTTACAGGGCAAGTTCCACACCTCAGCATATTGCCTAATACTATACCTCTTTTTGTGATTTCTTAAAATGGCATTTGAGGAATCACACTACCTAGATATATTTTGATGCCTTTTCTGCCTAGAAAAGGGGGACTGATTCTACTCTTATTTTGGTAATTAGCCAATCATCTGTATATATTTTCCCTGAGAGATCTTATTAAACTATCTTTCATTGCCATCGTATTCTTCTTTCCCTCTATTAAGTACTTGCATGTTTCATACTTGAAGTAGTTTTATTTTACTATTGGATAAATTCTACCATCTAAATATCTGGTGACTGGGACCTAGGTGAAACCTTATAATATGATGAAGAACACAAAACACATATAATGTCCTCAGCTCTCTACAAAGCATTTGGTAGACAGGCTGAAAGAAGACTCATTAAAAAACAACAACAACAAGAAAAACCCAAGTTTCTATTTTTGCCTCTAGGGGAAATGAGCTTTGCCCACCCAGAAACCAGTTTGGTAATACCATCTGCAGGGATTTATCCTCAGGTTAGTTTCAGTAAAGGAATTTAGGGACTTAAAGCTTGTGAACTAATCATATATCACAAGTCAATGAAGATTTGTTCCTGTCTCTGCATTTTTCTCTTTCTTTGTTTTAAACATAGGAAAATAAACTGGGCGTGGTGGCTCATGCCGGTAATCTCAGCTCTTTGGGAGGCAGAGGTGGGAAGATCACTTGAGTCCAGGAGTTCGAGACTAGCCTGGCCAACATGGCGAAACCCCATCTCTACATAAATAAATAAATAAATAAATAAATAAATAAATAAGCCGCGGTATGGTGGTATGTGCCTATAGTCCCAGCTACTCAGGAGGCTGAGGTGGGAGGATGATTTTAGCTCAGGAGAGGAGGTTGCAGTGAGCTGAGATTAGCCTGAGCAACAGAGATAAATCCTGTCTCAAAAAGAAAAAAGTTATAAGCATAAAAAAATATTGCTAAAAATCTCTTTGAGGGTGTTGGCTTCACCAATAGCACACTACTTCTAATATTAAGATGTTACATTTCTTCCTTTTCAAGAATGTACTGTAGCAGAGTCTGGATTCCTCAGTGTTAGGGACTGTGCATTGCTGTCTTGGCATGTGAATTGCCTAGTACCTAGTGGGTGTTTAATAAGCACTCAAGTGCATACATCAATGTATAAATAACTACTTATTGGAAATTGGTATATATAATATTTTCCTTTCAATGATAATGGGTTAATAAGGAATAATTTGGAAAGAATATTAATTTCACTTTTGAAGTCTTCTGTCCTCTTTCACTTTGAAATTATAACACCTTTCAACAATTGGATTTGTCAATTTGGACAATTAAATGTGACTCTGCCTGAACTTATCCATCCCTTGCCTCCCTCCCTAGCTGCAATATAGTGAAATCAGTGTGATAAAGGCCATGACAGAGCTCCATTTATTATTTATAAAATGATGGAGTTAATGAGACTTCATAGAGGTCTCATGAAAAAAGAAATCAGGAGATGGTCAGGCATATGGTAAGTTAAATATTATTCTTTTTTGTTTGAATCAGGAATTATGAGGGGGAAGGCTGATGGGAAAAATAATTGCTAAAGGGCAGGTAATTAGGTATAAATGAAATTGAGAACAATAATTTAATAGACAATTGGTGTTCTACTAAGTTGGGATATCTGTTTGATGTGGTATATAAAATTTGACTAGTTAGATGAAATTTTTAACAACAGTGTTGGATGTTATAAATTATAATGTCATAAAGCAGAATTTGTGAGTAATGCAAAGGTGCAAAATGGTCCAGCTGTTTAAGTTAATGACTGGATTACTGCGTAATCTAATTTGAATAAAGAAATATTTAGACATTAAAATAAAATTAGGACTTTCTAAAAACTTTCAAAACCAAGGATTGGCTTTGGTCTGAGTGATTATGTCTTTGGACAACCATGTCTTACCAACTACATTATTTTATAGATACTGTCCCTGTGGATATTTTTACAAGAAATGTTTTTTACTGAAATACACGTGAAGAAAATTTAACATATCATAAGCAACTTGATAAATTTTCATAAGGTGAACACATCCTTTTAACCACCAAGCATATCAAAAAACAAAACATTTCTGCTCTCTCCCCATTTCGACCATTACTGTCAAAAGTCAGTACACTCTTAAATTTTAGTGGTTTTAAAGCTGATGTTTCTGGTGCTTTTTTTATTTTTGTGACCAAGTCTCACTTTGTTGCGCAGGCTGGAGTGCAGTAGTGCAATCTCAGCTCACTGCAACCTCTCCCTCCTGTGTCCAAGCGATTCTCCTGCCTCAGCCTCCCACGTGGCTGGGACTACAGGTGTGTGCCACCACGTCCAGCTAATTTTTGTATTTTTAGTAGTGATGGGTTTCTACCATGTTGGCCAAGATGTTCTCTTTCACTGGACCTCGTGATCCTCCCGTCTCGGCCTCCCAAAGTGCTGGGATTACAGGCATGAGCCACTGTGCCCCACCCTTCTGGTGCTTTTTAAAATATTAACCAAAGATTCTATTGTATGTTTAATCTGTTAGGTAGAGAATTGATAAAGTACCCAATTAACTCAGTAAATTTAGATATGAACTTTGAATTGTTAAAATCAAAATATTTTTCTCTTCTAGGTAACTTTCCCATGTTTATCTATACAAATGTCTTCCATCTCAGGTCACATTAAAAATGACACAGACTTAAAGACCCAATATTTTCAAATATGAAAGAATATAACACACATTCAAATCTTGCTATAAAATCGTCTATATAAAGCTGATTTAATCTTTAAATGTCCACATCAATCTCTGCTCAGTATTGTACAAACAAACCCAAACCTGTCTCTAATTTCTTCAATATAATCAAAGACCAAGTATTGCTATTACTTACTTTGGGGATATAGTTGATACCCCTCAGTTAAGTTAATGAGTAAACCAATTATAGGATTCAAGATATAAGAGCAGCCCAAACTCTTCTACTTAACCCCAGCCTAATAACTTTTGTATTAGTCATGATGTGAATTTTAACTACATAAGTTTTTTTTATGATACCATTTTCCAAAAGCAGGATATAGTATTTATTAAATACCACCTAGACAAGCAGAGATAATAAGCATTGTGCTGAGTGTAGAATGCAAGGATGAATAGGTGTTATTAACTTCATTTCAAATACTAGAAAACAGAGTGAATCTCCTCCACCCAGTAAATGGCAAACCAAGCTATATCCTGAGTCCGTTTGGATCCAAAGTCAGTGTTCTTTTCATTTTGCCATATTGCCATTCCAAGGTAGTGCCATTCCAAAGTTAACTTTATCTGAACTGATTAGAGGTACAGAAAGAAGTCAGAAGAAATTTTAAAAGAAATGAGTGGCAATTAATAATTTATCCATGTATGTTTTCACTCTAAGATAGGAATATGTGGAGAAGACAAGAATCTTCTCAATACCCATGTACCACTCTACTTTTACCTTCAGCAACCTTCTATTTTAAATTGACAGAACATGGCTACTTAAATATAAACTTAACAGAGTTGCTCTGAAGGATAAAGACATTTGGAGTATTTAGACCTGACTGATTCACAATTTTCTTGCTTGTTACTGCACAGTTTTGTGCAATGGTTTGTAAAATTATTACAGTTAACTTCATAACATAATAAACTCAAACAATGTTGAATATGTATAAGTGTATCCTGTGATGAATTTAAAAAGTCACAGTGAGTTAGAATTGAAAGGCTAGTCTTGGCTGAATAAAGGCAGATGTTATTAATTGACTGATTAGGCAAAATTCATTGAAATTCTCAAGGGCATACAGTATGAAATATATGACTGTGAACTTAAATGTATGAAAATATGTTAGGATTATTTTTTATTACATAGCAGGGAAATATGTTACTGAATGGTACTAAAAGATATTGTTTAATTTCTAGGGAAATCTATACTCCTCAATATTCTGGCCACATACCAAGTAATGGTTAGCTCTTACTTTTTGAACTTTATCATTACTTTAAAAAAGAATGTATTACTTTAAAAATGAATGTATTACATTCATTACATAATGTAATGTATTACATTACATTACTTTAAAAACGAATGTATTAGCATCACTATCCTAAAACCGCATATATTAAAATAAAAAAAGACCAGTTTATAATATATGAAAAATAACATTACATTGCCTGGTATTCAGAAAGCATTTATAAATTGCCACTTGCCAATTTTATTTTTGAGACTACACAATCTTTAACAGAATTATACAGTTATTTAATGGTTGAAAAATCATGGAAGAGTCTTCATATTTTTCACAAGCTAGAAAGTTGGTATGCTCTCCAGGAATTGCAGAAATCAAAATGTTACATTTTTCAAATAAAAGAATACATGCTCATTCTTTGAAACAGCTGAGCAATATGTTAGTGTATGAATGAAAAGACAAACTCTTTGCCCTGCCCCAGCCACATTCTGCAAAAAAGTATGTGATGATTCCAGACATTCTTTGCATATGTAAACAAATTTATAAGTATTTATATGTACATCTTTATATACACATACAGATACAACAGATAAATAGTTTCATTAAACTCTTCTGAAATCTGATTTTTAAAGGATTTAACAGTATACTCTGATCATCCTTTTACTCAGAATATGTAGAATGACATTATTATTTTTAATGTTACTTTCTTCATGTAACAATGTTTATTTAACCAATTCTTTATTGATAGTTTTCCCTTTTCATTATTTGAAATAATGCTCAAAGTCCATCTTTCTACATATATCCTCTAAACTGATTAAATTTGAATTGATTTTTGCCAACTTTTATCTGATTATCCTATAGAGGGTATTTTATAATCAATACTAATTACTGAGTTATAGGAAATTTTAATTTATACGTGTTCTTTTCTATAAGAACATGATGAAAAGAACATGTATAAACTAAAATTTCACTCAAATAACCTATCTACATATTCTTTACTAATCTATCATTTTGACTGAAAATTAGCTAATACTTTTTTTTTTCTTCAAGTCCTTGAATTTCTAGAGAGCACTGCATACAGCTGTGTTTCTCAATCTTGACTTCACATTAGATTTTAAAGGTCTTGATTTCCAGGCTGCATCAATTGAATTTGAATCTCCAGAGGTGGAACCTGGGCTTAGTAAAGTCGTCTAGATGATTGTAATGTTTAGCCAATGTTGAAAATCACTGACTCAGAGTAGCTTATTTTGAATGAGATGTTTCCTGGAGAAAAATAGAGAGGAAGCAGGAATAAATTTAATAAATCTCAAAAGAAAAATTTCAACAAGTTAATGTGTCATCAGGAATTTACTATATGTGAAAAACATGCTCACATAGTGCTATTTGTTGATAAGAAACTGAAAGCCTCCATTGTCAGGCTTAATTTGGTTAGTGGAAGTAAAGAGAGAAATTGCAGCATTTTGCTGCTGTTCCTATTGCCTGCTATAATAGCTTGTGGGCATCTCTCCTTCTTAGCACTTGTCTGGGTTGCACTGTCTATTTTCTGTTGTTGTTGTTTTTTTCATAATTATTTAATTCATGTTTCTCTTCCCTGGTAGAGGTACTCTTCATGAGAGCAGACCTTCAGCCTGTTTCAATTCATGCTGTGCTCCTAGGGTCAGGTATAGAGCTGACACAGTTGATGATTGGTCAGTATTGGGTCCTTGACTTAATGACTAACACTTCGGTAATTCAAAGGAAGGTAGAAGCTAATCAGAGAGTAGAGGTTATGGCATGGGAGCAGATAGTTTTTGTTTTGCATTTTTTAAAACTCTTATATGCCAGATTTAGAACAAAGTACATTTTATTTGGAGAAGTCAAATGGGGGGAAAGTGTGAGAAAATGATAATAATAAATAAAATTGTTGGAGAGAAAAAAGACTATTTAACAAGTTAGTGAGCACATTTTTTGGTAAGGGAGAAAACCAGTATATACTATTCTGAAAAATCTGTCTTGTGTTTAGGCAGGAAATTATTGAAAGGAGACTTGTTTCTCATGAAGTCCATTTTAATCAGAAGGGAGAAGATTTGGGATGGAATGAAGATAGTATATAAAAGATCTGGGTCAGTTCAGCACTGGAGGGAGGTTTTGAAAACCGTAAATTATAAGAAAACTGTAAGTTCAATAGAGACAGTGAAAGAGATGAAAGTTATCATGTTTAACATCTAATATTAAAATTAATGGGACTGGCATGGTGTGAGGAAGAATAAGAATGATTCTGATGTGCTCCAGGACTCTGTAAAACTTGGCATGAAGTCTCTATTCCAATTGTCTGAGAAAGAAAAACAGAATATTTCAGTCTAGTTTTGAAAACTTTGAGGAAATAGTAATATTTTAATGGTCAATAACATTACGCAGATGATGGACAAATATTATCAGATTAAGATAGACTTGGTTTTATTGTGTAAATCCTGAAAGTCCCAAGTGAATGGGAGTAAAGGTGTGAAAGCATGAAAATATGCATATGTAAAAAAGAAAAATAACTAGGTGGCCTATTGAAATGTTTATAGTTCATTATTTTGTTGTATTCTCATTTCTACCAATACTTTTTCTCACTCTGTGCCTACTGAGAAAAGGACAGAAGAGTAATGTAATAATGCTAAATGGTGGCGTTAAGAAAAGTTCTAATATTTAGAGACATATTTCAAGACTATTTAAATATGATATCTTCCATCTTAATTTATTTTAGAATATTTTTAAAATTAACATAACAAACATGATTAACAATAAGGTTTTTATAATTAAACCTGAAATTCAATAAAACTTGGTATCATTTTTGTTATGATAGTCTTTCAGATTTTAGAAGGTCTGAAAATTTTGTAGAATCAGAATTCTATTGCTGATGGAAAGACCCTATACATTGGTCAGTCCATAACCTTGTTTTATAGATGAAAACTGAAGCCCAACAGGTAGTTACTTTGATGTCTATGAGCTATGATCAGAATCCAGGCTCCATTAATTTCTTTTCTGCTGCTCTTATGTATAATATTTTACTGGTTTTTGAGTGAATCAGGTCCAAGTATGTGTCCTCTCCGATTTCCCTTTTCTTTAGCAAACTCGAAATACCTTTTCATAATGAAAATCAAAACTATCTTCTTCCTACGCTCTAAAGCTTGCCCAAGATTTACAAATGGAAATGATGTTAGCACAGCCCAAATCTGAAGATATCTGGTATAAGTGTTTAGATTTTATTAAGGTAAAGGTCAGAACTGGAAAAGTCAGAATGGATTAAAAGCAGAACCAGTGTAAGCACAAAGACCAGTATCCACTCAATATGCAAAGCAGAGATTGGCCTCATATTGACCCTTTTATATTATGAAGCCACTAAAAATAGAAATAAATCCTGATATAACTAAACACATATTATTGACACTAGTGTTTTTGACACTTGGAATAGATTTCTGTATTCTTAGTTTCATGTATTCATGTATAATTGCTATTCAAAACCCCAAACTCAAATACATTGACCTTAAGGAACTTAATGCTTTCCAGTTCAAAAATAAAAAGCCCTAAATAATTTCATCAAATTATTTTGCATTTAAAGCGGTCATGTAAGACCTCAGGAGAAATACTTGCTTAATGTCATATATTTAAATACAAGGCATTTACATCAAAACTTTAATTTACATATGCTTATGAAATATAAAAGAGAACAGCAAGAAAATCTCACAGGAATGTAAGATTTGACCCAAAGAAACGTAACCTTATTTTCAATTAGTAGGCTTTACCATGTATAGAGGAATTGGAAAATAGCTATTTGCAGACATGTTAAATTATCTGTCATCTAATAACAATAATAACAAATTCATCATTAGTGATGACTATTGAGTGTCATTCAAGGAGGCAGTTTGACATTCAAATGTTCTACAACATGCCATAGATTTTTTTTCTTTTAAGAGATAAGGTCTTTAGAAAAGTGTCTGTTTGTGTCCTTTGCCCACTTTTTTATGGGGTTCTTTGTTTTTTTCTTGTAAATTTGTGTAAGTTTCTTATAGATGCTGGGTATTAGACCTTTGTTGAATGCATAGTTTGCAGAAATTTTCTCCTATTCTGTAGTTTGTCTGTTTACTCTATTGATAGTTTCTTTTGCTATGCAGTAGCTCTTTAATTAGATCCCATTTGTCAATTTTTGCTTTTGTTGCAATTGTTTTTGGCTTCTTTGTCATGAAATCTTTTCCTGTGCCTGTGTCCTGGAATGGTATACACACGGCCAACAATCATATAAAAAAAGTTTAACATTACTGATCATTAGAGAAACGCAAATCAAAACCACAATGAGATACCATCTTACTGTAGTCAGAATGGCTGTGATTAAAAAGTCCAAAAATAACAGATGCAGGCAAGGTTGCGGAGAAAAATGAAAGCTTATACAGTGTTGGTGGAAGTGTAAATTAGTTCAACCATTGTGGATGACAGTGTGGCAATTCCTCAAAAACCTAAAGACAAATACCATTTGACCCAGCCATTGACAAATACCATTAACCCCATTAATGAGTATATACCCAAAGGTATATAAATCAAACTATTATAAACACACATGCACATGTATGTTCATTTTAGCACTATTGACAATAGCAAAGACATGGACTCAATCTAAATGCCCATCAGTGATAGACTGGATAAAAACATGTGGTGCATATAACCACGAAATACTAATGCAGCCATAAAAAGAATGAGATTGTGTTATTTGCAGGGACATGGATGGAGCCGGAGGCCATTATTCTTAGCAAACCAAGGCATGAACAGAAAACTAAATACTGCACATTCTCACTTATAAGTAGGAGCTACATGATGAGAATACATGAACACATAGTGGGAAACAAAACACGCTGGGGCCTTTTAGAGGGTAGAGGGTAGGAGGATGGAGAAGATCAGGGAAAATAACTAAAGGATACTAGACTTAAAATCTGGGCAATGAAATATTCTGTAAAACAAACCCCCATGACACAAGTTTACCAGTGTAACAAACCTACACTTGTACTCCTGAACTTAAAATAAAATTTAAAAAAAAAAGAGAGATGGGGTATTACTGTGCACTATGTTGCTCGGGCTGGTCTGTAACTCCTGGGCTTAAGCAATCCTCCACCCTTAGCCTCCAGAGCAGCTGGAACTACAGGCATGTGACACCATCCCTGCTGTATTTTTAAAAAATCACTTCTAAGTTAGAAGATGCCATAATAAAATTTTGTGGAGTGAGATTGGGAAGAATGTTAATTTTAGGGAAGAAACTTTCTAAAAGTGACATGTTTGGAAAAAAAGTATAAAAAATGATAGAGTAGCAAAAAGAACATAAATTTAAAATTCTTCACTGGGCTCCTAATATTCCTTTTTGAAATAAATGTTACTGAGCATATACTTATGTGCAAGGTGCTATTCTAGGCATTAAAGGATATAATAGTGACCCAAATGGACAATAATCTGTCCCCTTAAGGAATTTGCATTCTAGTGATTTGTACCTATTATCAAAGGCATATCATCAGTGCTTCAGATATATGTAAAGAATGGGAGACTAGGGAGTAAGATAGAAGATAAAGAGAGGATAGAACAGGAAGCAGTGACGGGCAGAAAAATTGGGAAAGAGAAGTAGACTAATTTCTGGGGCTATGTCTACTGTGAAACCTCCTCTGACTCCACTTCTACCTGAGGTATCTTCTCATGTACCCAAGTAGGTTTGCCTGTTTTCACCTCAGCATTAATCATCCCACTCTTTTCTCCGTATGTTTTCTTGTTTTTCTCCCCAGTTGACTCTGATTTGCTGAGTCATTAGTCTGTATATCACAGAGTCAACCATGGTGCCTGGCACATAGTAGATGCTCTCATCTATATTATTTGTTCAGCAAATAGTAACTGCAATTATCTGACAAAGTATTCTGTTATTGTGGAGAAACATGCATCCCTGTACTGACCATCTGCATTACAGTGAAAACGGAAATCGATTTTATTTTTTCGGGGGGTGAGGAATGAGTCTCACTCTGTTGCCCAGGCTGGAGTGCAGTGGTGTGATCTCAGCTCACTGCAACCTCTGCCTCCCGGGTTCAAGTGATTCTTCTGCCTCAGCCTCCCGAGTAGTTGGGACTACATGTGCGTGCCACCACATCTGGCTAATTTTTTATTTTTAGTAGAGACGGGCTTTTACCATGTTGACCAGGCTGGTCTCGAATTCCTGACCTCAAGGTGATCTGCCCACCTCGACCTCCCAAAGTGCTGGAATTACAGGCATGAGCCACTGCTTCCAACTGGAAATGGACTTTTTAAAAAAATTGATATGTAATTTTCCTTTGAATTTTTTAAGACAAAAATAGCAGTGGCAGAGAGAATAGATGCTGTGGGGGGAGAGGATTTTAGCTGCCCCACTTCCCTCAAATAAACGTCTGTCAGCTCTTCCTCAAATACACACACACACACACACACACACACACACACACACACTTTTATTAAAATACAATGTGAAATTAGCTTCAAAACAGTTTCATAGGACTCTCTTCCAATTAGATTTCCATTTGAACACAGTCATTCCAGAGCTGATACCATCCAATTACTAGCTATTGAAAATAATTTCAAATCTTAGGAACAATTTATCTTTTAATTATTTAATTGTAATATATCTTATTTAATTGTAGTATATATTTAAATTAATTATTTAATTAAAAGATATATTAAATTATATAATATACATTATATATATATTAAAATATATATATGTATTTTGAGATGGAGTCTCACTCTGTCACCCAGGTTGGAGTGCAGTGGCGTGATCTCGGCTCACTGCAACCTCCTCCACCTCCTAGGTTCAAGCCATTCTCCTGCTTCAACCTCCCAAGTAGCTGGGACTACAGGTGCATGCCACCACACCCAGCTGTATTTTTTTGTATTTTTAATAGAGACAAGGTTTCACTGTGTTAGCCAGGATGGTCTCGATCTCCTGAGCTCCTGATCTGCCCACCTCAGCCTCCCAAAGTGCTGGGATTACAGGTGTGAGCCACCACCTCCACCAATTATTTAATAATTTTATAAAAATGCAATATGCAAAACAGAAGTCCAACCTGAACCTTTTACTTTGTGGGTCTTACTGGAGTAAGGAAAATCCATAACTTTGATGATTGCAGGTAGAAGTATACTTGAATTAGTGCTTGGAGAGCTCTCCCACCTCCTCAAGTTTCCATGGCAAGTACAGTTTTAAGTTCTCTCTGAACCCTGTGCAGAAGATCTGGGATGTGGGAGTAAAAGGATGAGCATCACTGTGTGCTTAGTTCAGTTAAAATTAAATTCCAAGAGTTCCCTAGAGCACTTTTATATCAACTTGACCCAGCATTACCTCTGGTATTTGCTTCAGCAAATCATTTTAAACACATAACTGTTGTCTTTGTTTTCGAGTTTATAGTCAGAGTGGTTTGAAAACTCTTGGTGCCTAACATAAAAGCCAGAAATAAATATGGAACATATTAACACTGAATATAGGTTGTGATGAATCACAGTTTGTCAGCTTTCAAGTATTACAATTATCGACCTAAAAATACCCTACTGTACTCAGTCACCTTCCCTAGCTGTTTACCCCTGCTTGTCACTGTAACTTCTAATGCTGTCATATGTTTGTTTTTAGGTTGTAATGTTAGCACCCTTCAATATTTTTTACTTAACAGTTATCTTTTAGTTACCGTATGTTTATCTTTTGAGATAAATACAGTAGTTCAGTAATCACACTAATTGAAGATGGGCATTGCTAGCATAACTGAGATTTATAGATTAGTCATTGTGAGAAGGAAGGAGAATTGATGGTAGCTGGATTATATTAGTGCTGGCTAATTGAAGAGGAAAAAGAGTTAATGCAGACTTTGATCCTGGGCTCAGACTCATAGGAGTAACTATCAAATGACACCAAATTCCTGCTGTTTAGTGTTAAATATCTGAAGCACACCTGTGTGTTTTGTTAGCACATCTATGCGTTTATTGTAGAGCTCTGCCATTATTATGTTTATTCATAAATGCCCCTGAATTGTATTTGTGGAAAAGCCACCACTTTTTCTTCCAGAATTAACCTGTATTTGTATTCATGTGTGCGTGTATGTTCGCCTGTAACAATAGGGCTGAGATAAAATTCAGAATTAAAACTCTAAAATTGAACTGTTTTTAACATTGAGACCAGTGATAAAGTAAGCAAGTTGAATAAAAAGACAAATTAAATAAGTGCAGTTTGAGTGGAATAAAAAAAAGTATGTGCAGAGAGAAAGCAGTAGCCTAAGGTAGCCAGATGGATTGGTTTACTTGGAGCTTTCCTTGCAATTCTGAGTGAAACAGAAATTAACCTAAAGAATTATCCCTTTTCTCTCACTTCTCAAAAACTAAGTTAGGTATTATATTGAAAACTCTTGAATTCAAACAGAGATGAAGAGTGAATATTTTATCAAGTCATATGGATTGATGAGGCAAAAGTATTTCCTTTCTACCAACCCCATATCTATTCTGTAAGCAAGACGAGGCAATGTATGTATCAATTAATAGTATGTCAGACACAGTCTTACCTGATTTAAGTGTTATGAATAATTTTTCTGTCATAAATTTTCACATATGTGTTGTCTTCATTTTGATAAGAAAAAAATCATGAAAAATTTGTAATCACATAATTAATCTCTGTGTAAAAATGTTTTAAAAAGCATAGTGTTTTCTTAGACAAATATGGTTTGGTGTAGATGTGGTAGCTGGGCAAATTAGAGGAACAAAACAGCTTGTTCTTGCTTGTATAAATATTTTCCCTCTGGCCTATTTGCTTTTTGTCGCTCTTCCTATTTATTGCTCTATCTATCCTTCCTGGACTCAGACCTATCCTCATATGCCCTTGAAAATGTGAACAGATTCGAGTTGTAACCAAGGGCTGCAGGAACTGTCTGGACTTACTCCTGTCCTGTCAAAGCCATGACTAAAAGTTTAAAGTAGATTCTGTGAACACAATTTCAAAATATCCCTCTGATGATTTTGGCTTTTTTTTCTAAAATATTATTGACATAGAAATTTTCTCGAAGTAATCTTTCATTGGGAGCACTAAAAAAATCAAAACTGAAAATAGGAACTATTTGAAAAATTAATCATGGCTGTTTATGCTGGAAGCTGACCAGGTAACTTCTCCAGTTCACATCTCAGAAAGAAAATACTGAGAAATCCCAGTGACTGTATCCTTTGGGTGCTAATAGAACAGTTTTAAATGTGAAGAAAAGGAAATTGTGAGGGATGGTTATAAGGCACTGATGACTGTAAAGTGTGAGTAAAAGGGTTCCATACCTGTGGATTAGTTAACCAGCTGCCTCCCTATACCACCTAAAGCAAAAATAATCAACAGAATGGCAATAAAATGCCCACACAAATGCAGCATATTTAGTTCAGTTCTTCCTTTTGGAAACAGTAAGTTAGAACAATTAACAGTATTATGTTGAGAAAGAAAATAGAGCTTCCTCTATGGAACCTGCCCTAGATGTTTGTGTTTTTGTGTTGGAATTAAGCACACAAACAGCTGAGCTTAGAGAATGATCTGGTAGATGAGAGAAGTTTTGGAAGATTGTTTGCGGCTTTGGGGAATAAAGTACCTTCTGCTGACTACTCTTCTATTCAGTGCTACATCTATTTTGTAAAACTGATTGCGAATAGGAAGCCCTGTAAAGCCGGCTTTTGCTAAAGAGGGTTGTGTGTACAGTAGAATTAGAAGTTACTCCGCAAGTCCTTTTTACAGTTGTCTTAATCATCAGCTGAACAGTGGTGTGGTCCAATGGTTCACAGTCAGGGAAGACTGAAGTATTAGCTTTCTGTCACTGTCCAGCTCTGCTGCTGAACTCTGGGAATCTGGAAGAGCTTAAGAAGAGGTATCACTCTCTGGCTAACCTCTTTGGTCTCACCAGCTTGTGATCGGTGCTTTCCTGTTAGCCAGTGTAATGGTTGGCTTTTCTGTCTCAATTTACCTGTGTAGACTTAACAGAGGCAAGCACTTTTCAAAGTCAAACTAATGGAGACCAGTGTCTTAGTCCATTTTCTGCTGTTATGCCAGAATGCCACAGAATAGGTGATTTACAAAGAATAGGAATGTATTTGGCTCACGGTTCTGTAGATGGAAATTTTATTTTTAATTTTTAAAATTTAATTTTTTTGAGATAGAGTCTTTCTCTGTCACCCAGGCTGGAGTATACTGGTACAACTGCAGCTCACTGTGGCCTCAACCTCCCAGGCTCAAGCAATTCTCCCACCTTAGAATCCTGAGTAACTGAAACCACAGGTGCATGCCACCATGCCCAGCTAATTTTTGTATTTTTTTGTAGAGACAGGGTTTTGCCACATTTCCCAGGCTGGTTTCAAACTCCTGAGTTCAAGCAGTTTGCCTTCCTTGGCCTCCCAAAGTGCTGGGATTACAGTCATAAGCCACCACACCTGGCCAGAGGTGGAAATTTTAAGGTTAAGGGCCCACACCTAGTGAGGGCCTTTTTGCTGCATCATAGCATGGCAGAAGGCATCACATGGTGAGAGAAGGTGAGAGTACATGAAACAGAGAGGGAAAATAAGGGGTCAAACTCCTGTAATAATGGCATCCATCCATTCATGGGGACAGAGGCTCATGATCTAATCATCTCTTTAAGGTTCTACCTCTTAATACTGTTTCAATGTCAGCTATATTTCAACATAAGTTATGAAGAGGACCATATAATTCCACCCCTGACCCCCAAAACTCATGTCCTTCTCACATACAAAATACATTAATTCCATCCCATTAGTCCCTAGAATCTTAACTCATTCCAGCTTCAACTCAAAAGTCCAAAGTGTAGAGTTTCATCTGAATAAGATATTGCTGAGACTCAAGGCATGATTCATCCTGAGGCAAATTCCCTCTAGCTGTGAAATCAAACCTGTTGTCTACTTCCAAAATACAATGGTGAGACAGGCACAGGATAAACATTCTCAATCCAAAAGGGAGATATAGGCAAGAATAAAGGGGTAACTAGTGCCAAGTAAGTCCAAAACCCAAAAGGGTAAACAAAATTTAGTCTGAAAACTGGTGAATGATCTCATTTGACTCCATGTCCCACTACCAGGTCACACTGCAGGGATAGGTTGGAGTCATGCGTGTAGCCTTCCCATGCTAGAGTTGCATGCTGGCAGTGGATATACTGTTCTAAGGTCTCTGAAGTGGCCTTGCTCTCATGGCTCCACTAAACATTGCCATTGTGGGGAGTCTGTGTCAGCTCTGACTTCACATGTCCACTTGGCATTGCTCTGGTAGTGGCTCTCTGTGATGGCATCACCCCACAAAGTTTTTGTCCATGACATTCTTTGAAATCTAGGTAAAGGACACTATGCCTACACAACTGTTGCATTCCGCATGCCTGAAAAATTAGCACCACATGGATACCATTCATATTTATGGCTTGCACCTTTCAGAGTGGCAGGTCAAGCCACAGCTGGACATGCATGAGCTGTGGCTGGAGTGGCCACAGAGCACTGTGCCAGAATTCAGGGAGCAGAAACCTGAGGTGGCTCTGGGGAGTGAACATCGTGGGTACGCTAAGCCCAACCACTAAAACTTTTCTGCCTTCCTACAGCTCTGGACCTGTGATGGGAGGGGGCAACCTTGAATGTCTCTGAAAAGCTTTCAGGGTCTTTCTCCTATTGTTTTTATGAAGACATAGTACCTGTCTTCCTTTTCTCTATGCTTACCTTTATATCAAACAGTACTTTGATCACACCCTTGGTTTGCTCTACTAAAAACATCTTTTCACTCTTTACATGGTCAGGCTGTGAATTTTCCAAATCTTTTCATTCTACTTACTTTTAAGTTATAACTTCTGTCTTTAAGGCATTTCTTTCCTCTCACTTCTCACTGTGTGCAGTTAAAAGAAGTCACCCAGCAGCCTAAATGCTGAATATGTTGCTGTTTAGGTATTTATTCTACCAGATATCCTAATTTATCTGTCTTAAATTGTACAATCCATAAACTCCTAGGATGTGAACACAATTATGCCAAGTTCTTTGCAATTATATTACAAAGATGGCCTTTACTCCAGTTTCCAATACCTTGTTCATTAGTACCATCTGAGATGTCATAGGAATGTCCTTTACTTTCCATATTTCTGTCAACATTCTAATCACATAAGCAATCTTTAAGAAGTTCTAGACTTTTCATACAGCTCTCCTCTTCTGACCTCTAACCGAGATCAGTCTTTTTGCTCTACTTCTGGCAATACATCCTTTTTATATCCTACTTCTCTAATTTCTTCCAATCTGTGTACATTACCCAGTTCCAAAGCTGATTCCACATTTTCAGGTATTTGTTATAGCAACAAGCCCACTTCTAGTACCAGTTTTCTCTCTTACTCTGCTTTCTGCGGCTATAGCAGAGTACCACAGACTAGATAATTTATTTAAAAAAAAATAGAGATATATTTGCCCCACAATTCTGGAGGTTCAGAATTTCAAGATGGAGGGGTTGCATCTGGTCAAGGGCCTTCTTGCTATATCATAAGACTGTGGAAGGCATCAAACGGTGAGAGTGCAAGAGACAGAGGGATAAAGGGGACCAAACTCCGTTACAATGGATCTGATTTATTCATGAGGGCAGAGCTTTCATGACCTAATAACCACTTAAAGGTTCTACCTCTTAATACTGTTACAATGGCAATTAAGTTACAATATGAGTTTTGGAGGAGACATTCAAACAGGGGTTAATAATACTCTAATTTGGCCTCCTGAGATAAATAACTAAATTTAAAATAACCACATAGTGGCAAATGGAGCTACTGGGCCTGGAATTAAATACCCGCTCTGCTACTAAGTATCTGTGTGAACTTAGGCACATTAATAAAGTTCTCTGATTTTTAATTTTTTATCTGAATGGTGAGTCACCATATTGACCTCAGTGTGCTGCTATGAACATTAGAGTCCATTGTCATGAAGGATGGTGTCTGTTCCTTAATAATTACTCAAGTAATAACAATCATTCTTACTAGGAATTACAGCAGTGTTTGGGGCTATAGGATGGCATTATAACTGAGATTCTGGAATTATTTCTTTCAATCACATCCATATTTGTGTTCTTGCTCCTTTCACAAGTATTTCTGTAGTAGCACATATCCAAATATGAAACAAAATGTTACTGTACTATCAGCTGGCAGAATTTTCAATACCTCACTGGAAATTCTGGTAAATACAGAGCTGACCCATGGCATCCAACAAAAATCTAAACTCCCTGCAGAAATTTAAAGCTTAGGATATTACTGTATCAATATTGTTACATGGATGGAAGAGTGAAGAAGAATGCTGAACTACCCAATCTCATGGAATGAGTCAAAGAGAGTGCTTCTAAAAGCACAGTAAACTTGCCCACAAATAAAGTGTTGTCTGTCAAAGAAAAATGTACTGTGCAGAGTTAAATGGGCAAGGAAAACTTTATTCAAGACTATTGCAGTAAGGGTTAAAGCTATTGCAATAGGGGGAGAGAGATTGAACTAAATTCTGCTCAAACAAAATGCAGAAGGATTTTCAAGTGCTAGGGTGAGCTCATGGAAAAGTGATGAAAGATTTGGGGAGGCAGGTTGGCTAATGGTATTAGGCCGTCTGTGTCTGCTAACTGGCACTTAATGGAAGTTAGGTTTCCCCATTCCCACAGAGAAGGGAGATGGGGCGCTATCTTCTGTGAATATTATATTTCAAAGGGATAGCTCCCAGGTCCTTGAAAAAGATATTTTAGAGTTGCGAAACTGGCAAGAGGCTCTGAAGATTTATGTCTTAAAAGGGCTGATAAATAGTTTATAATTGCAAGTTTTTTAAAGTAAATGCTTTGAGAAATGGGAAGTCATGGTCCCATAGTCAGCAAGAAACTTGTTTAAAATTTAGTCAAGTTAAGGAGAACTTTTTAAGTTTTAAGGCTGGCTTGTTCAGGTCTATGATGTTGACAAATCCAGTTCCTCTTTACTTATATCATGATGTATCAATGGAGTTTTTTTTTTTTTCCACCAGGGTATATTTAGTTCAGTACTTTACTCACCAAATAAACCTATGCAATTGTCCATTTATTCTTTTTATGAATAAATGTCTTTCTAATTTAAAAATAATTTTTATTATATAAAAGTATTATACCTAAACTAAGAGAGAGAAAACAAAATTTACCCACTACTCAAAGATAATTACTGTTTGCATTCTGTTGAATTTGTCTACCCCATCTTTTGCTAGTTATACACGTTTGTTTTTCAGAAGTGGCAGTCATAATTGTAATATCCATTATCACCTGCTTCTTTACATAGAAGTGTGTTGTAAATATTGTTCTGTTATTATTTTACATTCCATGTTTTATTTCCATTTCTTTACTTGTTCCTCATTTTTGATGAGCAATTTGATTTCATTTTTTTGCTGTGGTCTGTTATGCCAGGTTTTCTTCCCCCTCATATGCCATCTTCTGAGTTCCCCTCATCCTTTCTTCTGTTTCTTGCTGCACAGAAGTCAGCCCTTTCCCCCACAATGTCTCCAGCCCTTGGATCCAGCTTTTTGCTCCATATTGTTATGTCTGCGTTGAATCTACTTGTCACACTCCTACTTACTGCTTCTCTGCCCAGAGTCTTCTGAGTAAAACTTGGGTTGAACTGTCTGCTTGGTTTTCATGGGACATTATCTTTCAGAACGTACACATTACAGCTTTTGACCGGGTGCTGCCCCAATCCAACGCAAGCCTAGGCTTCCTGTTATGAAATAGGGAGTCCAGGTCCATACAGGAAATTAAGTCACTTCCCATCACTACTCTTCCAATTTGATGCCAGTTCTACAGGACTCTTTTCGGCCAGTTGACACTTGCCTTTGAAAGAACAAATCCTTGGTAGATGTGTGGTGTAGGCACTGAGTGGTCAAGTTATCTTCTTTCCCTTTCCTTCTGGGTTTTCTGATACTATGCTTTAGAATGTTGAGGAGGGAGAGTATGCACCACCATGGTGCCAGAGTGGCGACTGAGAGTACTTTCTTTCATTACGCGGATCTTTGTGAAATCCTTGTCATGGCCTTAATCATAGCACATGGTGATCATTGACTCTGTGTGTAAGGCCAGTACAGGTGACTCCATAACTGCTAAAACTGAGTCAGGCAACTAATTCTATGTTCATTTCTGTGTTATTAGTGTAAGAGTTAAAAATTAACTGCTTAAATCCTCCCTTGACTAGACTTCATAGAGAGGAGTCATTTAGGTTGTAAATGACACCTAAAATTGATCACTCTAAATTTAGTTAAATATTTTTAGTAGAGGTCATTTTCCTTAGTTTATATATACATTACATATGCTCAGGCAATTGGAATTTTTTATTTGGATGTCAAAATATTCAAGCATGTATAGTAAAACACTTTGTTATTTTTCTGCATCATATTTTATGTATGTGGTATATTATATTTATAGTTTTATGCTACATTTAATTGTAACATTTGTTAAGCAACACAGATACAGGTGGCTTTTTTAGATTCCTGGAGGGTTTTTTGCTTGTTTTTTAAAAAATGTGTAATCTATTACCATATTATCAGAAAAGTTATCTGGCATTTTTTAAAGAGATATCAAAAGTGACAAAAAAAATTAACTTTGAATCAAGAATAAAAAAGAAGACCACATATAAAAATTAGATGCTTGTAAATTATAATTTTTTTCTGAATCTCTGAATATTTATGTTTATCCGTGGACAATTTACCTAAACATACATGCACCAGTTTTGAGCACTACCTTTTAAGGGAAAAATGTGTACAAATATTAAATGTAAATTTATGTAAATATTAAAACTAACCGTAGGTATTTAAATATTTGTGCTTTAAAAAAGGAAAATCAGTATTAAAAGGGAAAGATGTATTAAGATGTAAGTCAAAATATATAACTAGTATTTTGAAAAGTCAAGATCCTATCTATTGTATTTGTATGTGTTCTCACATATCATGGTTACTCCTAAAATAGTACTGGCATGTCTTTATGAAAAGAAAGTAAAAAAGTTTTTACCTGCAACTGAGTTGTAAATAATTAATTTTCATTTGTAGCTTGAGCTATTTTTAGGTGACATTGTACCCTCAGATTTTGACTATAAATTTCTAATTTAGTTATCCTGTTTTCTCACTGTGCTTAGCTATTTGAAGCCCATGATATTGGTGAGCAATCACAAGATTCCTTTGGCAACAATTTGTTGATTTCTGTTAATTTTAAGGTTGTCTAGGAGGGATGACTTTATCTGGTTCCCACTGGATTTCCCCAAACCCTTTTTTGCCCAAAGACTCAGCATTCTGAGAGGGATTAGAGTTTGCGATTTCTGTGAAAAAATGTTTCACATGGATGAGGAAAAAGCCACTTTTTGAAAGGACAAACTTTCCTCTTTAATTTGTTGAATTTTACTCGTGCTCAAATTTAGCAGTGCTTTAATAATCAGTAATTCTAATTATGCAGTAATTCTGTACACATCAAAGGTCTGGCTGTTAGTGTGAATGCAGCATAATGCAAGCTGGTTACTTAAGGGCAGTTAAACTTTCTTCAGAATGTACCATATAATATAGGCAATAAGCATTTGTTTTCCTTTCAAAAGCAGCAGTTAATTACTATAAATGTCAAATTTGTAACTGTCATAGTTATTTTGCTCCCAAATCATTTCAGCATATCAGCTTTCTGATGGCATATTTGAACACTAAAGTTATGATACATTCTTTGAGTGGAAGCCCTCACATATAAAATTGCCAATCCAGAGTCTTACCGCCTCAGTCTATTAAGTGATAGGAAGTTACAAACTGATAAACTTATTTTAATATTATTCAACAGATAAAAATTGTTTACTTAGAAATTTTAACATAGAATGTAGGAAATAAAATTCCTTTAAAAGAGTTTTAATTAAGCATTTTTACTTAATTTTCTTGGAACACATCATGCCTATATAAAATATAATGCCAAAAATAGATGATATCTGTCAAACTCTTTAAACGTTACATCTATTAATTGGTAAAAATCTTATGATTAATATAAAATCTGAGAGGCATTAGATATTATTTAAATATTTACAATGTGTCTTTCTTACTACAAAAATTAACTAATGAGATGCTTACTATTTAAAATTAGGCTATATATGTGTATGTGATTCTATATTGCTCAAGACTTGTATTGAATTCTGTGTGCATATTTTTGAAAACAAAAGATTGCTAGAAAATAGATGTATAAGCATAGAACCATGTAGAGAAGAAGAGGCACCCCCTTCCTCTTGTGGTCATAGCCTCCTACCTGGGGCACAGTGTCGGGAGTAGAGGACAAGCCAGCACTTGTCAGGGCATAACGGGGCAGCCATTCTGGGAAGCTTTGCTTAACTCTGATGTGAGAGAGGGACTGAAGACTATGCTAAGGAAGATGAAGTAATAATAGAAAATGTGGAGTTGGTGTCAAGTGGGTGTTAGAGGGAAGAGAAAGGGAAGTTGCCATCTTGGTGTAAGGCAGAAGAGTAGTGAGACCATTGAGAAGTGAGAGAAAGTGATGGGAAATAGGCTAGAGAATTTTTATGAAAAACAGGCTAAAGGTTTAGTAACAGTATCAATAAAAACCATTCATAACATTGGTGTTTGGACTTTATCTCATTTATCTACATAGAAATCATGTGAGATGTCGGCCTAAGAATACTCAGCTAAAATATTACAATGTATGAACTGGCTTTCAGATCATACATTGATCTTTATCTAGATTATAGACAAAGCTCTTTTTTGACAATGTGCCACTGGCTTTCAGTGAATTCTCTAGAAATTGAGTTGTTACCCTAAAAGTAGTAACAAGGGTCTAGGTAGTAACAGAGTTGGTAAAGGGAAGGATCCTGGAGATTTGGCCCCATGCAGAAAAGTATAACATTTATGTTTTCCTGATTTATGTGCAAACTTTCAAGACCTCTGTCTAAATTATCTCCTGTGCTAGTAGGGTTCTAGATGGAAACAGATGGCATGGAAAAAGTGTTAATTTGGACAGAGTTTAATAAAAAAACCAACTGCAAAAATGTGGGCAGCATTTAGGACAAGCAGCAAAGGATGATGAAGTAATTCAGAGCCAGTAACAGCAGAGGACTATGCCTCTCCAGTCCTGAAAGAATAAGGAGAAAGAATACTGAAAATCAGACAGATAGCTATGGGGAAAGAAAGAGATATTGAGGGTTGCAGCTCTCAGTAAAGGGACACAGCACTGGAAGGACATACACATGTACATGATCTGACAGGGAGCTGTGGAGATAAATACCTCATCCAGCTCACTCTCCACCTTCTAGTTCGCCTGCGGGTCTCTTTCATTGGCAAGACCAATCTAGAGCCAGAGGGAAGGGAATTCTATTGACACAGTTCAAATAAGTAAGTCTCCCAGGCCTCAGAGCAGTGAATACGTGAACACAATAAAGATCATGTATGACAAACCCATAGCTAACTAACATCATACTCACCAGTGAAAAGTTGAAAGCTTTTTTCCTAAGATCAGAAACAAGAGAAGGACGCCCACTCACAACACTTCTATTCAACATAGTATTGGATGCCCTAGTCAGAGCAATTAGGCAAAAGAAAGAAATAAAAGATATCCACATTGGAAAAGAAGAAGTTAAATTGTCTTTCTTTGCAGACGATGTAATTTTTTTTTTTTTTTTGAGATGTTTCCCTCTTGTCACCCAGGTTGAAGTGTGGTGGCGAAATCTTGGCTCACTACAACCTCTGCCTCCCAGGTTCAAGTGACTCTCTCTTGCCTCAGCCTCCCAAATAACTGGGATTACAGGCACCTGCCACCACGTCCAGCTAATTTTTGTATTTTTAGTAAAGATGGAGTTTCAGAAAACCTTAAATATTCCTCAAAAAAACTGTTTGAACCCATAAATGGATTTAGTAAAGTTACGTGATACAAAGGCAATATCCAAAAGAGAAATCAAGAAAATAATCCAATTTACACTTGCTACAAAAAATAAAAAAAAAATACTAAGTAATAAATTTAACCAAGAAGGTGAAAGATATTTACACTTAAAACTATAAAACATTAATTTAAGAAATTGAAGAAGACACAAGTAAATGGAAAGATACCTGTGTTTATGGATTAGAAGAATTAATATTTTTTAATGTTAATACTACCCAAAATTATTTACAGATTCAATGCAATCCATTCCAATGACGTTTTTCGAAGAAATAGAAAAATACAATTCTCAAATCCATATGAAACCACAAAAGACCCCGACTAGCCAAAGCAATCTTGAGCAAAAAGAACAAAGCCAGCGCCATCACACTATCTAATTTGAAAATTTACCACAAAACTGTAGTAGTCAAAACAGCATACTGCTGGCATAAAAATACACATGTAGACCAATGGAACAGAATAAAGAGCATGAAATGAATTCATGCATTTATGATCAATTTGTCTTTGACAAAGATGCCAAGAACACACAATGGGGAAAGGAGAGTTTCTTCAATAAATGGTGCTGGGAAACCTAGATACCCACATGAGGAAGAAATAAATTAGACCCTCATTTCACACCATGTACAAAAATCAACTCAAAATCAATTAAAGACTTAAATGTAAGACTCTGAAACTCTATTACAAGAAAACTTAGAGGAAAAGCTTTGTGACATTGGTCTGGGAAAATAATTTTGGAGTATGATCCCAAAAGTATAGGCAATGAAAGCAAAAAAAAAAAAAAAAAAAAAAAGGCAAGTGGGATTACAGCAAACTAATCAAACTAAAAAGCTTTTGCACAGCCAAGAGAACAGTCAGCAGAGTAAAGAGACAACCTAGGGTTTGAGAGAAAATATTTGCAAACTGTACATCTGATAAAAGGTTAGTATCCAAAATATAAAAGGAACTCAACTCAATAGCAAGAATACAAATAACCTGATTAAAAACGGACAAAAGATTTAAATAAACATTTCTCAAAAGAAGACATACACCTGGCCATCAGGTATGTGAAAAAATGTTCAACATCACTAATCTTCAGAGGAATGCAAATTAAAACCACAATTAGATATCACTTTACACTGTTAAAATGGCTAATATAAAAAAATGAATGGTAGCAAGTGTTGACAAGGATGTAGAGAAAGAGAACCCTTTTTAAATGTTGATAGGAATGTAACTTAATACAGTCATTATGAATAACAGTATGAAGATTTCTCAAAAGATTAAAAATAGACCCGTAACATGATCCAGCAATGCCACCATTAGATATATATCCAAAAATATGCAATCAGTTTGGTGAAATATATCTGTACTCCCATGTTCACTGAAGCATTATTCACAATAGCCAAGATACGGAATCAACTTGTGTCAATTAACAGATCAATGGATAAAGAAAATATGATATATATACATAATGGAATACTGTTCACCCTTTAAAAAGAAAACTCTGTCACTTTTGACAACATAGATCAACCTGGAGAACACTATGTTAATTGAAATAAACCAGGCACAAAAAGACAAATACCACATGATTTAACTTATATGTGGAGTGTAAAAGTCAAACTCAGAAACAAAGAATAAAATGGTGGTTATCAGAGGATGGGGGGTGGGCGAGAGGATTGGGGAGATGTTGGTCAAATGACATAAAATTTCATTTAGATAGGAGCAATTAGTTTAAGAGATTTATATTACATCATGGTGACTACAGTTAATAACAATACATTCTATAATTGAATATTGCTAAAAGAGTAGATTTTAAATGTTTTTGCCACAAGAAAACAATAAGTGTTTAAGGAAAGGCATATGATTTAGCCATTCCGTAGTGTAGATATATATCAAATATGTTTTAAACCATAAACATGTACAGTTTATACTTGTCAATTAAAAAATAAAATTAACAAAATACAAACATATTTATTCATATATATCACATATGAATGTATTATATATATCATAGTAGATATGTTTGTACACATTCTAAATTTCTTAGTAGACAGGCATTATATTTTGTAACTAGTTTTAGCTGAACAAGTACCTAGCACACTAACCTGTCATTAAATACTTATTAAATAATTATAAGTGAATATATTCAAGGTGGATAAATTAATGTAT
Organism: Ateles fusciceps; assembly: GCA_036589455.1. Classification (NCBI taxonomy): domain Eukaryota; kingdom Metazoa; phylum Chordata; class Mammalia; order Primates; family Atelidae; genus Ateles; species Ateles fusciceps. The sequence continues at coordinate 13,301,721 of JAZHEH010002597.1, read as the reverse complement.
TCAAGATACTATAGTAAGTAATGGGATTAATTTCCTAAGACATCAATTGAAATCAATATTATTAGCAAATAGTCACAATTTGAATATTTTATACACTAGAGAGTGAAAATATTCATTTAGTTCATTTCTCCAGCATACATACAGTGGGACTCAAACATATTACTAAATGCTGAGGATATCAAATGAGCTAATGATTAGTTATTTTTGTAATAGTAATCATCAGATATTTTTGGTTTCCCTTCTTCTGTGTGCTTGCTATTACGCTTCTCTACTCCCTTAAATTAGACATGGTCATGCAACTTACTTTGACCAACAAAATATGAAAATATGCAACACTGAATTTTACTTAGTAGAAGCACTTAGGAGGTAGTGGTCAATTTGCCACCTTTCTCTGCCGTTTGCCCTGGCAATTTATGATGACGCTAATTGTAAAGCCTTCTTGAAGGTGAACAGTGTAAAAGAGAGCCCCTGCCTACCTGACATGGCACATGCTACATGGCTTTCTGATGATACACAATTTCTTCTTTGTAAATTAGAGACAATAAGACCAACCACATAAAGACGTGAATATTTAATGCTCTTAACAAAGTGATTGGCACATAACGAGTGTGCAAAACATGATTTTTATAATTTTTATTAGTAATATTACATAGGCCATAATAATTTCATTGACAGAGATGATAATAGGTTGGGCAGTGGGGTTGGGCACAGCTAACCTAGAGAAGGCAGGAAGGAACTACAGGCTGAAGAGACCTGCAAACTCCCCTGGGCTGTCAGAACAGGGATGCCCTGGGGATGTGTAAAGATTCTGTAATGCTGACCTTTCCAATTCATATCCCTTATGTTTTCAGTCTTTAAACATTAAGGAGAATCTAAGTTTACTCATCAAACCTATAAATATAGTGAGGGCATAAGCTAATTCAGGCCTGCAAAGCAGAGGCAAGGGACAATTAGCAGGGCTCTAAGTATAACCATCATGTGTAAAGGCTGCCTTGTCCCTGGTGACTAAAGTACATTTCTAACTCTGCTGAATACATTTTTGTAGTATGAGAATTTGTCTATCTAAGTGCTTATGGGTGTATTTTTATGCCTTTCAGTGCAATATCCTAATGCAGATTCAGGATATATTGGAATAGGAATAAAAGAATGAACATGACTTGCAACTCTGATCTCAGTACCTTATATTAGGATGTTTACTTTTTTGGGGACACCATTTCCTAAATTCCTGGTTCTGGGCATAGCAAGTTAACAAAAAAGGTCCACTAAATTATCTGATTGTCTTTTTTTCTTCTTTCTCCAAAGAAGGGGAGAAAAAAAGAGTGACAGAGAGCAACTGTATGCTCTATTTGCCATGCATCATTAAATATATTTTTTGTAGGCAACCACCAATTGTCTTCTACACACTGAAGTAGGCTATGGAATCAGACTGCCTCAGATAATGTTTCAAATTTGTCCCTTGTTTTGTGGGCAGATTCACCCCTTTAAACTTCAGTTTTCTTGTCTGAAAATGAAGAATAATACGTATACCCTCCTCACAGAGATATCGGAAAAATGAAATGAACTAGCCATACTCATAATCTCCATAAATGTTAAACTTAATTAACTCAAATGGCTATGAGTTGTCAAGTCATCATGTGGTATTCCATACAGTGTTTAATTATAAGATTTCCATTTAACAGTTAAGGACAGAGTAACTGGAATTCTCTTACACTGCTGGCAAAAATGTAAAATGATATAGCCACTCTGGAGAACACTTGGACAGTTTCTTATAAATTAACATACACTTGCCATATGACCAAACAGTTCTACTCCTAGGTATTTACCAGGGAGAAATGAAAATATGTGCCTTCACAAAGATCTGGCTTCATTATTCATAACAGGTTTATTCATAATAGACAAAAATTAGACACAATAAATGGCCATCACCTGGTAAATGAATAAACAGTCATGGTAAATCCATAAAGTGCAGCATTACTCAGAAATAAAAAGGAGCCAACTACTGATATATGCAACATCACAAATCTCAAAAAATTATGTTAAGTGAAAGAAGTCAGACTGAAAAACTACATATTAGATTATTTCATTTACTCGACATTCTAGAGAGGGCAACATTATAGAGATAAAACCAGCCATCTAATGAAGAAAGGGGACAGGAGTTGACTACAAGATAGTGGAGAACTTAAGGGTGATACAAGTGTTCTTAGTTTTACTATGGTGGTGGATATAGAACCATGTATATTTGCTGAAGCACATTTAACTGTACACTTAACATGGGTGAATTTTATTGTATGTAGATTGTACCTTAATCTGAAAAAAAAAGCAGTTATAATGGAAACCTCTAGGTAATAAGAACACCAGAAGTTTATCAAGAATTGCAACCCAGAAAATAATTCTAGAGGGAGAAAATCAGAAGTTGGATATTGAGTGTTTAGCCTCTATGTTAACGGTAGTAGACACTGGACATTTGAGCCTGTCATTAGGATTTGGTGATAGCAAACTAAGTCAAGATGTGAATTAGAAGAACAACCTTTTTTCAGGCTAATATCCATGATGAACATAGATGCAAAAATCTTCAATAAAATACTGGCAAACCGATTGCAACAACACATCAAAAAGCTTATCCACCACGATCAAGTAGGCTTCATCCTGGGGGATGCAAGGCTGATTTAGCATACGCAAGTCTATAAACGTAATTAACCACATAAACGAAACCAAAGACAAAAACCACATGATTATCTCAATAGATGCAGAGAAGGCCATCGACAAAATTCAACAGCCCTTTATGCTAAAAACCCTCAATAAACTAGGTATTGATGGAACATATCTCAAAATAATAAAAACTATTTACGACAAACCCATAGCCAGTATCATACTGAATGGGCAAAAACTGGAAGCATTCCCTTTGAAATCTGGCACTAGACAAGGATGCCCTCTCTCACCACTCCTATTCATTATAGTATTGAAAGTTCTAGCCAGAGCAATCAGGCAAGAAAAAGAAATAAAGGGTATTCAGTTAGGAAAGGAGGAAGTCAAATTGTCTCTGTTTGCAGACAACATGGTTGTATATTTAGAGGACCCCATCGTCTCAGCCCAAAATCTCCTGAAACTGATAAGCAACTTCAGCGAAGTCTCAGGATACAAAATCAATGTGCAACAATCACAAGCATTCCTATACACCAATAACAGACTTAAAGAGAGCCAAATCAAGAGCAAACTGCCATTCACAATTGCTACAAAGTGAATAAAATACCTAGGAATACAACTAACAAAGGATGTAAAGGACCTCTTCAAGGAGAACTACAAACCACTGCTCAGCAAAATAAGAGAGGACACAAACAGATCAAGAAACATTCCATGCTCATGGTTAGGAAGAATCAATATCGTGAAAATGGCCATATGCCCAAAGTAACTTACAGATTCAATGCTATACCCATCAAGCCACCAATGACCTTCTTCACAAAACTGGAAAAAACCACCTTAAACTTTATATGGAACCAAAAGAGAGCCTTCATAGCCAAGTCAATTCTAAGCAAAAAGAACAAAGCTGGAGGCATCACACTACCTGACTTCAAACTATACTTCAAGGCTACAGTAATCAAAACAGCATGGTACTGGTGCCAAAACAGAGATACAGACCAATGGAACAGAACAGAGGCCTCGGAGGCAACGCCATACGTCTACAACCATCTGATCTTTGACAAACCTGACAAAAACAAGCAATGGGGAAATGATTCCCTGTTTAATAAATGGTATTGGGAAAACTGGCTAGCAGTGTGCAGAAAGCAGAAACTGGACCCCTTCCTGACACTGTACACTAAAATTAACTCCAGATGGATTAAAGACTTAAACATAAGACCTAACACCATAAAAACCCTAGAAGAAAATCTAGGCAAAACCATTCAGGACATAGGCATAGGCAAGGACTTCATGACTAAAACACCAGAAGCATTGGAAACAAAAGCCAAAATAGACAAATGAGATCTAATTAAACTTAACAGCTTCTGCACAGCAAAAGAAACAGTCATTAGACTGAATCGGGAACAAACAGAATGGGAAAAAATTTTTGCAATCTACCCATCTGACAAAGGGCTAATATCCAGAATCTACAAAGAACTAAAACAGATTTATAAGAAAAAACAAGCCCATTCAAAAGTGGGTGAAGGATATGAACAGACACTTTACAAAAGAAGACATATATGAGGCCAACAAACATATGAAAAAATGCTCCTTATCACTGGTCATTAGAGAAATGCAAATCAAAACCACACTGAGATACCATCTCACGCCAGTTAGAATGGCGGTCATTAAAAAATCTGGAGACAACAGATGCTGGAGAGGATGTGGAGAAATAGGAACACTTTTACACTGTTGGTGGGAGTGTAAATTAGTTCAACCATTGTGGAAGACAGTGTGGTGATTCCTCAAGGACCTAGAGACAGAAATTCCATTTGACCCAGCAATCCCATTACTGGGTATATATCTGAAGGATTATAAATCGTTCTGCCATAAGGACACATGCATGTGAATGTTCATTGCAGCACTGTTTACAATAGCAAAGACTTGGAACCAACCCAAATGCCCATTGATGACAGACTGGACAGGGAAAATGTGGCACATATACACCATGGAATACTAGGCAGCCATAAAAAACGATGACTTTGTGTCCTTTGTGGGGACATGGATAAACCTGGAAACCATCATTCTCAGCAAACTGACACAAGAACAGAAAATCAAACACTGCATGTTTTCACTCATAGGTGGGTGTTGAACAATGAGAACACATGGACACAGGGAGGGGGAGCATCACACACTGGGGTCTGTTAGAGGGAATAGGGAGGGACAATGGGGGATGGAGAGTTGGGGAGGGATAACATGGGGAGAAATGCCAGATATAGGTGATGGGAGGAAGGCAGCAAACCACACTGCCATGTATGTACCTATGCAACAATATTGCATGTTCTTCACATGTACCCCAAAACCTAAAATACAATAAAAAAAAGAACAACCTTTTAGGAAACCTTCAGTTGCAAGATTATTAGAATAATTTTGTAAGTTCCTTCTCTAATTTCTATATGTATGTTTGAGAACTAAGATTTGTCCAAACATTTCAATATCTATTTTAAAATAGCTTGTTTCCCCTCCAGAAACATTTTTTTTTCTACTCAGACAGCTTCTACCTTACAACTAGTTTTTAAGTATTATAGTCTGATGCATTTTTGTCCAAAGCGATGAAATAACATGACTTTCTCTTTAAATAAAAAAAGGAAAACTCAAAAGGAAGAATGCCTGAAGCATGCCTTTTGTGTATGCTTTTTTTCTTATTTGCATATTTTATTGGGCTGCCTTGACAAAGAAAGCCAACATGCTAAGATACTATAACATTTTAAATGAGAAGGCATATACTGTTAAGTAGGTATAAATCTTGGCATTTAAATTCTTCCTTAAAATAAGTGTGCAAAAATCAAATACAGTATGGTCAGTCCACAGTGGTAAGATTATAATACATAGATAAATCATTAGAAGATTAGATAAATCAAAATAAGCATCTATGAAGGTTAAGGTGCTGTTTGTATATTTCTTCCCTTTTCTCATGTGTGATGGAGTATTTGGATTATGTTTCCTTTGGTGGAAAGATAATATGGTGAATTAAGCCTTGTTTTCTCTAATGTTTTTTCTACATAAGGCTTGTATCAACTTCAATTTGGTTAGCTCTCTATTGCAGGAGGTTTTGTTTTGTTTTTTCTTGTTTTCAGAATCACCTGATGCTGACATTGCCATCACTGCATTAAGAATGATGGTGACATTCACTCAACTACATTCCTACATTCAACAGAAAATTTTGGAGTGCCTTTCTATGTTGCCCTGGCTGGTCTTGAACTGTTGGGCTCAAGCCATCCTCCCACCTCAGTCTCCCAGAGTCCTGGGATTATAGGTGTGAGCCACCATTCTTGGCCTGTTTACCTAAAATTTTTACTCAGTCATGTGGTAAAGCAAGCCTCAAACTCAAGTCTTCTGACTCCTTGTCCTGTTGCTCTACCACACTTACCTTTCTTTATAAGACAATATCCCTGCTCCCTAGTAAGATTAAAATTGGGCAATTGAATGTGGGTGTGAGGTTGTCATGCTTTTTCCACCCAAGTCTCATGGAATGAAATCAGACAAAGTATTAAAAGACAGTCCAGATTGGTGGCCCTATGACAGTTCCATCATGGTCAGGCCTGACCCTGACTTACAATGTGTAATGTAATGTACAGTGTTATGTACTCTTATGTGGAGTTGCTGGGAAACCTACATGGGATTATTTATGAAACCCTAGGAAAAGCCTTGTGAATCTACAGTTTACCTCCCAGTGTCCCCACTCCTCACCATCACTCTATGCCAAATTTCTCTAGTAACTGTCATTTGGATGAGTGTATCAAAGTGACCCACTAATTATATCATTATCTGTATTGAAAAAAAGTTCCCGTATGTTTGTTCATTTGTTCAGCAAATACATATTGAGCACCCATTATGTGCCAGACAATTTTCTAGAAGCTAGAGATACAGTAATGAATAAAACAAAATCCTGTCTATCATAGAGATTCTAATCATTCTCAATGATATTACTACAAATTCACTTCTCCTGAAATCAGGAAATTTGTGAGGTCTTTGGGGAATCTATATTGAATGAGGTAAATAGTTGATGGAGGAAGGTGGTGTCCTACCCTCAGAGAACAGGCGTACAGTAGGTTTCTACTAGGAAATACCCGGAAAGCGGAAATTTGGGTATCATGAAAATATGCTAGGAAGTTTGGACCTGCTGCAATGGGAGGAAACGTTTGTTTGAAATCACATAGCTGGCTATCCCCACAGGGCTAAGTAGTGATTCTGGAGTAGAGAGGAGAAATATGAATCTGTGGGCACAGCATTTATTTCTTGAGTGGTCTGTGGGACAGCTGGAGGGTCCTCAGCTGGGCTTACTCATGCTTCCTCAGGTTGGCTGGGTGGAAGTGACCTGTGCTAGGCTTGGCAAGGCTTGGCCTTCAGGCTGCAGACTGGGTTCAGATTTGTTCCATGTGTTTTAGATTTGTCTCACAGTAACGGCAGTTCAAGAAGGCAAGTGCAGAAACACATCTTGTTTTTGTTTTTTTCATTTTATTTTTTGAGACAGAGTCTCACTTTGTCATCCAGGCTGGACTGCAGTGGTGTGATCTCAGTTCACTTCAACCTCCACCTCCTGGGTTCAAGAGATTCTCCTGCCTCAGCCTCCCAAGGAGCTGGAATTAACAGGTGCACGCCACCACACCCAGCTAGTGTTTTGTATTTTTAGTAGGGACTGGTTTTCCTTATGTTAGCCAGGCTGGTCTTGAACTCCTGACCTTAAACCATCCATCCATGTCAGCCTCCCAAAGTTCTGGGATTACAGGTGTGAGCCTCCACACTGGCCAAGGAGCACATCTTAAGCCCTTTCTTGTGTTAAGCATTTGCTAACATCCCATTGTCCAAGGCAAGTCACGTGGCAAGCCCCAGTTCACAGGGCGAAAAATAAATACACCCCCGCTACTGTGCGGTTAAGAAAATGGCATAGCTAAACTTGGTAACAAAGAAGTAGGACAGTGGGGTGGAGGTGAAAATGAGTGAATAGTTTTGAACAATACTTTAAGCGGGGCGGGGGGCGGCGGAGCATTAAGGATAGAGAAGTAGATCCATTGATGTAAACTGTGAAAACATGTTAACATTCTGACTTTTTTCTCATTATTTTCACATTATTTCATATCCTCCCATTACCACTGTACTTTTCCCTTTCAGAATTAGTTTCTTTCCTAAATATAAAAACAGACTTACTTCTTAGAATAATAGTACATTGAAATAGCTTAATTTAGTGACTTCCAGCTGACTCTCCAGGATTCTCAAACCACTTAGGGCTGAGTTTTCAATGAGGAAGAAAGCCAAAGCAAATGTACCTGCTCTTCTGTTAAGACCACTGAGTTGCAGCAGCTCTAAGGACACAAGAATTACAGCTCTGAGACTATTTTCATGCTTCTCCCCCAGCCAAACTGAATTAAAGGATGCTGCTTTTTACCTTTAGAGTCTTAAACTATCTGTGCCTATAGAAGAGTGAAAGAGGGCTAGAATATAGTGATGGACAACTTCCACTTACCTAATTTTTAAGTAGGAGTAGATGAGACTTCCATAATTTTTTTGTCTTTTTAGTTATGTTTCTAATTAAAATAATTTTTTAAAGCCTTTGGTATGAGATATTGCTGTTAGAAACTGCAGCTAATGCCCAGGATTTGTTAGAAAATAAATGTTTTTTTCCTTACCAGAAGATGTATAAGACATATTTTTAGTTCTACATAGAATGTAAAGTCTTTCAAAATATCAATTTTAGGATTTTCCGAGCAATAAATGTTAGTATAATCTTAAGTAATATTTTCTGGGAAATACTGAATGCAAATTTACCTTTCAAATAATCTACGTAACAGGTAATGCTTTTTAACATATAGTACCATGGTTTGGACTTTTCCTGAACTCTGATATAAAACTCCTTTAAGAGTTTCATGTATATGTAACAATTCATCTTGATGCAAAATTTTCCTACATAAACCCATTTCTTTCTTTCTTTTTTTTTTTTTTTTTGAGACAGAGTCTTGCTCTGTCGCCAGGCACCAGGCTGGAGTGCAGTGGCACAATCTCGGCTCACTGCAACCTCCGCCTCCCAGATTCAAGCAAGTCTCCTGCCTCAGCATCCCGAGTAGCTGGGACTACAGGTGCATGCCACACGCCCAGCTAATTTTTGTATTTTTAGTAGAGAAGGGGTTTCACTATGTTGGCCAGGATGGTCTTGATCTCTTGACCTCGTGATCCACCCGCCTCGGTCTCCCAAAGTGCTGGGATTGCAGGTGTGAGCCACTGCGCCCGGCCATAAACCCATTTCTTAGCTTTAACTGTATTTACATTTATCCTTCTGAGTCCAACAGGGCATAAAGAAGTAAATGGTTTTCTTTGAAAAGTGTATTAATTATTCCATTGTTTTTTGTTGGAGTGATTGCTTTCCAAAGCACATGAAATTATATTCTACTGGCATGAAGGATGACATATTTTTAAATTAGTAGAATTTTGACTTTTTTCTTTGAGTCTGTTAGTAATTTTTCTTTTTATTTTTTACTTTTTCGTTGAGATATAACTTACATAAAATAAAATGTACAGATCTGAAGTGCTTAGTCTGATGAGTGTTCACGGTTGCATGAATACCACAACTCAAAACAAGTTATAAAACATCACAATACCACCCCTTAGCGCGTGTGCGCGTGCACACACACACAAACACAAACACACACCCCTGGAGATGCCTACTTTCTGATTCTTGTCATCACTGATTACTTTTGCCTATTCTTAGACTTTATAAAAATTGAATTATATAGTAATAACTCTTGTGTTTGGCTTCTTTGCTTTAAAAGTATTTGAGATATATCCATATCATTGCATGTGTTCAAAATATATTTTATTGTATGAATATGCCATGATTTTTTAAATCAGTTATTCTATTGATGAACACCTGTGTTGTCACTAATTTTAAGGTTAGTAGTCTTCTTATCAATAAGACTACTTATTGTCAATAAGACTACTCTCCTATGAACATTCTTTTTTTGTTGTTGAGACAGAGTCCTACTCTTTCACCCAGGCTGGAGTGCAGTGGTGTGATCTCAGCTCACTGCAACCTCTGTCTCCCGGGTTCAAGCGATTCTCCTGCCTTAGCCTCCTGAGTAACTGGGATTACAGGCACCCGCCACCATGCCTGTCTAACTTTTGTATTTTTAGTAGAGACAGGATTTTACCATATTGGTAAGGCTAGTCTTGGACTCCTGACCTCAGGTGATCCGCTCACCTTGGCCTCCCAAAGTGTTGGGATTACAGGGGTGATGCAGCACGCCCGGACTGTGAGCATTCTTGTACAAATCATTTTGTAGACCTATGTTTTTATTTCTCTTGGGTAAATACTAAGGAATCAATACCTAAGTCATAGGATAGGTTGCTTTCTTATAGATTTATAGTAATTATGTATTCTGGATTCAAGTTCTATCTACGTACATATATGTAATATATATGTATATGTACTTATGTACCTAATTATATGTAATGTATATTTAAGATATGTAATGCAAATCTTTCCTCTGAGTCTAGGAGTGCATATTTATATTTTAATATTGTCTATTCAGGAAAATTGTTAAGATTTTGATAAAGTTTAGTATTTAAATTTTCATTGTTAGTGAAGGATCCATAATTCTTAACTACTTAGTGTCAAAACTAAAATATTACTTCTAAAATAAGGAGGTCATTTTGAGTTATATAGCAACGAAACTATGGGAGATTTGAATAAAGACAATGTCACATGTATTGTTTCTTGTTAATGTTATAATTGGTTAATTTACTACTTAATATTCTATAAAAGGAAAAAGTTGAAAAGTTTTTCAATAAGGTAATTATGTAGTTTTAGAGACAGTGTCTCACAAAATTTATCTATAGGTAAAAGAAGATACAGTTATTTGCCTAAAAAAATATATGAAATTTATGTATGAACAGTAGTAATGTTTAATTTGTAATATTTCCACTCTAGTGTTAGCATGACATACTACATGGATTAAATTTTCCCACATATCTAATTTAGGAAATACAAAAGTACTTTAGGATTTTAAGATTGTTGTATTGTTAGGTTTTAATCTTTCTTTCTCTCTTTCCACAATTCTATTTTGCTTCTCTTTGATGGGATTTCACATAAGACATTATTATAATATAAATTGAAACTTACAACCAATAAAAAATTGATATTATAAACATGCCTACTATGTAAACAGAGTTATTATAGTAAACTTTAAGTTTTCTATGAGCTTCCTTTGATCCCTGACCAAAACAAATCATGATAAACATTTGTAACATAAGAGGAATATCATTTTTCTTGGTGTTAGATTTTGAAAAAAATTAATGTGGAGTTTATTAGAATGGAATCAAACTGATGTAATCATCAGTAACTTCACCACTATTTTACAGTAAAGGCAGAAAGTGACTTCATACAGCTATTTCTTGCATCGACCTCTTAAAAGCTGAGCACCTAACATTAAAATGCAGTTCAGGGAAAGCTCTTTTATAACAGACTCTGATAATGTGGTCCAAGTTATGGAGTCTTCTTGTGGTTTAGCTTCCTCTAAGGAAAGGCCTCATTTCATCTACTTGAGTGAATGAATGACTCATTCTTCAACAGCAGTTTCCAAACATCTGCCTGCACACATTAGCATCACCCAGGGGGAACTAATAATACGAAAATGTCTGAGCCCAAACCCCAGCTCTGTAGGTCTGAGCTGGGACCCAAGGACGTCTTCCCTTTAAAAACCTCTTTAGATGATTTGGATGTATAGCCAGATGTGGAAGCCATTCATAGATAATTTGCCCTGAATTTCATTTCTGTCAGTTGGCCTTTTTATATGACATGGTGATTAGAGAGGGTTGTAAAATCTGCATTTGTGTTGGACCTAGAGTGAATATATTGCACAACAAAAGGAGTCAACTTTTAAGAAAGTTATTAACCAAAAATTTCTCTAGAGGAGTTAGGTCTCTGGAAAATGTACCTAGTGAGAGATAGTTGATGGACTGTTGAAAAACAGAAGTGAAGAAAGGATAAAGGGGACACAAGACCACTGGATTTAAATATATGCAGAGATGATCTTTTAGAAAAGCAGCAAACTTACTATATACAGTTTTTCAAGAGCAAAGTTATAGGAGTGATGAATGAAAGTTACATAAAGGCAGATTTCAGTAAGCATTTTAAAAATAATATTCCAGTAGTAAGGAGTTTTTAACAATGGAGTTAACTGTCTCAACGCTGATGAATTCTCTGTAGTTTTAGGTTTGCCTATAGTAGAAGCATGAATGCTAATGAACAAGTTAACGGCTTTGACTAAAGTGGTGACACATTTCAGTCTTAGAGTTTGAAACCCTCTGATGTTTTTCTATATACATGAATCTATAAATAAGTACATGCAAAGTAAATGCCAGGGTTAACTAGAACTCTGGAAGTGACGTTGAACAGCAAGGTGAATATTAGTTACACAGGATAATGTAACTAAAATTATTTAAAACCCTCAAGAACACTAAATGACATGACAGTGTATATACATACTAAAAGTATAATAAGCTAGAATTTTATTCTATAAAATAAATATATTTTATAGTTAACATTTTAGGAAAAAAAGAGTCAGCCTTTATTATATCATTAATTCCAGATTCCTATGCTTGATCTTGCTGTTTTTATCTGTATTTGAATATAATTAAATTTTAATTAAAAATTAATTTAAGCAACTTCAAGGAAATAAAATGGTTTAGTAATAGAGTAAGAGTTCAGCTTGTGCATCTAATGCTGTGGCAACTTATATAGGACAGGGCTGTGTAAAGCCTTTCTCAAGATATTATTTAACCTGCTTACCACGTAGAGTTGTTGTGAGGATCAAATGAGTTAATGCATTTAAAGAGCTTAAACGAGTCCCTATCACATCATAAATGCTCAATAAATGTTGTTATTATTGCTACTATTATTGATGAATAGAGTGACTTGTTTTCATGATCATTACATTTGTTATGGTATGTGGCACAGAAAAGGTTTCCTGTATTTGTTCATCGATTATACCCAATCACTATGTAATGATTTGATGTCATAATCATCAGGGCTTCCCAGTGAAGCCATGGAGCACACTACCATTTTATGTATTTCCAATGCAGACATTTCTTGAACTTCTTCCCAGTAGTTTGGCTGTTGCTGTTAAACAAATTCTCGTATCCCTATATAAGAACATGTGTTTCCTGAAGAAGTTGGTGGTGGATAAATGAGAGTACTTCACCTGAAATTTTTTCTGGAGTTCATTACTTTTGAGTTTTGAAAGGACTAAAAATTAAAGGAATGGGAGAGGGATCAGGTAATTTGAAGTAAGAAAAGTGGGATATGGAATAAAGATCAAAGTGAAAAAATGATATTCTAAAAATGTGAAGTAGATTTGCCAGACTTAGGAAATGAGCTATAGTAGAAATTATGAATTTTCAGTAGATACAGATTTAATACCTGACAGGTAATGGGAGATGAAGTCTGGAAATGACAATTCAGGAATAATTAGCTCAGGTAAAATCACAAAATTGACAGCCCTATCAGGTCAAAGGGGAGAGCAAGTGTCTTAGAGCACGTTCACCTTTGTCAGTGAGGAGTAAGAAATCCTATTTACTAGATTATCTTTCCAAATGCCATGCTATTCATCCATACTTTCCTAAATGTTTCTTCATATTTCTATCAGTTTTGATGAAGGGGATGAAAAAGTTACTTACAAGATTTATTTGCTTTTCTCACTCTACATGCAAAAGATAGACTAAAAAGCAATGATATTCCAGTATTAAAGTTGCCATGTAAGTATCAAATTGATTTAGTTCCCTTTTTTTGGTCATATTTTAGGAAAAAGAGGCCTGTGACTTCTGGACAAAATAAAGAAATATTCTTTCAAAATAGAAAATGAAAGGAGTGTATTTCTCATATGGCACTTTAATATTTTTACAAAAGTAACAGCCCATTTAATAACACATTTTCATATCTGATTAGCTCCAGGTTTTCTCTAACTTTCTGGGCAGGTGAATCAGTTGAAAAAATAGTTATAATTAATTGAAAGTAATGTCTGAAATGGTTCAGTAATGCTTTGCCTAGTTTCATTTTCCCATTTTATTTTATCTATTTAAAATCCACTTAAATCCCACCAAGGAACCATTGTGGGACCTCTCAGTAGATATTTATTTAGCTACTGGGCTCCCAGATGAGGGAGGAAAATGAATACTTTGCGGGGAAAAGACATACTTAGGTACATGGAAGTACCCTAAAATCATTATTCAAAGAGCTGTGGTTTTGCGATAAAAATAGAAAACAGAAAACTCTTAATTGTAAAATAGCTCTGGAAATTATCCTTACAAATAGCATCAATTTCCCCCTCTGCTACCAAATTTCATTTTTTTTATCCTGAACATTTAGAGTGTGTACAACTATTATCTGACAACTATCTCTCACTCTTGTACAATGTTGCAATATGGCAAGCGGATGTGAGTTAAAGACTAATGCTTACAACTCAAAATATTCTAGTGTAATTTTGTGGCTCCTGCTACAACCGACAATGAAATTATTTATTTGCTCAATACAAAATACTTCACAGATATCAGGTAATTTTGAAATGATGAACTGTGCTTCTAAGAGGAGACTGGTGTTTCACAAATAAATTTTGTAATTTGGGTGACATTATCCTTTTTTTAACTTACAAAGCACCAGTCGTAATATATGACATGTGACTATATGACATGACCTAAAGTATGTGGGATTCGGAGCATAGTTTCAGGCCCACCGTAGGCACCAGAAATCTAAGCTGGTAATTAACTGTTGTTTTCCTGTTTTGTTGTTGTTTGCTTTTCATAACTAAATAGGTTTACATTTCTTGACATTCATCTTGTTTTACTGAATTGCTTTCTTAAGTTAATTAAGACCATTTTTAGTTATTTGCCTCTCTTTAGAGAGTTAATACACCTGTTTAAGTTGATGTTATTGCCTGCTGAACAGTCCCTTACCTCTCTCTCCAATCAAGTCAGTGATTGCTTCTTATGATGGAGAGACCACAGGCAGCCTAGCTTGGGAAAAAGCCAGCAGGTGAGACTAGTGGTTTTCAATTGGTTTATAAAGCACATAAGTTAGCTGTGAGGGGTGTTGGAATTCTTTACTAGTAGAAATGGAAATACTAAAAGCTATACACAATTTTGTCTTTAAAATAACCCATGTTAGTTCCAAGATTATTCCTGTAACACTTTCATTCTCACTTTTTGATCAATATGTTTTCTTTAGTGGAAAATAAAATGACTGGGACTTGTATTTATGCAACTGGAGCCTATGATGATGTTTCAAACGGAAGCACCTTCTGTCATTATGGGTCAGGGAGCAAAACAGACTGAATCTGTGGATTGAGACCATGTTTTTTACCTTGATGGAAATATTAGATATCCTTGTGGTTTTTCTCATGTCCGTCTAATTACTGTAGTTTGTCATTCCCAAATTAGTTTAAAACAAGAACAACAACAACAACAAAAAACCTTGCTCTAAATCTAAAAGAATAAGCCTTCTAAGCAGGCTTCAGATGTGTTTACCTAAATATTCAAGTAGACATGGGTTAGTGAGAAAGAAAGTAAGTTAGCTAGAGTTAGAAGCCTGGCAGAGTCTGCCATCCAGGCCTGCCTAAGGGTGCTTCCTGTAGAGAAGCTGGGTACTCAAGAAGAAGTGAAAAAAAATTTTTTTTTGCACCCAACAAGCCAAAGAGGAAACTGCCAATTTCTTCTTGCTTTTAGGACATGGTGACCCTGCTAACTAGTGAAAACATAACTATTAGTGAATGATAGGTGGGAACAGAGAGCTCTCTCACATCTCCCCTCTTCCCCACCTCTGGCACAGGTATGGATGGGAAAGAAGTATTGAGCCAAGTTCCTGCCTCTAGGAACTTAGTTAGAAATACGAGACGAGGTAGAGCAATAATTTTCATTCTCTAAACCTTTTGAAAAGGACTCTCATACAGCATTGTCCTGCATGGATCTTCCTGGGAGAAAATGGAGATGGCCATTATGGTCAAATGAAAGGTGACATTTTCAGAAATAATCCCCTGCGTGTTTAATTCATGTAATTCCTGTTTACCTCCTCAGACAACTTTGTTTCTCTTCCTCTTCTCTCACTCTTCCCTTTCCTTGCCCTACCCCTTGCTTCCACTTCCCCTTCTCTCCTCTCTTTCTGTATCTTTAACTTCTCCCTTTCCCATGGGTAATTCCTCATCTAGCATTGTACCTGTAAGTAAAAAAGACCATCTTCCCTTCATTACACCCTGTTTTCTCAGTTTAGTTTTTGTCTGTTTGCAGCAATTCTCTTCATTCTCTCTTTATTTTCACTTCACGTTATTTCTCTTCAGCCCACTGCAGTTCCACTTGAGCTTCATCTCCTCCTTCTGCAGAGTTCAAAGCAAGATTTGAGACCTCATCTTATTTGATACCTCCCTCTGATACACTGACCATTGCTTCCTCTTCTGGCAGTTCCTTACTTCTTAGCGGATGGGTTTTGTTTTGTTTTATTTTCATATGGAATGAACAAGTTTTCCCTTGTAGGTTTAGTGGCAGGAAATTTCTGGTATTCTAAGTTTTTCTAAAGTTGTGTTGAATTTGCAGGCAGCACATTGTTTTTGGAGAATGAATGCAGGTTAGTAAGTAGATAAAAAAGCAAATGAGAGAATGAATATGTAGGGAATGATAGCAGATATAAATCCATAAGTAAGTAAAGTAAGTGTAACATTTTAAAAATTGCTGAATGGAGAAATAAACTGATTGTGTTAACAGAAAATAATAGCTTGAGCAAAAAGAAGTCAATTGAACATGTTGCCAAATCTTGGAAACAATATGAGAAACTTAAATAATCAAGCCTGTTCATATTCTGGAGATATAAAGGATGATAATGGAGTAGATTGCAATGATTAAGAAGACCAGAGACTTGACTTCTTACCAATTATTTTGTTTCTTATTAGTCTTTGAAAAACTTGTTTTTCCAAAATTTAAAATCTCTCATTAATCTCTGTAGTGAATCTTTATTTTGTTATCGCCTTTATTTTAGAATTCTAGCCTTTTCATATTGTTTTGTGAATAATTTCCTGGCCTCTTCAGGGGAAGGTCAACATTCTCATTGCTCGCTGTGAAAAATGGCCAGCTGGTTTCCCTTGTCTTATAATGAGGAATCTACTTCACCTATCTTCCATACCTTTTGAAAGTAAAAATTACTCTGATGAAGCTCCTGGAGCTTCCCTGAATGCACACTGGTGGTGTAATAGGACCTGGTGGTTTGTGATTAGTACATCTGGCTTTTCAAAATATCAACGTTCACTTTTCCCTTCTGGTGTAGAATTTTCACTGTTCCATCTTCACCCTATGGGTAACAGTCATCATGTTCATTTGTTCACTGATAAATTGACATGAGTATACAAACTTCCATATAAAATGAGTTTTAAAATAATATTCTTCACCTTTTCCTCTTTAGAATTTGTGAATGGAAACGAGATCACTTCCAAAGACCTCCTTTGAAATATATATTTGAAGATATTTTTATCAATTGCATTTTATTTGTCTTGAAAATGAATAATTTGTCTTTTCACCTTTCTTTATTCTTTCACTTATAGAAACCCTTTCTCTATGTACCAGGAACATATGTCTTGCATTTCACATTTTGTAGTGTTCCAGTATTGTCATTGGTCTTAAGGTCAGTCTACACTTCTAGTTTAGCCAGCTCAATATTCTGATGTCACCATTGTTCTTCTGTTATGTAATATTTGGTGAAGATGTCTGGTAATACTAGAATAATGTTTAAAGAACACTGAATTATGTAGGATTATTTGAATACTTTCAGCAATATACCTATGTCAGGAAATCAATGGTATTGAAACATGTCTGAGGATGCTGGACTCTGTAACTTCAAAGCTGATGTTTATCAGTTTCCATTCATCTTTTAAATATTAAAGATAGCTCCCTGTAATGGTGGAAAGGACATTAGTTTTAATACCAAACCAACCTTGATTAAAATCCTGATTTCTTAAGGTATCAACATTTGCCATTTATCATTGTAAAAATAATTTAACCTCTTAGATCCATAGTTTCTTCACTGGCCAAGTAGGACAATGATATCCTCTGGTAGGGTGGTATGAAGAATACATGACATATGCTGTGAATATTTTGGTACATAATAGGTATTAAATAAATAAAAGTTCTCATTTTTCTACCCTTTTTAGAAAAATCAGAAAAAAAGGATACTTTTTTTCTCTTTACCATTAAGAAATTTCCCCATATATAATTACTTTAATGTCTTATTTGATAAAATATTGGTACATCAGATGTGAAATAGTATTTCACTGGTTCGAAGCAGTAAGTGAATATTAAACAGTTCTTTCCACTGAATGAGTCATATTCTATGACATATCCTTTTTCTTGTTCAGAAAAAGTGAACCTTACTCAAACTATGTGAATACAAATTTAGCGAAGTTATTCAAATCATAAAACTTCTTGGTCATTTATTTATATTTTATAAATACTTTATAGAAATGCTATAATGTGACAAAGTATTACCTAGAATCTGTTTTAAATCACTGTATTTCACCATGTTAATTCATTACTCAAGCTTGAAATCTATAGATTTTCATTCTTTTTATCTTTGTTCATTTAACAAATATGTAGTGAGTTGCTACGACATGTAAGACATTGTTCTAGGCTCTTGGCATATGTCAGTGATCCAAACAGACAAAGATCTCTGATCTTGAGAAGTTCATATTTCAGCAGTGGGAGACGGTACATCTCAGAAAATAGTAGAGCAAGGTGAAGGGTGCATGGAAATATTTGGATGTGGTGAGGGGGAGAAGATTGTAGAAGTAAGTAGGATAATTAGGGTAGGAACCATCAAAAACTGACAATTGAGCAAAGACTTGAAAGAAATAGAGGTTTAGTAATACCTGTATTGGGACGAGCATTCCAGACAGAAGGAAAGGTTGGTGCAGAGACTCAAGGCAGGAAGGCAGATGGAGGGAGTAGTGATGGGAGTACTGATGCTATCCTAAGGACTCTGACGCTTCCTTATGTGTAAAGTAGGGAACTATTGGGTAGACATTGCAGGACCTGATTTATCTTTCAAAAGAGTCACTCTGGCTGTTGTGATGAGAATAGACTCCAGGTGGAGGACAATAGTAAATGTTGGGTGACCAGTTAAAAGTCTATGGTGAGAATTCAAATGAGAATTCAAAATTCAAATTCAATTGATAATATTGGCTAAGGATGGGGTGGCAATAGTGTAGGGGTTGATAAGTGGTCAAATTCTGTACAAATTTAGAAAATACATACAGTCTGGTAGATAGGACACAGGATATAAGAGAAAACTAGGAGTCGAGTCTAAAGTTTTTGGCCTGAACAGCTAGAGAAATGTAGTTATGAACAGCCAAGATCGAGATGACTGCCAGTAGAATCAGGTTGGGGGGAGAAAGATGAAAAGTTCTATGTTGGAAATGCTGATTTTGAGAGGTCTATTAAATATCCAAGTAAAAATGTTGAGGAGGCAGTTAGATGTCCGACTGGAATTAAGAAGAGAGAATCAGGCAGGAAATAGGAATGTTGCATGTATTTAGGGTACTTTATGGCTAATGTCATGTTGAAGAATGGCGTGAAGGACTGAATGGGGGTTGTAGAAGGAAAGGTGGCCAGGTGCAGAGCCCCTGAAGTCTTTTCTTGTCTGTTTCTAGGTACTTTTATTCAGTAATCAACAAATCTGAAAATTGTATGTTTGAAAAATGTTTCATTTTGTCAACCTTATATTATTTTAACTGCTCCTAAGGTCTCTTAGGACCAATGTGAACTATTACAATAACACTTGGGAAGTAGACACAAACACATGTCTTTCCCTAACACTGTTTGCAAATAATTGTCTCCATTTATGATAGGAAAATTAAAATATCATAAGATTGAGAACAGAAATGTAAACGTGCCGTAGTCTACTATTTGGCTGCTTCCTGCACAGTAACTAGTTTCCTGACATTAGTCATGAAAGATAAAACCATTTAAAGTTCACATTCAGATAAAGTTTTACACAAAATAGTGGTGTTCTTTTGGGGGAGGGAGGGGTAGAGGGTAGTGATTGCAGGCACCAAAATGGAAAGTCAAAAGAGAGAAAGTAATTATGTAAATTGTGTTTCTTGAAGGCATTTAGAATTTTTAATTCACATACTCTAAGTATCTGAAAGCACATTTAGTTCCTGTTTGGAGAGATGAAAGCCTTGCCATAGCTTCATCTGCAGGCTTGTGGCAATGTTAGTTTCTCCCGTGTGTACGTGCACTGAAGAGTGGAAGTGGCTGAGTGGGCAGTTGGCAACCATTCATCGCATTGATTGCAGTCATTCATAAAACCCAGCAGCACTGAGGGTGGAGTCAGGAGGAGCATTCCCCTGAGGCAGTTACAGAATGTCTTATTTGCATAAATCTTCAGTGATGCTTCAGTGATGAGGGGAATGCTCACATGCAGTTAGAAGACTGTCTAAGAGCTCCAATCTGATAAATCTGAGTAATTAAAGACTTTGCAAAACATAAGAGGTCAAAGGCTTTGAATTCCTAGTCCTTCAATCCGTGATAATTCTGGGAAGTCAGCCTTGTGGCGGCGTTTGTGGCTGAAGGAGTGAATTATACCCGGAGACTGACCCCTTAAAAGCTGCAACATACTGAAATATCATTGTTGTGTTTCTTAAAGAATGCGGGGGTTTATATTATTATAGCAAGTCTGTTGCATAGGAGATAGCAGAAATTGCTGAGGTTACACAGTTTCCATAAATTAAAACTGTCAAAACTGTTAAAGGTTTATCTCTCTAAACTATGATACAATTCAATTATAATTTTAAAGAAATGGTATTCCACACAAGCTAACAAAAAATCTTGTGAGTATATTATACTCTGATATGTCTTACTCTGAGTGTGAAGTACTTTGTTCTTTTTCTTTCTTACATCTAGAAAAAATTTTAGCTAAAAAAGAAATCAAATTAGAAAATGCAGGAGTATCTATTGCCATGATTTAGAATCCCCCCCAAATTAGATAAATAATTACCAACCTGAAACAATTAGTTTTCTCCCTTCAAAACACAGATTCAATAGCTAGCTACATTGCTCTAGTCTTGAATATTTGTCCTGTGGCCAGGATATATCTTATTATGGAAAATGTGTTATTTTCCTGTTTTATTCATTAAAGTCAGATTAATTCTAAAAATATTGCTTTTGAATATTAATGTTTATTTTTATTATTCAATAACACTTTAAAGTTAAAAACTTTGAATGAAGTTTTTATCAGAAAGATTCTATAACACACATAGACCAAAACAGTATGTCAATTTGTAATTTTAAACCAAAACCACTGGGTACTTGAGATTAGACAAGAACTTTTTTAGAAAAATAGGGCTTTTTAAATTTTTATTTTATTTTTTATTTGAGACAAAGTCTTGCTCTGTTGCCCAGGCTGGAGTGCGGTGGCACGATCTCAGCTCATTGCAACCTCCGCCTCCCAGGTTCAAGCAGTTATCCTGCCTCAGCTTCCTGAGTAGCTGGGACTATAGGCATGCACCACACACCCAGGTAAAACTTGTATTTTTTTAGTAGAGATGGGGTTTCACCATGTTGGTCAGGCTGGTCTTGAACTCCTGACCTCAACTGATCCTTTGGCTTCAGCCTCCCAAAGTGCTGGATTCCATGTGTCAGCCACCACACCTAGCCAATAGGGCCTTTTAGTCAGAAAAAAAATGTTTGCTTAGAAACCTACCTTTAGTGCTGCCTAACACTATATTTGTTAGAAAATGGTTACTTCAGCATATATTTTTAAAAACTCTTAAGTGGTAGATTTGTTTTATTTGAAAGCACTGTATGAATACCTGAGACTTAAAGGGGAAAAAAAGAGATGAATCAAGATTTCTCATAAATTTAGTTCTTTAGAATTTTTCCAAGTTGGTGATATTTCAGATATTTTCACAAATAAGTCCATGTAGGTTAAAAATGCTGCATATGCTATTTTTAGTTAAGTGAGAATTGCTAAAGATTTTTGAATGCTATGAAATTTAACTTGCTGAACATTTTACCTGTGTAAGTTAGATTAAAATTTCAGCGCTCAGAAATCCTAGGACATTACACTTCCATAACAATTGCCTTCCTGAATGTTCTGAAGGCTGATGCATGATTGACCTTCTCTCACGACACTGGGAAAAGAACACAAGGCTTTGTGGTTCCTGTGGATGTCGTTGACTCACATCTCTGGACCAATTCATTGAAAGTTTAGCATCAAATGTTGATAAACACCACTTTTTGAAACTTATCCCAAAGGGAGGGTGTGTTGAGGCTTTGAAATGGCACCGTTTTCTTTTCTTGTCACGTTACATTTTGGTTTCGAAGTCTTACTGACCTTGTTTGGAATGAGCAGTATGTGTGTGCACGTTTCTGTGCATTGTGTACATGTTTCCCTGTATCATTTCTTTCAGAAGTGGAGAAATTTGCCATGCAGTTTAAGCTCTGGGAAAATAGTTTATCTACCACTGCTTCACCAGTGATCCACTTCTGGAATAACATGACTGGCCTTAAATATGAGCAGGGTAGTCAAATCTCCAAGAAGCCTCCATGAAAGCTCTTAAGAACCAGATTCATATTTGAAGCGTTCTGGATCCTAAGGGGCATTCCATTTAGCAAAGACTAAGATGTGGGCCCTTAAGTTTTGTAACCAAACCTTCTCTATTCAAAGCCATGTTTATTTTAAAGCTTTAGGGGAAAAGAAATATCTGAGCCATCCAAATTCATCCTCAGATGGAGGTGTTTTCTGATTTCTGCCAATAAATGTCACCAATGCTCTGTAAGCCCTGCTTACGTGAAAGTAGGAATATCTCTTCCTGCTGCCCTTTGAAGCTTTGTTATATTGTCTCCTATCTGCATTTATTTTGTAATAGATGGCTTAAGGCACAAAGACATTAATTACATTTTTTCACATTTTGGAGGTATCTTTCTTATTTTACACACAAACACACACATATACACACACACACTTTATATATGAACATTATCTTTGATCTCTTCCTCACCTCTTAGTATGAGGAAATTTTGAACAAGGGGGGATGCCTTGAGGCCTCTCAGATATTTTTGTACAAACAGAAAGACCTGTGTGGTGATTGATGGTGTGAAAGAAAAGTCCATATTTTTTAGTAAAATAGCAAAAGCTACAGAATAGCCTGCTCAAAATTTAACATATCAGCGCAACAGCTGTTCCTATTTTTAAGCTTTCAGACATCTTCATGTGGTCACGCCAAAGCTTTCAGAAGCTTTTCTGCTATGAGAAAAGCTGCTGACAATCATGTTATTGATGCTAAAAGGAAAGTCAAATACAGAGGCTAGCACAGATTTTATTTGGGTATAATTGAGCTTTTGGAAGCCTGAGTCAAAAATTTCCAACTCCAGGGGCTTTGCTGGGCCCCAAGGTTAATGTTGAAGGGACTTGTAAAGACTTACCCTTAGATTGTTTTCCAGTACCGTGTTTAATTTCTAGATGTGTTCTACCCTTTTAATAATTAATAGTGCATTGTGCTGTCTATCATGCGCCCCAGGTGTGTTGTCAGGGACATGGCGAAGCCTGCTGCCTGCAAAACACCAAGAAATGCTGAAAACCAGCCTCACCAACCTACACCGTAAGTATGGCATTGGTTTTATTGACTGAAAATGTCGTCTCTTACGCAGATCATTCGTTGCAGATTTATTCATGTTGCATATGAAAGTAGATACTCTGGCTACTCTTGTATATGTATAATAAAAAGGCTACTGTTGAATTAGATAAAATTAGCTGAGTTCTGGATTTATTATTTTTGTTAAGTGATGTTTCTAATACCATATTGAAAGGATTAAGCTAGTTGGAGGAAAAGGACAATTTTCTTAGAGCTCTAAAGTGACAGCAATTCTTTTTTTTGTTTGTTTGATTGTTTTAGATTTGGAATGTGTATGAGGTGGAACATAATACCTCAGGGAAGTAGGGAGGCAAGGTACAGACAGTGTGCCAAATGGGGCCTGCGTGTGTAAGGAAAATGCATAGGTAGTCCATTATCCAGCCTTCACACGATATTATTTAAAGGTAATGGAAAATTTTTACAAGTGGATTGTTGGCCGGGCACAGTAGCTCACTCCTGTAATCCCAGCACTTTGGAAGGCCGAGGCGGGCGGATCACCTGAGGTATGGAGTTTGAGACCAGCCTGGCCAATATGATAAAACCCCATTTCTACTAAAAATACAAAAATTAGCTGGGCACGGTGGTGGGCATCTGTAATCCCAGCTACTTGAGAATCTGAGGCAGGAGAGTCACCTGAACCCGGGAGGCAGAAGTTGCAGTGAGCCAAGATTATACCATTATCCTCCAACCTGGGTGACAGAGTAAGACCCTATCTCAAAACAAAAACAAAAACAAAAACAAAAGTGAATTGTTCATCTAGTTTTGTTTGCATTATTGCATTCTTAAGTCTAGATTCTAATGATTAGTTAAATGACCAACCGAAGGCATCTCATTCACATCTGAAACTCAAGAGTTGACTGATTTGATTTATTCTCTACTCCCTGCTTTACCTTTCATTTGGTCATTGAAATGCTTATATTTTATATATTACATCCAGTAATATATCATTTGGAATTATTTATGTTTTAGGATATGAAATTTGGTAAATTTCAGGAGGCTTGGTAGGTGTTATAGATCTTACCTCAATAAGTATACTTGAATATCAATTCTACATTTAATCAGTATTTTCCAAGGAAAAAAAGTAGTTGTGAATTAGCAATAGTAAAAATGATAGATAATTACATTTTAAAAAGTAAAAACTTGGAAGAACTACTTTAAATGATATTGCCATTTTTTTTTCCTATAGATACTTCCTATAGATATTCTGACTTTATGTAAAGCCATTTTTGTATGATAGAACTTTTTGGATAATTCATAGAAACCTTACATCCCCACTTGTCATCTTATATTCTAGGAATTAGAAAACATTTTACTTCTTTTAGGATTCAAGTTCTGTGAGGAATAAAATTGATATTAAAATCTGTTTATATTCTACATATTGAGATTTCATTTTAATTGGTCTCACCTCTTCCAAAGTTCATTTTAAATTGGACATTATTAGATATAACTAGCATTTGCCATCCTCCACAAAAAGACATTAGATAATTTTTCCCTTATTTTGTTTTCACTTTCAACAGATTTAACACTTGTAGAAATCTGTTGTCACTTTCGTTGTACTTAGTGGAAACTTCTCTATGGCTCTTCTGAGTGTAGTGGCTGAGAAGAAGCAACTGTAGATTCTTTGGGGGATCCTGCTTTTTGACAATCTCTTTGCTCACTCAGTTTTTTTCTGTTTAAAATAATGAGCTTCTCTGTCAGTGACTTGAAGAATTTAAAGTTTGCTTTCATTCCTTAGGATAGCTAATTCTCTGTAGAGAGTAATGTTTGTGAAGAACTCTCCATAGCCACACAAATCCCTTTTTAGGTTAACATAGAAAGGACAAAAATAAATAGGAGGGAATGATAGAGGACAGGTTTTAGCCTGTAGATCAGTGTTTTTAAATTTGTAGTTTATGATTTTCAGTGAGTCTAAAAATCAGTAGAGGCTAGTGACCAGACCTCTTTTAATATTAAAAGAAAATAAAAGATGATAAAAAATATATAAAAGTGCCTCCCAGGTTAGTATTTTGGGACAGAACTTAGATTTCTCTATATGGTAACTGTGTTAAAATATAAAATTTAATAAGCATTGCAGTTAGTTATGAGGATTGCATTAGTGGGTTTTAATTAGGAGAATTCCATAACCGGTTTTGCTTTATCTGTAGATGTATGTACATATATAATATGTATTACTTGCTTTGGCAGAAGTAGGGAAAATGGACTATGAATGTAAAGTGGGCAAAACTAGAGACAAGTAAATCAATTAACAAACTATTGCAATAGCCCAGAGAGAGATAACAAGGTCTCAACTTAGAGGAAGGGGTAATAGAGGTTATGGGAGGGAGACCTTTAGAGAGCTGAGAAATAAAATGGGCAATGCTTGATTGCCAGTTGAATATGGGTTGTAAGGAAAGAGTTTAGGGGAATTACCATATTAATAGCCTGGGTGACCAAGAGCCACTACCAAGAAGTTGAATTAAAGCTGTAAACCAAATCTGGGCACAGGTGGTGTATTAGTCTGTTTTCACGCTGCTGATAAAGACATACCTGAGACTAGGCAGCTTACAAAAGAAAGAGGTTTGTTGGACTTACAGTTCCACGTGCCTGGGGGAGGTCTCACAATCATAGTGGAAGACAGTGGTAGACAAGAGGTAGAAGGTGAAAGTCACATCTTACATGGCAGCAGACAAGAAAAGAGGTTGGGCAGGGAAACTCCCCTTTATATTACTGTCAGATCTTGAGAAACTTATTCACTGTCACAAGAACAGTATGGGAAAGACCTGCCCCTGTGATTGAATTACCTCCCACTGGGTCCCTCCCACAACACATGGAAATTCAAGATGAGATTTGGGGGGGAACACAGCCAAACCATATCAGATGAACAGTAGTGAGTTCAGATTTTCATATAGTGATTTTTGTAATACCTGTAAGTTATCCGAGCATATATATTTAACAATAGGTTGGCTTTGTTAACCTTTAGCACTCAGTTAACTGGGGAAATAGATGACATCACCAAATGATACATAGAAAAAAATAGGAGTGAATTCTAGGTAAAAGTTATGCTTGAGGAATGGGTAAAGTATGAAGGTCCCCCAACTCAGCCAAGAAGTAATAGTTAAAGAATCATAAGAACCAGAAGCTAAAGTAGTAGAGGGATTCAAGGGGAATGCCCAAGAGTGTGAAATGCCGCAGAAAATCAAGAAATAAAGGATGAAAGGTGTGCTTTGGTTTTGGTCATATAGAGGCCATTGTGGCATTTACCATAGCAGTTTCAACATGTGAGTGGACATGCTATATTTCTGTAGTCTTGAGGGGGAAATGAGAAGTCAGGAAAAGGAGACGGCAAATGTACATGACTTTTTCTAAAAGCTGAGTAGGGAAAAAGAGAGTGGTTGGTAGAGAGACAGAAAGCAGGATGATAGTACTCATATCACTTGGTGTATATTATTATGCAAGTCTAGATTGATGGATACACATTTCAATACACTTTATATTTTTGATTACTATGTGTATAAACTATCCAAGTATTCCCTTTAAGTTATTATTAAAATGTGACTCAGTCATATTTTAACCATGCCACCTGAGTCATCATCACTTAATCAAAGTAATAAATATATCAAAATATTACTGGAGTCCAACAAATTGAGTCATATGCCTACTATTTCTTGGGTATGAGATAGAAAAAGGAGATACATAAATGAGTTAGAATCTTTTCCTTAAGAGTTTCTTCTCAAGTTGGGGGAGGAGAGGATTCAAATAAATTATAATACTGAATAATAAGTGCAGTAATAAAAGTGTGTTTAAAGAGAAAATGATTTATTCTGTTTGGGCTTGATGTGGTCAGGGAAGGATTTACAGAACCTGCAACAGCAATATGGATTTTAAACACTGAATAGTTTAGTAGGTATGCAAGTTTGAGGTACAGTCTTCCAGAAGCAGAAAACAATTACCCTGAGACCCAGAACATCAGGTTGTGCTGGGATAATTTAAGCCATATACTCATTGCTGGAATCTGTATGCATTACATTTTTCTCTAATTTGGTCTTGAGGTCTCTCTCGAGAGTGGCAATAAACTCTAGCCCTGTGTCAATGGGGCTTCAGGGGAGGTGGTCATGGATGTTTACGATGTGCCTTTCATGGAATAGTTCTTCATCTGTGTGGCTGGCCTGATGCTGAAGTGCCTAACCTGTGACCAAATGCCCCTCTCAAAGGAAACTTGTTCATAATGGCAGACACCCCTGTGGCTCTTAACTAACCTGTGTCCAATTTATTCGTACCAAGATGCCAGGAAATTTGGCTAGGAGAAGAGTTAGGTTCAGGTGTGTCAGTCAAGTGAGACACAAAGGAGGTAACACAATAAAACACATGAAATAATAGAAGCAGTGTGTCACTGACAGATCCTAGCGAGAAGGGGCCAGCATGCCTCCAAGGGCTAACAGGAAGCTGGGAGCTGTCTGAGATGGGAGCTGTCTGAGAATTGTATGTTCACCTAGCTGGTGGGAGAGAGAGAGAGAGAGTGGTAGTATAAGGGAGGCAAATAGCCATCCGAGGTGACGAGGTGAGAGCTCTTCAGAGCTGAGAGCCTCGAGCAGATGCTGAACCACCACGTGTTTATTCTCTCTGAACAGGTGATTATTATTAACAAGCAAGTGTTCTGTGTTTTCTCATAGCACAAAGATAAACTAGGCAGGCAGCTGGTGCCTGCTTTCCACTGATCACAGACAAACAGAAAGCATTCTCCACGAGGGAGCAAGGGGGCAGGGTCCCACATCCCGTGCTTAAAGAACTAGTTTAACTGAGAGAGAGAGAGAGACACCCACAGGCAGGAGCCTTTACTGGTGTCCAGGCTGTTACCCATGCGGGTTTCCTTTATGGAGTTCTAATTGGTGAGTGTAGAGCAAGGGGGCACTAGCTCAGTGGAGTCATGCTGTACTGAGAGGTGGTCCCTGTGGCATATCTGGGTGGTCCATGGGGGATGTGGGGGTCAGTGAGCAAGTCACATAGCTTGTGACAAGCTGTCCCATGGGAAGCTGTCACCAGGAGGCAGTTGTATGAGGTTGCTATCTGGATTGATCACCATAAGGAACAGGGAGGAGGCAGACAACTGGCAGCTGTGCCAAAGGTGGCTAAGCTCTGCTTGTGGCATGAGAATATTCAATTTATATTTAAAATAGATGCCAAGGTAACATAAAATTACAGGGATTCACTGCTGTGTGTGTATTTGTGTATGTGGTTTCCTGGGTGGGTGGGAATTTGTGTGTGTGGGTGCGTATGGGTGTAAGTGTGTTAGAGAGAGAGAAAGGAGGCAGGAAGTGCTGCATCAGAAGAATAGGACAGTTATCTAATTTGGAGAAAATAAGCAACTCGTGCCTTGGCTTTGGTTTTACTTTTCATACTGCATTTTATTTTGAAATTTGACATAAAATAATGTCTTTTTGTGTTTTTCAGAGTTATCATGGATTTAAAAAGTCTGAGAAACACTTGGCTAGTCTTCAGTCTCAGGCACATATGTCAGTGGGACTAGGTAGGAGAGGCAGGAGGTAGAGAAGATTTGAGAAAATTTCACATGTGGTATAATTAGAGTATAGTGATTCATTAGATGTGATAAGAAAGCAACGGAGGCAAGACAACCCATTTTAGCTCAAGAGATTAAATGGATATGATAAAATCAAGAATAGAGCTAACTTAGGCACTAAGGCAGGTTTATACACAGCATTAGATTCAAGTATTAGTAGCCAAGGAAATCTGTAATAGGAAAACCTCAGAAAACAGTTGGCTATTCTATTTCAAACTCAGGAGAGACTTAGAAAAGATACACTAATTTGTAAGCAATTACCATTAAATAATATAAATCAATGAAACGAGTGAAGGAGCACTGGGAGAAGGTATAGAGATGGAAGGAATGTAAACAGGTGTTGGGTGCACAGGTCCTCACAAATCTCCACTAAAGAACTTACTCATGTAACCAAATATCACCTGTACCCCAGTAGCTTATGGAAAAATGAAAAAAAATACAGATACCAGTGATATTGAGACATAAGTACTATGACATTGTTTAGCATAGAGTAGGTGATAAACATCAAATGTTATTAAAAATTCGTCAATATATAAACAACATTTCGTATATGCCAAAAAAAAAAAATACACTCTCTAGAGGGTATAACCAGTACTTAAATGATGATTGGAGGACTTTAGAAAATTATGCAACATCATGCAAAAACAAATTTGTCCCGGTTTTTCTTTCCATATTTTAGCACTAAAAATCCCATGTCCTGAGAACTTCTGTTAGACCTGGGCTGACTGAATGGTTGGTCACCCTACTAGAATTTGAAGGTAAAAATCTAGAAAGACAATATGATAGCTAAAGGAAAACTATGCTTAGCCAAATTATATTTACGTTTCTCTGAGAGGTGACATTATCAGAAGTAAATTGAATCATGGTACATGGATCAGAGTAAATTCTGCTTTTTTGTTTTGTTTTTAGTTTTTGCTGGTGATTACCTGTTTCTAAAAAATTGAGATACAATGCACATACCGTACAATTTGCCTTTTTTAAAGTGTACAATTTAGTGGTTTTCAAAAAAGTTGCGTAGCTATCATCATCATGTAGTTCGTGAATGCTTTCATCACCCTGAAAAAGAAATTTCATACCTTTTAGCTGTCGTTACCCCATTCTCCTCAAAATACAGCCTCTGAAACCACTACTTTCTGTATTTATGAGTATGCCTACTCTGGACATTTCCTATAAATGGAATCATGTTATATGAGTCTATTTATATCTGGGTTTTTTCATTTAACATGTTTTCTAGACTCATAGAGCATGTGTCTGTAGTTTATTCCTTTTATTGCCCAGTGATTATGTCAATATATCAGGTTTTGTTTATTCATCCATCAGTTAATGGACATTTGGATTGTTTCTACTTTTTGGCTATGAATAATATTGCTATTAGCATTTGAGTATACAGTTTTGAGTGTACTCATGTTCTCAATTCTCTTGGGTATGTACCCAGTAATAAAATTGCTGGGTCATATGATAACTGTACGTTTAACTTTTTGAGGACCTGCCAAGCTGTATTTCAGAGTAGCTGCATTATTTTACATTCCTGTCAATAATATAGGAGAATTCCAATTTCTCTAAATTCTTGTTAATACTTGTTATTGTCTTTTATATTATGGACATCCCAGTGGGTGTAAAGTAGTGTTTTACTGTGGTTTTGATTTGTGTTTCTCTAATGAATAATGATATTGATGAACTTTTCATGGGCTTATTGGCTATTTCCATATCTTTTTTGGAGAAATATCTATAAAAATATTTTCTTCAGTTTTAAGAAGAAAATTGGGTTTTCTCCAAAGAAGTTGTATCTATCAAAATATGGGTTATTTGGATTTTTTTATTGTTGAGTTGTAAGTGTTCTTTACATGTAATGGATAGATCTTTATCACATAAATGATTTGCAGTATTTTCTCCCGTTTAGTGAATTGTCTTTTCATTTCCTTGGTAGTACTTTTGAAGTACAAGTTTTTAATTTTGACGAGGTCTAATTGATCTGTTTTTTCCTTGGTTATTTATGGTTTTGGTCTTGTATCCAGGAAATCATTCTCATATCCAGTGTCATTAAGATTTACCCCTATGTTTTCTTCTGAGTTTTATACTTTTTGATCTTACATTTAGATATTTGATTCATTTTGAGTTAATTTTTATATATGATGTGTGTGTTTTTATATGTGCATGTGTATGTATATTTTTCCCACAGCAGACTAGGAAATATATATTTTTATACTTGAAAATATGATTCCTCATTTATAATCACCTATCATACTACATTTATGCCTTAGATCAGTTAATAATCAAAAGTATGAATGGGTCTCTGATACTGTGAATAGTTGGACAAAAGCTCTTGTCATCACTTCTCTATGCCTTTAAGTTCTGCATACTAGATATGACTTCAGGCTGTGTGGTCTAATGTTCACAACTGTATGTCTTCCTACAGTAGTGAAGGGCAGAAACATCAGGGACAACACAGAGGTATGGATAATCCACTTGTAGACTGCGACCACCTCAGAAACACCCCCATCATGAATATAATTTCTCCCAATGATTGAAGAAGACCCTATGAACATTGGAAACTTACCCACCTTTCTCTGTTTTGGGGGCTCTTGCCCTTTTGTTGCTGCTGAGCCATGTGGTCTTTCTTTCATTGTTAAAGCAGCTTGGATCAGAAGGTAGCGTTAAAAGGAAGAGAAGTTAATTTCTTCAACTGGTGGAAGAGTGTGCAGTAGAGGAAACAGCTGTCTGTTTTTATTTATTAGCCTATTTATTTATTAGCCTATTTATTTTTTTCAACAAAAATTTAGTCTGTAGTGTGTGTGTAACATATTGCCACGATGAACAAAGCAATGTCCTTGTTCTTATAAAGCGTGGGGTATGGGAGGAGAAAATCTAAACAACAAACAAAAATAGGTGATGGAAGTCTTCACTTTTAACAAAGGCCCAACCTGAATGCAGTAAAGAGAACTAAACTGGGGGATGCTATTTAGAAAGTATGTTCAAGGAAGGCTCTAAGAGGAGGTGGCATTTAAAAAGAGACCTGAAAAATGAGAAGTCAGCCTTGCAAAGAGCCAGGGAAAGGGAATTCCAGGCAGAGAGGATGATGGTATGTGAAGAGGTCCTTATGTGGAAAACAGAGTATCATATTTTTGGGAACTAAAGAAGGCCAGAGAAAGCAAATGAGGAGAAAGGGCAATGGATGAGCCAAGCAAGGATTCCATTCGAGAGCTTTTGCAGGTCTTTGGATTTTATCTAAGACTTATATTGAGAAAACCTTAAAGCACTGCAAAGAAGAAAGAATCATGATCCAGTGTGTGTAGCAAATGGGTTGTAGGGAAATAAAATAACTTTTAGGAGATGGTTGTGGCAGTTGGGAGAAAATATAATGGTGGTCTGGACTCTCCTGGTGGCAGCTGAGATGAAGCAGGTGGAGTTTGGTTACATGCCAATAGTCATGACGTTTTGAAAGCAATGTGGAGAAGAGAGAAGAGGAAGTTCTGTGCACTAAAGGGAGGAGGCTCCAATCGTGTGTGTAATCTCTAATATGCTTAAGAAGGTTACTGTTCGTTGAATGCAGAATGCATATGTACATATTTTCTCACTAAATCTTAAGCATCCTACTATGCATGCAATTATATCTTAAATGGCATCTATTATTGAATACTGTAGAAATCTTATTTGTATTACTTGAGGTGTACTTATATAGCACATCAAATATTGAAGGCAAAAATTATGAAAAGTGAAATTGAGTAAAAGTTGAAACTACTAGATTTTTCCACTTATCTAAACTTATTTAAAGTTTGTTTATTGTAATTTTTTTACTCTGATATTCTGTTGGGACAGAAGATTAATAATTTTGCAGGTGTTTCGATACCCTTGAAGAAATAGTTTTTTAAAATATATGCTAGATAAAAATATTGCACCTTTTGATGAGTTCATGTCCTTTGCAGGGACATGGATAAAGCTTGGAAACCATCATTCTCAGCAAACTGACACAAGAACGGAAAAACCAAACACTGCATGTTCTCACTCATCAGTGGGTGTTGAGCAATGAGAACACATGGACACAGGGAGGGGAACATCCTGTGTGCCCAAATACAGGATGTTCCCCTCCCCTGTGTCCATGTTATCCCCTCCCCCAATCCCCCCCACCCCCTACTATCCCTCCTCTAGCTCCCCAGAAGACACACTGGGGCCTTTTAGGGAGCTAGGGAAAGGATATTAGGGGGTGGGGGGGGTTGGAGAGGGGATAACATTAGGAGAAATACCTAATATAGGTGATGGAGGATAGAGGCAGCAAACCACCATGGCATGCATATGCCTATTAACAATCCTGCACGACCTGCACATGTACCCCAGAACTTAAAGTAAAATTTTAAAAAATTGCAGCTTTTAAAAAGATATCTCATTTACTGAGTCAAGAAGAAATTCAGTCAAGAAGAAAAAAAGAATATATTTTCATGTGGAAAAGGATCTTTTAGCCATATATTTTATCATGAATGAAGTTATTTTTCAGAGACAGGCCTTCTCTGTACTATTTTTAGCCATGTTTATAACAAAATTGCATTGGGTTTTAATTTCTTGCTTTGTTGAAAGTTGTTTTCATATACAATAAGAGATGTTTAATGTCACAGGCTATAGTTGTATTACCACCTGCATTAGGAATCAGTATCAGTTTTCTATTGATGTTAGAAAAAATGTCCAACTAGAAAAAAAATGTTTTCACCTTTTAGAATAAAGTCACTAGAGCCAGTAACTTGAAAACAGAGAATTCTAGGAACACTGACATTTCCAATTCATGGTTATAATTAGTAAGTGACAGAATTTTAAAAAATTGTGTGGCTTTTATAGTCTTCATTCTTTTTATATGATTTGCTGGCTTATGCAAATCATTCTGTGCCAATTCTCAAAGTCTTACAAAGCCCCTCTTTCTGCTATAGCTATTTTAGTGATAATATTGTCTTTTTCTCTTTCTGAATGCTCAGAGAAGATGGTTCCCTCTTCAATTTCTTGGCTATTAAAAGCATTTAGTTCTGGAAGAGTAGAACTTCAGTATTTCTGCTGTATGTGTGTGTGTGTGTGTGTGTGTGTGTGTGTGTGTGTGTGATGCACGACTAAGGTTGTGCAAGCCCAAGCAGACTTTTGATTGAGTTTATTTAATGGCAGCTTTACATTAAGCCACATAATGTGGCAACAGCGGAGATTTGATGATGTGTGTACTTGGCCCGCATATGGTAGACAAAACATGAACTATGTTAGTGGCTTGCCCCAGCGTCACCAAGCAGTACAGGGGAAGATAACTGGATTCTAGACCTGAAAATCCATGAAATTTTAGACATATACTTGAGAGCATTGTGTATTCCATAAAGTACTGTGCAAATATCATTCATATATTCTACTCTAGTGACAATGAAAAATCTCTACATTATTCATTTGTTTCATTAATTTAACAAATATTTACCAAGATCTTATAAGTGCACTCGACGCAATTTGAGAATACATGTTTTTGTAAATCCTGTCAAAACAAAGGCTGTATCTTTACCTCTATATGTTTCTTATTGAGAGGAATGATGTAAAAAGGCATAGAATTGCTTTTTAGAAGGTTATGTCCCATTACACACTATCCCGTTATGTATCAAATGCTTTCTACCATGCATGAATAGGGAAGCCAGGAAATGTGTATTTGGAAAATTCTCCTAAGTGATCCTGGTGTACTCTCTTCATTTAGAATCACTGATATGCACCACTAATATGCTCAGTAAAAATGAAGGTTAGATGGGATGGGTGATAATTTTATAAGTCAAAATTAACGTCAATATCACTGAATTGGATCTCCTTTTCAAAACTCATGTGCAGATGTTGCAAGGAGAAGTAAATATTGGTAATATTATTGTTAGAAAGTTGCTGTGCCTTAGGGCTCAGACTGGTTACTCTGTGAATCACTGCTATTTCCTCTGCTCTTCTACAGAGTCATTTGTCCAGGATGAGAACGGTCTGCCTGTGCCAAGAAAATAGTTGGTTGTTGTGCAAAAACAGGAAGCTTATAGCCAAAGGAGTCAAAATATAATGGTGGTTTGGACTCTACTGGTGGCAACTGAGATCAGTACCCACTGGCTACTGCACTAGTATTGGAAGGAAGATATTAAATAAAAGAAAAGATAATGCCTAGGACCTTGGGCAAAGAATACAGTGAATTAATATGTATTGAGTGAAAAAATAATGGTGAATAGATGAATTCACTTATCTATTATACATATAACAAATCTTAAACATTATGAATGTGGGTAAAAGTTTAGGAGTCAGAATGAAGCAGTCAGGC
Organism: Ateles fusciceps; assembly: GCA_036589455.1. Taxonomy (NCBI): domain Eukaryota; kingdom Metazoa; phylum Chordata; class Mammalia; order Primates; family Atelidae; genus Ateles; species Ateles fusciceps. The sequence continues at coordinate 13,266,545 of JAZHEH010002597.1, read as the reverse complement.
AAAGGGTACATTGAATATATAGTCTGATTGAGAAACGTATTTGGCCAATGAGTTGGAGGAATACAAACCTGTGAAAGGCAGTTGAGGCCAGTTTATGAATGTCCTTGAAGTCCAGCTTTGATAAACGAATTTTGCTCTGAAGGGAGACAAGAAAGTATCTGAACATGGAGCTGTCCAGTTGAAAGGAAAGTTTCAGAATAATGGATTGTCAGGAATATGCAGGATGGATGAGCATATGGCATTCCTGGAGAAAAACGGACCAATTAGTAGATGATTAAAATAGACCAGACGTGGCTAATAATAGTAAGAATAATGGCATTGACTCCAGAAAAAAAATGGATCAGACAGACGTCTGAAAGAAGAAACTGGTATACCTTAACAACAGGAGGATGTAATTATGAAAGGGACAAGGAAGAGATAAGACACAAATTTTTGGAGAATCTGGGACTGGGAATTACCAAAGGAAAGTTAATAAAGAGTAAGGATAGAAAAGGCAAGTAGTTCTAGGGAGTACATTCTTTGAATTACACATTTCTTTTCTGATTCCTTAGAGAAGTCCACAGAAAAGAAGATTCTGTGGCACAATGGAGAGAATCATTCCATATGGGCATATCAAAAGAAAAAGAGCACACATCTAAATTTTCAAAACTTCTCACCAGTCTAAGTTCTGCATAAGGTTAAACCATAAGAGTGTCTAATTTTAGCTCTTTGCTGATTTTCTATCAACTCTGGTAACAATAACTGCAATTATATGCTATTCTGTTTTAGGAACTTTATGTGCATGTAACCTTCATAAAACTTTATAAAGTATTGTTACTATATCCATTTTACATATAAGGAAACTGAGGCACATAAAAGAAAATTATTTGCGTATGTGCATATACTCACTAATAATCACGTTCATTTACCCACTAACTGCTGGTAATTCATTTTAACTATTCATCCGTGGCATTCTTCTTGCTCAATCTTAGGCTAGGCTCTAGTGGGGCTAGAAGACAAGAATAACATAGGACTCTTAATTCAAATAATTTATTCTAGTATGGAAGGCATAATATATAAACAGTGAGTAGGTCACACTCTTTGTAGTATTCACCCCATGTTAGAAAAAGTTCATAGAAAAGATGAAATTTGACAGAGGATGTACAAAATTGCCATTGACAATGTTTTTCTTCTAAGTTTTCTTATTTATAAACCAAGAAGGCTCTTCCTTATTTTGCTTACAGAAAGGGGGTTTAATATTTAATCCTGTAATACTTTTAAAGAGCACTAGTCATTTGACAGGAAATCGTGTGCTGTCTTGGGATGTGTTTTCTCTGTTTGCCCTAATTTATTTAATTTTTTAATATTCACTTTGTCATTTATTTTCTCTTATCTCCCCACCTGCAGTATTTACCTCTTGAAGAAAGAGACTGTATTGAGGGGAAGTCATTGGTGTGCTATAATGCATACTACTAAGCTATGCCATTGGAACTTGATATAAATTGCTTTTTTGTTGTTTGAACTATGATTTGATATGATTTGAATACTGAATGTCTATTGGCAAATGATTCCAAGATGGATTTGTTATCACCCTTATTGATAATGACAGTCTGAACTGTTAAACATTATGGAGTGGAGAATATGGAGGATCAGAGAGGATAACAAAGGCTTCTTTCATTTTGTCCCTTTGATTTTTCTAACTCTGCATTTCCATGCAATTTCAGGGAACCATTTCCACCTTCAATTATCCTTTCAAGCATTAACAGTGTTAAAATACCTGGACTGGTCCTTTGCAGTGTTATTTTACTATGAGACCTTGTTATTTAGTATAATACCTCAGATGATGGTCTTGGGATGCATTTAGGAGAAATGTTCAGGCTTGGAAAAACTGTGACTTTGAGTTCTATTTCAGTGTGTGTGTGACTGTAGGTCTTGACACAAAACTTAAAGCTTTTGCCTCTCTACGATGCATGCTACTTTACACATAAGGATGCTCAAATATTATGTTGCTTGTTTCAAGTTAAAACGGAACTGAGTTCAGTATTTCCTTCCACATCACACCCCAACAAACCAAGCACAATCACACTCATGCATCTTTCTTCACCTTCTCTCATCTATTTATGACATTTCCATTCTCACAGTCACGCAGATGGGAAACCCCTGAGTCATCGTCAGTTCCCCACTTCCTTGTGCTCCCTAAGTGTAATCAGTCACTATGTCCTGTCAGGTCTAATTCTGAATCTCTGAATCGTCTCACATCTGTTCCTTCTGTCAGTTCTCACTCCCATCCTCATATTTCAGGCTCTCCTTTTTGCATGGAGTTGCATACCCCTTGGCCTTTTAGTCTTCTATTCCTTTGCCAGTCTAACTCATCCCACCCAGCTTTGATCTGAGCAGCTGCCCTCTCTGAAGGCCTTTAGGCCCAATAGCCCATGTATAAATTAAGCCCTGCCTGCACAACCCCTGATTGTCTTCTCTTTGACAGTGCCTTGTCTAGTCTAATGTTTTACAAAACCGCATTATTCTCTACTCATTGAACATGGTTTTCCCCTTCTTTTCCACCCTGAGCTTCGCCACTGTTTGTTTTAGTGTCTAATTTTCTCACCCACTCCTCTTTCTCCACCAGTGATAATCCTACCTGTGGCTCAAGTCTCTGCTCCAAAACAATTTTCCCCAAAACTTACTTGACCACCCACCTCACCAAAATTTTTTCCTCCTTGAGCTGTGGTTATACCTGTCTTACCTAGAGCACACATCATGTTCTACTTCTTATTTATGTGTTTTTTAGATCTGCTGTAAGTTTATGAGCTTTATTTTAGTTCTCTATTATTTTCTTAATTCTTGTAAAAAAGGGTCAGTAGTTCTTAAGTGGGAGTGGAGACTAGAATGAAACCACCTAGAGCGTGCTCGTGCTCTCACTCTCATGCTTGGTCTCTCTTTCTATTTCTCATTTAAATATTAAGTTTAGAGACTAAATTATACAGGGAAAGGCCCAGTGTTGTATAATCAGAACAAAAGAGCTTTTATTATTATTGACATGAACTTGATTTTTTTCTTTTCTTTCAACATTGGTATAGGGACTGTGACTTTTTTCTTTTGAGAAAATTTCAGATTGTACACCCAGCCTAGTAAATTACCAGTTAATTGGATGTGGTTACCGGAAGAGTGATGTTGCAGAATATACAACAAGAAAAATGACTACTTCCCGTGTTCTTCCAGACTGTCTTGAATGCTCAGATATGGAGCACAGGGACTTATTTATGTTTTTCTTGCACAGATTTTATGTCTACTTATTACACAAAACTTGGGGAAATAAATTGTGTATAAATTTTAAGTATAAATATGAAGAAGTTACTTACATAGCAAACCATCTTGTGTACACTTTAAAAGATATTCTTTCTTAAATCTCATTTTTATTATATTACTGTCTGATTCAGAAATGTATGTTGGTTTGCTGTTGCCTATCAGGTTAAGCCTAAAATCCATTGTCTGGATTTCATGGCAATTCTGTATCTTTGTTAATTTCTATTATGTGTTTATCATACATGTCCACATGCTTTCAGTAACATTATATAATTTATAAAATATGTTAATTTTTACTGATTGATTGATTATAAACTGGATTGTAATCAATTGTAAGTATAGTTGATGATTTCAACAGCTGTAACCAGAATGTATTAAAGACAAGGAAACTGTTTTTTTAATTGAACACTGGATTTCTCTAATGTGTTTATATCAACCTGAGAAGAATGCAAAGAGGCTTAAAAAACATCTCACTATTCTGAAATGCAAAATAATTCTTGGATGAAATGCAAGGAGACACAGAAAAGGAAATAAGAAGTAAAAGTTGTGGACATGCCTAGAGGGACTCAAAGCTAATGTTAAGAGGTTGATCTTTGAAGGAATAGAAAACAAAAAAACTGTACTGCTGGTGCTACACTGTAACACATAAGGCTGTGTCTCTACCTTTTACAGAAGCAGCAAATGCACCATTTTCTGAAAAAAATGTAGAAACCACAGTGATACTGATTTTTATCTGATAATTTATAATTTACAAGCCCTCATCATATTAAACCTTAGTTAATTTTTTTTTTCCCAGAGAAGAAGGCATTATTATGTTATATTTTGTGTTTTGAGAAAACTAATGCTCAAACTGGTTACCAGTAAGTGATGGAGTTGTTACTTAGACCTCTGATTCCAGGTGCTTTTTTTATTTCATTGCATAGAAACAAGCAGAACGCTGTAAGTAGAGTCACATAAGTTGAGGTGGTAAACCTTCATGTCTATGTATCTATCTATGTATGTGTGTATCTATCTATTTATCTATTACCTATCAATCATCATTATTGCCTGTATATCTATCTATCTATAAGGTGATGAGGGTTGTATAAAAGAAAGGTCCAACATCCTCCCCTTCCCTATTCATTCGCACTCCCACCCCTCTTCCTCCTTTACACAAACACTTTGTACTCCACTAATGTAGATTATAGTTCACCAGCACACAGTGATGTACATGAGTCAGACCATACTAGCTTGGGAGAATCACTGTTAGATATTCAAAAAGTTTGCAATCTAGTTTAAATAGAACTGTTATTAAAAATTGAATTATGGCTGGGCATGATGACTCATGCTTGTAACCCCAACTCTGGGAGGCCATGGCAAGAGCATTGCTTGAGCCCAGAAATTTGAGACTAGCCTGGGCAACATGGTGAGACATAGTGAGAACTGTGTCTCCACAAAAATTAAAAATAAAACATTAGCCAGGCATAGTGGTGTGTGTGTGTCTATAGTCCCAGCTACTCAGAGGCTGTGGTGGATGGGTCACTTGAGCCCAGGAATTCAAGATTACAGTGGGCTATGATTGTACCACTGCACTGTAGCCTGGGTAACAGGCTGACACCCTGTCTAAAATAAAATAAAATAAGATAAAGTAAAATAAAATAGATAAATTATATTAAAATAAAGGTAAATGCTCAACTAACCACTTCCTAATTATTTTGATACATGTCACTGTCTATGCTCTTGAGTTATGCATATCCATTATATATTATATCTTCATGGTAGAAATACTACACTAGACATCTTTCACCAATGTGATGTTAAAGTGACATCACATTTAAGGTTTGAAATATGTCTTAGGTGGGAGTATTTACATCATGGAAATTGGCAAGCCCTATAATTCAGTAATTGTTACTTTTTTCTGTTTTTATTTATTTATTTTTTGGTAAACAATTGTTAAACATTTATGAGCACACCACTGCAAACACACTCTGTTGATTCACTCCTTCCTGCCTTTGTAAATGTTCTCTCCTCTGCCTGGAGTGCCCCTCACTCTGTCTGAGACACACATGTATATGTATGGACACACACACACACACACACACACACACACCCCCAGTAAACTCCTTTTAATCACTTTAACTGGTGTCATTCCTTTCCCAAAGGCTGTTTTTGCCTTCCAGGCAGGGTTAGTCTGTGTACTTTGTAGTAGTTCTATAGTTTGAATATGTTTACTTTAACATATGTCATTATTTATTACACTTTGAATTGCTAGATTTAGCAAATAAAAATACCAAGCCCCCAGTTAAGTTTAAATTTCAGATACAGTTAATAAATTTTTCGTAAAAGTGTGTCTTACTCAATACTAGGGCATAAATATACTGAAAAATTATTTGTTGTACATCAGAAATTCAAACTTAACTGGATATTGGAAATCATAATTACTTTGGGTTTTGTTTTGTTTGTTTAATGTTTCATCTTCTTAGTAAGGAGATACTAGGTCTTTTCTCACGGTGTCCGTAGTGTCCAGCACAAAGAATGGCTCATCATGGGAAGCTTCTTTGTTTTAATAACATCTATACTGTGATTTCATCTTATTACTCATTGTGTCATTTCTAAATGTTTATATTGGATGAAATCAGGAAAATGGAGATAGTGGAATTAGGACAACCAGATAGAAGGCTAAGGCAATAGGCCAGATGAGTGACAGCAATGTGTGATCAAGAAATTGATGATGGCTTGTGGTGGGGAAAAGAGCATGGCTTTTGAATAAGAATCTAGTGCAGAAACAACTAGACCTCATCACTGGATGTAGATGTTGAATGAGGAGAAAATAGAAATAATTCTGAAGTTTCTTATTTGGGCAGTGGAGTTGATGGCACCATTAACTGAGAGAGAAACAAAACGTGTAGTTGATAAGAAGCAGTAACAATAATTGAGGGATTCCATTTGGGATATCTTAAGTTGGATGTGCTGTGATATGAAAAATATTTATCCACCAGTGCAGTGTTGGCACTGCCAATCAGAATGAATATCAATCAACTGGAATGGACAATAGCCGAAGGGTCCTCCTGTGTGAGAGTGCTTTCAACTCAGTAAAAATGTCCAATAGGGAATCATAACTAAGGGTCTGATACTCAGGGCAGAATTTGTGTCTGAAAATTTTGGGGTTCCTGACTTAAGGTGACACTGATGCTCAGGAAGTAGATGGCAGCATTTACAGAGAATTTGGGGAAGAGGATAAATGATGGCGCCATAGAGAATACTAATATTTACAGGACATACAGAAGAAGTAAAAACAGCCAAAGAGAAAAATGCAGAGTGGTTAGATTTTTGTATATGGTAGAGGTGATGGATTATCTTGCTTTCACATCAAGCTCCTCCACATTTTTTTGATACATCAATTGTTATGTTAGAACTGATATTGTGTAAACCTAGGGGCTTCTGTAAAATGTCACATTAGTTCAGGCTGCTATTAAAAAATGTTTTTGACTAGGTAGCTTTAAAAGCAGACATTTATTTCTCATAGTTCTGGAGGCTGAAAGTCTGAGATCAGAGTGCTAGAATTGATTAAGTTCTGTCGAGGATCCTCATCTTGTTTTACAGATGGCTATCTTCTTACGGTGTCCTCACAGGCAGAGAGCAGAGATAGAAGAGGCAAACTCTCTGTGTCTCCTCTTATAAGGGCATTAATCCCATTTGTGAGAGCTCCGCCTCATGACTTAGCGCTCAAAGGTCCCACCTCCCAGTGCCATCCCACTGGGGATTAGACAACATATGATTTTTGGGAAGGTACAAACATTCAGTCTACAACAAATACCAAGCACCACAGATATCTAAAGGCTTGACCTTTTGTGCTATAATAAGACTACACTTGGTTGGACCTAATGGTTGATGAGAGATACATAGTATCATTATCACTCCAGGAGGGTCTTTTAGGATAGGAAACAAAGATATGTAGGCTGGGAGGAAGGTGGACTTACTAGTCAAGTATTTGAAGTTGATTGGCTGAGTAGACTTTCTGGTTTCATTTTGTGAGTAGAGAAGAAAGGGCTGGGAATAGAGAGTTGCTTGTGGTGTTTCATTGATTGTGTCCTTAGAGGGCTTTTGCTGTTGTCATATTTCTCAAACTTGATAATAGGAGCAATTTTGAGTTGATGAGAAAGCATTTGCATTTGAACAGTGAGTGTTGTTCTAGTTCTGTTACTCAAGGAGTTTCTAAGGAAAGTAAGACTGCCAAAGTCCATATGGTCTGGAAAAGAACACCATGCTCAAATATGTGTGGGTCAGCAGACTGCTGGAGTTTTTTTTTTTTTTTTTTTTTTCCTTCCAATTCTGAAAGGATGCTTAATCATTTGTCCCATTATTGCAAATGTCACAATAATAATTATAAATGGTTCTTTGCTTCCTATAGCAGCAAATCTAAATTCTTTCAGTTGACATCGAGATTCATGCCAGCCTGCTTTCAGTAACCAAGTTCTCATATCTAATTGCCCCCACATTATACCACCAGCTTTACTGAGTCTGAATCCTGATTGCCACATGGGCTCATCATATTGTTTTCTATTGTCATTTCCTAGTCTATCTTATTATTTTCCTTCAAAATTCCATCTAGTTTCTGCTTTGCCTATCCAAGTCCTTTGGGGTCCATGAGAACTAAAATCAAAATCTTAAATTCTTTACTTAGGAATTTTTAAAAAAGTATATACTCATTAACCTAGTAATCCCATTTCTGGAAATATTTTAAACAGAAATCAGATACCAGTATGTAATAATATATATATACAAAAAGTATTTACTGTGATAAATTGGAAAAACATGAATGTCTACCAATAGGAAAATGGCCAAATAAATTATGGTATTGCCCCGCTGCGAAATTCTTTTTATTCTTTGCAGCCACTGAAAATAATTGAACATCATCAACTATCCAATGATTCTAACTATCCTAGACGGTTGTTAGAATCCATGAATTAAACTATACAATTGTGACTGGCCCATAGCAAACTGTAATACAGATGAACCATTATTACAACTATTGGTAACATTATTTTTGTTTTTAGAAAGTATGGGAACAATATATTTGTAAGTGAATAAAGTAATTTCTGTGTTACCATCTATATGTGGGGCCCAGTTGTTAATACAACAACATCATATAAACACTTATTAAACAACTTGTAAAAAAAAAGACATGGCTTTATAAAAGGTACCCTGGCTCTCTGAGCAGCTGGATTGCCAACACCAGTTTGTAGCTAGCTCTTTAAAAATCCAATACCAAAGACTATCACATAAAAAATTGAAGAAGTATGGAAGTATATGCACACCATTGGCAATAGTGGTGCACTGTACACATGGAAAGTGGGAGGAGGGGATCATTCTACTAGAACATTGCTCTTGCCTGAATTGCTGCATAAACATATACTACTTTCTAATTAAACTGGCTCAAATTAAAAATAATGCTTCTTTAGTACAGTGACTAGCACATAACAGTTGCTCAATATTTGCTAAATGTTATTGTCATTATAGGCACTCATTATGACAGCCTCAAGTTCCATAAACTCCAGAAATCTTCACTAATAACATCGACCTTATCCTTTGGAATGAAACACTGATATGTGTAGCGTATTTACAAAGCATTTCATTGCATGTGTGAAGCTTCACTCACCAGGGGGATTACCTGCATTGAAGTTTTGTTTGCTCTAAAGGCATAATTTTATTTAAGATGAATTCACATTTTATACTTAATTTGTCTCAGCCCAAAGCATGACAAAAATTGCAATTACAATTAATTACAAACAAAATATTGGCAAACAGTTGCAATCAATTTGGATAAGAATTTATGTGCTACAGGTTCTTGATTGCATTTGGTGGTAATCATTGATCGATTCATTAATTCAGTAGAATTATTCAGTACCATGCTAGGTACCAGGAATACAACAGTGAGTAGGAAAGATAAGGCCCTTCCTATCATGGACTAGGAACTGTTCCACTATCAAACTTGAAATAAAACCCACAGTCTTTACTGTGCCCTGCATGTCCTGGCCTGAGCCTGCTCTTTCAGTCCCACCTCAGGTCACACTAACCCTTGCTCAAAGTGTGCCAGGGACACACGGCTTCCGAATCTCGGAGCTTGCTGCCCATCCTGTCTGGGACACCCACATCCCAGCTTTTCCCAGACTGCTTCTCCTCACTTCTCAGCCCCCGGGTCTCTCATGGAAGCCATCTCTGATTTCTGTATTAAAGTAGGCCCCTCTGGTATTCTCTACTGTTGCTTCTGTTCATTTAATTCCTACCTCCTATTACAACCTCTATTTATGTTATGTATTTATTTATATATTTACAAATATATATTTACACAGGTTCATTTGAATGTCACCCAGAATGACATAAATTCCACAAACTCCAGAAGTGGTCCATAAGCTCTAGAAATCTTCACTAACAAAATCTCCCCTATCCTTTGGAATGAAACACTGATATGTGCAGCCTATTTATAATGCATTTAATTGCACGGGTGAGGCTTCACTCACTATAGCGTTACCTGCATTGAAGTTTCGTTTTGCTCCAAAGGCATAATTTTCTTTAAGATAAAGTCACACTTTATACTTAATTTGTTTCATTAAACAAATTGAATTAAAGATAATTAAATATATTTAATGAACCTTATAAGAGAGTGGTCAGCTATTATTCATACGGTATTATTTGAGTATACGACTATCAAACTTGAAATAAAACCTACAGTCTCTACAGTACCCTGCATGACCTGTGTAAGCCTGTTCTTCCAGCCTCAGTAGGCCCAGAGGGGCCTAATTTAATACAGAAATCAGAGATGGCTTCCATGAGAGACCTAGGGGCTGAAAAGTGAGGAGAAGCAGTCTGAGAAAAGCTGGAACAGGGGTGTCCCTGACAGGACGCGCAGTAAGCTCCGAGATCACAAAGAATGTGTCCCTAGAACAATCTGAGTGAGGGTTAGTGTGACCTGGGGTGAGGCTGGAGGAGCAGGCTTAGGCCAAAGGTCAAGCAGGACACGGTAGAGACTGGTGGGTTTCATTTCAAGTTTGATAGTGCTATTCTCAAATACTGTCACCTGTTGGTAATAGCAGACCATAGTCTTACAAGGCTTCATGAAATATATTTTAAAACAAGATAGGATGCTGTCACATCTAACAAGTCATATCTAACAATGCTTTAAAATATATTTATGTACATTAGATTTTGGTCTCAAACTATATTTAAGGAAACAAAATGAATACAGAAAGAGCAATGGTTTTTTTATAAGGTCAAAATTACCAGCCTCAACTATATTCTGTTATTTTATCTAGGACTTGCTTCACTAAGCCATACTAAAAGGAATATAGTAAACACTTTATTTTTATAAATGCCTTCCTTTAAATTGCAGACTTTATTTTTGAAATTGCCTCCGGACTGTATGAGTCACTGGTCTTTTTAATTAAAAACAAAACAACAACAAAAAAAACTTTAGTTTTTTAACAGCATTTTATGTCGATTTCCCAAGAACATCTGAACATGTCTTTTAAAAATGCTGAATTCTATACTGTTTACTTTATCACTTCCTTGGCCATATTCCTTTTTTAGTAGCACATCCTAATACCCAGATTTTTTCAGTATTTTTAGATCATACAAATGACTATATCTTCAACAAGTATTCCCCAAATTGAGTGCAGTCTATTTAGTATTTATTTACTCATTGAACACAAGCACATGCTGTGTACAAATCACTAGGTTAAATATTATGAAAGATATCAGACCGAATTCCTGCCTTCAAGGATATTCGGTCTCATAGCAGAATTTCAATCTAGTGCTCAAATGAAATGCAGAGCCAGTTATATGTTACCTTAACAAGGGAGAAATAAAGTACTGGAGCATAGAGACATCATAGATCTAGTGAGAGGTATCAATGCATTGTTATGGGAACTTACAGATTTAAAAAATTACTTGTATGTTAACCCTTGAAATTATATAAAATAAGCCGAGCATGGTGGCTCACACCTAGAATCCCAGCGCTTTGGGAGGCCGAGGCAGGTGGATCACCTGAGGTCATGAGTTGGAAACCAGCCAGTCCAACGTGGTCTCTACTAAAAATACAAAAAATTAGCCAGGTGTGGTGGCAGGTGCCTCTAATCCCAGCTACTCAGGAGGCTGAGGTAGGGGAATTGCTTTAACCCAGAAGGCTAAGGTTGCAGTGAGCCGAGATCTCGCCACTGCACTTCAGCCTGGGCGGCAAGAGTGAAACTCTGCTTCGAAAAAAAAAAAAAAAAAAAAAAGATATTATATAAAATAGAAATGTCAGGATTTTAGAGCTAAAAGAGGTTTAAAAGATTATCTAATCCAGCTCCCTTGCTTGAGATGTAATGTCACTGAGGTTCAGAGAGGTCAGGTTAGAATATCCTGCCTAGCAATACACAGGGAGTTCGGTTGGGGGTTTTTCAGGCTGTCAGAGGTACTTGCTTCCACTGTAGTGGAGTCATTGGTGCCAATTTGCACTGCACCAGGAATGTTGTTATGCATGAGAGCCAAGGCTTATCCAGAGAATATAGTTTAATCTTCCTTCCTTCCTTCCTTTCTTTCTTTTCTTTCTCTTTCTTTCTTTCTCTTTCTCCTTCCTTCCTTCCTCTCTTTCTCTCTCTTTCTTTCTTCCTTTCTTTCTTCTTTCTCTCTCTTCTCCTCTTCCTCCCCTCTTCCTCCTTCGCTTCTTCCTCCTCCTTCTCTTTCTCTTCTTCTTCTTTTTTTTTTTTTTACGACACGATTTTACTCTGTTGCCCAGTCGGGAGTGCAATGGCATGATCACAGCTCATTGCTCACTGCAGCCTCAACCTCCTGGGCTCAGATGATCCTCCCATTTCAGCCTCCTGGGTAGCTCGGACTACAGGCTTGCACCACCACACCTGGCTAAGTTTTCGTATCTTTTGTAGAGATGGGGTTTCACCATGTTTCCTAGGCTGGCCTGGAATTCCTTGGCTTCAGCAGTCCACCCTTTTTGGCCTCCCAAAGTTACAGGTGTGAGCCACCATGCCTGGCCTTTGCCTTCTTTTATTCTGAAATAATCATAATTCATTTTCAGAGAACTGCTACTTGGAATTTAAACGAGTAAATGCATTTTAATCAGGTTCTTTTTATCTAAACACATAGAAGACTGTTAAGGAGAAACTGGATTTAATAAAATCAGTTCAGATGTTGATTAGTTATAGGTAAATCTGTTTCTTGATGTTCAGGTAGTTATAACACCAGAATGCTCTGTTAAGAGAGGTTTTTAAGACTCAGTCACCATCATTTTAAAAAAGAGGAAGGCAGACTGTTTTGCCTACAGGTCTCAGGCAGTAACAGGCCACAAAGTCTCTGAAGTCCCCTCTGTTCTGTGACTTTATTTAAATTTTGTTTTGTTTTCAGCACTATGAAGAGAGGGAAAGCTTCAGGTGAAATTTGTGCTTTCTGTTTCTTCTCATGCCCAAAGTTCATGACATGCAAAGCAGAAACATAAACAGGAGCATTGCTATTTTGGTGTGATTGGCATCTTGACTTGGCATATTTTTGGTGTGATTGGCATCTTAAATTGGAGTATTTTTTTAAATGGGAAGGCTTCCTTGCTAGAACTTAATCCCAGAGTGAAAGGTCTCTGTTTCTTCTTCCTGTCTTTGGTACATAAGGACAAAACAACCACAAACCTGAGAACAAAGCAACAACAAACCAGCGGAACATGTCCACTTGGAGCTTCCAAACGGTGACAGCTCCGTGTGAGTTTCAAGTTGAACCTACATAAACCATTTTTATTCTTTTCTAGCGTTATAATTATTTTCAAATTATAAAGTTTATACAGTTTGATATATAGGGGATTCTATCTAGATTTCATATAGTGGTAGGGGGCTATTTCCTTATGATTTTTAAAACTGGAGTTCTTTCAGACATTATGGCTCAGATATGCACACAATATATTTTCATTTCTATTAAATAGTCACAAATTGAAGATTTTTATATTATCATTGGTTAAATGAACAATGTTTAAGCAATTTTGATAGTCAACATTCTCACTGTGATTTTTTTGAAGTGCTTTATTTTCTAAAAATAGATCTTTGAGTGACTACAATTCAAGAGCATTATACTCTAAGTCAGTGAGAGTGGAGAATGATCAGTGATAGTTATAGTTTGTTTTATCAAGACAGCTTGTGGAGATGGTAATGGGAATTCCCCTAGCTACTTTAGTTTATTTTTATCTCCCTTGTCATTTTCAATATGGAGGATTTATGTGGGGAATTTCGTGTTTACTTTAAAATTGATCTTCAGAAAGATAAAGCAAAAATCATTTGTGGTTTGGCAAAACATTTTATTAGAGAAGGAGAGAAAATATTTCCAGCAAATACATGTAGTTGCAACCCTCTTTGCTTCTTTACCTTACCATGTGTTGACAGGCCAGCTGTTTTTCAAATGATGGCAATGAAACTACTGGATAATTGTCATTGGAAGGATAAATGTGCCAATAGAAAGTGCCTGCCCTCAAGAAGCATAAAACATAAGACACAGCATGGTATTAATATAAGCCATTTTAAGAACACTCTATAGACAAGTCATTTTGATAATATAATGGAGACATTTTGTCATGCCCTAAATATAGTTTTTTTATTGCTCAAGGAGTCTCAATCTATTTCTGAGCCTTATCCAAATGGTATTCTTCTACTTAGCTGCCTCAGAATGCTTCACCTTGTCATAACTACCCAAAAGGATGTGTCAATATCACCAGCTATTCTTTTAAATAAAGGAAAATAAACTGAAGTGGCAGTCCAGTTTTGCTCATGGAATGAAGATTGTATTTTAAACATATTAAAATGGTGTTATACTTTCTCCCTTAAATTGTTTGTTGCCTTACACACTTCCTTCTCTAAAGCTGAACCATGATACTAAATGCCTGGGGAAGGAAAGGGCAGGTATACTGACTAGAATACAAAAGCCATTGTTCTGCTTTTGCATCTCAAAGCCAACTCTTTTGTTCTAGTCTTCAGCAAAGAAACTATTTTGAAATATAGCCTTTGTTAGAAAGAAATAGATATTCTGAGTTAGGTGAGATCTATTAACATATCAAGAAGTAGGCTAGGATCACAGAATATTCTTCGTAGTATAGATCTAATACTCTTTCTATCATAAAGGGTGAGCCATGTTTCTCTGGGAACAAAAGACATGTGATGTAGGGGGAGGTCCACTGAGCCACTCTTCAGGAATTATTTATAAAAAAGAGAGAGAAGATGAAGCAGAACTTTGAAAGCTGAGCTTATGTCTAAAATGCACAGTTCAAAACTAAAAGAAAATTTATTTAGAAATGACTCTCCAAATTCAATTTTCAAATGTTAAGCTAGTTCCTCAATCATTTCTGCCTCGGTCTCTATTTCTCTGTACTCTTGAGGATAAGTAAATTGTAAATCACTATCCCCTTTTACATGATACAGTATGAACTGAGGCAAGCTGTTCTGTCTCGGTTTTTGATTATTTTAATCTGTAGTGCGTGTGTGTGTGTGTGTGCGCGTGTTTATGTGTCTGGGTTTGTCTGCCTGTTTGTATTTGGTATGTGTGTGGGTGTGTGTATGTGTTCTAGATGATCCCTTCTGTGTTAATTTTCTTGGGCAGCCATAACAAAAGATCATAGACTCAATGGCTTAAACAACATAAAAGTATTTTCTCACAGTTCTGGAGGCTAGAAGTCCAACATCAGCTTCTGGTGGGTTTTCTGGTAAGAACTCTGTTACTGGCTTGTAAATGGCTGACATCTTATTATGTCCTCACCTGGCCTTCCCTTGGTGCCTTGCTGCATGCAAAAGAAGAGAGCTTGAGCTCTCTGGTATCTATCTATTCATGTTTTTTGTAAGACAGAGTCTCACTTTGTCGCCAGGCTGGAGTGCAGTGACGCAATCTCCGTGCACTGCAACCTCGGCCTCCGTGGTTCAAGCAATTCTCCTGCCTCAGCATCTGGAGTAGCTGGGACTACAGGTGAGTGCCACCATGCCTGGATAATTTTTGTTATTTTAACAGAGACGAGATTTCATCATGTTGGCCTGGCTGGTCTCAAATTCCTGACTTCAGTGATCTGCCTGCCTCCCAAAGTGCTGGGATTACAGGCATAAGCCACCATGCCTGGCCATTTATTCTTACAAGGACACTAATCCTATCACACCAAGGTCTCATTTAACCTTAATTTACCCATCACTTTCTCAGAGGTCCCATCTCCAAGTATAGCCACACAAGAGATTAGGACTTCATTATACAAAATTTGGAGAGCCTCAAACATTTAATCTATAACACCTTCAAACCTACATTTTTTTATTCAATGGATACCATGACGTTAAGTCAATTCTATTTTTATATAATCAAATTGGCTATAAATAGCATCTATGTTTATGTTCAAAACCTTATTAAAACCTTGCCTCCCTACTAATGCTAAGTGCTTGTGTTTTATACTTTTGCTGTTATGTTTTTCAGATTTATAACTAGCAGAATCAAACTTAGAATGGCTAAGAAAAGAGAATTTAATGTAGGGTTTTGGGGGTACCATCAATACCTAAAGTTCTCTTTCCTCATCTGTATTTTATTCCTTTCTCTTTCAATGGATGTTTTCTCTATTTGTAAAGATTGCAGAAAATGACAAGCTCATCCATGAGCCTACATTACCTCCCAGCCATACTACCAATGATCACTTCGCTGATATCTATTGTCTTTATACAGAGGGACTGTGAAAGTACAGATCAGAGGTTCTGCCTGGCACAGCCTCTGCATGGATAGAGGTGACAAAACAAGGCAACACAACCTTGGAGACCCATCGTGCTGCTGGAGGGGCAATTCTTAGGGAAATAAAAGGAGTCTCAGTGCAAAGCAACTTTATAATCTGTCTATTAAAATTGCACTGGATTTGATTAATGATACAAGATTCAAATTAATAGTGAAATTAATTTGTAGATTTTATAATTGATAGGTAATAACTAGTCAGATGTAGTAATTCCTCTATAATTATAAAGTTAAAGTGTGCATATGGAATGACAGATCAATTTTCATCAGTGTGGTCTTATTGAAATTTTAAATTTGTTTTGATAAATTACTTTTTCCTCAAAGCAATAACAGCATTTTGTCTGAAACATTTCTTTATGACTAGTCTGCACAGAATGTATAATATGAAGTAAATTAATTACTTTTGAAGGAAGGCAAAGTTCACTTACATATAATTTTAGAATAGAGATAAAATAAACTTTTTTATATTAATGAAGAACCCCCATTACCTGCCCCTAAAATGATTGAACCTTGACATAGTTTTCAAATTTACATTCATTTTAGAATAAGAAGAAATAGAAATTAAGATAATATATTTATAAACTGGATGATACCTATATGCAGCAAGGTTTCTTGGAATACAGTATCAAAACTCCTGGTTATAGAAATTAAGCCAGCTAAAATTTAAAAGAAATGCAAAAACCATAAAATAAAATATCCATTTAAAATATTTAATGAAGTGTGAACAAAGCTTCCTGTGCTTTAAATGGTTGTCCCTTTCATTAATTTCTTCTCTAAAGCCTAAACAATTAGGCTGAAATGTTAGAAATCATCACAAAATTTAAATAGCACTTTGGAGAATGAGGTGTTTTGAAGGAGGTGTCATTATATAAGAACTGCAAACATGAAAATAATTTTATCTCATCACAGCAAGTTAGATGTGTGTTCTACATAGGATGGTAAAAAGAGAGAAGAGAAATTTTAATACAGTTACAGGAAACAGGAACCATTACAAATATGCATGTTCTTATAAGTGAAGCTGGCTAATACAAGCTCCTATTTTAGAAACTCAGAGTTTTTAAATGCTAAATGAAGTCAATAGGAAAATAAAATAGATAAAACATATCAAGGTGACTTTTTAAACCTATCTTTATGGTTACAACTGTGCCACTCTATTCTATGGAAAAACAAGTAAATTAGCTTGCTCTTCTTACAAACTTTGAATGGTGGAATAATATAAAAATGTATAAGAATTGATTTGTTCAAGTCCTGCATTACCAGTAAAAAATATTGGCATCTAAAATGTTTAATGATTACTCACAAAGATTAGAGAAGCTGCTCTCAGGGTAGGATCTGTGTCTCCTGCCACGGCCTCTGTCCTTTCAATTTGGTATTATGCTTAGAATGTTTCTCAGCACTTGATTATTCAGGAACATTTACCTAATTTATGTGGATTTTCAATATTTTTGTTTCTAAAATTTAGAATATGTATTGTAATAGGCCTCAGTAGTCGAATAACTTATTTACTGCTCTCCTGGACGTGTGCATGGGTGGCTCACCCCTCCACTCTTCAGTTTCCTGTTCCCCTTGTTCAGAAGGAGCTTTCCTGGTGCCTTCATCTAGAACAGCGTTAGAGCAGTGCTCGTTCTTGTCTTCTTCCCCGTGCTGTACTTTTATTCCTTATGTTGTTCATTGCTACTTTCACTGAATTGTGAATCCATTTGTTTATGGCATGTCTCCTTCTTTAGAATATAAACTCCAAGAGAGCAGGGAACTTTAATCTCTTTCCCACTCCCTCTTCAATATTTACAGTATAGAATATTACAGCAATTCAATATTACAGCAATGACCTAGTAAATGGTCATTGCTCAGTAAATCTTTGCTGCATAAAAGGCTAAATGAGTAAATCCATATCATCATTTATTTGAAATTACACATTTATCACGTCTGTCTCTATGTTGATAGTTTTTAGCGTCTCTTTTTCTTTCATATCTATTTTTGAATACTATATTGTGTTCATTAGTATTGCTTTAAAATATACTTTCACACTTAAAAAAAAGCAAAGAGCAAAGAGCTCCTCATTTCATTGCTGTTTCGAATACATTTTGACTATTCCATATTTATTTTTTCAGGATGAGCTTTAGAATAAGTCTGTCAGATTCCAATGAATGAACCTGTTACTCATTAGACTAATGCTAAATTTATAAATGAATTTCCCTCTTTTAATATTGTCTTCTAATTCCAGATCAAGAATAGCATTATCCTTTTTCTCTTTTATTTTTATCTCTATTGGATTAGTTCTATAGTTTTTTTTATGTAGATCTTTTGCAATTCAAGTTAGGATACTTTTGTGATCTTTTTTCTACTTTTTAATAGGATCCTTTTTCCAGTGTTTTTCCCTGACTATAGAAATATCTTTATTTTTAAATAAATCATAACTGATCACCAAATCAAAATCTAATTTAAATACATAATTTTATTTCTGTTTTTTATTCTTTCAAGATAGACAATCACACACAATGTTGGTAACCTTACTTTCTCTTTTCTGAATTTTTAGATTTTTAATTCTATGTCCGTATTGAAATACCTTGGAAAGGACTCACAGAACAACACTAAATACTAATGATGATGACGATGATCCTTGTTTTGCTCCTGACTTGAATG
Source organism: Ateles fusciceps (assembly GCA_036589455.1). Lineage (NCBI taxonomy): Eukaryota > Metazoa > Chordata > Mammalia > Primates > Atelidae > Ateles > Ateles fusciceps. The sequence goes on along the minus strand of JAZHEH010002597.1, from coordinate 13,247,867 downwards.
AGAATGCTGCTAGTGTTACTAATACATGTAGCATACATAGTCCTGGCTGTTAGTTCATGAGATGGGGAAAACATACACAGAGATTCATTGAAGATAAGGATATACAATGTTTATCTTTTATTCTACAGATTATGTATTCTGTGCTATCTTTGTAAGTTTTCCTTTCAGAATTCTGTTGATTCTGCAAAATAAATTGGCAAGAATTCTAACCCCCCTCAGAAAGTTTTAATAGTATTTAAACACTGACAGCTTGAAAATGGTCTGAATCTGGCATTTTGAGGTAAGGAGGTGTAATTTTTTGGTAACTAAAATTGTCCACCTTTAGTGATAGTTAATGCACCCTTCTTTTAAATTAAATGTTGATGTTTACTAGTGTGACATTAAGCAGGTAGGACAATTACATGAATTTTGCTACTTTTTGTTAGTGGTAGGGTAAGATGTCTTCAGTGAAGTATTTCCATCTTTTGTAATCAGCGCGTATTTCCAGCCTATCTCTCTCATAATCGGATGTTGTTTTTTTTTTCATAATTTCTTCCAGTTCCTATGTCATTTTACTGTTCTGAAAAAGGATAGTTCAATGCCAAATTCCATCATCTTATTATACTTTAGATTAAAATACTGTCTAACAGGTAGTTCTCAAAATTTAAGATATTAATCTGTTATTCATTTTTTTTAGCATTGATAAACTTTTCTTCTCTAATTTGTTCTTTTTATTCATTTTAATCACTTTCTGAGAATGGATCAAATGAGGGAAAAAGAACAGTATAAGCTTTCAATTTACCATATCGTTTTTGGATATCAGTATATATGATATGATATATTAACATAAATCTTATATGATATCAATACATCTTATAAATCATGAGGAAAAAAATGTCCTGATTCACAAGTGACACAAAAAGTTCTTGGGATATAGTATAAAATAACCCAAATTTTATCCTGTAGATTTATTTTTCATCAACTGAGTTCAAGATATAACAAATTTTCAAGTTACATAAATATATTCTTCAAGCGTATGTAGTAGATTTATACTAGCTTTGGAAAACAAATGACTAATAAGTTTATCACCTCTGAGACTTAGTATAAAGGTTGCTACTGCATTCTTTCATTTTCAGTTTCTCTTCTCTACAATCATTTCTACAACCCACAATCACACTTCAAGTTCACTCATCTTAAATAATCTTACCCTTTGCAAATAAACAAGTAAGCAAGCCTTCCCCTAATGCATCTACCCCCACTTTGACTGCTGCTCTATCTTCCCTCTCTTTTCTACCACACCTCATCAAAGTGAGAGATACTTCTAAAGCCCTAAAGTTTGACTGCTTCTCTTGCCACTGCTTTCAAAGCTGCTCCTCTAGCCACAAATACATTTGCAGTTACCAAATCTAATTGTTTCATGTTTATGGTCATGAGACTTCTTCAGCTTTGGACATTTGCTATTGTTGATAGTTCTATCTTTGTGAAATTCTCTCTTTTCGTTACTTTTACAGCTATTAACCTTCCCACATCCTCCTCAATAATCCTTCCCTCAAAGTCTTTTTCTGTCAAACTTCCTCTGCCCACTTCCCCAAATGTTTTTTTTTTTTTACTACTATTATGTTGCACATACAGGGATATATTATGTTGTACATTCTGTCAAGTAAATATTTCTGTCTTTGTAGTCTGTGGTCATCCTAAATTTAAAACACCTGTACAAAATTCATACTCTCTGCTTCTAGTCACTGTTTCTCAATTCAAGTAAGTTCAACTATTTTACTCATTATCTGAAGCTGGAAATAGCAGAGTTACCTGAAGGAGGAAACTTGATCTTAGACTACTATACATGACCCTCTAGAGCCTGACCACACACTGCATTTCTAGGCTTACTGTCACCCCAATCTCACTGCACATTCTTATCATGCTCTTCCAGTCTTCATCCTCATGCATTCTTACACATCTGTATATTTTACTTTGTTCTTCTCTTGTCCTGAAATTTATTTCCATTCTTCCATATATGAAAAAGCATTACTTAAACATTACATTGCTGTTCACATATAATCTCATCACCACAATTGGCAATTTGTTCTCTGTGATCCACCATTTTGGGCATGTTGCCATTTTAAAATTAATTATATTCATATTTATTGTTAATGATACCTTTTTCTCTCTTCTCCCTACTCATCCTTGCACCATATGTGTCTGAATGTGCTCTTCTTTAGAGAAGGAATCATATCTAATGTGATTGTATTATATAAACAAAATTTTGCTAAAAAATAAGCATAAAGAAGGATTGGGGGGGAGGTACCCTTCTTTTATAAATAAAGCGTTTATTCCTATAGGTTAGTATGGTCTAAAACCTTGACTAATCTAACACTGATTTTGATTGCATATTGTGTCAAACTCCATGTACTATGGTTGTCTACAGCAGTATAAATAGTTTTCTGGGGTGAAATTTTAATGAATTTGTATTCCTTGAGGTTTCATGACTTTCAGTCATAAAGGACATCCCTCTGATATTTTGGGTAGTGGAAGGATCTTACTCTGCTCAAAATGTGGTACAGAAAATTCCACAGAATACAGAAGTAAATGAATTAATGAGGAGGATGAAGATATGGAAATCCTCAAAAAAGCTTAAAAATGTTCATTTTATGTTCCTATCTCTGTAATGTAAACTGTTCAAATGACTTTAAAAAGTCATTAAGTTAAAACTAAAAACATGATGGGGGGAGAAGTTTGTTAAAAGTTTGCCACTGTGTTGGTAAGAAAGCCAAAGATGATATTTTCTGGCTCTCACCAGTCCATCTTGCTGCTAAATGCATGCTGAGTTATTACTTATAAAAAAAGTTACAAATGGCAGTAGGTTAAGAACATAAAGGAAAAAAATGTCAAAAAAATAGGAAGTATCAGAATGTTTTAAAAAGTTGCTTGAACTCTGTCCTGAGAGCAGCTTTCACTAAGGCTTCAACAGGAGAAAAAGATGTTATTAGCAAAATTTACAAAGTTCTAAAATGTATAGAATATGAAAGGTGATGTAGCAGCCATGGCACCATTATTGTCAGACTTGGCAACAATACCCCAGAAATCTGGGAAAGGGAAAAAAAAAAGGTTCAAAATAGCATCCTAAAGATAAAATGTTTAAAAATACCTCAGTAGGACTGAAGGGAACAAAAGACCAAAGTTGCATGGGGTGGGAGTGCGCAGAAGCTGCTGCAGCGCTCCTGTAAGCACATCATCCCAGGCAGGGAAGCATGCGTGGCAGCCTGAGGAGGTGGCAGTGACAAAGTTGGATTTCACTGAGCAAAGGCAAAAAGCTTGTGCATTCAGAAACAAGATCACTAGTGATGCCTGTGGAACCTGCAGAGTTGTGTGAACTGGGAAGTCAGGGCAGGATCAGGCAGGATGCAACAAAAATAGGATGGGGTGGGATGAGCGATGAGTAGATAAAGTTGAAAGTCAGAAGTACAGGAAAAAAATAGAACTCACCTGGAGTGCTGTTTACCCTTTCATCCAGTGAAATAAAATGGCTAAATTCCGTATCAGAAATCCTATAAAGGAATAAAGACTCAGTGGAGTAATTGTCCTTTTGCATAGCAGAACCTGTGTGTCTGAAGCTGCTAGTCTCCTTACTTCTGTCTCCATCTCCTGCACCAGCGGGGTCACAGGTATGCTTTCTAGCCTAAAATGAAACATCCATTTTTATCTTTTCTCCACAGTGGTCAACTTACAGGGTGGCCAGATTATAAGAGAATTACCACAACTCAGTGGCTGAAGTAGGGAGAGATGAGGGAGGACTCAAAATAACTTTTAAGGTGATTATGGGGGTGACTGTGATAGGTTGTGTATAGAGGGAATGATCTCATCGACACCCCTGATGTGCTTAGTGATCTCTTCATTTTCAGATCTTATGACCACTTTCTTGCCTTAATTCTTCTTTAGGTTTCTGTAACACTTGACACCCCTTACCTAAACTTTTCCTTCCTGAAATGCTCTCCTTTTCTATATTTCTTAGTATCAGATTTTAAGTTCCATAGGGCAGTGATCATGGCTGTCTTACTCCCTACAGCACTGTTTGGCTGAGTGAATGAATACACGAATGAATGAGTGAGATTTCAGCCATCTTCCTATTCCTTTCTAATTTCACTTACACCTAATTTTTAGCTTACTAAAGTTATCAGATTTAGCAAGCTATGGGTTTCTGAGAAAGAAAAAATAATAAAGTTATCAGACATACAGCTTTGCTTGCAGGCATGTGTGTGTGTGTGTGTGTGTGAGAGAGAGAGATAAGAATTTACCTGGACTCTGTGCCTAAATTATCCCTGCTATATGACTATACCCAAAATGTATATCTCCAACAAAAGTGGTCAAGTAATTAGCTCTATCCACTTACTGAATATGGCTATGTACTTTTAATTAACTGTTCACAATGGTTGTTCTTTTTCTTCAATTCAATTTTAAGCAATTTGAGGAATGAGGCTATAGATATCTTTCTTTTCTGATCAGTGAGTATTTGCTGATTAATTAATTGCTGGGAAACAGGTTATTTATTTTAGCTTAAAACGTATTTACTGGTTGAGAAAATTGTATTTGCGTTCCCTTAAATTCAGGCAAGTAAGTAGACTAGAACCATCATCAGGTACAGGGAAAGACACTGACTTGCCTGTGTTATCGAACTTCTGTAATTCAAAGGGTCTGTTGTGCTGGTGAAGAAGGCTGTTTTGAACAATATTTATTTCCTTATTATTCAACTAAAAACCATGTTGAATGATTATTCTGAGCTTCAAACTAGAGATCAAGTAAGGAATTCGATAGATTTGATTTCTGCTGACATGGGAAATGTAGATCAGTAGGAGGCAAAATATAATTCAGAAAACAAGTAAATTAGATATTTACAAAATTTTAGTTTTCTCAATGTAACACAAGATATAGTAAATGGAAAGACTTATATCTTAGTCAATTCAGGTTGCTATGGCAAATTATGATAGACTGGTTGGCTACTAAACTACAGAAATTTATTTTTCACAGTTCTGGGGGCTGAAAGTCCAAGATAACGGTGCCAGCATGGTTGGGTTCTGGTGAGGGTTTACTTTCTGGTTTACAGATGGCCTTCTTGCTTTGCTCTCAAGTGGTGGAGAGCAGAGAGAGGAAGCAAGCTTTCTTGTTTACGTTCTTACCATGGCACCAATTCCATTTATAGAGCTCCACCCTCATGACATAATTACCTCCCAGGGGCTCCACCTCATAATACCATCATATGAGGGATTAATATTTCAGCATATGAATGTTGCAGGGAACACAAACATTCATTCCATTGCAACTTAGGGTTTTCAAGAAGCACCTGCTTAAGAAGATAACATTGAAGTTGAGACTTGAAGGATTAATAACTAGTCATTAAAAACAAATAACAGAAGTGGAGCTTGTGGGGGGGAAAAGCAACCTAGGTATATGTTTTGAGTCATAGAAATAACTTAATGCATGCTGGGACCTGAGAGTGCTCATGAAGAATGGTGCCACAAGTAAGGGTAGAGAGATGTACACAGCAAAGTTATAATAAAGCTGCTTGACACTGGTAAAGAATCTAGATTGGATTTGAATATGATGTGATGCCTTTGAGACCTTTTAGCAAGAGAATCACATGACCTGAATTATGTCTTAGAAAAGACCACTCTGTTATATTTCTGATATTATCAGCTCAGGCGATAAATTAGAGGTGTTTGGATTAAATTATATGTTGAGAGTATTCATTTTGTGAAAGCATGTATTCCAAGGTTATTTGGTTTCAGGGCATGACTTGCAAAGGCATCAATGCATTTGGAATCAAGACACCTGTGTTTAAATTATGCCTCTCTCTATGTCTATGTAGGTGATGCTGTGCAAACCACTACTTTAGTTTTTGGTTTGTTAAACATTGCTAGGGTGGATTTTATCCCACTGAATCCTAAAGTCCCTTCAAGCACTATAACTATATAAATCTATTCACATATTTATGTGTCAATTACACATATATTATACCAAGTAGACCTATTTATAGAATGCCCAGAAAATAACCCCAATACTGCCTATGCCTATCTGGACACAACTAACAAATCCCTGAACACCAGTCTTTGCCCATAAAAAAACAGCAATATAATTAATAAATATTTTGTCATGTAAGTACAGGATTTATAATTAAGAATATTTTTGCTCTAACTCTGACCAAATCCTTTTATTCACCAACCATCTTTTGAATGTCCAATGTGTATGTTAGCTGTGCTAAAATGCCATGGTTGTGTAGAATAAGACAAAATATGTAACCCTTACAAGTACCTAGAGAAAAGAAAAAGACTGACCTGGGAACATATGATGATAATATACTGTGATTGGTATGTGAAAGTATGAATTGAGGATTCTGAAAATCCAGAAGAGAGGCAAGCAGTTTGCCTAAGGAGACAGCAATGACAGTTATAAGGCTAGGTCTTATAGAGGCCAGTTATAAGGCTAGGTCTGTCATTTTACTTCTTGGCTCAATATCTCCTTCATTTCAAATGCTAGATTTAGGAAAGCTTAAACCCAGTAGTATTCTTTTTAAATAACATCTTTACTGATAAATAACCTACAGAGTATAAAATTCACTATATTAAAGTGTGCAATTCACTGATTTTTAGTTTATTCACAGAGTTGTGCTATCTTCACCACTATGTAATTGCAGAACATTTTCATCACCCTAAAAAGAAAATCCATCCCTACTAGCAGTTGTTTCCCATATATTTTACACCTAATCCCTGATAACCACTAATCTACTTTCTGTCTCTATAGATTTGCTGAACCTAGCCATGTCACGTAAATTGAATCACACAATATGTGGTCTTTTATGCCTGACTTCTTCTTATCACACTGCTAATACACTTAGTGTATTATCACACTGTAATTTATAAATTACCCTGTCTTGGGTATGTCTTAATTGACTTACAGTTCAGCATAGCTCAGGGGGGCCTCAGGAAAATTATAATCATGGTGGAAGGGGAAGCAAACATGTCCTTCTTCACATGGCAGGAAGAAAAGTGAGTGCCAAGCTAAGGGGGAAGCCCCTTATAAAACCATCAGATCTTTTGAGAACTCACTATTAGAATAGCATGGCAGAAACCACCTTCATGATTCAGTTATCTCCATCTGGTCCCTCCCATGATGTGGGAATTATGGGAACTACAATTCAAGATGAGATTTGGGTGGGGACACAACAAGACCATATTATTTAGCATCATCTTTCAAGGTCCATCCTTGTTGTTGCATGGAGCATATGTAAGTATTTCATTCTTTGTTATTGCTGGATAATATTTCATTATATGGATATACCACTTTTATTTATCCAGTCATCAGTTCTTGGACATTCGGGTTATTTTCATTTATTGACTATCATAAATGATGTTGCTATGAACATTCATATATAGATTTTTGTGTCGGCATTTGTTTTCAGTTTTTTTTAGACATATAAATAGTCACATGGTAACTCTATGTTTAACATTTTGTGGAACTGACAAACTGTTTTCCAAAGTGGCTGCATTATTTTATAATCCCACAGGCTATGAATGAGGTTTCTAATTTCTTCACATCCTTGCCTTGTCATTATTCCATCATCTTGATTTTAGCTATGCTTGTGGGTATGAAGTGGTATCTCATTGTTGTTTTAATGTGTCGATCCCTAATGAATAATAAGGTCAAGCATCTTTTCATGCGTTTATTGGCCATGATATATCTTCTTTGGAGAAATATCCAATGAAATTTTCTGCCTTTTTCTTTTCCTGCTCAGATTTTTATTAGGTTATTTTTCTTTTTATTACTGTATTAGATTGTTAATTGCTAGGGTATAGAAATCCAAGTTGAGTATCCCTTTTCCAAAATGCTTTGGACCAGAAGTGTTTTGCATTTTGTATTTTTTTAAATTTTGGAATATTTGCATATAAACAATGAGATACCTTGGGGATGGGATGAAAGTCTAAACATGAAATTCATTTATATTTCATATACACATTATACACATAGCCTGAAGGTAATTTTACACAATATTTTAAATACTTTTTGGCATGAAATAAAGGTTTATCTGCATTTTGACTGCAGCACATCACAAGAAATCACGTATGGAATTTTCTACTGTGGTATTATGTTGGTGCTCATAAAGCTTTTGATTTTTGAGCATTTTGAATCTTGAATTGTTTGGATTAGGGATGTTTAACCTATATAATTGATTCCTATATATTGATCTTGTATTCATCACCCTTGCTGAGCTTTTTTTATTAATCCTAGCAAGTCATTCATGGCCTGCTTAGAATTTGCTATATAGAATATCATGTCATCTGCAAATAGGAATAGTATTCTTTGTTGCTTTCCATCTTTTCTGGATACCTTTTATTTCTTTTTCTTGCCCAACTTCCCAGGCTATATTCTTTAGTACAATTTTTTTTAACAGAAGTGGTAAGAGCAGGCAACCTGGTCTTGTTAATGTCATAGGGGAAATATTAGCTGCTTTTCATAGATGACATTTATCAAATTGAGAAAGTTATCTTCCATTTTCATTTAATGATTATTTTTTCATGGAAGATTTGGCGTTTCAAATGCTTAATCTGCATCTTTTGGGATGACCTTGTGGCTTTATCTTTTATTCTATGAATATGATGTATTATATTAACAACCTTTTGGATATTCAACCAACTTTGCATTACTGTGATAAGTTATACTTGGTCCTGGAGTATATAATCTTTTTTATGTATTGCTGGATTTAGTTTGCTGGTAATTTGTTGATGATTTTTTATAAGGGATACTGGTCTGCAGTTTCTTTCTTGGATCATGTCTTTGTCTTTTGATGCCAGAATAATATTCTTTTCCTACTGTCCAGTTCATTTATTTCTGTTCGTGTCTTTATTATTATTTTCCTTCTCTTTGCTTTCAGTTTAGTTTGCTCTTTTTTAAAGTTCTTTCTACAAGCTATATCGTAGGCTTTTAGTTTTTACAGAAAGTTTGGTTCTGGGGCAGCTGGTTTTGAAGGCTATTTTAGACATAAGAAGAAAGGAATGGAATAGGGCAAGTGAAAATGGCATAAAGCATACTGTTCTTTCTATCTGATTCAGTATATTTTCTTGAATAATTGCTCCTTGGATTTGTTGGAAGCTTGTGGTTAATTTCAAAAGTTCTCAAAAAATTGATTTTGACAAATTTTGCCAGAGTTCTTATTGCTTTTATGGAGGATATAATTTTTGAAGGAGCTTATTTTTTATGCTAGAAGTGCTTTTTTTCTGTAGTGTTCTTTTAACTATATTTGACAGAAAAAGAATGATCTACAATATTTTGAGGGCACAGTTGTGCATTTATGTGAACACAAAGTGGATGATGATATGATGTAGATGAGAATTTAAATTCCTTTCAGTGTCTATAATGGAGACAATAAAATATTCTGGATAGTCAGTTGGTGAGCATGTGCCATTGACAGGGAACCCTGGCAATTCTTTTTTTATTTTTTATTTATTTATTTATTTATTTTTTAACCCTGGCAATTCTTATACAGTGGGAATCCTGATTATCTTTATTCTAGTGAGGAAATGCTAATGTGTTAATGGACATAACTAAAACATTTGATATTGTTGACTGAGTTGAGTCTATTAAATCTTTAAAAGATTGCCTTTTGAGAAAAGTGCATATGCCAACACCCCCGGTAGGGTGTATTCATGATGGCCCCTGCTATAGACATAGGCAGACACAACATGCGTTCACTATAACTGATATAACATAACGTGCTGCCATCCCTTTCTGTTAGTTTTTATTCCCCGTTTTTATCCCCGCTCTTCCTAAATATTTACATATTTGATTCAGTTATTAATATTTAAATTTATTTTAATGGGAGCATGTTAAGGCTGAAATTTATTGCCAGTGAAGACGGTGGTAGTAATAATTTGTTTTTTTTTTTTGTAAATAATACAAATGATATTATGGTAGTTTGATGAAAACTACCCTTTGCTTCTTGAGAGGGTATACAGTGCCTCTGTAGATGTGATTCTTTCCATTTTTCCTATTTGGATGTGAAAGAGCCAAAGTCTTTTATTTTAAATAAGAAATAATGCACACAATGGAAAACTAACATTAAAAATACAGTAAGGTAAAAACATTAGCATGGTGGATGTATACAGTGCATCATAATGGTGGCATTTATTTGTTTATTTAAAAATATTTTAGAGCATTTATTATGTATCAGAAACTGTCCTCAGTTCTTGAGATACAGTAGTTAATAAGAAAGATAAATTCTTTGAGAAAGAGTCATGATAAATAGATGCAGCTTAATTTTTAAAAATACTTAAGGAGAAAATTTTCAAAATAGAATAGGGGCAGGGAGTATTGCTGTGACATACTGCAATAATATATAGGTGCCCAAAAAAGGACTTAACTAATAAAGTGACATTTCAGTAACAACCTGAAAGAATTGTATGTGATCCATTCTGGGCAGAAGGACATGCAAGTATGATATCCACAGATTGGAACTGTTCCTGGATCACTGGGGAGACATGTGTGTGCCCACAGCAGAATCAAAGCCAAAGAGGTTTCGAAATGGCAGATCATTCTTAGCCAATGGAGGCACTTTGGATTCTGCTCTGTGTGAAGGAGGGAGACACCTTAAGAGTTTGGCCTGAGAAGTGACATGATCTTAGGTACATTTGAACCATATCACTGTAGCTGCTGGGATAAACGTAACCCATAAGAGTGCAGGCTAGAAACAAAGATATCACTTGGAAGGCTATTGAAGTAATATAGATGAGAGGCAATGACTTTGGTAAGGGTAGTAGCAGCCTAGGTTTTAAGTATTAGTTGAATTCTAGATATATTTTGGAAGTAGAGTTGAAAGGATTTCCTGACATATGAAATACGGGGTGTAAGAAAAAAATAGCCAAAAATAATTAGTTTTTTTGGTCTCAACAAACATAAAAATGGAATTTCCGTTTACTGAGATGGGGAAGACTTTTAAAGGGACAGATTTACGTGCGTGCGTGTGTGTGTGTGTGTGTGTGTGTGTGTGTGGCGTGTTGAGGGGTAGAGGTTGAGCTATCAAGAGCTTGATTTTAGACAAGATAAATCTGAGGTGCCTATTAGACATCATAGATGGAGATATAGAATAGGGTTTTATATATACAAATCTAGAGTTTAGGAAAATGTCTGAGCTGGATATATATACTGAGAGTTATCAGTAGACAATGTCATTTAAAGCCATGGACTGGGAAGATTACAAGGGTGAGAGTATTGGGAGAAAATAGCAATGATCCCAGGTGTGAGCTGTGGGACATTTCTCCATTTAGATGCTGGAGGGGAAGAGCAGGACATCCAGAGAGTGTAGTAACCTGGAAGCCAAGTGAAGAGTGTCTCATGGAAGAGAATGAGCAAATTAGGATTGAGACTTGGCCATTTGGTTCAGCAATATAGAAATCATTGTTTGATTGAGTAGATATTCTCCCCCAACAATGAAAAATTTATAATTTCAATGAATTATATGCCATATTTTAGACCATAGTACTCAACATTTTAATAGATGATAGAAAAGATGCTGAGTTGAAATGCATAATCATAGCCATTAGGGAAGGAGGCCTCCACTGGCTCTTTAGATGACCTGCTTGATTAGATAAGAAAGTGACTTGGAGGTGGCAGTGTGATTCCTGCCCTGTGTTGATGTACCATGGAGTTCTGCTAGAAGAAGTGCAAACCTTATGGCTCTTACTGTATTTTTGTGCTGAAAAATCTTTATGTGGTATTAATTCATGTTTGAGGTATGATAACTCCAAACCCATAGGATAAAAATATTTATATGAATTTTAAATAATCAGATTTGTAGGTGTTTGTGCAGGTATACACGTGCTCTCAGTATGGTATCATTGGCCTTTAATTTAGAAGCTTATTTAGGCATTAAACTGTTGTTATATCTGAGATCCCTTTATAGATTGCAGTCAATACAAACCTTGGTCAGCAAGTGAGGTCACTAGTATTTACTGTGTTCACTTGCCAGTGTTCAAGTGAAGATCAAACAAGAAAATTAAAAGGAGAAAATCAGGTGACATTATCATGTTATGAATAATATGTGACAATCTTTTCTTATATATAAAAACCTTTGCAGGTGTTATAGTGATCACTGTAGTAAAACCTGTTTACATTTTTACTTGAGGGAATTTGTGATAGAGATAATGCAAAACATAAACTAATCAAAATGTGAATTTATATTTTAGATTTTGGTAATGTAATTTGAATGGCTGTAGACTTAATATTCTGGAAAATTATTTCATAATTTGACTACATTAATTATTTAATTAATCTGATTAAAGAACTAGGCAATTATTTAAATATATATTTCCCTTTCTTTGTTATTCTTGGTTTCTGTGCTGAATCTTGACTCTGTGGGAGTGTGGGTGCTACGTCTTTGGTGGAGGATGAGAGTGATGGCATTTTACCAGTTTAGTTTTTGAAGTCCGGTAAATTGTATTTTTTTCCCCACATAGGTATGTGAATTTACATATATTGCCCACATACTTGATCCTAATGTGGTGTTCACCATTGTCTTGTAAGATTCTTGGGGATTGGTGGCATGTCATGTTTTGCCAAGCTATACCAGATATTCATAAGTCTGAGAACTGATATAACAACATCACAAAGAGCTTAGGCTTCAGAGGCAGAAAACTGGGGTTCAGATCCTGCTCTGTCACTTCCACAAGTCACTCAACCTCTCGGAGTCTGTTTTCTTATTTGAAAACAATCGTAATTATACTTATTTGGAATAACGTATCAAAGTTTGTTCTATATATAGTCAATTCTTACTCTTCTTAACATAGCAGTCAATTAGTATTAATTAATAATTGCTACTAATATTACAATGATAACATTCTATGATGCAAGTTAGTCCTACTTTCTTTGGAGGTACTGGAAATAATAAAATGTCTGCATTGCAAAATCCTTTTCAAATAGTCTGCACAATAGCCAGAGTAAACCTTTAAAATCACAGTTTTTCCTGCTTAAAATCCGTTGGTGCTATCTTTGTGAAAACACCTTCAGTTGTTTGGATAGCCATGCTCTAAACCCAAGCCCTTGGCCCACTCAGCCTCTTTGCACCATGTACCAGCAGTCCTTGACTTCCTTCTGCTGCCTCTTGTGCCAAAGTCTTCATGCCTCGGGGTCTTTACTACCTGCTAGGGGTCTTCTCACTCTCTTTCCTTGGCTACACCTGTTGGTCAATTCCTGCTCTCCTTTTATTTCTCCGTTTACAGTGCACTTGATATTTCAATGGTGTTTGATCGTTTGTAGCTGGAGAAGTCAGAAATGTTGGCCTACTCTTCCCATGAAATTGACAGAGAACAATAACACATGGCAAAGAACTACTGTCTCTTTAGTGGGCTAGTTCTGGGAACTCCCAAAGAATACTTTGGTGAAGCAAGTTGGGGAGGAAAACATGGCTTAGGTGGGATGAGAGTGTGAGTAGGATGCCCAGACTCCAACAAGGAATCGACTCAATTTACCCATACTTTTAAATGTAAGAATTCTTTTCTGAAACTAAACCTGTTAGAGTACTAGGCACCCTTTTAATATGCTATTGCTGAGTACATGCTCTGTGATACTGTACTGATAACTGTATCTGTTTTCCTTTAATTCTGAGATATTCCATATCCATTTTCTAATTGAAGTTGTAGTGAATGTGATAGAATAGATGATTCAGTCACTCTAATTTGGCTACATTCATTAAAACATGCCCACAGATAAATAAAAGTTTATGACATTGCCCATATTATGTCATAAAGAGTTGGCTCACTTTAGATTGAAATTTTCTCTTAATTCTCTCTCCAAGAAGACATTATATGTGAGACCATAATTTTTTAAACAATAATCTTAATAAATTTGTTTTCTTCTATTGAAATTAAAGAATTCACATGTTTATATTGAAAGAAATTGTTGTTTAGTGCAAATATACTAGAAACTTTCAGAATGCTGTTATAGGGGCTTGGGTATTGAAGCTGACAGATGTTGATGAACAGTACTTGCCAGTGTACTCAATTTGGTATACAACAACTCTTTTTAAATGTTTATCAAATCTATACTATTTTCCATATGCTTGGAGGATACAAAGGTAAATATGATGTAGTCCCTGCCCTTGAGGTCCTTATCTAGACGAATAGATAAATCGCAGCAGCATGTGTGTTATGTGTAAAACTTAAGCACGGTGTACCTGAAGCACAAAGAAAGAATACAGTGTCAGTTGGGGTTGTATTTGTCTGAGAGTACTAATAACAACAGGATACCCCAGATAACAAGATCAAAATTTATTTTTCTCTCAGATCCAACAAGGGTATAGTAGGAAGTGTATGGTGCCTCACCATGTTCAGAGCTCAGGCCTCTCTCCTGTCCTGTTACTCCTCTGTGTGTGGCTTTCATTCCCCAGCTCTCTCATGGTCCAAAGTGGCTGCTGGTATACAGTTAGGTCTGCATGGATCCATCAGAAAGCAGGAAGGGGAGAATGCAGAACTCACCCTCACCTTTGAGGAGTAAGTCCCACAAATTGTACGTAGTACATCGACATGTATCCCATTGACTAAAAAGTGGCCCCATGGCCATACCTGCGTATATTAAGAGTTTGGAAATACAGTTTTTCTTCCAAGCAGTATTATCCTCAAGTAGAATGATAAGTTATCTTGCTATGAAAGAGAGAAAGAATGCATACTGGGGACAACTAAGTATAATAAAATTCAACCCAGCTGGGAGTGAAACTGAAAAGAACTATCAAGTGTTAATAATAAAATAATAATATTAGTGTGTGATGTTTTGACTTGTAAGCTATATTGCTTTTCAAAAAATATTTACAGAAAATTTACAGTTTAATTGAAAACTCACTGTAACAGACTTGCAGCCGTTGACAGCAAAACTTTTAAGTTGTTTGCACATAAATGTGGAGAGTGCTTCAGGGCTCTCTTAGCAGTTCTCCCACAGGATGGAGTCCCATGTTCCCCTTGTTCAAACTTGGGCATTATCATGATTATCTTCCCCAAATTATTACATGTAAATTCTTACATGAAAGTAAAAAAGCTTATAAGGAGAGTAGGTGATCCACCTTTCTAACATATTATAATATATTAGGTACATTTACATTACATATTTGCTGTAGTATAGAAGAAAAAATATTCAGTACCCTAGTGTTTGTTGTTAACTTCAGGCAAAATACATACTAATGAGCTCATTGAGCATTAAATAATTTGGTAATTAGTGTCATAAATGCTTTACATTATGCAGAAAACCTTGGTGAATTGTTATGTATGTTTAAGAAGATTTTAGTCATGTTTAGTGAAATTGGTTCGAGATTTTTGGAAAGTCTCTAAGTTCTTTATTGTTTTTTCCCATTTAAAATATTGGAACAGAGGCTCTCACTCTGAAAATTTACTATCAATCCCATTTTCTGGAACATATTAGGTGCAAATAAAGAGGAATACGTCTAATGAATGAATTCGAAAGTAGGAGGATACAGCGGGGGAGGAGACTGACTAGAAAGGCAAAGGCTTTTTTCATAATGTATTCTTAATGTAATATGAATATTGAAAGATGATTTTTATATGTGACATTAAACACACACATCCAGATACACATAAATGTATAGATTTTAGTCCTTTCATTCCCTTACCTTTGACTGCTTACTCATGCATGAATTCTCCATCTATGGAAACAGTTGGGAATTGCAGGCTATTTTTTTTAAAGGCATACTCTGTTTGGAGTGATTTTTGAATTATTTTGCTTTTTACAGAGAAATTCAACAAAGGAAAAAAAAAATAGTCATTTAATGTTAACTGGGAAGCTTTTCAATGTAATTTAAATTATCCAAATCATGCAAAAGACTCATTTATATTCTGAAAGTGCAAGAAAAATACTGCTAAACGTTTGATTTGACAGCTAACATACATTTTAGGTCTAATTTATGATACAGAACAGTGTCATACTTATGTGTTTTAAACAAGTAGCACAGTAGCTTTCTTATGTAATCGAAGTTTTAACACGCTTGATAGCTTTAAATAATTCATAAGAAATTCCAATAAGTTAAATTATTATAATATTTTGTAGTTGTAGGGGTTTTTGTTATTTTAGAGTCTAAAATTACTCTAAAGAAATCTTGATTTACATTGTTTTCTGTATGAAAATATGACCTTATTTGATAAAACTTTTTTTTCTAGTAAATGTTTTAGAAAACAGAGAAAGAAAAAAACTTTCAGTAATTATCATGTTATTTGAGATATGGGAGACATAGCTTTGTGATTTTTTTAATTTATAAGACTTTTTCATTTTTATGCTATTTGTAGCTAAGTCAAGAATTTCATTGATTTGGATTAGACAGAATTGTTACATAGTATAGTTATGCTATGCAGGCATCTTGTGTATATGAAATACTGAAACCAAATTTATTTTGTGATGAATTTATATATATATATATATATGTATGCATTTACTTCATAGAGATATTTAAATATATATACTTTAAATGGCCTAATAGTATTTAATAAGAATCAATTCTTAAGCACATGATATGTTTCAGGCACTATACTGAAAATTTTATGTAAGCTAACATGTTAGGTTGACTCCTTCAAAGATCATCTCCATTTTATAGATGAGAAGGCTGTGTCTTAATGAGGTGAAATTACTTGTCCCTTAACAAAGGTTTAGTGTCTCTGAAACTTATAACAAAAATCAGCCTATAAAACACAATTTTAATCTACTAATCAGCTTTAAAGGAAATCTATAGGTGAACTTGTAAAATTCTTTTTCTTGCCTCTCAAGCGTTTCTCTTACTACATCTCTCTTTCTGCCTACAACTTTTTTATTTTATTTTTTAAAATCTTTCTTCCTTCTTGGCTTCTTCATTCCTCATTGTAATGTATGCCTATCTTCTTCTGATTCCTAGGCTATCTCTGCAAATTTTCTTTTTTTTTTCTCGTATTCTAGGAGCTTTCTCTAGCAAGATGCACTCCTACTTCTGAATCTAATAGACTTGGACTTTATCAAAATTTACATATCATCTCTTAGTCTTAGTTTCTTCACATGTGAAATGGAGATGCCAATTCTGACCTCATAAGGTTATTATGAGGATTAAGTGAAATAATGAATATAAAATGACTGACATATACAAGGCACTCAAATAATATTTGTTATTTTTATTGATATTTGGCTCCCAGGATTTCACCTAATATCATTGTCAATATCTGTAGTCAGCAATGGGTTCTTTAAATTTTCTCACTTTTCAGAGATCTGCAGATCCTCTCCACTTGATGATCACTAGGCTACACATAATATCTCCACCAGCTTTCAACTTAATTAAAGCAAAATAAAGTCAAATGAAATACTTACAAAGCCTACTCTATATCAAGCAACATAATTGGGCACTGTCCCATATATTATCAATTTAAGTCTCATAGTACTTTTGTATTTTTGAATAGAGTAGTAATAAATTGAAAATTAGAAAGAGTGACTTGTCCAATGTCACATAAATAATATATATTAGAGCAGAGATGTGAACTCAGGTTTCTTAAAGTCTGTGTTCTTTTTTTTTTTTTTTTTTTTTTTTTTTTTTGAGATGGCATCTCTCTGTTGCCCAGCTTGGAGTGCAATGGCATGATCTCATCTCACTGCAGCCTCTGCTTCCCAGGTCCAAGCAATTCTCCAGCCTCAGCCTCCTGAGTAGCTGGGATTACAGGTGCCTGCCACCATGTCCGACTAATTTCTGTAATTTTAATAGAGACGGGGTTTCACCATGTTGGCCAGGCTGGTCTCAAACTCCTGACCTCAAGTGATCCACCTGCCTTGGCCTCCCAAAGTGCTGGGATACAGACAGGAGCCATGGTGCCTGACCAAAATCTGTGGGGTTTTTTGCCACGTGCTCCTTACATTTGTTTTAGACTTTTACAGGCATTTGCTTCTTTGAGTTTGGTTCTTCCCAAGGATTATTCTTTATGATGGTGAGTAGGGGCAGCTTCACACTCACATGTAGTGTGAAGAAGTAAAGGGACTTATTCACATTGGTGGAAGAGTTGAAATTTAAAAACAGGTTAATCTACTTCAGTGTCCTACCTCTGCTACTTCTCTAAAGTGAAGATAGTAGTTTGCAAAATATTTATGTATCTCTAGATAGTATGCTATAATGTGATATAAATAATATACCACACATCATTATGCTACCTACAATGGAATGTGTGTCAATACTGCACAGAAGAATAGTTACACTAATTTTCCAAAATAATATTTTATCTAGTAGAACTCCCAGCTGAGTTGATGGCTAGGACCTTTTTGTATAGGTTATCTATTGCTTCACTCGCATACATTATCCCTAAATGTAGTGTCTTCAAACAGCTATAATAATTTCTTATAGCTCAAGACTTCTATAGGTCAGGAATTAGGTAAAAGTTTCTGTGAATGATTTAGGCTTGGATTCTTTCATGAGGTAGCAGATAGATGTCAGCTAATTGTACATTCAACTAAAGATTTAACTAGTGCTGGGAGATTCACTTCCAATGTGATTCACTGATATGACTGGCAACTTAGTGCTAGAAAAGGTCATCATTCTACAAATGGATCTCTCCATGGAGCTACTTGTGTATCCTCACAAGATGGCAGCTAGCCTCATCCAGAGCAAGAAATCCAAGAAATCAAGGCAGAAGCTGCAATGCCTTTATGACTCAGACTTAGAAATCACATACTGTCACTTCATATGTTGTTAGCCTTAGAGACCAGCCCTGTTTCAGTGTGGAGAAGGCCTAGATAGAGCCTGAATATCACAGATGGGGATTATCGATGGCTGTCTTGGAGGGTGGCTACCACATTTCAAGAAAAACAGCAACTTGTTATTATTTATTCAGCACAGAGAGGCAGTTCATTGTGTCTAAAAGAGCACAGATATTGAATCTGATAGCTCTACTTTCCACCTCAGATTTATCACATACCAGCTAGTGGCCTATAGTGTATTATATCTGAATTCCCTTTTACAAAACTTTGGTACTTCTTTATTGTCAATTGAACAAAGTATAAACACCATAGCCTGGAATTGTGGACTCAAAAATTCTGTCCCTAATGTACTCTTCTCCCTTTCTTTTTTTCAAACTGTTCTTTTTGACTAGAGAAGAATCTACCAATTTGGAGTCCATGTGGGTTTTTGGAACTCTTCAAACCTCAGGAATTATTTAAAATAACATGTATAGGAATATATGTCCTTTGTTTCTAAAGAAATTTGCCCAGATTTTCTATCATTTCTTCCTTCTAGGAACAACTCAAATGAAAAATTATACATGAAAACCTTATCTGATCAACAGCTAGAAAGATAATTTCCACCATCACCTCACCCAACCCTTTAAAAAATTAAATAGTATTTTGTTTTCACTATGTAATGGCACTTTTTGTATACTGCCTTCTATCACCATTTTGTAAGTTCATTCTTTTAAAGCCCTTGAGGGCAAAAGTCATTTCTAAATTACTTTTGATTCTCCAAAGACGTTTGATTTTCTAATTCAAGTAAAATGTGTTAATATTAGAAAATTTGGAATTTAGATAGAAATTTGGAATTTAGTATAGAAATTAGATGGGAAAATCATATTCATCCATCATCTGCAGTTTAAGCTCTAAATTCAATAAAAAATATGAAGAACAATACATTAATGAATTTTAATCACATGTGCCTACAAATATGAATGATTTAAAATGTATTAATGCATTTGTTGGCCAATTTATTTGGACAGACAAGATTTTTTTATTGTATACTGTGACTCCTTTATTTTCTATGCATTCTAAGACCAAATTGGCATTCTTCTGGTTTATTGGCTGCTACACAAACTCTGTCTTACATCAGAAATAGATGAACCCAGAGTCTGAGCCCAGGAGGCCTGTGGTTCATTAGCCTGGAAGACTTGAATTGCCAAATAGGTCATGTGTCCCTGTGGCTGGGACAAACAAATTTTGCTTCTCTGAAGGGGCAACCACAAGAATGAGCTAACAAAATGATCAAGTTGACCACATCTCTACCACGAAAACTCTGAAAAATTAATATGACACATATAACAGGGACTTCTTGGGAATGCCCTTAGAGAATGTAAACAATATATATCAAAGCAGGTTTATGATTTGCTGATAACAATCTAATCTTTTTACATGACCTGCAAAATTCTTGGAAATGAACTAACAGAACACTCTGCACTTAGGAAGGTACACTTGCCTCTCTCTTCATGAAAAACAGCCATAAGAAATTTCCTTGGTCTCAGCCTCTTTCGTAGATAGCTTCTTACTGTCATAACATTGTCACATGAGACTATATCCCATGCCCTAACTAATCCAATAACAATAGTTTCAATTTTTATGGGTTTTTTATGGATATATAAGAGAAATTAGAAATTCAAGGATTATCAGATATACTTTGCATCATTTAGATTTGGACACTTATCTAATAGATGTTCATGGTAGCATCAACAATAATAGCCTTGATTTTTGTCTCTTGCTATGCTTTTGAGGATTAAGTACATTGGAGACATCCGATTTCATTTCCATGTGTGTTTATTTTTGCTCAGTAAGAACAGCATGCAAAATCGCTTATCTTTAGAAGTCAGATTAAAGAAAAGCTTAATCGAATCGATATGTATCAGGTTGTATAGGCTATCAAATTGTTATTAAATGGAGGAAAACATATTATGAATTCTGACTGGATGCATCAAATACAATGATTATTTGATTTAGCCAAGCAGTCAACAATAACTGATCTTATGTAGTTATGCAGTGTTAATTTAGTAAAAAGGATCATGTAGCCCAGTGCAATTCTTAATCTTTTGGTCATAATATTTCTAATGTAACATTTCTAAAAGAACATCTCATAAGAAATAAATATTTAGACATGTTTGTTAAACTATTAAATGTATTGACCTAAGAGGTCTATGTAATTATTTGGTTACTATAACTTAACTATGTGGATATTTCTTGTAAATGTTTTATTTTAATATCTGTACCAACCTAAAAATTTGAAAATCTATTTTGTGGTGTGAAATTTCATATGTAATTTGGAAATCTACAATCAGCCAGATAAGCCGACAATGGAAGCTGAGTAATGTTTGATAGTCTTGTCCTAAATCAATACCATTTTCAACATGATGGAAACTGAAATGCTTCCTTTCTCAGCTTCTGCAGTATCACATTGGTGATGAGTCAACACACCTTTGTACCAAATTCCCTGCTAAAAAAGGCAAACGAAAGCATGGATCTCTTTCAGTTATTTTAGTTGAATTTCCTCAGATTAAAATAGGATATTCCTTAAAATATTTTAGAGACTAAAAGTACTCAGAAGTATTTAGAATACATATTTCTTTTACCAAACATACAGACTCTTAAAATCATCTGGATACTGAAAGAAAAGTCTGTGTAAAAAATGGAGATTCAATAAACATACATGTATTGTGCACCTTGTGTGTGCTCGTCTTTCCTTTATATTCTGCAGAACCAGTTAGACACTGGCTTTATTTACAGTCAGAAATATGCCATGGTGGTACTGAAAAAGATGAATAATGAAGTTATTAGACTGTTATCTTCTCCTATCTGACATTAAAGTTTTTATTGAAGCTTAAAGAGTTTGCTTGGAAACCACAGTTCATGTAAAAAGTGAATATGGAAAAGAGTTTTGCTTGGAAACTCTTTAAGCTTCAATAAACAAAATCCAAGAGGAATTTTTGCTTTATTTGATGTGGCTTGATCCTGTCACCTCTGTTTCTGCATTTTACATACAAAAGTCTCAAAAAACTATTGAGGTTTTTGGTCAAATGCAGCAAACATTTGGATCAAATACAGAAAAAATATTTTTGTGATTTTTCATAAGTTAGATAAATAGCTCTCCATATAATTTTCATGTTAAGTTATAAACAACAGTTTCTACATACTATAGTCTAAATGTGTCTCCTGCCTAATTTACATGTTGAGACTTCATTGCCAGTGAAAGAGGTTCGGTCTTTAGGAGGTATTTAAGTCGTGAGGAATTAGGGCCATTATAAAAAGAGGTTGAATGGAGGTGCCTTGCCCCTCTCCCATATGAGGACACAGTAAGAAGGTGCCATCCAGAAGGAACAGGGCCCTCACCAGACACTGAATCTGTTGCCATCATAGTATTGGACTTCCCAGCCTCTAGAACTTTGAGAAATAAATGTCTGTTGTTTATAAATTATCCAGTCTAGAATATTTTGTTATAGAACCCTGAACAGGCTAAGACTTTCTGCAAGGTAGCATAAAAAATCTTTGAAGTGGTGAGATGAAGGTGGGAGGTGGAGGGATACCAAAACATCTGTCCCATATGCTCAAACACTCTAGTTCCTGGCATTTATTGTCTCCAAAATTAAGACATTAAGCAATTCCAAACATGTGACTAATTTAAGTTACTGCTGTTATATCTGTTGAGTGACGTCATACTTAGGCAAAGCAGGTAGATACATCAATTAACATTGTCACATAAAAAAGAGAACATGTGAGTGAATGGGAACTAGAAATGGTATATTTCAAAGAAGGGATAAGATGAATGTAGAGAACAATCTAGATAGGATTTGACCTCAAGAAGTCACATGCAAGTAAGGACCTGAGATGCCAAAGGGAGACTAAAGGAAATCAAGGTCAAAAATTTATTCAAGGCCAGACCATGTCATAGATATGAATGTTCTTTAATTTCAAGATATGGACCAGCGCTTTTCAATCTTTAGTGAACATACAAATCACCTTAGGGTTCCAGCTAAAATGGAGGTTTTAATTCATTAGCAGGTGGTGGTGCCTAAGATTCTGCATGTCTAACAAGTTTCAGGTAATGCGATGCTGTGGGTCTTTGGACTACATTTTGATGTGGCTATTGGTTGCTAAAATTATTTTACTTCATTCAGATAGACTTTCCCCTCTATTAGTTACGATAGAGACTTTATCTATAATTTTAACAGAATATACTTTTGACCTTTCATTTTTACTTAAGCTGTTATACTGTTAGTACTATCATAATGGATATTTGAAACTAATATATTAAGACATAATGAAAACTACATATGTTAATTTTTATAATTGCAATGACATTTTTCAGTTTTTTGCATTAACTTGCCATGTCATAGACCATCATTTATTTCTATGATTATAAAATATTATGAATTTTAAAAGATATACTATACAATTACATTTTAAGTATTATAAATTTGAGATTTAGTTTTTAAATGTAATTTTTAATGTGATATTCACTTTTCTAAAATCTTAAATGATGTAAAGAAATCTTTGAATTCAAAATCCATGTGATCTTTTTAAACAACACAATTATGCCATATAAATAGAAAAGCAAAATTTAAGAAATATTACTTTCAATTGCTAACTTTTATTTACATTCTTATTTTCACCAAAATAGATCACAGATAAAAGAAAGATTTAGTTCAAACTCTCTTTGTTTTACTGTTCTATTGTTAGTAAAGGAGGCACGCAAAGTAAAAAGCACAGAAGCAGCTGAAATATACTTTGGATTTTTAACTTTGGTTGTATTATTTGTCTGCTGTCCCTTTCTAAAGAATCTCATGTGAAGGCTTTGAAGTCTTCTTGTTAGAATAAAAGCAAATAAGTAAAATAAATACAACACATGACATGACAATTTTTAACATTATATCTTTTGATTATGAAACTTTCTTTTCAAACCTTTAGTTTACCTGTGATCACTCCCATGTGACCAAAGATTACACAGATGGTCATAAATAGCAATAAGAACAAACTATAAGATGACAGCTTGAAGCTACATTAAAAGAAGTGCTAAAGAAGAGATATCACCTCTGATTTTCTGTCTGAAGGAAGTGTGGGGATTTTAGTTCCAACACTTCCTGTATATATTTAGCAGTGTATAAATGATTAAACAATACTTCTGTCAGAGCCCCTACCCCATTCTTTATTATCTCAACTCATCCACCCAAGAAAGCATTTTCATTTATAGCTTAGAATAGCAGTTTATACTTGAGTATAATTTGCCAGTGATTCCAAATAAGGAAGTGTTATTCTTGCAACTGGGATTAAAAATATAGAAAATGTTTCTCAATATAGGAAAGTAATTATAGAACTCAGATTCTCTTGAATTGATGCAAACTAAAATCCGGGGGGAAATAGTTGGATAGGAAAAAATTTCATATGGGTAAACACTCAGGAAGCAATAAAAACAAACCTACAGCATTATGGTCCAGCTTCTGAAGTATGTGGTGGTTAATGCCAGGCAGAGGTAAAAGCTTTTCTGAATGTCAGCGTGATTCATTTGTGGTGAACTCCTGAAATCTTTACATTTCAACATATATTTATTTCTATTTAGTTATTTATTTATTATTCAAATACCTATTACTTGAACATTTATTAGATGCGCAGCAATATACTCTGTGTTATTAAGGGTGAAAAAAAGCAGAGTAGAAGAGAAAGGTTTTGCCTTGAAACCTGCAATAATAGAGATGGAAAGAATTAATAGGCACACATAAAATAATTAGAATGCATATGTAAATGTTTGATAATATAATGATAAGTATTGGCTTTAAGAGGAAACAGTGAGGAATATATTCAAGGAAGTCTTCTTGCAGAGGGTCATACTGGAGACCAATGATGCGTGTATATCAGAGGAAAGGAAGGAATGCAGGGTCCAGAGAACATAAGCAAAGTTCTATAGGACAGAGTGAGAGGTATGTTTGTGTAGGGGTATGTGTTTGTGGGGGAGGTATGTATGCATGGAAATGTGTGCATTGTGAGGGTATTTCCGTGTGGCCTTAGAAACAACAGATCACTCAGAATTAAACAGAAAGAATGGAATGTATGAGAGGACTAAAAATACAGCATAGAACTGATTCGTTGTCAGTTAGAAGTACTGTCTTCCTCAGTTGTTTCATGTGTGAATTTCCAGACTCCTCAAATAGACGTTAACTTCCTGGAGCTCTCTCTGCAGTACTCACATTATACTGATATATATGGGTTTAGAGTTTGGCTTGTCCTAGAGAACTGGGCTCTTTCATTTTAGCTGGAAATGAATGGTATCTGGGAGAGAAGACAGGATATCCCTGGCACATCATGGATTTATATTTATTCATGAGGGTTTGTTTAAGAGGAGTTCTGTTTGTATAAGTCCTCTGTAAATAAAAATGCTGTATTGAATTTCAATCAGATTTCACCGTGACTCCTTAAGAAGAAATGTAGAATTTTTAAAAATAAAATGAGTAAATTCACAATAGGAAGCAGGAGACCATGGAAGAGTGGTATCTGCATAAAAGATCTTGTGTCTCAAATTCTATGATCTATATGTCTGATTATTTCTATCCTCTATCTCACATGACCACTTATATTATCACGCGTTCATTCAGAAGGCTCTGTGTGCCCTATGAGTATCACAATTCCTATTCTCAAATAGCATTTGCCTTGTAGGGGAAACAGACATATTGACACCTAACTTAATCTAATAAGACACTAGTTATGTGGGAGCACTGACGGGTATATAAAAAGTACCAGGGAGTTCTAAAGAAGAAATAACTAGCCAGGCCTGCAGGGATTTGTGCAGATGGGATGACAAAAGACTGAGAAAAATTTGCAGAGGAGGGACACTGGAATTGGGCCCTAAAAGATAAGTAGACATTTTTCAGGAAGTGAAAAGAGAATGAACATTCCAGACTTGCCTGACCCTCCCATTTCTTTGTAACTGGCTGTTGCTTTTTCCAGAATTCATCTCTGTATTTCTTTTTCCACCTTAGATCTATAGCTTAAAAATTAAAAAAAAAAAATCATGGCTGCTTCATTACCTTCTATTCACTAACCATCCAAATTAAAACCCTCTTGACAAGTTGTATGTTACAGTATGCTGACCTCAGTGGCAGTCTGGGGCTATGCATGGGCATCTTGCTCTTATTCCACCAAATAAGCTCCTGCCTATTGTTTGCCCAACCCTGGGCATGTAATTGTTTTGTGTTAATTATCTAATTAACTATCATTTACATCTATACTTATCACATCATGTGCCTCTCAAAAACAAATTTCACTGGTCATGTCTTACCCCCAAAATTGCCAAATGTTCTTTATTTTGTTTTTGTTTGGCATGAGCATTCCTTTCTACTAGTATAATAGTGATTTTAAGAAAACCCATTAGGAAATTAAAGAACAACAACTCTCAGAGAGTTGGTTTGTAGAAAAATATTTTTAAAAATATTTTACTGCCCATAGCATGTTCAAATAGTAACCAGAAATACAATTTAGTCTTTCCCTATATAACTGATAATTTGGTGGTGGGTAGGCATGGATGTCTATAAAATGAGGAAAAGTAAATGATACCTTAGACTAGCATTTCTCAGATGCATTCATAAGTTCCAATTATTTTATTTTGGTTTTGTGTTATCACCTCAAATAAGTGATTCATTTACTAGTAAAATTGCCAGAAAAAATTACAAGTACCCAGTAAAATTTAAATTTCAGATAACAATGAATGATTTTTATTATGTCCCTAAAACTTTTAGTATGGGAGATACTTATCTCTTATATAAGGATGTCCCTCAGTGGGACATACTAAGAAGTTATTCTTTGTTTATCCAAAATTCAAATTTAACTGGTGTCCTCTATATTTTTTGCTAAATCTGTCAATTTCACTTAGTAATAAAAAGTAATTTTCTCCTGTGTAAGGATGTTTCACAAATAAAAGATATTTCCACGGGTACAAGACCAGAGTTTTTTGAGTCTATTCTCAGACTAGACAACTATGGAAATGTGTTTTGCAGCTCTGAGGAATTATGTTTTCCTGGAACAGGTGTGGTGCTCCATACGCTGGCTTTTGAAACTCCCTTTTTAAAGTGGTAAACTGTAAAATTATGGAATTGCTTCTTCATTATCTGAGTCATTATCAAGGAGGTAGAACAAATATCAAGAGACAACGGAATCCTAGGAATTTGCAGCTGCAAGAAATATTAAAGGTCACTTTGTCTAAGTAATTTTTATTATGGCTAGGAAAGCCACAGCTTCTGATGTTAAGTGACTCATTAACGAGTTAAGTTAATAAGCTGAGACTGATCCCAAGTCTTCCAGCTCTCAGTCTGATGCTATACAGGTATGTAAATAGTATGTAAATATAAAAACGTATGCTCATATTTACATATGAGCTTAATTGCATAATTAAGATACATAATTGTTTGGTAATTTAAATGAGCAAATTAATTGAATACAAGAACTTTGAAACGCTTCTGTTTGGACATTATAAACCATAATAACAATCTCCAATAGCACTAATTGTTTACTATACGCAACTAGTTATCCATTGCCTGTTGTTAAGAGCCAGGAGCCATACTGCTTAGTTTAAATCCTTACGTACCACCAACTGACTATGTTACTTTGGGCAAGTAACTTCTCTGCAGCTTCTCCTAAATATCTTTATCTGTAAAAGGGATTATGGTAATGATAGCTACATCAAAGACTGTTGTAAGATTTATGAGGATCTCTGTAAAGAATTTCTAACAATGCCTCAAACTGGTAAGGGTCTAATTAGAGTTACCTATTATTATCTTGTTATTCTTCTTGGTGTTATTAATATATCAGATACCTACAAATAGTGAGGTCTGATTATTTCCCAACCTTTATCAGAGTAAATGTGATTAAGAATGTGATAAAAAGCTGTAATTTAGATACAGATTTTTCGTAATTTTATGGAAGACTCAAGGGCATAACATTCAGTGTTTTGTAAGGCTGATGCTTTAATGTTTTAAAAGGGCAATAGACCTCCTCCTTTAGTTTAGCAACCAAAGACAAATATCCCAGTTTCTGTCCTCCTGCCTTCAGTGATAGCATGTCTGAGATTCAGCCCCAATTTCTCCTTTCTTCTTTTTAAGATTAATTAGAAAAATGTGCCCACAGTAGAAAATTATTTGAATTTGTGAGTTTATGCAATTCTTTCAGTGACTCAGGAAAACCAGTCACGTTAAACCTCAGGTTCCCTTAGTGACTTCCCAAGAGGCTCAGTTTTTCACTCATGGGAAGAAGAGGAAAAGTAGTTTCCCACTTCAGTTCTGTTAATTCCAATTAGGGGTTCATAACCAGCAAATTTTGGGATATGTTTCCAAATTTAGTGGCTGTAGTGTGTTAAATGCTGGAAGAGTCACAGGGGAAAATGATGCATTTATCTCAGTAATACTTTTGGGCAGAGAAGACCAAGTAATATTTTTGAATAGAAAGGTCTTTTAAAAAAGAGTAATAATTTACCTGCTTTAAATTTAACTAAACAAGTAGGTAGCTGTTGTATTGTTATTTGGTGTATTCAAATCCATTATAATACTCTGTAAGGCACAGAAGAGCTGCATTTTTTTCCTTGAAATACTCAAATTCATAAAATTCTGCTAACAGTTTATGGCAACATGATCCAGATAAATTTCCTTTATGTTGGTCTGTTAGCATGGCTGTTGCAAAGAGTGAATCATTGTGTATTCCTGGTCCTCTGTGAGACCTAGGAAGACCTATTACTTATTGTTCTTTTGACTGGAATTTAGTTAAGGAGTTTTTAAATTTTCCAAAAGCTGTAGATAAGAAGAAGTAAATGTAATATAGAAAGACTAGAGTCTCCTGGTTTGCAGTAATGTCAGGAATATCTACTATGGAAAATCGTACCCATTCATTTGTTCACATATCTGTTTGTATGTGTATTCATGCATTCCCTGCACTTGTCTATTCATTCATTTGTGCCCAAAGACTCTGCAAGGCATAGGAAATACAAAGACAAATAAGTATAGTTTCTGTACTCAAAGCTGCTGTTTGAAACTTATACTAAAGCCTACAAAATAAACAGATCTACTTCCAGCCTCAGTTCTGTAAGTCTGGCTCTAAAATAAATCTAGTAAAATCCTAGAAAATATTTTCACTTAATAAACTTAGCCTGTAAGAAAATTATAATCTCCATATTAGCAGCAACTACATATTTAACACTATATCCTCACTGTGCATGACATATAGTAGGTAAATAGTTGTTTAAAGAATGGAGCAATGACTGGATATATTCTTCAAAAAGCTTTGTGCTTTTTAGGTTCAAACTGTAGCCATCTATAGAGCTGTTATAAGTTTTCACTCATATAAAGAGTTGTTCTCCAGTTAGAAATGAAAGTGGGCAACTTGGGAATTTTTAATGCTACAGTGGAAGGTATAACCTCCACTTTGCTTTTAGATCAATCAATAAATCTTAGCCTGAACTTTCTCCTAGCAACCAGAGTCTCTGAGTAAGTATCACATTCATACTGGAAACAACAGCTGTGCTTTGTACATATTAAAATGATGAAATTCTTTTAGCTATCAGGCCCAGAACCCTTTGCCATCACCCTTTGCCATCATAAACTCCTTAGTAATCTGAGTTATGTATATATACTTCTTTATACCAAAGGTTTGGAGGTTGGGGGTGGGGATAGCAGGCAGCATTCTATTTTGACATGTGGTTGAGGTGACGGGAGGATTTTAGCAGCTCGTGGGTGGGTGTTCAGGGAGCAGGTGGCATTGGGAGAAGGAAGTGACTGTCAGGATCTGGTGGCATTTGGGGGCGTGTATAAGCAGGCATTAAAAAAAGAGTTGGATATTCTAAAAACACTTTGGTATTCTTACAATAAGAAATGTAATCCAGGGCTTTTGCTGTTCTAAGGCGCAGCATCTTACTTTGTCACCCTGTGCAGTTTTAGGAAAAGAGCCCAAAGGGTTAAAGTTAAATAAGAGTGATAACTAGTACACAGAGTATATTAACAAAATACAAATGATCCGTTGAGGTTTTAGGTTTTTTTAAACGGCTTTATTGATGTGTAATAGATGTAATGTGTAAAAACTGCATATATTTAATATGTACAATTTGATGAGTTTGGACATATGTGTAGACCATGAAACCATCATTACAATCAAGGTAGTAAACATATCCATCACCTCCAGAAGTTTTCTTGTGCCCCTTTGGGTTTTTTGTTCTTTCTTTTGGTATTTGTTTGTTTTAAGGCAGTGCTTTTGTTGGTCAATAGTAGGCTTCTTTATGTTTTTACTTTATCAGAGAGCAAAGAGTTTTCACCTCACTGTTCATACTGGTTGATTTGAGAGTCATCAATTGCCTCAAATGAAACGAGCTGTTCCTGTGTCAATTAGAACCACATCAACAACTGATTACCTTTAACATTTGGTATTATGTGGCATATCTGTCCTGAACTGCACCTCGAGTTGCTCATCTCTTAAGAAATCTGGGCACTCTGACATACACAATGAAAGCATTTCTTCAGTTATTGATCTAACCATCATGATCCCAGCCTCTCTGGAGATACAGAGAGAATAAGTTTTGATTCAGTTCTTTCTTGAACAAACAAGCAAAACATATATGTGTGTGTATGTGCGTGTATATATATATATAAATAAAATCTATATATAACTTACTTACCCCCAATTTTCCAAGGACACGATTGAAATCTTAGTAGAAAAGGTTAAACAACAGAAATATGAAAAACCCAGATATATTAACCACAATGGCATTACAAAGATATTTCTGGAAATGAATAGCAAGTCTCTTTTTTAAGTAGGCTTTTGATAATCTGTGGTAATTTGTAAACACTGTCACATCAGAACCATAAAAAAGACAGTATTCAAAATCTTTGGGAAAACAATTTTTCATAATTCAGTGTAATGTTTAAAGATAAGAATACCCTTCAAATGCTCATGTCACTTTAAAGACATGTTAGAGCTTAAACACCTTAAATGTAGAAATTCAAATAGAAATTGTTGTATTAGGCCTTAACTCCTGAACATTTATAAGCTTATATTGAAATGGGAATAGGGAGTTTTCAAAACAAGTGTTTACTCAACCATTTATTAAGGGTTATGAGGGGGAAGGAATCAAGGTCAGTTATGTGACAAATCAATGGTTGTGTGGTGAAAGCAGCATCAGTTACAGATATTCCCGACTGCATATTTTGTTCCTCAAAGGAAGAGTGTTCAGACTGCAAGTACATTAGAAATAACATGGTATCGCTTGCTGTTCTGGGCTTTGCAAGAACCTGCTGGGAATGAAGTTTCCGGGGCTCTTATGTGGTTTGTGTTGGAATTTCTTCACGTTACCATAATGAGGTGTTTTCCTATTGCCCTGAACTGGCCGGGCTATAAGAGTCTTCTTACACAATTATTGTTTTAAAATATCTCCCTCTTAGGTGTCTCCTAATATATATACAGTTTATAACTTTAAAAAAGAGTTTATTTTAATTAACAGTGATAATCTGAAAACAATTTAAAATAGCATTTTACTGACAATTCAACATGAAAATGACCTTGATTTGACTTTTCCTAACAGTTTTCAAGTGGTTTTTGAATGCTCTTTTGTTTGTACTCATTTCTTCTCCAGAAACCACCATTCATTAAGTACTTTCCAAAAGAAGAAATACCGGTATTTTTCATAACTACAGGTGTAAATTAGAAACATACTTGTTTCAAATAATGTTGATTGCCAAACATTATACCATATTGTCATCACTGGTGTCAAATAAGAAACCAATTTAATGATTCTTATATATTTTTGGTGTTGAAAAGCAAAAAAATATGAGGCACATTTCTCTTAATCTCACAAATACAGAGAGAAAATGTTAATTTTTTTCCGAAGCAAATCTTCCTTTGTAGGTGACATTCATTTTGACAGTATGAAGAAACTGTAAATGGATTGATCAAAGTGTGTTGACATTTTAGTGGGTTTTAAATGATTCTTGGTATTCAGGCAGGGCTGATGGCTTCATCTGCAGGTGAGCCATATTGTTAAAATATTGAAACACTTTTTTACTGTTCAAAAAACGATGCCCTTCATTAAATTCCTCCAAACTACCTCTGCCTCCCAAGAACCAAGACCCTCTCTGATCCAACATATAAGGGAGTTTTGGGACAATATATTTTTTGTATTGGACATTCTATCTGGTTCTATGATTTGGGTAGAGTTATTAGTTTGCGTTTAAAACTGTATATTCAGAAATGTTAATGGATTAATATTATTTTTAATAGCCCAAATGAAGTTTTAATCCAATGTGTATTGTATCAAAGAGACTTATGTAATACAAGTACAATGATTCAAAGCATTCATTGTACTTAAAAATAACTGGTATAACAAATATGGCATTTTTTGGTGGGCAGGCTTAATAAGGAAGCAGAAATAAATACTGGATAATACAAATTATTACAATATTTGTCTTAACACTTTTTTTCATATTTTTGCACAACTAAAGGATATAAGCCAGAACTGGTAACTTAAACTCACAGAGATTGCAAACTGGCATTGTTCACAGCATGTAGTTTTAGCTGCTAACACAAAAAGTATTTTAAAATAATTATTTTTGGATTTGCTACTGTTAGAGTCTATGATACGGGATAGAAGATAGTTAGTACCTAGGGACCTTAACTTTCTCATCTGCAAAATAAAGAGTAGAACTAGGTTCTATCTTGAGTTCTATAATTTGTATTTTTATGTCCCATTTTCCCTTACGCACAATAATTCCACTGGAAGACTTGTGAAGATAGACCCTGGTGTCCAGTTACAGTTTCCAGCCATCTGTTGTTTGGAGCTAAGTGAGAGCAATAACAGGACTTAATGAATAGTAGTCGCAGACTTTCCTAGGCAGCATGACGAGAATGTGAAATTTGGAAATGCCTGTATAGATTTTGAATTCTAGCCTATAGGATAATATTTTTATTTTACAGATGAGAAACACTATGCCCTGAAAGGAAAGGCTGAAGTCAAGTTAGACAATTTCTTGAACTAGAAGTTAGGATTTGGGCTGGTATATTTGGGGTACGTAGGTAGCATGTTGAAAATTAGACCTGTACTCTTTCATATATTATGATTACTATTACATAAAATACGTAAGTACTTTTAGGATGAGATGTCTCGGCAAGCTACAGAATCTGTGATTAAAAGAATATTAGTGTCATACACTAGCACCTAATCACTAAACAAACTCTGGAAAGCTAAAGTAAATTTAATAAATAGTAGATTGTTAGGTAAAAGACCATTTTATTGTTTCACTTTACTTTTGTTTACTCATAATTTGTCTAATATTCATTTAAATTTTAACTTTAATTTTATAAATTCATTGCAGATGTTCAAAAGATACTAATAATAATATTGTTTAAAAATATTTCATGTCTCCCTACAATGCTACAACCCCTCAAAAAGCCTATTTGTTATCTGGTGATCATTTCAGATGTTTTCATTTTAAATTGTCCTGCTCACCTTATAGACAATACAAATTGACCTTTAGTATTTGTTTTTAGAATATAATGGCTGAATTTATGCTTACCTGTGTTTGTGTGGTTATATGTCTGTGTGTGTGTGCACAAGCGAATACACATTAAGTAGCTCCAGATGGACTTTATGAACATAATTTTTGAAAAAATAAACTGAAGTTTGTTCTTTTCATCTGCCCATGTGATTGGAATCACAGTTATTGAGAAGACAGAGCATTGCATTCTGGCCATGGAGAAAACCCTGAATACCTGGCTGCACGTGCTAAAGTCACCTGATGCCAACAGATTTTGTAGATTTGTATTCATTTTTGGATAATAAAGAGAGGTTTTGAGAAGGCTTATAAGAAAGGTGTACAGTGTGAAATACTAAAAAGCTGTTTGGATATGGTATCAAAAGTAATAGATTTTATCTTGATCACTTAAGATGAAGAAAGGATGTTTATCTACTAAAAACCAGAGAAAGATCAAATTCTTTTCTTAGGTTATATCTCTGGGGCTTGATGAAACTTTGTATGTGTATGAAATCTGTTTTACTAATACATTTTAAATTATATTGATGCTATTACTCTCTCTTGTCTAATAAGACGTGGCCTCACTCCCCCTTACCTGCAAGCAAGTTCTCCTTCCACACATCTAAGCCTTCACTGAACAAAAAGTAACTATAGCATATGCATGAGTTGTCAGGGAGTATGGAACCCTAGCATTGACGTCTATTTTATTACTGAGCACATGCTCAATGCTGTGAAGGCACAAAACACATATCTTCCTTGTATTTCATCAATGAATCTTCAAAATAACCCTATAGGATAGTTACTTTTCTTATTTTATTTAATAGTGAAGGAAACTGAGACTTACTAAGATTAAGTAATTCACCTATGTAAACAAAACTGATAAATGGCAGAGCAAGGATTCACATGAAGAATGACCTAACCCCAGACTTCAGCTCTAAACCATTATATTATCCTACTCCTGTCCATGATAGGAAAATTATACTTATAACATTTGTATCTGGGAAGCCCAAGTCTTGCTTTATACTGTGTTTGTGTCTTCTTATTGTTAAATATTTCTTGGTATCACAAAAATATCTTTTCTAAATGAGCATATTTTAAGATAACATACAATATTGCTACGAGTTACATCACAAATTTACTAAACTTTCAAGCCAGATCAGATACTATAGAAAGCTAAAGTGTCTTCTGTTAATAGTAGAAAGAGGTCTTTGCTCCATACTCCCTACAGTTGAGAGAAGAAACCCTGCTGATCAGGAGCTGCCCTCTTATGGAGAAAGACTATGGCAACATCTTTTTTTTTATTTCCTTATATTTTTTATTTGGGTTTTGGGTTTTAGCTGGTTTGTGCCACCACAGACAAGCTCTGGCAACAGATTTATACCACAGCCAAATAGCCCAGTGCCTAGACTATATGCCCCACAAAGCCCTGCAGGATACATGCCATATTTTCATCCTTCAAGTTACACAACACATCCACAGATGCAGCAAGGTAAGAAAGTGGTTTGTAACTTTACTGGGAATGTCTGAGTGCTTTAATTCTAAGCAAATTTGTTTTTTTAAAATATAATTATTAAACACAAACTAAAATACTATACTGTATACTTGTCAGTAACCTTTTTTAAAGATATGGCTTAAATCGTATTTTTACAGTAGTATTATTCCAGTAGCTGTGCCTTAAGATCTCACAAGTTTCTACTAATGTTACCTACAAACATTTTTTAAGATACTAGATAAGCAAAAGACAGTAATGAAAATTATTCCCAATTTTTAATCAGGTCTTAAATTACATATAACATATTTTATATCAATGAGTGTCTTGAGCCACATTATATTTTTAATATTTGGAGATTATTTCCCTGTATACATGTGCCATAATTTATTTTAAAATTATTTACCCACAGACCATATAGGTCGTCTCCAATTTTTTTTTTTCCCAAATTACTAACAATGCTATATAACACTTGTACTTTCTCTGCATGCTGCATTTCTTTTCTAACTTTTTCCTCTGTTGAAGCTAACACACTGTGCTTAGGATTTATAGATAAATTAACAATATATTCTGCATGCTGTATTTCTTTTCTAACTTTTTCCTCTGTTGAGGTTAACATCTGTGCTTACGATTTACAAATAAATTAACAATATATTCTATCTCTAGGAGTATTTCTAATGGAATTGCCTTTCCCTTTTAAATTATAAATGCTGTTAACATTCAGACCATGATAAAAACTTAAAAATGGGTTCCCAGAACTTATACAAATGATGTTTGAATAAGGTATAAAATGACCACCCACAATACTTGGCCACGTAAGTATTCTGTGAAGTTAGTCAGTGGAAAAAGCAATATCTTTTTACTACTCAAAATGCTCAAAAGAAATATAATTTTAACAATCAGAAATCACCCGAGAGCTAGCTTCAGACACTTGAATTGGATATGAAAATGAATTCTGACTTCTACTTTGCTTTTTTAGCTCTTACACTACACCCACTTGGTACTAATTATAATTTTTGCCATGTTTCAATTTATCTTAGGATCTGTGCTGTATAATGCCATAGTCATAGAACCTGCACACACGCACGCGCGCACACACACACACACACACACGCCTACAAGATCACTTACATCACTGACACTGTGAATGCAAATAAGAAATTCCTGAAAAGGCAAGTTCCGCCCTGCCAAAACTATCATTCTTATGAAATAAGAAAGAGAATTCTTAATAGTTTTCATTTTTATTTTTCTACCTTAAAATCTAGGAAGAAAAGAAAATCAAAGTATTCTTTATGTTTTGTATGTGCTGTATGATACTAGTGGAAAGTTCCTGATGACCTGTGAGTGTGAAGAAGGAGGTCAAAGCTATAACAACATGAAATTTTATGGCTAAATCATTCATTGACTTTTTATCTTCCTAAAGATATGTTCTGTTGAGAACGTTTGGTTTAACTTTAAAATTCTGAGTCTCTTCCTTTGAAAATATTAATTTCACAGTAAAATTGTCAAATATAATCTGATGTGCTTTTAGCAAATGCTAATGTACTATTAACTAGACTTTTTTCCCCTTTTCTGCCTGACTTAGTACATCTTTATTTGATTTACTGATGTAATTATTAGTTCTACTCATAAATTAAATAAAAAGTTAACTCTGAAGAAACATCGAATCAAAAATTTTAATAAATACAATTTTAAAATTTTTATTATGGTTTATATATACACTAATAAAGAAAAAAATTAATGAAATACGTAAAAGAAAAGTAAAATTACCCATGATTAACCCAATAAACCCTGTGTGAACATTTGGCACATATAGTCCAAGTATGTACACAGTGTTTTGCTTTGCCAGCTTTTTCTTTTTACTTAATGATGTAATTAACATTTTAATAATATTATTAATATTTTATAAAAGCATTTATGTGGATTTTGTGAGAAATTAGTAAATGTTTTAAAATAAATGGTTTCTTTTTAGGCCTGGCACAGTGGCTCTCACCTGTAGTCCCAGCACTTTGAGAGGCCTAGGCAGGTGGATCACGAGGTCAGGAGTTCAAGACTAGCCCGGTCAAGATGGTGAAACCCTGTCTCTACTAAAAATACAAACAAAAATTAGCCGGGCATGGTGGTGAGTGCCTGTAATCCCAGCTCCTCGGGAGGCTGAGGCAGAGAATTGCTTGAACCCGGAGGTGAAGATTGCAGTGAGCTGAGATCAAGCCACTGCACTCCAGCCTGGGTGACAGAGTGAGATTCCATCTCAAAAATAAATAAATGAATAGGTTTTTAAATTAAGAGTGAAGAACTTTTCAAAGATGCTAAAGTAATTCAATAAATATTGCTGAAACAACTGGATGTCCATCTACAAAAGACAACAAAAAATTTATAAAACACCTTATTTAAAAATTAACTCAAAATGGAATATAAACCTAAATATCAGTGCTAAAACTAGAAAACTATTAAAACATAAGAGAAAATATTTTTTACTTTTAAATGGGTAAACATTTCTTGGAATGACCACAAAAGCATAAAACATAAAAGGAAAAAATTGATAAATTGTATTTTATCAAAATTAAAACTTCTGTTCCTTGAAAAACACTGTTCAGAAAAATGACTGAAAATCATACCTAAAGA
Organism: Ateles fusciceps; assembly: GCA_036589455.1. Taxonomy (NCBI): domain Eukaryota; kingdom Metazoa; phylum Chordata; class Mammalia; order Primates; family Atelidae; genus Ateles; species Ateles fusciceps. The sequence goes on along the minus strand of JAZHEH010002597.1, from coordinate 13,210,502 downwards.
AAAATTTATAAAGCACATTTTAAATAAAAGACATATAACAAAAATAACTAAATAATGAGAGAGCAAACAATCCCCCAATAATGGGCAAAAATATTTGAACAAACCCTTCACCAGAGATGATTATGGCAAATTAGCATATGAAAAGATGTGCAACATCTTTAGTTACCAGAGAAATACAAATCAAAACGACAGCAACAAACCCTTCAAACCCACTAGAGTGGCCAAAATTAAAAACACAAACAGTAACAAGTATGGACGAAAACTTGGTGTAGTTGAGATTATCATAGGTTGATGTTGAGAACATAAAATGGAAAGCCACTTTGGAAAGCAGTTTGGTAATTTCTTATTAAATACATGTTTAATATATTACCCAGCAATCAAGCAAGAGAAAGAAAATCTTGTATCCACACACAGACATACATGCCAATGTTCATAGCAGTTTTATTCATAATAGCTACAATCTGGTAAACAACTCAAATGTCTTGGGTAGTGAATGAATAAACAAATCATGGTGTATCTATACCACCACTACTGAGCAATTAAAAGGAACAAACCATTGATAAAACAACACTGATAAATCTCAAAAACATCATGCTAAATAAAAGAAGTCAAACTCAAAAGGCTACATTCTATAGGATTCTATTCATATGAAATGCTACGAAAGCAAAAATGACAAGGTCAGAAAACAGTGACTGGGAGAGAGAGTGGGAATTGACTGCAAAGGGATATAAGGGCACTTGTAAAGATGACGATAATGTTTTATATCTTTATTGTCAAAATGCATCAAACTGTACACTAAAATATGATGAGTTGTATTATATTACATTATATTTTATTTAACCTGACTTATAAAAAGTAAAAGACAGAAGAACACTAGATCCCTCTTATTCACCAAATATATTTATTTATTATCTTAAAAACTCTAAGACCTGAAGAAAACAATTTTTGTTTCACTTTAATAACCTGGGAAATCCATAATATTTAATCTCATGGATAAAATATGTTCTAAGTTATTTAAAATGCTTTCAGCATTTTTTAAATTATTAAATAAGTTACAGTGCTATTTTATTAAAATAGAATAAATTATAAAAGTGTAATGCTTTTGTTATATTTTGACAAATATCTTACTGAAAGGCTGTGCCAATTTCCCCAACAGTGACTATTTCCACAGATGCACAGGATATTGTATGTTTTAAAACCTTTTCCAGCTTTATAGGTAACAAGTGGTTCTTTTTGTTATTTTCATTTGTATTTTTTTCACTACTACTAGTAAATATAAGTATTTTCCAGATGTTTACTGGCCATTTATAATGTTTTCATTATGAATTTTTTGTATACATTCTTTATTCTTCCCCCTCCCTCAGTTTGGGTCTTTGTATTATTTATTGGTCTTTAAGTTTTTGTTTTTTTTTTAATTTAAACCCTTTAATTTAACATATTATGTTGAGTTTCAGTATTGAAATTTTTTATAAATAAAAATACATGTATTTTTAATGTTTCAATAATAGAAAGTTTCCCTTATAGTGTATGTCTTTGGAATAATTTTAAAGACATAATTTTCTTTTAAAAAATTACCACTGCTGATGTAAAAGCATAGTATTTAGCTTCACAGATAACTGGTTTAATAATTGGACTGATAGTGACTGATTCAGCATTCACGTGCCTCTTTTGAACTCTCAGGAAGTTGTTGAACTCCTGGGACCAGCCTGTGTGGGTATTAACTTTAGTATCAGGTTGTCTATTTACATAACCCTCTGGTAGGTTCAGAAAGTGCTGCTTGGTGCTGTTCTCATATCCATCATTGTGTGTGTGTTAAATAGGTTGGGAGGGGAGTGAGATAGGGTAGAGATTTTATTTTTCTGGGAGGGTGTTGACATGGAAGAACTTTGACCATGTTTAGATACTGGAGTCAATAATTCCAGAAAAGTTTGAAAATAGTATTCCTGACGATGTTGCAGGGGTCCATATCCAAACACATTTAGAGGGATTAGCCTTGATTAGAAGAAAACTATTGCCTACTGGGCCACACAGAAGGATGGGAACAGGGAAAGGTATATTTGCAAACAAGATGTGGGAGGACTTTGAGGTAAATTCTACCCAATGACCCGGAACAGGGCAAGGTTGTTTGCTATAAATTGGGGGTTCAGGGCAAGTGTCAGTTATTCATTTGAAAATTCATACTGAGAACTGGAATTTTAAACTTATTTTTGAAAACAAGGAATTCCAGAAGATATTTCTTACTTTTATAAGAAATATTTGCCTTAAATATTTGTTTCAGGCCTATAGATCATATAAAATAGATGTCTAAGACTATTTTAACAACTTCTGCTTCCATGTTTATACTTTTCTGTTCTTTAACTATAAGGTATAGTGATATATAAAAAACTATAATGATACAAATAAATTACCCCAAAGAATGCTTTTTGTTTTGTATTTAGGAAATAAAATTTGAAGTCATATGACTCAAGAAAGTAAATAATATTTATTAAATAAATTACCCAAATACCTTTTTCACTGTAGGAAGATTATGATGTATGTTTAACCAAAAAAAGTCTGTTTTACTGTTACATAGCCTAAAGTGAAATGTTTTGTAATTTACAGTGGCCTGTGTAAAGAAACAATAGATATTTTTTAAATAAAATTTAGGTTTCTAGTTTTAGCTCCTCATTGCTTTTTTGTGTGACCCTCCAACTTGCAGATTGATTTTCTATTTGTACTCCCTATTACAGTTTTGAGATTCTTTGAATAAGCTCGTTAGATATAACTACTTACTAGAGCTTTATTTCTGAGAAGCACCATTGTGACACTCAACAATTCCAAATTAATTCCCAGTGCAAACCATGGAATTTTCAGTTTCTCCATTTCATTGAAGGCCTGATAAATACTGCAGAGTAAGAATTCTGGGCTGAAGTAATTCTAGAAATGATCACATTAGACATTGCAGAGCTACCTTATTTTAGTTTTCACCAGCCTTAAGCAGTTTATTAATCCGCCTGAACTAAACACCTTGTAATCCCCCAAGCTAAAGATGTGAGCATAATATATGAGAGAAAGAAGTCTAATGGAACAGAAAAACAGCTTTTAAAACATGTAACTACTAGGTCTATAAACTGTGGGGGCTAGTTTGCAGCTATTGTGGCCTCATTGGCAATCTGGTATGGAATAAATTAGAGGACATGCAAATAATCTAAAGTCTCTGCTTTGATAAAATTTATACTAAGCCGCTAAAAAGAAGCAAGAAGTTAGTATCAATTACGTGATTGAATTAGGTTACTTTTAACATCATTTTCCCAATCAGAAAGTCTGTTAATTCTATGGTCTTTATGTGGTTTGTGACTGAATAAATCAGTTGGATACTGCTTGGGACTATTCACCAAAACCTTTGAGTTTCTTGGGCAGTTTGTTTTTATTTGCTTTGTATTTCCATTATTCCAGTTAGTAAGCAAGTAGTGATGGATTCAAAACCATCACTACCACTAGCAAAACAACTTTTGCATTCAACAATTACTTGCTGAGTACTTGGCACTTTTCTATGTATTTGGAACACAAACTGAACAAAGCAAACAAAAATCCCACTCTCATGAAGCTACGTTTTATTGCAGAGAGACAGAATATAAACAAAATAAATTACCAAACTATATATTATTATTATAAGGTGACAAATGGCTAGAAAGGAGACAGAGAATAAGATCAGAAGTCCCACAAGGGATTTTGTATCAGAAGTCATAAGATCAGAAGTCATCACAAGGGATGAGTTTGTATATTCAAATAGGATAGCTTGGGCAAGCCTCAAGGAAAAGGTGACATTTTACCAAGGATTTGAAAGGGATGAGAGAATGAGCCAAATAGATATTGTAGATGATGGTTTTAGGCAGCTGGGACAACAAGTGCAAATCCATGGGGCCAGGGTATTCCAAGTGATTATTAGGAATAACAAAGGGGCTATCATGGTTAGAGAATAGAAAGTGAGGAGGAGTAGCAAGTGATGAGGCTAGAAAGTTAATGGGCTTTGTAGCCATATCTCTGACAATGAGCATGAAAGACTATTCCTAACAATGCAGACTTCATAAATGGTTAGTTACTTTTTCATGCATAAACACACTAAATGTCATTTGTAAAATTAGAGTTCTACTTGTTTTGATGGGAAGAATGACTTGCTTTTCAAGTAAAATTAGAATGTTAGAGAGGTATAAGCATATATTTTTAAAAATAAAGGAAGTAAACCATAAAAATGTGAAATTGCTTAGAAACTATGTCTTGATCTGAATTTTTGCCATTTATATTTAATACAGTAGTTTTAACTTACTGTGGACTCATACTCCTTTTGGTCAGCTTGAGTTCTTTTAATCCCTTGCTCCAGACCTCAGAGTCAAATTCAGTTCTTGAATGCAGAAGTGACCTATATGTTTTAATAGAAATTAACCAATAGGTGCACTGTAGAAATTCTAAAGTAGTAGTTGCCTAAAAGAGAGAACAATTTTGACATGCTTTGATTCTTTGTTGCAGTTATCAAACAGCATACAGAGAGAGGGTCAACACCAATATATTTGCCTGAAAGAGAACTATTAGAACCATTTCTGTTCTGTCTTCTTTTACAAAAAAAAGAATGGTGTTCTTGATTGTTAATGAGACCTTTATCACTTCAAAAACAGTGGGCCTCCTATGACATTATTATTATTCACAGGCTCTATGAGGGCCTCTGAGGCTTTATTCAAAGTACTGTGGGTAGACAACACCGTCTTCTTCTGACTTGTAAGTTGCTAATTATCTCAGCCTTCTGCTTGGTTGAAAGTGTCTGGAGAAAACATGATGAAGCCACCTCAGATCTTAAAATAGAAACTTCATTAAGTTTTCTGATTCAGAATTTTTTTTCAATACTAGTTTTAAGGGTCAGTTTTGAGGCCATAGGAAATCAGAAGTAAAATGTAAAAAGACAGGCTAAGAAAAAAAAATGGATTTGTGTTATGGTGCTTGTGGTACTAATTATAATTTCAAAAACGAAGAAGGTGGGGAGGAGAAATAAAGTCTTTCAGGTAATGGGTTATACTTCTTTAATTTAAAACATTCTTTTTAAAAATAATCTTGCTCTACTCCTGAAATACTTTCATATTCTTTTGCAATAGGGGAAAATTCAGACTTAGACTTACAAAGAATTCGTAACTTGAAGGAAAAAGTTGCATAAAGTCCGTATTTCACTATATTACATTACTTAAATGAAATTATACTCCTTTTTAGATACTGTGGATATTGTTTGTGTCAATGATGTTCCCAAGAAAGCATAAATTATATCTGTTTATGTTGGCCTTGAATGCAACCTGAATTTTTCTCTCAGGATCTGTGTTATTATATTCTTGAGGTTAGGGAAGATGGTCTGTTGAGCTTTTTCGTTTGCCACCCTTTGGCTAAAATAGCATATTTGTCACGACTCCTAAACTCTGTGATGATCCATGCACAGTGGTGAAAATAAATACATGATCTTAGGTATGGTAATGTTTTTAAATCAGAATGGTGGACAATGGAGCACAAAATAAGTATTTACAAAATCTTCATGTGGCAAATATTATAACAAGAGCTATTTTGACTAGTGCAAAAATCTAAGCAAAAGATTCAAAGCAAAAGCATTTCACTAAAACATTTAAAAATCATCAGCTTCATGGGTGTCTGAGTGCTTGCTTTCTTCCGGTGAAGTTCCTTTGCCAAGACGGTTCGTGTCCTTTTTACCTAACACTGTAGCCTTCTCCTGAGTCCTGAGCCCACAGCACAATATTCTCTAAAGCTGAAGATAATGTGTTTTAATTCATCAGTGACTTTCAGAAAAATGTGGGCTAAAAGTTGCCTTCTTAAGAGTGGTGTTTAATGTCTAGAGGACGTAAAAACAAAATAAAATAGAAAAAAGCCTGAGAAAGGACAAACCTGAATTTGCAGCTGTGGGTAATACTACCATAAATGAAGGATCTGGGCCTAGTGGATGAGGTGTTTCATCAAGAGCCTGCTAGGAAATAGGTTAAATGTAAAAATGTTAACGAAAAATGATATTCTTTTATCTAAGTTATCTTCTTATCTTTAAAACTTTAATCATGAAAATAGATTGAGACCAGAGAGTAAATTCATTTTTTTACGTCTGAGATTAAGCTTCTTGAATTCCCACTGGAGTTAAAATATTTGAGGAAGGGGCCGAATGCAGTCTGTATAAGCCCTACCTTGTATTGGCTTTTAGCCCTTGACCTGATGTCCCTATCCAGCCCTCCTGGTGGGCATGATCCAGGACATTGGCTCATGAGACAGGGAAGAAAAGGTGAGGATGCGGGCAAAGATTGAACAAAGCTGGGAGGCTGGGCATAGGGGAGAAGGTGGAGTGCTGCTGAAGCAGAGGACTCAGTGTGTTTAAAAAGCAGGACCACCAGGGGCTGAGTGCAAAGCAGACCAAGCCTACACTGATTCAAGAGGACACAAAGCTAGAGACCAAGATCGGAAGCCAAGTACAGGGGATCCAGAATTAAAATAAGGGGTTGAGGAAACAAAAGTGTCTGAATCCTGGCAGAATGGGCCCCATAAAGGACACAAGAACCGGAAAAATTCTGCCTTGCCCTGTTGTGGGGAAACATTTTTTTTTCTTTATATGTTCACTGACTGGGTTGGAATTAGCTTCCAGAGTTCAGAGCCTGTATTGGGGAACTCACCCATTCTGACAGTTTGGCATGAGGGCAGAGATGACTGAGATCTTCTTATTTACAGAAGCATCCATCACAAGTTGCAACATCTGATTATAGTTTATTTCAGATACAGTCAAGTTCAGTAGTGGGCAGATAGTGGACATTCTAATAACATTAAGTGTAGAATCAGGAAGTGACAAAGTGGGAGGATTTAGTGTCACTGCTTAACTTAAGCAACAAAGAAGGAAGTTTCCCAAATTGCTTAGGCTTGCATAATACTGAGGTAAAAGGTAAGGTCAGCAAACAATGCTAAAGAAAATAAGTTACTTCACTCCCAACCCTTAAAAAGATTTTGGATATATTTTTGCTTTGTAGACATATGGCTTTTGTTTGGGGAAAAATATTAAGGATAATGTTGAAGGAAATATTAAAGGATAATTAAGGAAGAAGTACAGTAATATTTCTTAGTGCTTCCATTATTGATCATTGCTATCTTTTTAGCATTTTATTCTAATATTTTCAGTTTTTTCCAAAAAATAACTTACTTTGTATAATAAACTCCATATTGAGTAAGTATATATTACTCTCATGAAAATTATCCTTTTAAGTTTAAAACTGAAGAAGCCATGATGAAGGAATGGTCAGAGAAATTAAAGAGAATAGGATGACTCTGCTTCCCAAAACTTAGAGAATTGCTTAAGCAAAACAAAAAATTATTTTAAGAGGCTAAAATGTTAAATTGAGATAAAGAGTTTGTACCTTCCCCCACCCACCACCACTGGTTTTGCTGAGGGATAGATCCTGGCTGAGTGGAGGATGATCCTGAGCACAGATTTGTGCAGTGTGCATGACCATGGCAGAGATTGTAATATCTATTTTTGTAAGAATATGTTTTGATTGAGAACTCTCAATTCACAAGGACTAGACATCAAATTATTTCTCTCTCTCTCTCCTTCTTTTTTTTTTTTTTTGTGAAAACTGCCTCCTGAGGATTCTCCTGCTATGATTCTCCCCGCTATGAATTCATCTGTCTTAAAGCCTTCTCAGTCCAATTCTGTCACTTTTCAGTCACTTTAATTTAGTAAGAATAAACTGGTGTCAGGAGTGAGTTACCCATCCTCTTTAATATTTCAGTCTCACATTTGACCCCAAGTTCCTTCCTTCCACACCTTACTCTCTCCCCTCTCTCCTCAGTGTATGTCACTGTAGCCCAAACCCGTGGTGGAGGGTGTGGGCTTTGGGGTATGAACATGTTTTCTCCCCTCAGACACTTGCCTCCCTCCTCCCTGTCCTGTTCTCCTAGTGCTGGGGCTTGGAGCTGAGAGGGGAGAAGACAGTCCTCCTGTGGCATCCAGGGTGCGTCTGGCTTCCCTTGGGGAGTCATCACTGCTTCTCTGACTCACACTGAACCAGTCCTCAGTTCCCTCTATGGGGTGAACATCCAAACGCCTATCTTTCCATAGGGTTTATGTGGTGGACTTTTAGAAGGCTCTGTGGGAACCTGCACAGTGCTCCGGTATGGGACATCCAGGAATGACTCTATTTTATTGCCTTCCTTTCTACCTTCCCTTGCCAAATGATGGGACTGTGGTCTGCCGTTATTCTTCGTATTGCCCCTTTCTCTAGTTCCAATGGCATCAGATACACCTTTGAGATAAGAAGCAATCACCAGTTCCCAAGTCAGTGGACAGAATTTTCAGGCTCATTCATCTTGAAAAAAGGAAGTGTGAAATTGAAGGGAGGGTGAAGAGAGAGTCGCTGCTATGTCAATTCAGTACATCTTCCAAAAGATAGTGTCTTTTTACTGCCTACCCTTTTTGTTACCTCACTCTGACAAAGGCCAAAGACTGCTTTGTCTTCTTTTGCCTTTGAGGGTATGAAGAATAGGACCCACTTTGAACTTGGCCCTGGAAATTTTAGGGTTTTCTTCCTCAACTTTTCCTTTTTCAAGGCACCATCTTTGCAATAATCTCATTCTGTTTTGTGAAGGGTAGGGAGAGAAGGAAGGACTTTACATTATCCTTCTAGTAACACTGAAAGTTTACTATGTGTTTTGAGGTATTACCTAACTCATTTGAAACTGAGGCCCAGAAAAGTTTGTCTTTTTTGTCCAAAGTCATGCAGCTAGTAAGTGGCAGGGCCAAATCTGGGTTGTCTAGCGAGAGAGGCCGAGTTCTAACCACTTCCTCTTGAGGCTTGTAAGATGTAATGCCTAGTTGTGTGTAGCTTATGAAAGCCTAATCCTAAAACAGTAGGGTGTGGTTCTCAGAGGACACACATGAGAATATTCATCTTATGAGTGAGAATTCCAAGTCATAATGCTGTGAAGCCTCATTAAAGCTTGGTGTCAGCTAGAAAACAGTAAATCACTGACCCCAGAGATGGTAAGATTCCAGCAAATGTACTTTCTGTCTAAATAAAAAGCTTATTAAAACAAATGATAATTATTTTAGTGTACTCTCCTTCTGTTGTCTAACCACAAAAGTGGTTAATCTTGCAAAGGATTGTATAATTTAGTGCCCATTTAGCTGTTGCTTTTCAATTTGGTACACTCAAACATAATCAGTAGTAGATGTATTATATAACCAAAGAAGTTTTAAGAAAAATGATGCTCACAGATTAGTGGTGGATACAAGCAAGGTGGAAACAAATAAATATTTTTATGCACTCTTCATATTATGCTTTGCAAAAATTTCACAATCAATGATAAATCTAAGAATTCTAAAGCTATTTATTGTTAAGATAGTGGTATTACATAGTCTAGTTTCAAGTGGTTAAAACTGTGTTGAGGTCCTCTGCAATACAGCTGTACTTCTCAAATGAAATGTTGATTCTGTCTCCTTCATGATGAGAGTGTAGTCCTCACAACATTAGAAAGATCTGAAGCTCCTCCAGCTTTCTTGGTTACCAGTTAAGGACCTGCTGCCTCTGTAGCTCATGAATGTAGAAGGATGTGTTCCACTGTAAGTCAGAGAACTCCATCTAGGTTGCTTAAGGGATGCTGTGGTATCTTGGGAAATTCCAGGAGAAACAGGGACAAGAGTACTCACAGGAATCCTGGAAATGTTCCACTTTTTTTTTTTTAATCTCTGCAGGTGTGTACCTCCTTTGGTGGACTACTCATTGATCTGCTTTCACTCTTTTTCATCTATTAAAATTAGAAAATATTCACCACCTACATTTCTTTGGAGTGTAAACATGGTGAACTGTAAATATCATGGACTTTGAAATTGGACTGACCTAGATTTTGTATTTCAGTTTTGCCACTTGCATATATTGGGCAAATCATTTAATCTCAATTTCCTTATGTGTAAAAATAATACGAGATTTACTGAGGTTTAATAAGAACTAAATGAGATGCTATAGGTAAAGCATCTGTATTTTTTGCCTATGTGTTATTCTCTTCCTTGTTTATTTAGTGATGCCTTGGCTAATAGTATAGCACAAACATAATCATACCATACAAGACACTTCATTTGATCGGATGTTTGTCAGTTTACACTCTCAGTATGAAAAGGGAAAGCACAAAGGTTGTATTCACAAGCTGGTGGGGAATTTGCTTCTGAGTGAGAGGGTCCCTGCAGTTACACTAGGTCTATTATATTGGACCACAGGATTAATCTTATTTAACCCATTTGCTAGCTGGAGAGACAGGAATAGCTGAATGATAGCCTCATACTTCCTGAAAACAATGTTCCTTGTTTAATTAGGTCCAGGAACCCGGGTTGTTTCTATCAGCATTTCTCTCAGGATCTATCCCGAAGCCTAATGAGCATTGGCATAGGTCTGACTCCTCTCTCTAAAGTATCCCCAGTCCCTTTGTTCCTCACCATGACGAGACTCTTTGAACCATATTTCTTTCCTCTCCATGGTTCATACGTACATTCTGGTAACTGTAGCTCCTGTAGAAATGTTTGCACCATAGTCTCCTTCAATCTGATTTTTTAGATGGCATATTTATGTTGCCTATTTAATTTCTTTCTGTGTTTCTCAAATTTCTGGAAAGATAGCAGAAGATCAGTAGACCCTTGGCTTTGGTGGAGAAATATCTGTTGGTTTTACTCTTTATGAGTGCCCCAAGCAGCCCCATTCCTGTAGTGGTTTATTACTTTGTAGACACAGATTTGGATTGCTTTTGAAATGAGACAAGATAGGAGTCAAGATTACACAGAATACTTGCATCTACCTAGAGTGTTTTTGACATCTCCCTGAAAATTTATGGACTATACTCATAAAGATATATGCAGTTATTCTTCCCAAATGAGGTGCATTTCATTCCTTTGTGAAGAATGGTCCTGGAAATTAAGCCAATTTTAATGGCTGGTGTTGGAATAGAAAAGAACACAAAGAGGTCTAAGGAAACAATGCTTTTGAATCAGAAAATAAATACAGGTTTACAAAACTTAAGAGTAGAATATCAGATTTGGCAGTAATTAATACAGGTGACATGAGTAAGTTTATAATACTCTGTAAATACAATCAAGAGATAATGATTCATGAAACGGTTTCACAGAGTATTAAAACCAGTCTCCAAGTTTCATTATTTATTATTTTTATTTTTTTATTTTATTTTAAGTTCTAGGATACAAATGCAGAATGTGTAGGTTTGTTGCATAAATATACGTGTGCCATGGTGGTTTGCTGCATCTATCAACCCTTCATCTAGGTTTTAAGCTCCGCATGCATTAACTATTTGTCCTAATGCTCTTCCTTCCATTGCTTCCCATCCCCCAGCTGGCTCTGGTATATGTTGTTCCCCTTTCTGTGTCCATTTGTTTTCATTGTTAGACTCCCCACTTATGAGTGAGAAAAAGTGGTGTTTGAGTTCTGTTCCTGTGTTAGTTTGCTGAGGTTGATGACTACTAGCAATATCCATGTACCTGCAAGTGACATGATCTCATTCTTTTTTATGGCTGCATAGTATTCCATGGTGTATATGTATCACATTTCCTTTATCCAGTCTATCATTGATGGGCATTTGGGTTGGTTCTATGTCTTTGGTGTTGTAAATAATGCTGTAATAAACATACATTTACATGTATATTTATAGTAGAATGATATAGATTCCTTTGGGTATATACTCAGTAATGGGATTGCTGGTTTAAATGGTATTTCTGGTTCTTGATCCTTGAGGAATTGCCAGACTGTCTTCCACAATGGTTGAACTAATTTACTTTCCCACCAAGAGTGTAAAAGCATTCCTTTCTCCACAGCCTTCCCAACATCTATTGTTTCTTGACTTTAATAATAATTAGTGATGTAAAAATAATAAGAACCATCTATGAAAAACCCATGACCAACACCATACTGCATGGACAAAAGCTGGAGGCAATCCCACTGAACACCAGAATAAGACAAGGATATCCACTGTCACCACTCCTATTCAACATAGTACTGTACATCCTAGTCAGAGCAATAAGGCAAGATAAAACAATAAAAGGCATTCAAATAGAAAGAGAAGTCAAACTATACCTGTTTATAATATTTTTGAAAATGTCTTTGGGTTACTCATGGAAATACAATCTGTGTGACTTTCAATAAGAAAATTTACCTCTTTGAATCAGTTTCTTTATCTTTAAAGGAAGATTAAGATCAAGATCTCCCCTCATGTACTTGTGAGAACTAAATGTAATAATATATGAGGAACACCCAGGAGTGTGCCCTGAATGTAGCAGGTACTCATGAAATGCCACTATTATTCTTATTTTAAAAAGAAACAAAAAGCAGTTTCTTGACAGTCACACAGTTTACATCCCAAGACCTCTGTGAACTCTCCAATTCTCAGATGTCCCTCTATTACTTCATGATGAAAATAATAGAGGGACATTACACTTTATACAAAATTTAACTCAAGATGGATTAAAGATTTAAATGTAAAACTCAAAACCATAAAAATCTTAGAATCTTAGAAGAAAACCTAGGCAATACCACTCAGGACATAGGCATGGGCAAAGACATGTAGAGGCTTTCCTACTTAATATAGGTGCAGTTGCATAGGTGCTTAGAAATCAGTATTTCTTTACAGAATATTTCCAATAATCTCATGTATTTATAAGGTACTTACTTAATTCCCCTGAAGTTGGATACAAAGTTGTTAGGGAAACCAACTGGTCCTCTTAAAGGAAAAGAAATCAAACCCTGATCTTGTAAAATGTATATAGAGAAAAGATTTCACAGCATGACTTTCTGACCTTGAACTTTATTCCCAGAACTTACCTTACTTTTTGGAATTTCTCACTTATCACTATTGAAACCCTCAGACTAGCCTCAGAGAGGTTCTGTAAAGACAAATTTTCTGTGTGATTCTTCTTTTCAGAGATGACACCCATCTTTATCATTTAAATACAATTTTACAAAAGGCTCCAAAATTATAGATAGGTAATACCCAGAAACCAACAAGCATGTTGATTATGTGGTTTGGTTACAAAATGGTTTGCCCATTTTCATTTTGGGAAGCCCCTCTGGGGTTGCACTGCCTGCCAGGTTCTCAGCATATCTCCACCTGACTAAGTCTGTCTTTTTTCTTCCATCCCTTATAGGAGCACTTTCAGATCTGTTTGTGATCCTAGAGATTCATGCAGAGGAAAGAGTAGCTCAGAACTTGGTGTTTTCTCTCGTCCTGCTTTGGGTTCTCTCCCAGGTTCTGGTTCCTCCTCAAAGACCTTTTTTTTTTTGAATTATCAACAGCAGGACTGTGGACCCATTCAGAGGAGGCCTCCTTCATCTTATTTCTTGCCAAAGACATCCCTAATTCTATGAGCACAACTTATAAAAAAGCTCAACATGAACAAGAGAAACACAAAGTTTCAGGAAGAACATTTTGTTTCACATAATTTACAGAAGCGATGCACTTGGTCTGAAAATATTTATTAAAGTAGTACCAGATGACTGCTTTATCTATATAATAAGTATTGAAAATATTTACATTATTAAAACTAGCTTTGGAAGAAAACAGCCTCCTGACTGGGTGTATAAAGCACTAAAACAGAGCTATTAATTTAATCATTTTAACATATTAATAGTGATAGTAAAAGGAACCTCCATTCAGAACTATATATCTACTACCTGTACTGTCTTCTTATTTCTAACTTTAAATTCATGATTATCATTGGGAACAAGTATATGGTATATACACAGAATATAACAATGACATGATTCCATTAGATTTTTCATGCAAAATATATATGTTTCATGATTTCATATGACTATGACATGTTTCTGCTAGACATTTTATTTTTAATTTTTTTTGAGACAGATATTTTATTTTTAATTTGAGGCAGATTCTTGCTCTGTTGCCCAAGCTGCAGTATAGTGGTACAATGACAGCTCCCTGCAGCCTTGACCTCTTGGGCTCAAGCAGTCCTCCCTCCTCTGCCTCCTGAGTTGCTTGAAACCACAGGATTCTGCTACCACACCCTGCTAATTTTTTAGACTTGTTGTTGAGACGGGGTTTTGCCATGTTGGCTGGAATGGTCTTGAACTCCTAGACTCAAGCCATCCGCCCCCTCAGCCTCCCAAAATGCTGGAATTACAGGTGTGAGCCACCATGTCTGGCCCTCTACCAGGTGTTTTAAATACCTTTTAAATCATATTGGTTTAGACTTGTTAACTACTATGTTTTAAAACCTAATTTATTGATTGATCTATAAGAAGGAATGGTTAAACATAATAATGCCACTACACAATTTGATGCCTTATTAATTTATGCTAAAATCATTCTAAGGTACTTATTAGTGGTGATCGTGTTGAAAACTGACAGCCCATTAACTGAATTCGGCTTTCACTCATCAATCAATGAATCAATCAATTAAATGTTAATTATTTGACATTTATGAATTAGAAAAATTTCACATCAAAATCTGGATTTGCAGTTTTTCTGGAATAACTGAAATATTTGGCAGAATTGGATGTGCTGAATTTCATATGAGCTAGAACTGAGTAGGTACTCAATGAAGCTGCTTTTTTTTTTTTTTTTTTTTGAGATGGAGTCTTGTTCTGTCACCAGGCTGGAGTGCATTGGTGCAAACTCAGCACACTGTGCAACCTCTGCCTCTCAGTTCAAGTGATTCTCCTGTCTCAGCTTCCCAAATAGCTGGGGCTACAGGTGCGCACCACCATGCCCAGCTAATTTTTGTATCTTTAGTAGAGATGGGGTTTCACCATGTTTCCCAGGATGGTCTCGATCTATTGACCTTGTGATCTGCCTGCCTCGGCCTCCCAAAGTGCTGGGATTACAGGCTTGAGCCACCACGCCCAGCATGAAGCTGCTTTTTACAGAATCTTTCTGGCCCTGATAAGCACATGAATTTGCAGCCCCCTGATCTAAACAGTTATTATTTCAGTGCATCCTACATTCTGCATCCAGATTAAACTTCCATCTGCATTACAGTAAGTGTGCCACTCTCACACTTCTAATAACCTTCCTCAACTCCTCATTGACTCTGTGACCTGATCTCCAAGGCCTTCCCGTTCTGGCCTCTACCTGTTTTTGTTCTGCCTTATTTTCTGCTTTCTACCACTAGGTACTATTGTTCTGATCAAGTACGGCTACCTGTTACCAGATCACAGCTTGTGCATTTATAGCTCTTCTCTTTCTTATGCATTTTCTTTCTCCCTCAAATTCCTTCCCATCTGTAGTTGTGTACGAACACCAGAGCCATTGTTTTAGGTCCTCTAAGCCTGGTTCAGCATCTCAATTATATCTTTCCTGAACAGCCGGTAGTAGTTCTTCCCTCTTTTAGACTCAAACACTGATTTTTCTGACTTTCAGATTACCGAATGTATAATCTTTTATATTGAAATTATGTGTGACCAAGGCTTTTTTCAACACTGGATAGGGTCTAAATCTTGTTCACTTTGAATCCCACATGTACTTAACACATTTCCTTATATTTATTTGCCACTCAATAATTATTTGTTGAATGAGAAAATTTTCTTCTTTTTCCAGTATTCTGTATGTAAGTAACATCTTCTGAGACACAGATATTGATACTGATATTTGCATTTCATTTAGGTAAATGATAGATGTGTGTATTTAAAGTATTGATTTTTGTTAGGTATGTGATTATTTGGAACTCTAGAGCTTTTTATATAATCAAATATTTGACCTTCCTATTTAATCTTTTTTTCCCGTAATTACCGTGATATAGCTTGGTTCTTAATAGCTCAGACCCACTAAAATAATTCAGAAGGAATTATGAAATACTTGCACTGTGTCTTTCTTGACATTATAATACTATCATATACAAACTATAAGAAAAACCGTTAATTCAAAACTATAATGTGGTATTAAATATTAGGCTAACAGGATTAAGTGTGAAGCTTAACTGGAAACATTGCAGCTGATAGAAGTCTTTTAAAACATGACACCAAAACAATTTAATATCCTTTTAGTTACACAGTTAGGCTGGTCATTGTTCAATGTTGCTAACTCAAAAGCATGTGCTTGCATTTAGATTATGTTGAATAGTAACTATGTGTTGACGGTCTGTTTCCACGGATGGACTGGTTTGCTTTGCACTCACTCAGCTGCCATGCATTACCAGCTGTCTGACTTCTGATCTTCTGGCTTTTCTTCTGTTTCTTGTCAAAGTGTGGGTATATATTAAGGTGGTGGTGGTAGAGGGAGAGGCCTGGGGTTTACCCTTTGTTCCCAGACCCTTCCTCTAGTTTTCCTCTAAGGTTTCAGTATCTCCGAGAAAATAGTTGACTGTAGAATGAAAAGAGCTGCCAAAGTTGATCAATGTATACGTGCATAAAGTTCAAGTAAAAGTATTTTTTCTTTTAGTATTTGAAATATGTTACCAGTAATTATAGAGAAGATTTAAAACACAATAACATTTTTATTTTTCCCCTAGGGGAAATCTTTAATTGTTTTTAAAGACAGAAACAATTGCATTCTCATAAATATATTCATGGCAGTGTTCATAAATATAATTATTCAGCACAGCTATGTCAGCAAGAACTACGGGAATAACTTGTGCTTGACCTTTACTCAGAGTAGCAAAGAAACCATTTTATGATGGCACTTTAAATCTCTCAGGGGACCATTGTGACAGGAATACAGCCTGCAATGAATAGCATTTAAACTTATGTAGTGTCTTTAACAGGGAACTTTGAAAATGTTTTCAAATTTTTTATAAGATTTAG
The DNA here is from genome assembly GCA_036589455.1 of Ateles fusciceps. NCBI lineage: Eukaryota > Metazoa > Chordata > Mammalia > Primates > Atelidae > Ateles > Ateles fusciceps. The sequence continues at coordinate 13,193,700 of JAZHEH010002597.1, read as the reverse complement.
GGTTTTTTTTCTATTTATTTCTTAATATTTTATATTTTATTTAAAAGAAACAGGAGTAATGAGTCAACTGAGTATGAAAATTCTTTTCTTGTGAGACAACCGTAAACTAGCCTTTTCCAAATAGTGGTTCAACTGATTTGTTCTGTTTTATCTTTTTCATTTATCTATGTTTATGTGCACAAACTACTTGGATCCTATGCCTTTTTTATACTGCTTTCTCCCTTCTTCCAACCTTCTTTCCCTCCCTGTCTTCCTTTCTAAACCTTTGTTAAGTACTGACTATATGGAGAATAGTTTGCTAGTTATCAGAAGGGTTAAAAACTTTCTAACAATCTCAAAACTTAATTGGAAAAATACATTTTAGTTAAGCAGACTCTGAGATAATAGTTCAAGTTCAAGTAGTTTATTTGGGAGGTAAAGGAGCTCCCTGTAGGAGAATGGTAAAGTGAGAAGACAAGTATCATGGTTTCCTAGGGCTGCCTTAACAAAGTACCAAAAACTGGGTGGCTTATAGCAACAGAGATGGATTGCCGCACAGTGCTGAAGCCAGACCTCAGAATTCGGAGATTTAGCAGGGCCATGCTCCCTTTGGAGGCACTAGGGACAGGATGGTTCCATGCCACTTTTGTACCTCCTGGTAGTGCCAGGTGTCCCTTGGCTTGTAGAGGCATCACTACAACTGCCATCTTAACAAGACACATTATATTCCCTCTGTACTTGTCTGTCTCTGTGGCCAAATTTCCCCTTTTGATAAGCCCTAATGGATTAGGGCTCTCTCTAATAATCTCATTTTAACTTGATTACTTTATGAGAACTCTGTTTCCCAAATAGTCACATTGAGAGGTACTTGGGATTAGAACTTTAGGACTCCAACATATCTTTTTTTGGGGTTGGGGGTGGTGCATAATTCAAACCATAACAACAGGTAAGATAAGGAAGACAAAGAATGAACTTAATTCCAAGAAAACAACATCTAGGAACAGGTTGAAAATGCAAGCCTCAGAGTTATCCCACTAAAAGGGACAAAGGAGCAGGTGTATATATTTACAAACCCCCATCAGTCATGGGAGAGGAAGTATTAATTTCCCCTTGTCCTTATTTCTGCTCTGTACTTTAGGCAAAGCAGGCTCCAGCAGTCAGAGAAAGCCCTCAGGGAAAGAAATGCAAGTGATGGGAGCTGGGGAATGTGATTCCCCAGTGAAGTAGAGGAAGGGAACGTGAGAGGGACACCGCCAACATCCGACAATACCTGAAACAATAAGTGTAAAAACACATAACCCAAACTGTACTGGGGAAATACAAAGCAAGTTAAAATCTGGAGTAGCAGATGTTAACCAGAGGAGGACTTTGGGCATACCTTCAAACCCTGAAGGAACTGATGAATGTTGTCCGCTAGTGAGAGACCAACCAAGGAAGCCACAACACTCAAAGACTGGATAAAGTAGGAAGCAATTTGTGTGGAATAGATCAGAGAAGGGACCCTCCAACTACAGTGGTGTCTCATTCTAGGCAGGTGATTCACATTTACTTCTAGGTGAAATTTCACATTTCTTAACCTGGTTCTTAAAGATGTGGCCACTGCATGTTTCTTAAATCTTACCTCTGTATTAGTTTGCATTTGTTTTAGCTGTGAAAACTGAAATCATTATCAGTTTGCTAGGGCTCTGTAACAAAGTACCACAGACTGGGCGGCTTACACAATAGAAATTTATTTTCTCACAGTTGTGAAAGCAAGAAGTCTGGGATTGAGGTGTGGCTGTGTTGGTTCCTTCTGAGGCCTTGTTGGCTGGTAGATCACTGTCTTTTCCCACATTATCCTCCCTCTTTACCTCTTTACTTCTCTTCCTAATCTCCTAAGGATCCAGTCATATTAAATTAGTCTAATGAAATTACTTGGCCAGGCATGGTAGCTCACACCTGTAATTCCAGCACTTTGGGAGGCTGACATAGGTGGATCACATAAGGTCAGGAGTTGAAGACCAGCCTGAGCAACATGTTGAAACCCTGTCTCTACTAAAAACACAAAAATTAGCCAGGCTTAGTGGCGGGCACCTGTAATCCCAGCTACTCAGGAAGCTGAGGCAGGATAATAGATTGAACATGGAGGCAGAGGTTGCAGTGAGCCGAGATTTTGCCATTGCACTCCAGCCTGGGCAGCAAGAGTGAAACTCCATCTCAAAAAAAAATTACATTTTGAGGTACTGGGGGTTAGGACTTCAGCATATGAATTGTTGAGAGAACATGACTTATCCTATAACATTCTGCACTCTGGGAGGGAAGGAAGGGAAAAATGCATAAAGGGAAGGAGATCAGACCACTTGATAGGAAGCTGTGAATGCAAGGCTGTGACAGTGTGGTCTCAGCACAGCTGGGTGCATCATCTTGATCAAGCGATTTAACCTCACTGGACTTCATCTGGCAAATGAAAGAGCTAGACTTTGTTTTTCATCTCTATGATGAAGTTTTTTTAAAAAAATTGTTTTTCAGCAGCTGAGAGTGCATTTAAGATGTGCTCAGGGCAGGCTGGGCTCTGAAGGACCACCCTAGGAGTCTCTTGTATAAATACGGGTGTGAGGTTCTGTTTGAAAGAAAGTTAAAATGATGAATTTTGTTTGGGCTTATGGTTTGGACATTCAATGCCTGCATTATGTTCCTGTTTTTTTCCTAGTGTATGCTTTTTGTGGGGCATGTGTCCGCTGTAACATAGACGTGATATATAGTGCAGTCACCTCTTTAAAATATTGTTATTCATTTTCAGTATATAACAGAGAGCAATAGTATGAAGGTTATTTGAAGTCCTGTTTAACATATCTGTTTATATTGTTAATTTAAATTATGGTGATATGATTAGTTATTAATGACCTGTGATTAGAGAACATGTCCTGGCGAAAGGTGCAGGGAAGTCTTCCATGGATTAACATGGAGCAAAAAGAGAGCCATTGGGAGCTGAACAGGTCTTAGGCCAAACCCAAGCTTGAGAGTGATTTTGTGGTGCTTAATGGATATCAAATTCTTGTCACGGCTCCTCTCTCATCTGCACTTGTATTACTGGTAACTTGACAGAAGAAAGAGTTATTTTTATGGGAAGTTGAATCACAATATCCCTTTGAGATCTAATGAAGATGTGTATGAAATAATAACTAATACCACCTAATTTTACCAACAGAAATTGCAAAAGGTTTGTCAAAAAATCATTTTAAATGTTGAAAAATTTTCAATTATTAATGTTGGTAATTTTACTTTTTACAATTTTTATCTTTTTGTTGTTTATTCCTCTCCTAGGAAAAAAGGGATGGGGGGACACTTGGAATTTGAAGTCCATGTAAAAATAAAGAAATAATAGAATAATAACAATAATAATGGTAAACTTTTATTGATCTCTTAGTGTATGTCAGGTTCTTTATCAAAGGTTTTGCCTTTATTTATCTCAGTTAGTACTCATATGAGGAAGATTCGATTATCATGTCCATTTTACAGGTAAAGTTTCCATAAGGCATAGAAAGGTTCTATGACTTGCCCTTGACCACATAATGGTAAATGATGGAGCTGAGATTTATATTCGGGCTAGATGAGTCAAGAAGTCATGCTTTTAACCAGATCTGCTGTACTTTTATAAGCTGATAAATAATCACTTGCAGAATAGAAATCAGAAATAATGTTGACAGAGAAACAATAGAATGAGAAGCTTAAAAAAAAAAGGAATGTTGGATATGGGTATTCCAACTGAATTTATTTTGTGTTGGGAATTCTCCAGGATTATGTACAGGAACACATGACTTTTCCATTCCATTGAACTTTTTCTCAAGGGTGGTTAGATATATGCAGGTAAAGACCCTGGAGGAGCTCCAGATTAAACAAAGTATGTGGACAACCTCCTTTCTAGAGATATTTAAGCGTGTTTGAGATACACACAAGTGTGGTAAATGATTCATTATCTTTTTACATATTTACAGATTTCAGTATTCCCTTTAAATATATAGTTAGCCAAGATAAAAATATTTAGAGTTCTCAGTTTTCTTCATTGCTTTCCAGGTACATCCTTGGCAGATTGGGCCTATTATGTACCTGTGACTTTTCAAATATATCCTTGCCTTTCACTGACTGTAAAATTGGAATCTTCTTTTTGAGGTCATTCTGTATTATAATTAATGTTATTCTTGAATCTCAGTCAATATCCAAGTTTGTTTTGTCCTCATACATTTTCAGATTTTTGTTATAGACTGCAGTTGGATTTACCTCCTCAGCCAACCCAAATATTAGTCCAGCTATTTATAAAGAAACTGGATCTTTTTCCTCTTTTGTTTTCTTTATAACCCTTCTCTGTGCTCAAAAGCAAATTATTTTGTATCTTCAAGCCTGTTTTCTCTTCTGTAAAATGGAGGTAATAATAGTTCCTACATCTTAGAACAATGTGAGCATTAAACAAGACTTACACGTGTATCTCTATCCCAAACCACTTTCCCAAGGGTCCAATACTTGCAAATAACTGCTTATTCAACATCTTCATTCACATATCGGGTAGGCATCTCAAATCTAACCTAATCTGGATGCTACTCTTGAATTTTCTCCCTCATATAAACTCCTTCCCTGGCTTTCTAATCTTCATAATTTATGTAATTGCTGGAGCCAAAAACTTGAGAGTCATCCTTAAAACTTCTCTTTCATTCATACCTTCCAGCTGATACATTAGTAAATTCTGTGAGCTCTGCTTTCAAAATAAGTCCTGAATCTGGCCATTTTTAACACCTCCCTTGCTATCATCCTAGACCATCCTCCAATTCATACTACAGATATGAATTGCTCTGGTGAAGCCCATCCTCTTCACCAGAGCAATTTCATATCTGCTCTTACTACCCCTACTCTTGACTATGGATTCCTCCTGCCCCAGCAGCAGCCAGAGTGATCCTGTACATCTTTCAATGAGATCATGTCTCTCCCCTGATTAAAATACTACAGTGAGATCTCATCCCACTAAGCATAAAATCTATGCAATTTGTCATTGATGATATGATCCTGCAGCATCTGCCCCCTGGCCATGTATTCAGTTTATCCTAACTTGCTCGTGCTGAGGCTGCCCCACTCACCTTCCTGCTGTTACTCAGTTACATCAAGCTCATTCCTGCCTCAGTGCCTTTGTACTTGCTATTCCCCTCTACCTAGAATATTCTTCCTTAGATATGTACATGACCTGTTACCTCACCTTATTTGCATACCTATTCAAATTCACTTGCTCTTAGAGGGGCTGGGTCATACCTTTTTAGGATAATTTATCTAAAACTGCCCTCTTACATGCCTAGTTACTCTCCAACCTCTTACTTGGTGATCATAGCATCTATTATTTGTTATGTGAAGTCTTTGTTTGTTTATGTGTTCTCTCCCCATCGAGAATATACACCCCTTGAGTTCAGGGTCTTTGTCTTACTCAACAGGATATCCCCAGTGTTTACAATAGCACCTGGCACATGGCAGATTTGCAATATAGATTTGTCAAAATAAGAATTAATGAATAAAAAGCACTTAATTTCCATTGCCTGGAGCATACTGAATACTATACTCTTTTCCAGTGATACATATTAAAAAATCAGAGTCTTATATTCTCCATTAATGTGGGTAAAGTACTTTTAAAAATCTATTTACATATTCCTCATAAATTATGTTAAGGCAATGTTTCCATTTCACAAATGGAGTAACTGAGAGCTTAGAAAGATGGATAACTCACCCCAGAATCACATTATCATTAGAAGCTCATGGTTGACCCAAACTGTTGTTTCTGTGTTCAGAAATTATGCAGCAGAAGGTGATTTAAATGTAAGAATGTCACTCTTTTGATCGCAAGATTTGGCCGATGTCACTGCTGAACCAATGCTGCTGCTTTTACTGTGCCATCTTCATGCCTGGAAGAAGACAAAAACATCCCAGAGAGCAGGGGACCAATTTTTTTGGTCCATGGGAATGAGTATACTAGAAAATGTCCAAATATCCAGTGATTCTCTACCATGTTCCATCTGTCTCACGAATCCCTGCCATAAAACCAACCTCAATTTTTTTTTCTTTCAAGCTTTGTGGCTTTTTAATTTATTTTCAGTTCACATGGTATGGGTAATTATTATGCAAAACAATTTGAAACCATTTTTTGTCCACAAAAAGTCATTATGCTTAAGCACTAATAAATAAAATATTTTCTTTACTCTTAGACACTAATTGCAGGTCTGCTCAGTTGTCCTCAAAGGCAGAAAACAGGTGAGGAAGAGAAAGCAGATAGCAATGAAGCTGGGAGAAGTGGAGGGGTGGGGAAGTAAATGAGAAACAGTTCAAAGTTATGAGAAGATTGAAGGGAGATGGCCAGAACTGCAACAGTATCACCAGTGATGAATAAGAAGTGGCAGTTTCTGATATGAATTTATGAGGTGCTATGAGTTGATGGGAGTGCTGAAAGGAAGTGAACTGAAGCAAGTAAAGGAAGAGGAAAGCTCCAGAGATATCAAACAGAGAGAGTAGCCTATAGTAGATGGTGAGGTGTTTGGGAGTCATATGATGAAAGTGCAGTGGAGGCTAAGGATGGTTGTAACACCTAAGGAAGTGAACATAATATTGTCATTCAGTGGAAGCATCACTTTAATGCTCTACTGAGTTGGGGGGGAAAATGGGAAGCTAGACTTAATTTTTACCGCTCTAGATGCCAGAGGCACCTAGGTGCTTTGCTGCTGTTAACGCTGCTATAGTATTAGAATAGCAGCAGCTTCTGTTGTGGCAGTGCAAAGAGAAAAGGCAGCTGAAGGCCCTGAACAGTCAGGGAGCTAACAAACTGCAGCTCACTGGCCAGCTTCTCTAATAGAAGTCTCTGGTGGTTTGTTGAGGCTGTAAGGGCAAATTCAACAATGTTTGTGATAAATATCAGTTTGAAATTACTTGAGGAAGCTTTAGCCCTGCAAGTTAGTGCTGTGGCAAAAATAAATGAAAAATTTATGCCTCAGGATTTTAAAAAATGATGCAATTGTTTATATTTCTTTTGAATATGAAATCAATGCTTTGTTTCCTGAGCACATGCCTTAATATTGTCCACCCTATAATCTACATGTTGCTGTTCAAATCCTTCTTTATTCTTGATGCTCCTGAGAGATGAGGCTATCTCTTTTGTTCTTACAGTATCTTTGAGCAAGGGGCCAATTATATGATTTTCATTTTTTACTAGTAAATTGAGGTTTGAGATCGAAAAGTTCATCTTAGATCATCACTATAGCAGTCAAGACCTCTTCTATCCTTGCAAGCACTCTTGTTTTTCTTTTCTGATCCATGCTTGACTTAATTTAATTTACTTGTACGTGTTGGAATGAGTTAGAGGTGCAGATATAGTGCTCAGAATAACTATATGAATTGTTGCTCCCAGGAAAACATGTATTACACTTAAATTATGTTATAAAAATTCCAGCATACGTTTTAATTTGATATACTTGTTTTGCTTATCATACCTTCCCAAGTTTTCCTTTAATTCTTTGCTTATTATTCTCTTATATTAATTTATTTAACTAATAAATATTCTGTATGCTGGGCAAGATTCTAGGAACTAATAATACAATGATGAGCAAGATAGTGTGTGAAAATTAGCACACAGACAATTCTTGGATCATTTTATAAAAGAAGTAATTTGAATTCTGTCATTTAAAAATAGGTAAAATGGTAAATCATATGAATTATTTTTAATATTACTACATTGATGAACATGTATTAATTTCTGATTATGAATAATACAATAGTATTAGCCCTAAGGAGCTTATGGTCAACTGGAGGAAAGGCATTATAATAAATCATTTCAACAAAATAGCATTATGTGATGAAGTCTGTTGGGGCAAGTACTATTGCCTGTGTTGCTCTCAATTATATTCTCAGTACTTAGTTATAAAAACAATAAAGATATTCTTCAAAAGGAATTCAGAATTTTGAATTTCTTATTTTTAACAACAACAACAAAAAATCAAGTTTTGAAACCTGTGCTGTACGTAAGAGACATCCGGGGAGTGTTTTCAAAATACACATTCCCAAGCCACTCTCCTGAATCACTGAACAAGATTTTTAGGGGTAGAGCCTCAACTTTACACTTTTAAATGTCTTTGGTCAATTTTATTGCTAAGCCCTCGTTATGAAGGAATAACTGAAGGGAGATTTTTGTGCATGTCAAGGAGTTTTGACAAAGGTCCTCACATTCAGATCACTTTTAGATTAGGAGTTGGCAAACTATGGCCTGTGGGCCAAATCCCTCCTTCTACCTGTTTTTGGCCTGTGAGGCATGAATGACTTCTACATTTTCAAATGGTTAAAGAAAATTAAAGGAATAATAGTTTGTAACATGAAAATTACATGAAATTTAAATTTCAATGTGTACGAATAAGTTTTATTGGAACACAGATGTCCTCAGGAAGAAGTTTGCCTATGGCGATGAGAACAGAATATACATTACGTTTCACAAGATATAAATCTGCGAGAAATAGGCTCAGCACAGTGGCTCATGCCTGTAATCACAGCACTTTGGGAGGGGAGGCAGAAGAATCACTTGAGGCCAGAAGTTCAAGATCAGCCTGGGCAACATAGTGAGACCCGGCATCTCTACATAAAGTTTTAAAAATTAACTGGGTATAGTGATTTGTGCCTGTAGTCCCAGCTACTTGGAAGGCTAAGGTGGGAGGATAACTTGAGCCCAGGAGCTCAGGCAGCAGTGAGCTCTGATCACAGGCACCACTGCACTCTGGTCTGGTAACAGAGTGAGACCTTATCTCTAAAAAGCAAATGAAGGGACGGGGGCGGTGGCTCAGGCCTGTAATCCCAGGACTTTGGGAGGCCGAGGCGGGTGGATCACGAGGTCAAGAGATCGACACCATCCTGGCCAACATGGTGAAACCCCATCTCTACCAAAAAATACAAAAATTAGCTGGGTGTGGTGGTGCGCATCTGTAGTCCCAGCTGCCCGGAGACTGAGGCAGGAGAATTGCTTGAATCCAGGAGGCAGAGATTGCAGTGAGCCGAGATTACGCCACTGCACTCCAGCCTGGCGCCTGGCAACAGAACAAGACTCTGTCTCAAAACAAAAAAAAAAGTAAATGAAGAAAACTTGTAGAACCAATGAGTTAGATAAGATAGTCACAATGTAAAAATGATTTTTTCTTATGGAGTTATGGGCTTGATGTAGCAAGATAAAATTCAACAGGTAAGATAGTAAGGTCCTATATGTTGGCCTAAATAAAACCACCACACAATTAGAGCAATTTCACTTTTGGAAGTGTAAAAATGACATTGGAGTTTTAGTTGACATTAAGTTGAAATAGGTGTCAGTTGTGTGATTATGACTAACGAAAATCTAATGTGATATAGACCTATAAATAGAAGTATAGAATATAAAATAAGGAATAGAAAGACTACACCTAAATAACTGATTCCAGTTTGAGATGTCCTACTTTCGTAATGGAATAGATGTCTGAAGCATTTTCACAGGGAAGCTATCAGGATGGTGAAGGGCTAAAAAATTATGCCAAATAATAAATGACTTAGCCTGAGGAAAAGAAGACTCAGAAAGGGCATAACAGATAGCAGTCTTCAAATATTTGGATTAATGTCATGTGGAAAAATGGTTAGGTTTATTCTGAATAAGCCAAAAGGGTAATGCCAGTTATGGAGATAGTGCAGACATGTTAAGCTCAATATAAAAAGTATACTAATTATTGTAAATATGGAATTATATGCCTCACAAGGTGATTTCTTTATCTCCCTCCAAGGTGTGGGCAGAGATGGGATTTGAGGATCAGAAGGAAATTTAGATTAAATTACACCTAAAATCTCTACATGAAGTGTCTCAGAAAATATTTCTGTTATATTATGTACATATTTTAATATTCATTGAGTGTTTACTATTTGCAGAGTATTTTTAAAATAATTGTGAAGGATACAATGGGAATCTGTGATATGGCTTCCAGGAGACAAAGGAATTTTACAAACAAGACAGAGCCACATAAAACATCAGGAGGAATAATACATAAACTGAAATTTTATAGTCATTCAAAGAGGGTGGGACCAGTGAAGACCTCCAGAAGGAAGTGAGCTCTGAAAAGAGCTATGAAGATGGGTTTGAATTTGGATAAGTAGTGGTTAAGGCATAGGGGTTCTAGGTAATGAAACAAGCAGGAACAAATATCAGTTAGGGAAGTAGGTATGTTTGGTGGGGGAAAAAATGCTGGCTAGAACAACATTCATTCGTTATTAATTCAACACTTAAGGAGCACTTTGGGAAACCACAATGCAAAGCAAGGTGTGAAGGGAATTACAAAGATGAGGAAAAAGATTCCTGCCCTCAAGCAGCTCCCAGCCCAGTAAAATGAAAATCAATGTCAACACCACCCCTCTATAGTAAGTTAACTCCTGGGTGATTCAGCCATAAGTTACTGGAAATTTCTTGGACTGTATTCCTCCAGCTTAAAAAGGTCATCAACATTTCATTCAACAAATATTTATTGAACTTCTGAATTGTTCTAGTTTCCTGGGATATATCGGTGAGCAAAACAGAGCCCTCATGCCAACCAGGATGTACGCCAAACATATTTTTTGTTATTCCCTGGTTCGCCAAGGAAGGTAAAACAACATTTATTGTTTTACCAATTTTGAGCGAGCAAAATCAATAGAGAAATATCATTTGGGGCTCTCAGAAGGGTATTTAGAGCCCTGACTGTGTAACAAATGGCGTGAGACACTCAGCAGTATCTCTTTAAACCTGTGCTCCTTTCTTGAGCAGCATTTGTATTTTTGTCATCCATGCCATTTTTAGGGGGTTTTGTTTTTGTTTTTTAGCACCTGCAAAATTTAAACTGGAAATTTCATCCTTTGTGTCTTAGTTCTTGTCACTCTAAACATCTCTCGTTGTGTGAATCAGTATTGGCTCTTCGTACAAATAAAATGCAAATCATATCCTTGTCAGAGCTAAACACTTATCTCAACGAAATCAGAACAAATACTTGAAGGTTAAAACTGAGACTCACTGCTAGCAGAATAAAGAGAAATACACTGAATGCAACATGAACTTTCCACTGAGATGAATTCAAAATGCAAGCCAAAAATTCAGTAAAGATAAAAACACTTCTCATGCCAAATGATGGGTTTCGCTCTTGATAGATATCAGACTTCTTTCTCCACCGTTTTTCTTTCACATGAAACTTAATACTGAGCATCTGATTGCTTCTCACTATTGAAAAATGCCATATTAAATTTCACAAAGGGAAGCATGTTAATTTTGGTGTCCAGGTCAAATAACTGTTCAAAAGGAGTGACTTTTCTGGTCAATCAAACACAACCTCACTCACTGATGAATTCTACTCACTGATGAAATTCTACCTACTGATAAGTGAGTGGCCTGGATTTTGTTAAGTTCTGCCTTTATCTATGTTATTACTTCTCTGGTCCACTGTCTCCTCATTTGTTAACTCTGTGAGGCTATGAATATCACTATAGCTGGGTCTTTGCTTTGCCCCCTAAAATAAACATCAGTTTATTATATTCCATTTTTTAAAGTATTCTCCTTAAAGTGTCCAAGAACTTAAAATTACTGTATGTATGCCTACATTAAAATTTTATTTAATATTTTGATAACATTTTAAACATAATTGGTTGCCTTTATTATTCTATGTATTTTATGATATATGCTTAAAAATACTAATCTGAAAAGGGATCCATAAACTGTCAAAGGAGTCCATAACACAAAAATGTTTTTTTTTTCCTTAAGTTTCATGTATTTCTGGTAAGGGTGTAGGGCACATTCTCTGACCCACTCTCCATTTGCTCCTTAGGTTACTCCCTTAAGAGATAGGTAGCACTCTAACTGAATATGCTAAAGAGAGTCATGAAATAAGACACCCACAAAGCAACATTCATTTCCGTAATGAATTGTGTTACATAGCTGGTATTCATGGTTATTTTTTGTGTTCTTGGTATATTTTTTATTTTGTTTGAGATCCAGGCAAAAAACAGAAATACTCAAATTTAGGTTTGACTTGTTGAAAATCATATTAGAGGCCAGGCACAGTGGCTCATGGCTGTAATCCCAGCACTTAGGGAGTCTGAGGTGGGCGGATCGCTTGAGTACAGGAGTTAGAGACCAGCCTGGACAATATGGCAAAACCCCATCTCTATAAAATATACAAAAAAATTAGCCAGACGTGGTGGCCCACACCTGTAGTCCCACCTACTCAGAAGGCTGAAGTGGGAGAATTACCTGAGCCTAGGAAGTCGAGGCTGCAGTGAGCTGTGATTGTGCCACTGCATTCCAGCTTGGGCATGGGAGTGAGATCCTGTCTCCAAAGGGGGAAAAAAATCATATTACAGTGAAACATTGTGTCTGTTAGCAGGCCAGTATTTTGAAGATGATTGAGATAAGGTAATTAAAGTATGTGTATTGTTTCTGCAGTTTACATAGCTGCTGCAGTAAATACTAAGTACTTTCCAAGGGTGTAAGCTTATTTCTGGATGTAATTAACATAAGCAAATTGTCATCACTGAATTCATAGACATGAAGTCTATGGATTAATTAATGAAAGCTGTCCAGTTGTAGTTGTCCTTTTAAGTTTTTTCTTCCTTATTTTTTTTTTAATATAAAACAAAATTTTAAGAAATCAAGTCTCAAAGTATTACCCAGGCTGATCTCAAATTCTTGAGCTCAAGGGATAGTCTTGCTCATCCCTCAAGTAGCTGGGAAGACAAATGGGAGCCACTGTGCCTGGCTTTACTCTTTATTTTGAGACAGGGTCTTGCTCCATCACCCAGGATGTAGTGCAGTGGTGCAATCACAGCTCACTGCAGCCTGGACCTTCTGGGCTAAAGCAGTCTTCCCACATCATACTCCTAAGTAGCTAGGACCACAGGTGTATACCACCACAACTTAGCTAATAAAAAAAAAAAAATTGTAGAGACAGGGTCTTACTAGTTTTTCCAGGCTGGTCTTGAACTCATGGGCTCAGGTGATCCTCCTCCCTCAAACCCCCAAAGTGCTGAGATCACAATCATGAGCCACCGTACCTGGCCTCTTTAAGTATTTTCAAGGAAAAGGGGGAGAAATCCTTTTAATGATAAAAAGGATAAAGTCCATTATTCAGAAATCATCTTAAGAAGAAACCCATAACAATCATTTGGAACAGATATTACTTTATGCCATTTTCTGGTTGTGGTAAACTTCATTTTTCACTTCTACATGGACTATGATGTAAAGACCTTTCATCCTGACATCCCATGCTTAATAAAATTTAAAAAAATATTATTCTGCTTAACTAAGATTAGAAAGATGAAAACAGAATGCTCACCAACCCATCTGTAATTCTCATCGATTCACTAGAAATCCTTTTTGCGGGTCTCTAAATAACACAAAAGTTCAAACATGACAAGTCTGTATCTGTCTTATAGCTTTGAATAAATTTTTTAATTAAATAGTAAGAATTATTTTTATGGAATTCTTCCATGAAGGCTATTCTTTTAGACTAGACCTTTAACATATTAATCCAGCCAGGGGAAAAAAGAAATTTAAAAATTCTCTATGAGTAAATATGTGAGTATGTGATCTGTTTGTTCATGTGTAATTATATGTGAACTACATTTATTGTAAATATTTACTGGCAAGCTTTAGGACTTTTACAGTTATTATTCCTAGGAATTTGCCCTTATATTAATCATTATGACTTGAGAAGATTTTAAATTACATTCATTGTGGCTGTCATTTAGCTAGGCACTCTGCTAAGTCCTTTACTTATCTTGTTTCATTGAGGTCTCACAACATTACCATGGAATAAACAGTATTACTATTCCCATTTTACAGATGAGGAAACTCAGTATATTATCTTGGGCTTCCATAACAAAATACCATTGGCTGGTGGCTTAAAGTCCATGATGAAGGTCCCCATCAGTTCTGTTCCCTGCTGAGGGTCATCTTCCTGGCTTGCAGATGGCCCCCTTCTCACTGTGCTCTCACATGGTAGAGAGAGGGAGAGAGTTCTGGTTTCTCTTCCAAGTATTATATGGACACTTATCCCACTTTGAGAGCCCCACCCATATGGCCTCATGTCCACCTACTTACCTTCCAAAGGCCCCTACCTCCAAATATGACCCCTACATTGAGGGGTAGGGTTTTAACATGTAAATTCCGGGGGGACGCAGATATTCAGTCCATAACACTCAGGTTTAAGGGAGATAGAGTAATTTGCATAATTTACAGATCTAGTAAGTAGTTAAAAATGAAGTGTGCTCCAGAGACTTCCAGGGATGATCCTATCCTGGGATATAATTTTCTGTGCTAAAATAATATTTTGCATTGGAGTGAGGGCTTTAAAAATCCTCAGTTTGACTTTTCCTTTCCATCTTCAGCATAAGCAGTCTTTCAAAGACCCATGTGACTTGCCTCTCTCCTGGACTGCCTTGCTTATGGTCTGGTTTCCCCAGGAAAAAACAGGGATTCTTTCAGTTCTCTGTCTCATCATGTAAATTTGTCAATCAGAATCTTTCAGAGACCTCCCATTCCACTTAGAAGAAAATAAAAAATCCCCTCCATGGTTCTCAAGTCCTTCGTGACATCATGTAACTGACCTTATCTCCAATCCCCCTCTCCACTCTGTCTTGTCTGCCCTGACCCAAGCTCTTTCCTGTCCAGCCTTTGCACTCACTGCTCCATCTGCCTGGAATCCTCTTCCCCACACAGGCCGAAGGCATGTTTCTCGTCATCCTTCAGGATCCCACTCCTCACTCAGGGTTCCCTGACAATCCTGTCTACGTAGCTTTGCCCTGTACGTTTCCCTCTTTTATTTGTCTTCCTAGCTATTAAATCTACCTGATATTTCTCTATGTTCTTTTGTTAACGTGATTTAACACCTACCTCTCTTAGTTACATATGCTTTCTGTGAATAAGGACTTAGGTTTGTTCATGTTTATATCACCAGTGCCTCAAAATCACCTGGTATGCAGTAGATGCTCAATCATTGTGTGTTGAATTTATGAATGTATCACTCTTAACAGAGAGAAAGAAGCCCAGTTCAGAAGTGCTAACGGGCTATGTCCAAAGTTCTTCAGGATGTAAGAGACGAAACCACAACTCAGACTTAGATCTTCTTACTTTATTGTCTTACCATTCCTCTCTCCTACCCGTTTCTGTAGAAACACAAAATAAGGAACAAACCACACTCCTCTGAAAGTTGAAAGTGGTGAAAGAGACCTAAGATCTACAGAGCATTAAATCTGTGTCAGATATTACACCGACATTCTCTAAAGTCTTAAGAGGTACAGTTACTCTCCTCAATTTACAGATGAGGGAAATAAAGCTTAGATGGACTAATTCACTTGTCCATGATGATCACTCAGCAAATCACTGGCAGAGCGTTTATTCACAACCTGGCTTATATCTGGTGGTAATACCTTTGCTCAGGGGATGCTTACCATGGACCTTTGATGAGACATTTTTCTGGGCTTTCATTAACTCAAAAGTGAAAGACAAGGGATAGCTTCACCTTAGATGATAGTAAAGTTTTCTAAAATTTATAACACATTCCCCCCCCTTTCCTCCTGTCTCTACGCTTCTGTTTACTATGATGGTATTTAAAGCTAAAACAAAACTCAGAAATCTTTGGGTTTTGAAAGCAATCTGTTAAAAACTATAATAATCCATGTATCCTCAGACTTGAGAGCATTTCTAAATGAAGCTTGCAGTCTGATCATTTGGTGATGTTTGGATTATGTGGTTATAGTAGGCTTTAAAATGCATTTTCACACAGATACTATAGAAAGGTGAGCAGCAGGATGCACACAGTGACAAATTAGTGGTGCTCTTAGCCAGGCTGTTTAAATTATTTTTAGGCAGGAGACATACTGTACACACCAGGTTTTAGATGAAAGTAATTAATATGAAATGTTACCTCACTCTTTGCCTGTAGTTAATCTGCGCTCTCCTGGTTTCTCTCTTTCCTTCCAGTCCTATTCCCTAGTACTTCATGTGTTATCTTCCTTGCAAGTGCCCTTTTTCTGCGAAATTTTTTCTTGTTATATTGTCAAGGATACCTATCTTTGCAAAACTCGTGGTGGCTGCAGCAGCCACACCCAGAGCTCACTATGCAGAGACTTTGTTGCTTCCCTGGTGCCACCTTCTGAGACCTGGGCTTCCCTAATACAATAGGCCGAAGTCATTTGTTCAGATTCACTGGTGCCTATATTGGGAGTTGAGGCAGGTTGCTATACCAAACCTATCTTTAGTTTACCACCTGTTTACTCTATTAGGTAGAAACATACTCCTAAACTTAGGAGAAGCAAAAGCAAACACAAACAAACAAAAACAATGCTATTTATTTATTTATTTATTTATTTCCCGTTCAGTATGATATTGGCTGTGGGTTTAATGCTCTTTATTTAAAAGAGCATTTCCTCAGCATCTGAAACAATTACATATACCTACTTTCCATATCTAAATTTATAGCATTGCACAATGAGAACTCATATTAAAGACCTTGAGGCTCTGCAATATCCTGGATCATCTAACAAAGTTTTTAACTTATTACATCACAGTTCATGTTTGTATAACTCCCTAAGAAAAGATGGAATCTATTACAAAACAAACAGAAAAAAATAATTTAAAAAGCCCTTAAGAGTTGGAGCTGTTTTTGTTCCTTCATAGAACCTGCATTCTAATAACCATTTAATATAACCTCTACCTGGATTTGTACATGGACTCAAAAGGTATGACCCCTGGGGCTTGGCACTGCAGCAAGAAGAAAGAAAAAGGGGTTGGAGAAACAATACTTACATAAGATTTCCAGACGTGGGACTACTGTGTATTCAGATTCCCTATACAATATTAATGGCACATATATAATAACTAAAATTTCTGGGAACTTTAAAGCTGTTTGATGTATCAAGTGGGGTCTACTTTCATGCTGCAGTGATTGCCAGGTTTTAGATGTTGGGTAGGTGTCAGGTGGGTACTTCATTCATGATGCCAGTAGAGCATCAAATAAACATGGATATTTTTAACTATGAGATAATATATCATCATACTTCTGCATCCTATTCCAATTATGAGACACAGTCTTCTTTTATGTCACTCAGCCTCAGAAAGTTGAACACCCTTCACTTGGTGTGATTTGGCAATAATTGTCTTTGATACTGAGAAGACATGCACAGTATGAAATAAAAAATGTGGCTGGGTGAGGTGGCTCATGCCTGTAATCGCAGCATTTTGGGAGGCCAAGGCAGGAGGATCAGTTGAACTCAGGAGTTGGAAAACAGCCTGAGTAGCATAGCAAGACCCTGTCTATACAAAAAAAATTTTTAAATTAGCGAGACATGGTGGGGCGTGCCTGTGATCCCAGCTACTTGGGAGGCTGACGTGGGAGGATTGCCTGAGCCAAGAGGTCAAGGCTGCAGTGAGCTGTGATTGTGTCATTGCACTCCAGCCTGGGTGACAGGAGAGACTCTGTCTCAAAAATCAATCCATCAATCAATCAATACAATAAAATAAAATGGAAAAATGTGACATAATTGTTTCTTAAAAAACAAAACAAGGGCTGCACATGGTGGCTCACTCCTGTAATCCCAACACTTTGCGAGGATGAGGTAGGCAAGGATCACTTGAGGTCAGGAGTTCCGGACAAGCCTGGCCAACATGGTAAAACCCTGTCTCTACGAAAAAAATATAAAAATTAGCCAGTCCTGCAATCCCAGCTAGTTGGGAGGCTAAGGCCAGAGAATCACTGGAACCTGGGAGGCAGAGGTTGCAGTGAGCCGAGATCACGCTACTGTACTACAGCCTGAGCAACACAGTGAGACTCTGTCTCGAAAATAAAATAAAATAACCCAAAATACATAACAGTCGTGAACATAAAATATGCCTGCCTGCACAGACTCTGGGAGTTGGAGCAAGATAGAAGGAAGAACTACCTGAACATTTCCCCCCACCTCCACCATCAGAGCTATGGCCCAGACTTACATTGTCTGTAAACTGGATTATTGCCAGGCCTCCTGACTGGCATCTCAGCTTTCCTCCTTGCTGTCTTCTATTACAAATGTAGGAGCCAGAGGAAGCCTATGAAAATGTAAGTCCAGTTATCTAATACCTCTGCTCAGACTCTTCCAGTGGCTTCACATTCACCCAGACAGAGTAAAAGCCAAATCTCTATGATGATGAAAAAAGCTCACATAACCTGTGTACCTTCTTCCTCCTGTCCTTGCTCAGTCCTTCCCAACCGGAGGAGCCCACCCACTTTGCCTCAGCCTCACCAAGTGGGCTCCCACCTCAGGCCTTTCACACTTGCTGCATTCTCTGCCAAGCCCCACTCACCATAACATGCTCCCTCACCTCCTTCAGGTCTTTGCTCAAATTTCATCATTTTGGTGAAGCCTTCCCTAACTACCTTAATTATAGTTTAAAAAGCAGGGAAATCAGTAGTAACAAAACATTACATAGCATTCAAAATTCTCACATGATTATATGTCATATATATAGAAAATATGAATTTCACTGTGAGTAGCTACAGTATTTTCAATATGCTAAGTTTAACCCTAAGAAGGGCAAAGGGTAATATAAGTTAAAGAGTCAGGGGACAAGTACATTTCTCCTTAGAATTACAGGTTGTCTTTCCTGGGCTACTTAACTGAATAGCTTTCAGTTCAGTTGAACTCTAAATTTTTACCGATTGCCTATTCTAAGGGACTTGATCCAGGGGTTACTGAATTGGATAAGAGAGGATAACACCCAGATTTCAAGATTAAGATGATTTATCAGAGGGGATTACTCAAATACTCAAAAGAAATGACCAAAATATGTATAAAATAGGGTGTTGCTCATAAGTATAGCAAAATGTTTTCATTTTGACCGATTGCTACAAAATCGATAGAACTGTTGAGGTAGAATTAGATTGTGCTTAATTTGACTGGATCATTACAGTGACAAAAACTGTGAGATTATCTGTCCAGGGTTCTGACACAGTCTATTGAATTAAATGCAGTTCAAATTCAAAGTACCTTGATATTATTCAAAGTTTTTCATAGATAGTGCAATATTGTGAAAGGTAAAATGACTGCTCCTAACTTTGTGTGCACTGTGATTAGTGAAAACGTTATGATACTTTTTTAAGTGTCTAAATATACCATAAAATGGTAAATTTTAAAAATAGAATTGATTATTACCAAGCAGTGGCTGGTGAGGGTAGAAGAGGTTGTCTGGAGTTGATTAAACAGTGGTAGGGGTTCTGAGTTACATGGGACAGATATAGAATATATCTGCATTTGTATAAATCAAAAATTCTTCTGATATTCTCTGGAATTTTATATTCTACATTAGCAATAATATTTGAATTATTTGTTTTATGATCTCTCTTTCATGGATATAAAAGAACTTAGGTTATTTACAACACCTGTTATATTATTTAGATGGTAGTTAGATCTTATATACATATTACCAATGTGTTTTAATTAAATGATGAGAACAGATGTCATCATTAGCAAAAGTAATGGGAAGGAAATTACATCTTGTCACTTGCCTTGAAATGCACTCCATAATGCCTTAGAAAATACTGTACCTAATGATGGCTGCTGTGGTATACTGTGCAAGTAAAATTCAGGAAGCTTGTATTCCTCTGCTTTTAAAACTGAAAAAGAGGAAGCCTTTTTGGAATAAATTTTTTATTACTCAGCTATTCAACTTAAGCTTTACAGATAGACTATTTGATGACCCTGCTTTAAAAAAAATCTGGACTCAATCTATATATTTTATTTCATAGTTCTAGATCCCATTTATATATTTCAATTCATTAAATATTGTTACATTTTGCAGGACCATAATAGATATTTTATCAGATTTTTGTTCACTATTTCCTCTATACATGATAAAATAGCTAATATTTTACTAAGTACTTACTATTGTTTCACACCTCCCTAAGTGCTTTGCACATATCAGCCATTTTATTTTCATTTTATTTTTTTATTGTACTTTAGATTCTGGGGTATATGTGTAGATCATGCAAGATTGTTGCATAGACACATTCATGGCAAGGTGGTTTGTTGCCACCATTACCCCATCACCTATGCCTGACGTTTCTCCCCACGTTATCCCTCCCCACCCTCCCACTATCCCTCCCCTAACCGCCACCAACAGACCCCAGTGTGTGATGTTGACCTCTCTGTGTCCACATGTTCTCATTGTTCAACACCTGCCTATGAGTGAGAACATGCGGTGTTTGATTTTCTGTTCTTGTGTCAGTTTGCTGTGAATGATGGTTTTCAGGTTCATCCATGTCCCTACAAAGGACACGAACTCATTGGTTTTTATAGCTGCATAGTATTCCATGGTGTATATGTGCCATATTTTCTTTGTCCAGTCTATCATTGATGGGCATTTGGTTTGGTTCCAGCTCTTTGCTATTGTAAACAGTGCTGAGATGAACATGCGTGTGCATGTGTCTTTATAATAGAATGATTTATAGTCCTTTGAGTATATACCCAGTAATGGGATTGCTGGGTCAAATGGAATTTCTATTTCCAGATCCTTGTGGAATCTCCACACTGTCTTCCACAATGGTTGAACTAATTTACACTCCCACCAACAGTGTAAAAGTGTTCCTGTTTCCCAATCCTCGCAACAACCCCACAGTAGGTAGGCATTATTATTCTCATTTTACAGAGGAAAATGTGGAGTCTTTGTATGTTAAGTACCTTGCCAGGTCACAAGCTAAATAAGAGGAAGAGCCCAAGTAAGTTATGAACCTAGGAAAGTTGGCCCTAGAACCACTGGGCTCTGCTGTTTTCTCAGGTGTTGGCACACGTGGAGATTAAACCCAAAACCAAGAAATATGCTTGTGCACTCACTTCTTGAGGTCAAGAAGCAAGTAATATACTATCCTTCTACACCCAGAGTAAAATCGACATATCTTCATTATTCCCTCACTAGGGATAAGTGGGGTGTTCAGAACCTCTGAACAGACAAGACAGGAATGTTACAGGTGGCCATATAGAGACCCTGATAACCAGAATGGGTGAGCACAAACTTTACCAACAGAAGAATTTGTCCAAGGAGATGAAGTCATTAGGTATTCTGGAAATTAGGGAACACTGCACTTCTCATTTATCCCCTAATGGCTCTGTGATGTCTGAGAAACAAAGCAACTTGAAGAGCTTTATAGGACCATTGATATTTTAAAGGAACTATTCTGATCAAATATTAAAAATGTAATGTAATGATACTTTGTGAAAGTAACATTGAAAGCCCCTCTCCCTTAGCTAACACATACCTGAACCTGGTTTATCATCTAAAAGAAGAAAAGGCAATAAAATTTGATTAACTCACTAATAAGAAGGATACATTTGATGTATGTAAATTTATCAGGCATTAAAAATGAAAAAGAAAACAAGTCTTTCACATTAAAAATTTTTGGATATAATTCATTCACCAAGTATTATAGAGCATTGGAAATATTTGTGATTCAGGCAACTTACATTTATCAGTGCAATGATAATACTAATGATAATACTCTTTTTATAACTATCAGATTTTTAGAATCTCCTTGTTTATTTGTTTGTTGTGAATCAACAATGACCATTAAAATGCTGAAAAAATTTTCAGACAAAATTACGTGTATTCCACCAGTGGTTATATCTTCTGGACTTCCCATAAAAGAAATTTTACTTGTGGGTTAATCTTTCACTCTGACTTCCATCTTACAAGATGACCTTTTTGCCCCTCACTAGTGATCTATTGATAGATCATCTAAGCCCCTCATACCGATCCCCCGTCTGCCAGGAAATCCTGCCAGTCATCACTGCCTTCCAAAGTTATCAGCTAAGTGTACTCAGAAACTTAAAAGCAAAGTACTCTGTTTCCCTCATGTATTATCTATGTCTATGTATAATAAAAATAGCTAATATTTATTGAGCTTTTACCATAGGCTTGACACGGTGCTAAGCACTTTACATTGATTATCTCAATTAACCATCCCAATAATCTTACAAAGTTGCTATTACTATCACCAGTTCATAAATGACGAGACTGAGGAACAGAGTTTAAATAATTTCTTCATGTCATGAACTAAGAAATAGAACTAAGTTTGATCCTGACTAGGCCAGACTCACCCTTATGCCTGAACTATTATATTTAATTCCTTCCAAAAAGTGTCCAGTTGTATAATGAAGTTGAGTTGGTTTTTTTCCATCTTTATAGTAACATAACATAGCAATTCTAGTGAAAATAGTCAAGAATACAGCAAAGGCAATGTTTACAGTGTGTTTTGCATTCCAGAAGATGCAGGCATGAACTGGTTACTTAACACTTTGGCTTGATCATATGTGTAGACACCACTGTCTTCTAAATTGCAAACACATGGAGTTTGCTCTTTACGTATTAGGTAGGTTGCCATGATCATATGACACAGTATGGAAAAGTTTGCATGAAGTCTGATTAGACCTATTTAATATCAGTTGATTACGTATCTGTCATGTAGATGATCCCAATATTACCTGTTAAGATTATTTTCTTAAAACTTACCTTTATTCCTTTTAAAAATTGTTTTCCTAATTCATATCCTAGTTTATGGTTTCTTCTAATTTTACCTGATGTTCTTCCTTTGAATTGCACTGTGAATGAGATAATTTGTCAAAATATTAAAATGACCCTTTCCTGAACCACGTTTTCAGTTTCACACCTCTGATATGTCTCCAATGTTAGAAAGCAGTAATACTGTTCTATAATCTAGAAACAGTATTTCTAAGACCCAGCACATGAGCCTTTTACATATGCAGCACCTCACAGCCTTCAGGAACACAGTGAAGTTATTTCTTGGGAGATGGAATGCAGCAGAAAATTTAAAACTATGCTAGTGGGCCTCCATGTCCTCAGATGTCTTCATTTAATGCTTACTCAGGAGTGGCCTCCTATGGTAAATTGAAAACGGAATTAAAAATAAATGCTTGACTGAAGTAATAGGCTATAAAACACTAATAGCTAATCATCGGTTATGCTCTTATTTTCGTAAGTGTCATCTCTCAGGGCTTTCAGAACACTGTGGGATGCTGATTGGATGAACTACATTTTTAACAATGCTAAATGGAGGACCATGAAAACTACCAACAATAGAAAAATGTACAAAACCCTTAATATATAATTTTATAAAAGGGTATGTAGAATGACAGTCCTCCACAAAAGAGCAGAAATTGCAACATTTTATAAATTTCTCTTTTGTTCTTTTTCAGCTACCTCTGAAAACACATTTTCCTAATAAGTCAAATCTCCTGCTGATTGTACTAATTTTTTTTTAACAAATAAGATGTTTTAAAGAAAAGTAATTTAAATAACCATCAAAGAATTGAATGCAAAAATAAAAAGCTTTAGTGCCATCTGCTGGACATTTGCAATAAGTAAAACGGTATACTCATTTTAAACTAAAGACCAAATATGTTTTTAGATACAAACTGATAAATAATTTGTTGAACTGTAGTGATTTTCAAAAATTACTCAAATACATCTGGGGTAAATTTCTGAATTACTGAGATATTTAGAATGTTACCCCTGAAGCAATGTATCTTTAAGCTTGTGTACAAAACTCTTAAGATGCTTTTCAAAACTCACATATACAAATGTGCACATTCATAAAATTGTAAGTCTTAAACGATGCTTATCAGGTTAAATTTGTATATATAACATAATATTAAATTATTCAGCATATTTTTAGAGGGGTAGTGCCCCAGATTTTTCATTTATACTTAAAATTACATTGGAATGATTTTTTATGAAGTGAGATGACAGATCTGTGAAAAAAAGCTGCCTTCATTTTCAAGTTTATTCTTACTGTTTGCAGTCTCTGCCACATGGTGGTCTCTGGATAATTTGCACCAGAACTACTAAAAAAGCTCGTTCCTGGAATTTATCCCAAATCTACTGAATCAGAAGCTCTGTGGGTTTGTCCAAAAATTTGCATTTTAACAAGTCTTTTAGATAATTCTGATGCATATTAAGTTTGAGGATACCAAGGAAACACCTCTTACAAAGCAATAACTTTCCGTTCCTTTAGCCGTAATTAAAATTAGCATTCTGAAAATAGAATGGCGTAGTGGAAAGTTTGAAATAGAGGACCTAATTAACACTAACCATTTTACCAGCCTTATGTAAGTCACATAAGACATGTCCCTAAATTTTCCCATTTATAAAATGAGGAAATTGTACTCATTAATCTTTGGAGTTTCTCCTGTGCCTACATTTTCCTAAATATTTCAATTTCGCACTGGGTTTTGGAATCCTTTCTTTATCTTGTCTCACTCTATGCAAAGTGTTTAAACGATATTATAGTGATGAACCCCAAGTCCTGCCAAAGCAGAAAACCCTGGCTTTAAGCTTGTACAACTAGATTTCTTAAATTTCAGAAGTGATTCACAAAAAGGGTTGAAGCACACAACAAAGGCAAATGGTAGAATAATTCCTACTTCTTCCAAAAAAGAGCCTGTGTGCTCACATCTAGAATAGCATATTATAAGTTTTAATGACACTTGGTAAGGGTTCAAGCTATGAAAGGAAATTCAAGGCTGAAGGAAAAATACACTGCAGTAAAAGTGATTTCATCTGAGTTACGTACGTTTGCATTTGCAATCAGTTCCTTTTGCAGGATACTATATGCTGACACCTGTAAACAACTTGTATTTATAATAAGAATATCAGGTAATAAAATAACTGAAACTCAGGACCTTCTTATGCTACTTTCTTTGTACTCCCAGAGCCTTAAGGAGTGTGGATTGTAAAACAGACCTCAATATATGTTTTTTGAATTGGTGTTGGAAGATTCTACTGTGTTTGACAAATAGCTAGTAAGTTTAATATGATTGTAGTATAAGAAGTATGAGAAAATGTATGGGAGAGATGCTAATAGATAAGTAAGGGGGGACCTTGTACCATAGGATGAGAAATTAAACTACCTCAGAGATGATATTTAATCAGTAGATCGACATGATGGGTTCAGTTTATTAGTAAGATCATTCAGGTGGTATGAAAGATGAGCTAAAATGAGGGAACCTATTGGCAGGAAGCCTAGTTAGAAAGCTAATGAAATAATCTGAGCGAAGAATAATGAGGGTCCTTACTCACAGGTGACAGATTTGTGCTGTGCATTAAATCACTACAGAAAGGAGGGGTTTTTGTTTGTTTGCTTGCTTGATTGTATATGTACCTTGTGTCTGAGTCCAAGTTTTACCTTGATTTGCTGTCTCTGCAGCTTTTTAACCAGATAAAATGAACTAGACAGATACAAGTACATATATTCACAAAGTTTGCAGGAAAAAAAATGGGATTAAAAATTTCTAAAAATTACAAACTTTACTTCTCGACATAAGATCTATCAAGTTCAAGACACTTTTGTAACCCATGCACATCTGGGATTTTACCATGCCAGTGCAGTCTTTTTCACAACATTAACTGAAGAAAAATGAGTACCCTTCACAGGTATTTTAAGATTAGGAAACAAAAGGAAGTTAGAAGAATTCAATTTAGGACTGTAAGGTGGATGCCTAATGATTGCCTATCAAAACTCTGGCAAAATTGCCCTTGTTTGATGAAAAGAATGAGCAGGAACGTTGTGGTGGAGAAGGACTCTCAGATGGTGTTTTCCTGGGACTTTTCTATGAAATACTGGCTATCTTGGCTGTGGTGCAGTGGTGCACGCCTGTAATCCCAGCCCTTTGTGAGGCTGAGGCAGGTGGATCACGAGGTCGGGAGATCGAGACCATCCTGCCAGCATGGTGAAACCCCGTCTCTACTAAAAATACAAAAATTAGTTGGGCATGGTGGCACATGTCTGTAATCCCAGCTACTCGGGACGCTGAGGCAGGAGAACTACTTGAACTCGGGAGGCAGAGTTTGCAGTGAGCCGAGATCCTGCCATTGCACTCTAGCCTGGCCACAGAGGGAGACTCTATCTCAAAAAAAAAAAAAAAAAAAAAGATTGGCTAACTTTATCAAAACAGTCTCATAATAAGCAGATGTCGTCATTCTTTGCCCCCCCCCCCCCCCCCAGAAGTTGGCAAGCAAAATGGCTTGAGCATCCCAAGAAACTGTTGCCGTGACCTTTGCTTTTGACTGGTCTGCTTTTACTTTGACTGGACCACTTCCACCTCTTGAAGGTCATTCTTTTGATTGTGCTTTGTCTTCGGGATTATATTGGTAAAGCCATGTTTCATCTCCAATTCTTCAAATAAATGCTTTAGCATCTTTAGCCCACTTTAAAATTTCCATTGAAAGCTCTGCTCTTCTCTGCAGCTGATCTGGGCGCAATGGTTTTGGCACCCATCAGATGGAAAGTTAGGTCAACTTTAATTTTCCAGTCAGAATTGTGTAAGCTGAACCCATTGAGATGTCTGTGGTGCTGGCTACTATTTCTGCTGTTAATCGTCAGTGCCCTTCAATTAGGGTATGAACAACTTGATTTTTTTTCCTCACAAATTGATGTGTGTGGTCTGCTACTACAGACTTCATCTTGAAAATCATCTCTTTCCTTCTAAAAATGAGTTATCAATTTGTAAACTGCTGATTTATTTGGAACATTGTCCCCATAAACTTTTCATAAAGCATCAGTGATTTCACTATTCTTCTGCCCAAGCTTCACTTGAAATTTGATGTTTGTTCTTGCTTGAGTTTTAGCAGAATTCATGTTGCTCTCATAGGAGCTCTTTTCAAACTTATGTTTTATCCTTCTTAGGGCCTCAAACTATTAATAGATCCTGTTCAGAATTGTTATAACAAGTTAGTACAAGTTCATTTTGGTGCAAGAAAATTTTGAAATCTATGCCTACTTTTTAAATAATACTCATTTTCTATGAACTTTTTGAAGACCCCTCATATAAGTAATTTGTCAGGGGAACCAAATCTATTTTTTAAATTTCCTGGTGGAGGCAAAATGCTTTCCGTAGTAATGTGTCCTTAGTGTATGATGAAGAAAGACAGGGAGGGAGAGGAGAGAAGAGAAGAGAAGAGAGGGGAAGAGAGGCGAGGGGACAGGAGGGGAAAGAAGGGTAGGAAAAGTAGGGGAGGAGAGGGAGGAGGGAGAGATAAAATGTAAAATGAATAGGAAAGGGAGATCCTAGACACAGATACTGTTCACCCATGGTACAGTGGAAGGAGTTAAGCAATTTGACATAGATTAGAGGGTTGTGGCTGAAGTGGAAAACTGACCCTCACAATATCTATTTCAAAATCATTTTAGGAAGTCTTATGAAAAAGCTAGAAATCCAAAAACTAAATTTCACAGATTCTCCTGCAGCTAGAATCCCTGATATAATTTAGGTTCCGTGAGTCAAATATGCTTGCATGAGATTTGAATGGAATCTGAATTAGATGCAGAGCCACAACATACTGGCCGTCATTTTCCTGGGATCTCCTGATGTGGCTCTGGTGGTGGCTTCTAGAGCAGAATACCTTAGCTGAGGTGGTAGCCATTTAAACAGTGACTTTCTTATTTCTGCACCTTCCTAATTGAGAAACTTTGGTATTTTTGTTTTGTTTCATTTTTGTATTAGACAGAGTCTCACTCTGTCACCCAGGTTGGAGTGCAGTGGCGTGATCATGGCTCAGTGTAGCCTCAACCTCCAAGGCTCAAACAATCCTCCCACATCAGCCTCCTGAGTAGCTGGGTCTACAGGCATGCACGTCATACCTGGCTAATATATTTTTAATTTTTTTAAATAGAGATTTGGTCTAGCTTTGTTGTCCAGACATGTCTAAAATTCCTGGGCTCAAGTGATCCTCCCACCTCGGCGTCCCAAAGTGCTGGGATTACAGGCATGCACCGCTGTGCCTGGTCTGATGGTGGAACTTTGAGTAGTTAGTTTGTGATTTTGTTTTCAGGGGCATTCCAAGAGATCAATCCAAGACCCCACAACCATCCCCCTTCCAACTATTTTTTAGCACAAAACGTCACTATTTAATCTTTCTGCCCAAAAGACTGTGGTGTTTGTTATTTTCAACTCAACTCTGACACAAGATGCCACTATTTGCAACCATCATTAAAAAAATAGTAGTCGGCAGGGCACATGGCTCACGCCTGTAATCCTAGCACTTTGGGAGCTAAAGGTGGTTGGATCACCTGAGGTCAGGAGTTTGAGACCAGCCTGGCCAACATGGTGAAACCCCATCTTTACTGAAAAAAAAAAAAATACAAAAATTAGCCAGGTGTGGTGGTGCATGCCTGTAATCCCCGCTACGCAGGAGGCTGAGGAAGAAGAATCCCTTGAATCAGGGAGGTGGAGGTTGCAGTGAGCCAAGATTGTGCCACTGCACTCCAGCCTGTGCAACAGGGAGGGATAGCATGGGAGAAATGTAGATATAGGTGATGGGGAGGAAGGAGCAAATCACACTGCCATGTGTGTACCTATGCAACATCTTCCATGTTCTTCACATGTACCCTCAAACCTAAAATGCAATTAAAAAAAAAAATAATAGTCACTCTTGAAATTTTGTGAAATTTTACCACTCCTCTATTATAGAGTGGAATCAAAAAGGCAATTTAACTAAAAAGGGGACAATTGTGGGAACAAGAAAGATTTTTTTACTGCACAACTATATGACTTACTGTCCTTCCTTGACACGGTACATGCTGCCAAAAACTGCTAATTTATATTTATGTATAACTTACTTTCTAAATTAATTATACATTCATTGATGTCAAGAACTGTGAATTTATGTTCAAAGGTAAAATGTGATGTCAAAATGTGTATAAAGCAACCTACCAGACTAGTGAAACATTGGACGTCAGTCATTATCAGGGGTCCCTCTTGAACAACTCCATGGTTTTAGAGGCTCTTAATCTGCCCATCACTCTCAGAACAACTCTCCTGTCTCTAATATCCATGTCACTAACTTCATAAGGCCTTGGTGGTGCCCATGGGCTAAGGCTGATGAGGGGAACACATGATGGTACTGATCTGTTTTCTGTGCCAAGGGTGAGAAGGGAAATGGAGGCCATGCTTCTTGTTTTCAGCACCCGTGTCCTTCTGCTGTTGTATACATATACCAAAGCAATCCTCCATTTGGGAGTACTACATACAAACTATCCTGGCTTTTGACCTTCTTTTATCTCAGAGAAAGCCCTCACCTGCTTTCAGAACCTGCCACTTGGAGTTGAAACTTTAAAACAATTGCTTCCATTCTTTTCACCTCTGGAAAAATCCAGTTCTATTTGCCTGGACTTCATAAAGGAAAGCCAGGAAGAAAGGTAGAATTTTCTGCTAGATTCTCACTACTCTGGGAACAGGAGAAGAAAAAATACAAAACAGAAAAATGTGAAGTACTGTGGTAATGAGAAAGATTTCTCTACATTCCACTATTACCATTTACTCATTCAACAAATACTTATTAATTTGTACAAACATCATCAATAATTGCTTGTTTAAATTATTTTTCATTCATAGCATGATATTTAGCTTTTCAGTTACAGCATGATATTTCGTTTTTTAGACATTCATCTTTGTTTCTTTCAAAATACATGCTATTAATCACCCAAACAACTTGTTACAAATTGAATTTGAGTTTCTTGAATTGAATGTACAATTATTAAAATAATGCAGCAATTATTATGTGGTGAAACAATGGAAAAAATAATATCCCAAGATAAAACCCACTTCAGTATCAATGCTTTTATTTTGATAGTATTGTGCATTTTATAACACTTTCCATTTTCCATGTAGATGATTTAAATCTGTGATTTGTGTTCGTATATTTTGTCAACCTCACTAATCGATAAGAATATATAGTTAATTCTAAAATTGAAGTGTACAAATAAATGTCAGAAAAAGATTTCACATTTGCAGTCCCACATTTACTGTAAGACAATATAATAAAATATGTATTTCCATTTATTATTCATACTAGAACACTGTCACAAATTTGATATAGATTAAAGCATTAAAACATCAAATACAAAAAATGAATATGCTGTTCATGGTTTCACTACCCGTATCTTGGTTCCAAAGTCATATTTTATTATGAGGACAGCATCTTGACAGCATGAGATATCAGAGTAATGTAAGAGGAATATGAATTGAGAAAAGGGCATTAAGGTTGTATTTGAACAGAACAATTTAATAGAGTAGTGCAGGTTATGGAGTAGGTAGATTTTATGGATATGGGAGTAAGGAAGGCTGTCCTCCCTTTCTCCCTTCCTCCCTTCTTCCTTTCTTCCTTCCCCTCCTTCCCCTCCTTCCCTCCTTCCCTCATTCCATAATATCTACTGGTAAAATGGGGAGCACACCAGGAAATAAGTTGGAGAAGTTGACAGAGACCTGAGTTGGACCTTTTCTTCCAGAGCAGAACAAGGGAATCCTATCGGTAAGGAAAGGAAGAAACCCAGAAAGAAAAATATGTGAAGAGGTAAGAGAGTTCTAGGCTGAGGAAAAGCCATGTCTTTCTTCTCTCATTATACTCCCTGCTGTGATGTATATACTAGTAGTTTAAACGTGGCCTGCTGCTGAAACTAAAAAGGAATTTCTAAAACACATGAGAGGAGGCTGTAGAAGGGTACAGGTCACCAAGGGCCAGCATTCAGAAGGATGTGATTACTGTTAGAGTTTAGAATGATGCCTGTGTGAATGGCCTCATAAGCTTTGGGATGAAGCACTTGGTGAAAAGCTGCCCCAGGCCACTTAGGTATGTCCCTTTGGGAGAAGAACACTGTCTGCTCGTGGCTGTCTTTCTTAGGACTTACTCCAAGATCCCCCATGGAGAAAGTGAGAAGCTAGAGATCTTACTGTCACACCTCAGTGGAGAAGTCTCATCTAACCAACTCACTTGCCATGGCCAACTAGAGAAGGAACAACTGCTGCTTGTCCACCTGTCACCGCCAAGAGACCTCACAGGCTAAAATGCATGAGTGCTTAGGACACCAATAAAAGGTTCACAAATCATCAAAAGAGTATTTTGAGTCTTTTAAGAGGACATAGTAGCTGGAAGTGAATTTGAGAAAAACAAAGTTTGGGAATAAATAATATGAAGGAGTTGAAAAATGAATGGAAATATTATTAAGTAAGAGTATGGGCTTTGTAGACGTTCATGGCATGAACGTTTTTGCTTTTTCATAGCTTTTTGTGTCATCAACTAGCCACAATCAGAAGATGACATTGCTTGATAGTTGAAGTATTAGTGATTCCAGAAACATTTTAATTTTCAAGTTTAATTCATAATTATCATTTTTTATAAGCTTAACATAAGATGTAAAGAATGTGAATTTACAATATATATTCAGGTAGAAAGTAAAAGCAATACCCTAGACAAAAATTAGTTTCCTTATCAATAGAATGGATGATATCATAATAATATCTGCTTCACATTGTTACTGTGTGTGGTTAAATATATGTATTTCTTTTTAAAATAAATTACACGACATGGTTGGTCAATTATTTCGTAGGTTTCAATGCTGTCAAACACATTACTCTTTTCAATTCTATGTAGCCCTCATTTGTTATTTAATGCTATTCGATGAGATAGAATTTTTTTTCTTTCTAATTTTAAATCATTTATACATACAAAATAGTATTATATATGTAAAGTGTAAAGAAAAAATAAAATGTACATCATGTAACCCCTCACCCACCAGCTTAAGAAATAAAACAAGTTTAGTACCTTTGAGGCCTAGAGTTTTGGAAAAGTTTAGATCTGTATTAAGCACATATATATACACACACATTTATATACACACACATACAGAAGTCAGCATCAAGATTAACAAGTGAGTTTAATCTCCTCGATAGATATGTGTATGTTATATGCAATTAAGTTGATAATTGTCATGCACAAACTAAAATGAATGCTTTTTAATAGTAGTTTACCCCTCCGTAGTAATGCTTTTTAATTTAAGTTCTATATCAGCTTTTGTTTGTTTGCTTGTCTGTTTCTGTTAATAATTCCCTAGGATATCTTTTTTCTATCCTTTTATTTCAAGCATTCTGTGCCTTTTTATTTTGGGTATATCTCTCCCATAACTTCATTTAGCTAGATTTTTAAAATCTAATGTGATGATCTTTGTCTTTTGATTATGCTACTTGTAACGTGTAACACTTGTGATTCCTCGTGTGTTAGTTTTTTACCATCTCCTATTGTAATATTTAATTGTTCTGCTTTGTCTATGTTTATATATTTATTTATTTTAATTCTTCTTTTGGATTAACTTTTTTCTCATTCCATATTTTTTTCTGCTACTGGTTTGGATATCATGCACTGTATTTCAGTTATTTTTGGTGAATACCTAACTCAAATTTTATTTTCAATCACTTGTACAAGAGTTAAAACTGAAGTTCTTGGTCAGTTTTAACAATTTTTATTATGCACTCTCTTTATGCTTAGAGTTTCTTTGGTTAGAGATATTTCCTTGCTTCTATTCCTTAATTACTGAGCCTCAGTACATGTTCCTAGGCTTCTGCTTTAGAGATATGTTATTTTTCTGAATTACTGCTTCTCTTTCATTTTTGTCCTTTGAGAATTTTGCATACTTTCTCTCCAGCTCAAATATGCATTATAAGCTATAATTTTAAATATTACACCCAGAATTTTTAGTGTTTTGTGAAGTAGGATGTATTAGGATATTTTGTCCTCAATATGAACTTGTTTGTAAATTTTATTATTTTTTTCCTCAAAATGGGCTAAGAAAAATAATATGTATATGCATAAATTTTCCATTCAGCAAGTATGTGTGTGTATTGGCTGCTACTAAGGAAGCATATGTCTGAACTATTTGCTAAACTGTTCATTTCTAATACTGTTTACTGTTTCGTAGAAGAGAGGTGTTATGTACAGAAATAGTAAAAATGCATAACAAAAATATTAACTGGTCTATGAGTGACCCAAATGAAATGTTATGAGACTGCAATAGAGTAAGGTTTTATCTCAGTGGTCAGTGCCCTGCATCTATATATCATACAAAGATTTCCTGAAATAGATTCCCTTTTGATTGAGCCCTGTAAAATTCCTTTATGTTTGAATTTAAAAAAAACAAAGAAGCTTCGGTTTTCAAACCATTATATCTTGGCGGCCCCGGGGGGGGGGGCGGGGGGGCCCGGGGCCCGCGGGGGGCGGCCCCCGCCCCGGGGCGGGGGGCCTTTTGGGGGAGCCGGCGTCCCCCGGGCGGCCCCGCCCCCCGCTCGCCGGGCCCCTGGGGGGGGCCCCCCTATCCTAGCATAAAGCATATACTAAAATCAGGAGTTGATAAACTGCTGTATGGGCAAAATCTAGACTATCATCTATTTTTGTAAATAAAGTTTCATTGGAGCATATTTACATTTATTCATTTACATGCTATCTGTGGCTACTTTCCTATTACAGCAGAATTGAGCGGTTGTGAAAGTAACTATATCACCGTCAAAGTATAAAAGATTTACAATTTGATCTTTTTCTGAAAAGTTTGCCAACACCCAAACTGCATTATGTTCTATATTTTAGAATAAGTTTATAGAGAAACTTTTTCCTTAGCCTAGCTTTCTCCTTCTCATTTATATTTGCTTAAATATATTTTATGTGGTGGTTCTCACAATAAATATTTATTATGCACTCTCTTTATGCTTAGAGTTTCTTTGGTTAGAGATATTTCCTTGCTCCTGTTCCTTAATAATTATTTTCTTTAGTGGAAGAAGATTGCCAGTGCCATTTTGCATGATAACTTTTGAAATAACAAATGTCCACACTTGTTTTCTACCAACTTGACCCTAGATTAATTATACTTCAAGTATAAAAAATTGAATGTATTAAATCACTCTTCAATAAATTCACCAGATACTATTGCATTCATTAAATGAAATATCACATATATTCCTTTATGAAGTGAAATTAGCTCACCTTTACATTGAGAAATATTTCAGATCCTAAACTACACTCTTACGTGCTGGTGCTTGGATTTTTGCTTTAACTATTGGAATTAAACAGAAAAGGTGTCAAGTGGCAAAGCAGGAAAGGAATTTGAGAATTTTTAAAGTAATCAAAGAAGTTCTGCTTAAGGGCTACTAAAGTTAAAAGAAAATCTAATGAAATCTCAATACCTCAAACACTGCAGTACCTGGACCTAACTTATTTGATTCTATTTCCAGAGAGTATCGGTTCCCCACATTTATTGTAGATGGAGAACATCGAACTAACTGCCGAATTAACAATAGCATCTGTGTACTCTGTGTTCTAAGGAATACTCAAATCCAGAAAACTGGCTCAGATACCCAGATGAATTTGAGCAACAGTTCCTCTTTTGGTGAAATAGCCAATGATTATTGGCTAGGCTTAGGACAACCCTCAGTTCTCATTTTCAAAATCAAGACATCCTTTCCCTGGGGGATTCACTGGATGTCCTTGTGTTCTATTCAGAACAGCAAACAGTTCTATTTATAGCGATTTAAGATTGGAATTTGAACTGATGGCAATGGGAGGAGACTTTAATCACATTAAATGTGAACATTGAAATGGGAAGTTTCCCTAGACAGCTTTAGTTGTCCCCACGGTCAATAATCAGGGGGTGGTTGCTAGGAAGCTTCATGCATATTACCTGATTAAGATAATGAAAAATTGGACTGTGTAAAAATCAGCATATCTACAAGGTAGGATTTAGAATTTTTAATGTAAACTGGAAGAACTGGGAGCTCAAATATAATGGATAAGCTAACATTCTGTGTACTGTACTAAATTAGATACTTGATGCCAAATAGATAAGTAGCCTTCAGGAATGGGGGGAAAAGGAAGCTATTTTGTAGAAGACAGATTGTGCAGCAACATAGTCTAAAACAATATTTTTTTTGTATTAGCTATATTTATAATTTTGTTCTCCTGAAAGGATTTTAGTATATTATGCAGATTTACCAGCATAACAATTACGAATGTTATTTCAGGGTGTTACTTTTCCAGATCACTAATACTCATTTAGAAAAGGCATAATTGATTCCATTTCAGAGACAACATTATCTAAACTGTTCTTATAATTCCAACAGGACAGCCTATTCTATCATATTCTAAGTTTAATACTTAATATAATTCAAAAATAAGTTGTCACAGTAAAATTGACTCCATGAGCCAATATTTGAGCATGATTTTTAAAGTATGCATCATGCTTAAATATTGGGTCATGGAATCAATTTACTGTGACAAACTTATTTTTGAATTACGTTCAGTATTAAACAGAATACAATAGAAAATATTAGAGTACATCATGTATGTAGGCTAAATGTTTTGTGTAATTTTTGTTTCAGTTATATGCACACATGACTGTAGTTGTAAAGTGTTGAGCTCTCAGGTGAAATATTTTTAAAAATACAAAAGAAACAGAGGCATGGAGTAGATACTCGAATTTCACCTCTGGGGACGAATAGTTCTTATACAGATTCTGCATACACATAGTTCAGCACTAAAAAGCAAAACTGGGGTTATGGAATCATGCTAATACATATCCTACATTTGACCGTACGGTTAGTGGGGTAAATAGCTTTGTATGTTTTGCTTTACTTCAAATAGCTATTCTTCCTTTTTGTTAGGAAAAATTCCTTGTTTTGTTTGTTCTTGGTTTTGTCTCCCATCATTTACTTAGTTTGCTACCATTTTCTCTTTTGCCTAGGAGATTGCATCAACAGTTTGAAAGCTATAAGGAACAAGTGAGAAAAATAGGGGAAGAAGCGCGGCGTTACCAGGGCGAGCACAAAGACGATGCTCCGACCTGTGGAATCTGTCATAAAACAAAGTTTGCTGATGGGTGCGGCCATCTTTGCTCCTACTGTCGCACCAAGTTCTGTGCACGCTGCGGAGGCCGCGTGTCTCTACGGTCAAGCAACGTGAGTATTCCATGAACATAAGGGGAGCTGTGGATGTGGATAAAAGTCATATGCCTTCTAAGAATAAGAACACATGCATCTTAGAAAGCAGGCATGTGTATAAATATACGCATTAATATGAACCTCCTTCATTTTGTTCATGTTCTTAATAAGGTAGTGGAATATTGGTGAAAATAATTCCTAAAAACATACTTTATGTGTGTTTCTTAATATATGATTCCAATTCAAAACCAACAGATCACCTATGAGAATACATTTATTTTTTGAAAAATATAGTTAATGTAGATTTAATATTATCATGAATTATAAAACTCTTGAAAGTTATAACCAATTCTTTTCAAAAAGTTAAGTACTTTTCATTTCTGTAATGTTAGTGTTCAGATTGAATGCAAGTAAAATTCCAAATAAATGAAGTTATATTAAGCAAGGATTAGCCTCTATGAGAGTAAATTCAGATTTACTGACATGTTAAAGAAATAACTAGTGTCGCACTTATCTCATGGAAATTGTTTAGATATTTGAAGACTATGTCAAACTAGACCTTTTCTAAATGTTGAGAGTTGCACTTCTCATTTTCTTCTCTATCAGATATATTCTCACCTGATGATGTTTTCTTATTTGGCTTAAATAAGAGCTACTCCTGTTATGCCAGTACTTTAAATAAATGCAGTTTTTGAAGATTTAAGATGCTAATATGGTAGGAACCAATATTATTATTTATTTTTTACTAGAGTAATTCTAATAAATATTTAGTTATAATACATTTTAATCTTGTCCTTTATCATATTCTCTAAAATAGTGCAGTATAATTATTTATAGGAAAATCTGGGTAAATTTTCTGTGATATACATCTGCAGCTTAATGTAGAACAGTTACAATTATGTAGCTAAAGAATTCCCAGTGTTCCTTTAAAGAATTTGTCGTATTATCTAATCATTAATAGATTATAATATAATACTAAGTGATGTTTAAAAATAACATGAAATCTTTAAGCCCTCTTGATATTTTTCTAAGTTACACATTATGGTTAAAATTAAAACAAATCTCTAAATCAACATTGTATTCTTTGGTAGTCTAGTTGAGTTATAAGTCAGATATTCTAAAATTTATTCCAGTGAACTTAAGGCACTGAGTATGATGAATAATCTTTATTTTATTTTATTTTATTTTATTTTATTAGACAGAGTCTCACTCTGTCACCCAGCCTGGGGTGCAGTGGCACTTGGCTCACTGCAACCTCCACCTCCTGGGTTCAAGTGATTCTCCCACCTCAGCCTCCCAAGTAGCTGGGATTACAGGTGCCCACTACCTGTAATAACTTCTCTGTTTTTAGTAGAGACAGGGTTTCTCCATATTGACCAGGCTGATCTCACTCAAATTCCTGACCTCAGGTGATCTGCCCGCCTCGGCCTTCCAAAGTGTTGGAATTACAGGTGTGAGCCACTGCACCTGGCCGACCAATATATCTTATACTTTAAGGTGAGACTGTTAACTGTCTCTGTGGCTTAGGAAGATAATGAACTTCTCTGAACAGTTTCTTTACCTATGAAAACTGGACAGTAACATTTACCTTGTATGATTGTGATGAAAATTAAATAAAAATAATTAAAATATAGGTCTTTATGATATCTATATTTAATCTTTCTTTAGGGTCCCATTCTGATGACTGTGTAAGTTTTCTTTTTCTCTCCTCATAGTAATTTGTTGCAGGAAATCCTCACATGCCACCTTACAGGCTCTCTAAAACAAGCTTGGATATTAAGGTGGTATCTGGCCCATAGAAAGTAGACAAGATCTATTTGTTAACTTCTCCTTTTATAGTCATCTTTAATACACTATATTGAAATAAATTCTTACAGGTAAAACTTAGAGGCAACATCAAAATATTGAATAACCCATGTGGTAAGGACACTGTTCAGTCTGAAAATATACTAGCAGTGAACAATGAGGAGCAGATCAGCTGACTGCTAGTGCTGGCTAAGCACCCATAACTGTTAAATGCTTTTAACTTCCTGTTATAGGTTTGAGACAAGCCAATAGCAATACAGTTAATGATTGATAAAGTCATCAGGTCTTAAAAAGGAGAGGGTGTTTAAAGAAAATTGAGCTAGGAGGTACTTAGGCTTTGGAGAGGACACTCAGGCCTAGTGTAGTTCATCTTTACTAAACTCATCCAATCTTGGAAAAAATATTTAAAGGAACAAAATAAAAGAAAGCACACATCTTAAGATATTTCAGTTGGAGCACAAGACAAAAACATTGTGTAAAGTTGTTTTTTTCCTATGATATAATGTTAAAATGTGTATCACAATTATTGCCTGTGGAATAATTTATAGCTAAAACAGTTAACGTATTCGTCTAACCATTTTTATTTATTACAAATATTTCTCATTCTTAGATTTTCCCAAATTGTGACTATAAATATTTTAAAAATAATTTGATAAAATTATTCATACAATTTCATGCATTTTAATAAAATATTTTTCAATAATAGGTAGGCTATGTGTGGTAGTGAATTAATCTTCTTTATGAAGAATTTTAAATTTTTAATTTTAAATCTAGATTTACTAATCCAAGTTGTCAAAATTTGGGAAATTATTGTGCCTAAGTCTTGTATCTAACATACGGCAGGATCCATAATGTGTGCATTTTCAATGAAGGATTAACAATGACTGTTTTTTTAGGAAGAGTAAACATTTACTTTTCAAAATAGCTGTGCTGTAATACTTTGAAGAAACACATAATTGTTTTCTTAAAACCAGTCTATTAATACATGGCTCATTTTTGTTTTTCTCTTCTTTTTCTTCTTTCTCTACTCTGCTTCCTTGGATGCTTTCCCAAAGGAGGACAAAGTGGTTAGAATACATACTTTCTTTTCTATCATTTGTTATTGTATTGTTGTCAACTTTATTAAGTGAATGTTGCACCTAGTGTTGTAGATAACTGTATTTTACAAAGAAATTATATACTAAGAAGAGCTCATATCCAGTTATCATGAAAAAAATGAACATTTAGGAGAATTACAGAATTTGATATTAATAGATAAAGTCTGGATAGTTTGAGTTCATGATGACAGTGAAACTTTAATATAATTTATATCATTGCAAGCTCATTTATCTGCTTAACTCTGAGTTTTGATGATTATTCCATCTGCTTTCAGAAACAGTAAATTCTAATGGGCTCTACCTTTTTCAGCATGCAAAGGCAGGTGATTTGAAACTTTATTGCGGAAGGAATGGAATACACTTAGTAGAGAGAATGGATCAATTCAAGTAAAGAGGCCAAAGTATAATTATTTTTCTATAGAACACAAGTAGCGGAGTTGTCATATTGAACCACATTTTGCCTTTATCTTCTCCCATGCATATGAGTAACTTCTTAGAAGAGTAAAAGATGACTTTTAACTCTTATCAACTGTAGAAACCATAGAGGCTTTTTGTGCCTGGGAAGATAGGCTCCAAGTAGAATCTTTAGTCAGCCTTTCCTTTGTATACATACTATACACCTTCATTTGGTGTAAATTGCAACTTCCTCATAGCTCATTAATCTACCAATAGGAGACTGAAACAATGAGTCTTTCAGGTTCAATATATCAACTGAGCTGCCGTTGTTCAAAAATTTTAAAGCTTATATGATACACTGCAGTGCATAATTAGCAAGCATGACATTAAATTGAACATTAATCTGTGTTTTTAAACTTATGCGAGTATATTTTCATTAATTTTTTTTCTATGGCAAAGAAATAGAGTTGAAAAATTATATAGGATAATCTATTTTTGCTATTTATTTTTGCCTGTACCATTGATTGTATGTGGGATAATTTTATGGGCTATTACTATAATGCCAATTTCATCAATATTATAACTTTGGATGAATCTACAGTCAAAACATGAATAATTTTAAGTTCCTTTAAAGAGTAAAGTGTAAGTAAATAATGCTGATGTGTAGGCAGATTTGATAAGATTTAAACTATTCTCCTGTAGGGCTGGCCAGACTCACTGTCCCTTTGACAGCACTTCCAATAATGGTTGATTGTTTGTGATTATTATGATTACAGTGTAATGAGAATACAGGTGGATTTTGTGGACTCAGACTAAAAGTAGAGTGGAAAGACCTGTAAAATATAATCACTCAATTATTTTCTTCACTTTGGTTAGAATGCATATATCTATTACATTATTTTTAAGTACTCTATCATAATTTCTTTAAAATCCATTTTAGCCTATTGAAGCAGTTCAATGAATGGCCTTTCTAGTCAAGGGAAGCTGAAGCCACATTTTGTCTTAGCCATGTCAAAGAGAATAACTGACTATTAAATGAAATACTTCACTGCCAGTTCTTTCCCTATTCCTCTGAGCTCTTTTATTTTTATTAGAGAAATTATAATTTACATGTGTGTGGTACTGGTATGGGTGGAAAGGGAAGGGAGATAAGAGTGAATAAAACTTTTCTAAAAGTAATCTTCATCTTGATCAATATAATAATAATGAAATCTACTTGATCTGTTAAATTGGTGAAGAAATGTGTTTAAAATACTGCAGTATATGACATGAAGTCCTAAGAATAGCTAACGTATAAATATTCCCTTTGTGAAATCCAGCAAAAAGTATTATCGTATTTTCCATACCAGCAATATTTTATTTTAAAACTTCATCCTCAGCCTAAATCATATCTAGATTTTGTATTTACGTGTAAAGAAAATGGCTGTCATAAGGAATGACTTTGTAATGGGCATATGTAATGGTTGATAAAAGAAAATTATGTTGTCAAGTGCATACTCTCATTGGTAAAATTATGATTATATTTCTACTTCATTAAAAGCCCTCCTTGAAGCCTAAATATATAGGAATTCTGTAAAATTTCCCATAGCCTATTTAACTTGTTTTTATCTTTGTTTTACTGTTTGATGGCAGAGCATTGAATTTAGATAGCTCTCTTGATAATATTGAACACTTTGCTGCTGCTAAGCCAACTGAATTGAATCCTGCAAATTTAATTCCTTTGGGAGTTCCCATAAATTTTCATCACTATTTGTTTAGTAGGGAGGATTGGTTGATGAATATAGCAACTAAAATGAACTTGCAACATTTCTAGTTCATTTTTATTTTCACAAAGTGTCAGGTTTTATAAGTTAAATGAATAAAACTTTTCTAAAAGTAGTTTTTTAAATTTTTTATATCAAGGTAAAAATAATGTTTTTATATTAAGGTTATAAGGCACTAAATTGACAAAGTTACAATTTTTAAACTAGTTTTTGTATAACTGTCCATTTATGTTTGTTTTAAGACATCATACTAAATAATATGTTAGTAAATAAATATGCTTTAATAGAAAAGACATAAAAGGCGGGAATTGGCTTGGATGGGACAGTATGTTGGCTTGAATGGTACAGTGCCAACTGAGTTTGAATCTGATTGTTGTAAGGTGTTGTCTGTGGGATGGTTGATTCTTTTTTTTTTTTTTTTAATATTTTGTTTTACTTTAGGTTCTGGGGTACATGTGTAGATCATACAGGGTTGTTGCATAGGTGCATACACAACGAGGTGGTTTGCTGTCTCTATTCCCCCTTCGTCTATATCTGGGATTTCTCCCCATGTTATCCCCTCCCCACCCCCCCCCCCCAACTGCCCCCAGTGTGTGATGCTCCTCTCCCTGAGTCCACGTGTTCTCATTGTTCAACACCCACCTATGATTGAGAACATGAGGTGTTTGGTTTTCTGTTCTTGTGTCCATTTGCTGAGAATGATGGTTTCCAGATTTATCCAAGTCCCTGCAAAGGACACCAACTCATTGATTTTTATGGCTGCATAGTATTCCATAGTG
This sequence comes from Ateles fusciceps, assembly GCA_036589455.1. Classification (NCBI taxonomy): domain Eukaryota; kingdom Metazoa; phylum Chordata; class Mammalia; order Primates; family Atelidae; genus Ateles; species Ateles fusciceps. The sequence goes on along the minus strand of JAZHEH010002597.1, from coordinate 13,152,069 downwards.
TATATGTGCCACATTTTCTTTGTCCAGTCTATCATTGATGGGCATTTGGGTTGGTTCCAGGTCTTTGCTATTGTACACAGGGCTGCAATGAACATACGTGTGCATGTGTCTTTACAGTAGACCGATTCATAGTTCTTTGGGTATATACCCAGTAATGGGATCATTGGGTCAAATGGAATTTCTATTTCTAGATCCTTGAGAAATCGCCACACTGTCTTCCACAATGGTTGAACTAATTTACACTCCCACCAACTGTGTAAGAGTATTCCTGTTTCTCCACATCCTCTCCAACATCTGTCTCCAGATTTTTTAATGATTACCATTCTAACTGGCATGAGATGGTATCTCAATGTAGTTTTGATTTGCGTTTCTCTAGAGATGGTATCTCAATGTAGTTTTGATTTGCGTTTCTCTAATGACCAGTGATGACAAGCATTTTTTCATATGTGTGTTGGCCTCAAATATGTCTTCTTTTGAAAAGTGTCTGTCCATATCCTTCTCCCACTTTTGAATGGGGTTGTATTTTCTTGTATATCTGTTTTAGTTTTTTGTAGATTCTGGATATTAGCCCTTTGTCAGATGGGTAGATTGCAAAAATTTTTTCCCATTCTGTTGGTTGGTGGTTCGCTCTAATGATTGTTTCTTTTGCTGTACAGAAGCTCTGAATTTTAATTAGATCCCATTTGTCTATCTTGGCTTTTGTTGCCATTGCTTTTGGTGTTTTAGTCATGAATACCATAAAAACACTAGAAGAAAATGTAGGCAAAACCGTCCAGGACATAGGCATAGGGATGGTTGATTCTTAACAGCTTAAAAATCATTACTTTCCAAGACTCAGCTCTTAAATACCAAAGTGATGATTTATTTTTTCTCTGGCTAACATTAGATAAAGGCAACCAAGAATAATAACCATTTTAAAAAATGATTTGCATGATTGCATTAAATATTTATTCTTATTATGAAAAATCTTTTGAGTTATCCGTATTTAGCTCATGGCATGATGAAGCATATGATCCTAATTTACAACCTTCGGTCTTTTGAAAAAGTGATTGTAAGAGTTTGCCTGCACCCACTTTTATGTTTTCCTTTTTTTGTCTGGATGTTTTGACAGATATCTCTAACAAAAATTATCTTTAAGATTCTTCCCAGAAATATAACATAAGTCTATATAGTTTATAAATATAGACAAATATATCAATAAAGAAATTTAGAATGTATCAAGAGGAGAACTTTTATTTGGCAATTTAGCTGATTAGATTTTACAAGTTATCTGGTTTTATTGAACTTATACTAGAAAGGAATAAAACATCAAATTGCAGAAACTTTTATGTAAAATAATTCAGAAAGCTATGAATTTTTTATTACATGTCTGTTTTTGAAATTTGCTACCCTGTTTTAACCTCTTTCATTCAGCATTACTGTTCTTTAAACTTCATAAAGGTTATTGCATATTATAAAAATCCTGGTTAGTCTTGGTTTTGTGCCTTCCCCTATCATCTTTTAGTATAGTTATAACCTCTGTTTCAATAAATTATAATTTTTCAAATCAATATTAAATAAAGATTAATAGGAGCTGCCCAAGGGTATAGAAAATTAGCCTCTTATAGTATAAGGAGAGGCTGTAGTAGAAATAGCTTCCAAAAAGCTAAAGACCATGGAGAAAATTCCTTGCTGGATGTGGAGCAGAGAAGAAAGGGAGTTGGTTGTGCCTTAAGGGCAACAGTCTGTTGCTGTTCCTATAACAATTTAGTAGAGTTTCTTGAATAAATGTTTCTCCATTTGCTGGCTGTTTTTTTAAAAATTATTATTAGTTATAATTGTTTTGCTGGGAAGAAGGGTCTGTAGAGCTCCTCACATTATCAGTCTTGAGCTACTCAAATAGACTCTTCATAGTTTTGTTTTAATTCATCCATTCACATATTGATTGATTGATTTTTGACACAGAGTCTCACTCTATCACCCAGACTGGAGTGCAGTGGCACAATCACAGCTCATAGTAACCTAAACTTCCCAGGCTCAAATCATCTTCCCACCTCAGCCTCCTGAGCAGCTGGGACCCCAGGTGTGCACCACCATGCCTGGCTAATTTTTTAAAAAGATTGGTAGTTACAGGGCCTTCCTGTGTTGCACATGCTGGTCTCAGACTCCTGGGCTCAAGCAATCCTCCTGCTTTGGCCTCCCAAAGTACTGGAATTACAGGTGTGAGTCACCACACCCAGCCTTTTAATTCATTTTCTTATTCATTTGTTGGCTTACTGTCATTGGTAGTCTCGTATATAATTATTTTTATTTCAAAATTACTATCTCGTTCTTTTCAATAAATGCATTTTACATGGTAATGCATGCCAAGATGCTCTCTTTCTGTTCATTTTAATATAAAACTTGTTTGTATTCAAGAAAATTCAATTGCATTTCATCCTTGAGCTTACTTTTGTTTAACCAAGCAGCCACTAAAATTAATTATTATAATTAAGAGTAAAGTCTATTCCTCGGCTAACATGAACTCATTCACTTATTCATTTATTCAGGGACTTTTAATTTTGTTATGACTACATTAGGTTAAATGGTTAATATACAAGGTAGATAATAAACACTTTTTTTTGCAAGCTTATTATTTAATAAATTCAGCTTAAATGTGTATCTATATGCATATGTATTCTTATAGTATAACTATAATGCTATACTGATGCATAATAATTTTAAGGAATGTTATACTAAAGAATATATAGAATTCCCTCAGATTTCCCCTTAGTGTACAGGATGACAACTGTCTAGTAATTCAGTCAACATCCCACCAAACCTTTTAGTGCTGAAGGCATCTTGTGCCCGTTTGCTTATAAGCCACAAGTCTACTAAACCATGAGTAGTCCTTGTATTCTATGTATTAAAGCAGTTTTGAAGATATTTTTTAAATTTTGGAAAATATGTTCTAAACTTATTAGGTTTTTTAGTTACTTTTAAAACTTTAAAAGTATATGCTAAATCTTGTGACCATAACTTGAAATTAGATATGTAAATCTTTAAAAGACCTTGTTTTTATATATGGCTTTACTGAGGCATTTAACAAATACATTTATTCATTGACCAATTTATTTTGTTGTTGTATGTGCATATGCAATAGTTTTTTCATACATAAATTTCAACAGCAAATATTTTGTTTTCAGAAAGTTTGAATTACTTTCTGAATCACTTGAATCACCTTATAATGGTGGCAAAATAATTTTGTGCATTTATGAACATCTTTGTTATAAAAGACTTAATTTTTATAAAAATAAATCAAGTGTTTTTATTCACCAATAAAGTGCTGTTATAGCAAATTGTATGGGAAAGAGTAGAAAACTAAATCTTTCATGGAGAAAATAATATGCCTGTGACTCTTAAACTACTTCTATGGAATTTGAAAATGTCTGTATCTTTTAAACTTCACAGAAACACAGAAGACTCACAATGTCAGTCATTGAGCCAATATGCAATTATAATGTTTTTCAGTACAAGCTAAACCAGGAATGACAATCACATGAAGATACACTTGATGGACAGTATCACAGAAGTTTCTAGGTAGGGCAGTAAGTCAAGCCTCAGATCGGTAGTTGGGATTTTTCTTGTTTTGTCTGATGCTGTTTTTTGTTTTTTTCTTGTTTTTTGTTTTACTTTTAGACATGGTTAAAACTTGTATTACTTTTTACAATTACTTTGTTAAATTATGTGTCAGACTAGTACATGATAGTTCCCCATACCATATATCTTCTGAAATCTATGTATTTTACTTCTCTTTAAAAGGTACTGTTGCTAGAGATGCTTAAATTGTTATTAGATATCAAAGGACCATTTGGGAGGACTCCTGTGTAGAAAGTTTATACATCAAATGTGGATTGGCTTCAGTTACCAGCTATCAATAACTGCTAACTTCCCTTAGTATATCTTTCTCTTATATACTTTCATACCTATTTTTAGTTTCTCTCAATGTTGAAGAATTTTGTCAAACCTTTTCCAATTGATGAAGAGCTGTTTATCAAAGGGCCAGAGCAACTCAAATGCCATCCTCCGTGCAGAGTGCTCCCTGAGTGTCCCAGCCAGAGTTAGCTCTTTCTGTACCTTTTACACTTCTTCATTATAACAGATTTCATTTTGATTTGTGAGTTTCTGGCAGATAAGGAAAGAATATATACCCTTAAATACTGAGCACCTGGCTTGAAGTACAAATAAAAGAACATAAATCCTGGTGGATAATAGAAATGAAATACGGCTGGGTGCCGTGGCTCACACTTTTAATCCCAGCACTTTGGGAGGCTGAGGCGGGTGGATCACCTGAGGTCAGGAGTTTGAGACCAGCCTGGCCAACATGGCAAAACCCTATCTCTACTAAAAATACAAAAATTAACCAGGCATGGTGGCAGGTGCCTGTACTCCCAGCTATTTGGGAGGCTGAGGCAGGAGGATTGCTTGAAACTGGGAGGTGGACGTTTCAGTGAGCCAAGATTGCATCACTGCACTCCAGCCTGGGCAACAGTGTAAGACTCCATCTCAAAAAAAGAAAAAAAAAAGAAATGAAATGCTAAGTTAGGTGGCAGTATTGTTTTGTTGCTTAAAATAATTCAGTAGTGATGATGTGGTCAAAGGAGAATTAAAAACAATGGAACTGGGCCGAGCCCAGTTAAGGGGTTGTGAGAAGACATTTATACAAAATATACCCAATTTATTTCATATTTGTTGGGAAAATGCTAATTAAATGAGAGAATATATAAGTTTGTTTCAATTCTGACATATTATATGTGTATTAAATGTTAATAGTGGTAGATGCAGTAAATCGTTCTTAGAAACTGATGTTTATTAGGCATGTCTTTCTTAAATACTAGATTGATCACAAGGCCTAATTCCTGTGCTGTTTATGTCACAGATTCCACAACAGCCTTATCATTTGCTGGTGTCAGCCTAGTTGCATTCTGTTTTTTTGTGCTTTTGGTTCTGTTTTGGTTTTTTGGGACAGGGTCTCGCTCTGTCACCCAGGCTGTAGTGCAGTAGCACGATCAGGGCTTCCTGCAGCCTTGACTTCCCTGGGCTCAGGTGATCATCCTACCTCACCCTGTGTTACTGGGACTGAAGTGGAATCTCCTGTAGCTGGGACTTAGGTGGTTGAGACCACCTTAGCCTCCTGTAGCTGGGACTACAGGTGCCCACAACCACACTTGGCTGATTTTGTGTGCATATGTGTATGGAGATCGAGGTTTCACCGTGTTGCTTAGCCTAGTATGGAACTTGTGGGCTCAAGTGATCCTCCTGCCTCTGCCTCCCAAAAGCTAGGATTACAAGTATGAGCCACTGGGCCCTGCCCAGTTCCATTGTTTTTAATAGTTATTCTTTGACCACATCATCACCACTGAACTATTTTAAGAAACAACACTGTCACCTTACTTAGTATTTCATTTCTACTGCCTACCAGAATCGTATGTTTTCTTATTTTTTATTTAAAGTTCTCTCTTTTAATGGAGATTGAGGAAACAAAAGACTATCCTCCTGCTCTTACTGTGGGTTAACTATAAGTCAGTGTATCTCATTTTTCCCTGCTATATTTGATTCTATCTTCCCCTCTATCTTTGAAACTTTACTGCCAGCACCCAGGGTGTTTGCAGCTTCAGAGCGAAGCTTTCCACAAGCCCACCTGACCCCAGAGCCACAGCTGCAGCTCCTGGTCTGCTTTCATTACAGCGATGGGCAGGCTGGCATCGGGACACCCGCTGCCGCTGCCTGGGTAGTGCTGTGTGTTCCAGCCAGCCAGGACAGCTGCCGGGACCACCCCTCCATTTTTAGTATCCCAGTTCTTCTAAGTTCTGCCATTGTGGTATTCTGGTGGAAAAAAGAACTGTTTGACTGTTTTTGAACTGCCTGGAACCTAAGATCCCGAATTGTTTTTCTACTGTGTTTGAGTTATCTTGTTTTTGTTTCTTTTCCCCCCAAGGGGGAAAATCTATATGTGAAGAGTAAAAGTTGTGATGCTAAGATGAGTTAGTGGATATGGTGCATAAAAGGTAATAAGTGTCTAAAATAAATTAAGAAATTGTATAATTAGCACTTCTTGTGTTTTCACCTCAAAACTATTATTTAAAAGGCAAAGTAATTTTGAGGAGTCCGTTTTGGATGTCTTTAATGTTTCTTTGTATTCAAGATAAAAGAAAAAATGTATAAAGACATGGATAATTGTCAGTGTCTTATCAAAGTTGCTTAGTTCTTTGTGTGTTCTTTGATCTGTAGGCATGTCTTTCTTTAGCCTTGATCATTGTTTCTCACCTACCTACTTTGACCTCTCCTTTCTATTACCCAATGTATGTTGAATTTTCTGTACCTACCTTCTCATACTTTTTCTCATCTTCTTCACCACCTTCAATTAGTAATACTTTTCAAAATTTCAAAGCTAGTCTTACATGATTATTCATCCAGGTGAATTTGAATAATCTGAAAGCAAAATTTTATGATATAAGGTTGTCCTGTTTCCATGGAAGAAATGTCTTCTCATAATCCCTTAAGAATATGAATTATAGTTTTCTTTTTAATGTGATTTTTCCAAATTCTTATCATACTGCATAATATAGCTGTTTCTTAGAGAAACATTTGCTCTGATTCTCAGAAAATTTCCACTTTTTCAAGTTTTCATCCATTGGTTTATTTCTGGAATTTTATGTTGATCTTTTTCTAAATTTTAGTTTTAGGCAAGAGGAGAGTTTTACTTTTTTATGTCTCATCTGACCAGTTCTTGAAAAGTCTATAAATGATGCTATGAATAGGATGCCAAGCAGCAGGGAGTTCAGGGCAGGGTTTCTGGGAGAGGTCTCTCTCTGGGCCACTCCCACTCTAGCGTTCCTATTCTGTATTCCTTTGGCAGTGTCCTCAGTACTGTTCAGGGGATTCAGATTTCTTTCCCTCCAATTGTCCCATGGATCATACTTGTCTTCAGCCTCTGGAGGTGCCTCTGAACTTCTAAGTATCTATAATAGAGTTCTAATTGACCTAGTAAACAGTAAGGATACCACCACCAGAGAGGCTTCATCCTGGTAGTCAAATATATTAGCAGATGTTTAATAAGCATCTCGAATTTAACATGTAAAACCCAATCCCTGTTTTAACTCTCCAAACCAGCTTATTCCAGCCTTCTTCACTGCAGTAAATGACTAATACATTATTAAAGTTAACAAAACTAAAAACCTTGGAATCCTCTGACCTCTGCTCCCCCCACATCTAATTCATCAGGAATTTGACTCCATCTTCAAAATATATTCACAATGCAACGTCTCCTTACCACCTCCACTTTCGCCAAACTGGTCCAAGACACCATCTAGTCTGGTTTATGGCATTGAATCCCTAATTGGCCTTTCTTCCTCAACACCTCATCCCCCACCCCACTCCCAAAGACAAATTTGAGGAGAATAATTGTTTTAATCTGTAAACCAGATCATGCCATGTACATCTCTCCTCAGAATCCTCCAATGGCTTCCCATCTCATCCAAAGTGAAAGCAAAGACCCCTACAACTGTACCCAACACCCTGCATCATCTGTACTCCACACATACACACATCATCTCCTGTCGCTTTCCTACCTACCTGCTACCTTCTGCTCACTATATTCTTCCTGGCCCTAGTGTATCCTAAACAAAACCCTGCCTCAGGTTCCTAGCATAGCTCTTTCTTTTCCTGGAACATTCTTCTCACACCTAACTCCCAAACTCTCTTCAGTTCTCTACTCAAACATTACCTTATCAAAGAGGCCCCTTATAATTACTCCATATAAAATTGCAGCCACAGGCCAACCACAGAACATCCAACATGTTCTCTAATACATCTTGAAATTATTTTAAAGAGAAAAAAAGTTTCAATTGTAGAAACTCATTGTTGAACTGTTTTACTTTTTCATTGGTGAAGTAAGATATTGTGATGATTAGAGAAAATGAGGAAATTAGTATTTGACTTGACACAATGTGGTAAATGTAAGTAACTCAAAAATATACTTTTATAATTTGTTATTTAATTTGTATTAATTTAAATGTGTGCAGAGTGGTTTTCAATATGCATTATTTCATGGAATTTTATTCACACTAGAGTCATATTAGTTACTACAGGCAAAGTTCTTTATAGGTATATAAGAAAAATGAGGCCAGAGAAGTTTAGTGATTTTCTATACATCATAATGTTGACAACATGTGGTTGAAAATCCAGGGCACTTGCCTCAGAGCTCCTGACTTTTAAAATTGAAAAAAAAAAAAAAATTAAAAAAGAAAAAAAAGAAAAGATCATTTGATTAATTTATGTCAAGACAAATTCTTGTTATAAAAATTCTGTACTGCTTATAACAAATTTTAAAGGAAATATCAAATTTTTTTGTGTTAATTCCTTCACTTTGCTGTGTGCTTGGGTGACATGACCATGCTTAATTTTCATGGTGCTTTTGCTCACCCTGTATAGTGCTGCAAATATAGTAAGCACTCAGTGAACTTTGAGTGAGTGAATAAATGAATGGCACTTCTCTGTATCTTTTTTTTCCTCAAGGAAGTTTTTTTAAAACTCCAGTGTTTGAAACTATAAACGTAATTTTAGGATTTGGATTCTAAATAAAAAGGAAAGATCTAGGTGAGCCTTAATCAGTACTGCTCATTTAATGCAGATGGGCTCCTATGTGATTTACTTTTCTTAAAATGTATTAAACCATTTTTTTTTTTTTGCTCATTGCAAACTGCTAAAAAAGAAGTGACTGTTCAGCTTTGTTGACTTGTAGTATTTGTAGTAAAATGGTAACTACATCTAACCATTACTTTAGGATTGCCTTACCAAATAGTCTCAAGAAACATACATGAATTTTAATTAAAAAAAAAAAAAAAAGGTGGCCTGGAAGGTCAAGGTGCAAAACCAGATCATTTGTTACTTATGATTTCTGTTGAGCTGTTGTGATGTATGACTTTTCTATGATTCCTCCTTTACGAGTTTTCTTTTTTACCTACATTATTGCAGGATAATATCATTTTTCAGTCTTGTAAAATAAATAGAATTAAAACCAGTTTAATAAGTTGATTTTAGTTAGAAATTTCAACAGATTTTGTTTCACTTATTCTGGGGAAAAATATTTATTTATTTACCTTATCTTGCTGGCTGTTTTGAAGTTGAAACTACTGTTTTCTCTAAACACACCAGTTGTATATGTAGGCCCAAATTCTCTGAGTAGGTGATTATTTCAGAAACCTTATTATTTAATATGTTGAATGACATTTACTTCTATGTTGTGTAAGCCATTCCCAGCTACTTTTTTTCTGAATGTATTATTTTATATATCTGCCTTATTTTTCAGAGAAAAACATTTTTTACCATATTCATATATCCATTTCTTTGCTGTGAGGTTTGAATATTTTAGGTCGAAGTTTTATCAGTGCTACTGCTTTGCCAGTAAGTATAAATTGTGTATATTCTGCTTCTGTTTTTAAAGTATAATATCAAGGTAGGAACTGATTATGGAAGTAGGTCATAATGATGGATAATCTCCTTAGAGACATGTGTTTTGGGGATATTGTGCTGCTTGATCCACTAAATTCTATTATGGTAGCAGCAACATGACAATGTTATTGTAATTTTTTTAGTTTAGTCCTTTTATTGTTTTAGTTATTATCTTTTCTTCCACCAATAACACATATTTGTGTTTAAACATATTTTAGAATACATATATGATAGACATTTATCTTACAGGATAAAAAATTAAGTCTCACAGCTATTTGGGGAGTTTATGAAAGGTAAAAGTATTCACATTTTTAAATGCCATAAGGAAAATACACTAAGGCACTAAAAAATAATATTTACAAGCCCATAGTAATAGATACAAAGGCCAGGCATTTTTTTGGAAAAATAAAGAAATTGGCAAAATATTTTCTCAAAAAGACTTGCGAGGTTCCCCAAAATAGGAAATATCCTATGTTGTTATTTCAAAGAAATTGAGCAGTTCAGAAAGTGCAAAGTTAAAAGTGAGAGGGAGAGGAAGGAAATAGGAATTGATCAATTTGCTTTCCCAGGCATTGATTAATTACCTGTGGTGTCTTTAATATATCTTTTTGACTTAATTCCTTCCTTTTTAATGAAGAAAGTACTCTCTCCTACATTTGTTGATATTACAAATTGTTATTGGAAAGGAGAAATTTATTAATCTTTATACTCCAACATTAAGGGAGTTAGAATTCTCTTATACCAAGCATAGTGGAAAGTGAACTTGTTTCTCTCTAAAGATAAAGTAGGAGTCTGATCACTTAACAACTATGAGTAAATTAGCATTATTGACAATTAGTGTCAATAATATCATAATTAGAGTTAATTCATAAAATATATCACTTGAAAATATCACCAATTGTTGTCAGATATTTTTGAACTAATATTTATTGAATACATAATATTATTGCAGTGTTCTTAGTTGTTACGTATGTGTATGTCACATATCCATATATCTTTATTTAATTGTTAAGGCAACCTTATTACTATCTCCATGTGACACATGAGAAACCTGAGTCACAGCACAATTGCCCCAGGTCATGCTTGACTTGCTACATGCTTCAGTTGGAGAATTGTATTACTCACATATGGTCACTTTAACTCTAGGCCAGTGCAGACAAATCTCTTAAGAGACTCATTTAAAAGAGATTTATTGGGCCCACCCCAAACATCTCATACTCTCATTTTATATCCTAAACATAGAATGTGGTTTAGTAATGAAGTAACATCTCATTTATCCAAAACTCAGCTCTCTATCAATATGAACTTTCTTATCTGAAAAACAGACATTTTTGGACTAATATTTATTAAGTCCAAAATATTATTGCATAGTATTACTGCATAATATTATTACAGTGTTATTTGTTGTGTGTGGGTGGAATATATCTATGTTTTTTCTTAATTGTCAAGACAACCCTATTCTCTATCTCCTTGCAGCAGATGAGAAAATTGAGTCACAGCACAATTGCTCCACGCCATGTTTGACTTGCTCCATGGGTCACTTTAAGAATGCTCTCTGAAAAACAGACAGGCAACAGGAAATAAGCAAAAAGATAATGTGGAATTTCACTAACAATTTGATCATGTCAAATCCATGCCATTCGTTCATAAGAGAGCTTAGTATACTCATAGTTTATTCATAGCTCCTTTTTTTTTTTTTTTTTTGATAGAGTTTCACTCTGTTTCCAAGGCTAGAATGCAGTGGCTCAGTCATCCATAGCTCTTAAAATCTGGGTTTTATTGTTGGTCTTCAAGTTTGTAAAATTATGTTAGAACAAAAGAAAGGCTGCTCCAATTTAGCAGATATGCTGGATGAGAAGAATCTTACAACTTCAGAGGATAGTCAAAACTGGAAAAGCAGACACAGGAATTCAAACATTTAGCAGTGTGGGTCTATGACATGCACAGTCCAGCTGGCTTGCACATATCAGTTGGACCTTGACTATTTACAGTTCTCCCTCACTGCAGCGCGAGCAAATAAATCTGCCTCTTCCAGTGATGGCTATAGAGAGAGAGAAGAGTATGTAATTTAGAGTCAAATTTATTCCATTTGGAGTAGTTTCAAATCTCAGCTCCTCTACTCACTGTGGATGACACTAAGTTTTCTGCAAGTAAGTTTTTTTTTTTTTTTTTTTTTTTTTTTTTTTTTTTTTGTGTGTGTGTGTGTGTGTGTGTGTGTGTGTGTGTGTGTGTGTCTGTGAGGTGACCATAGCAATAGCCTCCCTAGATACAGTAAAATAATGCAGGTGGGAAAATTCCCTATTAGGATACCCCAGCACACCATAAAAATCCAAGTCTTTCCTTTGTCATCTTCCAAAAGCATGACAGATAGTTACAGAGTGTGGGATATGCTGTCAGGCAGCTGTCGACTCAAATCCTGGCTGCATACTTATTAGCTGGATAACTTTAGGAAAATGATTTCAACTCTTAGTGCCTCAGTTTTTTTCATTTGCAAAGTGGAGTTAGTAATGCCTATTTTTCTGGGTTAATGTAAGAATGATTAATAATATACATACAGTGCCTTTAAAATATTAAGCCTTCAATAAATGAATGATAGTAATGATTATATTTCTAATTTTCAGTGTCTTCTTTTAAAGACAATATTGCAGATGTGTTATATATTTTGGAAAGATTTGTATCCTAAATCATCAACCATAAGTAATTCACTATAATTTATTCTTCGTGGTCCTGGTTGTTTATGGGTTAATGTTTAAGCCTTATTTTCATATGGAAAAATATATACTTTATTATTATGAATTTTATTGTGATACATATTTATACATACAAACATATGTATATATCTGGATTTTCATTTTTCCTACATTCTCAGCATTACACACATCTTTATTTCTTTACTCTTAACAACGTTAGCTTATGTAAATTTATTTTGGGATGAGAATTTCAGATTTTAATACATTTTAATATTGATATTATTATTGTTCAGGAAAATTAACGTAGGATTCTGAACTTAGAAGTGTGAAAGAATTAAAACTGGGCTTCTCTACTCGTGAGTTTGGTAACTTTGGATGATCTATGTAACCACATTGAGCCTCAGTTTCTCATTCCTAGAGGCAATAATATTCCCTGCTTAGTATTTGGGGATGATGACTAGCATTTATAATGTGCTTAACACGATGCACATTATAAATTACTAAGATAAGGTAGTCTAGTCTGTTCATTTTGCATCTGACTGTCACATTTGATAGTAACAATAATAAAATTTGATTACTTAGTCTTCAATACTTAGGTTCTAAAAAAAGAAATAAAAATACTCACATTCTCCCTAGTCTCAAGGACAACACACTTAATGGATAGACAAACATAAACAAATGAATACCAATAAGGGTCACAGATGTTTTCTTTGTTTTGGGTAAGTTAAATGGGAGAAAGAAAGGGAGTCATTAATTCAACCTCAAAGATCAAGGCTTTCCAAAATGTGACATTTAGTTTGAGTACATTTAGTTCAGGCACAAAATTTTTGTTAAATAATAATGTTAAATATGTGATGCAGAAGACTGAATCAAGAATACTGAATAGAATGCACATATGAACACCTCACCACCCACCCAAAATTCCTTTAAGTAACAAGGAAACGTCTTAAATACAGACAAATTCAGAACAAAGTTAAATGTAAGAAAGGGTGTCATTAGCAGACCATAACTTTTAGATACTCTTCAAAAATAGACAAAAAGAGTTAATTAATAAAAGCAAACTATGTACCAGCTCAAAACACAAAGAGTAGAAAATTATTACAAAGATAAAAGCTGGAGAGTTTATTATGTTTAATGATAGCCAATATAAATACTAGAAGATGAGGAAACTGTTAGTGCAGTTAGTCAAAAAAATCATGCATACTGTCAAGGACATTTGAGTTCACCTCACCTCCTGGCATTACTCCTTGCATGTCCACTTAAAGAAAAAATGCATCAGCATATTTGACTCAAGTTCCAAGGTAACATTCTAAGACTTGAGAACTTGTAGACAGTACTCTAAGGAAATTTAGCTGCTTATTTGAGGAAGATGCTTAGTATGGGCATCGGTGTCTGAGATGAATTCTTAGGGAGGATGTCAGGGTATCAAAGGGAATCAAAGAGCCTGAAGTACCTTGATATCCAAAACTGACATAGAAAGGAGAAGAAAAGAAGTTAAAGCAGCTACCTAACAGGGAAATTCACTAGGATATTCTATAATCAGAGAACAGCCAACTTTGTTTCAATAAGTAAAAAACTGAGAAATGTTTTTGTGGGTTTGGGTAGCAGTGGGTGATCAATGCCATTCTGCACATGTGTAATATGCCCAAGTGATAAACAAAGCCACCCATTTACACCAAACCCATGGTGACCCCATCTGTTTAGAAGATGGGGACCTTTAGAAAATAACCCTATCGCCTGCATAATGGCAAAAGAAATTCACTCGAGAATGAACAGAGAAGATTCCATGAAATTTGAAATAACAGAGATTTGCATTTACCAAATAATAACAGTCTTTTGAGGAAAGAAGCAATGAGAGGGTAAGAATGAGTTAAAAATTAAAATAAGTTTGCAAAAATTGTTTTTAAAAGTCAATAGAACTGGTAAATAGAGCAGACAGAGCTGAAGATGGAATCAGTAACCTATAAGATAAATATATGATATTTTCACTGGTTTAAGTAAAACAAATAATTAGAATGTTAGAAGAGTTAGTCAGAGTTACTTAATGAAGGAAGTCTAACTTCAACTAACAGGAGTTCCAGAAGATGAGAGAAGAAAAAAAATGGAGAATATAGATACAAAAATGGAGAAAAATATTCCCAAATTGAGCACAATTGTTGAAAAAAGACACAAACATTCATCGTGGTGGAATTTTATTACTCTATGAAGAGAAGAATCCTAGAATAATTCAAGAAAAAAAATGAAAAGGTTTTCTTACAAAGAACTGGGAAACATTGCATTCAAATTTATCTTTAACAGAATGTTAGAAATTAATTAAGCAATATATTCACTTATCTGAAACAAAGAAACACAAATTTTCAAAATCTAGGATTCTGTATCTAACTAGTTGTGAGAGAAAAGTTAACATATTTTGGACAAAAAAAACATTCAGAAAGTATACCTTTTACATACCCTTTCTAAAATAATCACTTCAAGACTTAGTGCAACAAAATGATAAGTAACATTTACTATAGGAAGATAAGGATGGCTTAACACCAAGAAATCTAACAGCATAACTCAGTGTATCAAACAAGTAAAGGGGAAAATTATATGATTAAGTCAATAAATGCTTGAAAAACATTTGATAAAATTGACAGCCATTTCTAATGAAACATTAAGGTATAAATACAATAAATCTTCCTAAATATGAATAGGAACATTAACAAAAAATGAACATTATTTTTACAGATGAAACACTAAAACCATATCAATAAAAATCAAAACATGGAACACTAACTAATTATCAATTAACATAGTCTTGGATGTTTTTGTTAATATAAGACAACAATAAAATAAAATAACTAGAATAAAAGTGGAGAGAAAAAAGTAAAGATGTATCTTTTTGCTGACTATAAGATTGAATACCAAAATGAAAATTAATGAGAAATTTAGTGAGGTGGCTAAATATAAAATAAATTTGAAAAAACCCATTTGTATATTTCATAATTTATTCAATATTCTTGTTGTTTCAAGGGCTTTTAAGAACAACACCACAGTTTTCCTTGTGCATATATTCTCAGTAGCATTTTATATTGTAAGGAAAAATTCCAAAAAAAATAATTTCTTTTCAAACTGCTTTCCAAAAATGTTTTAGTAATTCAGCAATATTTGAGAGTACACATTTCTCATATAGCACCAATAGTAAATGTTAATTCTTGGATTCCTGTCAACATGATACATATAAATTAACATTTTATTAATTTATTTACATTTCTTTATATGCATTGTTTCATGTGTTTTGAAACATTTAATTTTGATTTTTCTGAGAATTACTTGCTCATAACCTTTGCTCATTTTTATAGAGTTGTGTTTCTCTTGTCCATTTGTAAGCACTCGTTGTATATTAAATATATTAGCATTTTATCTATTAAATGTGTTACAAATATATATTATATATATATATTTTCAATCTAATATTGTTTGTTCACTTTATGGCTTTCTTGTGTTCTCTGTCCTAAAATTAAGATGTAAATTTGTCTTAATGCAAAAATTAAGTGTATACAATCTTAATGCAAAGATCATATGTGAGTCTGTGTGTGTGTATATATATGTATATGTGTATAGAAGGTTCAAAAAGGTAGGCTTTCCTCCTATTAACTTGTAGGGATATCTATGATACATTTTTATTTTAAAAAGCAAGGTGCTAGAAATGTGTACACATCTTTTTCTTTAAACAAGTTGATATATACAAATGAAACTTATTCTTTTCAAATGTACAATTAAATGTTTCTTAGTAACTTTTCAGTTTTTCTTGGTAACTTTACAGAGTAATACAATCATCACTACAAATCAGTTTTAGAACATTTTAATCCCCCCAATAAAATCCCTTAAGCCCATTTACAATTAATCCTCATTCCTGTCCCCAGCTTCAGGCAAAAACTAATCTACTTTTTATCTCTATAAATCTGCTTTTTCTGGACTTTTCAAATAAATGAAAATCAAATAATTTTATATATGTGTAAATATGCTTGTATATATTTGTATGAACAGGAGAAAGCTGAGAAGTCATACACATCTGGCTGTTGACATTGGTTGAAATCAGAGGAGTGAGATGAGAAGAAAGGAGCCAAAACAAAAACAACCAAATAGACTCTTAAATAAATAATAATTCAACAGAAATATATAAATAGCAAATTTGCATAAAGCACATTACAAAAGGCAAAGAAATGTATTAAGAAAAATCAACTATATTGAGCAACGAAAATCATTTTCACTATCAGATTGCCAAAGATTCAGAAGACTAATAACACCCATTGTTATTGAGGGTTCTGAGAAGTAGTCATTGTCATATGTTGTGGCAGAAATGTAGGTTACTACTGCTTGTGGTGAAGGGTAATTTGTTAGCCTCCATGAACATTTAAAATGAGTTTACCATGACCAATTCTACTTTTACATTTTTAAATCCTAGGGAAATTACAGATGAGCAGTGCTGTATTTTATAATAACCAAATTAAAATTTCTATAAACACAAACATAAATGAATATATGTGTGTGTATATGTATGTAGATATACACATGCACATATATACAGAGAAAGATACATACCTCTCTCTTTGTGTGTGTGTGTGTGTGTGTGTGTGTGTGTGTGTGTGTGTGTGTGTGTAGTGTTGGAAGGATACTTATGAAAAAAGTCTGGCCTTCTCCAGGATCTAAAAGCCCTGCTAGAGCTGTAGGGCTCCTCCTCTTCACCACACCTTTCCCAGCATGATCTCATCCTCTCATATAATCCCCTCCACACACACTGTTCTCTTTGCTATTCATGAGCCCACCAAGTAAGGCCTTGACATTTCAGTTTCCTATTCCTAGAATGACTTCCTTTATCAGTCTGGCCCAAAGTTGTGCCTCTGCTCACTTGGCATCTCATCAGAGAGGTCCTTTCTAAAATCTCCTTTTTAAAAAGCACTCCCCACCCACCTCTCCTGCCCTGCACTAGCCCTTTGTGCTAATTTACATTTCATAAAGCACTGCCTAATATAGTATGTATTGTCAGTGTAACTGCTTCTTCCCACTAGAATATAAGCTTAGTGATAATGGAGTCTTGTTTCCCTAGAGTCTGATTAGTACCTGGCACATAGTAGACACTAAATAATATGTAGTAAATGTTAAATGGATGAACTAAATTATAATAGATTTTGTATGAAGGGAAAGTCTCAGATTTCAGTTTTTAATCTGTATATTTCTTTATTTTAATATTTTTTCAAAAGAATACATTTCCCTAAAGTGTACATTGTTGTTTTATTAAGTTATTTAAAAATCACAGACCAAATGCGAATCAGTCTCCCATCTTTCAAAATTAATCCAGGAAGCATGTTTTTAGTTATGCTTCCAAATTACCTAAAGAAATTCTAGGTTAAAATTAATTAAATGCCTTAATTTTACATGAGAGGCTTGAAGGTTGATTTAAGATATTACATGAACAGTTATGAAGGAAATAGCAAGTTAATTTCTTTGTATTTAACTTTGTTGGATGACTGTAGCACTGGTCCAAACAGAGGGGGAACAGCTTATCTTATTTCTGCTGTTCTAAAAGAAAAGTGTTCCTCACTCTTGTGGATATCTGAGCTCTAAGTTGAGCTATCTTGGTTTAGAAAAATTTTCTAATCAGTAATCTATAAAAGACTGATTTATTGTGACCTTTTTTATTTTTAAAAAAATCACTTGAACTGCCAATCTTTCTAAAGAATTTTTTTCTTCACTTTAAGCCTTTTAAATGTTTAATTATCAGCAAGAAACAATATTATTTTAGTTTCTATATAACCCTATCTGCCAAGTAGTAACTGAATTAAAAATCAGAAATTATGTGGGTAACATAGTTAAACAGAGGCAATAGTCTATAAGAAGGCTATCTAGATATCGAATCCTTCCAAGGTATTTCAGTACATTTAGAATTTTAAAAATTCTTTAGTATTTTCCCTGGCAGAATTTACAAAGCACTGGGAAGAGAAAATGTCCCTATTGTACAGTATTGATACGTAATGGTTATATATTTCCATTTGGCATGTAAAACTTAATGCCTTGCACTCTTTATGATGGTTATTTTTATTTTGTCTGTGTTTACGAGAGAAAGCACCTTCATTTCTCCAACAAGAAAGCAGAGTCCTGTTATGTGTTTCAGTGCTGTAAGACCTCTAACTTCCCAGAGTTTTTGAGATCAGAAGACATTTGGATTCCATTTGACATCTTCAGATTAACAAGGATTAGAGACCATAAAAGTTCATATTTGTATTTCTGTCCTCAAGAGACATCAACATTTATGTAATATATACACAAGTATACCTGTTTTCCTACTATCATATTGATGTAAAGATACTTTTAGCAAAACTATATAGTTTTTCTAAGGGCTTGGGGTTGACACTTAGAACAAGTCTCCAAGGAGGGAGGAATTTATTTCTTAAGATGGTGATGTTCTCCATCCTTCCCCAGGATGGCAGGAAAAACTTGGTCATTTACCCAATTGATGAGGAGTAGTATATACTTATCTGTATTTTAAGGAAGGTATGAATCCCAATATTTCCAACAATATTTTGATAGACATTTCTGCATATCTTCTAGGAGTAGATAGTGTTTTCACTAATAGTTTAACAAACTATTTGAAACAAACCTATAAAATTAGCTATCTAATAACACAGTTGTGGAGTTTAGATAAAGATTCATGGAGAAGCTGTATGGTCTATGAATACATGGGGGGGATAATAAAAGCGTCAGTGACATAGTGACAACCAGTTCAGCATGAAGGCCATCAGTATGCTGTTACTAGAAAGTAATCCATGGAACTTTTAATGCTATTGATTTTCCAAATTCCCTCCTCCCCCTCAAAAAAGGTTTAAATGTATGTGCAGGTTTTGCGTATTTAAGTCAAATGACTAGTAAATCTGATAATCCATTATGGTGACACTTGGTAAATTAGAGGCTGCAATTTGAGGCAAAGCTTTCAATAAAAAGCTACATTTTCCCTAAGAATAATAGTGTTGAATGGTGTCTATCACGCTTAGTACTCAAAAGAATAAACTTGCCTTCAAATGAAAGAGAATGAGGAGGGTCCTAATTAATTTTCCTCACATTTTGACATTTTATAAAGTTGTTTAACTTTTACCACACAATTTAATCCGTGATAGAGTAAGCACTAAAATTTTAAAGTTCTGAATACGCGTTTAAGCATAGTGAAAAAAAAAACAAAAACCTTTGGTGTTATATTTTTAAAATGTGTTTTTCAGAATTTCATGTGTTTACAATAGTGTTGGCAAAGAAAAGGCTGGTAATAAAAATAATAAGTCACTAGACTTGGATTAAAGGGGTTGGTTCTCACCCTAGCTGAGCTGTTAGTAAAATGTATCACATGGACAAGTTATCTAAATGTACTTTCCTTTCCTAGAAAGTGGTGGGTATTAAATTAGGTGGCCTATTATCTTCCTTTAAGTTCTAACATTTTTGTAATAAAAATATTTGTAATTTGTGTTCTTTTGATAAAATATTTTATATTATGCTTTTAAAACATCTATTAAAAGTGACATTCTGTATTTATCTTAGTTGCTAGTGGGTCTTTTAAATTTTGTATGATGTCTTATAAGAAATCACTGTTTTAAAACTTGTACACCGAATATGTGACTGGAAATTAATTTAATCTGGCCTCCCTCTAAATACCAAACCATTTAATATTTTATCTCTTCTGGCAGAAAAAAATGAAATCACTGGGTTAAGCATTATTGTCCTCCCTTTATAGGAGAAAACTTAACCCTAAAATGTTAAATTGACTTACTGTATTTACAAAGCAGGTATGCCTAACTCCAAAGACTGTGTTTTCCCCTACAGTGCCGTTTTAAATGAAAACACATTATTTATTCCTTGGAACAAAATATGTGGTATTTTGTTATTATTTTAAGATGATATTCTGACAGAAAGTAGTAGAACATTGTTTTATATATTTTAACAAGTTAGACTGTCAGTTCCTTGTCTATTATATGACCTCTTTCTATTTACTGAGAAAAATAGACAATTATTCATCCCCAGATCATCAGTGAAAGACAGCTCTTTTATGAGTGGTCACAGAGTGATCTCAGTGTGAAATCACTGTCAAGCAATATTTTCTATTATGTATATAGAAATGAGGTTACCACCAGCTTAAAATTAAGCAGGAATCATCTTGCAGTGACAGTTGTTTCTGCTTTGTTATTATATCTTTTCCATGGTAACTAAACAGAGCACCATAAAGGAAGGATTATGTTAGCAGGTGTGAAATAAACAGCAGGAGGACACTTACAAAAACTTTATTAAAACTTGAAGATACATTTTTCATAAACATTGCCACCAGCAATAATACATATGGACTTAGGAAGGGAATAACATTTTTACCTAGTACATGAAGTACATGGTGAAAACTCTTCTAATATTAATTTATTAGAAGTAGAGGAATTTATACAAACATCTTTCTCCATAGGACAGTTTTATTAAGCAGGCAATTTTTGCAAATTATTTGATCACCATGGTAATGTTATTTGTGATGTATTGATATGTAGTGGATAAAATTATGTCCAGAATACAGTGTTCATGGTGGTTGGTGCGCCTATGTTTTCCTTTTTTTTCGTATTGAAAGCTGTTTCCATTTGTTTCTAACATGTAGCCTAGTCATAAAAGTCTCTTGAATGTGATATTTGTCTCAAGACTATGAGCAGAAAGATATATAACTTCTTTTTAAATATATACCTAGTTGTGGTTTCTGAGAGGAAGAAAGACATTTTAGAAAACTCGAATATGGAGTTAGCTTTGTTTCTATTTCAATTTAAGGCATATCAGAATAGGATATTGTTTAAGTGCATAGTTTTGGGGAAAAGAAAATCAGTTTAAATTACTTAATGGGAGCTGGGTGTCATAGAGTCTAAAGCAAAATACTGGGTGCACAGTGTCTCAACCTATGGCCTTGGTATTTGAGAAAAATGGTCAATTTCAGAAAGTAGATCTTGGTAGAGGTCGGGATGGAATGAAGAGGCTGTTGGCAATGGAATGTGGTAACGTGCAGTATTTCACAGCTTCTGTGATTATGGGCTATGACACTGAAGGCAGAGGGTGGAAGGTTCTAAGTTGAAAACTTGGTGGTGAACCAGCCTTCCTTATATCATTTTGTGTTGATGTTTAGTTGATGTTTAATGCTGCCTATGAAGATCAAACTCCAGTTTGAGCAGAGGATCGCTCCAGACAATGCCAAAGGGGATACAATTAATTTTCAAACACAGTTAATACTTTCTACATTATCATATTTTTACATTTTTCTGCTATAAGCATTGCACTTCAACAAATGACACATTACTGGATAAAGCCCTATTTCTTGAATGAAAACTCTGAGACATCTATAGATTTGGAAATTAAAGGATAGCATATGTATTCTGGAATTGGTGTGTAAAAGGACAGGGAAAAGTAAGAAAGATAAGATTGGATATAATCAAAAGTAACATGTCCTGCACCCAGTATTTGCAGTGGATAAAATTATAGCATGAAATTCATGGCTTCCAGTTCTTCTACTATAGCAGCAGATGCAGGCCAATATCATTAAAGCAGCGTATCACTATTTAAACCAATTTAAGATACAGCCACAACAAAAATGACGACTGTTCATTATGCATCTATTAAGTGTTATTCAAGCAGTTAGACATTAACAAAATAATGTGCTTTAAGGCCACATTCATTTTTACGAAGGTTTATAGCTAAAGATTACTTCTTGCCAGTGAATCAATGGTTCTGAATTTCAGAAAAGCAGCTAATATGCACTCTGTCAGAGAATAAACAAGGAGGAGTAACATCTATTTAACTTCCTAAGTAGAGTAAAAGTTTGAGATGGCAGCTCTAAAGAATGTGTTTCTTGTCTTCATGAAATGTCAGTGATGCAGTATTTTTCTTGGTCACTTTGCCGGCTGGGAACCTCCATGAAGACAGATGTATCAAAATGTAGATATGTGTCAAAACAAAATTATAGGGTAAAGACAGCTCAGAAATCCTGAGGCTGCTGCCAACATGCCCAGATAATTGGTGGCTAAGTTATGCCTGCTAAGATTTGGGTGCATGGGACTTGGCTTTGATAAGCTCCTGTGATCTTATTAAAAAAAAAAAAGATACCTCCAGGTTACAGGCACCCCATTTACCCCCAGCACCTGGAAGGATTTGCAGGATAATTGCCCAGAATTAGAATATCGATCCAGATGTTTAAATTATCCATCCCTTTTATTTATTTTTTTCTTTCTATTAATGATTGAAACTAAACATGGACATCCCTTTTACTCCTTTTGAGCTGCGGCCAGAGATCACTGGTTGGGTCACAGGAATGAGGATTAGTCTAAAATGCGGACAAAAACTTAAAAACAACTAATGACACTAGGATGTAAGGACAAGTATATGATAAGGACAAATATATTTTTTTTGGTGCAGTGGCATGATCTCGGCTTACTGCAACCTCCACCTCCAGGGTTCAAGTGATTCTCCTGCCTCAGGAGCTTTAACCCAAAGCTCAGGATTGAGTTTGGAACAAAAAGTTGCCTCAGGAGGGTGCATAGACCTATTAAATTAAGTCCAAGGTGACCCTCACATTTGCAGTCAGTGATTGGTGGGGGCAGTTGGAGCCACTTTCTGTTGCTTCCCTATCATAAGCAGAACGCTAAAGTGAAGCTGTGGAACCAGGGCCTCCTGAAATAAGGGATAGAAAAGGAGTCCCAGGAATCGGGGACATGGACTAGTAAAATTCCTCCCAAAAGAAAAAAAAAATTCTCCCACATAGAAAAGCTCCCTTTTTTCACAGGACTTTGTGAACTCCTGATATGGTGAAGGAAAGAAAAAAAAACAACTAAAGTGCAGGGGAGGGGTAGGTGCCTGTGAGAAAAAGGCTCTTGTTCTATGCAAGTGGATTCCTTCAACATGGAAAAAAAAAAAAAACCTCTTTAATTGCTACATCCTCCCTGCTTCTAAGAATAGACAGAAACTGCATTGTTCTGAATTACATTTCTGATAACTGGGCCAAGTGCCCATTCTACTCCATAATATCTCTGTAGTTTGCAACAATACCTTTAACATTATAAAAGAAGAGATAGCAGCCATCACAATCCATGAAAGAAAGAAGGAAAGTGCCATAGAAAAGTCTGGGCATCTTGGCTGACACCTAATACCCCTTCCGGTTGGGTATTGGAGCTGGTCTAGGGAACTTAGGACAACAATGAGGTGTGGCCTTGGCCAGATGCCTTCAGTTGCCTCAGGACCTTATTCTGATCCTACATGACAGCTAGACCTCTGTGAAGGGAAACAAAGCCCAGATTCCTGATACCTGAGAGTGATGGGGTTTGGGGGGGCAGTGGTGGCAGGGCCCTCTCCAGCATCCTGGCCTCTGTAGCTATCCCATCCACTCTTAACTGGCTAATTGGAGGTTCAGTGCTTCATCAGCCTTCAGAAAAAATATCTGAGGACAAAAAGCCTTGGAAAGTGAGTGGAGAATCATAGTTCCACATTCACTCACCCTTCTGACAATCCTAGATGAGCCCCTAGAAATGACACAGGATTTTTCTTGGTCAGTTTGCCAGCTGGGGACTTCTGTGGCTAGTGACATCCCTGCCTGAGCCACGCTTGGCCCTAGGCCTGCTGCAGGAGGTGTCTTATTCACTTGGCCCACTGGGCCATACCTGGCTTGTGCACCAGCCTGGATTCTGTGCTCAGTGGGGGGATCCATGCTCAGCCTGTGGCTGGGCATGCCCTAGCCTGCTTGTTTTAGAGCTCATTCTCATGTTCAGTGGTTCCTCAGTTCTTTTGTTGTGTTTTAAGAAGAATGAGGTTACATTGACAATCGAAGGGTGAGGAGGATGAAGAAGAATTTTATTTCATGACAGAACAACTCTCAGCAGAGAGGAGATGCAAGGGTTGTCCCCCATCTGAAGTCGGGTAGTTTCTCTCAGTGTGGCTGGGCCCCGGGGCTTTTATGGGCTCAGAATCTAGAGTGCATGCTGATTTGTTTGTGAGTATGCAAGAAAAGCGAAAAAAGGGCAGTCGAAGATGGGCATGACAGTGTAAAAAATCCACTTATGGAAGGTTATGTATATGTAAAATAGGTGAAGGGTGAGGATCAATCGGGGAACCCCGGTCCCCCCCCCGCTCAAACTGTCTTATGGCTCGAAAGTGGAGTTTCACCAGGGACCCACCTCTATCTGTTTAGGATTTTCTGCCTCTTGCCACTATCATCAGGACATGAGATATTGAAGACATTGAAATATGGGTTGTGAAGATTTTTTTCTCATGTTTGTGAGGAAAAATATTCAAGAATATTTGACTCCGTTGTCCTTATTAATCATTAATACAGGTTATTCTGCAGAAATCTCTCAAGCTAGCACAGCCAGAAATGTGTCATCTTACATGTGATCTAATTTTAATTAGATCTTTAATTCCTGCAAAACATGTCACAAACTAGTTTTGTAGGAATTAAATAAACAAATATGCAATAGTAATTGCCTGTTCTTTTGTTTGCACATTACTATTCACATGCCTCTTTTCCCTAAGTCTGACTTTTTGTTTCCTTTCCATTATACTTTACAGGCTTCCCCCTCATGCACTGGTGAATTCTACCAAATCTCATGTTCTCACATTTCAAAACCAATCATGTCTTCCCAACAGTCCCCCAAAGTCTCAGTTGATTTCAGCATTAACTCAAAGGACCACAGTCCAAAGTCTCATCTGAGACAAGGCAAGTCCTTTTTGCCTATGAGCCTATAACATCAAAAGCAAGTTAGTTATTTCCTAGGTACAATGTAAGTACAGGCATTGGGTAAATATAGCCATTCCAAATGGGAGCAATTGGCCAAAACAAAGGGCTATAGGCCCCGTGCAAGTCCAAAATCCAGTGGGGCAGTCCAATCTAAAGCTCCAAAATGGTCTCCTTTAACTCCATATCTCATATCTAGATCATGCTGCTGCAAAGGGTGGGCTTCCCATGGCCTGGGGCAGCTCTGCCTCTGTGGCTTTGCAGGGTACAGGTTCCTTCCCCACCTTCTTTCATGGGCTAGCATTGAGTATCTGCAGCTTTTACAGGCACATGGTGCAAGCTGTCAGTGGATCTACCATTCTGGGGTGTGTAGGACAATGGCCCTCTTCTCACAGCTCTACTACTAGGTAGGGTAGGGACTCTGTGTGGGAGCTCCAACCCCACATCTCCTGTCTGCACTGCTCTAACAGAGGTTCTTCTTGAGTGCCCCACTCCTGCTGCAAATGTCTGTTTGAACATCCAAGCCTTTCCATACATGCTCTCAAATCTAGGTGGAGGTTCCCATACCCCAGTTCTTGACTTCTCTGCACTCACAGCCTCAGCACCATGTGGAAGCTGCCAAGGCTCCACATTGGCCCCTTTCACCCATGGCTGGAGTGACTGGGATTCTGGGCACCAAGTCCTTAGGCTGCACACAGCAGAGGGACCCTGGGCCTGGCCCAGGAAACCATTTTCTCCTAGGCCTCCAGGCCTGGGATAGGAGGGGGCTGCCATGAGGGACTATGACATGACCTGGAGATATTTTCCCCATTGTCTTGGGGATTAACATTAGGCTCCTTGTTACTTATGCACATTTCTGCAGCCAGCTTTAATTTCTCCTCAGAAAATGTTTTTTTCTTTCCTATCACATTATCAAGCTGCAAATTTTTCAAACTTCTATGCTCTGCTTCCCTTATAAAATTGAATGTTTTTAACAGCACCCAAGTCACATCTTAAATGCTTTCCTGCCTAGAAATTTCTTCTACCAGATACCCTAAATAATCTCTCTCCAGTTCAAAATTCCACAGAGCTCTAGGATAGGGACAAAATGTTGCAAATCTCTTTGCTAAAATATAACAAGAATCACATTTGCTCCACTTCCCAATAAGTTCCTTATCTCCATCTTAGACCATCTCAGCTTGTTCATATCACTATCAGGCATTTAGCTAAAGTCACTCAACAAGTCTCTAGGAAGTTCCAAACTTTCCCACATTTTTCTGTCTTCTTCTGAGCCCTCCAAACTGTTCTAGCCTCTGCCTGTTCCCCAGTTCCAAAGTTGCTTCCATATTTTCAGGTATCTTTTCAGCAACACCCCATTCTTGGTATCAATTTACTGTATTAGTTTGCTTTCATGCTGCTGATAAAAACATACCTAAGACTGGACAATTTACAGAAGAAGGGGGTTTAATTGGATTTATAGTTCCATGTTGCTGGGGAAGCCCCACAATCATGGCAGAATACAAGGAGGAGCAAATCACATCTTATATGGATGTCAGCAGGCAAAAGAGAGCTTGTGCAGGCAAATTCCCAGTTTTTAAAACCATCAGATCTTGTGGGGACGCATTCAATACCATGAGAAAAGCTCAGCAATGATCTGCCCCATAATTCAATCACATCCCACCAGGTTCCTCCCATGACACGTGGGAAATGTGAAATTTACAATTCAAGATGACATTTGGTTGGGGACACAGAGCCAAATCATATCACTGGACCATAGGTATATCAATAGGTGCTCAACATCACTAATCATCAAGGAAATGCAAACCACAACCACCATGAGATATCACCTCATACCTATTAGGATGGCCACTATCAAAATGTCAGAAGATAACAAGTGTTGGTGAGGATATGGAGAAAAAATAACCCTATACTGTGCTGGTAGGGATGTAAATTGACATAGCCACTATGAAAAAAAGTGTGGAGTTCCCTCAGAAAATTATGAATAGAACTACTTTGTGATCCAGCAATCCCACTTCTGAGTATATAGCAAGAACAAATGAAATCAATATTGTAAGAGACATCTTCACTTCCATGTTCATTGTGGTGTTATTCACAATAACCAAGTTGTGGCAACAACCTAAATGTCCATTAACAAATGAATGAAGAAAATGTGACAAAAACATACAATGTAATATTATTCAGCCTTAAAAATGAAGGAATTCCTATCATTTGTGATAACCTGGATGAACCTGGAGGATATCATGTTAAGTGAAATAAGCCAGGTACAGAAAGAAAAATACCACTTTTCACTTGTATATGCAATCTGAAAAAGTTGAACTCATAGAGACCAGAAGAAAGATTACTAGGCAGGGCCTGTGGGGTGAAGGAAATGGGGAGAAGTAGGTGAAAGGGTACTATTTTTGAGTTATGATCAATAGGTGTGGATGCCTAAAATGCGGCGTGTTGACTGTACTGAATAATAGTGTATTGTATACTTGAAATCTGGTAAGAGAATAGATGTTAAGTGTTCTACCTCCCCCACACATATGGAGAAAAGATTACTACTACTTGAAGTGATGAATATGTTGATTACCTTGATTGTGGTAATCATTTTACAGTGTATATGGATAACAAAGCATCACTTTGTACACCTTAAATATATATAATTTTGTCAATTACAATTCAATAGAACTGAGAAAAAATGCAAATGGATTAATATGAAAATTCTTACAAATGCCAAAGCATTTATCTACATGTAATATTTTATTGATTGACATTTATTGAAATAATTAAATTATATGAATACAAGACTGCCAGATAATCCAAGATGTAATCATGTATAGGTATCCTATACTAATTTCTCTTAGAGCAGATAATAACCATCTGCCTAAGTAATATAGAAATAACTATGCGATTGGTATAGTACCACTGATGCTTTAAAAAGCAATCTGTTTGTACTTAGGAATGCTGGAATTAAAAACAGTATAAGTCTCTGAAATTTTTCTCTTTCAAGATTGTTTTGGTTCTTCTTTGTCTTTAGAATGCCCATGATAATTTTAGACTCTCTTTATGCAATTCTTGAAAAACTTTTTTGGGATTTATGTGTCAGGCATGTAAGTGGCAGACTGTATCAAATATATAGAGCATTTGTAGAACAACATATATACAGTTGTTATTCTGTAGTTAACAAGCACAGCTCTTTTAATATGTGTCAGTGAGATCAAATTTTGTTCAACTCTTCTATATCCTTGCTGTTTTTATTCTGTATGTTCTGTCAATTACGGATGTGTTTCTTTTCTCCCACTCTACTTGTGATTCACCTTTTTTTATTATTTAAGTTATGTTTTATATAGATTGAGATAATCTTGTTACTGTGTATG
This sequence comes from Ateles fusciceps, assembly GCA_036589455.1. NCBI lineage: Eukaryota > Metazoa > Chordata > Mammalia > Primates > Atelidae > Ateles > Ateles fusciceps. The sequence goes on along the minus strand of JAZHEH010002597.1, from coordinate 13,123,789 downwards.
AAATTAGAGTTGTGTGTCTTTTGGGTGAATTAATTTTTCATCATAATTAAATGCTTCTTTTCGTCATTAGTAAAGTTTATTACATAAAGTCTACTTTGTGTGATGACTATACTATTGCTATTGTAACACTAGCTTTCTTCTGTTCAGTGTTTGCATATATTTCTTTTACTCTATCTTTCTGTATCCTTGTGTTTTAGTAGTCTTTCTTCTAATTAGCAAATCATTGGCTTAGGTTGTTTATAAAGTCCATTGTGATGATTGTTTAAATGGGAAGATTTAATTTGTTTACATACTGTAGGTGTTACTGTATTTGTGTTGAAATTTACCATCTTATTTTATATTTTCTATCTCCCATTTTATTACCTTCTTTGGATTAGTTATAATTAGCATTCTATCTTTTCATTATCTTTCTGGCAAATTACTCTCGTGCTATTATTTTGTTATTCATAAAATCTTATGTTATTAATACTTAGTGTATATTAACATATTTACCACAATGTAAGAAACTCATCCCACATTAACATAGTTTATCCCCCACAGATCTTTTATGTTATTATTGTGTAATTTATTCTAATGATATTTAAATTATGCTTGTTTATCATCAATATTCAACTGCTGCTCTTTATTCTTTCCTGTGTTTTTATTTCCATTTGGCCTCATTTTCCTTCTGCTAAAAACACTCTTTTGTATTTCTTTTCCTGTGATTCTTCTGGTAACACATTCACTTTTGTTTGAATCAAAATGCCTTGATTTTTAAAAACATGTTTCACTGTTACAGAATTCCATTTGCCATTTATTTTCCTTCATCATCAAAGGATAATTGTATTGTCTTTTCTTCTGATTGTTATGTTGAGCAATTAGTTATCAGTATTATGATTACTCCTTTGAAAATAATGTGTATTTTATCTCTGATTGTTTAAAAAAGTTTGTCTTTATTTTTCTGTAGTTTTATTATGATGTGCCTACATGTTGTTTTCTTTGTATTTATTCTACGAAGGTTTGCACCAAATCTTAAATCTGTGGCATAATGTCTCTCACTGATTTATTAGACAGTTCCAGCTGCTATATCAATATACCATAGACTGAGTGGCTTGAAAACAAACATGTATCTCTCACAGGTCTAGAGACTAGAAGTTCAACATCAACATGACAGCAGATTTGTTGTCTCAAATCCTGGTTTGCAAACAACAACCTTCTTACTATATCTACACATAGCTGGAAGAGAACAATGTGGTCTCTTTTCTTCTTATAAAGGGACTGATCCCATCATGGAGGTTTCACCTTCATGACCTTAAGTAAACCTAATTACCTCCCAAAGGCCCTAACTCCAGATATATTTCAGATAAGGGCTTCAACAAATGATTTTGGGGTGACAAGAACTTCAAATTCATAGCAATTGATTTTGGGAAACCATGGCCAGAAGTATTGCTTCTGCTCTATACTCTGTTTTATTTCTAAGACTCCAATTATACATATGTTAAATATTTTTTTCCATATTCTATGTATTTGTTATAATCATCTCTGTTTTGTATTTTACATTTTCTTCTCCCTACTTAAGACTATGTATTTTAATTTGAGTTCACTAATCTTATATTCTGTTTTGTCTAATTTGAAAATATACAAGTCTACTTAGTTCTTAATTATATAAGTTCATTTAATTTTTAGTTCTAGAATTTTCATTTGATTCTTTTATGTAATTCCTAGTTCTCTGTTTAAATTATCTGTCTTGTCATGTAACTTACTGAACATGTCAAATAACATATTGAAATATGTGTCTTACACATCCACTCCATTATCTCTGGATCTCCTGTGGGTCTGTTGGTCTACTTCCATCATGTGTGTTTCTCTCTCTCTCTGTCTCCATCTCTTTCTGCCTTTATGTCTCTCTGTGTCTGTCTCTCTCTCTTCATGTGGCATTGCCTTCTATTATGCACAGCAATTTATGTAGGGATGCCTTATATTTACTTGAAAAATTATAGATATAATTTGAGGCTTATATCTTCTAATCATCCACTGAGACAATGTACTTTTGCTTCTTGCAGCCAGTAAGAGTAGAGGCAGATTACTTTAATTGAATCAGATATTGAACAGATTTGATGCTGGAATCCATGAATGCACCTAGATCTAGATGAGTAAGGAGAAGAAATGATGATACTAGGCCCATAAGAGAATAATGAATGAGAAGGCCACCTAAAAGGAATCATGATGGGATAAAGTAATGGTCAAAACTACCAGTAATATAAAGGGAATAAATATTTAAACTTTTCTCTCCTGACCTCTTGTATCCTACTGGTACCTATTATTTGGGAGAATTGGCATTTTAACCATACTGAGTTTTTCAGTCATTAAATATGATCTATGTCTTCATTTCTTTTGGTCTTTGTATCAATATGTTTGGGTTTCTGTAACAAAATACCATAAGCTGGGTACTTTAAGTAACATAAATTATTTCTTACAGTTCTGGAGGCTGAGAAGTCCAATAGCAAGGTTCCAGAAGGGATAGTTTCTGTTGAGAGTTCTCTTTCTGGCTTATAGTTGGCCACCTTCTCACTGTGTCCTCAAAGGACGTTCTCCTGGGCTTATGTGAAAAGAGAGGTAGAGGGAGAAATACACACACACACACACACACACACACACACACACACACAGACACACCCAGTGACAGAGAGACAGAGATAGAGAGAGACAGACAAACTCCTTGGTGTCTTTTTTTTTTTATGATGACACTAATCCTGTTGGGTTAGATTACCTCTTCATAGTCCCTACCTCACAATACAGCCACATTCAGAAGTAGAGCTTCAACCTATAAATTTTGTAGGGCTATAGTCCATTCTATAGTAGTGTCTGTGAACTTTTCTTAGCAATGTTTTGTAAATTTTAGCGTACAGCTCTTGCATATATTGTGTTAAATTTATTCTTATGAATTGTAGTTTTTTGGGTATATATAAATTGTATTTTAAAAATTAGCTTGCTAGGTAGAGCACAGTCACTCACACCTGTAATCCCAGAACTTTGTGGAGTCCAAGGTGGGAGGATCACTTGAACCCAGGAGTTTGAGACCAGCCTTGGCAACATAGTGAGAACCTGTCTGTAATTTAAAAAAAAAAATTACTCTCTAATTGTTTGCTTCTGGCATATGGAAATAAAATTGCTTATGGATATTGACTTAGTATCTTGCTAATTGATACACTCATTTATTAGTCTCAATAGTGTTTTGTTGATGTTATTTAGGATTTCCTATATATACTATCATAACTTCTGCTAAGACAGATTTAATTTTCCCTCTATTTCTTTTTACTGCTTGATTGTATTTATTATGATTTCTATTACAATGATGAACAGAGGTTTTTAAAAGCATATATATTTGCTTTGTTCCTGATCTTAGGTAGAAAACATTTGCCTTCTATCCTTAAATTTACTGTTAGTGATAGGTTTTTTTTGACGATTACTTTATCATATTGAGGAATTATTCTGAAATCTTTTCTATGTAGAGTTTGCTGAGAATTTTTTCTCATTAAAATGTGTTAGATTTTGTCAAATACTTTTTCTTAAATATGTATTTATACACACATATAAAATATATGCTTATTTTGCATATATATATGTGTATATATATATTGCATTGCTAGGATAAATCTCACTTTGTAATAATGTTTTTATATGGTTATATAGTACTGTATTAAGTCTGCTAATTTTTTCTGAACTGTTTCTGCTTCCCTTTTTGAGAGACATTGGTTTTTAATTTTATTTTTAATCATTTAAAAAAATGTGTTGTGTCAGGACTTTAGTATCAGGGCTAAGCTGATTTGATAAAGTGAGTTCAGAAGTGAAAGTGGTTCTGGTCTCTCTTTTTAAATAAAAAGCTTCATATAATATTGATATAATTTGCTCTTTAAATATGTTTTAAGGAATTTGCCAATGAAGATATCCGGTTCTAGCATTTTCATTATAAATTGGCTTTCCAATTATTAATTTAACTGTTTAATAGCTAAAGGACTATTCAGGTTTTCTGTTTCTTCTTGTGTCAGTTTTGGTAATTCGAATTTTTGAGGAATTTCTCTATACATGTAACTGAATTTATTGACATACAGTTGTTCATAATATTCTCTTATTTGTATTTTTAATCATTCTAGGCCCTGTAGTGCTGTCCTTTCTTTGGGTAATTATATTTTCTGTTATTGTTCTTGACCAGTGCTGTGAGATATTTATCAATTTTATTAATCCCTTTGATAAGGAAAATTTCTGGGTTTATTGATTTTCTCTAGGTTTTATTGATTTTTTTAGTTTATATTTTATTTATTTTCACTCTAATATTTATTATTTTCTTCTTTATGTGATTTTTGGCAATTTAAAATTTTGAAATATCTACAAACAGTATGGATAATTGATTGCAGGAGCAATAAAAGAGGTAAGAACGTCAATTAGAATATTAGTTATGGTAACACTTGCTGTTAGAAATGATGGCCCAAATAAGGCACTACAATGGAGATTAGACATGAATAAATACATTTGAATTATTATGTTCCAGAATCAGAATTAAGATTTGATGAAGAACTGGGGAGAGGGTGTTAGCAGTGGTGAATCCTTAGGGTGTGCAGCAACCTCAATTCTTGCCCTCTTAGAAGAAAGGATTTGACTGTGGAGCATAAGGCAGAAGAAGAGACTAAGGCAAGTTTTATAGCATGAGTGAAAGTTTTTTTAAAAGCTTTGGAGCAGAAATGAAAGGAAGTAAAATATATTTGGAAGAGGACCAAGTGAATGACTTGAAAGATCAACTTCACAGTTTGACCTTTGAAATGGGGTTTTATAGATTGTCACACTTCTAAGATCTTGCGTCCTTTCTCCCCTGATTATTCATTTGGGGTGGGCTGTCCGCATGTGCAGTGGCCTGCTAGCACTTGGGAGGAGAACATGCATAGTGTGTTTACTGGAGTTATATACAATGCTCACTTGAGTTGTTCTTCCTTTACCAGTCTAGCATTCCTAGAGGAAGGTCATATACCAATTAAACTCAGTCATTTTGTCTAATAGTGCACATGCTTGAGCCCACTCACCCAACTCCTGAGGGCTAATTGGGAAGCTGCTGATCACGTTCAGGGTTTTTGTCTATTGGAAGACTGCCTTTCCCTGGTGCTGGCTAGATCAATTATTATATTAGAGAGACAGTTAACAACCGCCTGACCATCACCTGATAGTTGCCTGACGTTCTTGGTGATGAGAGGGAGCCCTCTCCTGCCCTGCTCATGTCTGTCTGCTGTAACAAGGGTAGGCTGAGATCAATTTTTGATCAGCATATTGGGTTATTCTGCATATGGTGGTACTGTTAACTAAAACAAAAAGTACTGGACAAGAAGTTTTGTGAGAGGCATGATCATTTCTGTTTTGTATATTTTAAGTTTGAGGCTCCTGTGTAATGTTTAAGTGGCCACATGTGGTAAATAAGAAGATAAATGGATTTGGATATTTTTAAAGGTGTCTGAGCTAGAAATTATGATTTTAGAGTCAGCTTATAGTGCAAGATACTCTTTTTGGGTACAAAATAAAATTGAAATTCAGTTTATATTTTTATCTTATTTTAATTATTTAATTTCTACTTCTGCATGTTTTATAATGCAAATACTGTTATTTTAATAGACATGCATAATGTATTACACAAATATTTATTATATAAGCCTTCTCAAAAATATTTTTCAGAGGGTTTGATCAAAATGTTTGGAAAACTTTACATCTCTAATGAAGTCTATTGAAGTAACAAATATAGAAGAGCAAGAATGCAGTCCTGTGTAACACCAACATTTATGAAAGAGCAAAGAAGGAATATTTTAGCCAGGAATATGAGAAGAGGTGATACAAATAGGAAGAAGAGCAGAAAAGAAAATTGTCACTGAATTTTAGAAACCAAAATGAGGGCTGGTTAGAAATTCCGAATACTCAAAAGAGCTTATCAAGAGGAGAGTTAAAAAGTTGCGCTAAGTGGAATTGGTACTATGGAAGGGATTACTAATGTCCCTGGAAGAAAATCGTAATTGGGGGGGATGAGTCAGTTTTCAAGATGGTGAGAATAAATGAGATGTGAGAAAGTTGAGAGGCTATGAGTTTAGGTTATTCAACAAGTGGCTTGGTTTTAAAGAGGATGATGAAAGAAGTGACGAGACAGAGGAGGCTCAAATTGTTTTTACTAGAAAAAATTCTCGATTATTTTGTGTACTTTTGTGGTTATATGGCAAGAGGAAGGGAGTAGTGGAGAAGATGAGATTGAAGACTCAGGGTAAATAAAGAAGTAAATGATGAGTGAAGTCCTCCATGGGCAGAAAGTATGAAATTCAGTACGTGAGTCTATGCATTTACTTTCAATGAATGGAGGAACACCTAATAATGTAGATAGGACAGAGGAATAAGGATTGGTGCATATTTAGATACTATGATAACACAAAAATTATCAGTTGGATATGAAATACATTTCAGTCTTGTGCTGTCTATCAGAGGTACACCTCCAACAAAGTAACACCAAAAGATAAACTAAAGAAATGTTTTACTTTACACATCTGGTAAAGATGAGCTAAAAGAGAGCAAAAATTGCAGTAATAGAATTCAAGTTACAAATATTCCACAATTGATTCCCTACATTTTATTCTGAATCAGCAACCAAAGGGATCTTATTAAATCCCAGGTTATGTCTGGATGTGGTGGCACACGCCTGTAATTGCAGCACTTTTGGAGGCCAAAGTGGGCATATTGCTTGAGCTCAGGAGTTCAAGAACAGCCTGGGCAATATGACAAAAGCCTGTCTCTACAAAAAACAAAACAAAACAAAAGTTAACTGAGTGTTGTGGTGCCTGCCTGTGGTCCCAGCTACTTGAGAGGAAGAGGTTGGTGGATCACCTGAGCCAGGGAGGGTGAGGCTGCAGTGAGCTGTAATGGTGCCACTGCACTCCAGCCTAGGTGACAGACTGAAACCCTGTCTCAAAAACAAAACAAAACAAAACACCCCAAGATATATGAGATGATTTCTCTGCTCAGACTCTTCCAGTAGCTTTCTCATTACTCATCATAAAAGTCAAAGTCATTGCTATGGTCCACAGAAGACCTACTGGGTCTGATTCATTGCTTTACCGAACACGTCTTATACCACCTGAACCTTCACTTACTCGACTCCACCTGTGCCTTGAAACCACTAGGTATAAGCTGCACAAAGTCCTTTTTATTTGCTGTTTTTACAGCCTGAGGGTGCTTTCCTCCAGATATCTGTATAGTTTACTCTTACTCAAATATGACTTTCTCAATGAAGTTTTCCTTGATCAGCCAATTTTATATTGAACTCTACCACCACTCCGAATGCCCAATGCCTTTTTCTTTTTCATTTATTCCTCAGTACTTACCACCATCTATAATACCACATATGTTTACCCTTTTTTCTTTTGAATCAGTCTTGCACTGTCACCTGGGCTGGAGTACAATGGCGCTATCTCAGCTCACTGCAACCTCCATCTCCCGGGTTCAAGCAATTTTCTTGCCTTGGCCTCCCAAGTAGCTGGGATTACAGGACGCTCGGCTAATTTTTTGTATTTTTAGTAGAGATGGGGTTTCATTATGTTGGCCAGACTGGTCTCAAACTCCTGACCTCATGATCTGCTGGCCTCGGCCTCCCAAAGTTCTGGGATTACAGGCATGAGCCACTGTGCCCAGCCTACCATTATGTTTTGTTTTCTTTTCTGTCTTCTTACACTAGAACATAAACTCTGTGGGGGATAATTTTTGTCTATTTTGTTCACTGCTGCATCCTAGCACCTAGAACAATGCCTAACACATAACAAGCACTTAAAATATTTGTTGAAATCAAGAATATGTACTGAGTGTTTACTATGTGTCAAACACAGTTATGTATAAGTCAGTCCTAACACAGAGTCTATGAAATCATTATTATTATTTTCCCTATTTTATAAATGAAGATACTGAAGCACAGAGAGATGATACAAGGTGTCCTAGGTGGGATATTGAGAACGTGAGCAAGTAAGGATTCAGGCCCATATATTCTACCTCCAAGGGCTGCTCCATTAACCGTGATTCAGTATTCATTGCTGCCTCTTAACTGCCATTACCTACACAGAATCAAGGTAATAAAATTTTAGTCATTTACAGAAACAAGAAAAGTGGGTGACAGACCATTAAATAGTATGTAAAATCAACTTTAAAATGTAGAGACTTTAAATAATGTAAAATAATTAATATTATTGAATTTATATATATGTATACACACACACACACACACAATATATATATGTACACACACACACACACACTCCATGGGAAGAAATAATTTTCTTGCTAGTATTGTATGAAGCTCATCGCCCCCCAAACCTTTTTGATAATGATAAAATACCGTTATGATGCTGATAATGCTTACTTACTGTGTTTCAAGCACTATGCTAAGCAATTTAGATGTATTATCTTATTTAATTCTCAAAACAATTCAGTGAGATAGGAACTATTATTACCCCCTATCTATAGATGATGGCACTGAGTCTTCGGGAGGCTGTGCAAGTTGGCCTGGGCAAATTGCAAGTAAGTGATGGATCTGAGATGAGAACCTAGGCAGTTTAACTCTAGAGATCACTCTTCTTTGCAGGTTAATGGTGAAATGAAATATCCTTCAGTAAACATGTTGAGACAGTTACCTATGAAAAGAAATCAGTGTAAATTCCTAACTCTCGTTATACCTCAAAATAGATTCTGAGAGACCAAGGAAGAGAATGTAAAATGTTCAACAATATAAATAGTCAAAGAAAATAAAACTGAATATTTATAAAGGCACTTTCTGAGCTAACATACAACAGAAGGATTGCAAAGGAAGAGAATAAGAGATTAGATAATATAAAATAAAAACCATCTTTATGATAACAGAAAAAAATCAATATAGCAAGTAACAAAATTAAAAAAAACTATGTCAAAGTGTTAATAAATAAATTAAAATGGTAAGAATACTATGAATTTAATTAATAAATACACAAAAACATGAGTAGTTTACATGCTAACAAACATGAAAAACATTTGAAACAAAATGGTTACCTTAATGGTACAACAAAATGAATAAAAAATGATAAAATCCTCAATAAATGGTAAATTTTCCAAGAAAATTATTTTTAATCATGTTATGAATATGTTAAAAGTTGGATATATAACTATGTAATACTACATATAACTATTTAACTGTGTATATGTGGATAAAAGATGAAATAGAGGACTTACAATAAAAAGTCTTTTGACTATTCTCCAACTTTGTCTATTCATGAGAGACAAAGCACTATTAAGCATTTATATTTAGGCTAATAAACTCTTCACAGCTCATTTAGTACTGCAATGACTTATAAAAATAAAGGAAGAAACTGAAGCACAAAGAGATGTCATTTGGGCACTCCTCTGTTCTTCCACCCTGAATCTCTTTTTTGTTTTTTCTGTGGTTCACTTCTGCAACTTAACACTGTTATTGCTCGCCATGGAGCCAAGCAGTGAGTTTAGATTATGCTTCATATTCTATGGATCGGATATCATGACCACTGTACTACTTGGTGGGAAATGTTCTTAGCTTCAAACACAAATGGGTCCTTTATCCTATGACGCTTTTGTTTCATTTGTCTTGTGTTCAAAATTGCACTATGCATTTGATCAATTTGCCTTTTGTGTTGCTGCTGATTAATTTTTGCTCCCAGAATCCTCATTCTAGAGCCTCCATCCTCCTGCTTGAAATTTCGCTCTAGGCTTTCAAAGAGGGCTCCTCCTGAGTAGCTGGGACTACAGGCGCGTGTCACCACTCCCCGCTAAGTTTTTTGTATTTAGTAGAGACAGGGTTTCACCATGTTGGCCAGGATGGTCTCGATTTCCTGACCTGGTGATCCTCCTGTCTCAGCCTCACAAAGTGCTAGGATTACAGGCATGAGCCACCTCGCCCAGCCTTTTTCTAGAACTCTTATTTTATCTCATGGTTTTTTATTTCATGCGTTTTATCTAACATTTTACTTCATGTGTTTTCTTATCTCTTCTTTTTTCATATATTCTTTCTTTTAAATTCTTTTTTTATTGAGATAATTTTACTATTAATTTTAAAAGCTCTTTTAATTTTGGCATTTGAACACTAATGAGAGGTTATTTTAAGATTTCTTTAACACATTTCCTGGAATTATCCCTTACTCTTCTAAGATTAATTCTTCTCTATATTGATTCTAGCATTTCTCTTTAATGTTATAGTTTTTATTTTAATAATTTAGTGTTCCTTCATTAGCCATATATAGGGGAATAAACAAAAACTAGGCAGGAGAATGGATGATTGGGGTGTGTGTTTGTGTGTGCATATGTGGGAGGTGTTTTTGAGTGGACAATTGGAGAACCAGCCATTAGGATGGAGAAGATTTACCTGCCATAATGAGGAGGGCTCTTTGCAGGTCAACAACACCTGTCTGTTTCAGATTTGTCGGAAAGTGGTCACTCTATATATGGAAAATAAACTTAAAAAAAAAAGACAAATGGTCTTCTGTTTTATTTCTCATTTCTCTCCTGCCATAGTATCTGCCATCTAACCTAGATCTTCTTGTGGTTCTGCAGAGAAGATCAGGTTCGTCTTGGTTATGGCCCTCCTCCAACTGCATTTTAGCTTCAGCTTCCTCTATTTTGTTTCACTTACCACCCTTTTCCATACACTTAGCAGCTTCTAGAAATTTGTTAGCATTTCCTTTCCTTGAGGTTACTCTTTTGCTGTGGCATTTATGATTCTGTTATCTAAATGAATCTCACTGTGTTATTTCAAATTTGAAACATTTGTGAGAGTATAGTACTTGAGGGCATTATTAAGTCAATAGATTGTAAAGTGCAGAATTGATATTGTCATGTTTGGACTACAATTTAGCATCCTTTTTGGGAAGCTATTTTGCAAATTATAAAGAGAGCCCTAACTGCTACCACACAGTGATTGTAGGAGAAGAACTTTAAACATATTCTAAAATTTTACCAAATAATTTGATTTTTTCCAATGTGTCCTAAAAAAGACCTTAAATATGAAAAAAAGTTTGATCAACAGAGCTTTTCACTGCAGAGTTCTGTGTTAACGTGAAAGATTATATATATATATATATAGTATATATATATATATATTTTACTGTACTTTAGATTCTGCGGTACATGTGCAGATCATGCAGGATTGTTGCATAGGTATACACATGGCAATGTGGTTTGCTGCCTCCATCCCCCCGTCACCTACGTCTGGCATTTCTCCCATGTTATCCCTCCCTGACCTCCCCACCACCCCCACTGTCCCTCCATTGGCCCCCACAAACAGACTCCAGTGTGTGATGCTCCCCTCCCTGTGTCCATGTGTTCTCATTGTTCTTCACCTGCCTATGAGTGAGAACATGTGGTGTTTGATTTTCCGTTCTTGTGTCAGTTTGCTGAGAATGATGGTTTCCAGATTCATCCATGCCCCTGAAAAGGACACAAACTCATCATTTTTTATGGCTGCATAGTATTCCATGGTGTATATGTATGTGCTACATTTTCCTTGAACATTCTATCATTGATGGGCATTTGGGTTGGTTCCAGGTCTTTGCTATTGTAAACAGTGCCGCTATGAACGTATGTGTGCATGTGTCTTTATAATGGAATGATTTATAATCCTTTGGGTATATACCCAGTAATGAGATTGCTGGGTCAAATAGAATTTCTATTTCTAGGTCCTTGAGGAAGGACCACAATGGTTGAACTAGTTTACACTCCCACCAACAGTGTAAAAGTGTTCCTTTTTCTCCACATCCTCTCCAGCATCTATTGTCTCCAGATTTCTTAATGATCTCCATTTTAACTGGTGTGAGGTGATATCTCAATGTAGTTTTGATTTGAATTTCTCTAATTACCACTGATGATGAGTATTTTTTCATATGTTTGTTGGCCTAATATATGTCTTCTTTTGAAAAGTGTCTGTTCATATCATTTGCCCACTTTTGGATGGGTTTGTTTGTTTGTTTGTTTCTTGTGAATCTGTTTTAGTTCGTTGTAGATTCTGGATATTAGCCCTTTATCAGAAGAGTAGATTGCAAAACTTTTTTTCTCATTCTGTTGGTGGCCGGTTCACTCTAATGATTGTTTCTTTTGCTGTACAGAGGCTGCGTAGTTTAATTAGGTCCCATTTGTCTATTTTGGCTTTTGTTGTCAATGCTTTTGGTGTTTTAGTCATGAAGTCCTTGCCTATGCCTATGTCCTGAATGGTTTTGCCTAGCTTTTCTTCTTAGGTTTTTATAGTGTTAGGTCTTATGTTTAAGTCTTTAATCCATCTGGAGTTAACTTTAGTGTAAGGTGTCAGGAAGGGTCCAGTTTCTGCTTTCTACACACCGCTAGCCAGTTTTCCCAACACCATTTATTAAACAGGGAATCCTTTCCCCATTGCTTGTTTTTGTCAGGTTTGTCAAAGATCAGATGGTTGTAGATGTGTGGCGTTGCCTCCAGGGCCTCTGTTCTGTTCCATTGGTCTATATGTCTGTTTTGGTACCAGTACCATGCTGTTTTGATTACTGTAGCCTTGTAGTATAGTTTGAAATCAGGTAGCATGATGCCTCTGGCTTTGTTGTTTTTGCTTAGAATTGTCTTGGCTATGCAGGCTCTCTTTGGTTCCATATGAAGTTTAAGGTGTTTTTTTCCAGTTCTGTGAGGAAGGCCATTAGTAGCTTGATGGAGATAGCACTGAATCTATAAATTACTTTGGGCAGTATGGCCATTTTCACGATATTGATTCATGAGCATGGAATGTTTCTCCATCTGTTTGTGTCCTCTCTTATTTCATTGAGCAGTGGTTTGTAGTTCTCCTTGAAGAGGTCCTTTACATCCTTTGTTAGTTGTATTCCTAGGTATTTTATTCTCTTTGTAGCAATTGTGAATGGGAGTTTGCTCATGATTTGGCTCTCTGGTAGTCTGTTATTGGTGTATAGAAATACCTGTGATTTCTGCACCTTGATTTTGTATCCTGAGACTTTGCTGAAGTTGCTTATCAGTTTAAGGAGATTTTGGATTGAGATGATAGGGTCTTCTAAATATACAATCATGTCATCTGCAAATAGAGACAATTTGACTTCCTCTTTTCCTAATTGAACACCTTTTATTTTTTTGGTTCCCTAATTGCTCTGGCTAGAATTTCCAATATTATATTGAATAGGAGTGGTGAGAGAGGGCATCCTTGTCTAGTGCCGGATTTCAAATGGAATGCTTCCACTTTTTGCCTATTCAGTATGATATTAGCTGTGGGTTTGTTGTAAATAGCTTTTATTGTTTTGAGATATGTTCCTTCTACTAGTTTATTGAGAGTTTTTAGCATAAAGGGCTGTGGAATTTTGTTGAAGGACTTCTCTGCATCTATTGAGATAATCATGTGCTTTTTGTCTTTGGTTCTGTTTATGCGGTGGATTACATTTATAGACTTGTGTATGTTGAACTAGCCTTGCATCCCTGGAATGAAGCCTACTTGATTGTGATGGATAAGCATTTTGATGTGCTGTTGCAATTGGTTTGCCAGTATTTTATTGAAGATTTTTGCATCTATGTTCATCATGGATATTGGCCTGAAGTTTTCTTTGTTGAGTCTCTGCCAGGTTTTTGTATCAGGATGATGTTGGTCTCATAAAATGATTTGGGAAGGATTCCTTCTTTTTGTATTGTTTGGAATAGTTTCAGAAGGAATGGTACCAGCTCCTCTTTGTACATCTGTTAGAATTTAGCTGTGAACCCATCTGGACCTGGACTTCTTTTGGTTGGTAGGCTATTAATTCCTGCCTCAACTTCAGCCCTTGTTATTGGTCTATTCAAGGTTTCAGCTTCTTCCTGGTTTAGGCTTGGGAGGGTGCAAGTGTCCAGGAATTTATCCATTTCTTCCAGGTTTACTAGTTTATTCGCATAGAGTTGTTTGTAGTAATCTCTGATTGTAGTTTGTATTTCTGTGGAATCAGTGGTGATATCCCCTTTATCGTTTTTTTATTGCATCTATTTGATTCTTCTCCCTTTTCTTTTTTATTAATCTGGCTAGTGGTCTGTCTATTTTGTTGATCTTTTCAAAAACCCAGCTCCTGGATTTTGATTTTTTGAAGGATTTTTTATGTCTCTATCTTCTTCAGTTCTGCTCTGATCTTAGTTATTTCTTGTCTTCTGCGAGCTTTGAGTTTTTTTGATCTTGCTCCTCTAGCTCTTTCAATTTTGACAATAGGGTGTCAATTTTAGATCTTTCCTCGCTTCTCATGTGGGCATTTATTGCTATAAATTTTCCTCTAGATACTGCTTTAAATGTGTCCCAGAGATTCTGGTATGCTGTGTCTTCATTCTCGTTGGTTTCAAAGAACATCTTTATTTCTGCCTTCATTTCTCTGTCGACATTCAGGAGCCAGTTGTTCAGTTTCCATGAAATTGTACAGTTCTGAGTTAGTTTCTTAATTCTGAGTTCTAATTTGATTGCACTGTGGTCTGAGAGACTGTTTGTTAATTGGCTGAGGAGTGATTTACTTCCAATTATGTGGTCTATTTTAGAATAGGTGCAATGCGGTGCTGAGAAGAATGTCTATTCTGTGGGTTTGGGGTGGAGCATTCTGTAGATGCCTATTAGGTCCACTTGGTCCAGATCTGAGTTCCAGTCCTGGATATCTTTGTTAATTTTCTGTCTTGTGAATCTAGTATCGACAGTGGAGTGTTAAATTCTCCCACTAAGATTGTGTGGGAGTCTAAGTCTCTTTGTAGGTTGTTAAGAACTTGCTTTATCTACCTGGGTGCTCCTGTATTGGGTGGGTATATATTTAGGATCGTTAGCTCTTCTTGATGCATTGATCCTTTTACCATTATGTAATGCCCTTTTGTGTCTATTTTGATCTTTGTTGGTTTGAAGTCCATTTTATCAGAGACTAGGATTGCAACTCCTGCTTTTTTTGCTCTCCATTTGCTTGATAAATCTTCCCCCATCCCTTTATTTTGAGCCTATGTGTGTCTTTGACACCAATGGGTCTTGACTTTTTATCCAATTTGCCAATCTGTGTCTTTTGATTGGGGCATTTAGCCCATTTACATTTCAGGTTAATATTGTTAAGTGTGAATTTGATCCTGCCATTTTGATGGTAGCTGTATGTTTTGCCCATTAGTTGACACATTTTTTTGATTGTGCTGATGGTCTTTACCATTTGGTACATTTTTGGTGTGGCTGGTACTGGTTGTTCCTTTCCTTGTTTAGTGCTTCTTTCAGGAGCTTTTGTAAGGCAGGCCTAGTGGTGACGAAATCTCTCAGCAATTGCTTGTCCATAAAGGATTTTCTTTCTCCTTCGTTTGTAAAGCTAAGTTTGGCTGGATATGAAATTCTAGGTTAAAAGTTCTTTTCTTTAAGGATGTTGAATATCGGCTCCCACTCTCTTCTGGCTTGTAGGGTTTCTGCTGAGAGATCTGCTGTGAGTCTGATGGGCTTCCCTTTGTGGGTAACCCGACCTTCTCTCTAGCTGTGCTTAGCATTTTTTCCTTCATTTCAACCCTGGTGAATCTGACAATTATGTGCCTTGGGGTTGCTCTTCTTTAGGAGTATCTTTGTGGTGTTGTCTGTATTTCCTGGACTTGAATTCTCTCCGTCACATTCAGGTACACATATCAAATGTAGATTAGGTCTTTTCACATAATCCCATATTTCTTGGAGGTTTTGTTCATTTCATTTCACTCTCTTTTCTCTATTCCTGCCTTCTCGTTTTATTTCATTGAGTTGATCTTCAATCTCCGATTCCTTTCTTTTGCTTGATCGATTCAGCTATTGAAACTTGTGTATGCTTTGCGAAGTTCTCGTGCTGTGTTTTTCAGCTCCATCAATAGTTTATATTCTTCTCTAAGCTATTTATTCTAGTTAGCATCTCATCTAACCTTTTTTCTGGGTTCTTAGTTTCTTTGCATTGGGTTAGCACATGTTCTTTTAGCTCTGAGAAGTTTGTTATTACCCACCTTCTGAAGCCTGCTTCTGTCAATTCATCAGATTCATTCTCCATCCATCTTTGATACCTAGCTGGTGAGGAGTTGTGATCCTTTGGAGGAGGAGAGGCATTCTGGTTTTTGGTGTTTTCATCCTTTTTGTGCTGGTTTCTTCCCACCTTAGTGGCTTTATTTGCCTCTGGTCTTTGTAGTTGGTGATTTTCGGATGGGTCTCTGAGTGGACATCCTTTCGTTGATGATGAAGTTATTTATTTCTGTTTCTTAGTTTTCCTTCTAACAGTCAGGCCCCTCTGCTGCAGGACTGCTGGAGGTCCACTCCAGACCCTGCTTGCCTAGGGATCACCCGTGGGGGGCTGAAGAACATTAAGGGTTGCTGTCGGTTTCTTCTTCTGTTATCTTTGTCCCAGAAGGGTACCTGCCAGATGTCAGCCTGATCTCTCCTTTATGAGGTATCTCTTTGGGTATACGGGGGTCGGAGAGCTGCTTGAGGAAACAGTTTGCCCATTATAGGAGCTTAAGTGCTGTGCTGGGAGCTCCATTGTTCCATGCAGAGATGCTGGGAAGGTACTTTTAAGTCTACTGCAACAGAACTCATCACTGCCTTTTCTCCCAGGTGCTCTGTCCTAGGAAGGTCGGCTTTATTTATAAGTTCCTGTCATGCTGCTGCCTTTTTTCATAGATGCCCTGCCCCCGCACGGAGTAGTCTAGTCACAGTCTGCCAGCAGAGGCGTTGCTGAGCTGCCACTGCCCCAAGCTCTGCCCAGCTGCTGTGTGAACTGCCTTGGTAGTGGTGGACTGCCTCAGTAGTGGTGGTCGCCCTTGCCCACACTGAGCTGGACCATCCTGGGTCCAGCTGCATTTGCTGGGAAACTCTCAATCCAGAACGTTTCAGATTGCTTGTTTTGTGGGGATGGTACCTGCTGAGCCAGATCGCCTGGCTCCCTGTCTCTGCTCCCTCCCTTTCAGTTGAATGAGTGGCTCTGTCTCCCAGGCATTCCAGGAGCCAGTTGAAATGGCCACCAAGATTTGTGTGTTTCTGTGCACCAACCTGGCACCTGCTGAAACCGCTCTGCTGAAAACTTGTGGCACTTTTTGGCCCAGGAATCTCCTGGTCTGTGGGCAGTGAAAATTTGTTTGGAAATGCAGTGTGCACTCACCCTCTGCATTGTTCTTGCTGGGAACTGCACTCCAGAGCTGTTCCTATTCAGCCATCTTGGATCCTCCTCCAATTATAAGCAGTTTAAGGGCTAGGTTATATTCCATCTCTATAGAATATTTTGTAGATATTAAAATGCTTTAGAAACATTTAGAATCACATAGAAATACTTGTGCTATAATATTAAATATATAAATAGGATACAGACTTACAGTGGATATCAGTTATTTTAAATTTTTATAGAAAATTATATTAAGAGGCTAATAGACAGTGGAACTGGGAGTGATTTAATCATTAAAAAGAAACATTCTATATCATTTTTGTTTTTCACAAAACCACATAACATGTTTTATAAACTTCCAAAGGGAAATACATTTATGAAAGAGCAATAACAAAAAAAGACTAAGAGAAACATGCCCACATACACGCACCCATTCTCACCCACATACACACTCACACTACAAGAACCAAAGAGGACTGATTCTCATTTATTCTAACATCTACTGTTTTCTACCCTCTCATCTACTTTTGTCAACAAACTTGATATATTACCTTGATAACTTTCTCTCCAGTTTCTGCTGGAGTGAGTGCTTACTGAATAAAGAAAATGAGTAAAAGTATTCAGAAAATGCAGTAACTATAACTAACATTGGCTATCTTGTCGTCTTTGTCATGCTTTTCAAAATGGCAGCATAATAATTTTTGAAAACATACTATATTTAATGAAAATCAATCTTAAAATTTATCTGTAAAAATATCTAATGAAAATTGAATCGAAATCTTCTGTCTTTTTTAAAACCTTCATGTTTGTATTTATTCTAATACTAAACACCTCAGTTGGATTCTTACAAGCAAGACATTTGTGTTAATATAAGAATTCTTGGCCAGACGCAGTGGCTCATGCCTGTAATCCCAACACTTTAGGAGACCGAAGTGGGTGGATCACCTGAGGTCAGGAGTTTGAGACCAGCCTGGCCAACGTGGTGAAACCCTGTCTCTACTAAAAATATAAAAATTAGCTGGGCATGGTAGTGGGCACCTGTAATCAGCTACTTGGGAGGCTGAGGCAGGAGAATTGCTTGAACCTGGGAGGCGGAGGTTGCAATGAGCCGAGATCATGCCATTGCACTCCACCCTGGGCAACAAGAGTGAAACTCTGCCTCAAAAAAAAAAAAAAAAAAGAATTCTGCACCTCGTCATGCATCACCTTAATAATATCATCAAGAATAAATCTAGGGCATATTTATTTTGTTCTGTGTGTCTGGCTCTGTAAATATTTTATGTGAAGGCAAGTGTAAAATATTTCTTCCATTTGAATACCTTTTTAGTTTTTCTGTCAAACGTGCAGTTTTATCTCTGGAATTTTCTGTATATGCATAGTAGAAAGTGTTGCAATTTTTATTTCTCTGGGTAAAAAATTCCTGTGGGTTTTATAAAATAGTTTATTGTACTGCTTATGGATTAAGAGGAAAAGACAATTAAAAATGCAGTTACAGCAAAAGGTCAGAATACAATTCTCAATCCTTCATATTTTTCTGATATGTGGCATGGTGTTTCAAAAGTCATGTAACATCACAATAATATTTGAATCGAGTTTGTGTGTGATTGCTTAACATCTGTGAATTGTTAAGATAAATTATTGCACAGGCCTACTTTAGTTTAGATTAGTTTGAAACACATCCCAGGGTATTTAATCAGGGTATAATCCTGCACAGTGCAATTTCTAAAAGGTGTGTTTGTGTGCTTTAAATAAATAGCATTTTTTATAGGCAAAGTTATGTCTTAAAAAAAATTACTTTTTAAAAAAAATTGTTACTTTTTAAAAATTAAAAATTACTTTAAAAAAAAGTTACAAAGTTACTTTAAAAAAAAAAATCTGTTAAAAATGTCTCCCTAATGCACTCTTGTACGATCTGTAGCTTCAGACAAATATAATACTCAATACTGACTTCAAAAAATGTGTTGTCAATGTCTACAGTATTTGGTTTGAACTGTGTTGAAATGTTAGACAACATTCTATTGTAATCTTATGTATTTCTTTATAACTCATATGAGCAATTCATTTTTCATTTGTAAAATCTGTGGTATGATTAATTTATAGAACTGAAAATAGAGACTGGGAGGTGATATTTTAATAAAAATAAATATTTTAACATTTTATGGTTAATTTTACTTTCAGTTTGGAGGATGGATTGTCTACACTTATAGTTAATTTAAAAATATAAATTTTAAAATGTTGTGTACAAGGAAATAAGACATAGGAAAAGTTTGGAATTATACAATATTTTACTAAATGTTAAAAATAGAAAAAAATTAATGAAGCATCACGGACTTAAATGAATATACAGTATTTTTTTAGAATATTATTTAAAATGCCTATGCTCTTTTTACATAGTCACTAATTTCAACTTTTCAAATAAATCGGAAATGAAATTAAATTGTAAAAATCAACTTATTTAATAATAAATTGTGTTTCTTTTAATTCATCTGGTAGCAATCCTGCACATATTCAAAATTTGGAACATGCTCAAAACTGGCAGTTATCATTGACCCATTTTTTTAACAGTTAAAAATGTGAAGCAATCAAAATAAAATAGTGATAACCATTTCTAGAAAATATTCAGATGTAAAGAGTATCCTTCACCCTTCTATCAGTATTATTTTGCTCCTTCCTGCTTCTTTATTTAGCTTTATTCAATTTTAGAAACTGTAAATTTGTGTTTTCTGAATGATTTTATAAAACCTGGATATTTATCCTAAGTATACCTTGATATTTCTGTAGAAAAGAACCTACTTTATTTTATTTATTATTTATTTTGAGCTGGAGTCTCACTCTATCGCCCAGGTTGGAGTACAGTGGTAGGATCTTGACTCACTGCAACCTCCACTGCCGAGGTTGAAGTGATTCTCTTGCCTCAGCCTCCCGAGTAGCTGGGATTACAGGTGTTTGCCACCACACCCAGCTAATTTTTGTATTTTTAGTAGAGACAGAATTTCACCATGTTGGGCCAGCTGGTCTCGAACTCCTGACCTCAGGTGATCTTGCCTCAGCCTCCCAAAGTGCTGGAATTACAGGTGTCAGCCACTGCACGTGGCTGAAAAGAATCTACTTTAAATGATGAGCAGTAAGTTGTTTATTATTAGTCTAAGAAAAACAAATTGAATGTCAGGTACTGCACCTGGCTGAAAAGAACCTGCTTTAAATGATGAGTAGTAAGTTGCTTATTATTAGACTAAGAAATACAAATTTAATGTCTTCTTAGTTGATGTAAAATAGTCAAAATTTCATACCAATCTTCTTGAATTACATGATTTCAGACTTGATTATCATTGTCTTGTCAGCTAGAGAGACAACAAAAAACAAAAACAACCTCCTTGACACACTTATGTCCCCTGTTCCCACTCAGGATTCTGGAAAGAAGAGACTCAGTGTCACTGACAAAGTGAAGGTCCTGGCCCTGGAGTATTGCCCCTTTTAATGTTATCCTTGATATGTCCGTGTTCAAAATAATCAGGACTTCTGAGGGACCATCTTAGTAATACATTTTGTAAAATATAGCATAATTTGGCTAGCACTTAAATTGAAGTTACTTTCCATAAACTCCTTATTTTGATATAGACTTATGCAATAAATTGTTCATCTTGTTTGACATCTTAGGAAATGAAAATTTTGTAATATTGATTATAATACTTTATGTAGATGTTATACCTAACTGCTTTTTTGAACCTAGTCCACTTCATTTTATGACCTGGGAAAGTCTAAATAAATCAATTAACCTTCATGAATTTTAAATATTTTTAAAGCAAGTATTTCTCTTCAGTCTTAGTTTTTCCTATATTACAATTTGAGTTCTCTTGCCTGGAAAGCAGTTCTTAATTCATCTGCAGTATTTTCCTCTTAAAAAATGTATTACTTTTTTCCTGTCTTTTTCTTATTTTTATTTTAGCTTCATTTTATTCTATGGCTATAGTTATAGTTTTTCCCCATTTATCTGAATATTTTCAGTAGTTCATTTTCTTCATTTGACCTACTAAACAATGCTTCTTTTACTATTTCCTATTGCTTCTCAATTAATGTATCTAAGATTTATTCATCCTGATGCAATATTTTTGAGTACTTATTGATTGGTCAGAGCCAGTATTTGTGAAAAGGAAGCCTAGAGTTTGGTAATTAGCTTTTCCTGTGGAGGTTGTTTCTGAAGTATAAACCAACAAACACAAAACACCTGAAGTGCCTTTGGAGGAAAGCAACTGAAGCAGCGATGTCAAGTCACAGCACAAAAGCCAGAGGTACTGAGGATATTTGAAAAGAAGGCTCATGGAGCTGGTAGCACCTATCTTTGCCCTGTGACAGCTAGTCATTGCTGCTGTTATTATTTTTTTATTATTATAATCCTCCTCATTACTACATTCATTTTAAAGGTCATCAAATGGAGAACAGATATATAGGTTTAAGTGGTGCTACATCTTATAATTTATTATCAGTGGATATGTTGCTAAATGATGGTTCCCAAATAGCTCTCCTTGGGGGAACATTACATTGGAGTGGTCACATGTGAATAGACTCAGACTCAGATTTATTACTTTAGTAAATATGTGCATGGAAAATTATATTTTATAGCATAAAATAAGCTTAAGATTTATTACTAAGAAACTAGAGAAAATATAAAGATTGACTTTTTTGTGTGCTTACCTTTTGATTTTTGTTTCTTGCATATGAATATTTTTAATATTGCCTTTAATTGTGGATGATTTTTGAAAAGACAGCCTTCGTTTAAATACTTTCAAGTACTGAGGTTTATGTATATACATGTTGATTCTGTAGTTCCTGGTAACATTTTTCTAATAACTAGCCTGCTTAGAACATTTTTGCTAACACTCCAGAGTCAATTATACAAAATATGATAGATATATGGTAAAAGGAAACTCACAATCAACAAATTAGAAATGCTGAGAAACTCGTACTCTGGCTTCCCAGAGGCACTGTAATCTCAGACAAGTTCCTGTCTAGGCATTCATATATTTGACTGTGACTTGTGGGAGTACCATTTTCACAAGAAATTTGCAAGGATAAATATGAAAATGAATACTGTTCTTTTTTTCATAAACATATTTTAATATACTGAAAAGTTATTTCCAAGAGGACATAAAAATTTATATTGTTCTTTCCTTTTCAAATAGGTTATGTGGGTATGCAATTTATGTCGAAAGCAACAAGAAATCTTAACCAAATCTGGGGCATGGTTCTTTGGAAGTGGCCCTCAGCAGACAAGCCAGGATGGAACCCTGAGTGATACAGCTACAGGTACTGGCTCTGAGGTACCAAGAGAAAAGAAAGCACGACTCCAAGAGCGATCACGGTCTCAGACACCCCTGAGCACAGCAGCTGCCTCTTCCCAGGACAGTGCTCCTCCCAGCGCACCACCAGACAGGAGCAAAGGGGCTGAGCCCTCGCAGCAAGCCTTGGGGCCTGAACAGAAGCAGGCTTCATCCAGGTCTAGAAGTGAACCTCCTAGAGAGAGGTAATAGTTCTTTCACCCTGTAAGCAAAAGGCAAGGTTTTGTTAGGAGAACAAACCCATTTTCAAAACTTTAACTTCTACTAACAGGAATATGTGGAAGTAGTACTTCTCAGGCCACACATGGAAAAACATCAGGCCTGAGTGGTGTTGTCCATCTCTAGAATGTATTCCTTAGGAGATCTTTGTTGAAAAGCTTTTCTTTCTTGTCATGCACAGATGTAAACATAAACTAAGTCACCCAGCTGAGCTAGCAACTTCCAAGGGTGAACTCAGAAAAGCTCTTAGATCATGTTTCACTTAAAACTAGCCCTTTAATTAAAAGTGTGCTCTGAAAGGATGTGATGGGGGAATCTGACCTATCGGAAAGTATGTAGACACATCAGAGAAGCCGTAAGGAAATTTCTTTTATGCTGAGCTCTAAAGAGTGACTTTGGGATTAACCAGAAGGTTAGGATGGGTGCTCCAGGTATCTGCACAGGCATATGGCCTGAGGGAACAAGCCCAATGTGAGGACCTCCAAAAGGATAGCTACTGGCTACAGTGCAAGTAGTAGAGGGAATGTTGGGGAGAAAAGGCTGGTGAGGTAGTGAAGGGACAGGTTACTTTTTTTTTTTTCTGAGGGAGTTTCACTCTGTCTCCACGCTGGAGTGCAGTGGCACAATCTCGGCTAACCGCAACCTCTGCCTCCCGGGTCCAAGCGAGTCTCCTGCCTCAGCCTCCTGAGTAGCTGGGACTACAGGCGTGTGCCACCACACCCATCTAATTTTTGTATTTTTAGTAGAAATGGGTTTCACCATGTTGGCCAGGATGGTCTCAATCTCTTGACCTCATGATCTGCCTGCCTCCGCCTCCCAAAGTGCTGGGATTATAGGTATGAGCCACCACACCTGACCCAGGTTACAGTTTATCACTTTTATTGTAGGCAGAAAGGGAAGCCACTGAATATTTAAACAGGGGCTAATATGATCAGATTATTTACTTTGATTGTTTGATTCATTCAAAAATGTATTCATGGGCAAACATGAAGCTATGCACTGGGAAAAAGTGTTGACAAGGAAGACAGACCCCTTATCTTCATGAAGCTCATGGTTTGGGGGCCAGGACTTTTCTTAGGACCTGGATTGGGCTTGCTTGTTTTTGAATGTGTAAACATCACATGGAGAAGGAGGCTCCAAGGAAAGCTTTTGAACCCCTTTTTAAACAAAGCCCGTACAGTGAAAGTGTAAGGACTTCAAAGTTAAACAGGTCTGGATTCCAGTCCTGGCTCTGCCACAATACGCAGTAAAAACTCACTTGCAGGGTTGTGGCAGGTATTACAAAAGAACATGTGTTCCCAAGCTGGAACATGGTAGGCTTTCAGTGAATGTAGCTATTATTCAAGCCAGTAGTCATTGTGTATTTACTATAGATAAACACCGTGCCAGGAACCAGAGGGTATGAGGATGATTAGAACATACATGGTCCCTTTTCTGACATATCCTAGGGAAGAGACCACACACTATCCTAGGGAAGACAGACACCTAAGCAATTAACCAGGATGCTAATTTTATCAAAGCTAGGCAATATGTATAGTACTTTGAGAGCTCTAGGAAAGAGGAAGTGACTTCTGAATTAAGCTTTATAAGATACTCAGGAGTTGTAAGGGAGCTAGACAGAGTATAAGAGGGCAGTACAAGAAGAGAGAATGAGCTTAACTAAACTATTTGGAGAAGGATAGAAAGGACAACAGAGATATCTTAGGGAAGGTAGAATTAATAGCATTTGGTGACAGATTGTTGTGGAAGAAGAGACAAAAATACTGAAGGTGCAGTTTGGAACTGGTTGGAAGATGATACTTTTAAATAAGACAGAGAGTTTGGAGCTGTAAAGTTTCTCAAGAGGAAAGAGTTCTGTTTTACATATAGTGAAAAACTACAAAAATTCAATAACGAGGGCTGAATAGAGACTTTTTGTTCTGACTTCCAGTTAAAATTAGAAGACGATTGATAGGGACAAATACCTTTACTAATGATATAAATTCATAGGAAAGCAGTGAGGAATTGGGAGGTACAAGAGCAGGAAGAGAAGTGGCCAGTGGTAAAGAGCTGGGCAACTTCAGAAAGAAGCAAGATTGAAAGAAAGATACTCTTTATTCGTATTAAATTACTGAAGAATTCTTGACCATATTTTGTACACTGACAAGGAGTTAGTGGAAACAGAACAATTAAAGGTAGAGATGAGAAAAAGTATAATTAGAATCAGTATAAAAGAATAAAAAAGAATAAAAGTATAAAAGAATCAGAGACACTGGAGTACTTAAAATGTATTCACAGATGGTGTCTCTAATTCTCACATGAACCTTGCAAGGTAAGTATTATTTATCAGCATTTTGAGAAAAGTAATTGATTCAATGTAAACTTCTAACAAGAGCAACTATGCTTCAATGAGCTGCTAAATGTAGTACAACCATCACACTCTTATGAAAACTATATTTGATAATAATTAATATGTGTTCTCATTAGATCCCTTACATTGTAAAATTCCAACACCCTTACAGTTCCACCTTCAGATCCAAATCCTTTTCACTTCAAAGGGCCAACATAATCTAAATACCTCGAGGAGAACTCACCTTGCTTCTGCTTTGTTTTCCTATGTTGCTTGAAACCCTTTACCCTTTCTCTCACTACTAGCCTTTCCTCAAACTCACCCCAAAACATGTCTTAGCAACTGATACTTTGGTAACCCACAATAGAAATTGCCCCACTTTTTCCTATCTGGTATTTTTTTTTTCTCAATTTTCGTTCATGACATCTGCCTTTGCATTTCCAATCAAATGATGTTACCTCTTGAGAGCCCTCTCTGTGGACCTTAGCATTCCCAGCACAACCTTAGGTCCATTTTAATTGCATGTTAGATCATACAGTGTCAGGACACCTCGTTCTCACCTCCTTTTTGTAACTTCTGGTATAACTGCTCGGACTTTCCAAAAGCAGGTGCACTCCAGTGTACAGAGAAGGACTGAAAGGGACAACTGAATGATACATATACAAGATTAAAAGATAGCCAAACCCTTTTCCTTTACTTTTATATTTGCCAGTGCCTTTGACAGCATGAAAAGAAAAACAGGACTCAAACTGTTTTCCTCTTTAGGACCATATCCTGAAAGGAAGAAGAGGGAGAGAGAATGAGAATAACAATTTCAAAAATTTTAGTATTTCTATTTATTTTTATCTGAGGAAGGTAAAATGAAAACTATGTGTTAGCCATATTTTTCCTAACTAACTCCCTACAAAAGTGTTTGGGTGCACATGATCAAGTTAAAATTACTTTTCTTCCACTATTCAAGAAGTGCTTTTAGATTTGATTTCTGAAATGGAAATACTTGTATTAACATTGCTTTAAAAGTTTCAGCTATAATAAAAGATTGCCAATATGTATTATCCAAATATATATCGAGTATATATTTAGTTTGAAGTGATAGGTATATATTTTGCTCCTATATTATCTATATTATTTTCATCTAAAACATTTAATTCTTTAAGTCACAAGCAGAAATTAGCACAAAACTTGTTCATTTATTGAAATTATCAATTTTTAATTGATTGGGTTCATTTGTTTAAAAAATTTTAAATGTGAAATTAAATTTTTAAGTCCCTGAATATATTGTCCCACAAAGGAGCCATATTTAAAAGGCTCATCAGATATACAGGCTTAATGTGGTTACCATCTACATTTTTAATTACACATCAAATTATAACTAATTATTGTAACAGACTGGAATGAGAAGAAAACATGATTTTTATGTCTATTCTCTAAGTTTATAAATTGCTCTCCTTGACGTTCCTTTATATATCATAGAAAGAAGACTCCAGGGCTTTCTGAGCAGAATGGCAAAGGAGCCCTGAGGAGCGAGCGGAAACGCGTGCCAAAGACCTCAGCGCAGCCCGGGGAGGGGGCCGTCGAAGAACGGGAGCGCAAAGAAGGCGGGAAAGCCGAAGGCTTGAGAAAGGGCGATCACAGGATTATGCAGACGTGCCAGAAAAACGGGATGAGGGCAAAGCGGCGGATGAAGAAAAGCAAAGAAAAGAGGAGGAATATCAGACCAGGTACCGCAGCGACCCAAACCTGGCTAGGTATCCGGTGAAACCGCCGCCTGAAGAGCAGCAGATGCGCATGCACGCCCGGGTGTCCCGCGCGAGGCACGAGCGGCGCCACAGCGACGTGGCGCTCCCGCGCACCGAGGAGGGCGCCGCGCTGCCGGAGGGAAAGGTCGGCAAACGTGCGCCGGTGGCGGCCAGGGCCTCGCCTCCGGACTCGCCGCGGGCCTACTCGGCTGAGAGGACTCCGGAGACCAGGGCGCCGGGCGCCAAGCAGCTAACGAACCACAGCCCGCCAGCGCCCAGGCATGGGCCGGTTTCCGCAGAAGCCCCGGAGCTCAAAGCCCAGGAGCCCCTCAGGAAGCAGAGCCGCCTGGACCCTAGCTCGGCAGTCCTCATCCGGAAGGCGAAGCGTGAGAAGGTGGAGACCATGCTGCGGAACGACTCGCTGAGCTCAGACCAGTCCGAGTCGGTGCGGCCGTCCCCGCCAAAGCCGCACAGGTCCAAGAGGGGCGGCAAGAAGCGGCAAATGTCGGTGAGCAGCTCTGAGGAGGAGGGCGTGTCGACTCCCCGAGTACACCAGCTGCGAGGACGTGGAGCTGGAGAGCGAGAGCGTCAGCGAGAAAGGTAAGGGGGCGGCACCTGCCGCGCAGGCACCTCAGCCAGGCGCAGAGGCGTGTGTGCCGGGCGAGGTGCTGGGTTCAACAGTGAGGCTGGGAATTCTCACAGATAGCGTTACCTCCAGTGGAAGGTCTTTTTTAAAAAATTAATTTAATTTGATTGATTTGTGAGATTTTAAAACACAACAAGCTCCAAATTTAGGCTGCAAGGGTTCTTGGTGACTTTGCGTCCTGTCATTCTGGTAAATTTGGTATGCAATCTAATATTTTTAAGATATTATTTTAGGGTGGATTTATTGTTCGGTGAAAAATAATTTATTTGCTAGGAAATGAAAATTATGCCTTATAAAGGAAAAAAGACATTTAAAAATGTCAGTTATGTAATATTCCAATTGCAAAGGTAGTTTTTTTTTCAAACTTCAAATTAATCTTTCTCACAATTTGTGAACAAATTACACTTTATTCTTGAACAACACGGATTTGAACTGCACTGCATGGGTCCACTCACACGTGAACTTTTTTTCAATAAATAGACTGGAATTTGTTTTTTTTTTTTGTTTTTGTTTGTTTTTTGAGATTTGCAGCAATTTCAAAAAACTTGTGGATGAACTGGGTAGCCTGGAAATATTTTAAGAAAATAAGAAAAAGTTAGGTATATCATGAATGCATACAATATATATACTTACTGGTCTGTTTGATCATTTACTACCATAAAATGTACATGTATATATTATAAAAAGTTAAAATTAATAAAAATGTGTACACACTTATAGACTGTATATGGCACCATTTGCAGTGGGAAGAAATGTAAACACATGTAAAGATGCGGTATTAAATCTTAACTGTATAAAATTAACTGTAGTGCATACTGTATTACTGTAATAATTTTTAGTCTCTTGCAGTGCACTTTAGTATTGCATGCATCACTTTAAAATGCCCTGTGATGCTTATCATCTCCCTTTGAGCCGTTTCTTTCTCTAGTAAATTGGATATCTTGTTCTCACATATATTTGTGATGTTTACTGCGATACTATTAACCTTGAATAATACCACGAGACACATAGAGTGTCATTAGTGACACTAGAAGTGCTCCCAAGAAGGAGTCATGACATTAGAATTGCTTGATGCGTATTGCAGATTGAGGTCTGCAGCTGCAGTTGCCCACCATTTCAAGATAAATTAATCCAGTGTAAGGACCACTGTTGAAAAAAATCTGTGAGGCTGTTGCTGCAGCTATGCCAGCAGAAGCAAAACCCTTGCACTTTTTGTGAAAAACTTTTATCTTGCATTACAAGTGCAGCTTTTATGTGGGTGCAGGATTGCTATAAGAAATCATATCTATAGGCACTATAGAAAAAAAGAAAAGCGAAGTCAGTATATGACAAAGCAGAGGGATAGTGAAGGACCTAAAGCTAGAGAATTTAATGCCAGAAAAGGATGGCTTGATCATTTCAGAAAGAGGTTTGGCTTTTAAAAAATGTCAAAATAAAAGTAGAAGCAGCTTCTGTGGACCAGCAGAGATAAGTTCTAGATGCCGTTAAGAAAACTATTGAGGAGAAAGGATATGTGCCTGCACAGGTTTTTAATGCAAAGTGCTTTATTTGACAAAAAATAAGTGCCATAAAGGACGTTTAGTAGTAAGGAAGAAAAGCAAGCACTAGGATTTAAGGCAGGAAGGGATGGGCTAGCTCTACTGTTTTGTGCAAATGCAGTAAGGGCTGCCACTAGGTGTAAAGCTGCTAACCCCCCGGAGCACTGAAGGAAAAACATAAACAAATAACTGCTAGCCTTTTGGTTGTACAAGAAGGCCTAGACAAGAGTTCTTTTCTGGATTGGATACATAGATATTTTGTCCCTCAGGAAGTACATTGCTACTAAGGGACCGTCTTTTAAAGTTCTTTTTGTATTGAACAATGCCCCTAACTACCTAGAACCCCGTGAGTTCAACACGAAAGGTGTTGAAGTGGTTTACTTGCCTCCAAACAGAAAGATTCCAGTTCAGCTTCTGGACCTTAAAGGCTCATTTCACATAGTACTGTATGGACAAGATTGTAACGCTATGGAAGAGAACCCCAGTAAATAGAACATCATGAAAATCTGGTAAGATCACACCATTGAAGATGCCATCGTTGTTATAGGAAAAACAAAAAGCAAAAAACATGAAAGCCATCAGACCCAAAACAATTCATTCCTTCTAGAGAAAAGTATATCGCATGTTGTACATGACTTTACAGGATTTATGAAAAGGCAAGTCAAGCAAATCATGAAAGAGATTATGGATATGATGGAAAAAAGATGTGGAGTGAAGGGTTTCTAAATATAGATTCCAGAGTTAATAGATACCACAGCAGAGGGATTAACAGAAGATGACTTGATGGATGAGTGCTCTTAACCAATGACAGACAGTGAGGAAGAAGATGTAAAAGAAGCAGTGCCAGAAAACAGACTGACATTAGACAGTCTGGTAGAGGGTGTCTGTTATTCAGGACTCCTTTTGACTTATTTTACCACATGGATCCTTCTATGATAGAGACAATGACACTAAATCAAATGGTGGAAAAAAGTTTGGTACCATACAGAAACATTTTTAGAGAAAAAAAAAGCAAAAATGTCAGACAGAAATTACCATGCATTGCCATAAATTTACACCAGGTGTGCCTGCCTTTCCTGCCTCCCCTTTCATCTCCTCCACTTCTACCTCTTGCATCCCAAGACAGCAAGCCTCTTTTTCCTCCTCCTCAATGTGAAGACAATGAGGATGAAGACCTTTTTGATGATCCACTTTTACTTAATGACTAGTAAATACATTTTCTCTTCCTTATGATTTCCTTAATAACATTTACTTTGTTGTAAGCTTACTTTATTGTAAGAATAGGGTATATGATACATATAACATATAAAATTTGTTAATTGACTGTTTATACTATCAGTAAATAGTAGGTTCTGGTCAACAGTAGGCTATTAGTAGTTAAGGTCTTCTGGATCAAAAGTTATGCTCAAATTTCTGACTACTTGGGGGTCACAACACTCCTAACCCCTGGGTTCAAGCATCAACTGTACTTCACAAGTATTGTATCAAGCAAGGTGTTATGTGTCGTGTTTTGGGTAGTAATTTTGAGGTAAAAAGTTTATACTCCAAAAGTTGTGGAAATATTGTGTGACAGTCTAAATTTCCACTGTATATTACTGTAGGCCCCCTGTAGCTATTTCAATTTATTAAAATAAAATAATCTTAAAAGTTTCCTTCTTCTGAAGAACTAGCCAAAAAGCCTGGTGCTCAGGAATAATTATCACAAAAAGTTCCATTGGATGGCGGTTATATAGAAAATGCTTCAATATAATATAAAAATTATGTGCTTATTTTGAAGAGTTTCCTCATTTTGCTTCTGTTCACTGAGATTTAAACTGGCCACAATCCTAAATTTAATGATGCTGGTCATCATCCTTGTAGAAGTGTTGGGGTCCTTGAGTGTTTCTTGCTTTTTTTTAATTTAGGGGGTCTGTTTGCAGCTTTTTGGCTTTCTTTATAATTGCCAAATTACATAATAAATTATATATAAAATATTGTAATTTTATTTAAAAATTACTTTGCTTCCTCATTCTGTGTCCAAACTGCATGTATATGTGTCCCCCCCATATATATGTGCCCACACAATCTCATACTATATATAGGAACAATTAAGAAAACTCATTCTGACCAGGTGCAGTGGCTCATACCTGTAATCCCAATTTGGGAGGCCATGGAGGGCAGATTGCCTGAGCTCAAGAGTTTGAGATGAGCCTGGACAACATGGTGAACCATCTCTATGAAAATACAAAAACTTACTGGGGCGTGGCAGCTTGTGCCTGTAGTCCCAGCTACTCAGGAGGCTGAGTCTGGAGAAATACTTGAACCCAGGAAGCAGAGGTTGCCGTGAGTGGAGATCATACCACTGCACTCCAGCCTGGTCAACAGAAAGAGACTCTATCTCAAAAAAAAAAAAAGGAAAGCTAATTCTGTTATTATTGCTGCAACCTAACTTAAAATAGGTATCTTTGGAATGTAATATATGTATATGGGATCAGTCAGCTCACCTGCCAATGACTTCTCTTCATAAGTTGCAAATTATTTATGAGCTTGTGAAAAGTCAGACGGCGGGTAAACTCCCTTGACTGGTTTTGTGTCTTAATACTGTTTTATGAACATATTTTTTCCTGAAGTAATGAAGTAGGTGTTAAATAAATATGTAGATATACTTTGTGTCCAAATACCTCCTTTTTTTTTTATTTGAGACAGAGTCTCACTCTGTTGCCAGGCTGGAGTGCAGTGGCGCAATCTTGGCTCACTACAACCTCCATCTCCCAGGTTCAAGCTATTCTCCTGCTTTAGGCTCCCAAGTAGCTGGAACTACAGGCACGTGCCACCAGGCCCAGCTAATTTTTGTATTTTAATAGAGATGGGGTTTCACCATGTTGGCCAGGATGGTCTCAATCTCCTGATCTCGTGATCCGCCCACCTCGGCCTCCCAAAGTGCTGGAATTACAGGTGTGAGCCACTATGCCTGGCCCAGATATCTGTTGATGGAGATGGATATACGTATTAGCGTTCTCTAGAGGGACAGAACTATAGGATAGATGTATATATAAAGGGGGAGTTTATTAAGGAGTATTGAGTCACACCTTCACAAGGTGAGGTCCCACGATAGGCTGTCTGCATGCTGAAGAGCAAGGAAGTCGGTTGGAGTCCCAAAGCTATAGAACTTGGAGTCTGATTATTGAGGACAGGAAGCATCCCACACAGATGGAAGGCTGGAAGGCTAAACCAGTCTAGTCTTTTCATGTTCTACCTGCTTTTATTCTGGCCGTGCTAGCAGCTGATGAGATTGTGCCTGCCCAAAGTGAGGGTGGGTCTGCCCTTCCCAGTCCACTGACTCAAATGTTAATCTCCTTTGGCAACACCCTCACAGACACACCCAGGAACAATACTTTGCATCCTTCATTCCAATCAAGTTGACACTCAATATTAATCATCGCAAGTCTACCCCTTGTCAACTTGAACCCATACCCATCTCCTGAAATCATACATAATCTTCAAATAAAGACAATAATAAGGTCATAATTATGCCCAATATAATACAACTATCCTTCGTACAACCATAAACATACCAATCCCCAACTCAAATGCAATTAAATAAAGTTAACAACACTTAAATGCTGATACGAAGTCAATAAATCTTATGTCACATGATAAAGGGAAAAGGAAATAAGATGAAGATATTTTCTTTGTATAAGTATATACATGCACAAATATGTGATTAACAAAATAAGGAAGAAATACTCATGACAATTACATTTGTCATTTCTGCAACTGGTCACGTGGTCATAGCTGGACTTGATGACTACCTTATTCTACTACCCATTCTGTATTTCCTTTGCCTTCAGCAAGCACCTCAGCAAGTTGTAGTTTTTTACCTGGTAGAGCGACCCAAACTTTCATTCCTAAGGGGTCTGGGCCATTTGTAGTCTTGCCTGGATTGGGCTGTTGTAGTTTCCCATTTACCTTAATCACAGGGCATGATAATAGGGATCTCCTGTATTCCATGAATACTTTCCCTTACCTCCTTTACAGAGTAGTAGACTGATTTCAGCTTGATAGTCCAGGTCAGTCACCCAAGCCAACACTGTAACTCCCTTCTTAGCCCATTGACTTAAAGGTAGGAAGACCCCAAAGTGGCCAGGTGGCAATATTAACTTCCAGTTTAATGGAATCATTGTTGTGTCTTCTGGTAACAGATTCCTTCTTCTGGAATTAAGACCTTTAGACCAGCAATGCTGTGGGAACAGGAAGCAAAAATTTTCCTAGTGAGTCTCTAGGGATAATGGTGAGTGGTGCCACTTCTACTTCTGCCTCTTCATTCCTGGACCCATGAATCCTGGCTATGTGAGAACATCGTCCGTATATTGGATGATGATTCAGAGCATACACAGCCCTTTGGAGAACTTTGCCCCAGCCCTGCAAAATATTGTCACCTAGTTGGTGTTTTAATTGTGACTTCAAAGGGCCATTCCACTGTTCTGTCAATCTAGCTGCTTCAGGATGGTGGGGAACATGTTAAGACCAGTGAATTTTATGAGCATGAGCCCAGTCGCACTTTGTAACCACAGTAAGAAGTTGCACTTCTTTAGCCGTAAAGTGAGTGCCTTCATCAGAGGCAATGCTGTGTGGAATACCATGATGGTGAATAAGGCATTCTGTGAGTCTGTGAATGATAGTCTTGGCAGAAGCATTGCATACAGGATAAGCAAACCTGTATCCAGAGTAAGTGTCTGTTCCAGTGAGGACAAACTGCTGCCCTTTCCATGATGGAAGAGGTCCAATATAATCAACCTGCCACCAAGTAGCTGGCTCATCACCCTGAGGAATGGTGCCATATCAAGGGCTCACTGTTGATCTCTGCTGCTGGCAAATTGGGCACTCAGCAGTGGCCATAGCCAGGTCGGCCTTGGTGAGTGGAAGTCCATGTTGCTGAGCCCATGTGTAACCTCCATCCCTGCCACCATGGCCACTTTGTTCATGGGCCCATTGGGTGATGACAGGGGTGGCTGAGAAAAGAGGCAGAGTGGTGTCCACAGAACAAGTCATCCTATCCACTTGATTATTAAAATCCTCCTCTGTGGAGGTTATACATGGTGAACACTCACATGGGATACAAATATCTTTAGTTTCACTTTTTGACCACTCAGACAGGTCCATCGACATACCTCTTCCCAAATTTCTTTGTCACCAATTTTCTAGTCATGCTACTTCCAAGTCCCTCACCATCCAGCCAAACTATTGGCCACAGCCCATGAATCAGTTTATAATCACACATCTGGCCATTTCTCCTTCCATACAGAGTGCCCAGCCAGGTACACTGCTCGAAGTTCTGTCCCCTGGAAAGATTTTCTTTCACTGCTGTCATTCAGGGGTGTCCTAGAAAGGGGCTATAATGGGCCGGGTGCAGTGGCTCACACCTGTAATCCCAGCACTTTGTGAGGCCGAGGCAGGCAGATCACCTGAGGTTGGAAGTTCGAGACCAGCCTGACCAACATGAAGAAACCCTGTCTCTACTAAAAATACAAAATTAGCCAGGGATGGTGGTACATGCCTGTAATCCCAGCTACTTGGGAGGCTGAGGCAGGAGAATCATGTGAACCCAGGAAACAGAGGTTGTGGTGAGCCGAGATCATGCCATCGCACTCCAGCCTGGCAACAAGACAACTCTGGCTCAAAAAAACAAAAAGAAGAAAAAAAAAAGAAAGGGGCAGTAGTGCTGCAGCTGTCCGCTTTCAGATGGTGCCTGCATATGGTACAGAACTATCTGTGAACCAGGTCCTAGTCTTCTCTTCCTCTGTCAACTGATCATAGGTAACTCCTGATGAGACCATCAGTGCAGGCTGGTGGAGAGAAGGTAGGGTGGCAGGGGTGGACACCATAGGTATTTGAGCCACTTCCTCATGTAACATACTTGTGCCTTCAGGACCTACTTGAGCCCAATCATGTGTATATTTGATGATGGAATGCTGCTGTGCACTCCCCCACTTTATGGCTAGATGGATCAGAAAGCACTCAGTTCATGATAGTCAGTTCAGGTCACATGGTGACGTGACCCATGGTCAAACGTTTAGTTTTCACTAAAACCCAGTAACAGGCCAAGAGCTGTCTCTCAGAAGGAGAGTAGTTATCTGCAGAAGATGGCAGGGCCTTGCTCCAAAATCTTAAAAACTTCTGCTGTGATTCTCCTATCGGGGCCTGCCAAAGGCTTCAAACAGCATCTCTATCTGCCACTGACACCTCAAGCACCATTGGATCTGTTTGATCATATGGACCAAGTGACAGAGCAGCTTGCACAGTAGCCTGGACCTGTTGTAGGGTCTTTTCCTGTTCTGGACCCCACCTAAAACTTGCAGCCTTTCGAGTCACTTGATAAATGGGCCAGAGTAACACACCCAAATGAGGAATATGTTACCTCTAAAATTCAAAAAGACCCACTAGGTGTTGTGCTTCTTTCTTGGTTGTGGAAGGGGCCATTAGAAATGTAGAAGGGGCCAACAGGAATAGGGGCCACTCCTATCCTTTACCTTAGAAGGAATATCTTGACAAGCCCCACACCATGGATCCCTAGAAATTTTACTGAGGTAGGAGTTCCCTGAATTTTAGTCCAGTTTATTTCCCATCCTCTGGCATGCAAGTGTCTCATCAATAAGTTCTGTGTGTTTGCTACTTCCTGCTCACAGTGTCCAGTCAGCATAATGTCATGAATGTAATGGACCAGTGTGATATGTTTTGGAAGGGAAAAGCAATCAAGGTCTCTCTGAATAAGATTAATGCAAAACCGGAGAGTTGATATACCCCTGCGGTAGAACAGTAAAGGTATATTGCTGGCTTGCCAGCTGAAGGCAAATTGCTTTTGGTGGGCCTTATGGACAGGAATAGAGAAAAAGGCATTTACCAAATCATTGGCTGCATACCAAGTACCAGGAGATGTGTTAATTTGCTCAAACAATGAAACCACATCTGGTATAGCAGCTGCAGTTGGAGTCACCACCACTTGGTTAAGCTTATGATAATTCACTGTCATTCTCCAAGATCCACCTACCATCTGCACAGGGCAAAGAGGAGCATTGAATGGGGATGTGGTGGGAATCACCTCCCCTGCATCTTTCAAGTCCTTGATGCAGTATTGTTTTTGAATCACTATTCTAGGTAGAGGCAGCTCTAGTGGCTTCCATTTGGCCTTTCCCACCATAATAGCCCTCACTCTACCAGTCAGGGAGCCAATATGGAGGTTCTGCCAGCTGCTAAGTGTCTGTGCCAAATATGCATTCCGGTACTAGGGAAATGGCCACAGGATGTGGGACCTACTGGGTCCCACTGTAAGTTTGACCTGAGCTAAAACTTCATTTAGTACCTGACCTCCGTAAGTCCCTACTTCAACTGGAGGACCACAATGATGTTTTGTGTCCCCTGGAATCAATGTCAGCTCAGAGCTAGTGTCCAGTAGTCCCCGAAATGTCTGATCATTTTCCTTTCTCCAGTGTACAGTTACCCTAGTAAAAGGATGGTCTCCTTGGGGAAGAATGGGGGAAAGATTAGCAGCATAAATTATCTATAGTGTAGTGGGGTCCTTTCTCAAGAGGAACCAGCCTCCCCTTCATTCAGTGAGTTCTGGGTCTGAAACTGGCTCAAATCTGGAAATTGATTAAGGGGCCGTGATTCTCTATTTTAATAATTCAAATTAGTCTTTTGTCCGCTCAACCTGGAAGTTTTCTGCTTATGTAAATTAAGTAAGAATGCAGTAGGCTTCCTATCAGTTTCAATTCTAGGAACACTGTGATTAATTAGCTAGTGCCAGAGCTCTATGTGAGTCAGAATATTCTGATTGCTGCTTTGCCTCTGCTGTCCATTATGCCCACCTTGCCTTTGGTGGTTGAGTGCTGCCTCTTGGCTCCTGCCACCTCGGGATCTAATTATTTCAATT
The DNA here is from genome assembly GCA_036589455.1 of Ateles fusciceps. Taxonomy (NCBI): domain Eukaryota; kingdom Metazoa; phylum Chordata; class Mammalia; order Primates; family Atelidae; genus Ateles; species Ateles fusciceps. The sequence goes on along the minus strand of JAZHEH010002597.1, from coordinate 13,086,944 downwards.
GCATTTAAATTTTGTAGTTGAGTGACTGCAGTTCCCATTGTCAGATCTGGCATACAGAGAAGAGCAATCACAGGGCTCTTCAAAGATGCAGGTGCTGCCCTCATAAATCTATTTCTCAAAGCATTGGTCAAGGATATGTCTTCTGGACCTCCCAACTGGGATGAGTAGGTCTAATGTGCCTAATCCACTCTAGCATTCCAGTCTCCTAAGCCTTTGGATTCCTTCCTCTACATTAAACCAAGGGAGATCAGGCATTTCTAGCCCGCTCACAGTGGGCCATCTTTTAATCCATATTTCAGCTAACCAAGCAAATAAACTATTAGAACCCTTTTTTAACTCCCAGAGCTGCAACATTAAATGCAAAATCCCTGTGTAGTTGGCCCAAATCAATAACTTCAGCCTCATCCAGCTCTGTGTTCCTCCATTATTCCACACTCTTAATAAACATTCCCATGCCTATTCTCCAGATTTCTGCTTATATAAATTAGAAAACTCAAGCAGTTCTTTTTGAGTGTAGCTTACCTCCTCGTGGGTCACACTCTGAACCTTACCTCTAGCGGCCCGCTGGGACTTTAGTTATAGGTCTAAAAGCAAACAGGGGTGTTAGGGGGATCAGTCCTGAGGAGAATCAACATTGTCTTGCTTGGCAGCTGCCTGACGAAAGGCAGGCCATCACTGTTGCCTCAGGCAGCACAGGGTTTATTTCCTCAAAGGTGGAAAGGCTGATGTCGGTGTGGGTCAGGGTGGGGATGTGCCACTGCTGGGGATGGGGAAGCTGTTTCTTCTGGCAAAAAGGGCTCATCAGAGTTTACAACCTCAGTGTCCCCCAGCTTTATCAGGGTCCTCCTACATGTCCCCATTCCATGTTGCAGAGTCCCATTTTTTTCCAATCAATGCCCTCACTTTAACAGTAGACACCTGGCAAGGCAGCACGTATGCCTTTTGTTGCAGGTTAACCACTCACATGATAAGAGCTTGTGTCTGATTTTCCACAATTTCAGCTCTTCCTCTACAGGAGATAAGACTCAGGGCAATCTTAGAAGATTTGAGATTCAGTATCTGCTTCTGAAGCCGAGAGTTAGAATCCCTGAGTTTATTGTTTTATCAATTTGTCCAGTGAACTTAAGAGCAACCATCCAACTTCATCATATTCCTTGGTTCTCCACATATGGTCAAAGGTATTAGGTATAGAGTCAGTAAGCGCCTTGCCTCTCACAGAATCAGGAGTGTCAAAGGCATTTATTTTCCATGACTCTCTAAACAGTCCAAACCAAGGACTATCAGTGTTGTCCATACTATTAGAAGTAGAGTCCTTAGAATTTTGGGGTCTAATTATAATACCAGCCAACTCCTGAAATCCCAAAACCAACACTCCATCCTTATTATCCTGTTCCTCTGGAACCATTTCTGGTACCAAAATCTATATTAGTTAGGGTTCTCTAGAGGGACAGAACTATAGGGTAGATGTGTATATAAAGGGGAGTTTATTAAGGAGTATTAACTCATACCATTACAAGGTGAGGTCCCACAGTACGCTGACTGCAAACTGAAGAGTGAGGAAGCCCTTCAGAGTCCCAAAGCTGAAAAACTTAAAGTCTGATGTTTGAGGGCAGGAAGCATCCCACACAGGTAGAAGACTGGAAGGCTAAGCCAGTCTAGTCTTTTCATGTTCTTCTACCCACTTTTATTCTGGTTGTACGGGCAGCTGAGGACATTGTGCCCACCTAGATTGAGGGTGGGTCTGCCTCTCCCAGTCCACTGACTCAAATGATAGTCTCCTTTGGCAACACCCTCACAGACACACCCAGAATAATGCTTTGCATCCTCCAATCCAATAAAGTTAACACTCAGTATTAACCATCACAATATGTATATTTTCCCATTCATTAAGGGGCTCTTTACCAGTTTTCATTGAGTATGTGTTATAAATCACAGTGGGCATGGAATCAGACATAATTAAATTCTAAAATTATTTGCAATAACAACAGATGATGAAAGAAAACCTGACTAGTGGTATGGGTAGTTGGAGGGATGGAGCTTGTCTGATGTGAGCAACTTATTGCCTCACTACACCGTTTCCCCTTCTTGGGAATTTATCACTCTGGAGACTCTGGTTACCATTTGGGATGTACACACCTCTGAAGTTAGTGTTAAACCTGTGCATCTGGGAACGCAAGGATACCAGATATTCATTTATCTGATAAAGACAACCTGGTTCCTCTTAACATAATCTCATTCTCAAATAAATTGTTTGAATATACCTCTATTAAAGTGGTCATCCTACTCTAATATTTTAACCAATTTCAACCTCTATAAAGTGAAACATTGTAAAGAGCAATACCTTTTATTACTATAGCATAGACATTTTCTTATTTCAGACTTAATTAGAAATGCTGCCACTTGTAATAGCTATTCATAACTTTATTAGCAAACCCTACCATTGCCTACTAAGGGTGATTTGGGGGAACCAGCCATGATAATCTCCAGCACCCTGTGACACTGTACAAATTACTTAACTTCCATAAATCTCCATTTTCTTATTGGCATAATTGAAATAAAAATATCTGCCTCATAAGGTTATTGAGTGGTGTGGATGAGATTATGCATATATAATAGGATCTAAATTAACATTCTTCCTATGTTGCTTTTCCCTCTTGTACTAATGCCATGTATGTTTAATATCACAATGATTGTGAGATAATTATCAGTGTCTATAATATCCAAAGAAAAGGGGGAAAAAAACAGTTTTATATCTTATGGGCCCCAATAGAATGAGAAGCCAAAGGATGATCTGGGAGGAAATTTTTTTTTAGAGTAATTCATTTAGAGTTTAAATGACGATTGAAGATCCAACACTTTGCGGAAGATGTGTTCTGTAGGAATACATTTAACGAAGGAGGTGAAAGATCACTGCAAGGAGAACTACAAAACACTGATGAAACAAACAGATGACACAAACAAATGAAAAATCATTCCATGCTCATGGAGTGGAAGAATCAGTATGGTTAAAATGACCATAACTGTCCAAAGCAATCTACAAATTCATTGCAATTCCTATCAAATTGCCAATCTCATTCTTCATAGAATTAGATTTCTTAAAAGAGAACAGTATGTCATGTTGTGAATTTCAGGGTGAGGGAAGATTTTCCTCATGGAATAAAATTTAAAAGGACAGTTTATCAATTACACATATAAGTTAAACATTTAACACAGTACCTGGCATATGTTAACTACTTAATATATCTGTACTATTATTGTCATAGATATTATTATTTACATTTTGATAGTATGCTGAGTCGGTTCTTATGTTTGTTAAAAATACATATTTCAGATTTTCTATGTATTTACTGAGATTAAAACAAAGATAAATATGCTCCCTACCCTCATGGAGCTTATATTCTATTGGGAAAAATAAACAATGAGGAATAATTACACAATAAAATACAACTTGATAAATGCCTCAAAGGGACGTTTCTCCTTGATGTATCAATATAATTTTGCCATGTGTTCTGCTGTTCCACAAAACCAAAAGATAACCTGGTAATGACATTTGAAAGATAACACGGCTTTTATAGTCAATATAATCTTTTAAATATAGTTTAATTCCTCTGAACACACATTGCCACACATGTACACAAACACAGATTAACAATGAGCTCTATCTGGTGGGGTTATTTAAAAAACGAGGTTAACAACCACGTTTTAAAAATGATTACTGTTCATACTGTTATTGCCAAGTGAGAATAATTGGGCATCTCTTGTCTTTTAGTTTATAAATATTAACTAACATAAATCTCTCTAAATGGAAGAAAAAGAAAGTGAACTCTATATCCTGCTTATAAAATAACAGTTAAATTTAAATGAAATATGTAATATAATTCATTGAAAGAAGGTCTACTGAAGATTTTTGCCTATGAGGAATTGAGTAAAGAGGCCTAAGAGTAAACAAAGAAACTAAGGTGCTGTCCTGATCCATGGGAAGGCCACTTATACTTAAGGAATTTAATGTATAAATCCTAAGGCAAGGAGTTGGAAGAAGAGGCTGGCATAGGATAACAGGACTTCCTTTCCTTCTTTATCTTCTCCTTGCTGACTTTCAGTAAACTGAGAAAGTACAACACAAATTAATTATGCCTTTGAACTTCTACAGTGCTTTGTGAATCGCTTTAGATGTCAACCTGTATTACAAGGAGTAATTGGTTGGTTTATAACTGTTACTGCTAGGCAGTGTTTAGCAGTCTTTTGAGGAGCATATGGTATCTGGATTAGTCTAAGAAATTATACCTGTAAGAATATCAAACAATGAGTAGCTAAATAAGACTGAGGACCCTTAATAACAGATGTGACTTTTCCCCAAAAAGATAGAGATAGTATTGGGGGACCAAGTGTAGATTGTGGGCAATATGAATAATTACCTGTTAAGTTTGGGTACCTGACAATCACTGGGGACTCAGGAACTCTTATAAAAATAAGATGATATATTCTTTAAATGTAACTTATGCAGTGCTTTATGTGGTTATTTAGTTTTTAAACTGAACATACTGGGAGTGTCCTTTTTGGGCTTCAGCAGTGCAATGGCTACTGTTCACATTGTGCTTATAATTTTGACTAGAAGTTGGTTAGTTCATTCTCATACTGCTATAAGGAACTACCTAAGACTGGGTATTTATAAAGAGGTTTAATTGACTCATAGTTTTGCATGGCTGGGAGACCTCAAGAAACTTAGAATTGTGGCAGAAGAGGAAGAGGCACATCTTACGTGATAGCAGGTGAGAGAGAGCAAGACTGTGAAGGAGGAACTGTCAGACACAAAAAATCATTAGATCTTGTGAGAACTCACTATCATGGGAACAGCATGGGGGACACCGCCCCCATGATCTATCATCTCCCACCAGGTTTCTCTGTTGATACATGGGGATTATGGGGATTACAATTCAAGATGAGATTTGGTTGGGGACACAAAGCCTAACCATATCAAGAAGTTATTCGTTTAGGTATCTTTCCTGGGAGCAAAGGATTCATTCTGTGTTCTTCTTATATTCCTAGTATTTTTTCTTGTAACATTAAGAAGGTTTGTAATTCAAAATTTGACCATTATTTATTTATTCGTGTATTAATTTGTTTAATAAATATCTAAAATAATCTACATTACAAGTGCACTATTCTAGCTAGTGAATTGAAAATCCCACGAATGCAAGGACCATGGCTATTTCCGTATCTATGTATCTGTCTGTCTGTCTGTCTGTCTAACTGGGGACTTTATAGAGAGACAGGATGCTTCAAAACAAAATCAGGCTCTTAAGAATTTAGCTACAGATATTTTAAAAATTGTAACCTTAAATCAATTACAACTTAACCCATTTCCTGTTTGTCCTAAAAGTACTGTGCTGGGAGCCAGCTGCACTTTTTTTTTTTTTTTCTAAATAGGAAATGGGTTAAAAGGTGCTTTCTCTTCAAATGGCTGTCCAATCTCAGCATTTGTTTCTCTTACTCCATGAGACTCCCACAAAGTATTCATAAAAGTGAAAAGAAAAGGTGAACTATGAATAGATGAGATGTTTATAGAAGATGGAAAGAGGAATATAGCCTGCTTTTCCATATAAGAGCTTGCCAAATAGGCATGAGGGTGTGGTGGTGGAATAGAGAGCTATTTGCCATGAAGCATCTTGTAAAGACTTCAGGCTCAGAGACATCAGATTCAATGCAGCTGAAGGGAGAAGGGAAACTTCAGGTTGGCACATTCATTCAGTATTTGTTAACACTCTTTTACGTCACTCTTCTTACCATTCCCCCTTCTTTATTGCCTTGCACACCATAATGCCCCCACATTTAAATCTCAGGTAAATATCAAGAAGCAATACAGTGAACTGCTTGAGCAAAAATCAGATACTGGGAGTAGGTACCTCCCCACTGTGGAACCCCCATCCATACCATCCTAAAGTTGAGCGTCACACCTCATTTTTCCTAAAGTGAAAGGCATGCATTCACTTACTCTATTCATAAATGTCAGAGGTACATTTAATATCCACTAGAGCAGCCTAGCTAAAATGATGTACATGGAAACACTAACCAGTCTTAGGGAAAATTAACTGGTTGATTGCCCATTTTAAATATGAATGAACAACAAAATCCGAGAGATAGGAAGAACCAAGATAAAATAAGAACCAAGATAAAGACCAAGATAAACCAAGACACATTGACCCTGGAAATAAGAGACAATTCAAGAGCAGAAGAATGCTTAAAAAACCACCAGAACAAACTCCCACACATCTTGGTCAAGTTTAGTATAATACATCCTGAAATGCCTAACTTCCACCCACAGGGCAGTTTGTTCACCCAACCACACAAATATTCTGTTTAAAATACTTTTTTAAATATTGAAGTTATTAACAGAGCTCAAGATAAAGAGACAGCTCTGGCTACCAAAATTCGTAACATTGAAGTGCTTGGACAAAGTGATTGGACAAAATACAAGATTATGTGACTAAAGTCAGTGTCACAAACTTACAGGTATGGTATCCAGGCAGTTCTCCAAGTCAGGAAGTAAAATAACCCGATCTTAGACATTAAAACAAAAGCTGAAGTAAAAACGATGAATTTTGAATCCAGAAAGAGGCAACCATAAAACTTACCTATGAGGAAGCCCATACAGCCATGGGGATGCCCAAAGATGAGTACAAAGATTATAATTGTGAAACATTAGAGGAACTCCAACACCATTAAAGATGCCAAGGAAAGGGGGAAATGTATAATCTTTTGGAGATTAAAAAATAAACTGGGTCATAAACAAAACAGAGTTAACTGCCTTTATAGTTCTTGTCAGCGATAATGAACTACAGACTAAACATAGACTACAGTTGATGAATGCCTTTAAAATTTTGAGATTTGTTAAAAATAGAACAACCATATGATCCAGTAGTCCCACTACTGGGTGTTTACCCAAAAGAAAGGAAATCAGAATATCAAAGGGATACCTGCACTCCCATGTTTATTGAAGCACTATTCACAATAGCAACCTAAGTGTCCATAAGTGCATGAATGGATAAAGAAAATGTACATATACACAATGAAATACCATTCGCCCATATGAGACAATGGAATCCTCTTTATTTGCAGTAACATGGATAGAACTGGAGGTTATTATGAAATAATAATAATCATCATCATCATCATGTGGAGTAATGTGGGTGGAACTGGAGGTTAAGTGAAATAAACCAGCAAAGAAAGCAAATGTCACATATTCTCATATGTGGGAGCTAATAGAATTGATTTCATGGAGATAGAGAGTAGAGTGATAGTTACCAGACATGGGGAAGGCTGTGTTGTGGGGAGAGGGATGGATGAGAGAGGTTGGTCAATGGATACAAACAGTTAGAAGGAATAAGAGCTAAGTAAGTAAGATCTTACTCTAATGATAGTAGAGTAACTATACTATAGTTAACAATAATATATTTCATATTTCAAAATAGCTTGAAGAGAGGACTTAAAATGTTCCCAACATACAGAAACAATAAATTCATTGAGATAATGGATATCTTAAATGTCCTGATTTGGTCATTACATATGCTGTACATGTAACACAATATTACATGTGCTCTGTATATATGTTCAAATATTATGTATTAATAAAAATAAAATATACAGAAAAAATTATTTGCAAAATAATTTTGAAACCACAATTCTGTATAGATCTAAACTATCAACTTCAAAGTTCTCTGAAAACCTACTTTTTATTCTCCTTCTGAGAATATTATTTAAGGATATATGCACTCAAGAAAACTTAATAATAATCATGTAGTCAGGACAAATAATAAACAAGAAATAGTAGAACTAACCTAGAAATTTAGTGCATGGAAGTCCCTGAATGATGTGTGCAGAAAGAAGTTTGTTCAAATTAAAATTGGAGATCATTTCTAGGAGACTGTAAAAGAATATCTGTATTAATAAAAATGTCATGGATTCTAAGATATATCCAATGGCTAATGAATGAGTTGCACGACAACATGGACTTGGTAAAGAAAGGGTGTACCTTGTTTAAACAATAAAAAAGGGCAATTAAAAATTGATAAAAAATAAACTGTTAAAAAATCCTGTCCAAATATGAAGCAAGAAAATATATGATGTGATTTAAGTAACCGATAGAGCCAGTGGGCTATAAACCTAGCTACATTTTTCTCAGAGTGCCTGACAGTGCATCTATAGAAAAGGAAATTTAACCCTTGCACATTATTGCCTTTTTCTTGGTTCTGGAGTATTTAGATGTAATGATATTGTAAAAGCTGCTTATTGGTTTTCAGTTTTTAGAATAAACCCTTTTCTACATGGAATACTTACAGATGTCTACACAATTGAATATGAATATTGTGTCTGCATCAAAATAAAGGTAAATCGGACAGATACGGGAACTGAAGGGCTCTGGAGAGGGAAGAGGTGGAGAGATAAACAACAATATGAACAGTCTTATATAAAATGTTCAGGAGTTAAAAGATTCTGTTCAGATTTTAGGACAATAATAGAGGATTAAGTACGTTTAAATACAGAGTTGTAGAAAGATAAATAAAAACTATTGGCTTGTGAAAGCAAAATGATGTAAATAAAGTGAGCATCTCTTCTTTAATATTTAAAATATTACCTATAAAATATAGGTAATATTTTAAAATTAGAAACTACTAGATAAATTACCAATAAAGCAGTCAACATATAGAGACAAATTGTTTTAAAATTAGGATGTTTTCCAGTAGAACAACTAAGAAATATCTAAAAATAAGGTTGGGAAGTAGAAGTGATAGTGTGGGAAGAAGGGATATGGAGAAATCAATTGCTGTAGCTATGCATGGGAAGCCCTTATTTATTTTAGTTTTCATTATAGGCATGCATTAATTTGATATCCTTTAAAAAGAAAATAAAAAATTCTGTTTAATATTCCTTTTATTAAATTGCAAGTAACCAATTTTGATGTCTTCTAGGGCCTTCCATAATTGGTGTTTTAACAGTCAGAACCTCAAAAAGAAGTGGGTTCACATGGAACTGTAAAAGCCTTGACTTCTCTTTTTATACTAGTTTCTCTTTCCTTTCTCTTTATATATTAATTTTTCATTGAGCTTCCACTATATGACATGCACTTACTAGGTTTAGGAAGTATATTGGTTAGAACATAGCCTCTGACCTCAATGGCCCTCTCAAAAGAGTCCACTTGATTTCTTTTGTGCTCTTCCCTTTTATCTACTTCTACCATGGCCCCTTTCCCACACAAGGTGAGGAACACACTTTCAAAGACCTTTGCCTCCACTTGTTAGCCTTCAGTGAAATGCTTTCTGTAGTTTCTTCTTTAATTACTCTAACAGAGGAAAGAAATTGCCATAGAGAAGCAGTTGGACAGTTGGACAGGTTGACATTTAGCACTAATGCTCAACAGTTTTACCTGGCCTGCCTTTTTTTGGTCTTATGAAGGATAAGGATGAGAATAGGCATAAAATAGAAGAGAGACTACTGTCTGTCACTAATTAGGTAAGGATAAAAAATTCTCCTTCTTAGTTACTGAAAGGGAGACATATGACTTGGGGTGTTAGATGCTTCATTTTAATGCCTTAGAGAGAGAAAGCCTGAGAACTAATTTCTTCTTACTGTGGATATGGAATGGACATTAGCTGTTTTAATCATCTGTGCAATTTAAATCTTAAGAAGGAATTGAAAGAAAAATAATTGTGTATGCACGTGTGTGTGTGTGTGTGTGGCGGGGGGAGGTCTGTGATAAATGCTAATTTCTAAGAATATACATTAAGAAAAATTTGAAATCATGGTGAGTGGCTGGATTTTCAGTTTTAATTTCTGCTTAATATATAAATGACCAAAAAAAAATCTCATTGATTCTAAAACAGGAGTTATGACTAAACATAAGTTCTATAAAAAGGAAAGAAATTAAGTCAGTAAATCTAACATGATTATACCCAATAATATTTCTTCCAAATTAGTCCATAGCTAGAAATATTAGTTATTTAGTTGCATTTGAAAGAAATTTCTATTCTTGAACCTGGAGAAACTAAATTAACTTCAGGGCTACATTTTCAAAAATAATCATACAGATTTTACATTTAATATATGCTTATAACTTTAATATAGAACTTTTAAAAAGATGTGTAACTAATGGTCATTTTAAGGGGAAACATTTATGCTTCAAAGTTCATTTAGAAAAAGATTTGATATTGAAGATCTCAGTGTCACCTATTTTATCTCTGTAAGTTGTTCTTCAGTATCCTTTTAAAATGCAGAATCATACTGCAGTGTTTTTGACCCATTTTATCCAGTGAATGAAAAGATTGTCCTTACTTTTGGTTCAATTTAACAGAATAACAGAGTCTCAGACTTCGAAGAGGGTTCAGAAGCAAACAGAAATCTCTCCTTTCACACACTGTTGATCAGAGAAGGAAACATGGGAGTTGAGATCTGCCGTATTTCCTGCCCTTGAAGCCCTTTATTCTTTGCAGCTGTGAGAGCTTGGCACTCATCTTGTTTTCAGCTTCAGCCAAACCCTCTGAAGACTAGCATTTACTCAGTCCTGCTACTTGTTCTGTCTACAGTCTGGGCTCAATCCTAGCAATCTAACTTTTGACATATTCCCAAGACCAAACTCCAGCCAGAGTTGTGCCTAATTTTGGTTATTAGATCCATTTCCCTAGATCCTGTGGCTGAATCTGATTCTGTTGCCCAAATCTCTTTAAAACTAAAGCTTTTGCTTGCCCTCACTAGTCATTGTCCAGGAATTAGAAGCTGGATGCTTAGATACTGACTGGATCTTTAGATACCCTGGATAATGACTGATGTCAACTACTGTATTGGAAATCCAGATATTTCCTTCCATATCATTCTCATCCATACCTTGTGGGGCATCTCTGATTCTTACTGCTATTCTATATTTGTGGTATGTAGCCATCTTCTTTATATGTCTTGTTTTAACTACAGAGCTGAATTTGTGTAGTTGAGTCTTTTTTAAAAGCATATGTTTCATCCCAAAGGGCAGATCTAATTTTAATTCTAGTAAACCCTTCTGAGGCTGCTGTGTACCACATGAGATAATACTGTGTTAGTTTCCACGGGTCACCATAACAATACTGCAGACTGGGTGTCCTAAACAACAGGAATTTATTTTCTTACAGTATTGGAAGCTGGAAGTCTGAGATCAGGGTGTTGGCAGGATTGGTTCCTATGGAAGAACATTGGGAAGGATCTGTTCCAGACCTTTCTCCCTGGTTTATAGATGACTGTCTCTTCCCTGTGTCTTCACATGCTCTTCCCTCTGTGCATGTCTGTGTCCAAATTTCCTCGTCTTATAAGGACCCCAGTCATATTGGATTAGGAACCTCCCTAATGGCCTAATTTTGGTTTAATTACATCTCTAAGACTCTATCTCCAAACATAGTTACAGTCTGAGGTACTAGGGGTTAGGACTTCAACATACGAGTTTGGAGGGCACGTGATTCAACTCAACAATAATATTCATAGGAGGAAAGAGACCAAGGCCTGTACGTGTTCATGTACATACATGATAAATACTGATTTTGGCATTTGTCTCCATTGTTGTTTATGAAAAATGTAAGATGAAGAATCTTACCTTATAAAGAGGGTTTACTATCCCAGATCATGAATACACAAATAAGTCATAGGCATAGCCAGAGACTAATAATCCAGGACATGTTACCTAATTCCTTCTTGAAGCCTCAAGTTCAATAGTTTTAGAACCTGGAAATAATAATTGCACTTACCCCATGGAGTAGTTGTAAAGATTAAATGAGATTATGCATGGTTCTGTGTGCCTTGTACCTGATACACAGCAAGTACTACTTAAATATTATTTCTATGACACCAAATAAGATGCATAGATAATAGATGTTACAGGAGCTAGGAGGGAAGCTGGAATGCCAATGTTTAATATTAGAGCTGGGGCAGATTTTGGGCAGGAAGAACCAATGGGTCATTTTAGTGAAGGAGACTGGCATGAACAAAGAAAGACAAGCATGCACACTGTTCTAGGAAGAATAAGCTTATAGACCTTTAGAGAGAAAAGAGCTCAGGGCTTACAGGTTGAGGGAATAGGTTATCCTAGTTCTGTCAAGAACTGGGTTATTATCTTGGGCAACAGAAGGAAAGGGTTGGATTAGATCAGTGATCCTAAAATTTTTATGCACTTATAAAATTGTCTGAGGAGCATTTAAAAATTACATGCTAGGGCCACACCAAAAACTAATCTAACTTAGTCAATGTAGAGAAGTGCCCCAAATTTATTTTAATGTGTTGTTGAATTGAGAACTGTAAGACTAATTCAGTGCACATTGTGATCACTTGAGGAGCTTTTTGAAAAACATGCCAGTATTCAGGTTCCAAGACCAGAGATTTTGATTTTAGTGTTCTGGGTTGGGGCCTGAGTATTGTTACTGGCAAGTCTCAAACCTGACCCTTCATAAATTATGAAGTGCTGGTCCTTCCATGAGAATTTTTATTTTGTATCATAAGATAAGATTCCCATAAAAAGTTGCATATTAATTTTGAAAGACACATTTGACTGAGAAAGTATCCAAAATGATTTAACTTATGTTTGGGGGATAAAATGCAGAGTTGTATGAATCCAGGTATATTTTGGAACTCTAACCCAGTAATTCACTTTCTGACAGACTAGCGGGTGTGAATTCTGTCTGGGATAGCTCTGTAGTGCTTGGGAGCACACAAATGAGGGAGGGACTGAAGAACAGAAGAGTGACCTTGCATGTATTTGGAACAGAAACGGAAAGTTGTGTCTACTTTGAGAAAATAAATGGGAAAGTACTTCTCAGAGTCTTGAGGATCAGACAAAGGTAGTAATTTTAACTACCCTAACACTTTGTTATTCCAGTTGGTGTGGTGATGGAACTCCTATGGATTAGGTTATCATTACACACAGAATGAAATCCAAAAGCTTCCTCCAAGCCCTATAGTATTCACAGTGTAGCTCTAACTTGTCTTGACATAATCACCTCTAGCACTCTGTTCTTCCTGACTGATTAGCATTTATTTCCTGTATTTCACACTTACCATACACTTTTCCATCTCCACTATTTGGCAGTATTCTGCCTTTTTAAGATGCCCTCTATCTCTAACCATGATTTAAAACTGTAATCAAATTTCACCTTCTCCTCAATTGTTCTCTTGGAATATCCAACTTTATTCTTAATGTTTGCATGTCCTTTCTCAAGGGAAATTACTATAAATGGAGAAATCAGATTTCTACATTTATATACTGTTTTATGATTACTAAAGTGTTAGTTAACATACGTGGAATTATAGTTGCTGAATTAAGTTGCATGCTATTGAATGTTTATTTTTTTAATTTGTAGAAGTAATTAGAAAGTAAGAAACTAATACATTTTATAATTGCATAGGGAGAAAAGATGTATACAAAAGTACGACTGAGGATGATTGGGTTTGAAAAACAGTAATTTTTCTTGTCTTCTAATTCCTGGTATATCTGTTAAGTTTATTGATTTAATGGCCATGCATTTGGGAAAAATTACGTAGGTCAATAAGTACTTTTTGATTGGATGACAAGACATTATTTACTTTGTTTCTTGTGTAATTACAGAAATCTAATTACAGAGAAGTAATTCTGTGTTCTCAGAATTCTGTTTCTTTAATGATTTTAATAATTTGAACATTAATTTTTGAACTACAAAGAGGTAACTGTAGTATTCCTACCATTAGACATTAGCTTAGTGTGTGTTTTAATGAAAGAAAAAAAAATATGCACAGAAAAAACTATAACATGAGTTATTAGGAGAGAATTGCCATTAGATTTCAGAAAAATAAAACAATTATCAATAACATCAATAATAATAATGTAAAACAAAACCAGGTTAGGAAGCTCAGACTGACAAGTAAGTGATCAGAAGGAAAGAAGCTAAAATTTTAATTGGCATAACCCCCAAAAGAATAAGAACTCTAAATTAGGTGTAGGGCTGCAAAGACAGCCCTTTCTTTGGGAAACCATGAGTTAGTTTAGAAATTAAGGACTTTTGGGAAACTGAGTTGAATTATCAGATTGTGTGTTTCACAGTGAATGGGGGAGCTAGAATAGTGATCGAAGGAGTTCAAACTCAACCAAGCCTGATGTTTGGAGTTGAAATCAAGTAAGAACTTGTCTGTAACCCAAATAATGAGTCAACTTGTCAAATTTATTTAATAGCTGGAATCATTACCTCTAACTGACTTATTTGTGTTTAGTTTATAAAATGCGATTACATCACAAAGAGTATCTTGGCACAATAAGTACTTTATGATAGATATGGGCAAATATTTTTTATGATAACAATCTCTGTAATATAAAAATTGGAAGTCAGCTTAGTTACCAACAATAAGATACTGGTTAAAAGGTACTGATTATAGGAATATTGTGTAGCCATGAAAATTTTGTTATGCATTTTTATATTTAATGACATAAAAATGTATTTGTGATAGTTCAGGGAAAGGCATCACTAATTGCATGTATACTATATGGTATGTTTTTGAAAAATGATTATATATATGCACAGAGAACTAACAGGATATGCATCAAAATGAGTATACTTAGATTTCATTTTTTCTTTTTTTTTTTTTTTTTTTGTATTTTTAATCACCTACCATAGATATATTCCCTTGTATTTGTATTTGCTCAGATTTTCTATTTACCATTCATTCCTTGGCTTTGCTTTTTCACCTTTCATGCATTCTAAAAGATCAATCAAGTCATTTTCCTTGTCTCTTCTTTTAGAGCTTAAGGCGTTATTCATTTTATTTCTATCCTTTAATGCAAATCTTAACTTTTCAATGAAGTACTTAATTTTAGAACTTTTTGGTAAAATCTAAAATTAAATCATATGTCTATGAAGGAAGACTTTAGCATGCTTTTACTTTTCTCAAAAATTTACTGTCTTCTGTCTTTTATGATATTATTTGGAATTTAGGTTCAACTTGTGTTTCAATATTCACATAAGTAAATGTCAGTATTATTATTGTAGTTAACAATTACCAGTGTGTTTAAATAATTTCACTGTTCTTGGTTACTTCTTATTTTCCATTTCTGCTTTATTTTTCTTCTTGTCAGTGCGTGTCCTTTGTTAATTCTTTCAGTGAGAGTCTGGGGATAGTAAGATGCTGTTAGTTTGTTATCATTTCTTGAATGCTATTCTAGTTGGGTATATAGCATAGACTTTTTTCTTCCATAGTTTCCAATACCTGGACCCCAAGTCACAGGGTATATAGTATATTGCAAGTCGCCACTCTGAGAGAGATTGACTGGAGTTACTTTTAGCCTAATTAATGGGAGGAGCTTTAGGCATGCACTGACTTCATCTCTCCTAGCAGGACAGGACACTGCAGCTCTAGTAGCCTCTACCCACCTGCTCTACCTTTCAGTGGGCTGGGTGGCTTGAGCCATTCTCATCACTTTGCTTTTTAAAGATTCCAGCTCTACACTTGTCTTATTTATGTTTTGTAGTATGACTATTTATTTTTTGAAATAATTACTGTTTTAGAGGTAGAAGACTATATGTATATTTACATATTGACACAAAACATAAATATTTTTAAGAAAAAATTTTGAAAATTATTTCAGAGAGGAATAAACAAGCAAGAGGTAGTCTGGTCTTGTAGGCAAGGTATAACCCAGTTAAAGTACTGGCCTTTGTGTGATTTGTTTGGAAATTCAGCTGAGGTAGAATTTAGGGAGGCTTCTATTCTGGAAAACCACTAGTTTTTATTTGTTTTGCTTAATTCCTAATAGATTTTCAAAGTGCTTCTAACATAGAGCGGACAACAAATGGATAAATATAAATAGAAAAATAGAATGATATTTAGAAATAATGGAGTGAAATGGAAGTTTCTGTGTAGCATTTAATTACTTAGCTTGTACATCATATAAATGATCTTGACCCTACTTGACTATGTGCTTTATTTAGGAATTTGGTATTTTAAGTCTCATCATATTTTCCCTTACCTTTTTACTTAGCTTCTTAAATTTGTTGGGTTTTTTAGTGGAGAAATAGCTGATGCCCATGACCATACCTAGGAAGCAACTAGGTACGTGGACAGTAGGATGATAAAAAAGGCACTATTACTTCAGATAGCATTGCTTGAATTGTAGTTCTGTGAGGACAAATAAATATATCCATTTAATGACATTCGAACAGACAAATCAGATTTAAAACTGTCAGCATATCAAAGGGAAAAGCTAACTGGGACACCACTTGAAATTACTTCCAGTTTACAGTAACATGGCTGCCTAGGCTAAAGAAATTAAAAGTAAGCAAAACAAAAAAAAACCAACAAACCCTCCCTAAATCCAATTCCACTGAGAAAACCTATAAATGATGCATGAAGATAACACTTTTTAAAGGCATAGATAAGTTTGTATGAAAGAAGAATCTCCAAGTGCCAGAAATGAAATGAGAAAATTAGATCTCTAAGTATGTGGGGGTGATGTACTTCAGCAATATGCCTGGGTGAATCAAGACTTATAATGAATGGTTAGGGGTTTGCGTTTTTAAACCACACAGGACCATGAGAATGTTTCCCTCCTAAAAAGCAGGAAATTGTAATTTTTTTAACCTCTTTTTTAAACTTGCATCTTTACACAAGGCCAGAACACTCAAGAATGCTTTCTCCACAATGAAAGAAGGATGAATATAAAACTTTACACAGCTTAGATAAATGAGTACTCTTATTTCTATCTGAACCCTGGGTGAAAACAAAAACAAACAGTAAGTCTGTTGTAATCAATTGAAATCTCATTCTGCTCATCTGTTCAATAAGTGGGTTTTATAGACTGAATTTATATTGCCTGCATTGTAATATATTCCCACATCAAGAAAATAACATTAAATTTGGTCCTTGGTCAGTGATACATCCTTCTATAATACCTTTCCCATCTAGTTTTAAGCTCAAAACTTTTTCCATTCCCGTAGGATCAGTTATTAAAGTTACAAAGAACAGACAGATGCTAAGAAATGGTGCTCAGAGAGCTAAAATGTTGACTTTGCAAATTGGAATCCTTTTTCTTCTGACATGTTTCTTATCTTTTACAGAGAAATACAGCAATGGCTAAAATATTTGTGCCTAGCTTAAGGCTGAAATGGTCAACTTCTGATTATCCTTTAAATGTCTCATCACCATAAAAAGCACTCAAAAGTTCTCCTCTAGGTAATGTGTAGGACCAGTCAGAGGGTAAAAATTGGAGGAGACATATTCCATGGTAGGTGAATCAGGTTTATTAATTAGACATAGTACAAAGTTACCTTTTATTTCTCTGTTGATCTTCCTTTACTACCCAAACATCTTCTCTCCAAATCTCCTAAAAATATTATCTCTGAAAAATTCCCTACTCAATCCTGGGTCACATCCTTCCACTGTCTGACATTTTGACATGTTTGCTGTTCAGATTTCCTATATTCCATATCCAGTAATTGCCTTAATTTCTCCATAATATTGGGTCAGGGTCTGGAAATTTTAGGGCTCCTTATCTTAGAAGACAACACAAATCAAAGGAAATGATGCCAACCAGTTCTCGTTGAAGATCTCTGTTAAACATGTTTGTCCTTTAACACACTGTAAAACAAAGAATAGAATTCAGTAGGTGCTCATACTCACTTATATTATAAATTATATCATTACTCCATTTTGAATACAATAATTTTTATACTTGTAACTTAATTTAAATTTGAATTCCAGGGCGATTTGGGTTCCAGAGCCCCCTTGATCGCATCAAATACTTTGAGTCTTGTTTAACCTCTTACATTTTTCCAGCTAGATATTTTATAACCAGAGTTGATTCTAATGTCCAAACCACTCTGGTGGGAAGCCTGTAAATAATGATACAAGAGGAATTGAAGCCTAATAACTCAGGAAATTACAATTATGAAAGAGGTTCTCAATCCTGAAAAAAAAATTTATATGGAAGTATACATTTTTTTACAAGATATAATTGTGAGCAACAGACGATATTATGTAAGTCAGCTATAGATGAGTAGAGATGTTTTCAGCTTGTGAAAGGACTTTAGAATAGTTTGGAAATAATATGTACATTTTTTCGTATAGTATTTCAGTACTGTCCTTATTACGCTGATGGTGTATGGAACTCAGAAAATCAGTACATTATTGATTATTACATTATTCAAAGAATACTTGTAGGAGATTTGTGATTTGAAAATCAGATTTATTTTGCATATGGAATTAATAGGACTATGGAGGAATAAAAAGGAATTTCTAAGGTATTATAGGTGATTAATATTTCAACATTAAAAATATTGGTATTTGATTATAATAGGTTTTTAATCTGTACTTTCTGGCTGTCCTATTAGTACTAAAGTTTAATTTGAAAATGAAAGTTTGGTGAAGTAGAAGCCTTAGGTTAGTGACTTAGGAATTTCATTTCCAGGATAAACCAGTCTTGGTATGTACTCCATGTCTGTTTCTCTACATGGTTGATTCTCTTGTTAATGCTATCCATCTTTGTTACCTCTCAGATTCATTTTGAACCACATGAATATTAGGAAGTATGAAATATATGCAAATGCAAGGTGATTGTGTTATTTTTGCTATTTACAACATTTCCTGTATTGAAATTCAAAAAGTTAATAATTACCTGCGGGAAAATATGCTTAAATTAAAATTACATGTGCTTGTTTGTTTTAGTGAAAAGACTACAGTTAAGGTAGATAGAAATATATATTTTTTTTCAGAAAGTAGGAATATGCCTCTCATCTATCAGAAGGTACAGTTCTTCATATTTTAGAAATGTGTATTAATGTTGTACCATGTCACATATAGTAGGAATATATATATATATATATATATATAATATATAATACATTCATATATACATGTATTTGCATCTGATAGAAAATAACACAATAGGAAGAGGGTACCTACCTTAAAATGTTTATGAAATAGGAGGTAAGTACTATATAAAGAGTATATAACAGTTAAAAATACAGCCTAATTACAAATATTTCATCAGGAAGAAACAAAAACGTGTTTTTCTTCATAAATCAAAGATACAATAATAACAAGTGCTCCTATTTAATTAATTTTAATAGTACTGAACGAAAGCAGAAGAGTTATGTTTTAAGAAATCATTCCATGGGCCAATGTCCATTTAGTTGTCATAAAAATCCTTTATTTAGCCTTCTCCACAAATAAGCTCACAGCGGGACAAAGGACACTAGTTAGAGTAATTTGGGCGATAAGTAAACAGAAGGAATGGCTAGGAGCATAGTGTCATCTGGCAGAGAGCTTATTTCCTGAATCCTGTGGATCTGGTTAAAACCCAACAGAGATGCCAATATGCTTCTCCTCAGTAAATGCTACCAGTCCCCACACCACCAGGCCCACCGAAGCTTGTCTACAGTATTTTATCCAAGCAGTCCTTTGGTAACTGCACAGTGCCTGCAATGACCTGAGTCAGTCATGCAAGGAGACTTTCTTGTTCTTACACCAATGTTTTATTTCAGTTTTCATTTTCTGCTGGTCCTGTTGTTCAATGATACAAGCAGAGTGATGAAGGAGGCACTTCACACTCTTCTTAGATAAGATCTTGAGCAGCAAAGAGTGGTTTAAACAGCAAGGCTTAAATCTCCCAAGCTGGATTTATTTGCACGGTTGCTGTCATGTGTGCACCTGGGATTCATGTCTCTTCAGAAGGGTGGGAAGAAGTGAGGTCTGTTGAGTCGGAAGAGGGAACAATTGAGGCTCGACGAGCAGTTGCTGGTAAGCAATAAATAATGGTAATCCCACTTCATTTTTTCCCCAGAGGTACCCAAATCTATATTTAACACTCCTTCTGTATCTGTTTTCCAGTCAAAATATTTCTCTTCTGCTTGTGTTAGGTGCATAGTGTTCTTAATTGAATAAAGTTTCCAGTTATCAATTTTATCTTTAATCTATTTCTCTGAAATGAGATTATAGGGTTTGTAATATAGCCCTAAAGATTTTAAGATGATTAATTGTATTTATGATTTATTCCGGTATAATAGCCAAGTCAAGAATGATTTGAAGATTAGAAAGTCAATGTTCTGTGAAAATTAAAAAAAAAAATAGCATGTTGCTTAATTATGCATGGGTTTTCTTTTCTATCAATATGTTCCATTCTTTACTATCTCATACTATTAAAAAGAATGAGAACTACATGACAAATTGCAGTCATCATTAATGGAATGTCAATTCAAAAATAGGAAGTTTGCGTCACTTTTTCAAAATAGTGGTCCCTGGGTTCTTGTGAAAGAACCAAAACCTTTTCACAAATGCAGGCCTTGACCTAAACTACAATAGCACAAAGTTAAATGGAATATGTGACGCAAGCTCAAAATTGCAATTGATGTTCAGTTTTATGTGTTCTCTCCCAAGGGAAATCAGTTTTCTGGTCTTTGATATAGCTGTGGAATCACAACTAAGTATGAGGATGTGAAATGTATAATCCAGAAGAAGGACATATATGACTCAAGATAAAGGTGTTGTAGAAATGTTTTAAATGAGTAAATATTGTTAACATAAATTTTGGAATTTATAAAATGAAAATAGAAGGATTTTTTCTACTTTTACATAGACAGTGGCTCCAGTGAATTAACACTTGTTACTATGCATGAAAGCTCATAGTATGTGGTACCCAGAAATGAGTTAGGATATTTTAGAATAAGATCAACATTAATCTCTTCTAATATTGATTCTCTGCTTTGATTCTGTAATTTTGAAAGCCATGAACACTACTTCACTTAATAAACCCTGTTTGGTTAAGTATTTTCTGTTAGAAATGCAATTTGTTACCGTTTGATAAATTTTCTTATATCAAGGCATTTTAGGGAACTCAAGGTAATTACACTAAATTAATATAAATTCAAGAGATGGAATGAGGGACAAATATTAGATTAATGACATTCAAAATGATTTTATAATTTGAAATAAGCCCATACTTGATAATAAACAAGAGAAAAGAATTAGGAATGGAGAAATAAATATTTTTTAAAATCTAAAAACTCAAGCACAATAATAGACACATTCAGTATATTAAAATGTTTTAGTTCAGTTGACTTGAGCCTACATAGTCTTATATGATTCATGCTTTTTTTGGAGACAGAATCTCACTCTGTCACCCAGGCTGGAGTTGAGTGGCTGGCACGATCTCGGCTCACTGCAACATCTGCCTCCTGGGTTCAAGCGATTCTCCTGCCTCAGTCTGTCAAGTAGCTGGGACTACAGGCATGTGCCACCACACCCAGCTAATATTTCGTATTTTTAGTAGAGATGGGGTTTCACCATGTTGGCCAGGCTGGTCTCGAACTTCTGACTTCAGGTGATCCACCTGCCTCAGCCTCCCAAAGTACTGGTACTACCGGCGTGAGCCACTGTGCCTGGCCTGATTCATGCATCTTAAATTCTAGTCAAAGAAAATTATATGGTTGTGATTTCAACCAGACAAAATGAGTATATTGGTTGTTACAAGTTTTGACTCCCTTTCTACTCGTTCTTTTCTGTATGCTTGCTGGGCCAGCAGGTCTATCTCTAGACCATGCCATCTGTATGTCTTCTTAATAACCATATCATAATGGAAGAAACTTAAGTTCAGCAAGTGTAAGACTTCAGCTCCATTAGCTGCTCCAAAAAAATCCTCACCAGCTCCAAACATGGGAAATAGAAGTGTATCATTATAGGCACCCCTGCACCACCAATAAGTCATGAGTACTTTCACAAAAACTGGCGTAACTTTGCGGTAATTCACCAAAGGATAATTGCAGTAATTCCTAACTACCATGGTGTAGTGAAAAGCTCATGCATGGCTTTCAAAACAGACAAAGCCAAGTTCAAATCTCAACTCTGCTGCTTATAAATCATGTGACTTCAGGCAAGTTAATTAGCTTTTCTAAACCCCATCTCTAATATGGGATAAGTATTATTGATTTTCCATGAGAAATAAATTTTTCATGAGAAATAAATGAACTAAATAAAATTAATAGACAGTATAATATTTGGCACTGAATAAGCATTCAGTTTATTTCCCTTTTACTTTTTTCAGCAATAACTTGGTCTAGTTTTCAGTACAGCCAGTTTTAAGCACAGGCAGAAGTTTGGGAAAAGAAAAAAATACAGATTCTGAATGAGACTGTAAATATGTTCTTTTAAGAGAGAAAAATTGTTCAAATTAGTCATTTCATTTGAGGCTGACATTTTGCAGTTGTTTTAGTAATGAGATGATCCATGGCTCAGTATTAATTTTTTTCCTCATGAGATAATTATTTTTGACGAGTACATGTAATTTAAGTAAACACAGCACGTTTGTTTTAAGTAAATGAAAGAGGTTCCTAATTCTCTATTATCACTTGAGCATTTCATTTTCTAAAACAAACCAGAAGCAGTCCACCTCTGTTTTTCAGCAAATAATCCCTAGTGGATTAGAGAAGTGTATCATTGTTCATTGCTCTTTCTGAAATCTGAATGTTGTACTACAATAAAAATGTAATTGAGAGAGTAACAATTTCAAATCAACTGATTTTGTTGTTATTGTTGCTGTTCTGTAACACAAAATATGGGTGGATGAAGTAAATTTAGGTGACTCAATGAAATGATAATTATTCTGTCTCAGTGAGAAAAAAAATCTATTGTTTATGAATTACGCATCTACAGTCATCAAAAACATGCATCTTTAAAAATATCAGAAATATGACCCACCTTCTCCTGTCCCCAGCTCCCTGGCAAAACCTATTTGAGGTTGTCCTTTTGCCCTCTGGAGATGAGCCACCATTAGCACTGGGCTGGCTATACCAGAACAGCCTGAAGAAGCACTTTTGCCTGTGTTCCCAAGAATCAATTGTATGCTTTCGGTTTATGCTTTCTGGTGCCAGTTGTCATTCGGCTGAATAAGATTCCTCAGTTAGGGAAACTGCAGAGGAAATGATCTGTTACACAGGGCTTGGCAGGACCATTGCCAGTGATTGATAATGGGACCAAATCATTTCAGGTGAGTTTTCTGTGGTCTGGCAGTCAGGCATCTGCTCAACCTTGTCATCTTAGCCCATGGATATCACAGTGAATGTCAGTGGGTACAAGATGAGCTCCTGAACATTTGCTTTAGTGTTTTCTTCTGTGTTAGCTTTAAGGACCACAACGTTTCATCTCTCTGGCTGCAGGAAGGTAGCAGGTTCTGTGCATTGTTTTAGGAAATGGTTAATTGCAGAACTAGAAGAGCTTTGGTGTTTGCTACACTGGGAACCACTTTAGTACAGCACGGAGCACTGTAGATTAATGCTGTAATCAATGAGAATCTGTACACTGCAGAGATCTGTTTTGATGACAGCAACACTTATGGCCTTGTTTAGTGTCCCTGCTGTATAATGTTGGACACTGCAGGCTTTTTTGGCTTTGATTTAGAATGCAAGGACCACAAGGAATTTTATTTAAAATTTTGCATTTTGGTGGCTTTTTAAATTGTGTTGTGCGTTTGCTGCTGTTGCTAGCTGATATTTGGTGATTTGATGCCAGTGGCATGTATTTAACCATTCCGATGCTGCTGTTATGTTTGCTGGGTTTCTGCAGTTTCTACTACTTCATACGTTGCACTCAGGAACAGGTAAATGAAATTATATTAATCTATGAATATATATAAAGTTAATGGAATTTATTGTTTATCCAAAAGAGTAAGATATTAAAATGTTTCATTTAGATTTTATCAGTAGAGAATAAGGATGTTTGCTTTATATAATAAATTATTTTAGGATGCAATAATGATTACTTGTATTACACAAAGTTATTTTTATGTTTTAAATACATATCTGAAGTGCACATTAAATTATATACATTGTAGTATTACATTTAAGTCTCAACTTGAGATATATGTATATAAAATATACAATTAATTCAGTAAGTATACATTTTTCTTCTCTAATGGATCAAAGAGTTTGCTTTTCCTATTTAGTGACTTTCACTAAAATTAGAAAACCTCAGATCTTAATATTCTTGAAAATACAAAAATATAAATATATATAGATTGTTCTTTTCAAGTGTTTAGAAAAAAAGCCTGACAAGGTTTGGTTTCTCCTAATTGACATTCCTGATTATAGAACAGATTGATGGAAATGCATGTGTTTTCAGTGATGTTAAGCTGTGGACTAAAACGAAAACTATTAGATGAGGAGAACAGAGAGCCCAAGACACAAGGAAGGAAAGAGAAGTGCATCAGAGATTTGGGTCTGTGACCTTGGGTTAAAGAGTGACTAGTGACTAACCTCTTCTGGCCCTGGTTTCCCTTCTGCCAGTTTGGAAAAAGACTCTCCTGTTATTCTCTGTATGAATGGCAGAACGTTTTTCAGGTGCTCAATATCATCTATTGATGATTTTCATGTGGAAGAAGACACAGTTGTTAAATTTTTAAAAGTATGCAGTTTTCCTAATACAGGGGGGTAAATACAGCTGTTTTTTTCTTGCTTTTATTTGTAGTGTTTTAGCTACCAAGGTTTTTTTCTTTTCTTTTCTTTTTTAAGAGATATGCCTCTTTCAAATTAAGCTGGTAAATCTCTTCGCTTCTTGTAACTATTTTGGCAAACAGGCATTAAGTTTGAGGTGTCCTAGGGGCACCTGCTGTTAAGACTGCACTCCTTGGGAGAGGAAAGAGGCATCAGTTGTGCTGCAGCCTGATGAGGACCTGGATACAGAGAGGCACTGGGACGCTCTGAAAGTCTGCCAGGGAGAAGGGCTCTCCTCACTGCTCCCTTGCTCCCCCTGAGGTTCAGTGTGTATTGCTGAGGGCAGCTGAAGAGAGCTCCTGCCTTCTTTTCTCAGCAAATGTTTTTCGGGAGGTCCACTTTCTGCTGAGGGCAAGCGCAAAATCCAAAGGATCAGAGGCAACTGGAAAAGAAGTAGCCACCTTCCCCTTGCTAAAGTATGAATCAGATTGCAGCCTACCAGATACTAGTTAACGTTTTTGAGTCTAGACTAATTAAATATATTCTTTAATGAGAATGGAAGGATTTTATTGTAAACTGAACAGTGTGCTTACAGAGTGGCTAATAATTGCCAGTTTATAATGATCATGAATCTTGTGTTCATATTGACACTTTCCGGTTCTTCTTAATAATAGACACCCACCATTATGAGAGGAAGGCTGAGGCAATGATGGTTCATGCTCCCACATATATGCACATGAGAGATGAAAGAAAAAGAAAAGCAAAGTGATTGATTTTTCTGTCTAGTTCCAAGGAACCAGTCTGAATTATAGTCTCTACACATATATTTATGAGGGCAATAACTTTATTAGTAAAGTGATTATGCATTCCATAGAAGGTTATCTGCTCAAGTCTCTTCCAACTTTCTGATTTTATGGGGTGCTGTTATTTATTATTAGTGCATAGTTAGGAAGATCTTCAAGGAGAATAAAATATTTTCATTTTGAAGTATTACCTGTGAATGTTTCTGGGAAGAGCTCTGTTAGAGAAATGAAGAAGTCATTTGGAAAACAAAAACAAAAATTAATCTCAGTGAACAGCAAATATATATTCTCCCCCACCCTTCCCCAGGTCATCCATATAAACACTTTTAATAAGTAAAACAAATGGTTGCCATTCTCAATTTTCTAAGGCTGGGGACATTGGGAAGAAGCATACCAACTTATAAAAGAAGATAAATTAATGAAAGAATTAGTAATTATTTTATACTATGATAATAATTGTCAGGAAAACTTATAAATACTTAACATCATGCCTGTAAGTTGTAGGCTAATGAAATGGGTTTACATTTTATATAACCTGCTTCAGGTAGGCCAATCTTTTGTCTTTAAGAAGATAATCATCCTAATCATATAATGAGTTGGTCAATTACTTGCAAAAATGTAACCAAAAATCTTGATTACATAGTTAATTTAAATAAGTTGTTTTAGAGAAGGTTTTATATGACTTCTATGAGTCTTGAATGTCTGGGAAATAAATTCTTACTGTGATGAACTGTAAACATTGAACAAATTTCAAAACTGACTTCAGAAAGGGGACCATATTGATATAATGACTGGTGAGTTTTAACAAACGTATTTCAATACTACAACATCTGTCGTATATTTTAGACTTATAAATAGCTTTGAGGATTTTTAGTTATTGTTACAAGAGGCTGTTAGCCCTGCAGTGTTTGTTGTTTTTCTCTTTAGAGAATGCTTAGCCCTTGAAACTTGTTCTCCTGAGTGGGATTAAATTGGAACAACTTTTTTATTCACTTATTTTTTCTTACTTTTTATTTCAGGGTTATGTTTTGTAATCACTTACTTAGATTATATAAAGTTTGTTATATTTTCTATATTTTCCTATTTAGCATGTATCTCTGAAATTATCTAAGGTATTCACTAGAGAAGAGATGTTAGTACATTTATGTGTAGTATTTCTCTTGCCTATACTATATTAAAGGCTTTTAAAAAATATAATTCATTAGAGTCTTGATAGGTCATGAAAGTGCTTTTTGAGGTGAATTCCCTTGCTCTCTATATGTATTCACAAAGCTCATTTTCTCTGAGTATGGTTTCTTGATTTCCTAAGTGCCTTGCTTAAATAGGGATCTTAATGAAAGCATATTGCTGAGGCTGAGGACCTTTAAGAGAGGATAATTCTGGGACCTAAAGGTAAAGCAACAAGTCCATTATCATATTATCCTACTCTGAGTCACTCATTCATTTAGTCCCTTTAATCATTTGTTCTTAATTTGGAGAGAGATCAGAGGTCTTTCAGAGAAAGAAAGGAAACAATGGACTCTTGGAGAAAAATACTTTTGCACAAAATTTTACTTACAATTTTAAAGAGTTTATGGAACCCCTAAATATAATTGCGGACCATATAAAAGCACTTGGATACCTCAGGTTTATAATCCTTTCCTTAAAAGTCATGACAAAAAAAAGTACTTGACATTCAGTGGTAGAAAAAGTCCTGCCTACACAAAGGTATACCGCTTGTCATCTATGGTTAATGAATAAACCCAAGACCAGCTTCAAATTGTTCTTGCTAAACAAACAAACAAACACCCCTTAATTACTATTTGCTGTTTCATGGGCTCTGGCATTTTATATGATAAAAAATGCACCCAAAATTTAAATCTCCCAAAGATAAATATGTGATGATTAGATCATTGGCATAAGCAAACATTGGGAATGACTGACTGCACATTCATTGAGCTTGTTTCTGTTTAGAATGGCTTGACAGAGACCAGGTTTCTTTTGTCAATAGGCTTCTTTGACAAATATGTTGTGATTTCCTGATGTCATGGGCTAGTCTTGTTTAGGCAGACATTTAGTTACAGAGATCTCTATGTAAGGTTTGTTATACTCTATGAGATTTTACTGTAAGCAGAGCTATTCAGTTAAGGCATAATATTGATGGAAAAATTAAGCACAGAATAAGGGCCTCTAAAACATCTATTGAAAGCCTCTCTGAGTATTGGTAAGAAACATGTGGTTTGTAATGAAAACAATCTTTCTGAAGTTTTTGCTTGAAGCTGTCCTTGAGTTTGCTGTATAGAGTCTTTAAACATAATATCTTTATTCTCCACAGTATTCCTGGCTGGTTTAACAAAGCTAAATTGCAGTAGATACAGTTTGCATACTTGTGAGCTAAGTACATATCCATATGTGTGATCTAAAATGTGATGCAGTGATAATTATGTCAGATATTTTGGTAGGCCCAAAGATGTGTGTGTGTGTGTGTGTGTGTGTGTGTGTATGTGTGTGTGTGTGATTTTTTTTTCTCATTAAAACTATTAGTACATCACTTTGAAAAACAAATACAACCAAAGAGCTTCTGGGTAATAATGGAAATTATAAAGGCCAATAAGTTGTTGTTTTTCAGTGTTTTTAGTCCCTTTCAACTGTAGATGATGCACAATAGCTAGCCTAGGGTAATAATGAGTTTCTCATTTGAAAACTGAGCCATTAGAATACAGTTGCTTCAATTTCCTTAATATAAATTATTTACAAATATATTTCAAACATGAATAACAAACATTTTATTTCTAAAGGTAAATGCTACTTATGGTCTTGCCAGTTAAAAAGAAACTGAGGTTGAGTTTAGGAGGTGCTATTGACTGTTTTAAAATGGAGATCAGCGTTTAATTTTATTTATATTATACCTATATATAACATAATGTCTTGTTTTATAAAAGATAAAATTAAGCTATGATTATTTTTCTTAATATTGGGATTATTATAATTACTATAATTCGGTATTTCTAATGAATTCTGTATTTCTCCAGCTTAATCCTGCTGTAATCAGTAAGACATTTTAGTTAACATTTGAGTTGGTTTGTATAGAAATTAGGTGAAATAGAACGATTTTGTACTGTTAAGATTGGTGACATTATGAGGTTAATCTTAAATGTGCTCATTTCTACTGAGAAAACTGAGTTAAAGATATTTAGTGTCTTTGTGAGTGACATCACCTTTTATATCAATTGGGAATGTTTTGTTATGAATTTATAAAAAATTATAAAATGAAAAATTGGCTTTTTAACATTACTAAAATAATATTCAATTTAATTTTTTTATAAATGTAATCTTTCAGATGGTAATTTTAATTTTCAGATTTAATGTTTTAAATAGTTTATCAGTGCTAATGGTATGCAATTTTAATTTTTCAACAAATTTCTCTTAATTTCACCATTTAATTTAATTGCATAATTCTCTAAAAAGATAGTTTTGTTTATTTGCATTGCTCTTACCTAAGAGACATTGATTTTAGTTAAGAATCTTTTTTTTTTTTTTTTTTTTTTTGAGACAAGAGTCTCACTCTGTTGCCCAGGCTGGAGTACAATGGCGCGATCCCGGCTCACTGCAACCTCCGCCTCCTGGGTTCAAGCAGTTCTCTGCCTTAGCCTCCCGAATAGCTGGGATTACAGGTGCCTGCCACCATGCCTAGCTAATTTTTGTATTTTTAGTAGAGACAGGGTTTTACTATCTTGGCCAGGCTGATCTTGAACTCCTGATCTCTTGATCCACCCGTCTCGGCCTGGGCCTCTGAAAGTTCTGGGATTACAGGGTGAGCCACTGCGTCCAGCCAGTTAAGAATCTTTAACAGACAATTCAGCCACTCTGTGTGGGGAATATTATGCAAAGAGCACTTGATCTTTTACATTTTTTTTGTACTGCTTTCAAAAATTATCAGGAAATAGAACATGCAACGGGATAAGAGTTATTTACAGTACATTTGATCTTTAAATTAAATTCTTGATCAATCTGAAGCAATATTTAATAAACAGTTGCTGTATGTTTCTGCTTTTTTTTTTTTGCATTAATGAATAATGACTTAATTGTAATAGCTTAGCTTCAGATTCCTCATTTTGAGAGCTGAGTTTTTCGATGTGCTAAATATTTGTCAACCAGCTTATTGTTAGGGTTATTGCTATTTGTTTACATTGTTTTAATTAACATTTTTTTTTGTCAGAATTATAATTTACCAATTTTTTCCCCCTTAAATTAGGAAGGCTATAAAGGGATTTTAGCCTTGTTTTTATAAAAATTTACATGCTATGATTTTTCCAGTTATTGCCTAATGGCTATTGTTTTAACATCAATGTGTATTGCCCTTTAATCCAGTTGTGTTCATGCATATCTGTTCATCCAGTTATGCTACTCTTTGACACAGTTATGTTCATAGAGCTACACACAGTATCATAGTGTTGAGGACACATAGACTCTTAGCTGATTCATTTGTTTTTGCGTATTTGTTTTTTTGTTTAGGTTTCCCCTTTCCCCTTTATTGTGAATAATTATTGCTGTCAATGTGCTTGTTTGAACAAACCATTTTCCATTTTACAGTGTGCATCTTTAATGGTTTTGAAGGGTTGGATATCAAAGAAACTGTTATTTTATTGTGACTATAAAGTTATGAGTGAGGGCCAGGTGGATTTTTCTAGGAATAAAGTCTAGGAGCTCAGATTTTTTTTATTGCTTTTTGCCAGATGAGAAGCCCTTTTCACTTACTTCCCATCCTTTGGCAAGATTCTCAAATAACTTAAGATAATTTTCTATTTATTGTAAACTAATACCTGAACATCAGTTCCATTTTGTTGTTTTCCATTGAATCAAAATTATTTTGAGTTTGATGGAGGGAAAACTGCATTTTAATGAAAATAGAGTTACAATAAATATACTAAATTATATTGTATAGATATTCATTTAACCTGATTTTAATTCCTACATGAATACCATTTTGAAACTTATTTTAATACCCAAAGTGATTTACGATAGCTACAAAAATGTAAAAATGTAGCCATGTGAAATAAATTTAAAATACATGGAAAAGATCAGTAAGGGAAAATAAGGTTAGAAAATTAGGTTGCATATTTAATCACAAATATTCCAACACAAAAAAGTGTCATTCATTACAAATGAACAACATCTGTAACATAAAAATAAGCTGGTTGCATAAGTGCACACTAATTATTCCTGATACCAACACCAAAGGGAAGTTTCTTTTCTGTTATTTCATAGAGAAGATCAGCAGCAGCAGCAGAAGCAGAATGATCCA
This sequence comes from Ateles fusciceps, assembly GCA_036589455.1. Lineage (NCBI taxonomy): Eukaryota > Metazoa > Chordata > Mammalia > Primates > Atelidae > Ateles > Ateles fusciceps. Next base: position 13,056,411 of record JAZHEH010002597.1, on the reverse strand, counting down.
TATAATATGAGAATCATCATCACCACGCTCCATATAGTAAACACCCTAATGTAGTAATGTTAAAGGACAATACAATAAGAGGAATTGTAGGGACAATGAGGGGGAGGGGTACTGTCTAGAAATATAGTGTGTTCCTGGTGCATGGTTGTTTGATGGTGTGAATTAATTCATAGTTTTGTTTTAGAAAATATAATTTGATTTAACACATAGGCCTCACAAAGACTCTGTATATACTGTTGCTTTGTGTTAAACATTTCAAAAATATTGTAAGGCAGTATCTTCAAGGATATACTCTCTAAAGTGTACTTGCAAGTAGTCCATTCAACTAGTGATTGTGAAGTCAGGTATTTAAACAGCCAGGCAAGTTGGGAATTGGATTCTCGTGCACCTGTGACAAAGCTAAGAAACCAATGTTGAACAATTTTAGTCTAGGTCAGTGAGGCTTCCTTATTTTTTAAAGTAACAGACAGTTCTAACATGAAGATATTTTTAAATAATTATATTGGAAATATAGATTTAGAACTATTTATTCACTCAAATATTTAGGGACTCTGGAAGATAATTCCTTTCTTGAGTCAGTAAGTTAATTTTTCACCAACATTAACATAGTTTGCGTTTTAATAAAAAATGTGTATAAAATCTATATGTATTTGTTGATATTGCTTCTTTATCCTCATTTCTTTTTGTGGTTTATCTTATTAAATTATTTACTTCTGTCACATGGAGTTGGAGTACAGTTGAAAGAACGTGACTCATGGTTTTATAAAGCTTGACCACTTTTGCATTGAGTCAGAGAGTTAGACCAGTGACTACAGTGTTTTGCAACCTCAATTCCTGTGGCTATAATTTTGGAGGTTTATTAATATGGCTGTCTAGAAGTTTTCTCAAAAACAGTGCTGAGGCATAAAGTAAAATGTTCTCCAAACTTCTGTGCCTGGTGATTTTCCATTGCCAGTTAAAGAATTTTCAACTTAAAAATAAAGTCCTATATCTATAAATTATCTGTTTGTATAGCCAAAATAAAAACAAAGACAAACAAACTAAAAAATAAATAGAATAAATAGAAAAGAAAGGCAAAAACAAACTATTTATAGTCACTTGAGGGATCTCTGGCGTCAAAACATGTTTATATTACCCATTATTTGCTAGGGTATAAACTTTTCTACTTTTTTGTGGATTGTTCGTCTATTTTTAAATAAGAAATATCAGTGCCATATAAGTACTTCTGTTTTGTTCTGTATAGCCTTAAAATCCATCTTTATTTTCAGTTTACTATTCTCATTTATATCACTAAAAGCATCTATCCATCTTTACTTTTTTTTTTTTCTCTTTAGGATATAGAGACAGATAAAAATCGAGTTAACATTCAGAATATTATTTCAGCTTAATGCTCTTTTGCTAGTGTTGCCTGTGTCTGGATAAGGACTAACATTTTCCTTTATCAAAGATATTTATATATAGAGTTTGTTTTTGTAATGTCTCTGCTGTGAACTTGCCCAGCACAACAATTTCTTAAACCTATGGTTAACATCCAGTCCCCAAACAATGAAAACAAATAAACCCCAATTTTTTCCACAGGGTTTCCTGGCTGGTTATTCCAAGACTTTGCACATGACAACCTGTTCTCCCACGTGAATGGAATACTCAGTGTCAATGTGGAAGCCTGGTCAGTTGGAAAGTTGCAGTGAAATATTTCCCTCTGCTGTACAGCACTTCCCAAATTACTATTTATGAAGAGTCATTGTATTGAAAAAACAAGTATCCCTAAGATTGACAATTTTATGATTTGTTATCCAGGTTACCTTACTATTCTATATTTAGATTCTGGGGCAGAAATTTCTCAGTTATTAGGCCTCAGGTCATATTTGCACATGAAATTTATTCTTTTCCAAACTATTGTATGTGGAAAGCATTTTTGCCTATTATCAGTGACCTTGGGGACTTTTCTTTAGGTACATTTTCATTGTCATTTAATACAGATAACACAATATGGTCTAGATTTCTTGAAGACCATGACCACATCTTTATTGTATAATTCTAAGCACAAAGTTATGTGTGCATGCATGTGTGTGTATGTGTTTGTGTGTTTGTTGTTCAAGCTTTCTGGAATTTTAATTTATAAAATTTCTCTAAGGCCTTATAGCACCAGGCCAATGTAAAGGTAAGGAAAAAAAAATGGCATTGAGCATCATGGTGTTTTGGGAATGTTTCTGGACCCCAAAGCTTCATGTGGTCTCAAAAATCTAAATTTATATAAATGTACATAATTTTTAAAACAAGGAAGAATTAATCTGATGACTGATATTTACTATGTCAAATTTGTTTTAATTTCTCAATATCTGTTACCCTTTTCATAGCTGACAAAGGTTTCTTTGTTTTCTCAAAGCCCCATTAGCTATGGTGACCCTATTTCGGGTTTTAACTTATAATAGTTATTTTCTTAGTACCATCAATCCTGTTATTGTTTAGATAGTTTTCTAAGGAATATAAACTAAAGAATCACACAAGGTTAGGAAGCTTACAACCTATTAGAAAATAAATATTATTTACAACTAATGTCTACCAAATAATTTTTAAGGTATAGTACAAGCTGCCTTCAAGGAAACGTTAGGGATTTCTTGAGTAATCTGGCCATTTTATAATTTTTATAAACAACAGGACTTAAGCATTTTTCTAAGCCCATTTCAAGAATATTTTGCAAAGATTACAGATATTACGTATATTTTGGTTGCAATCACTAATTAACTGTAAGTTTGATCTGTAACACCATTATTTCATATTCCTCAAGTGTGTAAGGAGACATTGAGTTCTATTTCTAAACTCCTTTACAATTCACCATACTGACATATCTCAGTTAATCCTCATGAAATGTTTGTGAGGAAAGGCACTATTCTCATTTTGTAGAAGAAAAAAGCTTAATAGAGATGAGAAGAATGCACCTAATATGGCAGATTTAGGATTAGTCACAAGTCTCCAACTCTGAGTACAAGGTTCTTTTTACTGCATAATCGCTGATTTTATAAGTGTTATATGAATATGATTATTAGCATATAAAAATGTTGATGGAGAAATTCAGATACAGTGAAGTTCTGTGATTACTCAAGATTTCAAATAAGTAAACTGCTGGGTAGAAAAGTATCTTTTTCTTAATTTGTACATGTTATTAGAATTGACAGAAATGCTTATAATTAAAAATACAAAATGTGTTTTAGCGTATGGTTTTATACTCTGACAATGTGCGTTTCTGTGGTGTTCTGTAGTTATAAAGCAGTTCATGCACATGATCTCATTGTACCCTCAGAAGAAAGAGGGAATTCTATGAGAGTTATCTGCTGAGTTGAATGACTGAGCTCATGTTTCAGGCAGAAATTTCAATTCTGGGTTCCATATAACTGCTTTGTAGAGTTGTGTCATTGTGGTGTTTGTATCCCAAATATTTGCTCCCAAATTCAACAACAATACATATAACCAGAAGTAGCACTGCCTCTATCAAATATGTTAATAAAGTTTCCCTTTTCTGGACCAGCTACTGAGTTTCCTTGCCTGTGTCCTAAAATTATAAAACATAAAGATGGCACCACAGGGCTTCAAGCAAATATTTAATCACTCTGGGGTAGTTCAACTCCGGAGGTTTTATTGAGTATTAATAATTTCTGAATAAAAACATCTTTGTCACACCAATCACTTAATAATTGATACAGTTATATGAATCAACTTAATAATACTTCAGTTTACTTGAATTATGAAAGTTACATATCAGAGAGAAAGACACAGGGATGTTCTTGGTTTTAGGATGTAAGCAGAGTGCAACTATGAACAAAGGGGAACTTAAAAAGGGAAATATTTTTCTTTTTTAAAAAACCACTTTATTGGCTGGGTGCAATGGCTCACACCTGTAATTCCAGCACTTTGGGAGTCCAAGGCAGGCTGATCACAAGGTCAGGAGTTTGAGACCAGCCTGGCCAACATGGTGAAACCCTGTCTCTACTAAAAATACAAAAATTAGTCAGGCATGGTGGTACGTACACACCTGTAGTCCCAGCTACTTGGGAGACTGAGGCAGGAGACTCAACTGAGCCTGCGAGGCAAAGTTGCAATGAGCCAAGATTGTGCACACTGCACTCCAGTCAGGGCAACAGAGTGAGACTGAGTCTCAAAAACAAAACAAAACAAAACACTTTATTGAGATATCTTTGACATGCAAAAAGCTGTGCATATTTATTGTATACAACTTAATGTGTTTGCAGAAAAGTATACACTCCCTGTTTCCCCATTTCCCATCTGCTAGCAACCACCACTCTATTCTCTGTTTTCATGAGTTTGACTATTTTAGATTCCTCATATAAGTAGTAGTATGTAGTATATGCCCTTATCTGGCTTATTTCATTTAACATAATGTTCTAAAATTTCATCCATATCGTCAAAAATGGCAGGATTTTCTTTTTCAAAGCTGAGAAATACTATGTTGTATGTATATACCACATTTTCTTTATGGACATTGTTTCCACCTCTTGACTATAGTGAATAGTGCTGCAGTGAACATGGGAAGGCAGACATATATTTGAGATTGTGATCTCAATTCCTTTGGATAAGAAGTGGTATTGCTAGATCATATGGTAGTTCTATTTTTAAATTTTTGAGGAACGTCTATACTGTTTTCCATAATGACTGTACTGATTACATTCCCATCAGCCATGTAGAAAGATTCCAAAATTTCTCCACATTCTCATCAATACTGATTTCTTTTTAAATTTTTATAATAGGCCATCCTAACAGGTATGAGGTGCTATCTCATTGTGGTTTTGATTCGTATTTCTCTTATGTTGAGTATCTTTAGTGGTAAACATAGCTGCCATCCAAAATAAAATTTCTAACATGCATTTAGAAAACAACAGGGCTAATGAACTCCTAATGGCTAGAGGTGATATGCAACTCTCCCAGGGAGTTATACCTTTTTTTTTTTTGGTCCTAGAACCAAAGCCAGAAATTGAATTTTAAGTTACTTAAAATTGTTAAAGAAGTTCTTGCTGAAGACCGATGAACTGGAGAGGCCTTGAGCTCTAGGGATACAAATCTGTATTACCTAATTTTATGCAATGTTTGCCTTCAGATATGTTTAGGGAGTAAATATTGGCCTGGATTTAGAATAAAATTAACAAAAAGTATTTGAGAACCAATTTTTCACTATATTAGTAATTGCAAAAGATAATTTACAAATTTTTTAACAGTACACATAGCTTTATTTCTAAAATACACTTTAATATTTCATAGATTGTATGATTAATGATTAAATTTGACAAGTGTATCTTCCTATTTTATTGTAACGCCTAGATAATAAGCCCTATTAAATAACATGTGTTTCTTATCTCTGACTGCTAGTTAGGTGAAATTAGACTCGCTAGGACTTTGCTATATAGGAAATTATTGCTGATTTATTCCAAAGTTAGCTCCTCTATTATATATAATTTAGGGGAAGTGGAAGCACACTTTCCCTTTGTGGGCATGGGACCATCTTAAATAGACTTCTAAAATATGAAGAAACATTTCAAAGTGGTGTTTTCAGTGTATTAATCCAGAGTTAAGAGTTTATCTAAGTTCTTAGACTTCGGATTTTAACTCTTGTCTATGAGAAGACTCTTTCCCAAATGAATATCCCTGTAAAATCTTAAAACGTTTACATTTTTGATCACAATGTAACTAAAACAGTATTTAACTCATGTATGGTAACTATGGTACATCTTTATGTGTCAATATCTTGTCTCAACTTAAAAACCTATTCTTAGAACTCAGTTGGCTTTTTCTGTATGCAGTGCATACAAACATTCAATAAACATATTTTGTTCAATGCTTTATTTAGTTCCAACTCACATCCTGGTATAGAGGACTCAAAAAACTAAAAGAAGAAACTATTTTAAGAGGTTCAGAAAATACCTGGGAAGGATAATTCTTCTGATTTTTGATCTGGGATATTTACATTTTTTTGAATGAAAACCTATTAATATATAGGAAGAACAATCTCTTTTTTAAGGTGACAATGCATGTTTGTATTTGGAATTGTCATTACATTGCTGTGAGTTGCTGTGAGCCAATCTTAGAATTTGAATTCCATCTTTTATCATTAGTCATATAATGATATTAGAAATATGTTGCATATTACTTCTAGAGATAGTCAAGAAGTTCGGATTTTGTAATACTTCAAGGCTTTGGGGTAGATAAGCTTTCCTTTACTACCTGAACAGTCGGTACACATTCCACCTGGGCAAGTAGAACTGTCAGGTAAATTGTGAAATAGATATTTAATATATGAAATTAGAGGAACGGTTTTCTTATATTACACATGCTCAATCATGCATCTACATTATTTAGAAGGGATTTTTGTTTAAGTGTCATTAATTGATCATGTTGAAATCCATTGTGCTTTAACTCTAAACATCATAAGATGCATAATTTTAAATTACAGAGATAGAGATACACGTTTATGCCTTGTAACATACTCTAATTATAATGACTTGGGTTTGGAAGGTACTAGCTGTCTCTACAGAAAATTCGTGTGTAATTTAGCTGACTTTTATTTCTGCATTGATAATTTCATGTTTATTAAGTTTAAAAACCTACTTTTTCACAAGGGATAGTATAAAAGTTAATTTTAAAATTCTTCACAAAAAAATGCTCAGAATTATAACACTTGATTGAACTTGGCTAGTTTTGAACTTGAGACATTTCTGTAGAGATAAGCAGCTAACATATTTCCTGATTCTAAATTAATGGTAATAGTGAATTAGTTCCTTGGAAGTTTTATTGACTGTTAGATGTGCTTTTGTATTGATTCCACAAGCAAATACCATGAATTAATCATTTTGCAGCTATGCCACCTGGAAGTCAATATCTTTAATCAACTATTACAAAAATAATCAAGGAAAATGTTTTGTATTAATGAAATACTTCATTCTGGATATTTTAAGAGCATGTTTTGTTGATTGTTGCTTATTCCATTAATAATAGTGAAATATGAGTTATAAAGACAAATAAAGAGTGCTTAAAAGTTCAGTAATATCTTTCAAACTTAGTAATTACAGGGATAGAAGAAATAAATAGAGTTTACAACTACATATTTAGATTTTAGATTTTATTTTTTCTGAGTCTTTAAGTAAAACTTATATTTTAATGGGTGATGGTGATATTAGTGATAAGAAAACTATTAGAAACCATTCAGAATATGAAGTATCATTGTATACTAAAATATAAATAAATATTGTATGCTAAAATAATGAATGTGTGTTTTACATTTACATTTGTTAGCAATACTTAGTAGAAAGCTACAAAACTATGTATGACCAAAGTTGGAAAAAAACAATATTTGTTTAACCTGCAATATCTGTAGCCTCCATTTTATTACAGGATAATATAAGAGTGCTGGCTGCACATTGGAATCATCTAGCAAACTATATTCATCCAGCACCAAACCAATTAAATTAGATTCTCCATTCAACATCATTATTCTACAAAGCTTATATATCAAAGAATAGCACTGCTTGATAGCACTGTTTTCATAATAAAGTGTATTGACTATCACCCTTGAATCTTACCCCAAAAGATCAGCTTTTGGTTCTTTGCCTATAAGGAACAGTTTTTGCAGATTGAATATTCACCATATGAGATGTATATCTATATCTATATCTATATATATTCTCATATGGCGGTTCAACTCCATGTTTCACTCATATTAGATTTATAATATTAATAGATATACTTAGGATAATATTAGTGAAACATGGGGTTGAACCACCTTATGAGAAATTGGGGTATGAGCCTGAGAAGAATACCAAGGAGTAGTTTTTAGGACCTAAGTCAAGTTATTGAGGGATACAATGAACTTTTGTTTTCTTTAAGTGTTTAAAGTAGGATAAATTTTTGTCTTTTTTTTTTTAAACTTCAAAGACTTCTTAAAGTAGCTATCAATGTATTGATCAGTTTTTCTTTTTGGGGAAATAAAATTCTCTTTCTCTGCAAATATGTCTGTGGTTCTATTGACTTATCACAAAATTTCAAAATGAATCAGCTTTCAGGAAGTCATTAGGCCTCTTTACTAAGTATGTGAAATTTGAGGATATTGTTTTACAAATTGCAACATTTGTGTTAGTAGTAATTTCAGCTTTATTAACATAAATAGTTTTTCTTTCAGAACAAACAGTGTCATAATACTAAAGAGAGAGCTACTTTAAGAATTGTCATATGAACTTTTACAAACAATAAATATAAAGGAGAAAAAAATGTTCTTTTCTCACTTCCCAATATTCCATTAACTGAGGTAGCCCAGTAGAATTTTAGAGATCTATCTTTTTTGGCATCAAACCATGTACACATTTTAAAAGTATATGATTTGGAGAGAAATATAGAATCTACATGAAGTAAGTTTTAACAGAATATAGTTTTTGCTGATGCAATTTCTAATATTAACCCCTGCATAGAATATACTACTGTAATCTACATGAATATTTGAAGAATATTTATTGTAGTACCTGTATAAATAACATTTGCCCTCAACCTTTCTAAGGTATATAAAAGGAAAAGGGAAGCAGTTCCTAAGAAATTGAAGTGTATGGATTTTTTATGCCTGAATATTTTAAACATTATTAAAAATTATTTAATGTAGCATTTTGTTTATAGTGCCTATGTCTGCAATATCTGTCATCTACATACAGTTCTTTACTTACGATCTTTACAGGCATCAACCAAGCATATTTTGCCAACAGTTAGATAGCTCATTATTAGCTAGCAAGCTTTACTCACTTTATGTTTTACTCTTTCAAGATCTATGTAGAGAAAAATTTTATTGAGTTAATGTGATGTTTAAAATATAAAAGGTAATTATTCCCCCTGCTTTCCCTAATATCTCTTCTCATGTAGGTTACCCACTTTTTCTCCAGCTTTTCATCCTATACAAATACTGAAAGCACTGATACTTTCCCTTGAAATTTTCCAGTTTTTCTCAAATGCTTTCTTTGGCGTTATATTGAGCCAAAAGATCAAAAATAATGATTCATAAATATATATTTACAAAGTTAGAACTTCTGAGTTCTGTGTCATTTGTAGCTAGTCTTTTGGAAAAAGTTATTTTTGATATTTATTTACTCATCACTATGTTCTAAAAAATTTATGTTATGTGTTTTGGTTGATGAGGGAAGATAAAGATCAGATAATAATTTTGAAAGATATGATACAATTCAGAAAGTATAAAGGGAGACACTGTATTAGTGTCTACCTGATTTCATTGAATAAAATTTTAGCCAGCATTGTTAGATGGCAAGCTGTGGCTGATACAGACAGTCCTTTAAGGATAAGAGGAGTAGAATAACCCTGTTTTTTTTTTTCTGTACATTTATATGTGTTTTCTGACTGATTTATGAGAGAAAAAGGTAGTCATTCGTTGTAGGAAGTGCATTTGTAGTATACATTCATTCCAGTGATTCAAGTCACAACCTTTGCAACATAGGTGTACATCATTCTGCAATATACACACTCAAGTTTGTGATATTTATAACCCTTTATAGATTGAAGAAGCTTAAAGTGATACACTCTTCTCTTTAACACCATTATACTTTTATTATTTTTCTATTGCGCAGGTGATTTGGATTATTACTGGTTGGATCCTGCCACGTGGCACAGCCGGGAGACATCACCTATTAGTTCGGTAAGTTTTCTGGGAAGTGTATTTGGAGTTTAGGGAATATGTGTGCTGTTCATTATCCTTTGTCTGATATGTGATACATAGTAATCTTGTTCTGCTCTATTATTCATTTGGTAAGGGCAAATATTGGTTTCCTTTAAGGTAGTATAATTTTGAAGAAAAAAAGCAGTTATTACTGAATAATTATAACAAACTTTAAATTGATTAAAGAACAATTACTAGATAATGACTAAGTAAGATTGAGATGTTTGGTTATGGATATTGACATTAACAATTCAACATTCAGAATCAGTTTTCTTATATAAGCAGGTATATTTTTAAATTTCAATCAATTCCATTTAGAACCATTTAAAAATGTGTATTTATTTGCTAACTACTTTTAGAAACTTTTTGTATAAATTTCTGCTACAAATGAAATATACTTTTAAATGAAAATTCATATAAGCCAAAGATGAAGTCTACTGAAATGATTTCCCCTAGAGTGTCTTTTAACTGAAGAAATTGCATCATGCCATAACCAGTAATTTGTGGGTGTTAAAAAGAAAGCAAGTTGTTTACTTTTGAAAAATTTAATAGGCCTTTTTCGAGCAGTTTTAAGTTTACAGAAAAATTGAGTGGAAAGTACAGAATTCTCACATACTTCCTCACTCCACCCCTTCCTCTGCCTGTTTCACTTGTTATTAACATCTTGCATTAGCGTGGTCCATTTATTACAACTGATGAGCCAATATTGATGTAGAAGTTATTGACTAAAGTTCATAGTGTACATTAGGGTTCATTTTTTGTGTTACACATTCTGGGGTTTGACACATGTATAATGTCATGTGTCCAGTCATACAGAATAGTTTCACCACTCTAAAAATCCCTGGCACCACTTATTCATCCCTCCTTCCTTTCTTCCCCCGCTGAGTCCCTGACAGCCACTGATATTTTTACTGTCTCTATAGGTTTTCCTTTTCCAGAATGTCATGTGACTAGATTTGTAGTCTGTTCAGATTTCCTTCTTTCACTTAGAAATATGCATTTAAAATTCTTCCCTTTTTGTGGCTTGATAATGCATTGGGTTTTTTTCAACCACTGAATAATATTATTGTCTGGATATACCCAGTTTATTTATCAATTTCTTAGGATTTTAAAGTATTTTTAGGTTGAGATAAGTATTTTTCAATAATGATTTCTAAGTTACTCTGCCAGTTCTTTCCTATTTTCTTTTTTATTTTATTTTTAATTGATACATAATAATTGTACATATTTATGCAGTACATAGTGATGTTTCCGTACATGTAATGTATAGTGATCAGATTAGCATAATTTGCATATTCATCATCTCAAACATTTATCATTTTTTGTATTGGGAACATTCAGTATCCTCGTTCTAGCTTTTGGAAACTGTGTATTATTAACTGTAGTCATCCTGTAGTGCTATAGAACACCAGAACTTATTCCTCCTATATAGCTGTAATTGTATATTCTTTAACAAATCTCTCCCTATCCTTCGCTTCTCCCTACCTTCCTAGCCTCTATTATCCTCTATTTCACTTTGTACTACTACGAGATCAACATTTTTTTAGCTTCCACATGTGAGTGAGAAAATGCAATGTTTAACTTTCTGTTCCTGGCTTGTTTTACTTAACATAATGTTGTGCAGTTCCATCCATGTTGCCTCTAATGGCAGGACTTCATTCTTTTTATAGCTGAATGCATCCCATTCTGTATATATTACTTTTTAAACTTCATTCCTGTTTTAACAGCATCCTGTAACGTGGCAACCGTCTAAAGAGGGGAACCGATTAATTGGACGTGTTATTCTTAACAAGAGAACAACCATGCCCAAAGAATCAGGTGCATTGCTGGGTCTGAAAGTAAGTATGCTGGTTTAAAATGTTTATTGAAAGCTGAATTACAGTATGGCCTGCATTCATCAAAGTTTCTGGCAATGATTTTTAAATGTCATTTTAATATTTTATGTAATTTTATTAATATAGCATATAGATGTGTTAGGAGAATTAAATAAAATTTAGGGAAACTAATGTATTTTTTTCTGAATATAAAGTTCAGGATGATTTTTTGCATTAAAAAGATTTAAATGGAAAGTAGCATAGATAATGTGGACTTTTATTGTATCTTGAGCGGAAGCATAAACATCATTAAAGGGATCACTTTCTAATTACAATAGTTTTGTAAGAAATTTTTTTAGTTAACGTACTTAGTAGTGCTTACTGATTGTTACCATTAATTATTCCTGCTATGAAATAATTCTGATCACCTCCACTAATGAGTATGCCACGAAGAATTGTGGATGAATCTCAACTTTTTGATGATATTCTCTTCATTTTAAATTATGTATATTTGAGTCTCTACATTGGAAGAAATTAAACATAGATTTTTAAATATTCTGTAATGAAACTCAGACTTTGATAGTCTTATGGGCAGAGATACATATTTTGGATGAGATGGTCAGTTGCAGAGATGCGTTTAGGCTATTAAGCTTTGCACAATGGTAAATTGCTTCCCAAAAGTGTCATTTTCTTGGCTCAGATCTACAGTCTTTATGGTCATAGACCTACATTTTACTACAGATACACAAAGAGGTCAAGATCTGATCTTGACAATGGAATATTATCTTCGTGTAGAAATAGTTCAAATGGTACACATGGATTTGGATGATAAAGAAAAATGAACCTTAATGTACACAGTGTCAAACACTTGCTGTTTGAGACTAAGTAGGGAAGACCTGGCACCTGCCTTCTAAGTATATGAATTATTTATGGTGCCCTTTTATTGTTAAGTCACTTCAAGACAGCTGTTTAATCTTTTGGTTTCCCTGAGCAACACTGGAAGAAGAAAAATTGTCTTGGGCCACACATAAAGTACATCAGCACTAACAACAGCTAATGAGCTAATCAAAAAAACAAAAACAAAAAACCTCATAATGTTTTAAGGAAGTTTACAAATTTATGTTGGGCTGCATTCAAAGCCATCCTGGGCCACTTGTGGCCCACTGACTGCAGGTTGGACAAGCTTGCTTTTAAGAAGTCAGTACAGCCTGGGTGCACTGGCTCATGCCTTTAATCTCAATACTTTGGGAGGCAAAAGTGAGAGGATCACTTGAGTCCAGGAGTTTGGGACCAGCCTCATCAACATAGCAAGACTCCTTCTCTACAAAATTAAAATTAAAAAATTAGCTGACTGTAGTGTCTGCACACATCTGTAGTCCCACCTGTGGGAGTTCAGTCAGGATGGTGGGAGAGATTGTAGAACTATAATAGTCCAAACCTTCTCCCAGCTACTTGGGAGCCTGAGGCAGAAGCATCTCAGGAGCCTGGGAGTTCAAGGCTGCAGTCATTCATTATCATGTCAGTGCACTCCACTGTGGGTGACAGAGTGAGGCCTTGTCTCAAAAAAATAAAAATAAAAAAAATAGAAATCAGCACCTAAAATGAAAGAAATAAATCAGTACATAAACTTACTTGGGATACATAGTCATCACAAATATGAGATGTTTTCTTTTCAAAATTGTTCTCCCAGCAACTTTAATAAAAACTGTAGGCCAAGTGCTTGTGGCTCACACCTGTAATTCCAACACTTTGGGAGGCCAAGGCAGGAGGACTGCTTGAGCCCATGAGTTCGAGATCAGCCTGGTCAACAATAGCAAGACCTTGTCTCTACAGATAATTTTAAAACTTAAATGGGCATGGTCGTGTATGCCTGTGGTCTAGGCTACTTGGTAGGCTGAAGTTGAAGGATCACTTGAACCTGGAAGTTCGAGGCTGCAGTGAGCCATGATCACACCACTGCACTACAGCCTGGGTGACAGAGTAAGATCCCATCTCAAAAAAAAAAAAAAATGTGTTTCACTTCATTAATGTTTCTATATGCATCAAGTACATAAAAAAAAAGAATGTAGAATTAATTCCTCAAACTAGTAATGTTTTATTTTTTAGTATGAATCTTGAAAACTTATAAATTTGTAATTATCCAGGTTGTTGGAGGAAAAATGACTGACTTAGGACGACTTGGTGCTTTCATCACCAAAGTAAAGAAGGGTAGCCTAGCAGATGTAGTTGGACACCTAAGAGCAGGTAAAGTTTTTTTTGTTAAACATTTAAGATGTGTTCTCCATGCATGAACATGAATTGGTGGTTTTTAATTTGGGGCTAGTTTTATATATACATACACATATATGTATAAATGTGTATGTATGTATATATAGATATGTATCAGATAAGTCACTAAATTTTAATGCATGAATAAAGATTTTTTTCCTGATATCCATATTTACCAATTGCAATAATAAGTAACTATACATCAGCAGCAATCTGGAGAGTAAGGGTAGGAATCTTCTTTATTTATATAAAAATAGGTGTAAAATATAGAAGTTACTCATTTATGTAGATGGCTTTATAATATTGCTACATAACTTGAAATCTAAAGCAATTATTTTTGTGAAAAATTTTTCATATCACACTTAATTATTTAGTTTATATTTTAAGCTGTAATAATTACCAAAATTTTTCTGAGTGGTCCTCAAACAATTATTCAGGAGCAGTGTATTTTATAAATCATAATCACATTTCTTATATGGATTATATAATAAAATATTAGTTAATTTTAAAGTGACATATATTGTACTCATGCAGATATGCTACCTGTTGGTATTTAGAAATTTATTTTTGTTGCCTGTAACCTGATCATGACACAATGAAATTATTTAACATATGTAAACGTACCCTATATTAAATAGTAACATATTTTAAAATCTATTTTTGGTAAATTGTTTAATTTTTATTTTTGTTAAAATCCCATTAAAATATTTGACTTTACTGCACAGTTTAGTGGAAATCTTTTGATTAGATGACTGTTTATGCATTTGCCAAACAACTATAAAGAAAACAGAGTTGGCTGAGCTGTAGAATTAAAGATTAATAACCCATTACACAAATAATACATTTTCAGGTGATACTCTTAACTTTTAAACCTTAAGATTGCAATTCTTGAAAACTTTGGAAAAATATTCTAGGACTCTTAAAGACTTTTTAGTGTATTTATTTACCAGGATATCAGTTCAAAATCCTTTTTTTTTTTATTTGACAAGTACTTCCTATGCAGGTGTTATATAGGAAGAAAACTCTAATCAGAGGTTTTTCTCCACCTGCTATAAAACTTTGAATATGTGTAGAGGTATGTTACACTATTATTTCTTATGAAGGACCAGTTACGATTCAGTAGGAAAATAACTCAATCGGGGTGACTGTGTCAATAAACTGAGTGTGTGTTTGTCTAATGATTCAAAAATAAGCCTCAGAAAGTCAGAGAATCCCTTATTGGCTAATGTGAGATAACTTTACAGAAGGCTGAGTTTGCAGACCACATTATAAACATTATATACACATTAAAAACACATTATTATGTTTTAATAGAAAGTTACTAAGGAAGTAAAAGAAGGAGGGTGTTCTATATCAAATATCTGTTAGTGATTCATTTATTTAACACCCTCATGAGCCAAGAGCCTGAGAAACATAAATCTGAAATGTTAAAAGCTCAACTTAAATACTATAAAACAGATAGGTGTACTTTTCACTCTGAGCAATTTATGTATTTGAAGAAAGTAAAGTTATTTTGCAGATTCAATTATATATCCTATTAGATTTATATATAATTTAGGAACTGACTAAATATGTGCATATATTTGTTTATATGGTGCATATAAACGTCCTTAGTCTATAAAACTACAGTGGAATTTTTAAAAATCCGAGTGTCTTTCATTCAACATTTGCAGTCTTGCTTTAATCTTGTAATATCTTTATCCAGTCCTGCCCCCCTTCAAGTCTGTGAACTGTACTGCTACTTGATGTAACCATCTAAAACACAAAAATGACACTGACACTCCTTATTATTAAGATCCATCAGTGTTTCCTAGTTATCATTTGTTCAAGTCAATGCTCTGTATCCTTGTCCTCTGCTAACACTTTCAGCTGTCCAGGATGTTGGTCCACTTGTAGGTTCCTGTCAGGGTGTTTCCCACCTAGAAGATGTGATCAATGCCTCTTGTCTACTTAGTTTTCTACTCCTCCTGTTGAAGGCCTTTCCATCCTTCATAATTCATCTGAAGTTGCCTTAATTCTAAAGTGGTTCCTAATATCTGACCTGGAGCAATAACTAATTACTGCATCCCCCTGGTACCACTTGACTCTATTTCTGGTCCTCAAATGAACTTCTATCATTGCATGTAAAGTATATTATTAAAGTTATTTGTTTGTGTCATTTCTTCATGACCAAATTTAAAGACAGAGAAAATGCCATTTTCATCTTTGTACTCTCATTGTCTACATCCCTGCTAGAAGAGATTATCCATAAATAAATAATTTTTAAAAATCCATCCTGGTTTAGGAATTGTTAATCTTTAAATGAATAAGCATATGTATTAAGTTAATTTGATATTAAAAGTTATGCTTCCAGGTTGCTGCTTATAAAGAGGAGAGTTTTATAATGCAGTGCTTTTGCAAACTTCTGGTTGCAACTCACTACTGGGTAGTAAAATCAATTTAATGGTTTGCATCTACCATTTAAAAAAATTGAGGTAGAACACAATAGAGTAGAAAAATCAGGGTAAGTATTGTTTTATAAAATATTTTTAGTATGTATACGTACATATATAGACACACACACACAAACATATATACATATTCATATTATATGTATACAGAACCATGATGTAAACTTTGTTTTTTTCTTGGTCAAAAAATTTTGAAAACACTCTTAATATATAGTAAATTGGTAATTATTATTTTTCTTTTTTTTACAGTGAAGTATATTCATTGCCTATTTGAAAAACTTTTCTAGGTAACTGCTTAGGGCAGTGTATTAGAAGTCCTTTAAGAATTGGTGGCCAGGCACGGTGTCTCACGCCTGTAATCCCAGCACTTTGGGAGGCTCTGGCAGGTGGATCACCTGAGTTCAGGAGTTTGAGACCAGCCTGGCCAACATGTTGAAACCCCATCTTTACTAAAAATACAAAAAATTAGCCAGGCATGGTGGCAGTGCCTGTAGTTCCAGCTACTCAGGAAGTAGAGGCAGGAGAATCACTTGAACCCAAGAGGTGGAGGTTGCAGTGAGCCAAGATTGTGCCACTGCACTCCAGCCTGGGCAACAAGAGCGAATCTCCATCTCCAAAAAAAAAAAAAAACAATAAAAAACAAAAGAATTGGTGATTACCATAGTATTTTAACAAACCAAAGCAGCATCATGAACTTTTCACATATTTACTTTTTACTCTTCAGTGAGTAAACAACTGGAGAAAATCATTACTTTAAAGTAATACTAGCAAAGCAATTTTTCCTACTTTTATTAAAAAAAATTATAGCTATACATTGAAAAGATTTTATGCTTATACCTGGCTTTAAAATATATACTGATGATACTGATCCAGTATTTTAACACAAACTTACTTCCCTCCTAAAATATTCTAGACACTGAGAACAACAAGATAAGCATGAGTGTCAACAAATTAAGACACCTCAGTGCGTCATTGAGGTTGGGGTATTTCAGCTGAGACTACCATTTTGAATTGAAGGATCTAAGGCAGAGAAGCATTTGCTACCTACAACTTCTTAAATATTTATGAAAATAGTTTTTTCTCATGACCTATGATGCAAAATCCCTAGTTAAAATAACAATTTTAAGTTTTTAGACTGCTATTTTTTTAATGCAACATCTTATAACTTCCCTTGATTAATTTTAGAATATTTAACAAACTACTACATACTGTATTAATGTTTTTATTTTAAAATGTTTTCTACTTGTACTTTAATGTTCACAATATAGATTATATATAGTACATATGTGTTTTGAACATCTGGAAGTGGGTTAACTGTCATGCAACAGTTTTACATCTGCTTGCTTTGTAATTTTGCCATAGCTACCTGCGTTAACTAATGGGTGTGAATTCAGATCCTTTCATGCATTTTTATTCTGTTGTGTGTCTGGTGAAGACAATGAAGCATGACTTATAATTGGGAAATTCATGCTAACAAATATTAATTGTTCTTTCTTCCAAAAATAAAACAGGATTTATGTACAGTTTAATAAGAATCTGTCACAAATAGAACCGCCTACATTTATTATATGGAGGGCATGCTGCTAATTATTATTTTTTAATGTTTTCAAATAGGCTGTGCTAATTCCATCCCATAGCATGAGATTATTTTTATATTATTTCTGGTATATCTCAAAAGATAAAGATAGTTTTGTATTGTACTGTTTCCAGTCACCAGTAATATTCTGGGGGAGAAAAAAGAAAAACAAAAGAAAAGAAAAAGTGTTTAGCAGAACCAATTAGCAGACATTATATGGCAATCAATTTGCTTTTGAAAGCAGAGCCTAGACAATTAAACTATTTGTATATGTTTTGCATTTCTTTGTTAAAAAAGAGAAAAGATAAGAAAAATAAACAGAATATATAAGGTAAAAAAATACCCTTTTTTTTAAATTCAAGGGGATGAAGTTCTAGAATGGAATGGTAAACCCCTGCCGGGAGCTACAAATGAAGAAGTTTACAACATTATTTTAGAATCAAAATCAGAACCTCAAGTTGAAATTATTGTTTCAAGGCCTATTGGGTAAGGCTAAAAAAACTTACTTCTTAAGTTTAGTAAATTACATGTATTAGTAGGGTTTTAAAATAGAATTTTATACATTCATACAGTACATGTTAACATGAATAGCTTTTTCATCAATTATGGGCATACATTTTTAGATTTTTAAAAATTTCTTAGTTTTTTAACAGAATACTGAATTTACTTCACTACATTTTAGAAGCTTCACACATTAACAATTGTAATATCAAAAAATATCAATATGTACTTTTTGCAAGTGAAATATAAAGTAAAATATATTATTTTAATGGCAGATATATTTAAGTAATTCAAATTTAATAAGTAGTATTTCCTTTAAGGGAGGCACTAACAAACTCCTCTTCTTATGATATTTAAAATATTAATGATTTCATGTGTCTACATGATCTTTTTATTATTCTACTAAGAATATTTTTTCTGTATCTTTACCCATGAGTAGTTTCAACTTTTATTTAAAATCAAGCAAGAAATATTAAATATTTTAATATTTTAGTTGGTCATAATTATATTTTTAAAACCTCAATTTTCAGCACAATTTAATTATCTATAGCCAGTGGGATATTTTCTATATACATATATAAACTTACCCGTATTGTTAGCTTTTTCTGGCAAACCCACATGGTCCAAAATAAATACTCATTTTGCCAGTGTATAACTTTTTAAAGGCATTTTGAACTGTTTCACTGTACTTGGCTTAATGTTTGAATGTATTCTTGGAAATGATTCTTTTTTTCCCTATTCTCCAAGATATAATAGAGCCATTACTTCCAGGCTTTTTATGTTGAAAAAGTGCTAACCTTTAATTTGTATTGGCCTCATGAATATATGTCAATGCAAAACATACAAGAAGATGTCATTATCATAATTCTCAAAGAATGAAAATGTATGATCATCTATCAATTCATATTAATATATAAAACTCTAAAATAAAGGCAAGCTTTTAACCGATTTTAAGTGGTGATTATTAGGAGTGAACACCGAAGACATTTGCAAAAGTGTTGTACATTTTCATATAGATTTTTAAAATAACAATACTACAATTTATGCTAGTTTTACATGACATATGTTCTAGTGCTGAGGTAAATATGAGGCTGAAAAAGAGGTAAGTAAATTGGAAAATGAATCAAAAGTATGAAAGATAAAGTTTAGAATCAAGTATTGTGCACTTGCCAAATACTTTCAAATATATAGTGGTTTAAAAGTAATCAGCTAAAACAGAATTGATAGGTGGGACTTAAAAAAGTAACAGACAATTAAAGTAGACTGGAATAACATTACTTTTACTTTTGTATGAAAATTACTGAAGAAGTAATCGTCTGCACAGCCAAACCCTCAACTATTATAGAATTAAAAAGAACATGGAATACAAAAATTATAATTTATAGATTATAGAATTCAAAGGACATGGAATACAAAAATTATAATTGAATCAGAATCAAAGCTGATATCAACTTTCTAGTGACTACATTATTAGAATCCTAGGAAAATAATTTTAAGTACTTTTTTTTAAGACAGGGTCTTCCTTTGTCACCCAGGCTGGAGAGCTATGTTTTAATAATAATATTTAATGTAGTTCTGTTTAGCAACTACAATTAAAGGAAAAAGAAAATATTCATAACTTAGTGACATAATTATTTCAGGAATCATTCTAAATAGAACTTACAAGCGCATTGATCGATTCACACTAAGAGGGATCAGCCATCTTGAGGTATTGACTGTTTTTGTGAATCCACCAAATACAATATCCTTGACCTTTATGCTCATAATTGTTATTAAAACTACTCTACTACCTAACTGGTAAGTAGAACTAAGAAGGCTTGTTTAAACATCCAGTGGAAATTTATGCCTGAAAATATTACTGAAGCAATTAACATAAATACATTTTAATTATAAGTCACTTAAACATTTTTTCAACAACTTTCCCCACCATTCTTTTTTACAGGCACATAAATTCCAAAGTTTGTACCTGGCTTTAGAATTTCAAATTCTGATTTCATAATGGACTATGAGGCTGATTTTTAAAGAAGTCGTACTATCTAAAAATTGATTGTTCCTGGATTTTTTATAATTTACTTTTATTTGCTTGGATTAATTTAAAAGAAAGGAGCGGAATATATAATTTTTTGTGTGTTTTATGTATTGTAAATTCGTTTCTTAATTATAAATTCATCCAAATTATTTATTTTATGTAAATGTATGGACATACAAAAATATATAATAAAATTTATTTTATAAAATACACAGCATAGGCCAGATTGTCATTTATAAGAAGTATAAATTATAGGTGTTTATGAGAATTACTTTGCACAAAATAGTCAAAATAAGAACTCTGAAGAACAGTTAGACAGGGAAAACTCTTTTTGTTTTCATTCCCCCCAAAGTGAAAAGAAACTTAAAGTTAGGTCATAAGGTAAGTGGTTAGAAATTCTTAAAACATGCTGATAATTTTGTTGGGACTAGCTAACTCCAGTCTGCTTTAATACGTCATGTTAATGCTGGCATATTGTTAATCTCCTTAAATTGATATTAAAACATCTTTGGAAAATGAGAAGTAAAGTAGTCCTATGCAGTATAATATCTAAACCAAGGTGATCTAAGGTTCTTAAGGTCACAGTGGGTAATGGATTAAGTTGAGATTGTAGTATATATTTCTTCAGAGTAATTTGGCAGTGTGTCAGGAATGGGTGGTCTCACAAGTCACTTTCTAAC
The DNA here is from genome assembly GCA_036589455.1 of Ateles fusciceps. Lineage (NCBI taxonomy): Eukaryota > Metazoa > Chordata > Mammalia > Primates > Atelidae > Ateles > Ateles fusciceps. The sequence goes on along the minus strand of JAZHEH010002597.1, from coordinate 13,035,381 downwards.
CATGTAGTAAATAGCCATATATGTAGCTAACTTCAGTATAGAGATACGAATCTCTATAAAGAATATATATGTGTATATGTATTATATATTCACATATATAAAATAATTTGGCTTTTTTGTTGCAAGCTTGAACCATTTTTACTTTCCAAAGCAACTCATCCTTTTCATTTAACTTTGCCCATGATATTCACCATATCATTTTATTATCGAGATGTTCCCATCCCTTTCACTCAGTAAACTCTTTCAGATGTGTTTGTAAAGCATATTACTGATTTGTAAAATTTGTGTCATTTTGATTTCTTAGAATTGAAGGAAAATATTACCTTTAACATTTTTTTATTTCCAAAACCTGCTGTTTTGGTAGTAAAAATATTGTGGTGATTTTAACCACAATATTAGTCTGATTGTCATGTTAAAGTGTTTTGCTCTTAAATATATGAAAACTTATTTTTATTACAGTTTTTTTTTGTGTGTGGTGTTTGACATTCATGCACATTAGTAGTTGCCTTAATAGTAACTCCTGTTCATTTCCACACCTTTAAAGACCCAGCAGGATTTTTCACATCATATAAAATGGGCTGTGGTTGCCTCAGGCAGGGTCATTTAGCTAATGGGATTTTCACCATTGCCTATTTCTTTTAGTGACATTCCCCGGATTCCTGAGAGCTCCCACCCTCCACTGGAGTCCAGTGAGTATAAGATTTCTCTGATATTATCAAAGTATTGAACGAATTGAAAGTAAAAATTTCTCCCTTTCTTTAGTTATTTGATATAATGAATTGGGGTTACTATACTAAAAACGTCTCCGTTGGTACTAGATGTTAGCAATGATGGCAATAACTGGAAATCCAAAGAAATTCTACTTTTAGATTTTTCTTCCTCTACTTTTTTAGGTGGTTATAAAAAATCTTTACTGGCAATACTCTTTAGCATCATAGCAGTCAGGACTCTTACAGAGCTTAGTTAATACATCAGGAATAGTTACATTCACACAAACATTTATTGTGATACTGGATTATTCAGTTTGATTGATAAGCAGCTCAGTCTTAAGAACAGCCTCTTGAATGAACTAGGCAGTTTAACAAATAATTGTTAATACCGAATAACAAAGTGTGTGGATTGATTTTGGAAGTGAATGGGTGGAGTAAGCTTCGCTAAACATAATTCATAATGGATTGTGAAACCAGAGGGTTGAAAGAATTATCTATATGGGAATTAAAGTCATTTCTGTATGACAGAAGATGATATTGTAAGAGATAAAATATAGGCAAATAAGTTTTCAATGATAATGCAGAAGTGACCCAAGTATTTACTTCGCAATGGATGGAAATTAAGTTAATACTTGGGCTTGATTCCCCAGGTGTTCTTACAGAACCCAGGTTATAGAAATAGAAAATAAAAAGGTGATTTGGGGGAAACCAGTGATAGTGATTAGAGGGAGAAGAAAATATGAAAGTAGGATAAACAAGGAAACAGATACTAGGTTATCGTATAAAATGCTTACCATCATGTTCTGTTAGAGGTGGACCCAGATTTGGCTTTGAGCTTTCTGGTGACTAATACAAAGAGGGAAGTGGGACTAACTGCATAATTTATATTATTGATATGATTAAAAATACAATGATTGCCATATTACAAACAAGCATTATTAGAAATAACAGTGTTCCTGTTCTGAGACCCAAGGAAAATGTATTCTAAATATACCTGGGAAAAGACACGTAGCAACAATTTTATAGAGCTGATATTTTTTTCTTTTGTAGAAAGTGATTTATTTAGAGAGAGAAAAGGAGAAGGAGAGAGAAAACAGCTAACTCTCACACTGAGTGAGAGAATCCAGTAAGATGGAATCCAGGAGAAAGAGCAGCTTCCACACTGAGTGGAAGGGAATAGAGAGAGAGATGGAGTTTCGGAGGGGAAGACAGGCTTCCATGAGAGAGTGTGGAAGGGGACCCCAGAGGGGAAATCCAGGAGAGAGAAAGATGGCTTCCACGAAGGGAGTGTTGGTGGAAAGGAACCCAAACATGGAGTCCCTAGAGCTGATTTTTATCACTAAAAGTTTTTGGAGGGCACGAAATGGTGACATGAGAATTAATTTGTAGGTATAGAAAAAAACGTGTGGATTTCACATATTCAGGCAATGCTTCGTAAATAGTATGTATCAGTGAAGGCTTTGGTAAGTTTAAATGGGGGTGAGTTCAAGTCTATACTTGCTGGATCAGTAGCATTCTATAAACAATCTATATTGCTCTATGTATCAGGGTATAGTTGAACAGTGAAGAACTCCACCAAGTGGCCAAGAGGAGAGCCAGCCTCTTCCATGTGAAGTTGAAGCAAATCACTAGTTGTGATTACTTGAAGCAGGGTTTTCAGAGGTTTAAGATAGTCATTTGGAAGATCAAAACTAAGATGGTGTATCTGGTTTTAAAACAATGATGAAATCTAGGTTTAAATTTGACTCATAAATTATGTATACATTTATTTTAATTTCCAGTGAGGACAGCTTATAATGGATGATCCATTAACCAAGATAATTAGTGTTAACAGACACTATCTTCCTTATCTCTGAAGCAGACCTTTACCCATATGTGAAGTTATACAAGAGCCTGTGCAATAAAATGCTCTCCAGAAATGTAGGTCATTTCTTTCCAATTGAAATAAGCACAATGCTTTGTTATATCATTTTAAATATTTATTTAATTAAAGACAAAATTTATCCCATTAAAAGTATGTTCTGTTATCAATGCTAGTAATTATGATTTTATGCAAATAACAGATGCATTTAGCATTTTATTAAAAATATTTCCTACACTTACAAATATTACTTACATTTTTTTTTCTTATTTTAGGTTCAAGTTCCTTTGAATCTCAGAAGATGGAAAGGCCTTCCATTTCTGTTATTTCTCCAACAAGTCCTGGAGCTCTAAAAGATGCCCCACAAGTCTTACCAGGGCAACTTTCTGTATGTATTTTTTGTATATGTTGGAGACTGCTAGTATTTGCACACACTGTCTATCTTTAAATATGTCTGCCTTTCCTAGAAGCCTGCAATAAATACATGGTCATTTAAGACCATAAATCTACTTCATTAGTTTTTCATGCATTTTTTATTATTCCTTTATTCATATATTTATTCAGAAATACTTACTGAGTGCTTGCAGTATGCCAGATACTCTGAACATTAATTGATGAATGGTAATATAAGTAAATATAAAGAATCCATATTTTTGGTATGCTATGTAAAAGTTTCTAAGGTAAATGATTGTTTACACATACTATTAGGAGTTCTTGCCCCATTTATATAACAACCTTATAAGCCTAGAACCTGAGGAGCCTAAATTTGGAATATTCTTTTTAACTTCTTAAGGCATTTGGCAAAACTCTTTATTGCCACTGAAAGCTCTCTGAAAATGCTACCATTTTCTCACTATTGCCTTATTATGTGATCTGGGGAAACCTGGAGTGGAGAAACTAAGGTTAAGTATATAATGAAGAGCCATATCTGTGTAGATTATGATGGAAAATGGGATGTTGATATTATAATTTAAGGACTTCAGACTATTTGTTTCAAATTATCCTACAAATAATAACCTTTTGCTCCTCTAATAATGTATGGTTTTCTGTGGTCTGCCTTTGTGCTTTCCTCTGGGTTTTAAAGAGACAGCTTATATGTGTGTGTGTATATATATATATTGATTGATTGATATTTTCAAAAGCTTTTATGGTTTTAACTTTTATTTTTAATATATTGAATATCTTTGTAATACCCTTTGGATTTATTGTATCTGCCCTGCCGTCTTTTTCTTCAGTGTATGTATAAATCTCTCATATTCTCCACATATTTTAAAAGAGGATAGGAAACCCATTTTGGTTCTGTAAAAACCACATCTTAGGTATTAATTGGGAATCAGAGAAATGGACTTACACAGATCCAGGTTTGAATTCTTAATCTGTTCCTTACCATGAAAAACTAATCCTATGTTAAATTAGTTTATTTTGTTATAATGACCCTCAAATATGTTCTAACATATACCCGTTAACAGCATAATGCTTACTCAAACATAAAATGAAAAGTACCTTCTAAATTAAGGGAAAAAACTTAAAGTTAACATTGTTAAAGTGTCATCACCACTGCCAGTGCTGATACTGTACTGACTGCTAAAATTCTGATTCTTGTGAGTTTGACAATAGCATGTTAGTATGTTACTTCTCCATTATTCTTTGGTCTACTATCATGAAATCTTGGTTAATAGAAATATCATTTGGCCTTCTTGTAGTTTGAAGATATTTGTGTATTATATCCTTTGTTTTTTCTTCCTTCTCTCGTGAAAATTAACCTGTAATAGGTTAATTATAAAAATTAAATGAGGCTGGGTGCAGTGGTTAACTCCTGTAATCCCAGCACTTTAAGAGGCTGAGGAGTTCAAGACCAGCCTCGGCAACATAGCAAGTCCCTCGTCTCTACAAAAAATAAAATTAAAACAAAAATTGCCAGACATGGTGGTGCACACCTGTAGTTCCAGCTCCTTGGGAGGCTTGGCGGATTGCTGGGCCCAGGAGTTTGAGGCTGCAGTGAACTATGATCATGCCACTGCATTCTAGTCTGTGACAGAGTGAGACCATGTCTCTAAAAAATAAAAAATAAATTAAAAAATAAGTGAGAAAAAATACCAGGAAATACTTAGTGCCTGTATAAAATATGCCCACAGTAAATGTGTATTATGATTTCTTCCAATTCCTTGTATATTTTATTTCTAATATCCAAACTTTTTTTAAAATTTTAACTATCTAAGATACCAGAAAAAGCATTTAGCCACATTATAATCATTTTGACACATGTAATCCTCAGACTCTTATTTTTAACATTAAGAACAAGAGTAATGATTTTATATCTCCCTCTTCCCTTAGTTTTTTGGAAAAATTATTATTGGTTTATATGTATACTCTCATGTATAAAATGATACATGAGAATATACATTAACACTGAAGGCCTGCCAGTTGTAAGTTATATTTCAAGTACTCAAAGAGAAAAGTAAATTCTGTGTGTTTATGCTTTCAAATTGGTGTGCTTTTTAGAAATAATATCTGTAATTGCATTATATTATAATTCAAAATTTCCTTCTTTAAATATAACTTTAATTTTGTGTTATTAAAGTTGTAGTGCCTCATGATTTTTACAAATAATAATTCCTTTCTTCATTGCTCTTAGGTGAAGCTGTGGTATGATAAAGTGGGACACCAGCTGATTGTAAATGTTCTGCAAGCAACAGATCTACCTGCTAGAGTGGATGGGCGTCCTCGAAATCCCTATGTAAAAATGTATTTTCTTCCGGATAGAAGGTAGTAAATAATTTTAGAAAAAAAATCTTAAAATCTATACTAATGGAAAAGGTAGAATTTTCTTTTTTGGAATTAAAAAAAAATATAGTAGTTAATTCTTTCTGAGGAGATAAAAGTACATTACCTCTGAAAAAGAAATCCCTCAAGCCTTGTGTTGCAAAATAGTTGAAAATAATCTGCCAATTAAAAAAACATCTATTACTTTGTTTATAGATATATTAGTCTTTGATAGTGACACATCATTTAGAATGTACCTTTGTCTGTGTCCCTATAATCACAACTACTGCTTTTATTGTAATTGAAGTTAGAGTATTATTAAATTCTATTATCTTTTTATAGACTTTCAATGAGTTATAAATTTAAAATAATATAAATACCAATGGCAGTTTTACATGTAACTACAGTAGATGGCAGCATATACTTCCTTTTGCTTTTTCATTTACAAAACATACTTATTTTTCAGTGATAAAAGTAAGAGGAGGACCAAAACAGTAAAGAAAATACTAGAACCAAAATGGAATCAAACTTTTGTCTATTCACATGTACATCGTAGAGATTTTAGAGAACGAATGTTAGAAATAACTGTGTGGGATCAACCAAGAGTACAAGAAGAAGAAAGTGAATTTCTTGGAGAGGTGATGTATATTTTAAAAACTCAAGTCAAATAGTTAATAAAGTTTTGTGATATTTATTATGATTGCTATTACGTTATGTTTTGATAAAGATACTTGATTTAATTTGAGAATTACCCTCTCAGATCCTCATAGAATTGGAGACAGCACTTTTAGATGATGAACCGCATTGGTATAAACTTCAGACACATGATGAGTCTTCACTACCTCTGCCTCAGCCATCACCTTTCATGCCAAGGCGACATATTCATGGAGAAAGCTCTAGCAAAAAACTACAAAGTAGGTTAAGGTCTTTTTAGTTACCACATAGTAATTATGCTATAATGATCTAATTAGTGATTAATAATTCAAGATTTTTTTTCAAATGTTTTATTAGAGATCAAAATATTGGCAAATTGTTCATCTTTCTGAAGAAACTTGGCAAAACTACTTCTACATTTTCACAATGAAAATAATATCGATAGCATAGCAGAGTAATTCCAGAGCTGAAAGCTGAAGACCTCTGAATTAAAATTCTTGCACAGAGCCAATTGAGCTGCTGATTATTGACTGATGGAAAAATTTCTATCATCGTTGGTGGTTTGCTGTATGTGAGGTCTTAATAACTTTATAGTTTGTTCATTTTTTTTTTTTTCAGAGACAGAGTCTTGCTCTGTTGTCCAAGCTGAAATGCAGTGGTGTAATCTTGGCTCACTGCATCCTCCGTCTCCTGGGTTTAAGCAGTTCTTCCACCTCAGTCCCAGAGTAGCTGGGATTACAGGTGCATGCCACCAGGCTCGGCTAATATATTTTTGTATTTTTAGTAGAGACGGGGTTTCACCATCTTGGCCAGCCTGGTCTTGCACTCCTGACCTGGTGATCCACCCACCTCGACCTCCTAAAGTGCTGGGATTACAGGTGTGAGCCACCATGCCCAGCCAGTTTATAGATATTTTAATAGTTACTTGTAAGAAATATTGTTTAAAATGTTAGAAGGTATTTTTATTGCTATTCATCTAATGATTGGGAAAAGCTTTTTTTTGTACTTATTCAGTAATTTTTGAGTCATAACTACATTTCTAAGTTAACAACTGAAAGAAGCCTCATTTTGGTAATCTGGAACTAAATTATTTTTCTCACATAATTAAATATTTCATGTTCATGCTTTCCTAATCAGTAATTTATTTCCTCAGACTTAATGTTTAATGCAGTATAATGACTAATTTGGGAAGCTAAACATAAATATTTTACAAAGGGCCTTGATTTTTTTCAATAATACAGGCTGAATATAGCTCCAGCCAAGAAATGTCTCTGAACCTTTCCACTCAGCCCTATCCTCTCTGAACTGTAGAGGAAGACACTTAATTGTGTAGAAAACAATGTACTATATATACTGTGCTACAGGCTTTTAATATAATATTTTAGTTAAGAAATTAATCTGAAAATTTTATTCTGTAAAGTCCCCTTGTTTCTGTATGTTCTCAGTGTAATAAGGAAAAAATACTGATAAAATGTTATCCTTCAAAAACAAACATTTTTAAAAAAATTAGCTCAGTGTTTACTTTGTATTATTTTTCACAAGTTTTCAGTAGTAAAGCAATTCACTTTTTAAAAAACATTTGACAATGTCCTTTACATTTCATAAACGAACCAGACACAGAGGTATCTGTTTGCCTTACTGTTGTGCAGGATCTCAGCGAATCAGTGATAGTGACATCTCAGATTTTGAGGTTGATGATGGTATTGGAGTAGTTCCTCCAGGTGCGTAGGTGAAGAGCATGGCCCTGCTTCACTGTGCTGCTTTGCTTGTTTTCTTTGTCAGCTTCTAGACTTCTTTAGGATACTAAACTGAAAATTTATGGTACAGAGAAATCAGTATTATATTATTCCATGGTGACTTACATTTCAAATTCTTAAGAAAGTTTTAAATGTATAATCTCTACTAATTAGCATTCCCACTTATTTTATTGAGGTTCTTCCATAGAAACATGGCTAACTAGGTAAAACAAATCATTATTTCACAATGCTCTGAGCATAAGTGAAAATATGAATTTTATTTTGAAAAGATGGGGTTATTAAATAAAAAATTCCATTATTATGTGTTTTACGTTATATTTCTATGATTTTCCTTCCACCATTTCTGAAAATAATGTAGCCTTCCATGGAATATACTGAGAAAGGTGCATGGCGGGGTGTAAAATTGCATGTGGCATGGCTATAAGCTTTTGTGATGTGTTCCTCACTGATTATACCTAGAATGTGTGTATGTGTTTTAAAATAATAATATATGTTTTCAAATAATCTTATTAGAAAGATTAAGTATTCTTTTGAAGTCAACATATTTTTGTCATTGTGTAAGTTAGTAAAATTTTTGTGTTGTATGGTTTAAATGTTTCTCATCTGACTTTTGTCAGAAAAGTGTAAAATCAAGTAGTAAAGACTTACTTTACTAATTCTAATTCTAAAAGTGCACTAATTCTACACTTTTAAAAAATTTACTAATGAGAGGAGAAGTAAATATTCAAATAAGAAGAAATTAAGGAGAGTCTTAAAATGTATAAATGTGAATTTTAAAGGCAGTTTTTAAAGACAGTACTCACATATGTGCCCTTCATATACGTAATTTCTCAGATGAAAGCACTTAGTTTGAGGGCAATGGTTTTGCTCAAATTGATAGATTCCATAGTACTAACTTCTCAGTTTGGAGAGTTGCATACAATTTTATTCAAACTGGGAGAAAATTATGGAGAGTTTTTGAAAATCAGGTTTCATTTGTTCCCTGTAATTCAGAGAAAATACAGTATTTAATCACTGCGTGAAAATAGAAAATCTGTTAAAACAATAAATAAAAGTGCTGTGAAAATCTATATATTTATATATTTACCTTTAATGTCAGTGTATTGATGAGAGATTTAGATAATACTGGAGAACATTTTATTTTTGCTTTCTATTTCTTAGAAGGCCGTAATAACATACATTTTCAACAAAAGAGTTCACGTCAAATATAACGACATGTTTGTTTGTCATGAAATTGAAAGAGTAAAGTGATTATATATTTAAATTCATTTGGCATATTCAAATAGGTATTAGATTATTCCTGGTAGAAAAATTATCACCTCTAACAAGAATCTTGACTAATAATCAGTCTTAATGTTGTCATTACCAATTTATCTAAATAAAATTTACTTCTGTGAGTGGTTCCCAAATTTTATTCACCTGAAATTTCATATTTTTTGTTGTGAGACAGGACAGTGAATGATGAATAATACATAGCCAATTAAATAAATGCTTACTCAAATGATGAGTTTCTTCCTCTTTCTCTGAGAGAGCAACATGGATAATGACTTGTGAGAAGTCAAAGTGAGTTATGGAATCCACTAGAGATGGGATTAGTGCTTGAGTACCACCAAGGAGTACTGAATTCTAAATATACTCCATACTGAAATATACCATGTCCCCTCGAAGTGTTTGCAAACATGCGTAATCTCTATTATCATACAGAAGCAGTCTTTAAATTGTCATTTCAAATAATATTGTTCATTTTTATTTAACAGTTAAAATGTAATGAGTCAAACTTTTAATGGAATATGACTAGTAGCTTATAAAACCTGGAAGTAATATAATGTTTCAAAGATCTCTTCATAAATTAAAGGAGATCATGTAAGTCATTAATATTTTCAGCTAATCTCTTCATTGATCCCTTGTGATTATGTGGTAGTATCTGTATGGCAAATATAGCTAGTAACAGAGTAATATACAATACATTTTAAATGAAGAGGAAAGATGAGTCAGTATAATAAGGGCAAGAAGCTAAAATAAAATGAGGTGATAACACAGAACATTACTATGTACTTTTAGGTGTTGGTTACAAATTTGCTTCTACATTTTCTAGTATCCAATATGAAGAGTACATTTGTTTTGATATGGAAGTCATCTTCGGTGTATGTTTAATGTACTCAGGGAAGTTCCTGGTTATATATTCTAAAGAAGCTCAAAAGCTCTATATAAAATGTTCTGACACAGCCACAACTTAAATTTCCTAATATCTTGGCTTTTCTAGAACATAGAATTCTCTGTTTTTGTTTGATGTGTTTACTGTATTTTTCCAGTTAGGGAAATATAGCAAGTTTTCAACTGTTGAGACCACCAGGGCTACATTTTTTTAACTTTGTAGTTATAGCCTTATTATTATTTAAAGTAAATAACTTTAGCTGGTTAACAAGAATAAAAATAACCATATACATAATGCCCTCATCTGAGGTGAGGAATCTAGCAACTTAAATCAGAAAACGGGAAAAAAGAATCTCTAATCTGTAACTCTGAGCCAATTAAACATTGAGATTACCATAAAATAGTTTCATCCCAGCCCAGCAGAATGGCTCACACTTGTAATCTCAGCCACTCAGGAGGCTGAGGCAGGAGAATTGCTTGAACCCATCACACCATTGCACTCCAGCCTGGGTGACAGAGCAAGAATCCATCTCAAACAAACAAACAAAAAAACATAGTTTTATCCCACTCATGGTTCTGAAGATAGAGTGCATGTTGTCAACAATAAATTAAATATAATGTGAAGAAAATCAAATTATGGTAAAACGCAAAGAACTTTAAATGCACATTTATTTGAGATCACTATAGAGTCAACTGTTAAAACTTTGAATATTATAGCATGTAAGTAACAGAGTAATATATTCAAAATGACTTTGAGTCACCAAAATAGTATGCATTGCCTTCAGTATATTTTCTCTTTATAAATTCAGAACTTTGTAAGTTACATTAAAAGTTACTAATATGTTAAAAGTTTCAAGATGGCACTTGTTTCCTTAAAGTCCCTTCTTAATAGAGAAAAAGAGACATTAATTTTTATATAAAGACAAAGAATCTAAGAAACAAATTAATTATACACCTTTAACAGTAAGATGCCAAAATTCTCTAAAGTTTATTCTGTAATAATTAATTATAGGAAATCTACTTATGTACCTTGAATACTCATTGAAATCTTGAAATAGGGCTCATAAGTCAATATTGGCCTTCCATAAGTACTGCATAATTGATACCAAATAGTAAATGTTTAAGTAATTCAGACTATGGGTTAACTGTCTTTAAAAATAGTCACCATTTTTTTTAAATGAGTGATATTAATAGTATATTCACTACATATTAACTTAGCTGGTCTCTTTCTTGCCTTACTATTATAATTTCTAGTCTTAAACTTACAATATCATATGACATCTGAACAACAGACTTTTTTACACAAAACTCAATAGCTTAGTTGATATTTTGATAAGATAAAATTTAAAGTATTTGAAATTATAAATTATACCATTTATGATTATTAAATTATATTCTTACAGAGTGACAAAACGGTTGTATTTCCTTGGTCTGAATATTGTCAAAGCACACTTAATGAAATGTTTAAAGACCTTTAAACTTAGGCATAGGATCATGAACTCACAGTAAATAAACTGCTAGGGAATATTAGCCTGCCTTTAATAATGATGTTTTATAACATATTTTTAAGATAATGTAAGAGGTATCAAGTAAAAAATGAACAACAGTTTTAGCTTCCTAGTTAAATTTAATGTATTTATGGTTTATGTATGTTTTATGTAGTTGCAAATATAGTTTTTTTCCTTGGCCACATAATTTTTTATTTTCCTTATGATAATAAAAAACAGTAACCCTTGTGAAAAAATTTTAAACTCTAAACTATTATTTTGGTTTTGAAATTACTGTTTTATCTTAACCAAATCAGAGACAATGTAAACCTTTTTAACTTCAAGGAAGAGTGGCTGTTATAATTTACTTTAAATTGTAATAGTTTAGCTATATTATCTTAATTATGCTAATTAAAATAATTATGGAGTAGTTTCACATGTGTAAGGCAGAGTTCATGTTTGGTTCTTTGGAAGGGTTCATTTTCTCTGCACTATTGTGGTAGTCATCTTCAGTCATACAATACATTTGAAAATTGTGGTATTATTTGTGGTTTGCAAAATTCCCAATCAGTATAATGGTGAAGATTTGCTACTCTTTGTTAATTAAAACTGGAATATTTGTTTTCTTATTAATGAGGCCATCTGCAATCCAACTAAAATAATGTATCCTCTAGAATAAAAGTTGAAAGGAAGAATTTATTTAAATTTAAAGAGACACCAAATTTCCAAGCATTGACTTGTATATTAACTATAGTTTTCTGTTAGGTGCTTCATTTGTGTTACTAAGTCAGGAACTCATTCATTATTTAAATTAAAACAGTATCCCAACTCATCATAATGTCTGAGGCATCAACTGTCATATTCATATTAGTATCTTTATGGTACCTTTGAGCCAAACGGTAACCTGTTTCAATGCATGTGTATGTTACACTCTGTGTAGGTATACTTAATATTTTTGAAGATAAGGCTATTAATATTGATTGCATGACATTTATTCTTCATAGGTCAATGGCTGCTTTAATATAATTTTGTATTTCTGTATTAATGTTTGCATTATAGAAGAATACTGACTAAATTTTTTCTGTATGTACTCTTGCCAGTAGGCTATAGGTCTAATGCTAGAGAAAGTAAATCTACAACATTAACTGTGCCAGAACAGCAAAGAACAACTCATCACCGCTCACGTTCAGTATCTCCTCATCGCGGCAATGATCAGGGAAGGCCGCGTTCACGTTTACCAAATGTGCCATTACAGAGGTAGGCTTTGAAATGGGCTCAGTGTCCCTAACAGTACATTTTTATTATGCAGTGTAAATTGCTGCAAAACTAACTGAAATGAAAAAAAGTTTGGTCAAATTATTTTTTTTGGAATTGTTTCTAGGCAAAATGCGTTTTTAAATTGTTTATCTAACCTATGTGGCAGTCTATTGTTCAATCTGAAGAAATTCCCCAAGGAGTAGAAGTTGTTTATGTCCCAGGAATAGTTTTTGAATAATTGTCTTGTACTCTGTTTGCTAGTTTTCTTCCTCGTTAGAAAAAAGTTGTAACAAATCAGAATTGTGGAGAGAAGCATCTTAAGAGGATAAGGTCAAGAGACAGAATGGACTTTTAAGAGATTTAGGATTGTCTCTTTGAAATACTTTAACTGCCTGGAAACATAAATAAAACATATAATGTAATGCTCTACTTCATTTTACTCTGATATTCATTCCTGAAATTGTAATTAATTATGCAGATGAAAATTGCTTTTTGATAGAAGTGTGAAAGAAGTTTGGAGAAATGCAGCCACAGGCAAAAAGCTCATAAAAAATTAATACTCTTAACTCATTGATAAAATAGGTTTGGTTAGGATGCAAACACTTTTCAGTGTTGATTTACATATTACTGTCAGTTCCTTTCCTTTAGTCTGTCTGCCTGTTTTGGGAAGATGATAAACATAAGAATTTTGTAATTATTTTAGGAGTTTAGATGAAATTCATCCAATAAGAAGGTCACGTTCTCCAACCAGACACCATGATGCCTCCCGAAGTCCAATTGATCATAGAGCCAGAGATGTGGATAGTCAGTATTTATCAGAACAAGACAGGTATCTGTCAAATTATGATCTCAATGTTATGAATTTTTTGTTCTGTTTTAATATATACAGATACTGTGGCATAGCACATTAGAGAATAAAAGTATCATTCAAAAATGAACTTCTCTCAAGCAACAACTGTTAAGATATTCTAATAGAGGGTGCAATTCTAGGAAATATTTGGCTAATATTGTTATAATCATGCAATTTCTTTTACAAAATCAGAATTTATGCTTAGCTTTAAAGGTACAGCTTGTTGACTTACATATTGACCTAAATTATAGAAGGGAGCCTGCATAAGCAGTTTTCAAATATTTTATTTTTGTGGGTCACAATATTTGAGGTATTAAGTAATCATAAAAATTATGTTGTTTATATAATTAAAAACATTGTGGATACATGTCATTTGGAAGACAGTTAATTGCAGAGTTTCTATGATAACTTCAATAATAATGTTTCTGTTATATGCCTCTTTTCATAACATCTCGTTCTAGAAAATATCTATAGAATACAAAATATTGAGATGCGTTCTTATGGGGATATGTACTTAGATTAATTCTGCATTTATTTGTGAGCTAACATTTCATGGAAGCAATTACTATAAGTCTGCATTATGAATCTGTTGCTCTGCATGCCCACAGACTTTCTTCTCAAAGTAACCATATACCTGTATAAGTAGCTTGATTATAAGCTCAGGATCTGAGTTAAGGTTTTATATACCCACCTTGTTGAATATCCTCTTCTGGCGTTTTAAAGTGGAGAAACTTTCAGTGAGGAGTAGGGTCATGATAGTGGTGCTGAATGATTTTTTGCCCTGGAGTCAAGGACATAGAACCCAAGTAGAGCTTTTTAATCTACCTAACTGCCATCCTACTGTGGAAAGTAGTGCTGTGACCTTCAAGAATGGAATCACAATAGGTACCAGGATGAAGAGCTGCTCTGAGGAATAGGATTCCAGACCTCTCAGCTTGAGTTGAATGAGGGCTATTTTATCAGCATTCATTTGGGCCACCATGAATTTAGGTGAGGAGGGAAAACACAGGGCTACTTGACCAGGGCAGTCAATATAGTGAAATTAATTTGGATATAGAAAAAGTACTAATTTTAAAATTTAAAAAGTCCTAATCAATTATATTGTTAGCTGGCTAATAAGAAACATAATATCATATTGCATTTTCAGTGGCTATCATAGACAAGAAAACTATCATGCTTTAATTTGCTATAAAGAAATAAAAATGTTCAGGGTTCCCATTAGTATCAGGCCAAATTTATAGTATTTTTAAAAAAATACTCAGTTTTCTATAATTGGAAACAGATTTCTATATCTTATTTGAGGATGATTTAATTTTGTTTTGTTTTAGTATTCTGTAAAGTCGTTTTGAAATACAATGGCAAATCAGCAACAGCTAGGATTTCAACCATAATGTTTGTACTTTATTGTTTAAATTTTTAAAATGCTTTCATGTTTATTTTTGTTTAACCTCTCAAGCAAATATGCTAGTGCAGACAATCTGGTTTCTTTCCTTTTCATGTTTTCATTGGCATACCATTGGCATAACCCATGTCTCATAACTTACCTGTTTCACTCACCACCCATCCTGTCTGTGCAGTGAGCTTCTTATGCTGCCCAGAGCAAAACGAGGACGAAGTGCAGAATGCCTACATACTACCAGGTAAATACAGGGATTTGGTAATGGTGACTGTGTGTGATGACTCTCTTTTCATTCTACTATTCTTCCGTCTCTCCCTTAGTGGTATTATTACAAGCAGGTAAAATAAATTTCCCAAGTATTCGAAATTTGTTTTGTTTTATATTGATGTTATGGAAAAGGTTCCAGATATATTTCATTTATGATTCAGGCAGACTACTTTGCCATCTGTACATTCAAAATCCAGAGACCAGTGGGCCTCTCTGGGACTGTTTACATTCTTAAAACTGAGGAACCAGTTTCTGCAATTAAAATTCTAAATGCTCACTGTGAGTGCACCCAACCTTCCCACACACATTCCTGTCTAGTCACAAAAGGTCTAATCTGTGTATGGCAGTGTCATTGTTTCATAATTGTAAGTTCGCTCTGTTTTAGCCTTTTTTATTTCATTTTAGAATTTATTGTTCTTTATATTCTGTTTGCTTTTGATAACATTTTTACCAGTTCATTTTTAATGGCTGAGCATCAGCTTCTTCCTTGATGAAAAGTGAGGATGTTCAACCTAATCTTAACTATCCAGCCCACCAGTTTTCAGAAATGGCTGCAGTACAACCTTTCCCATAAAGGCATGTAACAATATGAATACCTCTTTAGAAGCAAGAAAAGATATAATTTTTGCTTCTAAATTGGAGCTTAGTGCCTGATGCTTTATGTTAATCTCATTACATCTTTAATTTCATATGCAAAGTAAAACTTCTTACAGATTACTCATGGAACATATTCTATAAATACTTATAGTATACTTGAAATTAATATGGAAGTTAAGGAAGTAGTAAGTCAGTGAAACAAACCAACACATTATAATAAAACTCTAATATTGTAGCCAATGAAAAGCAAGAGGAAAGAGAAGGAAAGAAGTACAACTGCAGTACTTGGGATACAAAGGCAGAAGCATGATTTAGTATGTCTCTGTGTAATACGTAGTTCTGCCCAATAATGCAAACAAAATTGGGCTAATAAAAATTGTTTGGACTTTTTACACTCTAAAATTATGCTACTGATTACTGCCATGTTTGCTTGGAGTGCCACAGGAAAAAAAATGAGGAAATACTAATTAGTTCTGCTTGCTGAGCAAAAAATGTAAAATCATGCAAATTGTAAAAACCTACTGAAAGTCAAAGCATGAACTATCCAGGTTTTTTATTAGTTGTCCTTTTTGACAATTTCTTAATAAGAATGGTTTCTTTACTAATTCTGGAAGTTTTCTGACAGTCCTATTGATGTGACTAAAACTGAAAAAGAAAAAAATGCACACAAAACAAACACACACAAAAAGATTCTTATATTTTAAGCTAACTAGTGTGTGCCTGGCACTCAATGTGTGAGTATTTCTGGGACACTAACACCAGTATACTAATTATAATAGCTGAAAATATTTTTTCTTTTCCTTATTTTGTACTTGTAAAATATTATATACTAGTATATAGTTGCATAGTTGCATCATTTTATACAATCTTATCCTTAAGATTGGTGCTTTACTAATTCTGAGCTCCATATGTCCTGTTTAATGGACTCTGTGTGTTGACTTTGCATTTCCTGATTTAAACAGATACCATATTTGTTTGTATACAATTTAAAAATAGGTGCGTATTCAGCGAGGCAGATCAAGTCCTGTGGACAGTACTACGACAATAAGGAAGGTAGAAGCTGAGCTAGCCAAATGTGTCAGTGCAAAATGTATGTCACCAGTGTCTTTCCTCCTTCCTGTCTTTCATTCTCTAATGTGTAATGCGAAAAGTATGAAGATAGAGAAAACATGAATTCAAATATATGTGTGTGTATGTATATGTAATCTCTTCTCTGTTTATATTTCTGTACTTATAAAAGCATTTAATTTTCATCTGAATAAAAATGAATGTCAAAATGAGTACATATAAATAACCACAGCTTTGTATAAATATATCAATAATATAGTTTGCTTTCATATAAATTATTAAAATTTATCATTTATATAACTATCAGTGACTAAAATCTAAAGCTTTCAAAATATCATACCATTTTCACTTAGTATTTTCAAAAATAAAATCTGAGGATTTACTAGTCTCCAGTAAACATAAGGAAAATAAAATTTATTTAATATGAAGCATAGTGTTAAGTATTTAATGTACTTTATGTCAATTTCCTGACAGGAATTACATGTTATGAATATCATTATCCTGATTTTAGCGATGAGGAAAAAAGCTAAGATAGTTTGACAACTAATACAGCAAGGATTCAAAATCATGTCTATTTAATATCTTCTGCTAAACTAGTTTTTCCAAAAATATGAAAACTCATACTATGAAGTGTTCCACCAATAAAATATTTTATGAGTCAAATATATTTTGGAAACTTTGCAAATGAAAGTGTCTGCCTTGAAATTTAATATACATAGCATATTGACGTCATGTTCTAAAGAAATCTGGATAATGTTTAATTCATTTTCTCCCAAATTATTTAATTGCCCAACCCTTTTTTAGTAAAATGTGTCCTGAGGAAGTGGTACTACAGAGAAAATGCTGTAGTTGCCTTATTATATCCTGCTGTGTCCTAGATATTGTATACATGTTATTTCATTGAATTATCACCATACCCCTCTGAAGTGGATGTTATTTCCCACATTTTGTGAATGTAGAAACAGGCTTGGAGACTTAATCAAATTATCCAGGTCACAGCCGTTAAGTGGCAAAGTCAAGGCAGGAACTTGAACATTCAGACTATAAATTTTGTGCTACTTTCTAGCTGTTTCCCATTCTATGTTGATCCCATTCTTGAAAAAAAAATCGTTTTTGAAACAATGCTTAGAAAAGTTTTATAACAAGCTATTACTAAAGATAGATTTGCCTGAGGTTAATAGTTGAAAAGAAGACTCTACATCAAGAAAGGAGGCTAAATCCTTAGTTTCAGTAAAATGTATCCTCAGTTTGTGCTTAAAAATGGGAAGGCAAAGGCAGGCAGATCACTTCAGGTCAGGAGTTTGAGACCAACCTGGCCAACATGTTGAAACCCTGTCTCTACTGCTAAAAAAAAAAATCCATTTTTTAACTGAAGCTTTAAGGGATTTGCGTTGATTTGATCATTAGTATAAATATGATTAAACCAGTGAGGTGTTTGATGTTTAGGAAGTCTTTGATAAATGTTTATTTCCTTTCTTCTTGATTGTGCTTTACTGCTAACTGAAGTAGATGGTGGATTTTCATGACTAATAGTTAAATTTATGGAACATTATTAAATGAAAAAAAAAAATAATTGGCTGGACCTAGTTTGTCCTTCATGGCATAGACAGTCCAGAATCCTTCATAGATTTTTAAAGGAATCAGGTGCCATTGGGTCAATTTTCTGCCGATTCAAAACCCATATTTTGGTTTACATCTAATGCTAATCTCACCCTTCTTCCAATGGTAAATTTCCTCCTATTTGGTCCTGGATCCAGACAGAAGCAGATAAGTAGAAATAACTTGCTCCTCTGGAATCACTTGTTGGCCTTTTGCTCTTTTGTTTCTTTGCTGCAGTCTGGTGCTATGACCAGACTTGTCCCTGGAATGCTGGTCAACCCTTTGTTTTGTTTTAGAACATTAACTCTTTTAGTCATATTTTAACTGCCAAATTATATAAAGTAGTTGATTTTTACTTTTAGCTATGAGTTGTTTACTTCCATAGAAGTAGGCATACTATTAAATCAGGGATTAAATAGCGCATTTAAATATTGACCAACAATAATTCATAGAGTTTGGTTAACAGATATTTTTCTAATTCAGATAATTAAATAATTTTGAGTATCTTATGAAGTCAAGTGTCTATGATTTCATATTTTAATAATTGTAGTCTTCAAATAGTTATTGTGGTTCTTTTGAGAAAAAAGACAAAAGATTTATCTATATAGTTTTATAGGCCTCCTAGTTTCTGAATATCTTAATAAAATTGGCTTTATATATATTTTTGCATGTTTGTGTTGCTATGTTCCAGACATCTTGTTAGGCACTATAAAACATTACCTCCCAAGATGCCTTTATTACAGAGCAGTTCTCACTGGAATATTTACAGGTAAGAGCCATAACAGTGAGTCCCACCCAGTTACAAAGTAATTCCTAATCCCTTGCCTACTAAAAATAGAAAATTCACATTCTAATAAAACATTAAATAGAAAATTTACATTCTAATAAAATATTTTCTTTTGAAATAATTATACAATGAGAAACATCAAATTAATGATATCTAAAATCATTTTAACTATAAAACTTAGTACTAGAAAATTATCTAAATGAAATCTTAACTCAAATATGAAAATTCTAGTTGCTTTGTTATTTGTATATTGTTGTACTTGTTGATTTTAATTATTTATTTTATTTTATGTTCGTGTAATTTTAACATGTGAAGCTCAATTCTGCCTGCACATACTAAGACCAGATCAGTGACTAGACAGGACATTCCCCTTCATCATGAATGCTTTAACTCAAGAGTACTGAGATTTACTGATGAAATACTGGTTAGGTAAGAACATATGGAAGTGGTGTCTTCCATTTCCCTTGTCTATTGTTGTGCACCAAAAAAGTTGAGTTGTACAATTATTTCTCCTCTGATGTCCTTCATTTTGTTTTGGTGTGGCATCTGTTCTTGGTAATGAAATTTTAGGCATTTTGTTTTAATGCTTTCTGTATCCAGTTTTTTTCATAAGTAGGTGTGATTTAGTCTCATTTTTCAGTCTGAGACACTTCTAAAAATTATGCAAAGCAATTTAAGCATAATCTTTGTTTAGTTTCATTTTCTAAACAAAATTTTATGCTGTCATTCTGTCAACTCTCTCACACCCTTATGAACTGAATCCCAGTGATTCTACATTTTGTGTAAAGGGGACATTATTTTATGCTTTACTCTCTAACATGGTCTTCCTTTCTTTGTTTTCTCTGTCTTTCTCTTCTACCACTGGATGCAATGCACTGGCACTAGTGAACTGCAGCCCTTTCTTGACAGGGCTAGGAGTGCTAGTACCAACTGCTTGAGACCAGATACTAGTTTGCATTCACCAGAACGAGAAAGGTATAAAATAAAGACTTTCTTAATTTCTTATCATTTGTACTGGTGATTTTTTTCAATCACTTTGTTTTGTTTCATGAGAGCCTCACAGGTTTATTCATTCATGTTCACTTTGCTAACTGTCTACATTTCCCCCTCCCTTATTATACATGTCTGTGTAGAGATATGCGTATGTGGATAAGCCCAAGGGTACACATACACATATTTCTATGAATGTTGTTGCAAACAGTGTGATGTAATTTGTAACTGCTTCTGGCTGCTGCTTTTCCCCTTTTGTTGCTGTTTAGTTGTTTTACTGACACACTATTCAGGAAGCCTTCAGTATGCTGATAATGTTATAAGGTCCAGTGAATTATCCCAAGGGGAGGATCACTTTACTCTTAGTACCACTGATACGTAGTATTTATAGATGTAGCAACAGTCTTCTATAAACTCATAACAGGATTTTTTAATAGAATACTTCCTTTGTATATCTACATTCATTTTTAATCAATTTACTCTTTGATATAGTGTTTTACATTAAATTATACTTCAACAACCAAAAATGGTATGTTAATCATAGATTTCCTGGTGCCTAACAAAAATAAATACATATATATGTACACAGATAATGTTGCTTAAAACTTTAATTAATAAATTCTGATTTTAATTAAAATGTATTCATTGATGATATATTACACTGTCTCCTAGCTGTAAGCATCTAATTTTTCCATTGTGATGGAACTATTATAATTGCTATCTCTTTTTAATTAGAAGTCATTCAGAATAAATTTGCATACTACTATTTACAAATCCTGAAGAAAAAATATTTAGTTGTACTAGTGTAATCTACTTCTCCTTCTTAGGGGCCACTTAAAGCTTTTCTTTAGGTATATTTCTAATCTGAATCTATTCAGTTATTTGAGATATTTATTTCTGGAATTGA
This sequence comes from Ateles fusciceps, assembly GCA_036589455.1. Lineage (NCBI taxonomy): Eukaryota > Metazoa > Chordata > Mammalia > Primates > Atelidae > Ateles > Ateles fusciceps. Next base: position 13,014,274 of record JAZHEH010002597.1, on the reverse strand, counting down.
ACAATAGGTGCAGGTGTACATATCTTTTTTTAGTGTCTTAAAAATTTACTTTTAAATTGTGTATTCTTTTATATTTGTAAAATTTGTAATAGAAAAAAGTGAAATTTAACTTCTATTTTGTTTCCCTTTACTATTGTAATATAAATTTCAGTTGATATGATTATATATTCTTCTAAAATCACAATTGGAATTGTTTTATCATTCTCTTTTGTCATATATAACCCCCCCTAAATAATTACAAGAGTAGCAGGAAAATTTTAAAATACGTGTAGTTACTATTTTCTTACATGTTTCTGGTTAGTATTAAAACAAGGATAGAAGTTCTCAGGTGACTGGAATCTTCTGACCATAGCACCGTGACATTTTTAATATTATCCATATCAGTGCTATCTGATAGAGATATAATGCAAGCTGATACTTTAATATTTTCTAGTAGCCAAACTAAAATGATGAAATTAATTTTAATTTATTTAACCTAGTATATTCAGAATATAATTTTTACATGTAATTATGATTAAAAACTATTAGTGAGATATTTTGCAGTCCCTTTATTATAGTATAAGTCATAGCTACTAAGGATATTTTGTACTTGCAGCATATCCCACTCTGAACTAACCACATTACAGGGCTCAATGGCTTCATGTGGCTTGTGGCTCTTGTATTGGACAGTGCAGGTCTATTCTTATGGGGAAGCCTGTCTAGCATATGTTCCCTTGAAGCCACAGAGTTTATAAATCTCTATGTTGGTAAATTTAATCTCTCAGATAATATCCTTAAAACAGGTCAACTGTAGACAATCTAGGGACAGTTATCGCACAGGTTATTGTAAAGTCCAAGTAAGTGTACTTACCTTGAATAGAAGAAGAAAGAATATCATTGAACATACTTTCACCCTACAGATTGAATAAAGGGAATGTTTCACTTAAAAACTCAATGAAACAAGTCTTGGTATTATCAGTGATCCTTAGTTTATTGGGGTCACTTTGTTACCAAGAAAAATAACAATTATTTTATGTAAAGTAAAATAAAACTTAGATAAGTTTTCATCAAGTAATTACAGAAGCTGTCGATGCTTTGTGAACATGCCTATGAAGCGGCTTTGAAACGGAAGATAACATTACCAAGAGTGGTGGCTTTGTTATTCTTGGAGAATATGTCTAAAACCCTCAGTCAGTATGCGGAGAGTAGGACAAGGAGGCTTAGAGAGTTTTCCAGGCTACTTAATTTCCCTTATTGACCACAGGGCTTCTTATATTAACGTCTAACATACATAGTAGATAAAATGTTAGAGCAAGTGTTTTAAAAACTTAATTTTATGTTCTTAAGAGATGAACATTATTTCTACAAATTTTTGAACTATGTGTGGTCAAACGATTTGATTATTCTAACCCATTTTGATTAACATTTACATGCTGTTATACCAACTTAACTCCTAATTTTTGAAACAAGTTTTCTGTTAAGATAAAGGGTGAAATTGTTGAAGCACACTTAGTATTCAATATCATATATTACTAATGATTCAGAAGATAAAAGAGCAGCATTCTTTTCCCAAAGGAACGAAAACCATCAGATACACCTATCTTTTCTCCCTTGTTGTATGGTTTGGCCTACTTTAACAGATGAGTTTTGAATAATGCATGTAAAAAGTAGTTTGGAAAGGAAACCATTTTAGTTTAGGCGGTACCTCCATTTCATGTTCTGTTGATTACACAAATAGAAAAAATGCTTGTGGGTTACCATGATTCATTTAATTATTCCAATTCAGTTATGCTTCATAAATTAAGAAACTTGAGAATTATTATTTTTAAGAATAGATAATTTCTCATTTATATCTTCCCATTCCCCTTGCTTCCCTGATTGACAAAGAGTGAGTTACAGGCCTGCTATTAACCTTTGCTTTTCTAGGTTTTCAAACAAACTGTTACTTACGTGTTCAGAAGCAATGATTTTTAGGGCCATTTTTCTGAATGGTTATATTCTTCCTTGGTCTTTCAGAGCAATCATATCCTTGATGAAGACTTATGAGAGAGTAGTGTATGCCTTACCACCTGCAGTTTTTACCTTCCAGTAATTCCTGCAGTCTAACATCTGCTCATTCCTAGTGCTCTATAGCTGTGCTGAAATTCTGCTGTGGTTTACATTGGCTTCCAAGTTGTTCAGCAGCATCTTGCAACATTTTACATTAGCCACCCTGCCACTTGAATCTCTCCTCCATTAAGTACCTGTGCAGATTTCCTTAAGCCTTGTTATTATGTCTCTTTGAAGGCTTGTCTTACTCCCTGTCCCATAAAGATAGTATTTCCCTTGCTCCACCCCCAATTTTCCTCTTTTTCCCCACCCATGATGTCCTGTTCCTTAAATTTTATTTCTATTAAAGGGTCCTACTCCAATACATATGAAGATAACCCTCCACTGTGATTGACCAGGCATTACCAGGCCTAAATTTCTAAATGGTGATGTCTAAATCAACTTCATTATCTACCCTTTTGCCCCTTTACGGCAAAAATGCTTCCTCTTTGTAAATTTTCCTCTCATTTTATGGTTTTGACATACAACCAGCCACATAGCTGGAACTACTTCTCTTCCTGCTCCTTTACAAATTCAGTCACAATAAATTCAGTCAATTCCTTCAGAACAGGTCCTTCACCGTGATTATATTAATAGATAGCCCTTCTCCAGTTCCAGTAACTCCTGCTCCCATTAATTTTCTTAAGTTCTAATAGTTGTTATTACCTTATATCTCATTTTCTATTAAAATTAAAATATTCTTCCTTTATTGTCTGATTAAAAATTCTGCTCATTGTTCAAAAATGCAGGTTAAATGCCGTATCTTTGTGAAGCCCTTCTTAACCTCCTCCCCGATCCTTGGTCTCCCCACCAACACACGTACACACTTCCCTTTCTTTTGCCAGTCAGAATTATTTACTGTCTTTACTGGGCACACATAATTTTGTATACTTCTATTAAAATACATTGTATTTTACTTAATACTGTAGGATGTTTGTGCCTTCTACTATGTTGTGATATTCTTCCACTATATCACCATATAGTGGAAGAAACACACTAGGCCTAAGGGAAAGGAAGTTCTTGGCTAAAAATCAATGGCTATATTGAATTGAAGTAGATATCAAAGATCTTGTTTCAGAGTATAACTATCTGTAATAATTAAAATAAGTTAAATTTAGTGTAAAATAATATTGGGAAAAAAATTTTAATGACTACAATGAATAATGAGAACAGACAATAAAAATACATATGTGTATAATCAGTTATCTCACTTGGTTTGGTTTTTAACATTAAAATTTCTAATTGAGGGTAGGAATAATATCCTATTTTCTCTTTTCCATCGTTAGTGACATTATGTATTTTTTATTTGTAAATGTTTCACTTGGGGATTTTAGGGGCTAAAAAAACACCCGCTGCTTTTCACTCTCAAATTTGGATTGAGCTGTGAGTTAGACCTAGGTACTAGAAAGATGGGAGTTGTAATTTTCACTATAAATACTTTGAACAGAATTTAAAGCTGTGACTTTGAGTCTGTAAGATGGCTAATAACTAATCCCAGAATCAGCCAGATTCACTGAGCCACATAAACTTCTGCTACAAGGTCAAGCCTCAAATCTCATCACTGCTTTATAAGTTTGTTTGTTGTGCTGTTTGCAGGCAACAAAATTTGGAAAGAGGAATACAGAAAGGGCTAAGTTTTCTGTGTCCGATTCTTTATCATAGTCACCTATCATATAAGCTACTCTTTCTTCCTTCGGGTGCAATGAGGAAAGGCTTACTTGAATGAATTTTCCTCAAAATGGAAACATGAGACTTAAGGAAAGAGAAGTTTCTACCTAAAAATCAGTAGTTATATGTTGAATTGAAATACATATTATAGATCTTGTTTCAAAGGACAAATATCTGTGTTAATTAAAATAAGTGAAATTTAGTTTAAAATAATATTAAGGAAAATAATTTAAGGACTAAAATGAATATTGAAAACAAACAATAAAAATATATGTGTTTAAAATCAGTTATCTCATTTGTTTTGGTGTCTGATGTTATAATACCTCATACATATTTTTAATTTGTGCTATTTATGGATTGAAAGATTTATATTTCCATATAATGTCTTTTTTAGAAAATTAAGCATTTCAGTCATGTTCTGCCAATAGATATACACCATTAAAAGATGTGTACATTTGCAAGTATAGGTATTAATAACACATTTAAACACACATATACATTTGTTTTAAATTTTATCAATGCCTGAGGGAGAGGGGAAGAGCTAAAACCTAAGTATCATTTCATTGCTTTCTAAGGCCTATCTTTTCTCAATCCCCTCATTATCAATAGCACTGTTTATTTCTTTGTTAAGGTTCTCATTATTCCTATCCACAAAGCCTATAGCCTTATATCATTATTTACTTAAACATTCACAAATATTTATTTATTCTGTGCTATGCATAATGGATGTAATTGTCAAAAAAAAAAAAAAAAAAGCCCCACTGTTTTTCCTTCTTTAGGGAGTTCATGGCCAGTTCATTCAATCCTATAACCTTCAGAGTGATCTTTCTTCTTTTCTTCTGACCACAGTGAAAGGAGTGGGCTCCCAAGAAATAGGTGTTCCTCAGTTAATGAATTTAGAGTACCTGATACTAAAGTACTAATAATTTACTGAGGTAACTAAGCAATGAACTTTTAGGTAGGCTGGTTTGGAAATACAAATCAAGAAAGGTCTAGTTTAGTTAAACGTTATTATTAAAATCTCCAATGTAGCCTGCCATATTAGCTTGTGAAATGAAAATAGAAATGAAAGTTGAAGCTATATATATTTCTCAATAACCAGAGTTGGGAAGAGAGATAAAGATTCTAATTTTGGTTATTCTTTGTAGTAGGAAAAATAATAGAAGTAGCACCTATTATAGAAAGCATATAAAATATGCTAGTATAGTTAAAACTTACAAATATGTGTTATTAAAACTTAAGTAACATCCATTCTTAGGACAAAAATTTGGATATAAATTGATCCTGCTCTCCTTGTATGCACTTTATGTGGGAAAAAGACCAGATTTCTTATATGGGTACTACATATCAGCATATTCAGAAGGACTTTTGAGTATACAAATATACATGTATTAAGCCAAATATTTGTTTAAAATTACCTTTTAATCGTTAACATTCACAACTGCTTGTTTCCAAATGTACACGTTTCTCCTTCATAGCTTCCACTGCATGTTTCATAATTATGCCATTTTTACTTGCTTTTTCTTTACTTTTATGTTTAAATAAACACAAGGACTGGAATTTTGCCCTAGGAAGCAAGGTTATTCATAACTCTTATCAAGTTAATATTATTACTTCAACAGAAAAATACTAAGTCTATATTTGTGTTTTCAAATAACACCAAAAATTTTAACACAAACTGAGTATACCTTAATGTAGAAAATGCTGTAGTTGTAATTGTTTTCCAATTATTTTAGAAATATTTTTTTATTTTATCTATAGAACAAAAGCCAGTAAACTGAAAATAAATTTTTTAAAACATTCAGATTGGATTGAGCAACCCTTTAAGTAATTTGAAAGAATTAAATAATTTAAAATGAATGCAAAGTGTTATTTTATAAACATTTATCACATTTAAGAGTATGTTCTACGTATTTTTATCTTCTGCTCAAAATCCGCTATTCAGTATCTTCACTTGCTTCATGACTTCTTCAAAGCCTGACTTGAATCATGCCAAGTTTGTCTATTTAAGATTGATTAAACAAAGCCTTCCAGAGGACTTCAGAATTAAGTATCTGATGACCTCACATATCCTAAGTGACAAAAGTCCTTTGCTGTGTTTGGCCAGATGGTCTAAAATATTCAATAAACTAAGTTATATCTGGTAAGTTTTCAAAAAGAAAACTTTTTTTTTTTGAAATGTTAGGACTAGACTCCTTTGGATAATCATAAAATCTTGTACCTAAATGAGTCCTTTAAGACTAGTCAGTTATTCCTTCTTGCATATAAGAAAGCCAGTATCTAGAGAAAATTATCCTGTTAGAATTCATATACAATAAATAAAAATGTTTAAATGTCCCATTCAGTGGCTTGTCTCTTCAGTTTTAACTAGGTGTTTGAAATTTGTGGCTGTACACAGACAGAATCTAAGGGTAGTTTAACAAAGGAATGAACCAGTATTGTAACATTTGTTTACTGTTAATCACAAGAAAAGTATTGTAAATGCTGAACTAAAAAGCAACCGTTTAACCAATTAAGACATACTTTTGCCAATAGAAACTCATGAAACTAAGTTTTTTAAACTTAAGGCTAATTTATAATTTCATATATCTATGTTCTTTACTTTTATTTATCAGTACCGTTTACTTACAGCTTTTAATGTTCAGTAATTAGCCCTGTGGTTTTTGACAAGAAAACTTAAGAATTCACTGGTAGCTTTCCCATGAATTATTTCTTCATGTCATTGTTTCAATACTAAAGAAGATTTTTATTTATTCCACTTAATTGTATTCTTACTTTATATTAAATTCACACACACCCACCTTTGCCACTCTACCCAGTAATTTCAAGGCCTGGTATCACATAATCATTGGTAGCTGATTAAGCCTATTTGTTCAAATATAAGCCAGATCTTAATGATGCATCTTTAACAACTTAAAGTTACATTAATATTTATATGTTTATAGATAAATATGCACATAGAAGCACATTCTGAAAGAACAAAACTGCACTTATTAGGTGGATTCCAAACATCTTTCCTAATAAATTGTTTCTTTATTCACTTGTAAGATTACAGGTTTTATGTTCTTAAAGTATTATAACTTATCTTTCCAAGGCTTATAATAGCAAAGATTAAATTATGGAGCAAAGAATCTATACTTTGCCTTTATGGGGTGCTTTTCCAGTCCTGTTGTTCCATGTATTCTTTTATTTTAGGAGTTACTAAATGTCCTGTTTTTTCCTGTCTTGTTCACTGGGCAAACAGGGGTAGATGGTCCCCCTCCCTAGATAGGAGACGACCTCCTAGTCCCAGGATTCAAATCCAGCATGCGTCTCCGGAGAATGACAGGTACTAGTCAACTCCTCCTCACAAACAAGTGGCTTCTAGAAGCTTATAGGCCAGCCACCAAGTGAAGGCTAACCAAGAGAAATGTTGAATATGATGTGTTTTTTTCCAGGAGCCAGAGCCAGATATGTTGGATGTAGCCAACTCTAGCAAAGCACCTCAGAATATTTACTGAAATGAGGATAGCATGCAAATGGCATAGTTTAAACACAGTGAAGTCAGGATCCATTGAAAGAATATTCTGTTTTGAAGAGCATTTGGTTGTGTTTTGAATTTCTGGAAACAAATTTAAATACTGTTTTTGTTTACAAGTGAATAAATAAAAATTCTCAGGTGCTTTAGAGTATATTAAAATCTGTCACAGAGCCTATTGTTTGTTATATTCGTTGATGGTTTTACCTCAGTTGTCTTGTTTTGCTGCTGCGTAAGCTTGTTAACAATGAAGTTTAGGCTTTGTTTTATTAAGAAATGTCTGTCTTATAAAGTAAAATACCTGGTTTTATATACTTTATAAATATTCTATTGTTAAACATAATATTGTCCAGGGCAAGGGGTTAGTCCACAAGGTAGGTTTTTAAAAATAGCATCAGTGCTTTGAATCCACGTTATGCTGATATGTCAGAAGTGCCACAACATATATTTTCCATGACTTTGTTATTCTTCTCAATTTGAAGTTGTCCTGGTTTTCCAATTTTATGGTGTTTATACATATAGGCCTTATCTTTAATATGTTTTCCTGACTGGTCACAAAGGTTTTTGGGTGTTTGAGACGCTTCTCTTCTGGTGTAAGCAGAAATTCAGCCAAAAAACATTGGTAATATTTATTCAGCAGATAAATAGATGTGGTATCTCAGAAGCGGAATAACTAGTCATATAAACATATAGATTTTTTTTAGTATGTGTATGTGTATGGCAGAGTAATTTGAGCCCTAATTAAGCATGATACAGTTTATTTTCTGTATTTGTAAACAATCAAGATATCCTCAGGATTTTAGCTTGAAAGAAAAAGGAAACACTGTCACCAAGAAAAAATTAAGATTATTTTACAAATATTGGAAAAGACTACAAACTGATATTTTATGAAGGTTTCAGGAACATTTTAGCATCTTTTAATCTTTGAGATCTTGCCTCAATATGATTTATACTTACATATTTGGAAATTAAATGTAATTCTGCTACTGTCTGATTTCTAGGATAGAATTTCTGGGACTAGAAAAACTAGTCACTAATCTAAAAAGTATTCCAAGTATAAATAAAGTCTTTTCAAATAAGAACATAAAATAATTATGTAAATTAAATAAAACTTTATATCTATATTTGCTACTCATTTATTCAATAAATATTTATTCTCAAATACTTATTTATTGAATAAATGAGTACCAAATTCTATTGGCTAGGTCACAACAGTGATTAAGAGAGACAAAGTCCTGGCCATCAAGGAACTTACAATTTTCTTTTAGAAAAGGTAATTCTGTGCCAGGCATGGTAGCTCACACCTGTAATCTCAGCACTTTGGGATGCCAAGGCCAAGTGGGGAGAATTACTTGAGCCCAGGAGTTTGAGACCAGCCTGGGCACCATAGTGAGGCTGCATCACTGCAAACAATTTGAAAATTAGCTGGGTGTGGTAGCACATGCCTGTAGTCCCAGCTACTCAGGAGGATGAGGCCGGAGGATTGTGTGAACCCAGGAGGTCAAGGTTGTAGTAAGCCATGGTCACACCACTGCATTCCAGCCTGGGCTACAGAGTGAGACCCTGCCTTCCCTCCCACCCGCAAAAGAGAAAAGAAGAAAAGATAATTCTAGAAAACCTTTATATGTATTCCAAAACAAATACTAGATTTCATCTTCTGTGGTGACTGAGTATAGGAAAATTAAACATGATGGTCTTTGTAATGAATATAAATGTTAAGTTTATCTAGGCATTGATTAAGCATACTGGAAATTCAGATAATACTTTCAGTTCTTACGTACATGAGATGTTATTAGTTTCATTTAGTGGTATATGAATTATTCTATTTGATTGTCTAGATTGTATATATAAGGACAGATTTGGGAAACAGAAATGATTCTTTTAGATAAGATTATTAAAATAAATTCTTATTAAATACATAATTTTGAATATGTATTTTGCTTTTTTGTGATGACTTATTTATAGATAAGTCCTATGTTTGACCAAAAGCAATATATTTTACATCTCTTGATACTATTATTAGTGTAGAGAATAGAAAATTATTCACAATACAATTTCATTAAAATACAAGACTAATTTGTACTTATAATATGAAAGATAAATTATGTCAACTAATGCTAAATTCATAGGTTACCATGTCAACCACTTGGCAAATCATAGTGAACACTGGCATTTCATCTCTCATCAGCTTTATTTATTCATTCAGAAGTTTCTACCAATTTCTAAATGAAGTAAATATGGCATCAGATTTGGATATAGTGAATGTTCATAAGAATTTGGGCATTAGGTGACTTTTGTCATAGGACACTGGTGTATAAATAATAATTCATACAATTCACCTTTGGATCTCTTGTATCAGGGCCGTAGTTAATTATTTTGAAAATAACATTGTAATACAGAACATATGTTATTGCTTAAGAGAGTTCTCCAGTACATTCAAATAAATCGAAAAGCATTTAGTTGCCCTCTTGTTTCCCACAGCATATATGTTTACACAGACACATGATTTTTAGTCAACCATTTCTCAGTAATTTAATTTTAATAGTAAGCATTCTGAGTTTTATCTCAAGTGATACCATAGATTTTTTTGGAATTAATATGAAGATAGGTTTATCTAGGAATATTTTCTAGATGTTGAGGAAATTTAAAACATTGATGAAGAAAAAAAACACATAAATTTATAATTTCAGGGGATGTTTCTGATTTTAAATTTGCAGTGAAAATTTCCTTGTAGTTTTATTTCTAAAAATGTTGACATTTAAAAAGTCATCATTCCAATAACAAAGTATCTCTTTCTAAGTAAAATTATTTTAATATGTGAAAATTCTAATGAACCTATATATACATCATTCTATGAGTTTTAATTAGATTGAGTTTTACCTTGAAATTATTCAAAATTTGTAAATAGCCAGTTAGATAAAATATATTTTAACATGGCCGTGAAGCATCAGGGTTCTGAGTTTAGTACTTACAGTTTAATCAGTTGTCCATATGGATGAAAAGCTAGTATAAGTTATTAGTGAATTCAACTTTAACTATTTTGAGAAATGTTTTATTCAAGAAAATGCAATATTCTCACTGGGTACATTTTGAGGTGTAGTTTAAAATGTACACCTGGCTTTAACAAATCATTGGAGTTACTAACTTCAACAGTTTGATTGAGAATGATTTTTAATCAATATATATGATTTTTAAGGGTACAGTTTAGTAGTGCATGACTCAAATACTAAAAATATTTGGTAAAATAATCCTATTTCCAGATCTTTAAATTATTCAAATAAGTAAAGCATTCCACTATGTTTAAGATTATTCCTGAGTTGTTCAGCTAAAGTAGCTCTAATTTCTTTTGCAGATACCCAAATTTGTGTAGTTTTCTATACCTATTAGTTGGTAGCAGCTACTTGTCTATAAGAATCCTCAACCAAGAGTATTAAGTGGTTTCTTTTGGTTAAAATGAATTAATCTGATTCCTTTTTTGAAAATATTTTGAGACAAATCACACACTTTTTACTTCGAGGATTCATGGCAGTTGCCACATATTTTCAGAGTTAGTGTAGAACCACTTATAAATTTAGTACATTACTAATTATTTCTTTTTGCTCTATAGTATCCTTTATTGTCTGTGTTTTTCAAAAATATTATTTCTTGTGAACAAAGTGTACCCATGAGCTAAAATATAGTGAGTCTGTTTAATCGCTACAGTCACATATATAAATATCAATAATACACAGAAAGGTAAATGTATCTTACTGCATGCATCCATCTTCACTGCATAAGAACATCTCTTATTTAGGTTGGTTCTATTCAAATTTAATTTTTCCTTCCCAAACTTAATGAAGAAATAGGGTGATAGAGATTTGCATTGCACCTTAAGACAGTATAAGCCATCTAAGTCGCCAGCCAAAATATAGACAGATATATTCTTAGGATATCAGTGTTAGCTCTAATTAATGAAAAGATTTATGTAGTAGACTTTTGTTACAGTATTTTCAAAGCAGAACAGACTATGTTTTCATTGTTATAAAATAGTCTTAAATATTTTATTAATTTTATTCTTTAATAAAATTTTAATATCTAATTTTATTTAATAAAATTTTAATTCTTCAGAAAAGCTTTATTTACCAACGTCTTTAGAGAGTTGCTCTAACTGAAATTAGTTATTGAAAAGAAAAAGAAAGCACATTGATTTTAATAGTTATGTCTGTTTTTCATCAGTTCATTTTATAAATCTTCACACTAAATTAATAGAAAGGTAATAATCACTGGAAATGGAACTTCAAAATAATTGAGGTTTAAGTAGAAACATTCCATTTTCTGATTATTACTCTTGCTTTGATTTAGTGAAATAATTGCTTTTATACCTTACATTTGAATGTAATTTTATAGCTTTAAAAGAATTTCATTAGTACCCTGTGAACTAGAAAGCCTAAGGCCCAAATCACGCAACTATTAAGTTATGAATAAAGAGAGAAAAAGTCAAGATTTCTGATTCCTCCATGTTTAAATCAAGTAAATATTCTTTATGAATAATATTGTAAAGATAAAAAATTTGTATCAGAACAAAAAAGCATGTTTAAACTAAAAATAACACATAATGAAAACACTGAAACAGTCTTATCTTGTTCACTCCTACCCAGAGATCTCTCAAATAAACATCTAATCATTGAAAATGAATGTGTGGCAGAATCAAAAGAGAACTTGAGCACATAGGGGTTTGATGGTGTTATTCTTATCAACTTATTAAGGTCTATCATAGCTTGGATAAGACATTTAAACTTTTGTGGACTAAGTTTCCTCATCTTTAAACTTAGCTAGTTGTAGATGGGCTAGCTGAATTCTAATGTCCTATAGACTCTAAAATTCAGTCTATATGCTCTTGCTGCATCATAGTAAAACATACATTAGGCCTTCAATAATGACTGACAGTTCATTATGTATTAGGCAGTAAACCAAAGGTCATGATTTATTTAAGTATTTTAAATTTTGTTGAAGCCCAGAAAATTATGCAGAGTTTTATTTTTAAATTTATTTCATTTGGGGCAAACCAGATTTTATAACCCTAATTCTTTTTTATTGTAATTTTTGGGCTTTCAAGTTTTGTGATAATACTCAAAATACTGCTTTTTAAACTGTCCATTTAACAAATAATTATTGAGCAGCTACCATGTGCTAGATGTTGATGTTACACTGATAATACAAGCAGACATAATTCCTGACCACCAGGAACTTAAAGTAGTATAAGGTAGAAAGAAATTCATTTCACTGTGATCCATTTTGTGATTAAACAATTAATAGTTTCAGTAGTATGGTACATGAATATAGATGGATTGTTCTAACTTTTCCTGTTTTACATATCTCAATCCAGTTTATTCTAAGAAATGGCTGTGTTAAAATATATGACGTTTTGGCTATAATTTAGTGTTGAAAGTAGAAAATAACATTAGAAATTTTTTTTATCCTCTGCTCTTTCTTTACAGAAAATTATTACAATTAATTGCATGTCATTTTAACTCAATTTGCATGTTCTTTTAAGGGCTTAGAACAATTATAAAGACATATCTTTTGTAGTTATCTTTAGGAGAATCTTGAATGAAGGTAAATTTCAATGATATTAGAAGAGAAAAAAGGGCATCCATCCTCAATAAGAGGGTTAAAAATGAAAACAAAAAATAAAAGGTTAGATTATGAACCTTTGCATGAATGTTTGTTATCTAGTTACTGAGCACAGGCTCTGAGCTTTATATCTTCATAGATGAGTAAGAAGAGTCTTTGCCTTCAAGAAACAAATGTTATTTAAAGCAGTATTTTAATATCACCACTTGTTAATTCCAAGTAATGCAAAAAACATAGTCAATCCTAGTTTTATGTAGTACTACAAAAGCTACAAATACTGCAATACTGAGTACTATCGAAATATTTAAAATTAGCAAAACCTGTGCAGTGGTAGTAGTATTGCCACTTTTTTTTTTCTTTTTTTTTTTTTATTGCATTTTAGGTTTGGGGGTACATGTGAAGAACATGGAAGATTGTTGCATAGGTACACACATGGCAGTGTGATTTGCTGCCTTCCTCCCCATCACCTATATCTACCGCATGTTCTCACTCATAGGCGGGTGTTGAACAATGCGAACACATGGACACAGGGAGGGGAGTATTGCCACTTTTTAGGTAAAAGAAAACTGAAGTGCGGAGACATTAAGTAACTTCACCAAAGTCACCTGGCTATCCAGAAACAGAGCTGAGATTACACCCAATCTGACTCTAGAATTCATTATTTTAGCCATTTATGCCAGAGATGCAGCATGATTACTGCTGTTCAGATTATGAACTCTCAGTTTACCTCCTGACTAGATGTTGAATGACCATGTAAGCTAGAGCAAATTAATCTCTAACTCTCAATGTTCTTGTTCTTAAAAAGGATAAGAGTAGTACCTACCTCTGGATTGGCAAGAAGATTATATGAGATAAGCAGACAAAGTGAACATGCTAGCACAGAGAAAGCCCCTCAGTAAATGTTATGTATTATTAATGTCATCATCACTGTTATCATGATCATTGATTACTGTGATACTTTAATATATGAATCTATTACATTTTAGGAGATGAAAGAGGAGGAAGAGTTTAAAAGTTTCACAGAGGAAATGAAATCTCAATTGGGTCTAGAAATCAATACAAGTTGCCAAGGATCAGAAGAAAAGCAGGCTATTCAAAAAGATGCCTATAACCTTTTGATTTTGCAAAAGTTTTATACAAGCGTTCGCTGGATTTGACACAATTTCTCTGCCTTTTCCTACAAAGTTTTTCATCTGACTTGCTTCTCTTGACCCCTGCCTCCTTAGTATTTCTTTCCATTTCCTGAGATGCTTTTCTCTAACAATATACTTGGCCATCTCCCTCACTTTATGTCTTTGCTAAAATGTCACCATTTCAGTAAGTCCTTTCCAACCACCCTACTTAAAATTGTAATCTACCCCGCCCCTAAACTCCCACCTTCTTACCCTGGTTTACTCTTGTTGTTAGCATGTATCACCTTTTCTCATACTATATAATGTACTTGTTTGAGATTCTTTTTATTGTTTATTTTTTGTCTTGTATCAACAAAGTGTACATTTTTTGAAGGTAGAGATAATTGTGTTTTTTCCACAGACATGTTCCAACCGCCTAGAACAGTGCTTAGTACATATACGTGCACAAGTATTTGTTGGATGAATGTATGAATGAGTGGAAATCTTAACGACAGTGAGTTTTGTGGGTCTTCTTGAATCTCTCTGCTCGCATCTGCTCTACTTGTGCTGAAGTGAGAAAAGGATCATTTGATCTTCCAGTCAGTTGCCCTGAGCACTGTGGGGACCAAGCATTAATTTCCCAAAACTATATTTTTATTTTGAGCTCTAATACCTCCTGAGCCTGAAGATCTAATTACCAATCCCCTCTTCTCCCCTTCCTTCTCATACTCCCACTATGCTTATGACTTCTTTCCTGTACTTCAGGAACAAGATTCCATTCCCAACAACCATCTCCCATTGATTTCAACCATAAAATCAATTATGAAATATCTACTCCCCCTATCAACCCGTCACCTGACCATAGAAGCAATAAGGTAAATAAGAACCTTAATGTCAGAAATAGAGTCATCTGTTAGTGATTTCCCAGTGCCTGATTTCATAGTTTGTTCCTTCGAGAACAAAGATACACCTGTAAGGCATGTGTCAGAACCTATCGTCTTCAGTCTCTTTGCTGTATAGTATGTAACAGAAACAGCTTAGGAGCCCGATAGACTTATATTTTAATCCTAGCTTCGCCACTTTCTGACTGAGTAGCTTTGCCCTGAATCTCTTTCTTCATCTATGAAATGGAAATGACACATTCTTAAAGGATTTTCATGAAGTTTAAATAAATTCATACCTCCCTCAGTGCCTGACAAAGTTATCCCCTCAATATATTGAATATCCTCTTTTCCACCTGGTAAGAGAATATGACATCTCCCTCCTCTGTTTCTTCCTTTTTTACCTTAGAAGTGGGGGTGTCAGATTAACACGAGTCTGAAAATACACAGCCGAAAGCCTGAATTGAAGGGACCAGATAGTGTGAACAAAATTTATGGCAAAAGCTGAAGAGATTGGGAGAGATGAGCAGTCCCAGAACTCTCTGACAGTCTGTGAAGGCTTATACTTTGATATGTGTTCCTGATGCCTAGCAGAACTTGGTATATACTTGACACTTAATTAGGATTTCACACATTAATAAGTAAAGACAGATATTTGTCTCAACATTGGGAGGAAGGGATTTCAGTAAAATAAGTGTAAATTGTAGATAAATAATATTAAATACACATTCTTAGGGTTTCTCTTTTTTAAAATTAGTGTGAATTTCTTGACCACAATATTTTACATTATTTCAAATATGTGGTTCTTCAGACATTTTAGGCTAATTAGACATATGTAAGCTGCCTTGGGGAAGCAAGTATTTTACAGAACATTATTCCTGTGGGAAAAAATGCATTTCAAGTGTTTAGTGTGCATATGTATTTTAAAAAATAGAATAAAGTGGGGAGTATGATTTGTGATGTTTTTAAAATGCTTGTTCTTTTAAAAATGCCATGTAATTTATAAAAGCATCTTGATGAAATTTTTAAAAATGACTTGAATAGTTTATATATAAATACCTTCATTTATATAAAACATCTTTTACTGTAGCATTTTTTCTTCTATTTTGTTCATAATTTGTAGGGGCAGAACAAAAAATATCTTTGTGGCACCAAGTTTCAGCTTGTTTCAAAAGTAGAGGGCATTTCATCCCTTTGAAGCTTTTCAGCACCTAATCTATTACCATCATCACATTTATCATTATTACATCTCAGCATTGTATTTGTTTACTCATCAGCAGAGGCAGAGTTGCTCAGTAGGGGTCCATATTAGATCATTGTTGCAGACATACGTGTCTAGATTAATGAAATATCAGCTTCTTGGCGTCTCCTATTGGGCAACTTTTGTCTTCCACCTGGTACCAATTCTGGTTTTTATTTTATTTATATAATTTATTTTTGAAAAGTACTGACCGACAAATTCATATAGGTAATATAGTTGCCATTTTTCATGTCTATTGCGTTTATCATTGTATGATATTAATGTAGCTTTATTCATCATATATTTTGTGTTTAACATTTCATTCCACAGGCACTCCAGAAAGTCTGAAAGATCTAGCATCCAAAAACAGACTAGGAAAGGCACTGCCTCTGATGCAGAAAGGTAGGCTTGGTGTTGTGGTGTGCTGACATATTCCATTTTATGAATATATTTAGGGATGCCATCACTCTCATTTTACATGATCAGTTCTTAAACACAAATTCTTACGTATAAAGGCATTCATGTAACTAAATCTACCCCTAAATGGAAATGGTCTCATTGAAGAACTAAGAGAAGGATAATTTCAAGGCAGTTCTTAAATCTTAGGGTTTAAAAATAATATTATGTGTTTCCCGTAGTGATCTTTCTGATTTCTAATAAGGATTAAATACATATTCATTCCTATATACATATTAGGATGTTACAATTTTGTTTTTGGGATCGTTTTAAATGTTACCAATGAATATAGTGCCTGGAATATGCAAATAATTGACTGTCTTATTTATCTGAATAATGCCATCTTTTTTAAAAGATCACTTTTCTACAAATGTATATTTTAATATTCTACTGGTATATTATAACCAAAGATACATGTTGAGTTAACGTAAAAATTATAAGGGGTTACTAACTTTGATTGCAATTTGTCCAGTTCCACAAAGGTTTTAAGTATTTTTAGGTACAACATATTGACACTTTTTTTAACATAGTGTAAAAATACCTAAGAATTGCAACTAACATATATTCATTCACCCATTCATTTATCCAATAATGACTGAGAGCATATACAGGGACACAGATGTAAATGAATGAGTGTATTCAAGTATCATAACTTTCATTATAGAGGTATGCACAGGTACAGTATAAACACAAGGAAAGGTATGGGTAAGGATGAAAATAGGAAATGTTTCATAAACAGATGTCCCTTGAGCTAAATCCAGATACATAAAAGTATGAGTAAAGAGTAGAGTATTATTGGAGAAATCCTGAGAGGTTAAATGAGTGATATAACTATGCCATGTTAATACCATGCTAAAGAATTTCAACTTCTTTATTGATCTGTGAGCCACAGATGTGCTTTAAACATGGAGACAGAGGATCAGTTTTCAGTTCCAAAATTATAGATCACTTCGACTAATTTTTGGAAGGTGGATCAAAGGATCTAGGGGTAGGTGCAAGGCATCAGCCAGGCTGTCCCAATAGGCCTGGTAGAGATAGAATTTGTAAAATTTAGTGATTCATTCAGTTAACAGATATGTACCAACTATGTGCTAAGTTCAAGTAATAAAATAGCAAGTAGCAAAAAAGGAAAGCTTTCCAGAGGATATTAACACTGAGTTGAGATATGAAAAATGAGTAGGTGTGAGACATACCAAGGGATGTAGTAGGTAAAAGGGAGATGAAATTTACTTCTGGACAGTGGTCCACAGATACTGACTATTTAGGGAACTTAATTTACAATGGAATAAGGATACAGGGGGACTCACAAAAAGTGTTGAGAAGAAGAAGGAGTTGGACTCTGAGTAAGGAAATTGATTGGTTGATAGATGGATAGCCTTTGATGAAACAGTACATTTCTACTTTCTCATTCTTTAATCCCAGCTCAGCTAACTGCAGTTTCTTTACCATCATTGTAAATAACTATAATTTCTTAGACAAATTTTCAATCTTCAGCCATTATTCCCAGCTGCCTCTTCAAAATTTCAATTATTTTGACATGATTAAACCTTTTCCTTGAAGTTGTATTCTTTTAATTCCATTCAGGATTCTTTCATTCATTTTTTAAAAATACCAGTTGAGGCCAGGCGCGGTGGCTTACACCTGTAATCCCAACACTTTGGGAGGCCGAGGCAGGTGGATCACCTGAGGTCGGGAGTTTGAACCAGCCTGACCAACATGGAGAAACCCCATCTCTACTAAAAATACATAATTAGCTAGGTGTGGTGGTGCATGTCTTTAATCCCAGCTACTTGGGAGGCTAAGGTAGGAGAATCACTTGAACCCACGAGGTGGAGGTTGCTGTGAGCTGAGATCGCGCCATTGCACTCCAGCCTGGGCAACAAGAGCAAAACTCCATCTCACACACAAAAAAAAAAAAAAAAAACTAGTTGAGTGACTACTGTGTGTAGTTATACATTAAGGATATTTTAGTGAACAAGTCTTTTTGGCAATAGGATAATATTTTAGAGAATGATAGATTATGCCAGAGTCAACTGAAGGTGTGTAACTCCATATTAGTGATATAGTGGGATCTGCCTCTGCAACTCTGAATGTAATCTGTGAATAAACACAGATCTTCCAATCAGAATAGCAAGGATTTGATTGACTTTCATTTTCAAATGTTTGGTACTTAAGATTCATATTCATAGTACTCTTGCTCTTCCTTTGCTTATAGTTTAAAATAGAAAGCCCTAACCTTTTAGATGGGTTTGATTATAATTAAAGCTTTTCATTGATTTTTATTAGAGTGTAAACTACATGCCTAGTTTCTGTGTGAATTGTTGAATAGCAAGTTACAAAAGAACTGGCCTGAATATTCTAGTTTATGTTAGCTCTTATTTCTTCAGAAGATACCTTGAATTTACATCTAGCTGCACGTGAACTGAAGACACAGTATAAATGCTTTGGACATTGATTCCTGGCCTTTGAGAGTTGATGACTTCCCCAAAGGAGTTATATTACACAGTTTTGCGTTGGTTTCTGGCAAAGTTGCTGTTTAATGATCTTATTTTTAAAGGCCTTTTATTACCTTCAACAAATGTAACCTCTTGACAGATAACCTTTTAAAAATATGTTTTGAAAAAAAAATGATGACCAGTTGTAGATAAGAGACAAGTAGAACTGATTTATGTCTTTTGTGCCAACCCACGTAAAGAAATGTGTCATATTTCTTGGGAAGCTTCTTGATAAGATAAAAGTCTAGCTTTTCATCTTCATGTGAATTCACCCATGAGAACTGCTGCTCATCATTTCTGCATTCCATTCTAGTGACTTTTCTTCTTGTGGAAACTATACTATACATTTTAACTGGGGGATGCTTTATTTCTTTATTTGGACTACTATTTAGAATTGCTTACGTACGCATTTTATGGTGTGTTCTTGCAAAAGAGCCTCTGCCGGCCTGTGAGGGACCAGTGCGGTAGGAACCACTTTGAAAATTTGACCTTAAATACCACCACATGCATGTTCATCCTTTAACAAGTTGTTAAAAAAAAAAAACTACATTTTTTTTAGGCTTTGGTAGACGTTTACTGCAAGTCCATTTGTAGCAACAAAAATGTCTGACTAAAGACTCAAATTTTTATTGACAAGTGTGTTTTACTTAAGTGTAAATCAAAACACTAGTCTTAGATGAAGGAGAGTAGGCATGGATTGCCCTCAGTGGTAAATTTTTAGATACATATTTGGAGATGGTGAATAGAGTCAGACATACTTAAGTTTGAATTGAAATTTTGCTCTGCAAACCTCATTTCTTTTCTTTTTTTCTTTTTCTTTTTTATTTTCCTTTTGAGATGGAGTCTCACTCTGTCACCCAGACTAGAGTGCAGTGGCCCGATCTCGGCTCATTGCAACCTCCTCCTCCCAGATTCAAGTGATTCTCCTGCTTCAGCCTCCTGAGTAGCTGGGATTACAGGCATGCGCCACCACGCCCAGCTAATTTTTGTATTTTTAGTAGAGACAGGGTTTCACCATGTTGGTCAGGCTGCTGTCGAACTCCTTACCTCGTAATCCACTCACCTTGGCCTCACAAAATGCTGGGTTTACAGGTGTGAGCCACTGCACCTGCCCTCAAACCTCATTTCTTAAAAATGAGGAAGTACAAATATACATATTAGAGTATGTAGTTGTAAAATGCCATTGTCCATATATTTTGATTCTACAAACTCTCAAACACAATTCTGTTAAGTCCTGCCAAATAATTTGATGCTTGGACACATGATTTGTGTTATAAGATTCCTGGTACATCCTGAGCTGTGAAATTACCATTTTTTTTTTTCTCATAATACACAAGCAAATCCTATCTCACTAGACACAAAAGACAACAAGCATTGGAGCTGGGCAGACCTGTGTGGATCCTGCCTCTACCACATTTTAGCTGGTTATCTTTCTCCAAGTCACTCTACGACCCTGTCTTAAAATAAAATAAAATACTAATAACAACACTTCTTAGTGTGTGAGAATAGAAGGAACATATGTATATACATATGTGTATACACATATAGATACATATATGCATATATACATGCATGCCTGCATATGAGCACAAACACATTCAGTTCCTAGCATGTGCAGATTACCCTGTGTTGATGCTCAGTAAGGAATAGCTGTATTTATCTATCCTTCATTCCCTGTTTTATTCTCTAACCCATTTTTCTGTCGTTCTTACTTACTTACATTCTTAGCACATCCCATTTCATTGAAAAGATCAGGGCCGCAATAGCCTGGATTCTTTCAGCTTTACACTCTGTACCTCAGAATTTCTTGATTAATTGTCCTTTCCTCTTGCCTAAAAACAAACAATGCTTGGTTCTATTATTTCTCCTCTGCAAAATCTTGCTCTTCTCTCTCCAAGCTCTGCATTTTTCCTCTCCCCAGCTTCCTCTTCATAATTCGGCTTTGCTACCGTATTCTTTTTTCTTCTGGCAAAGTGGCTTTCTGTGCTTCTCCTTTGGTCTGTGCTCTCATGCTTGTTACAGAGTGGCTGGGGGCAGGAACTGTTTCATTATTGAGAGACTTTTCATGTCAAAGAAAAAAACAGATCTTGTGCTAAATGATTAACCTCAAACATTACAGGCTATTTTCAGGCACTGCAAGCCTCGTGGCTTAGGAGATAGAACACTAAGTTATACGTGGTTGAGCTGTGAATATTCACCCAGGAATTATTTGCTCTTGAAATTGTTTTCTATACTTTTGCCTTTTAGTTTCATGCCACAGCAAGTTCACCTAAATTATTTACATTTCAAGTCATGTTCGGGTTTTACTTTTAGTGGTTGTGAATTGCATTAAGGAATGGAGCAAGAGTTTAGTGAAATTGTAATATCCATGAAATTTTCAGTACTAAGGTGTAAAACTGTGTAATTCCATTTGCAAGCCACATTTAGAAAGTGTATCTTGAACAAGGATTGCTTGAAGTTTATCGTCATGTTAATGGTTTTAAAGGGTAATAGATAAAACTCATCATTGGAAAGGACTTGATCATGTACTCTGTCCCATAGAAATTAATTCTGTATAGTTGATGTGAAAAACCAATTTAGAATTAACAGATATATAGAATACTGTCAGTTACTTTTTATTTTAATTTGGAAATCGAGGTAACAGTCCAGGTTTCAGGATTTAAGTTACGGTATGATAACACATTAATTTATAGCTCAAGAAAGTAAAATACACCTTTATTAAAGACCTGAGTTGAACATTTTTCTGTTTTCTTCAAGCTGACATTTTCCCATTTTGTTGTTCTCAAATGAATAAGATTCTTAGAATTAAAGTCATTATAGCTGTAAAAATCATCTTACTTAAAAGAAAAATTGCCAATATGAATAGAAGTTGAATGACGTTCCTTTATGTGCTTTTGGTGATAAATATGTCTTCTTTATTCTCACACGTTTTTAGTCACTTCGTGAATTTCACAGTATTGCTTTAAAAGGGATGAGGTATCATTTTATTCTTTCTGCCAAAATAATACATGCTAGGTATTTTAATCATGCATTTTATTTAAAATATATACCAAAGTCAATGAAAAAGGCAAAAGTATGCATTTAAAAAAATAAGTACATATATATAAACATCAGTTTTTTATTCTTAATTCATTAATTGGCTTCATAATAATTTTAAACATTATTAATCTAATTGTCAAAATATGGACAGATACCTTTTCAGATATTGTTATATCTGAGAGAACATGTTTTTATCCATATTTAAGCCATTTATATTTAATTAGATGTATAATTAATGAAGCATTCTCCATCATATTTTAAATTTTTTGTCTATTTAGATTAACCTCAAAAGGCAGCCTTTTGCTGTTTTTGGCATAGTCTTGCTTACTACATAGTAAAATTACGAACATTATAAAAATTTAGAGGCCTACAATATTTCTTCTTGAAGGCAAGCACTTGAACCTTCCCTGTGTTCATCATTCTAATTATGGTCACTCATTCTAGCAATATACATTTATTGAGCTCTTGCTATCTGTGCAGCTGTGTTGCAGGCACTGGAGAGAGCTCCC
Source organism: Ateles fusciceps (assembly GCA_036589455.1). Taxonomy (NCBI): domain Eukaryota; kingdom Metazoa; phylum Chordata; class Mammalia; order Primates; family Atelidae; genus Ateles; species Ateles fusciceps. The sequence continues at coordinate 12,991,677 of JAZHEH010002597.1, read as the reverse complement.
CCACCAAAAAAAAAAAAAGGAGACAGAAGTCTCTGCACTGGTGGAACATACAAGAGGTTTATTACATAAGAGCAACACCAGTTAGCCTTTAGAAACCACATGGCATTCACATTTGTAATGATAACTTGTCAGTTTTATTTGAATTCCATTTTAATAATCATGTGATGGGTTCTCTTCTTTGAAATTACTGTCATGTACGAGTAACCAGGTTTTCCTTGGACAAATGTGTTGGTATCAAAGTTAATGTGAACCTGCTGACTGAAGATCTTTTTTGGCCCTAATGTTTTAGGGTTCTCCCACCATGTCTTTCTAGACGGGGACACGCAGCCCCAAGAGCAACTGATCAGCCAGTCATTAGGGGAAAACATCCTGCTCGCTCAAGGTCGAGTGAGCACTCTAGTGTCAGAACACTGTGTTCTATGCACCACCTTGTCCCTGGAGGGTCGGCGCCACCTTCTCCGCTTCTGACAAGGTCGCTCTTCAGTGTCCCCTTGAGCATTCATGTCCTGCCTCCGGGTGTTGGTGTGGTGTTGTACCTTCCTGAGCACTCGAAGCTTTCACTCATTATGACACCATAACTTTTAATCCTTTCTTTGTGACACTTAAATCTCTCCACATCCTCTATTACTTGCATCTATCTTCACTGTGCTGGTGGTATCTGTAGTTTCTGCCAATTAGCTCTCATTGAAAATTAAATTTGGCTGTGTTATGTCCTTTCATCTGTTTGTGGCATATTCATATATAATTTTTTCAGTTATGTGAAATTTCTATGATAATTTACCTGGAGTTAAATGTGTGCTTACTTTAAAAAGCATAAGAGGAAAAATTTTAAGTCTTTTATATCAGTAAAGTGTTAGAATGTTTTAAAGTTCTTTAGTTTGAAAAGTGTTTAAATGCCAACAGATGGAAGTCAGCTTAACCCTGGGCAGTAGTAATATATATGCACACTTCTCAAATTTTATTTGTAATTTTAATGTTTGCACCAGTGTATTTCATAATGCTTCCAGGATTATTTTAAATATCTTTCAAATTTGTTCCTATTTAGAAATAAAGTACAAGTGAGTGTTAATTTATAAAAGTCTGCAGCTAAAATTCCTATTAGTTATAAATAATTCTATAGTATATATCAATTTAATAGTAGTAATTTAGGCAATAGCCTTTCTTATCTTGTTTATCCATATTGTTAAGATCCAGATGCTATAATTAGATATATTTGGTTCACTACTGCCAAAAATGAATAACTTGCCCAGATAGAACAACTTAATAGAAAGTTAATGAAAAGAAGTGAATTTGATTCTGCTCAGTTTAAGAATTAATTATGTAGAACTGTGTGTGGTGCACATTGCCCTATCTCATTTAACCCCTTTTCATAATATTCCATTTATACATATCATAAAAAGTGTTTGATTCTGCTCCCATTGGCCCAGTGAGGGGTTTTATGTCTATTTTAATAGTAACGGGAAGGAGGAAAAGATTTTTGTCAGACCACATTGGAATTTCATTATTTCCACCGTGTTCTCTGCCTGCAGAATGCACCGACAGAGAAGTCCAACACAGTCTCCTCCAGCAGACACATCGTTAGCAGTCGCAGGGGGAAGACAGCTCCCCACAAGTGCCAGTGAGAAGCGGCAGTTTAGAACAAGGTATCCGATAAAGAGAGATCATTGTCCAAAATCTTGGATTTGAGAACCTTTTCTTCTATTTACACTCCTTTTATTGAATGAATAGTATTTTGATTATATGTAGTTTGCTGCATCCTAAAAATTTAATTTTCTTACAAGTTTATCCCCAACACCTAGTGACAGTGGTTCATGGCATGCACTCAGTTTTTGCTGAGTGAGTTTTGCTGGATGAATGAATTTTAAACGGTTATTTAACAGAAGGGATGGAGGCCTAGATCTTTTTCCAAAGGGACAAAGGGAGAAAATTAAATTTTAAAATCTCAGTACAACATGGCATTTTATGTGTTAAAAGAATACCTTTTAAAAGATTTTTTTTTAATTAATCATACTGAATCCGTTGCTTGTGTTTTTAACTTGATTAGCAGCAGCCTATATTTAGTATGTTTGATGATGAAAAAATGACAGAATGCATGCTTTAGTTTCTTCAACAGTTTATATTGCTTAAAGATTTCCTTATTTTATGCATATATTATTGCGTCATTTTCTGAGTGACAAAATTAGAGAGAAAGAGAAAAAGAGAGAGAGAATGTATATGGTCTGCTTTTAGTAGAAACTAAATTCCCTAAACTACCTGAGCTAGATGATTTAGACCATTGGGTTAAAATAGACGGTATTCTCATGCGACCCAAAGTGTTATCACATATCTTAGTAGGTGAAACAACTTGTTATCATTTTTTATCACATATTTTTAATGGGGGGATTTGGTAAGCAATTTACTAAAATAATTTCTACTTTGGGATTGTAATATAAATGTAATAGATTTATATTTGAGATATTAAAAATCTTCATCTCTATGAAACAACTGAAAGGTTAACACTGAGTATTTTTTTCAGCAGTATTGACTGTTGCTGATTGAAAACTTGCATTTCATTTTATATTGAGGGTACTGGGATATATATTTTTCTCACTTAATTGAAGTGCTTTACTGAATGTATCACACAAATGTTAAAGATCTCAGAAGGTAAATGCATTGTTTCAAAGACGGATATGGCACAGTTTGCCATGCAGAATACTTGATTTTAGAAAAATTAGTGTAGATTTTTAATTGTATCAACTTATTAAGAGAGTAATACTGGTGTAATAAACTCTGGGTTTGTGTTTTTTAAAATGCATTCTATTGATAAACCATGCTTTAGTTATCAGGGTTGCTGAAAGGGTATTCATTTAGTGAATCATAAAAATATGATGCGTTGTGAAACTGACTTTCTTTTTTAAAATAGCAGTAAATTCATTGGACTTACCAATTGACATTTTCACATTTTTCTCCTCTGGGAACATTTTAAGATTATTCATAATTAATCTGGCAATAACCCAGATAAAATTGTTTTAAAATTTATTTTTTAAAACAAAAGTTGGTGTTTATTTCAATTATATATTCATGAGCTCCTGTTGCACAACTGAAAGAACTAAAATTTGGGTGTTTAGTTGCAAACTCAGTCTTACCAATCATATTTTGCTGAAGTTTGATATTCTAAAAGTCATGTGCTCCTAAAATTCTTTGCATTTCCTCCAGTTGCAAATAAAACATTTTATGGGTTCAAAAGCATATAATGTTACTGCATATAACTCTCCTATAGTGAGATTATGGTTACATCATTTCTGTAGAAATAACAATTGCTTCCACAAAATCAGTTTGATTGTCTGTTGGCATTTTGTTTTTTTTAAAAAGCTCGTGTTCTATTGTTAATATCAATGTTACTGTTTATGATATTCGTATTCACAGTTGTCTTTCAGAGAAATCATCAGTTTGTAAGAATTGAATTGAGGTGGGAAGAAGGGAATGACTACATTGGTGGAGTTATTTTGATATTTAATACGACAAATACACTAATAAGCACTTTTGGTCATTTGAATTTCCTGAAATATATGATCTTTAGAGTTATATACATACAGCTTTTTAAAAATGTGACAAAAAGCATGTATTTTATATATCTATATATTGAAATGTTCTATAAATAAAATAGACCTGGTGTTTTTTATGATGTAAATATGTGCTTTGGGACTTTTGGTAAATGATCTTACTGTCTGCCATCACCTTATTACGGTTCTATTTCAAAATGAACAGTCCACATGACAGCTTTGTGTGTCCTAAAATATGTTTTCAAAAGTAAATTTTTAATTTGATTTATGAGTCAGATAGGATTTAGCATGTTCTATTTAAGATTGATTTCATTGTTGTTCTTAAGGCTATAGAATTATTTCATTTTATTCTTTTGATATTATTTGTTAAACTTTAGCTCCATCTCCCATGAAGATTAATGCTGACCACAGTCTATTACAATTGATTAAGTCCCTACTGCACTTGACTTCCTTCCCATCTTTTCTGTCTTTTTATTTTTAACAAAGGGTGGTTTTCTGTTTAAAGAGTAATAATTGAGTCAGTGTACAGATGATTGGTAAGAATAAATATTTCAAATGGTTTAGATTAACTAGATAGTGATGCAACTTCTTGAGGCACTTATAAAATAATTTTATTCATACACAGTTTCTGGGTACAGTTATCTACATTACTGATTTTAGAATGTATGCCAGGACAATTTGACTGTTTCACTGGAAGTATGTTTTTTTCTTGTAAATCAAATATACTAGTCTCTGTTTATACCATAAAGGCAGTATTTCTTATTTTAAAGGGTAACATACCATTTGAAAAGACTTGTTTACTCAATTTTTAAAAAGATGTTTTAAAGTTTCTTTTAAAAATTGAGAATGCTAGCCTATTTGCTACATACAGTCTAATTATTATAAAGTAGATTAGGGGAAAAGCAAAGAAGTGATCACAATACAGATTTTTGAGATAAAGTAGTTGAAAACGTAGCCTTATAATTTAAGTAACTCTAATGGTATGTGGTAATTGAAAGCAAAGACTTGCACAAAATTTTTTCTGGTTATATTTCAACATGATATCTCAACATATGCCTTATGTAGAGTCAGATTGAAAGCAACCTAATTGGTTTTGTAAAAATGGATTTCTGAAGCCAACCAGTGACTTTCTTTTTTGTGCTTAACTGTATCTTTTAAAGAAGTATTTAGAGATCATTCACAAACTAACAGTAAATGTTAGTTATGTTTTATATCTTCCATTATTATATCACCTACCTAAAACCCCAGTGATATTCCTCTTCAGAAATATAGAAACAGGCCATTAGTCCTCTGTAAGTAATACACCAATAAAGAGTTGGATAAAATGTCTAAGAAGTATAGTCTCTACAAAACAACTAATTTTACGTTGGTGTATTTTAATATAATTAATTTGAGAAAAAAAAGGATTACTTAAATTAGAATTTTTTTCATGTGGAAAATGATACAGAATAGTTCCCATAGTGCAAACGAAGTGTAAAAATTGAATTTATTTTTTATCAGATAAAAAAATAAATTTCATTTTATCATATGAGCCTTTATCATACCAACTTTCATTTTTGAAATGAAAATTTTTGTTATGAAAATTAAGTATGCTTTTAAATGCTTTTACAAAAAAAATCATAATGGAATTAAGATGTTTTAATAAAATTGGTACTGAAATAATATACAGCTCTTAAAAGAAAGGAAAAAATACAGAATATATTTTTCAAATGCCAAATATACTAATTTCTCAAAGTTTTTGTTTCATTTTTAATCCTTAAATTGCTGTATTCATTCTTTCTTTGATTAATTTTAGTACCATATTTGGGAACTCATGGTTTTTCATTGCAGTTTATCATGTCACATTATATGTTATGCATTTTAATTAATTATTCATGCCTTTGTGTTAATTCACATTTCCATGTCTAACTATAAATTTGCTGATTTCTTTCTTTTGTTTCCATCATTATGTGCATTTAATTCATTGAAGAACAAGAAAATATAACTCTTCCACAAAAGGTAAATATTAACATAACTTTTTAACCATTTAATATTGTTACTTTTAAAAAATAGTAATATACAAGAGTTATATAACTGTATTTATTGAATAATGATCAAAATTAGCAGGTAGTTATTTTCCTGAAATGATTTTTAGTGTATTTGATATTAATTCTTTCATATACTGTGTTCACATCAAAGAGAAGATTACTTTAAAATTAATGTTTTTTAAAAAAATTTATTTATCCACACTGACAACTAGAAAACAATTCTCCTTGGAAAATGACGTTTTCTTTGTTTCTTTTTGTTTGCATTTCTCTGCTCTCATAGATGAAAGATTTAATTTTTACCTTCTATTCAGGGTAATATCTGATCACATAGAAAATCCCTGTATTTTACCTTCCAGGTAACGGTAACCTTAGTAAATGTACTGGCCCTTGCTGCAGTCATACATCTGGGGAGCTGCTGCCTAAATGTTACTTCTGTTTTCCTCAGTACTTTTAAAATACCCATTAATTCTCACGCCAGTTAGAATGGCGATCATTAAAAAATCTGGAGACAACAGATGCTGGAGAGGATGTGGAGAAATAGGAACACTTTTACACTGTTGGTGGGAGTGTAAATTAGTTCAACCATTGTGGAAGACAATGTGGCGATCTCTCGAGGACCTAGAAATAGAAATTCCATTTGATCCAGCAATCCCATTACTGGGTATATATCCAAAGGATTATAAATCATTCTACTATAAGGACACATGCACATGAATGTTCATTGCAGCACAGTTTACAATAGCAAAGACCTGGAACCAACCCAAATGCCCATTGCTGATAGACTGGACAGGGAAAATGTGGCACATATACACCATGGAATACTATGCAGCCATCAAAAACGATGAGTTCATGTCCTTTGTAGGGACATGGATGAACCTGGAAACCATCATTCTTAGCAAACTGACACAAGAACAGAAAATCAAACACCGCATGTTCTCACTCATAGGCGGGTGTTGAACAATGAGAACACATGGGCACAGGGAGGGGGAGCATCACACACTGGGGTCTGTCGGGGGAAAATAGAGGAGGGACAGCAGGGCGTGGGGGAGTTGGGGGAGAGAGAGCATGGGGAGAAATGCCAGATATAGGTGATGGGGAGGAAGGCAGGAAATCACACTGCCATGTGTGTACCTATGCAACAGTCTTGCATGTTCTTCACATGTACCCCAAAACCTAAAATGCAAAAAAAAAATGGAAAAAGAAAAAAATACCCATTAATTTTATTTTTCTCAGAGCCATAGGAAAGGAAAACCATTCAGCATGTTTGGTTTTGCACTTGAATTTCAAGTAGGTTACAGGCTTCACTCCAAAGTCATATGCTGCCCATACCGTTTTCTTTTCAGAGTTACTGTCGGCCTGATAATTAACTATTTGAACACGAGTTTGCAGCTTAGTGTGATCAGGGTAATTATACTTAATAATTATATAATTCTGTATAATTTCATAAAAGTACATTTTCTCAATATTTGAAAGTGGACTAACGATTGAACTAATTTGTTGCCCATAGTAACAACAAATTAACTCAAAGCTGGTTCTGAAAATAACATCATTCCTATTTTACGGATAAGGAAACAAGTTCAGAGAGATTATGACATCTGCCCAAACTGCTCTGTCAGTAGTAGACTACAAACCGAAATCTTTTTACTTTTGACCTTTTCCGCTACATGATGGTGTGTTGCATTTTAAGAAGCACAAATCCCAAATATATTTTCTTGCCCTTAGTATATTTATTATGTGTTATGTATCTCAGTATTACAAAGAGAAAATTTTCAATTACATATTTAATCTGAATTTATAAAATATATTGTAACTATATTTATATTCAGGTATTATATATATATAATTCTGGCATAGTGTCTGAGTTATTAGGCAATACATATATTAATAAATTAAAAATTAAATGAGATCAAGATGTTTTCGCCATAGATTTTGCACAGATTCTAGCCATCCTGCATTTTTAGGTCAGATATTGGAAACACAACATTAGATTCAATAGTATAAAAATGACCAATGTATTTTTACTTAAGTGCAGAGGAAATGTAGTTGGATTTGCAAGATAAATTTTAGTGTGATAAAAGTATTAGATTCATATTAGAAATGGGCCATCATCTAATTCTTTTATCAAAAAGAATGAAAAATATAGTAATTCTTCATTTAGAGCTCTTCCCTTATATATTACTGGGCACAAGCTATACCTAGCTAAATAAAACAAAATCCGTAAGTATAACCTAAAGTCTGCATGAAAAATGCACATTTGGGGCCTCTCTTCAGAGCATGTCAATATAGGTTTTATACAGTCAGTGTGTCCTGGCTGAGATGTGTCATCACCCCTCTAAGTGTTCATTGGAAACAGGATATAGAAATGCCTCACAGAATAGACCACATTATTAGAAAGAACCAAAGCAATACATCCCAAAATACATCCAGCATGGTATAGGTCAGAAAAAGGATGCTGCACTTCTCCTTAAGGGTTTAAGATAAAGCAGTTTAGCCACTGACCCTGGCTCTCAAAGCCTCGAAAGGATAGAAGCAAGCTCAAGAAATTTCACTGAAGTCATATTTTAAGCTCACATAAACCAAAAGAAAGGAAAAGTTTGCAGCATAGAAATCCCACTGCTATGAGCTGAAGTTTATCTTTGCTGGAATCCATCTTATTGGAGAATTCAGGTGATTGTGAGTGCGTCCTGGATAAATGAAGACCAGTACACAAGTTAAGGGGCTCATTAGTCTAGGTTTATTTTTGATTAATTGTAGATAAACTTATAGAACAACCAGTGGTTCCAGTTTGCCAAGGACTTAGTGTTTTCCCAAGATGCAGGACTTTCAGTGCTAAAACTGGGACAGCTCTGAGCAAACAAGGATGATTGGTTACCCTATAGGGAACCAGTCTATTAATTTTCCAGCTTGTTTGTAAAGTCACATAAAGAGAAGTGTAAAATACTCAATACATTACTAATGGTAGGTGGGATATATTGAGTACTTTCTACATGTCAGTGATTCTACTAAAAGTGTTACATATTTATCTCATATTGTCACAGCAACCTGAGATGTAACTATTAGTATCCTTGTTTTCCTGCTGAAAAGCTAAAGATTAAAAACTTGGTCCCTTATCAGACAGTAGTTCATTTTGTAAATGATAGAATAGGTAATGAGACACAGGTCTCTCTCCAGAGAACCCGTTCTTAACCACTTTGCTCTGTAGGCTCCTTAACATTCAGACAGCATTTACTGAGTACCTGCTTTGCATGCATCACCATGTAATTATATTAACACATATACAACTGCAAGGAACGTTTTTTTACCCCCTGTTTTTTTGAAGTAAAGTGAAAGAGGTTAAGTTGAATGCCAAAGGTAACAAAGCTGCTATGAAGCAGAACCAGATTTTGATTCCACAGCCCATGTTCTGTGTCCTATATCATGTTGTAACAGTCACCGCTCACAACACCAGAATTTTGGAGAAGCCCATTCAGTTTTTCCTTCCTTTCTCTATTGACTTAGTTTTGGACCACTCAGTTAAGCATTCTACATCTGGACTGCTCCTCAAACTGCCATAAAACTTGAGAAAATGACACTCTTGTATTTGAATAAAGATAGCACATCCTTTGGCTTGAAAAGTTAAGGAACTGTAAATGTTCATACTACTTTGTTTATGTTTTAACTCCCTCTTTTATGTTGAAAGCTGAAAGACCATATCATTTTAGTTTTCACAAACTGCTTTATAGGCCTATTTTAAATTATTCATTCTAAAAGTAAGCCAATTTTTCCCTCTCTGCTACATTTCTTGGACAGTTTTAAAGAGCCCATGAATGTAGTTTGGGGGCATCGAAATAATGATATAAGAAGATCAAAACTGAACCAGAAATTAAATGACTTCAAGGTGAGAAAAATGTTATTGTCATAATAAATTTATGATTTATATGCCTTTAGATAGTATTTTTAAGTGCATTAAGTTTTTGGGTCTTGGAAGCAATTCTGAATCATAACAAAACACATCATATTATCTTTTCTACAAATATGAATTTCCTTTATCGTCATAGTGTATAATTTATACACATGGAGAATGAAAGGCAACTAGAGTTAAGTAAATTATTTGAATTAGGAACAAAGGAAATACCATTTTGGTGCTTTTTGTTTTTCTGTTTCACTAATAAAATATGTGTAATAATTACTGTAACTAGATCATAGAGATTGTAACTAAATTTTTAGGATTGTCTCTAGTCAACTATATTTTTAAGTACCAGGTTTCTTTAATAAATTCTCAAGTAAGTTAACTGCGCTTTCCTTCTTTATATGTCAGCAAGAACAGTATGAATGCTAAGTTATGCAAACTTATTTCCCATGAAACTTATGGGCATTAACTTTAATTTGGTGGAATTCAAGTAAAGCAAAAAACATTAATTTTAGTAATTTTTTGTACAGTTGTATAAATAAAATTAAAGCACATTTCAATAGCTTACTGTAGTTGTGGTACATAAGAACAAATTATGTACCCTTGCTAAAATAAGTAAACCAATTTTTGCATTTTTCAGAATCAGCATTCTTTTAACTAAGTAGCAGTTTACATTTTTATTAGTAGTATTAGGTGCGTATTAGGCTAGATGAATCATGTTTTGTTATTGTGTGTCAAGATTTTGAAAATACAAGTTTCTTAATATTCCTGGGCATTGATTGTCCTGAACACCTATGAATCTTTATGAATATTTACTCATAAATATTTAGCGCTCCATTAGGAAAAGTGATTTTCATTTCTATTTTTGGCACAATCTCATAAATATATTATCATTCTAGCCTTCTCTTTAAACTTCAGGAACCCAGAGGGTTAAGCAGATTGATTAGAAAAATTCAGAAGTTATGCTTTTTACCCTATTTTCCCATTTGGTGATTCAAATGTGTTTATTTATAATAGTATCATAGGCTTTTAAAGCTTCAAAGGATTTAACACATATTAACCAAGACACAACTTGCAACAGAGATCTAACTGAGGGAAAACTGATGTGTAACCGTGGACAGCCTCCTTGACATATTTTCTCTAAAGTTGTATATGTTCCCCAAATATTGTAAAAGACAGGCAAAGACTTTCAGAAATCAAAGTTGAGTTTAGCAAAATAGTGCCAATCAAGTATTTCAAGATAGATTCTGTATCCATTAGTATTACTGAAATAATGAAAAATTTTGACTAAACATTTTAGAGATCTCTTGACATAAATAACATGACTTCCTCAATGATTGCTTTTGTTATCCCCCAAAGAAGGCTTAATTACACAGGTTGCTTTTTATAAAAATTGCATTTGAAGTGCATCTTACAGGAGACAGTGCTGACTTTCAAAACCTAAACAGGTTTTTAAAAGCTGTTTAACTTTGTGTAACCCTAAAGGACAAGGTAAATGACAGATTCTTTCATAAGAGCCTAACTTTCTTACTTGTCCATAACTAGTATTTTCAGTGACACTCTGGGAATTGGCAGTTTTGACATTGAGAAATGATGTCTGGAGTTGGAAATCCTGAGCTTTGTTTTAAATAGTTCAGTGGGAATAAGCACACTAAAACAGGAGATGGTTTTGTGGTTTTGGCTTCAGTGAGACTTGAGTGAATATATATACAAATTGCCTCTTTCACCTATGCCAATGTTCAATTCCACTTATCTAGACTAAACATAGGTAGTTTGCTTTAAAAGTCCTGAAGGCATTGTGGTGTTTTCACTTATGTGTTATTTACTTAGTGCATTTTCTGTTTCTCATGCTGGTAGATGCTCATTTTATTTATAGTTTATGGATAGATGATTACTTTATTGGTAGATGCTAGATAGATGTTCTTTCATTGTTTACATTATTATAACACAATCTTTAACAGCCAAGAGAATTATACAAGGTCAAAAGGGAAACTACTTGGAACCTTTTTACACTTACAAGTTGAAATCCATTTTCTTCCAAGAAAATGTCCCAAAACTAGGGAATGTCTACGTAGTCAAAATATTTTAAACATTTAATCGTTATGTATAGTATATATGTGTGTGGAGATGTTGAAGTTGGATATGTACTATATCAAAGTTTCTCACTATGTTTGCATGACTCCAAAACTAAGGATGAACATGAAAATAATATATTACAGTTGACCCACAGCATCCATGTGTTCCACAACAATGGCTTCAACCAACCATGAATCAAAAATGTTAGGGGAGAAAATGATTGGTTGCATCTGTACTGAATATGTACAGACTTTTTTTCCTTGTCATTATTCTCTAAACAATACAGTAAAACAGATTTTGAGTTTTTTAAAGTCATAAGCCATTTAATAATATAAAAGGGATAGATTTAGGAAAAGGCATATAGGCACTATTTACAAATAATATAAAAGGGATAGATTTAGAAAAATGCAATATAGGCACTATTTACATGACATTTATCTTGTATTTGTTCTTATAAGTAATCTAGAGATGAAAGTATATGGGATGAGGTGCTTAGGTTGTATACAAATACAATGCCATTGTATATAAGGAAATTGAAGATCTGTGAATTTTGGTACATGTTATGGGGGTGGTCCTGGAATCAATCCTGAACAGGTATGTTTTAATTTGGGAAAACAACATGATAGAAAATAGTGATGTAAAATATAACTGGTGAATTTCTTTCCTCATAACACGTATAGTAAATTGGAAAATCTTAAAATGCTGGAAAGTAGGCAATAAAGCAAGAGACAAGGTCATTGAGGTTCCTATTTTTGCAAATATGAAAAAAATAAGTATTTTAACAACACTGTTTTGAAATACTATAGAATCATAGACTACAACAGCTGGAAGGTTCTCTGAGTAGTCTTGTCTTTTTACAGATAAAAACTTTGTAGTGGAGGAATATATCAGGAATTGATCAAAGGAACATTGATGAACTGATGAATGGTGATGGATCTAGGACTGTAATCTATGCCTAGTCATTCCCATTCCTTGGTTCTTACTATTTTGCCACATTGATTCCAGGTATATGCAGAATACTTATCCATGTAAACAGTCCTCATTTCTTTAAAGTCTAAAAAACTGTGAACAGACACAAGGATGTATTTTTGAAAATTCAAATATCAAACCATCTTTCTTGATATATTTTAAGATCTAGTTTATATATTAAACATTTAAGATCTTGTCTTCTTTTCAGTCTCCGTATAGCTAATTCTTTTTCATCTTGTTAATCTCAGCTTTTTTTTTTTTCACTGCAGTCAATAACTGGGGAATAGGAAGTGTTTCATTTATATTCTTCATTCTACCTGACAACACAAATATGTGGTCATTATCATTGCTCTTCCTGAGGGATGTTCTGGAACCAGAATGGGACTGCACTATCATGGAACTCTCACTGTGTTGCTATACAGCAAGGAAGCAGAGACACTAATTTTTTTATTCGTAAAATACAATAGCACATCATAGTTAACTAGACAGGTTTAAATATCCTGTGCAGATGATATCATGTGTCAACTTTGATGCATGTATTAGCTAAACTTGTTAAAAAATAATTTTTACATCAATGTATTTAATAATATAAATGTTCTATTTATTTCTATCCTTTTATCGTCATATTTCATCTAATGCTCGAAAATATTAGAAGGTTTAACAATATATTAATATAAATTAATTCTGCCTACAAACACAAACATTTAAAATTTCATATTCATGTTAATTTCAAGTTGCATAGAGAGAAATGTGAAAGATTTAAGGAATTTTGAGATCCAAGCAAATTTATTTTTCTATAAATTAAATTTATAAATAATATTTTAAATATATGAATGCAAGTTTAAATTATAATGGTCCTAAATTATATGTAACTATAGTGTTTACAGTATTTTAAAGCAAATTACAAATATGTGATAAGTCAAAGAAGTTTCCTAGAAAGTTACATTATCTCTTTGAAGGAAGTTATTTTATAGAAATTTTAAAATGATTGATTAGGGAAGATTTATTAAGGATTTTTAAGGGTATTTTTAAAGTCATAGGCCTTTTAATAATAGGAAAGGGATAGATCTGGAAAAATGCATATAGGACAAACAAGATTATCAAATGGTTTTAGTTTCTTCAGAGATTTGTTAAAGGTCATTGATAATAGTAAATTAGGAATTCTTAGCAAGGCATGTGAAAGAGAAGTAGTTATTTTAATGTCTTTATTTTTAATGCTAATACTTTACATTTGAAAATTGTAATAATTACAGTACTTTGTAAATGATATTTACTTCTCTTATCTTACATACTCCAATCAGATTTTTTCTTGTTGAGTTTTAGAAGACAAGAAATGATTTTACAAGTATGGTTTTCATTATACTCTTAAAAGGTTCCAGTTTTATACTTTCATAATTTTAACATTGAATTGATTTGTGACATACATAGATTAATATGAAAAAAAGCCATAGTTTGGAAAGAACAATGTATATAAAGTTGGAATAAAGAAGATGGATCTTGTTCAATAAATACCTTTTTGTAAACTAATATATGCTTTTTAGAAAGTACCATTTTTTTAAAACATAAGACATATAATTTAGTTTGTACCTTATACTGAAAGATTTCAATCCTTCAACCCCTGCGGGGAAAAAAAGCATTTTTATGAAATTGCAATATTACATCTGAGGAACTAGGATACATATATTTTTAATATATAGTCACAAAATCTATAATTAATTAAAAGACTAAATGAAATTGCATGATAATTATATTTCTTGTAGAAAGTGAGAGATATTTTTTAGCTCTTTATTATGCGGCAGTTATGACATTTTTAAAAATAAAAATTCCAGAGCCTCCCGGTTTTACATTTTCTGTAAAGAAATAGCAACTGGCCTTTTAATGGTTTTGTTAGTTTACAATACTATTAACATTCAGAATGTTCCTAAAATGTGAATTTAATGCTAAGATTTGTGGAATAATTGGAAAATATTTTATTTAATATTTTAGTTTTGCTATTGGGTTTTAAATTGTTAAAATAATATAAAAATTTTAAATGATAGTAGTCTTTTTTTAAAGGAAGATATTTGAGCTCTCTGGGTTACACTTAATTTTACTTATGCTAAAATACTAGAGGGAAAGTCACATTTCAAGGATTCAATTAGTTTTTAATCATTACTACTATTTGCCATATAAATCATATAACTTATTGGAATCATGCCTTCTGGTTCAAATTTGTGATAATTATTCTATCTAACTTCTTATATTTGTCTTAATATTTATCTTGACACATCTGTAATCCAGAAATAATGCCATTTTATTGTAGATATATAGCTGAAAATAAAAATGGAAAACACATGAAATCTTTAGCAAAGTTAAAGAATTTCCACATTTACCCTGAAGTTTTTTCAGTGATTATGAAAAAAACTTTTACTGAAGCACAATAACTTATATAAACAGTTATTTCAGAATATGCACTAACTCACATGTCATTGGGAAATAATGAAAAGTACTACAAAAAATATGATATTACATAATTATCTGGCTTTTTGATAAGACTAAATAAATGATAAGCTATTGGCATTTTGGTTCTGTTGCTGGAAGCCTAGAGCAAGCAGTGAGGATAGCATAGCAACTGCGTCTTTGATGGAGAGTCAAGGGAGTCTACTCATTATTTTGAATCATAATGTTAAGTTGGAGATTTTTTTTTTTTTTACTTTCACAGAGTAAATAAGGTCAGTTTTAATTTCATTGGGAGTAAATATAGTAATGATTTGAGGAGATAAAATGAAATCATTTGGAACCATTTTTAGATTCATTTTAATTATGTTACCACTGTCTTCTTATGTTTTACATTTGCAAATAAAGATTTAAATGCAACCATATCATAAGTAATCCTGTTAATGTTTAGAGAAATGAAATGTTGTCCTAGTAAGATTCAGTCCCTAGATCTATGTCATACTGCTTCAGGCCAATAGCTGTTGGGATATAATTATCTGTGTCTAAGTAACAATCTACCCTGAAAATTACATGACCCTAAAAGTAAAAGTTGCAAAGCTGTGGGCTAATCAATGTCAACATTTTTTAGAATAATATTAATAGCATTTTGAGAATAGTTAAGCTAACACCATTTAAGTCTGTTTTTATCATAAATTGAGATTGTTTTGAGTTGCTTTAAGCTTTAATCATACAGAAGAACTAAATTTGCAGTACATTTGACTTACTCAAAACTCAAAGCAAATGATTGAGCATGTATCCCAAAGTACTCATGCCATAGGCAAAAGACAGAGAGCAGATATTTTCACATTTTCTATATTGCATATGTCTTTCTATAAATATAACTCACATATTTCTGAGTTTCTGATTACTCTTACATAGCATTTTACTGTATAGTACTCTTTTTGACTCTTCGTATGTTGTCAAGTAATAAATTTCTGAACCACATTTCTCAGGGTCTCCGTTGAGCTCTCCTGTAATGGTATCAATAGTGAGCATTTATTATCTCTGAAGTCAACATTTTTAAAGCAGGAGTGAATCATTGCTTAGTTTGCATAACTAAGGGTTGTTGGGTATTTGATATTAGTTATCTAATTTACTGAATTTAAACAAAGTAAAACATTTTATAATTTAGTGCTAAAAGTATGATTAAAACACTTAGCCAAAAATTCCAAATTTTATTATCTCATGTGCTATTAGTCTGTAGTTGAACACACAATAAAAGTTACAGATTGACTTCTTTTTTAAAGTGTGTGTTGGTGTTTTATAATAAAGGATGATAGGTCACATTTAGTCATTGCAATAAAAAAAATTGTTAGCAAGTGCCTTTATGAACTCCTTATAAGAGATAAAATCATCAGCCAAGTCAATCAGACATACCGACATTGCCATTAATTTCTAAACCATTAGTCTCTTGGCAGAAGCTCCCAGTATATCAGTCACCAGTAAACAATTTTCCCCACATACACATGCACACGTGTGTGTGTGCGCACACACACACACACACACACACACACACACACACACACACATAGCCCTACAACTTAAAAATCTGAACACTTGTTGCACAGGTGGAGTTGTCTGGGAAGTTGGCAAAAGTTGTATAAAGTAAACATAGTTCTCATACAACGTAGGTATAAGCTTTTGAATCGTTTACCCTACGCATGACTGTACCTTAGCTGTTTCTTTCTCCCTCATTTGTAAAAATGCAAAATTTAAAGGAAGAGTTTTGAAGTGATGTTGCTGATGATGGATTCTAACTTAGAATAATTCATACTTTGTCAAAGGCTGCAATTCTTGCCCTCCTCTGCTACTTAGGAGATTAATAAAAGCTTAAGGAAAATATATTTCTTTACATATTATAAATTAAAGGGCTAAAAGTCATGTATTCATATTCAAAAATTATGAATTTCATTTTTGTGGTTCAGATATAGCCATCAGGAATAGAAAGTTCATCTTTTAGTAAGTTCGTTTTAAGGACTGGCAAACACTCATGAGAAGCCACTGACAGAAATTAATGATTTATAAGAATGCCTCAATAAAGTAGATACTTATTAACTAAAACAATTTTTAGGTGACCGCTGTTAGCCAAGGGTGTTAAGTGGGTGTGTGCATGCATGTAAGCATGTGCATATATGTGTGATGTATTAAGTATGCATATTTTTCTCTATATATGTACATGCGACAAACAGTTGTTTAAATTTAAAACATTTTCACAATTAAAATTGATTTCACATAATCATTTATGAAGGGAGTTGAAAATATTTCATATAAAATCAAGAAATATTTATCTTTTGTTACTAACATTTATGTTCCCCATTCTGTGTAACTCGAATCATGTTCATCTTTAGATTAACAGTTGCTAGTACTGTATATTTTGCATTTTGTTTAATTTACTACTCATGTGTTATTTCTAAATTTTATTTAATTGAAGTCATTTCAAAAGCATTGAAATCTTAAACCATTCAGTTTTTAAGAGGTGCTTGACGTGTTTTAATAGGCTTCCATTATGTGTTTTTGCAGCAAGCTTAGTAGTGGAGGAACGAACAAGACAGATGAAAATGAAAGTGCATCGATTTAAGCAGACAACAGGGTCTGGTTCTAGTCAAGAACTTGATCGCGAGCAATATTCCAAGGTAAAATTAGTAGTATCCAACCAATACTTTCCCTTTTAAAAATGTATAGTGTGTGTACCAGGCAGGATTAGCAAGCACCTAATTATAAAAGAAAAGGTATATAATTTTCTTTTCTTATACAATTGGGCTGGGCGCGGTGGCTCACACCTGTAATCCCAGCACTTTGGGAGGCCCAGGCAGGCAGATCCTGTAAGGTCAGAAGTTCGAGACCAGCCTGGCCGACATGGTTAAACCCCACCTCTACTAAAAAATACAAAAATTAGCCAGGCATGGTGGTGTGCGCCTATAATCCCAGCTACTTAGGAGGTTGAGGCAAGAGAATCCCTTCAACCTGGGAGGTGGAGGTTGCAGTGAGCCAAGATCATGCCACTGTACTCCAACCTGGGTGACTCCATCTTAAAAAAAAAAAGATATCATTAAAAGATAGTCTTGCATCATAATTTCTACCAAAGCCTGAAAAACTTCTTTCCTCTTGATATTTTCACATGATATAACTTTATTGAAATATTAACTTGGATTCGATTTTTTCTAAAAATATGTAAATATTTGATATTAAAATCACTTAATAATTGATTAGCATTTGTCAAATTCACATAAATAAGCAAGATATATGAAGCCATTTTGTTGCTTGAACATCATTCAAATATTGCATTTAAGATATTAAGATATATTTATAGTCTTAAATACTACTTTGGATTGATATTTGACTATTGATATTTGTGAATGATAAAAATTATGTGATACGAGATTTCTTATTGCTCTGTCTTTAGTAACAAAAGTAACTGATTTCAAACTTCTAGAAGCTGAAATTTACACAACGTTAAGTGCGGATAAGCATTTAATTTTTATTTCAATAATATGTTCTAAGGAAACACTAAGGAGTTTATAAACTGCTAATATCTGATAATTTTAATTAAAATAGCATAGATTTTTGTTCTTCATGAAGTAACTTTACATATATTATCTGACTTATTTAAAAGCCTTTTTTCTTTTAGAATACTACAAAAGTAGCAGCGGCCATTATAGGTCGACCTCTGTTCTAATTTGATATCTACAAACTCTTTTGGAGCTAATAACCTATTAGAAATCAAAAGTAAATAAAACTACACTAAGTTAATATTATTAGCTTGAAATATGGACCTAGAAAAACCTACTTATTTTTAAGCAGTGGAAGTGGTTTATTGTCTATCCAGATTTTTATAACTAATAAAAAAAAGAGGTGGCTACAAAATATGATTTATCACCAAGACCACTATAGAATCATGTGTGTTTGATACATTCTATTACTTTACATGTTAGATTAGATGTAGAAGGGTTTCCAAATGAGACAATGCAGAGGGTCACTGTGATTCAGGGATACCCAACTCTGTAAGGGTCTTACCAAAAAAGTGGCAAGCAAAATAACTTGATGTCCCATAGTGTTGCCTATTTCAGCTCTGAACAGGTTTATCTTCTCTGCAACTTATTTATGGTATTATCACCTAATCAGCCTACTTGTCTGTCTTCTTCATAAATACTGTCATTTTTGTTTTCTTACTACAAATGCAGTGAGAATTAGAAGACAGGGTAATTCAGGGTTTGTTTTCCCTTTACAGTTGGATTCAGTTATCCTGAATGTTTCTTTAAACTGGAAATGCTCCTTTTATGCTGGAAATTTTTATCCGTTTCTTAGCTTTATGTCCAAAGGTTAGGTCAAATAGAACAGCAAGGAGAGGTAGAGCCAGTATAGGAAATAAGAAAGAAGCGAGTAAAGAATCAGGGTAAAATACTGAAAGCCTTTCTGGATCATCCTGAGCTGGGACTCTAATCATTAATTAGTTGATCCAAAAACTCTACAAAATGAAGTACTCAGAAGTCTAAACCACCACTAATAGTCATAGTAAACCAAAAGTAGGTATATCTCGTTGGCAGTAGGTGTACCTTGTTGGGCAGATTCTATATTCGCTGGCTCATAACATTTAAATCTTGAAAATACCTCAAAATCTTCTACTCCAGCTCACTTATTTACAAAATTTATGAAAACTGAGGCTCAGAAGCAAAGAGGTAATTTATTAAAATTTGTGTTAAAATTAGTAGAGCCTCTGTATAGCGAAGAGGCCTAGAACAACGGATTTGGGACTTAGGGTATGACTTGTTCTACTTGTATCATTGAAATGAACACATTACTCTAGATTGATTCAAAGGTTCCAATCTGGCTTTCGATTTACATACAGTTAAATTAACATATTCTATCTTGATCCTCCCTCTGCACAGGCACCCTTTTTCTTTTCTTCTCTCTCATTGCATTTGAATATTTTAAAACCTATTACTTTCAGGTATAGTCCTGTGGCTCCTAACTTGTAAGAATATAGGATAGGAAATTAAATAAGATAAAATAAATGATTAGCCTTTTCTTATATGTCAAGTAGAAGATAAAATATTCTCCTCATCTCTAATATTTATATTATATACTAACACAGTATAATTTTTTTGTTTTCAGTAGCCATTTTTATTAATTCAAACCTTTCACATATACTTGAGAAATTATTTTTCATTTTTATTCTTTTACTTCAAATATTTTATAACTGTTTTACAAAGATGTATTTTTATGGCTATAATTAAGAGCCAATAATGGCACAAATGTTATGTAGATTAAATTTTGAACTTTTTTCTTTTATTTGCTCTTTTTTAGTATCTTTATCCATTTGACATTTTGGATGAAGCAACAAACCTTAGGTGAAATTTATGCCAAGAAGAAGTTAGTTAACTATTCTCAAAATACTTTTAACCAACCACTAGTAGAACTGGATTTTTTTCAGGGCGAAACATTGTCAGCCAACTATAATTCCTGAGATGCTTCTTGAAACTTAATACCTCTTTTAGAAGATTAAATGACCCTAACATCCATCCTGCGTAAGGAATTAGCACTAACTTTGCTTTTGAAAAAGCACAACAATGCTTCTTAGGTATCCTTGAAATGTGTCACCATTTTTTTTTTTTTACTGGTGCTATACAGAGTTGCATGCCTTAATGATGAAGTGAAATTCATAATTAGAGGCGAATTCACATTTAGGCAGTCACAATTTAAAGAGTGTTTATGTTTCTGTAACCCAGGAACAGCAACCAAAAGTGATGTGATGGGTTTTGTAGGTAGCTGAAGAGTGTTTGTTATTACTTACTTCTAAAAATAGTAGTATTTTATTATTCCTCTCACATCAATGATTTATTTCCCCTCTGTAGGATTGGTAGAAATTCCTCCTGAGAAATTATGTTCCTCAAAATATAATTTATGTGTTTCCATTAAAATATTAAATTGTTACATTAGAAATTTAACAGATCATGCCTGATGAAATTCAGAGTGATTAAAATGTTAACATATTTTTGGAAAAAGTAAATTTAATAGTTAAAAGTGAATAGAAAAGTATTTCACTTTCTTCAAATAACCAATGTGGATAAAACTGTGATATCATGTCAGAATGATAGATTGTTCTTTATCGCAATATAGAAAAATTTATAATGACGTTAAAAGTTTGAAATCCCTTTTTGTCTATTTTCTGTAATAACAAAGATCTGTATACAAAAAGGTTGAAGAAAAAATGGCTTAAGTGAAGGAAAATTTCTTCAGTTGAAAAAATATTTTCATATATATTCACATAACTTTATGCTTTAGTGTATACTGCTTCATATTGTCAAATATCAAATAAGGGGAGCATTTGTTGTGGGTGTCAGCACAATACTAACAACCAGAACAAAGAATATTACATACTTTCTCATGGGCAAGCTATCATTCCAATACATTTGAAAACAATAATTACATAGCATCTCTCTTTTTACACAGTGTTTCCAAAAACCAATAATATAGGAGTTGTGTTTGTAATCCAGCAACAGCGTTAAATTCAGGTTCTACTCTGTGAACATATTGAATTTTTAGCACATATACTCTGAAAATCAAAAACAGATCTGATTAAAATGAATTGTGTCGGGTCAGACTTGTGGTATTAAATATGAGTGAATTTGCTGGTAAAACATATTGTCACATTGCTTTCAATACATTATCTTAAATCACATTACTTTTAGATCAAACATAAAGTAATATAAGTAGTAGTAGCTCAGTTTGGATACAATAATATATGAATTTCCTTTGGAGTCTAATTTGGCATATGACTTTGAAGGATAAATCACACAATTATGAAAAATCCTTGGGAAAAATAATTTTACACATATCCTATATATTAGGAATTGTTTTAATGCCTGATATGAAATTCTTTTACCAACACATACACATGAGAGGCGATGAAATAAAACTCACATTTAGGGAGGCCAAGGCGGGCGGATTGCCTGAGCTCAGGAGTTCAAGATCAGCCTGGGTAACACGGTGAAACCCCATCTCTACTAAAATACAAAAAATTAGCCAAGCATAATGGCATGTGCCTGTAGTCCCAGCCACTTAGGAAACTGAGGCAGGAGAATTGCTTGAATCCCGGAGGTGGAGGTTGCAGTGAGCTTAGAACGTGCCACGGCACTCCAGCCTAGGCAAAAGAGGGAGACTCGGTCTCCAGAAAAAAAAAAAAAAAAAAAACAGTAAAAACAAAAAAACTCACATTTAAATGTGTTAGTCCTAAACTACTCTCTTTTAAGAAATTATTAAATAAACATTAGACCTTTCTCTAGGATAATTTTTTTAATGTTATTATCTAATCCTCTTTTTAGTGCATATAGATCCAGGTTGTAGCATGAGTTAATTTAGTGTTTTAGCAAGACAGTTCAAATTCATTAAAATTCCTGACATGGAACATCACAAAGGATAGATGACTTTTTCTACAGGTTTAATAAATATTTGATATTTTCATACCTTATTTCTCATAAATCTGAAATTAAATTGCTTTCTAAGAAACAAATACCCATATGTTATTTTGTTTTATAGAAGAAGTTATAGTATCTTACCTACCAGTGTCCAAGAGCACTACTTACATTTTAGGTATCTTTAACTTATTTATAGTTATGTAACCTAAATATTTATTACAACTGTAACACATATATAAAAATACTATGTAATACATAAGCTATTCACTGTGTGGTTCATCACAATAAAACAGTGAAGTAGAAATAAGAGTAGATTAACTGCTTTGGCAACTTTGCACATTTTAATGTCTTACTTGGTGATTCCTAAAATTTTAGGAAATGAATATCAGAAACAAATTTAAAGGTATTTTTGAATATAAGATATAATGTACAATGAAATTTTAACAGGGATCCAGTGTTCTACTTTTGATACTAAGTTAATAGGTTAAATCTGAAACTGTCTAATGAAGCCATAGTAGAAAGGTAAAGACTAGTCACTGCCTTTTTACTCAATTTATATCAGCCCTTGTTTTTGAAAAGTTACATATTTTAAAGAAATTTTAGAGACACTATAATGTCTTAGAAAGTATTTACGTACACTGAATAATTTTAGAATCGAAAAGTCTATAGAGGTGGAATCAGTCTATACAGGTCAAGTGTCCCTTACCCAAAATGCTGGGGACCAGAGGTGTTTCATATTTTGAACATTTTTTATATTTTGGTATATTTGTATTATATACATTATGTGTTTTCCAGTTGAGCATCCTAATCTGAAAATCCAAAATGTTCCAGTGATCATTTATTTTGCACATCATGTCAGTGCTCAAAAAGTTTTGGATTTGGGAACATTTCAGATTTTGAATTTTTTGATTATGAATGCTCAGCTAGTCCTTTGACTGGAGTAGAAGGTGAATAAAATGAACAAGAATGAAAATGAAAACAAAAAAGAGAAACATATGTACTAGAAAAAAATGAATAATATACTTTTGAGGTTCTAAGTATGTATAAATAATTAAATGAATTTTCCATTCAAGCATTTCATTATTGCATTTAATTTATATTTCAGTCTTCATAAGCCATCTCTTACCACTCAAAGGATGTTATTGTTTTTATATTGGAAATCATATGTTAGCATTTGGATTATTTTCAATTCTACACCTACTTTTACAAAGGTGCACCTTTATTTGGTGTGGGCTAAGTAGTCATTCATCTTACCATCTGTGTCTTTTCCGTGATCTAATGATAGAGCTCACACTTTCTTGTTTTTAATCTTTAGTATAACATACATAAAGATCAGTACAGAAGCTGTGATAACGTCTCTGCCAAATCATCAGATAGTGATGTCAGTGATGTTTCCGCCATTTCCCGAACCAGCAGTGCCTCACGCCTCAGCAGCACAAGCTTTATGTCAGAGCAATCTGAGCGCCCCAGGGGTAGAATCAGGTGAGTTGGCAGTACTGTTTATATAAACTGGATCTTTATCTATGGTATAAAAATGCAGCTAGCTTCCTTTATATTTTTTCTTTAATAGAGTTTAGGTCACAGTGGGTTAAGTATTTATCCACTACTATGTTGTATTGCCAACAGAATGTTTAGTATTGACTGCTATCAGATACAGCTTATAACCCTAGTCACAATTTTACAGATCGCCCTGAGTCACATTTGTAGTAGTTTCCTCTAATATGATTAAGTTCCCTTCCTTTAGTCCAACATCAGGAAGGGTATTCTGTAAAGGGCCACACAGTGAATATTTTAGGCTTTGCAGGACGGTCTTTGTTGCCACTACTCAACAATGTCATTGTAGTGTGATAGTTATATAAATAAATCAGCATGGGTCTGTGTGTGGGGTATATATGGGGGTGTAGTGGATGTGGTAACAAAATACACATCACTAATTACATTATGTGAGTTGTAAGGCATTTACCTCAATTTTGTTTAAGTTGCCAGTAGTGTTTTTGTGTTCTTTAAAGACAAATACCCTGCTGAAAGGGAAGAGACCCCAGATATCCAAGTGCTGTCTAAACTAAGCAGATTGATTATAAACAAAGCATATTTTGTATTAGTTCTTTACTAGTTTTCAGAAGTGAAAGTTTCATATAGTTAGAGTTATGTAACCTAAATCTTTATTACAATTGAAGGA
The DNA here is from genome assembly GCA_036589455.1 of Ateles fusciceps. Lineage (NCBI taxonomy): Eukaryota > Metazoa > Chordata > Mammalia > Primates > Atelidae > Ateles > Ateles fusciceps. Next base: position 12,967,105 of record JAZHEH010002597.1, on the reverse strand, counting down.
ATTGTGGGGTTGATGAGAGGTCCAATAAATATAAGTGTTAAAAATAGGAACAAACACTTTCCTAATACTCTAAAAGTCTAATGTTAGTGCACATTTTGAATGATGTACAATGAATTGTATTTTGAAGATTCTTCCTTGTTTCTTGAAGCAAATTAAAAGTAATCATCCTGCTGTTATTTAATAATTTCATACTCTGATAATCTAACATGAGCAATTTCAACTGATAAAGATATTGGTAGAAAATGTTTTATCTTTACTTTTGGTGTTCTCAGCATCTGATTCTAACAGAATATAAAGTTCTTTAAAATTTAGGAAGAATTATAAGAGCTCAAAAACGTAGCCGTATTAAGCTGCTAGGATCAAAGGCTAAGAAATATTCGTATAGATTCCTTTTTATTGAATTCTTAATAAGATAAAATGTTTTAGAAACTATTGAATTTAGTAAAGAATGTAATGAATAAGAGTTAACTAAGGACTTTTTCACCTTATTCACTAAAAACAATTTGAAGTAATTTTTATTTATATTCACTACAGAGCCAATTACCTGGAGCTCTGTGCTTTAAAGTATTACTAGTTAATATAATTTGTATTACTAACCAATTGCATATAATAACTTGTGGGTTCATTTTCATTCTCCTAAAATTTTAGAAGTAAGAGTCTTCAAAAATTTATCTTCCTGTAAAATTTGGTTACGTGATTTCTTTTCGAAAGAATAGGAAAACAACGACAACAAAGGACTATGATTTTATACAGGGAGAATGGGGAAACCACATGTTAGCAGTGTATTGGAACCAGTATTACTTTGTGGGGAAAATGGCAGCTCAACAAATTAGCATTGACTATATCATGACAAGAAGCAAAAGAGAAGATTCTTTCCTTCCTTGATTCACAATAATTTTCATATTTAGTCAAGGTGGTAGGAAGAGGGGTGGACCTAAAGGGAGTATAAATAAACTTCTTGGTGATAAATCTATTTTCACTAAGCACTTTTCTGTTTTCATCTTTCTTTCCCTTCTTTGTAGTTTAAAACCCATATAAACTGAGACTTTATTTTATATAAGTGAATTATGTAAATTTAGGCACTAGAGCTAATAGTTAAACAAGTTTCCCCTTAAGCTAACATAAAGAGCTACTTTTCTTGTAATCTCATACTGTATGTCAGTGATTTGTCATATACGGTACATATTTGATCATCTTAGAATAATTAGGAAGAATGGAGAGAAATAATAAGATGTGAGAAGGGACACATCTTCTCTTCTGACATTTGTAGCCTATCACTTCATATGCATTCTTCTGTCTGCATATCCTCATAGACACACAAACGTAGCATACACACACACACACACACACACACACACACACAAAGAAGAGAGAGAGAGAGACTTGTTTTGCTTCCATCATCAATCCTGTGGTAAAATCCTGAGAGAGGACAGTTTGGAATGATAAAGAATAAAATGACATCAGCATAAAAACATCAAAATTCTGTGAACAAGGGTTGCAGGCTCTTCAGCTGTGAATATCCCCTGCCCTTATAGCTAACACTATGAGGAATGATGGTTCTTAATATTATTATTACTGTTTCTTGTTTCTTTATTTTTTAGCAACTAACATCTGCATAATTTTTATAATTCTCTTTACTCAGGTTCATGGTTAAAATATGAACAAAGCTAATTAATTATAATGATAGAATATATTTACATATAAGTTGTAATAATAAGCAGCAAACTTTTTAGTTCCTATCATGTGTAAGTACTTTATTATTTTCTACTTTTTTTAAAGTCGTAAATTCCTTTACTGTTAATCTTCCTCACCACCAAGACGATGAAGTGTCCAGTCTACTCCCTAACCCCTTTACCGAAAAAGGTGCTATCTCCTTCCCAGACAGATGAGAGAAAGCAGGTCTTCAGGCCGGATCCACCGTTAGGCTTTCCCTTCCCCAGCCTGGAGCACCAGACAGGAGGTGACTCCTGGTGACAGATGGATGGGTGATGGACTGAGAAAAGGGGATGAGGAAGGGCTATTACAGGCTCAGCTCTGTTCTTCCAGCCTTGCCTCTGGGTGTAGGGGAAACAGAGGCATGACTGACCAGGACCAGGGTCATGCCCAGCGTGGCCATAGTCACGCGTGGAGTAGTCTAGTAAATACCATGCACTCCCAGCAAGGCTGCTGCCTGGTGTTTTGAGGCTGCTGTGGTCACAGACACTCCCCTGGCCTTGGCTTCCTATCAACAAGCTGGGGGTGGCAGAAGGAGGGAGGAGCAACCCTTTCCTTAGGAGCCTCACAGGCTGCACCAAGAAAGCAGCCAGCCTGGGGTAGGGGTTGCCAGGTCCGAAGGATGGCTGACTCAAAAGTCATAGATACTTCCAGCACCTCCTGGAAGAGGGCATCTAGATCCCAGAGCAGCCCTGTGGGCCCTCAGGTTTCAGAGGCCACCCCCTAGTAGGCAGAGCCGGTTGATGGTGGACATTGGGGACAGGAAGTGGGTTGTGGTGCCAATGGCATTACCACATTGGGAGTGTAGATAGGCAAGTAGGAGGTGGGCAGCGTTCCCAGAGGGAGGTCCTGTGTCCCACACTGGACAGCCCCCTAGGAACTGAGGTACCTTGCAGTAAGTGGAAAGACCAGGCCATAGCCTCTGGGGGAGAGGGTTGAGGGCCTCATGGCTCCCCTCTGGGAAGCCTCCCCCTCGACTCTTAAGGGGCTGAGAAGGGGGCAGAGGGGCCACAGAGGCCTCTCAAAGGAGGGTGGGTAGGGTGGGCACTGCCTCGTCCCCACTGCTCCCCATGCCTGCAGGAGCTAGGCTGCTCTGTGGCCCCAGTCCCGACCAGGGTACCGCCTCCCCAGAGTCCCTTAGCAGAGACTTGTTGCTGAAGACCTTGCTAGGTGGCAGTGGTGGGCTGGGCGGACCATGCAGTTAAGTAGGGGCCCAGGTCCTCGGCGAAGGCTCCACGCGCACTCCAGTTCTGCCATCACCTGCACAGACAGGGCTGTGTTTTGCGGCCATAGTGCCTCTGCCTGAATCAGGCTCATGTCCGCCGCCCAGAAGTTGCCTTTGGCCTGGGGCTTTGCAGGGTCCACAACTAACATTTATTAAAATTTGGCATTTTATGTCAGTAGGCATAATAATCAATAAGCATACACTGAAAGGAATGTTCTATTTATTTGAGGATTTTAAAACAATATAGGTTAAATTATTCGATATTTTAAGTTGTGATAGCAAAGATAGAAGTTAGTATCTTCTGGAAAATCAATCTTGATACTACAGTTATGTTTGCAAAGTGTTAAAGAAAGTAATTTCAAATGCCCCTTATTTCACAATAGTTCTTCAATTCAGTAAAGAAATACAGGATAAAATTCAAAAGTAATCCTTGGATATTTGTTTTAGCATATGAAAAGTACTTAACTGCAAAATTGTTTGCTGTTTTAATAGCTAAAATAAACAAATGAAACTTTTATATGCTCACTAATTATTATGCGTACTGACATCAGATGTAATCAAGAGTGAGCCAGAAGGATTATTATTTTATTTGTTTTATTTTAGCTATTCCCACTTAGTTTTGCATGCCTGTCTGTTTTACTATAGAAAAATAAGGTTTATTGCGATCTACAAAAATACTAAAAAGAGAGGAAAATTTTGTGGAAATTAGGTGACAAGGAAAGATGAATCTCTGAGCACAGTGAAAAATATTAAATATATGAGAAAAAATCTATGTTAGTGTTTTCTTGCTAGTGTTTTGTTTTATAACATTTTGATAGTTCAAGGTTGGTGAGCCATTCCCACTACTATTTCTTGTAAATAGATTAAAGCTGGCCAGAAAGAATGTGACATGTATCCTTTACAAAGACTCTAGATGTATGACAAATATATTAATAAATTACTATCACTTAAGAACATACATGACTGAATCAGTCCCTATACCATATGTATAAATTATAGTGGCATTGTTATATTCATACCATAATCAAAATATTGCTTGAACTATGAATATAAGTAACACAAAAGTCTTGATAATAGCCAAATACATAACTTTTGGGACAGGTGAATAACTTTTCCTGTTAGGTTCTTCCTTGCAAACCATTTAAGGCTGCAGTTTGAAGTGAAACATCACTGGTACAGTTTGAGACAGCTGTGGCATGCTTTATTTTTACCTTTATACTCTGTGAGTTTATTATAGATTTATTAACATATGTTTAATCAAATTCCGGGAAGCTCAGTGGCATGTAAGGTGAATGCTTACTATATAGTAGACAAGGAAAATGGTCAGTTAAAATAAAGTTTTCAAAACTTAATACAAACCTGTAATATCTTATCAAGATGGGGTTATATTTGTAGATATGTCCAGGCATAATTAGATCTTAGATACTATTACCTTTGGGAAGAAAATAACTATACATTGTTTATGGAGCTTTAAAAGTACATTGTATAACATCTCGTTATTTGTAGAAATCTAATTTCCTGTAGCTTTATTTTCTTTGTTAGAATAAATTAGATAATTTTTGTGACATATTGAAGTCCTCTTAAGCCAGTCATTTTGCCATTGGATAGCTAATATGGCATTGAACATCCTTAATATAACCAGTCTTTGTGGTAATTACAACACATCAAAGAAAAAAGGATCAAATAAGTTGCCCTTGAGGAAGACCTCATGTGCTATAAAAGTGTGTTTATATGTTTATGTTTGCATATTAGAGAACCAAACGCTGATTATGAGCCTAGCAATGTTATGTCAGTAGGTAACTAATTGTTTTAATGGTCCCCAGGCATGAACTCTGGTTATCAACATTAAATACCCTCTCTTGGGCAAGTATTCATGTTTCTGCAACAATCAACATATTATTTGGAATAGATACAATATCCTTTAATACTGAGAATCAGTGCTTCCCAAACATCACTTATTTGATATGTCACTTTCATAAGTGTTTCCATAAATCTGTATTACATTTTTAATGTATTAAAATATTGTGATTTATTAAGTATCCTTTATAAGTAGACCAGATATTCTGATAGGTGCTTTATATGCAACATTGTTAATGCTAAAGAGTCCTATCATGTAATTGTTAGAATTTTAATTCACAGATAAAGGTGAAGCAGCCTGTTGAGTTCACATGACCAGTAAGCCCTAGAGCCAGAATTTAGAGGCTGCCCAGCTTAAAAACACTTTCCTCCATTTAACCTAAACTTTTTTTGTAATTCATAATGCAGTATTTAAGATACACAAAATGTATGAATAATAATAAAGGCTTATGTACCTACCACCAAGCTTAAAAAGTCAAATATCGGCTGGGCGCGGCGGATCACAGGGTCGGGAGATCGAGACCATCCTGGCCAACATGGTGAAACCCCTTCTCTACTAAAATACAAAAAAAAATAGCTGGGTGTGGTTGCAGGGCGCTTGTAGTCCTAGCTACTTAGGAGGCTGAGGCCGGGGAATTGCTTAAACCCAGGAAGCAGAGGGTGCTCTGAGCCGAGATCATGCCACTACACTACAGCCTGGGTGACAGAGCAAGACTCTGTCTCAAAAAAAAAAAAAAAAAAAGACAAATATTACCATTATATCTGAATATCATTTTACATTTTCAATCCAGTCATTTGTATGTTAGACCCAGACTTTCACTGATCTGAATGCAGCTCTGTCCTTTTTCAAGACTTTACAAACACTAAGTCTTTCTGGCCTACATTTCATTGGTCTATGTCTATTCTTTTACTGAAACCACTGTGTCATAATTCATAGAGCTTATTGATATAACTCATACTATGTACCATAATAGTGCAAATCTACCTGTTTTATTCTTATTTATTTATTTGTTTTTTGAGAAGGGGGTTTTGTTCTGTCACCTAAGTCACCTAAGCTGGAGTACAGTGTCACAATTACAGCTCACTGCAGCCTCCAGCTCCTGAGGTCAATTGATCCTCCTGCCTCAGCCTCCCAAGTAGCTGGGACTATAGGTGCATGCCACCACACCTGGTTAATTTTTATTTATTTATTTTTTTTTTAGAGATAGGGTTTTACCATGTTGCCTAAGCTGGTCTTGAACTCCTGGGCTCAAGCAATCCACATGCCTCAGCTTCTGAAAGTATTAGAATTACAGATGCGACCTACCATACCCAGCCTTATTCTTATTCATTATCAGGAGTATCATGGCTGTTTTTGTCCTTTGTTCTTATACATTGATTTTAGAATAAGTGCATAAAGTTCTACAAAGTAAATCCTTGGTTTGAAATGATATTAAATGTATAAATTGATTTACGGTAATCAGAATCTTTAGAAGATTGAACCTTCCAACTGTATATACCTCAATTGATTTTTTTAGTATCTCTCAATGAAGCTTTAAATTTTTCTCAATAAAGTTTATGCACAGCTGTCATAGATATATGTACCATATATTTTTGATGTCATGAATGGCATCTTCTTCTTTATATTTTCTCCATGTTGCTGTTTTATAAAAATGAAATTCATTTTTCAATTTTTTCTAATACTATATTATTCTAAATAAGTCTAACTCTCCTTCCCTTGAAATGTGACTTTATCTTTATCTCACCAATTTTGGTTTGTAACATATTCTTTTTTGTGTAATTTTAAGTATATTTAAATTTCATCACATTTTTATTTCCTTTTTATCTATTAATTATTTAGAAGTAAGTCTTTAAATTTCCAAAGATTTGGAGTATTTTTATTTATTTTTAACTTAATTGCCTTAATGACATTGTGGTCAGAGTGTGTTTTGTTTGATATTATTTGAAGTTTTTGAAGTTTGATCTGTCACCTACTTTTTTGGTCATTTTTGTCATTTTGCATATATTACACATGTGGTTGAGAAGAAACTCTAACTTAAACCTTAAGTTAGAGTTATTATATATCCAATACATGAAGCTTATTATTCACACTGTTCAAAGCTTCCATTGGTTTACTACTCTTTTGCCTCCATTATGCTGGAAATTATGCAGTTTCTGTAATTTTTGCTGACTAGTGTCTCAAGCATATAAATTTTGTTAATAGTAAATCTAAAGTTAATAATTGCCTCACTTCCTCCTAGGGAAAAAAAAAGTGACTGTCATATGCTTTATCTGTACTACTATCCCTTCCCTATTTGCATATTCTTGTCCAATATTTTAATTATAGATTGATTCATTTTTCCTCTTACCGCGTGTTATATTTTTAATGCCTTATATTAAACCACATATATTCTAGTTTGTTAACCATTTTTAGTGCATCTTAGACCTTCGTTCTGGATCATTTTCCTTTCTGAAAAAAGTACATTAGAAAGCCACCAATGAGGGTCTATGAGAGTTTAGACTGAGACACACATTTTTCCTCGTTGTTCTTTAAGGGTCTTGGCTCATGAGGATTTCAGTTCTAACTCCTCACTAGACCTGCAAGATTTCCAGACATTCATCATTCACTTACTAATCTGTTTAAGTTCTCTTTTGGTCTTTGGCTAAGGAGATATGCCTTTCTTTCTTGTGACCTCAAGTTTGTGTTTTAACAGGTATTTGTTGTAATTTTCCCATCATAATGACTAGGCATTTGGAAGTGAAAGGATTTTTCAGAATCAGAATATATCATCTACCATAGTGCCAGAAATATTTCATATCTGACGTGTTACCATTTTTCATATTTTTTAAAATTTGCTTACTTATGATAATATTTAAAAATAATTAATAAATAAGAAAAACATGTAGATGTGAAAAGTAAGAAGGATCATGGCTCTAGAGACTTTATCACAAGTTAGAGGGCAAATGCCAAGGCAAAGCAAACAGAGTTGGAGCTTGAACTGGAAGTAATATCTAAGGGGCTTGAGAAAATAATAATCAGGAACATAGAAGGAGATGGTAAAGGGAGTCAAGAACTGTAAAACTTCCGGGAAAGAAGAGAGCACCAGCAGAGGCAGGATCATTTCAGTTATGAGGTGGAACGGAAGCAGGGGAATGAAGATCTAATGTAGGAGGTAAAGGTAGATACAGCTCAAACTGAGAAAGGGATTCTGAATTCTCAGAGGTTATTGGAATATAAGAGAGAAGAATGAGGTGAGCCTGAAGTTAAGGGAGTGTTTAGTGATCATTTAATAAAGAGCATCTTGTGATCAGAGTTCCCATGCCAGGACATGCAAAGACTCCCAGCTTGCCCTTAAAGACTGCTTTTGACTCAGATGTCAATCTTCGGTTCCATCAGCTATGGCTCAGTACTTTTACTTATCAATATTGAGAGCTTCATTCAACACGTGTACAACTTCTTTAGACCTTGATTTATTTTTCCATATAGTCATATGTGTATGCATTTACTTATTCACCAATTATTTACTGGGTACCTCTCATATGCAGGTACTGTACTTGGTACTACCTGTTACAATACAAAACACATGATTCCTAGATCTATGTTTTTTAGTGGATTTTCATACACATGTAATAATAATATGAAATGTATATTCATCTGAAAAATATGAATTATACCTGCCACTCCTACCTTACAAGACTGTGTGAGAATAAAATGAAGTAGTGTATATCAGAATGCTTTGAAAATATAGCATTGTACTTTATAACCTCAGTTACTGCATACATGATATGGAGTATTAGATGAGTTATTTATACTTTTAAAAGTCATCCTTAAATGTCTTATGAGAGAGGTGGCTGCCATAAAATATAGTGTAACAGCATTTAAAATTTCAATTTTGATTACTGATATTTAGCTTTTCCACCTAACAGTGCTTCATGGTGAGTTGGATGAATTTAACTGTTGGCTTTGATACTTGAAGAGTTCAGTTTTATTTGAGTGGTTTTCAAAGTTATGCCCAGGGACTGTTGGTGTTCTCATGAACCTTAGTGTCTCGAAGAACTTCCTGATAGACAGGAGAAAACTGTCCATGGAGCAGGAGAA